>HG995310.1:11347227-12679454 GCA_905332915.2 Hecatera dysodea | reverse complement strand
GCCCAGAGCGGGAGAAGTCATTTGATGATTTCCCATCCAGGAAAAAAAAAAAAAAAAAAAAAAAGGATAAAAGCCCAAGCGATTTGATTCGATCAACATCTGAAATGAAATGGCACCAGTACCTACTTAAACACATAGTACTGAAATTATACTAAAATATAAATCATGTCAACTTCAAACCCGATGTCATTGTCGATTGACCAAACGCAACGCCTCTGAATCTGAATGGATTACAAAACTGAACGCAAGTCGCAACATCCTGATCTTATCGTGGACACAAGGCAAGTCTTTAGCAATGACTAGGCACAAGACAGGTTTTGTTCATGTGTTCTTGTTTTTCGATTTACAGCTGATATTAATCCTGTGACAATGAAACAGTAGCTAGAATAGGGATGCTTCCTGATTAAAAAAATATTATATTTAGTCCGTCAGTTATGTATATTTTCGAAAAATATTAGACACGTCTTTTTTGCTTAGTCAAATCTATAAAAATTGAAGAAGATAAAAAGCATAAAAAAATCAGGAGACCGGCTTGTAAAAATTGCGGCACGTAGTGTCATCGCGCAAGTTTTCAACGATGTCTATTGTCTACATTTTTGATTACGTGAAAAAAAATACGTAGGTACCTATACAATTTTTTTTATTCTATCTGACGGACTAATTCCGTTTTTTTAGTCAACTACCCTATTACTGCGGCACTATATTTCGAATGGTCCGGGCCCTTGCAGAGCCCGGATAGATCTGCGTCAAGTGTCTCTCAAATGCTTTCATGTGTTGTTAGTATTAGATATTAAGTGATGAATTTTGATTTCGCAAAGGGAGGCGCGTTCCGGAAGACGCAACGTTGAAAGGTCTCCCACATGATGGATTGATGACCTGGTGAGGGTCGCATGTAGCCGATGTATGCGAGACGTACTGGACCTGGTGTTGTGGCAACACTTGCGGAGGCCATATCCAGCAGTGGACGTCTTTCGGCTGATATGTATGATGATGATGAAGGCAGACATGTATAGTGACCGAGTCGAATGCGGATGGTTTGAGTAACCATAAAGTAAGTTTCAAAGTAAACATCTTTCGTTAACGATAACTTTATTTTTTGTACTAAGACATATAAAAATGCAATTCAATAAAACTCATTAAGTTTAATTTGTCGCAGTTTTTGCTCTGAATAAAAAATATTCTTGTACATATATCAAGTAATGTAAAGCCGTCAAAATTGGTTGGACGTGTTTTTTTCTTCGCACCGTTCTAAGGAAAAAACACGTTTAGCCAATTATTCCCTAAAATTTCCCAAACGCTATGTATTTACACTATCTTTAAATGGGGAATCAACCATGGCTTGATTTGTTTGCATGTCATTTTAAAGTTATACGACGTGTTTTGTTTCTCTGTGGCATGAATCAGTCTGTTACCAGCTCGAGTTATTGCAAAACGCAACTATCAGAGCTTGTAAGTTGTCTAATCTTTTGTCATTCTAGTTTGCATTCTGTGGGTAGCAAGAAGCAGTATAATGAAGGTGTCAATGTCAACTTTATCTAGAAATATTACAAGATCGTTGCATTGCGTAAATCTATGATTACAAGATACCTACATGAGAGCGTTTAGCACGTACCAATAGCAATCTTATCTCCGATAGACAGCGTGTTAGGTGGTATCGTGTGTTTGACTGAATTAAACTTGAGTTTTCATCTAGTTTAGTCATTATTCATTTAAACAACGTATAAAAGTATCTACACTGGCACACACACACAAACATGTCGCATAATTGTGAGGAAAACCCTCTGTTTTTTTTAAACCATATTTCATGCGATGCTCCGCTCCTTTTGTTCGTGTATAGCATTCCTCGATATTTTTTTCAATTCGAACCAGTAGTTCCTGAAATTAGCGCGTTCAAGTAACCAAACAAATTCTTCAGCTTTATAATACTTATTAGCATAGATTCGTTAAACACCATAAAACTTATTTACCTATTTATAAATTTGTAAATCAGCGTCAGGCACTACGTGTCTGGCGTGTATATGCTGAACTCTATTTTGGCGCACTTATTATTTTAGGTAACAGAAAAATATTTTTAATATTATAATTGTTCGTTTGTTAAACTTGTGTCTTTGTGTTTTCCGAATAAATGTTTATGTCTTTTTCAGTTTAAGATGGTTGGGAGATTTAGAAAAACAGCAGATAGTCTTTGATCGTTTTGGTTCTGAATAGAGAACCCAATAGCGGGCATGGTCGACCTCTTTTTACAGGACTCTTTTGAGCCGCACATTGCAGCCAACTCGAGATTCCGGGATACCCAGGAATCGATTACTACTGCGCTTTACATTTTCAAAGACCACCAACCTCAGGATATCGTAGAGGTAGCTCAGTGACAATATTTGAACTAAGTAGGGATGTGATACGGATATAGAAATAATATTACACCAGTTTCGGATACGGTTTCAGATATTAAATTATTTCTGACTAGCTGCTGCCCGCGGCTTCGCACGCGTGAATGTCGGATATTATCCCAAGGGAACATAATCCCGGGATAAAAAGTATCTTATGTGTTATTCCAGACTATGATCTATATCTGTGCCAAATTTAATCAAGATCCATTCAGTAGATTTTGCGTGAAAGAGTAACAAACATCCATACTTACAAACTTTCGCGTTTATAATATTAGTAAGATTATTTTAAAGTTTCGGATAGTTTCGGTTCTGGATCTTTAAGATCTTTAATAATAAACAAACATGCAAGTTACGCTGTGTGCTAGTGGGCTTAGACGGATTGAAAAACCCGTCATAACGTGAGTAACGTGACATATTTGGACTCCGCCCCTATCCGAAACTTTCCCAAGAACGGAGCTCCTTTAACATCTCTAATTTGAACGAAGGCAAAGATAGAACGGACAATTTCGCCGGTGAAAATATTATGAAAACACGTTTCTTAACAAAAACATTGATGTACGTACTTGTAACACTATCATACTTTGAATCAAAAACTTTATTATAGGCAAGTTTCTTATTGCTTGAGCGGCGATGAGTTAACACAATATTTGTTTGACAAGTCTGCTACCTACCTTATAAATAACGAAATATGAAAAAAGTGCTCATTTATAATGCCAAAATAATAGCTTTTAATTAAATGTTTATGAATGAGTACACGGTACTTGTACGAAAAAAAGTTTTTTTGTGTTTGTTTACGGTTTGCTTTTGTTCAGTCTAATCTCCCAAACGGCTGGACTAATTTTGTTGTTACTTTAGCTGGCATACTGCATTAATTATAAAGAGTTAATAAAGCTCATAAGTTAGAAAAAGAATTAGGGTTCCACACGGTAAAATATAGAATGAAAATAACGAAGTTTAACTTAAATGATAAAAGAAAATTAAACCTCAAAAAAGTCATGCTTACCACTAAAATCATGATTCCTCCACCCATATCCGAAGTTCAGTTCCTTCCGACCTTCAAATAGTCCAAAACTGATCCTTCCTTCGGAATCCAAAGGATTCGACGTCCTTCGAGCCCGAGCGTCTATCCAATGCGTAGTTCCCAAAGACGCCACTATCAACGCTATACACAAGCACGAACCGAAAAAAGTCGCAAATATCATCGACCGCTTGAACAAATTCAACTTCATCTTGACGTTTTTTCACTTTCACTGTCACGTAGTTCGCCAGCAAACCAATAGATGGCGTTATGTCACATTTCACATAGCTGTTTGCTAATTGGTTTGTTTTTTACTATGTTTTCTAGCTATTCAAGTTGTGGGACTGGCTCTCTGACACGTCCATTGTTTGAGCTGTTCAGTGCTATCATAACAGTTTCCTTTTGCTGATCTTCGCACGGGGTGAAAAGAAAATCTGTAACAATTAAAAGAAAATTGATTATGTAAATATTTACTTATTAAGTACTATGGACCTTTTAAATTGCATTTTAATAGGGTAGTTGACTAAAAAAATCTAATTAGTCCGTCAGATAGATTTCCAAAAAATATTGGACACGTATTTTTTCTTTTTTCACGTAAACAAAAAATGAAGCCGATACAGAGCGTTGAAAACTCGTGTGACGTCACTACTCGCTACAATTTTTACCGAGCCGTAACGTCACAAGCCCCCACTCCTGATATTTGATGCTTTGTATCTTCGTCAGTTTTTATAGATTTGATAAAGGAAAAAATACGTGTCCAATATTTTTCTATAATCTAACTGACGGACTAAACATAATCATATATTTTTTACTCAGGAAACATCCCTATTGGTAACAGCTGAGGTTGCGTGGTTGTGTGATAGAAAGAGTGATTAAAAACTTGTCTTTTTAGTATAAAACTAATTAAGTGAAATGTCATTACAAAAATTTCTCAACAATTTTTAAAGTTCGCATTTTATTTAAAAGATCCGGAAGGTATAAAACTTTTGAAAGAACGGATTTCCTAAACCAATAAAAAGGATTGCAAATTAGTATCATGTAAAAGTAAACCTTTCAAGCATTTCGACTCGAGTAAATTAAAGAGAACAGCATCCAAGTGAAAGAGAGGATTGCGATGAAGATAATAATAATAATTGTGAAAGTAAGTTTCAGTACCTTAATAAACATTTTTATAACTTGCATAATACCGATGCTGTCTAAAAATCCATAAAACCTACTAAGTTCTATTGAGAGTTAATTTGATTGGTTATAAAAGACTGAAACTACAGCAAAGATCGATAGATTGTGTACTCAAATATAACTAAGATATAAGAGAAGAAGATGGCAGCTGATAGAATTGACTTGATCTACAAGAAAAAAGAACCAAACAAAATCTTTTCATCCGTTTTCGAGTATTAAAAGCACGATGCGACAAATACTTGTGGATCAGATACTAACGTCAAACTTATAACATTGGTATTTTTATCTATACTATTATTATAAAGCTGAAGAGTTTGTTTGTTTGTTTGTTTGAACGCGCTAATCTCAGGAACTACTGGTTCGAATTGAAAAATTCTTTTTGGGTTGAATAGACCATTTATCGAGGAAGGCTTTAGGCTATAGGTATACGCTTAAGCCAATAGGAGCGGAGCAGCGATAAAGAATGTTTTAAAATCGGGGATCCCACGGGGACGAAGTCGCGGAGAGAAGCTAGTCAGGGATAAAAGCAGGTTTTTTTTTGTAAAGACAGACTCTTGAAGACGCGTGCAAAATGTCACTTTTAAGCCACCGCCGTTCCGTACCTCAGTCGACAAAAACGGAACCCTTATAGGATCCCTTTGTTGGTTGTCTGTCTGTCTGCCAAGACCCTTTTTCTCAGGAACGTGTGGCTTGTGTCAAGCTGAAATTAATATTAAATACTCAGGTCTGCAACCGTTTGGAGCAGTGAAAAAAACAGCCATAAACGGAGCATTATGGCGCACGTTCTGACGAACGCAAAGGAATGAAAACCTATAGGGCCTGTTGAGCTAGAATTATGAAATTCGGCAAGTACGAGAAGCAAGGTATCAGTACAAGTAAACATTTTGATAATGGAAAATTTGCAATTTTATCACATGAAAAGAAACACTTTTTGTGATTACAAACTTTTCAGTTGAGGAAATGACCGTGTATGGGAAAACAATTGCTCAACTAAAAAGGATTCGATTGTCTTAATAGACGAACTTACACGTGTTTGTAACTTGTCCGGTTTTTTCACAGGCGTTTCGACAACTTTTACGACTATAATTTCAAAGCACACAATATGACTGTTGACACGAAATATGACTGTAGACGTTTTATTGGAAAACTCAGCTTTATCACGTTACTTGTAGAAGACGCCAAAGTCCTTCCAATCTTCCTAGTCAGCCGACAGCTTTTCATTCAGCTTTTCATACCCACTACAAAAAATATATGCATGCATTTAGCTTCCTCATCATAATCTTCATCGCTTACTTGGCCACATCCCAATTACGTATTACATAAAACTACAAGCCTATTATTATCTCACAACCAGCCACCGTACAACCTTCCATTCAAAAACCTTTATAATGATCTCACGATCTAATATTGCGTGTCCGGATTTGATTTACTCCGCCGTTAAGCGGTGAAAACAATTTGCGACGAAAGTTTCATTTTATAATCATTATAGTTGAATATTATACGGTCTGTTAGGTTTCGACTCAAATGATAAAATATCTCGGGTAATACATCCGCTACTTTTGGCCAATCAATGGAATTGATTTGTCTTTTGTTTCCGTATGTTTACAAGTAAGAACACTTTGTATCCGAAAGGTTACATTTATTTTGATACATTGTATCAACTCTTCCCACTCAAGTAAGCGAACATTTTAATGATTTTGCGACATTTCAAAATGGCGTCATCTAGGTAGGAAAAATATTCCAAGAATAATCACGTGAAATGGTTGAATGATGTGGTCATCAGTTGATAGAACATCGCATTATTAAAATTGTTATTAAGTTAGTTACTACTAGTTATATGCAGCTGCAAATTGATGTTAATTAAGACACGGTCTTGTGACTTTTGGACAGTATGGCAGATGTTACTTATTAACCCACAGCTGGACGAGCGTTAGATAGCAAAACACGCATGGGCCGGTTGAAACCTTTTTAATGTGTCATGCCAATCCAGAGTGAGCCAGTGGGTCATCAACATAACAAACATAGTTATTATTATTTACATAAATTTAACAGTATCAAGATTTCAAGTTCAGAGTGGATTTTAATAAATAAAAATATCTAAACTCATATACAACCATTTGCATTCAAGGTTAAAAAGACGTTTGTTGACGTAACATACTAAAGATTTGTTTATAATAACAATATTCGTATTATTGGAAACGAAACGGGTCATTTTGAAGCAGAACATCTGAGACTTAAAACAGAAAACCTACGGGCAGATTCAGAGGACCTATATTGTTTCCAGTAATGGCTGTCGTAAAAGGCAGAGCTGGGAACAGGTACATATAGACGATAGTGGTCAAAACTTTGGACATGCATAAATTCTTCTTATCATTAGTCGTACAATAAAGACCAAAAGAAAAGACACAAACCTTAACCTAGATAAATAACCTAGATAGGTTTTTTTTGTTAATTTGATAGCTAAGGGGCAGAATGATAGTTTTCGCTTTGCATGACGAAATTTAAAACAAAGTATACGAAGGAGAATTTGCAAAATTCTTCTCATCGGATTGAACTCAAAAGACTAGACAAAATCACCATAATCATTCATTAGTAGTTGAAGAAGTAAATGTCTAACTAAAACATCTGTTCTTGAAATTATCGACTAAGACTATTGATGCGCATACGCCCTAGGCAACTAGACATAATTAAGTAATTGTTGGTCCCAACGATGCCTATGCAAGTGCTTATATGTAAAATAATCATATTCAAACGCCTCACATCGATCGTCACACATAAAAAGTTGATATTCATTCGATTCAATATTCCGATCAGCCAAAAATAATCACGATTCACAACGGCATCCATCAATTCATGTCTGATTTCACGCCATTGAAAACGAGGGATACAATCCAATATCAAAATTTTGGCCCACTTTCTACCGACATGAAGCTATGAAATGTTACGATTTCACCCCATGCATGATGTACATACATGATGTTTTATTCATTGCTAACACCAGTATATTATGTGGCGCATACTATGTGGGAAAGTCAGGAAAGATCAACAGACTGTGTTTAATTGGAAAATGATGCTGAAAGGAATGCGTGTAAAAAGCTGCACCTGCGGTGGTTCTCTGGCACGTGTAGACAATTCCTGCATTAAAGACATTGTAAGTACCGTGCATAAATTTCTTGGAGCATTTTTTTGTTCAATATTAATAGACTAAGGACAAAGTCGAACATTTCATGCCGATTTCGTATGCATTCAACTTGTAAAACGGCTTTGTTTTTTATGTCTAGCAGGAGCGATATTAATTTCGCATATCTATATGATTATACCTATTATTCAAGGATAGAAATGGCTTGATTATGGTCTTCAATTAAGAACTATTAACCTCGAACCTTAAGTTTTCACGGTTGAAGTCTCCATCGTCGTATTAAAGTAAATAGTATGAGGAGAGTGGACTCTCATCAAACTATTTACTCGTAATGCTGACTGATTGTAATTCTATTCCACTGCACACCATTTTTGCCCGATTCTAGGCCTCCCAGTTCAAATACAGAAAGATGTCTTACGACATTACGTATAACTTCTCATATCTTCTCATAGTCTTCGTCCATATATCCCGTAACACAATCGTCACACTCTACTTCTTCCATGTTACCGTTCTATCAGCACGCAACAGCTACATAATTTCAGTCAATTACGCAAATCAGTACGCTTCACCTAATGAATCCTGTCAACCTTGACAATGGGCAGACGTAACGGATGGCGTAGCCACGCGTCGCGATACGCTTGGCTAGCCGTAAGGTCATTGTTATGCTGACTGTTTCAAACGAATGTGGAATGACATCACCAACAGCATTCGCTGAAATCTTTCGAAGGTGTCCTCATGGGGTCAAACGGTCTGATTCACTCTTGTCACAACTACGGCAAAATCTAGCCTATTGATTTAGACCCAAACTTCTTACTTAGTTTACTCATATCCATAACGGATTTTCTAGTCTGTGGTCATTTCACTGATGTCGGATTGACGTCATAACATAGGAAATACAAGTCATTACCATGTTTAAATATGACTACTATCAGGACTATAGTAATTGTAATCGATCCGGTTATTGAATAGTTCTGACTCGAAGAACAGGCTGATTCATGTATTTCTATCAGCTAAACTAACAAACACTTGAGAGTGAAGACATTTCAATTAGACCAATTTCAGAGTGTTGACGGCTAATACTGATGTATGGAAGAAGAAATCAGTGGCCATACTACGAAGTGCCAATGCTATCATGATTCAGTGTGAGGGAAAGGAATAGTGCTATTCGTCATGTGTAACTCCGTCTCTCTCTGACACAGGAATCATGATGAATTTAAGACGTCACGGTAGGGCTGCAGGTTTAAATATGACGGCAGAAAACGATGATAATGCCAATAATTTAACGAACAAGGAGTGTCGCTGCGATGTAGAACTTACACCATGTACAGGTAAGGCTGACGTTCTGGGTATGTAACATGTTATGTGCTTCCCCTCTCACCCCATGCATTATGCATGGCTGCCTTACAGAGTATACAGTAAGGTCATTGTTATTTTGGACGAATAATTGAACCGAAATTTGAAATGGCATGAAATTATGTAGACATTTTGGCAGTTTTAGGGTTTGGTGTTGCGGTTGGAATTTTGTATTTTTAATTGAAGCTTGAATAAGGAAAACATAAGGCTGATAAAATTGCAATAAAGAACAGTTCTACGAAATTTGCTGCTGTATTCTGAAGTCACAACCTTGACTTTGCAGTACTGTTAACTACATTTATGTATGTAAGTTATAATATGAAGATACAACATTACCAAGAATACATTTTACTGACCGTATTTCCCAGTAATTGATTTTCCGATTCTATAGAACAATTCGAAACCCCAATTAGGACTAGTCTCAGGTATCAATATATCTGTTCTAGATATCAGATTTTCGAAACCGACCCGAGTGTATTGATTCATCGAGTTACAACTGCGTAAGAAACTTACATAACCAGTCCAACAAATCCAACGCCGATAACATTGTCCATAAAACAATCACGTAATAACCAAGTTTGTCTTTGTTCTTTATAATCCCGGCCTTGCAACTTCAATTAGATACGAACTATGGCTACCATAATGCATCCCACGTAGAAATCTTTTTGACGAAGTGAAACCAATGGCAGAACTAATTTAAGATCTCGTGGATAAACGGTTAGAACGTTGAACCTGGAAATATAGAAAAAACGACAGAAAAGGTAGTACTGTTTTCTTGGATTTTAACTGTTCTTTGAAGGTACTTATATCGATTGAGATGATATGTGGTGAAGGTGAGGAAACACTAACTGCTGACAAGAGGTGCCTATGAGAAGCAATGAACGACACTGGATTTAAGAGCAACCTATAAACAAATGCCCAATACTTCAGCTAAACCCAACTCATATATTTCGACTCCTAATAACTACCCAGCTCACCACAAAAACCAAGCCCACTCAAGAACATAAGCAATGCCTATACAATAAACTGACCGCAAAGCCTGTCCCCACATTATTGACGATGTTCTCATTCAATCAACAGTAAGATTGAAAAAATATTAATCAATTATAACGGCCTATTAATCACAGCTGTCATTGGTGCCAATCCCAAACCTTCAAAGCAGCCTTTCTTGGTCCTAAAAGCAGCTCACGTAACGTATGACTAAAATTACATACAGTTTTCCTGGTATCATTTACATTACGGAAGAAATATCTTGAGACAGTTTCCTTATATGCACTTGCAGTTTCTAGTTTCTCATGAGTGTTCTATTTAATATGGAAGCTGTGTTCTCATAACAAGATCGACTTGGCTGGACACTGTTTTTGCTTGAGAAATGGATTTTTGATGGTTTTGTCTTTAGTAGCTCTCAATGTTAAATTATTCTTAAAGATCATTGGGAAATGATCACTCAAGTTCAGTTTTGTTAGCATCAAACCTAGATATGACATTGACAAGTTTAATCTATCTAATGATAAATCAGGTGTAAGCAACATTACTTTTAAAATAGCCAACAAAACAGTCATGAGCTAAATTGTACATATGTGTATAAATGGTAATGTCCACCTGTTCATCCATTGTATCATCATAGAATACATTTCAACATTTTCGACCTTCCAGTCAATCAAACAATACGTATTGAGGTCCATATTATTGTGTGCAGCCATTGTGGGCCTTAAACTTTGATTCAGCTATTTTAATTACTTTTATAGTCACTATTGCCGTATAACTTTTAGTGTTATTGGAATTCTTGAACTCTTTAGTAATGGATTACATGATGCGAATGGTATTGATTAGTTTAAAACTCATCGAGTTTTAACGTAGTAATTTGCTATAACGTGATGAACGTCCATTGAAATCCAAGTTCATTACTTCGAAGTTAGTAACGGACAGTTAAGTAGGTACATTAGACAGCAATTGGCTATATTGTGACTTGTGGTGATACGGGAATATATCATGTAGCTGTACCTATTAATTCTGATAGAAGATATAACCAAAGTCTAACTAGCATATTTGCTCACAGTATGGAAAAGGCCTTCCTCTCTCGTTGCTTCTCAATTCTGTTTTCTGATAGAGTGGACCAGTCCATTCAATACGATACGAGCTCGTCCTGATATCTTCTACGCCTCAGTCTGCTGCTAAGGGGTCTGGTTATTTAACGGTACCGGTTTAGTGGTTATTTTAGCAGATTTCTCATTTGACATAAGCAGTCATGTCTGGCCCAATCCCGCACAAGCTTATCGGCTTTTTGATACCCGATGTGTTAGAGGATATTGTAAGACACAATATTTATAGGTTACGATAACTTCTACGGAGAGCCGAGAAATATTGCAGTGTGTTTTCTAAATACCTCTACATCTTAAATTGAAATATCTTGAGACAGGAAAAACCAGCTCACTTTCGGTACTTATACATGATTGCTCAAGCACTTCACCTATTAGTCCGGCAGTTACACTAAAGGCGCAAATTAGGTAACCGTTTCCTCAATCTCAATATTACTTCATTTCCATCTAAGACCCATTACAACACCATTTCCTTGGCTGCTTTTCTCCAATCCTATTTCCTTGAAGCGTCAACTCATTGTTACACAGTCCAAGCCTTTGTTAACTCAGTCATGCTTTCAGTTAACTTATTGTATAACTGGTCATAACTACTTAATTATTCACAGTGAATTAACAGTTCTTAGCGCAGTTAAACGTCGGTTTACGGTCAAGTTGAAGCCGTTTGATTGTTTGTCGTGCTATTGTAGAGGTAATAGCGTCGAATTGGATATCGTTCTTTTAGATAGTAGTAAAGTTAAAGGGTTATTTAATTGCGTAACGGTTGCCTTGTTTGGTTTTCTCTTGTTTGTTTCCAATTGAATGTTACGCATTAGCCTCTAGTTTTCGAAGTTAATCGGTAAATGTAACGTTTAAAATTGGAAATATGTGTATTGCAATGATGTAGTATTTTTAATGTGGGCGTAAAAAATAACTACAAATCCTTCACGAGTCACGTAAATCTTAAGTAGATACTTGAAATATGCAAACAAAGTCAAAACAATGAATAGAATGGAAAAGCAAGAGTTTGAAAATCAACAAAAAAAAAACTAATTGAAATTTTACGAATGATCAAGAATAAGAACAAACAAATACAAACAAAAGTCAAATCAAAACAGGACCGAACGATACCCAAGATAAAGATAGGAATAATGTACAAATAAACAAGGACAGAAAAGCAATCGGTCTACCGCAATCCATTAACCTGAATTAACTGAAGATTCTAAGCTGCACGACATGATAATCAGCTCCCATTGTTTTTACTTCATTCATTGAATCGGCTTCGTTCAACCTGTTCCGCGATGTGCGTGAAGCAGGTTGAAGTACAATACGTAGAACACCGCTAAGCTCTTATTCTATTAAGATTTTTTACAAATAAGAAACAGTACCTACCTAAACAAGTTATGGAGTCATAGAAAACGACGTTTTCTAAAAACAGTGGTTAGCAAGAAAACTCGCATAGATGATGATCTGATATATCAATCCAGTACAATTCATTAATCATTACAATTCCTCGGCAATCAACAATCAGATTCACCACGGAAACAGTTTATTATTCAGCCAACGAACCAAGACTTACATAATACCCTCCATTTACCTCATTACACCTGATCCACGTTCATTGAAATCAAGTGAAAACATGATCCGCCGTTTTAAATTTAATGAGTGCTGCTACTGGTCATTCGAAAGTGTCGCTGGATGAATTTCTAAATCATTGCGCTGAGTATTATAATTTCTTTTATGTCCATGCTTTACTTCGAAAGCGACACTTTTAAGTGTTCCCGACTGTAGTGTCTTTTTATGGTTTTGCAGAGCGATTATGGTCATTCATTTTAATTGTCTGGCTTATAACAGTGTCAATGTTGTGCGTAAGAGTCTAGGGATATTAAAGATCACAAGGTTTTGATCTGATGTTGGCATTTTTTTGGCTATGATTCGTATAGGTCTTCCCAATAGTATAGCTTTCAGTCTTAGTTACAAGTCTTGTTCTTGAACCAATTAGGCAAAAGGCATCGATCTCGTTATTTTTCCATGTTAATGACTTTGTAAGCCAGCGACTGAATAGCTCTATCGTTTGCTTCATATAGAGATTCGGGAAAGTTACGTACAGCGGAGATGTGACATATTTACATATCTAAGATGGAGCTTCAAACTAACTCTATAATCGGGATGGGTCGATAAAATGATCGAATGTTTTGACTGTACTTTCATTTCTTACTCTGCGATGGGAATAAGAAGTGATAGATCAGTGGCAATATGTACTTCTGTACTAGGTTTTGAATCAAGATGTCTGTCTGACTCGGCAATTACGCCCAAGTGTGGAGCAATCTATTTGTTCATGAACGAGCAAGTCTACAATTCCTTTAATAACGTGTGATTTTTCTCACGAGTTTCCATCGCTACCTAAAGACGATTTTCGAGTAAAGTAAGTGGTTAGACTGCTCAATAACTCCTTTTAGACGATACAAACCATTCATGTCTGCAAGCATTGTTTCCAGTTCTACATCAGGGAATTTTTAATGAAGATTTCACGATATAGTCAAAATCTCTAGCTAGATGGCAAGACAAACATTGCTAGTTTGTGTCGT
Source organism: Hecatera dysodea (assembly GCA_905332915.2). NCBI lineage: Eukaryota > Metazoa > Arthropoda > Insecta > Lepidoptera > Noctuidae > Hecatera > Hecatera dysodea. The sequence goes on along the minus strand of HG995310.1, from coordinate 12,665,715 downwards.
CATCTTGCAAGGTTTTTTTCATATTATTATGGAAGGGAAGTGACTTCTTCCGCTCTGGGTGGAGCGGAAGGGAGTGACAGACTCTTACCGACTAAAACAAACCCGTGTTCCTCCTAATGCCCTTTGCGTTCCAGGGTTCGTTCGCGGTGACTCTTTCGAACAAATTCTGCAACCATTAGAGTGATATCTTCTACGCAATTTTAAGTGTTTCCTCATATGCTTTCTTCTTGTCCTCATGTCAGTAGATTTAGAAGCCTTGAAAGTAACAAAAGGATAGATGTCCTGATTGAATAGCACACGCGATTCCTATTTCTTCTTCGCGAATATCTTAAGAATGTCTATGCAGTATCAGCAGCGCCAGAATTATCTATGCTTTACCTTCTTGTTCAACAAGAGAAAACACGTGCACGTGCAATGATCGTCACTTATATATGTACTCTAGTACTGCTGTTCCTTCTTGTACATTTGTAAACACATTCACAGAGACGTAATCAAAAGCTAATGAAAGGAGGTAATCAGAAAAAGCGGTCACTGTGTAGGAGCCTCAGTTTTGGAAACCTTAATCAACATTTTCTTAAATTGTACTAAGTACTAAACAATTACCGCACACCTGCTAATTTGCTTGACCGATTTCTTAGTAGGTAAAACGTGAAACTATAACGTTAACAATAACGTCTACGTAATCTAACGTTTGGTTGACGTTTAAGTTACAACATAGGAAGAGAAAAAATAAAGAAATTAGCCCGGTTTGTGGACAAAAATAAAACTAGTGCACAGAGTGTGACGGATTCTTGCAGGTCTGTAAATAATAGTAATCGTTGAAAATTTTGGACGATTTCAAGCTTTATTACTTTTGTGTTAAGGCAATTTTTAATGTGTTGGAGTGACGAAAAAACGAAGATGATTTTGGCGTATTGTTGAGCTTTATTACGTAGGCGCGAAAAATTGCACCCATCTAATGGTACCAAAACTCGGTCTTCAAAAAAAAAAGAAATGACTTTTTACTATAAATAATGCTGTAGCAAAAAACCTGCTTCTTTAATAAGTAAAACATTATCCGAGGTAGGTACTGAATGGTTTCACCGAGATTCCTCCGAGCCTCGCAAGCACGATAAGCGGTTGGTCCCTGCTGTCATTTTTAGATCTTTGACAGTCGTTATGGATAGTCAGCTAAGAAATCTGACACCAGCCTTCCCAGGCACGAAGGTCACTGTAACAACTAAGTACTAATGTCTCGCGGGTAACCAAGAAATCAGCAGTTTATTTAAAAGCCAAAAACTTGGTAAATCTTCTGACTTCTTTTGGTACTAGTGATCTAGTACCAAAATATGTAGTATTAGACCGAAAGTATATTTGCCGAACCGGAAACGAAAGGTTCGGTTTTCATTATAGTTTCGGCCGAAACCGGGAACCTTTTCAGTGGGCCGTCATTTTGTTTCACATTTTTCATGACTGCTCCACTCCTATTGGTCTTAGCGTTTTGGCAAGCCGATCCCCTGGGTTGAGAAAGCTAAATATCTAGGCGTGATCCTCGATCGTAAGCTTACCTTCAGAGAGCACATTAAGACGGTGCGCAATCGTGCCGCATTCGCTCTCAGTAGGCTTCATTACATGCTGAACGCACGCAGCAAGTTATCCCTGAAAGGCAAACTACGCATTTTCACCACGTGCATACGTCCAATAATGACTTACGCGTGTGTAGCCTTCGCACACGCTAAGCCCCGCCAAATCCATAGGTTGCAGGTCATCCAAAACCGTTTTCTCCGAAAGGCTACGGGAGCCCCGTGGTACGTTAGAAATGAGCGTCTCCATGTCGACCTCCGTATCCCCACCATCAAACAATTCATGAAACGTATTTCCAAGCGTTTCATAGAGTCCGCTGAAAAGCACCAAAACCCCCTTATCGTATCGGCCACCCGATACACGCCCTCCCAGATCAGCAAGATCCGCCGACCGCGGCATACCCTTGTCGAGCCCGATGACCCCATCACCCTGACCCAAGAGAGTAGTAGGGAAACCAGCACTCTTAGGAAAAACAAACCCAGAACGCGTTCCGTATTCCGACCTCGCCGACGAGGTCCATCGCGACGCCCCCGTCAAAACCCTCCCCGACTTTTGCCTAACGAGCCAGCCCGCGCTGCTGAGCCATTAGCGTTAAATCCCCTAAATAATATCAATCAGACCCAGCCTGTCCCTTGCTGCCCCCCCTCAATGACCCCGCTAAGCCGAGGCCCGTGTCCCACAGGGGATGCCCTTAGCGAGCGGCCATTTAGTTTTTAAGTAGTTTTAAGCCCCGGCTGGGGGCCTTAGAATCAAAGGCAACCACGGGATTGCCCGGTTGAGCAGTAACCAGCCTCAATGTGCTGAACTGGGAGTAGACAAAAAAAAAAAAAAAAAAAAATGGTCTTAGCGTGATGATATATACCTAGCCTATAACCTTCCTCGATAAATAAGCTATCTAACACTGAAATAATTTTTCAAATCGGACTAGTATTTCGTGAGGTTAACGCTTTCGTTCAAGCAAACATATAAACCATATTAGTATAGATGACACATCTCGCTGCCCTAATATTACAGGTAGGGCTTGCATTCGAATATTCGAATATTCGAATTATTCGAATAATCAACTGTTTCAAATATTCGAATAGATAATTTATGATATTCGAATATTCGACTAAAAACAAAACAGCAATCAGACGTGCACATAAAATTAAACGTTCATGCACGCCGTCCAAACAATGTAACGTCGTTCGACGCGCGAGTGTTACGAGTAGTTACGACAGCATTCGGAAACGATCGGGAACATTCGGAAGATGCCGCCGGCGCGCAATGCGGCGTGTGGGGGTGGTTCGCCTTAGTGCATTTGTCCGCCATTTGTACGCGTGTCACGTGTTAGGTTGTTAATAATTGTTATAGAGATTTTTATTTTGTTTAGTGTGCCCGTTGTTTTCTTTATTTTTGTTATAAAACTAAGATTTAATGTTAAATTACCAAATTCACACATTGTTAATGGCAATTTCTAATTTAACATTAAGAAAGAAACCGATTTTGCATCGAAGCTTTAATTGCGTTACTTGTTATTTTTTGTTTGATTTTATTATATTACTAGCTTCCGCCCGCGGCTTCGCCCGCAGAAGGCAGCCTATGTGTTAATCCAGGGAATACCCTGGATTACCTATCTACATACCTACCAAATTTCAACCAAATCGGCCCAGCCGTTTTTGCGTGAAAGAATAACAAACATACATCCATACATTCTCAAACTTTCACATTTATAATATTAGTAGGATAGGATTACAATACTCATACTTAACTGATTTTATAAGACTGCATTTTGTTTATGTCCAGAAGATTAGTTTATTTTGAGAAAATTTGTTTATTTTAAAACATTTTAAGCATTTGTTTCAAATTTTTGCTTTGTGGTGTTTTGATATCATCAGTACAATATTAAGTTGACCATTATTTATTCTTCCAAAATATACGTTGATTTTGTTATTGATTGTGTTAGCTATTTTAATTGAAGAAAGTAGTTGATTATTTGCAGTTCAACACGAAGGATTAGAATAGCTAACACCTATTTTAATCCTTTGTACTCTTTTAAAAGAAAAAAAAATGTTATTTTAATTGTTTTTTTAACACTGTTTGAATTGAATAAAGACTATTTAGAAATTAAATTACAAGATTTCTATAAAACTTATTTTTTTATTTAATATTCGAATAATTTTCGAATTATTCGAAAATAGCCCAAAAAAATATCGAATATTCGAATTGCAAAATTGTCGAATAATTGCAAGCCCTAATTACAGGGCTCTACGTTTCACTTTTATCACGTGATACGGGTCAGGGGAAGGACGCCATATTGCCAGCCGTGCTGAGCGATTTTAGCCGAAAGCAACCCGAAAGTACGATGGTGTAAGTTTGGGCGCGGCGAAAGGTTCGGCTAGTTTTGGCCGAAACTTGATTTTTAGGCCGAAACCGAAACCCCACCGAATGTGTCTCCACGTTGTCGTCGTGGTGGGGCTTGAGTGTCCCAACGATCTTGCGAGCTTTCCCGGTAGAGCCACTCATGCCGGAAGGTCGCAAGTGAGGGATCAGACCAAGAGAGACACACGCCTGCTCGCTGCTCTCTGGTACGCGTCTGATCATCAGACGTGACTGTGGGAGCAGCGAGCAGGTGGAGAGGTGAGTTAGGAGAGAGGGCCCTGGGAAGGGGCGGAGCGAACAGGGACCGCACCCTCAAAAGGAAAAATATGAAAAAACAAGACGCTTGCAAAATGAGTCCCCAGGTGGGTCCCGACTGCTCAGCGGTCGGGGAATCCCACCCCGCTTCGGCGGGCTGCCCTCCGTACTCTGGGGTGGGCACCAAACGTCTTCCGCTTGCCAGTGGCAACAAGAGCCGAGGAGGCTCCGAGTCATCGTCGTCATCCGGATCTGACTCCTTTAAGGAGCTGATGGCGTACGAGTTTGGAGAGGAGGGTTCGCCTGAGCGCCGGGGTGGTGCGGAGTCGGATTCCGGCTCCGCCCCAGACCTAGTAACGGTCAGCTCGGCGGGCTCTGGATCCGGAAGAGAGGGGGCTGCTGCGGAGAACGGCAAGTTCTTCCGCAAGCGGCCCAGACGGGAGGATACCGGGGGGTCGTCCTCCGAGGGCGAATTTGCCTCCGCCCGCAAAATCCCCACCGCAAGGCGGGGCAGGGGCTGTGAGGCAGGGAGGGGGCTGGCTCCCTCTACCCGGGAGGTGGAGAGTCGGGCCGGGAGGCTGGTGGAGGAGGGGCGTCGCCCTGGAGGGAGCGGTCGTGGGGCTCCCTCTACTCTTCCGCCTACTCTCGACTCCGACGACTCGGAGCCCCCGGGAGAGGTGCGTCCCACGGTTGAGGAGAAGAGGGCCAAGCTGGAGGAGGTCGTGGAGGCCGCGATCCGCGCTGTGGCCTTTAAGAGGAAGCAGTCCTCTAAGCGGGAGGCCATTAGCGCGGCCAAAGCCTCCATTATGGCGGCGGCGGCGGCCAACGTCGGCAGGTCCGAAGAGGCGACAGAGTTGCGGGCGGAGGTCGCCCGCCTCGCGGCCGTAACGGAGAGACTCATAGCGGAGAATGAGTCGCTCCGGAGGGACCTGGCTGACATGGCCAGAGCGGCCTCTGAGGGGCCGCAGGGGGGGCTGAGTCCGGCGGCGCTGGAGGGGAGCCAAGTGCTGAGCCAGGTGCGGAGCCTGGTGCGGCAGGAGCTGGCTCCCTTCCGGAAGCAGTTCTCCGTTTTGGAGGACATGGTCCGGCGTCCCCCGTTAGCGGCGGCACAGAGGCCCCCGGGACAGCAGAAGGCGGCTTCGTACGCAGCCGCGGTGGCTGCTGGCCCGGGAACGTCCGGCCAGGCGAAGGCCAAGGCGGGAGCCGCGCCAGCGCCTGTGACGACCAAGTCGGCCCCGGCGAAGAGGGGAGGGAGGAAGGCTGGAGGGGGAGCGGCTAAAGCTGCTGCGTCAGTGGCGCCGCAGCCGCCCCCACCCCCAGCCTCGGACCCTCCTGCGACCGGGGCCGGGTGGCAGGTTGCTGGAGAAAAGCGGCAGGCCAAAAAGGCGGCCAGGAGCAAGGCCAAGAGGCAGCGGCGGAAGGCCAACGCCATCGCGGCGAGGCTTCGCGCCCCGAAGTCCGCGGCTGTGGTCTTAACACTGCAGCCGGAAGCGGAACAGAGGGGTGTGACGTACCTCGCCCTGATGAAGCGGGCAAAGGAGGCGGTGAACCTCCGGGAGCTGGGCATCACTGGGGGCCTCGGGATCAGGAGAACCCTGACCGGTGCCCGGAAGCTCGAGCTCGCCGGAGCGGAGAGTGGCCCGTTCGCGGACGCCCTGGCCGAAAGGCTGAAGGAGGTCCTCCCCGCGGACGAGGTTCGAGTGTCCAGGCCGACTAAGTGCATTGACATGCGCATAGTGGGCCTGGACGACTCCGTGACGGAGGAGGAGGTTGTGGCCGCCGTCGCCAGGACTGGGGGGTGCTCTGCCGAGCTCGTCAAGGCGGGCACCCTCCGGCCTGACAACACGGGCATGCAAACCCTTGTGGTGAGCTGCCCCGTGACGGCGGCCAGAACAGTGTCGGAGGGTCGAAGGCTCTTGGTGGGGTGGGTTTCTGCGCGGGTAAAACTGCTGGAACCCAGACCTCTGAGGTGCTACCGCTGCCATGTGGGCAACCACACGGGAGCTATGTGCCCCTCGGAGGTGGACCGCAGTGGACTTTGTTTCCGCTGTGGTCAGCCCGGTCATCGGGCCGGCTCGTGCGAGGCCACGCCGCACTGCAGTGCATGTGCGGCTGTTGGCAAGCCGGCCGAGCACTGGGCTGGGGGAAGGGCCTGCGCGCCATCCGCCCCGACCAAGGGCAAGAGGTCCGCCGCCGCCGCCGCCTCTGCCGCCGCCGCGGCTTCCGTCGCCGCTTCTGCCGCTTCTGCTGTGGGTGCTGCGACTCCCGGTACTCGGGAGGGGGCTGAAATGGAGTGCCAGTAATGGTCCCATTTCGGCCTCCTCCAGAGACAAGTCGGCCACTGTGCTATTGCGCAGTGGCTGATGCCTGTGGACGGTGAGCGTGGGTGGCTCGCCGTCCGATACCAGGCTGAGTCGACGACGCGTTGTGCTTCACGCGCGCCTCAAGGAGCCGTCAGCACCAGAGACGGGGCCCCATAGGGTCGGTGCCTGCTAGGGTTGCGGAATTTGTTCGAGAGAGTTGCCGCGGCCCTGGAACGCAAAGGGCACATGGAGGAGCACGGGTGGGTTTTAGTCAGTAAAAGTCTGACACTCCCTTCCGCTCCGCCCAGAGCGGGAGAAGTCATTTGATGATTTCCCATCCAAAAAAAAAAAAAAAAAAAAAAAGGCCGAAACCGAAAGCGAAATTTCGATCGGAGACTGAAAATAAGACATCTAAGATAAACCTATGGATACCAGACACCAGTCAGAGGGCCTTCTACACCTAGCAGATTGCATATTATTATAACTTCAGACTTCCACGCATTCTGAATTCAAACAATGAAAGGAAAACTGAATACTCTCAAGGAAATCCACATGTGTATTATGTTGATTTAAAAAGTGAATGTTAATAATCTTGAATGTCATATTGTCATTTGTCATAATGTATTATGAGATACTTTGTCTAGTTTATTTGCTGGTAGATTAATGTGTACAAGTGGTACAATTTTGATATTATCATGTCAAGACTAGAGATAGACATTCCTCTTGTCTTGTGAATTATTTGATGAGTTGCCTACAATTTACTAAAGAATTTACATACATACGAGTAGCATAGGTATCTACTTGTTAAAATAGGGAATTGTATGGAAATAGAGTAGGGTACACTGCCAATGTGGAGCATTCCTCAAATAATCATGACACTGAATAATAACTAGAGATGGGCCGACACTGGATTTGACTGAATAGAAGACAAGTTTGGCAACAACAAGTAGTCATCAGGCTATATTTCATTGACTGTGGGTCAGATAATCGCAGACTATAAATGGGGCTGGATAGTCTGTCCACCTGTAATAAAAAATCATGTCATTTAGTACTAGCACATTGCTTTAAACGAAGACTTGATGCTAGTTCACAATGCAACCCTCATGTAAATTGTGGTTTGAAATAAAAAAAAATTGAGTAGGTATAGCTACTTTATTATTATGTCAATTACACAATATAACACCTGGTGTTTTTTAAACATGATCAGACTACCACATGTATAGTAGAACTTCAGTCCTTTCCTGTTAATATTCACACATAGTTTCGATTAACAAGGCCATTTAGCACACCTCAGGAGATTGCTATGTCGCAGTGATGTGTGATTGAATGGTGCAATCCATTGTTGAACAAGATGACAATGTGAAAAAAGTTTTGAAACTTGATTCTTAGTCTTTTCAACCTACAGTTTAGTAGTAGATTTAGAAAGAACTGTTTTTGAGGGTCAAGCAGGACTCAGCAGGTAACTTCAAAGTTATTTGAGAAATTCCTACTAGTGAAAAATTGAATCAATTCCTAGTTTGGGCCTTGTTGGGTTTCTCCTAGTACCAGCCCTTTTTTGGGATGGGAAATCATGCAATGACTCCTTACATTATGGGCGGAGTGGATGGGAGTGGCAGGTTCTTACTGACCATCCATGTTCCTTCAAATACCCTTTGACTTTCAGGGCCTCAGTGACTCTAGAAACCCAGTCATTTCAATGCACTTCAAATGGGTTGCAAAAGATTGGTTATTAAATTTACACTATACTACTGATTTCTAGGAAAGTCAAGAAATCAAAAAGACATCTTGATAAGAAAACTCAGATAGTGTAGTAATATTTATGTTAAGTTTTCTATGAAATGTACACATTGACCTACTGCAGATTCCATGATAGACGTTGGATAGTAATTACAATACGATTATGATCTACCACACTTTATAATCACATAGGCCTGATAAATAAACCAACCGTTCATAATAAAAGCAAAGTAATTTATTTACACTTTCTCACGAGTAAAATATTATGCGTAGAACTAACGGAATATCTCACTTACAAATTGCATAACTTAATTCGGGATTATATTCGGGTATTCTAGGAATTTTGAGTGCATCCTGGATTTTTAAAAGTTGTTATCCTTACCTTATTAGTACGGCCTTGTTTCAAAAACTTTCAACTTTATAAGGATGTGAACTTGTTCACTTGTTCACTGCATGTTCGATATCACGAATATGTAGTTCACAATCCGTACAGACTTATAGTTAGTTCTTTAATAATATTTAATTGAGTTTTTAATTAAACTTATTCGATTTAAGTCGTTGGTTTTACACTATAACACAACACAACTTTCTTAGTAGGTAGGTACTAGGTAGGTACCTTGCGAACTCGTCTCATGCGTGCGTCGACCATTGCGTTCGGAAACGCACTCTCAGCACTCACTCTGTTACATTCAGTTTGCCGGCCAACACAGCCGGCCAATCAGAAATCGCAGATCCTCAGGCCAACTCAAAGCTTCCACAGACAAACGTTATTTTGTTGCTGGTATGTTTTTTAGGAGACAACATATTCAGTGTGGCCAATTTTATAGCTAGATCTTTTAGTTACCTACTAAATTCTATGGCTAGGCTTATCTATCTATCTAGATAGATAAGCTTTATTTTTAAATTATTTGGTGTGCGTCATGCTTGGCGCAAATAAACAGTTTTTCTTTCTTCTTTCTTTCTAGATCACCATTAGCTATAGGTAACGTAGAAGAAATTGTAGCTATTTAGTACACAAGTTACAAGAACTATAAATAAACATGCATAAAGGTACAGCTTATTGTGAAAACTTCTTGAATTTTGGGTAATAATGGGAAAGATGCAATTTGTTTTAGTAATAAATAAGAAATAATGTGCAATATTGATTGTAGTTTATGTTTTAACAATAGTAGATACTGCCCTCAATGTGATTTTATTTATTACTGTAATGTAATTTATTTGTACTGTGGCACGACATAAAGACCAGTAACGCAAGTATATCACTCTGTGCCCATTACCCTGTAATTGTTACATCCTTTTTTATCGTATTTGATTTGAACATAGAGAGGAAAAAGCTCGAGTTAGATTCCATACATCCAAAAAAAAAACAACTAATTTACGCCGAATCGACTAGTCACGACAGATTCGATCAAAAACACATTATGTAGGTACCTAAGCATTAATAACCGACTGATTGATTAGGTATACACTCTTTGCTGTGAACTTAACAGGGAACATGCAGAGTGGCATAAGTGGCAGCACAGGTGCGTCAATGTCAAGTATATTTTACATAGAAGTTTCTAATTTGCAACGCTAGATGTCAGTCTACTTCATGCACGCTCCCCTAAACGGTGTAGGAAGCTAAGTTTCAGATTTACAACACTAGATGGCATAGTCTACGCCGTGCTCGTTCCCAATTTGGAACGTGTAAGAAGCACCTATAGTTTCTGCACTTTGCCTATATACATATTTAGGTGAAACATTTCGTATATGTGGTGAATTGGGTACTTTAAAAAAAAAAAACAGGTGTTTCTAAGTTTACCGTATCAAATGAAAGAGCTTGTTGTGAGGGTCCCAACTATATTTATTTCTCATAATTTTCTGTAACGTTGAGGTTTTTGGATAAGACATTTATTTAGGAAATTGGTAAGGAATTGGGATATACCTGTAGTAGAAAGATGTGAGTCATAGCATAGACGACGTTGGTTTTGCTAGTTTACAAAATCGATACGAGATGTCTATACTTACCACTAACATTATAAGAGAAATAAATAAATAAGCTCCGAAATTACTGGACCGATTTTAACAATTTTTAACCGACTTCTAAAAAGGAGGAGGTTCTCAATTCGGATGTTTGTATGTTTTTTTTTATTGTTTGTTCGCGCATAACTCCGTCGCTTGTCAACCGATTTGAAAAATTCTTTTTTTGTTGGAAAGGGTATATACTTCCCAAATGGTCCCATGAAAATTTTATCGAAATCAACCAAGCGGTTTTCGAAAAATCAACAAAAATCTTAAGAAAATATCTACATTGTCTACATTGACGACCTCTTAGTTTACTCTGCAAAGGAGCAGTATGTTTTTTTTTACACCAATGTGATTGGTTTGTTTAGGTGGGGGAGGGCAGGGGGTGTAGGTACCACTAAAAAGTGAAAAATAAAAAAAACTTTTTACAAAAAATAAAACCGAACTTTAATTTCGGAACTCGGTGTTTTTGGTTGCTTTTTTGTTGTTGAACACACCGACTTCCGAAATTAAAGTTATTTTACACTTTTTGGTTTTTTTGTTTAGAAGTCGGTTTTATTTTTTGTAAAAAGTTTTTTTTTTACCAATGGAAAGCGAGTAACATCGGGTATATTTTTCCGTATTCTCACGGGAACGGGAACCACGCCGGTGAACCCGCGGGGCGTTGCTAGTTGTAAATATATTGAAAACATTAGCTACAAATCACCATTCGTTTACAAATTTAAAACATAAATTTTTCTTTACAAGTTAATATACAAACGTATTTATTATAGATGGAGACACATAATAGATTCTTCAACGGTTTCGCAGCGTACGCTAAAGAATTAATTTTATAGGCAATTTTTGAATACCTTGAGCAATAATCAGCGTTATATTCCAGCCAATTTACACAAAACCTTAAAAAAATATACACCTAACCTTCCTCATGAATAAATCCACCTTTTATTGAAAACCGCATCAAAAAACGTTCGGTAATTCTTGAGTTTACCGCGAATAGAGAGACAAACGCAGCGAGGGACTTAGTTTTGAGTGTAGTGAAACTGATAAGCAGATCTTGGTTGACTCCACAAAAAAGCTTAGAGCTGGTGGACTTCGGCACAAAGTTGTAGGCAGCCCAAGGAGGCTATTCGTTCAGGGATAGCACCACCAGCTTTTAGCTATATCTGGATGTATCCCTCTAGAAATGTAAAAAGGGGAGTGACAACGGTTTGTGGTCTGATAGCAAATCCTCTCCGGACCATCCGCCGCGTCACTGCCTAGTGATCCAATTTGTTCTTTTATCCACTTCAATGTCTGTGTTGCAGCTTATCACCATAAGACGTTCTAAAGAAATGTGGCACATTCTTGTGTACTCTATAATTAGTTTGATAGCTTACTTTCTGATGTCACTGCAGACTCGCCATGTTGAGGTTCAGTTGATGAGTGGAATTCTCAAGCAGAGTAGATCGTTGATAATGATGGGTACATGCCAGCCATATGTGAGAGAGAATAAAGACTGATTAGTACATAATAAAATCAAGTCTTTTCCTCCCCCCTACATGACTGACATTTTTATCTAGGAGACCGCTGTAATTTGCTCAGCTGTAGATATAAAGGTAATACAATAGTAGGCAACACAGTTACAATCTAAAACTATCAGAAATATAAAAACACTTGTGAAACATATAATCATAATATTATTTAGGATAATTACAGTTGTTGGAAGCCCGTTTATTTACTTAATAACAACAGAATTAATCATCTACTAACACAGTCGTTACATCTTAATTTATATTTGTACCCATAACCATACATTGGTTTATAGTTTGATCATGTTGTGCTATTGCTTGGATCATTGTTCTTTTGGTGGTCTGGCACCGAAAATGACTGATCCAACACGAACTGTTGTAGCCCCAAGTTCAATCTGAAAAAAAAAAAAGTGATTTAATTGGACTCAGTTTTGTTTCCGCTACTGATTTGCTTCTTTTTGGTATGGGTATAGTCAAGCAAGTCTCCATCAGATGAATAAGACTATAATATTACAGCTAAAACTACATCCCAGTACACAGTGATAACTTTTAGATGAAACCAGCCTGTGACATCAAAATATGCAAAATTATACTTACAGCATGTTGATAGTCTGTAGACATTCCCATAGACAATTCCACTTCATTTATATCAAGCTTCAGGTTTTCACAAACTTCCTGTCTACATTTGGCAAGGGTCAGAAAGTCTGGGTTTGGCCCTTTAGAAGTATCATAGTCATAAATACCAATTGTCATTAGCCCTTTGAAATCTAGGTTTGGACATTTCTTCACAACATGTTCCACCACCTTTGTTGTTTCAGATGGCTCAATTCCATTTTTGGCTGAAACCAAATGACAATTTTATTTCATTAAGACCAAATTAAAAGATATTTTGCTCAGAATAACTCTGCAAACATATTATAGGGAATGTGCAGAAACTATAGGTGGCAGCACAGGCGCGTCAATGTCAAGTATATTTTACATAGAAGTTTCAAATTTGCAACGCTAGATGACAGTCTACTTCGTGCACGCACATTCCCCTAAATAGAGTGTGCAGGAATTATAGGTGGCAGCACAGGTAAAATATTTACAACTAGATTACAAATAGAGTCTGCATTTTCCCTATTGCATCATTTGTTGAATTATAATGATAATGGCTGTTGTAGATTTTCTTGATAATTAATTATAAGTCAGATCCAATTTCATTCAATGAAAACATTCAGAAGCCATGCAAAAGCATTATTAACACTTTCGGTGTCAATAATAGGGTATTTTACTGTAAAAATCTAATTAGTCCGTCTGATAGATTTACAAAAAATATTGGACACGTATTTTTTCTTTTTTCACGTAAACAAAAAATGAAGACGGTACAGTGCGTTGAAAACTCACGTGACGTCACGTCGCTGGTATAAATTGTAGCAACGTAGTGACGTCACGTGAGTTTTCAACGCACTGTATCGTCTTCATTTTTTGTTTACGTGAAAAAAGAAAAAATACGTGTCCAATATTTTTTGTAAATCTATCAGACGAACTAATTAGATTTTTACAGTAAAATACCCTATTATTGTTCAACTTATATGCTGACTTCTGAGCTCCGAAAGTGTTAAGAATAAATCAATGAATGATGCAATTGATACCAGTAAGTTCGTGGAAGTTTTAAGATATGCCCAATTCAACAAAAGCTCTGCAATGATGCTGTGGTATATGTATGTGATGAGAAGACAAAGGACAACATGAGTGGCTCAATCCTAAGCATCCTTACCACTGTAATAGGCGCAATGACATGAAAGCAAATTCATATGTTTGATAACCCCGTACAGGCAATGAAGGACAAGGAGAGCTAATCCTAAACAATGAGTTAAGGCTAGGCCAAAAGAATATTAACTCAAATACCATACCGTCTTCAGCACTTGTATTTATCTGCACCATAACTGGTAATTTATCATCATTACTTCTATACTTTGGCCATTGCTTATTTAAATTATCAGCTAACTTTTCAGAATGAACTGTCTCAATCATGTACAACTTTGGTGCTCCAAGCAATTTATTTATTTTGTTGGTTTGTAAATGGCCAATAAAATGCCATTTTATATCCTTGCATTTTTCCAGTACAAGTGGATCATTGGCTTTCTCAACTAATTCATTGACATAATTCTCACCAAAATCTCTTTGACCAGCTTCATAGGCTTCAACAATCAAAGACGCAGGTTTTATTTTGGATACTGCCACTAACCTTGGCGCAACTTGTGGCAAATCCTGAAAAAGCTAAATCTTGATCTTTGCCAATTATGGAAAAAAAAACGTTTTTGAGAAGTTCAACTAGCCCAAGTAACCTACGCGGTTATTATCAGTGAATATTTCCGAATGACGCAATAGAGATATCGTATAAAAGACAATTTTCATTATTGATTTTATGGGAAGCTGGGCGGTTACTATACTCTACATACCTTACTGCGTCTGGCAACAGCGGCTTCAATCTGCGACAGTACATTCTTTAACCCTGACATAACGTTGACTTGCTGATCTCCTGATGACATAATTAGCGCAATAATAATTAGATTTCGTCAACTACCTACAACTGGATATTAGGTATTACTTTGACAAGACATCTCCATAGCAGAAAGAAAAGTCTAATACAAAATCAATACGATTCCGATAAAACTGGGTCAAGTCCACAGACAAAACATCTATCATTTGAGAGTTAAAATTCTAATTATTTATGAATGATTCTAATAAGAATTGCATTTTTGTTTATAATTATATTTAAGCAAAATATAATTGCATTTAGCAAAATTTTTGGTTGATTCTGTTTATTTTTACATAGGAAAATTGTATGTCTTATGCGTGACGGTGTTGCCACAAGTGAAAGTGAGAGAGGGTGTGAATTTCTGAGTTTTCTGACTTCCAAACCAAAATAACGCATATTAAGAGCATTTATCTATATAGAATTAGATAATATCTATAAGAATAATATATATGATAGAGAGATAGATTCAACCACACACAAGAAATATTTTTGGTACTCTTATTATGTGGTGTGTTTGGATAGGAGATCCTAAGACAATTACAAAAAAACCAAGGCAGTATTTTAGACAATAGACTACGAACTTGGCCTTCCTTCTAAGATTCCCAGAAAGGAAATAGTTTGAAATCTTTCATTGAAGCCCCAAATTCAGCGAGCCCAAAACGAGGTGGTAGATTTTTCTATGTCAATGGTAGATTCCCAGATTCCCTGGCTTTCTGTGATTTCGTTCAGAAATATATGTATATTCTCGAAGTTGAGAAAAGTATAAAAATCAAAGAATCAGCAAAAATAAATGAAATAAAATCAAATTGATTTCTTCTAAAATTGCGTCATTAATTTTTACATACATATTCTTTTATCAAGTTGTAATTGCTTGAATTTCACATTTTCACCGAACAGCTGATCCAAATCTTCTCAATATTCTTGTTGGTTTCCGAACAAAACGCAGACGTCAACTCGATTGATTTTCTTCACGTTTGTTTGCGTTTTTCGCGACGGAAATTCGTTTAACAAACAATAAATTGTTTTAATTATGATCGAAATACATATTGAGAACACCGGCTGATAAACAGCAATCATGAACGTTTTGGAGAAAGCTGAAAAAGCTTTGGAATTCCTAAAGGCAAACGAGAATACAGCTAAGTGAGTTTATGTATATTTTTTTCCGTTTTTGGCTCGAAATATGTGATGCTTTATTTATATGTGTTGTTTCTAGGAGTCATGAGTTGCAGGCGGCGGCTGGGACACTGGGGCGTTGTTTGGGAGCCTTAGGAAGCCGTTCAAACTGCGCTCGTCACTACGCAAACTTATTGCATTCAGCTGCCCCAACGCTCCTCTTATTAGCTAGTAACGATAGCGTAAGTTACCTTGAATGTTTTTTAGGCAAATTGTGTGAAGGATGATTCAACTGTGTTATCCAATAATTGGATATTATGTATCTTCTGTTGTAAAGAAGCTGAATAGTGAGGAATTGCAAGTCTATAGGTGAAGTGCTTATACTAAATAAACATTGCGGTAAATGTTTTGACAACGCCGAAAATTCCATCCTCAAGATTCTTAAATTAAAACATCTAAAATTCCAGTTTTATTGTTTTAAACTAGAAGTCAGCTCCAACATATTCTAAATAGTTGGAAACATGCAAGGCAAATGATAATTCATCTTAATAGTTAAAATCAACAGTCATTTTTTCAAACCAGGCCAGCAGTTTTAGAATGTCAAATTTTACATAATTATACAGTCCCCCAAAACCACTTCACCACTTCCTAGTGTTTTAGCTGGGAAGAAGTGGTGCAACAAACTCCTCAACAAGCAAAGCTATTTTATTTCTTTTTTAGGCAGAAGTACGTCTTGTTGGTGATGAAGCATTGAATAGGGCCGTGGTTGGAGGATTTGCCTTTCATTCACACAAAACCAATATTGTGCTGCAGAATCAAATTGATCACACTAAGAATGCAAGGTATGTATAATGTTATGGCTTATCTTTCAAAACCCTTAGGGTTATTTGTAAAACACCAACAACAGGAACAGGTGCTTTTTTTTTTCGCGATTTCAGGTTTGGTCCAATAGTAAAAGTTGTTCATAATGATGACTACAATGACCTCTTAAAAGGTTTTTGGTGTTTTACAAATAACCCTGTATAAGTAATATATTTTGAACAATATAAATCAGTTATTACTGCTTCTTTTTAAATAAGAACAAAATGATAAGACTCAACAGACTGAAACTAACCCAAAATTAATATTTAATTATAATGCAGAAAAATTACCAAATAATTATATGTATTTGATTTGTATTTTGTATCCAAAGAAATAATAAAACAAATGATATGGTTAATATTATTAAAAAAAAAAAACGAAACTATGACAAAGAAATCTAACTACAGAATTAGTTAAAATAAGCAGAATCTTGGTTAAAATGTTCAGTTAAGAATATTAAATTGGTACTAAGCACAAATGTTGCCTGTTAAAACAACCATGTTACTTCACTTTATATCATGCCACTATTGGCAATAAACAAATAAAAAAATATATGCTGTCATCTAATTGGAACATACTGCACAATAGCATCATCTTTATGTACTACTTTGTATATCTCCACCATTGGTACTAATGTATCACAAATACAAACTTTCTTTTATTCATTTTATACATATAATTTTTAAATATTGAAATAAAAAATAAACATTAAAAAAATAGTAGCCCACCGGTATCGGGAACAGGGCCCAAGCTACCAGGGAGTGGTCAGAGCTCCAGAGAGAGGAACCGCCTAACAATGTGAGCCGTGTCCAGACGTACCTTAACCTAATGAGAGCCTCCTTAGGTGTTGTTCAAGGCACTTGGCTAATAAGCCATGGCCTGACATGACTATCGGTACAATGATTGCCGAGTCTACTTCTCACATGTCGACCAACTAGCGAGCCAAGTAAAGATTTTAATTTGCTTATTTTTCTCGGCTTTCACGAGATTCTCGTCATGCGGAACAGTTATGTCTACAATCACTGCATGCCTCTATTTATTATTACACTGTCATAATGACAGCAATAACCACTTTACTTCTCAAAAGGACTTGTCACATCATTCAGTGTTTGTTCTGTTTTGTTTAGTACATTTGCATTTAAAAAGGAATGACGCTGTTTATTGTGGCTGCTAGCCAAACTGAATAACAATAGGATAATTCTAGGTAGGATTTAATTATGTCAAGTTATGCCGAGGTAAATAATCGTTTTTTCCATAGTGTGTGTTACTGAAAATCTCATATCTCTAAAAGTAAATAAGCTGTGATGTTCAAACCAATTTTCGTTGGAAATGTGGTTGATTTGGTGTGGTATTTGCTCATTTTTTTAGAATTATCAACCTCATAGTTTAAAAGTTAGGGGACAACGACATTTTTTACAAATTTGGAAGCACGTATTACAAAAACTATTGCCTTAAATAAAAAAAAAACTTTTACAGGAATCTCTATTTTATTTTTAAAGAGCTACGCTACGCCATGATACCCCACACGATAATGTTTGTTGGACTTTATTTTTTCATCTCTCAGTTACATGTATGGCCAACCCAATTTTTTTTTTTTAATTGCGGTTCACAGGTTGTACCTATCTACCAATTTTCATTTATGTAGCTTTAATAGTCTAAGAGTAAAACTGCTGTGACATACAGACAGACGGACGGACAGACAGACGGACATGACGAAATTATAAGGGTTCCGTTTTTGCTATTTCGTTACGGTAGCGTAAAAATGGAAAAGCAGATCAATGTCTTTTTTCCGTGTTGTTGAATAATGATTTTATTTATAAGATTTAGGAACTAGATTAAATAGATCATGTAATCTAAAAAAAAATGTTTTATTACAATATACTTCAATAATGTTATTCGAATGGGTCTAGCAAATATATTAACTAATTAAAAAACACGCACTAATTAGAGTGATAGGGTGGGGCAGTGACAGAATATTTGTACAATGTTTCAGGAATGTGGTCACAATCTACTAATGGTACTTAGGAACGGTGTTTGACTGCTTGATTAATAGCCTTTTCAGTATACATGACATCATGTCATGCACATATTTTATTTATCTTTTTGTCGCGTCGCAGTACCAATAGCGACTAAAACTTAACGCTTTGCCTTGGCCTCCATTATAAAATTAACTCTTGTGTGCGTTTTCCATTAATCTGTATTAGGCGTTTAAAAAAAACACTATCGACCAGGGCCCCAAGTCTGCTATTTTTAAAAATTTGTCATTCCAACACGATCCCATTATCATTTTGCTAAAAGTTTGTAATCTGCTACATTCATAATGGTCGATCATTAGTCGGTCAATGGTCTCGTAATATTTTTTGATAACCGGGCTATTAAAATCAATGACTGCACAACCACGTTCTAAAGGTCAAAGGAACGAACGGAAGTCACTGATCAAAGGAACTATCAAAATTTTAGCAGAATACCGCATGCGTCTGTCATTCATTTTTCATTATATACGAGACTAGCTGCTGCCCGCG
Source organism: Hecatera dysodea (assembly GCA_905332915.2). Lineage (NCBI taxonomy): Eukaryota > Metazoa > Arthropoda > Insecta > Lepidoptera > Noctuidae > Hecatera > Hecatera dysodea. The sequence continues at coordinate 12,646,964 of HG995310.1, read as the reverse complement.
ACTTCGTCCCCGTGGAATCCCCGATTTTAAAACATTCTTTATCGCTGCTCCGCTCTTATTGGCTTAAGCGTGATGATATATCGCCTAAAGCCTTCCTCGATAATTGGTCTATTCAACCCAAAATTCGATTTTTTCAATTCGAACCAGTAGTTCCTGAGATTAGCGCGTTCAAACAAACAAACAAACTCTTCAGTTTAATATATTAGTATAGATTACCAATCTATTCTATTTCTTTCAATGGAGTGTTAGTGGTTGACCATTGGAAAGTGATAGTGACGCTTTTATGTTCGTTATATTATCAAACTTGTCAAAATCGACCATTATGAGATCAATGATAGACTATTCTGACACTAATTGTAATAGCAGACTTGGGGCCCTGGGCCTCAAATTTGAGGTCAAAAAAGTAACCATAAAGTAAATCTTAAAACTATCGGTGTTGTTTCAATTATGGGCATAATTATTGGTATATTACGGTAGTGGCCGTAGCATGATAATACAGTTCGAACCGCGACAAAGAATTCTATTGAATAACATTCAAAACCGTTGTAAACCTGGCTTAGTAACCAAATCTTCAACTGTACCCTTTCCTAGATGGCTCCGCGCCGCACTCTCCCGGATATGCCTCGGCGATTGCTGGTTACGGCCCGGCGTCGGCAAGATCCGCACACAAGCACAGACACTGTTCCCCAAGCTCAGTCAGATAGTGCGGCAGACCAATGAGATCCAGCTGATTGTGGAGGCTTTGGAGAATAACCTGCCGAGGATACTGACGGCGCTGGCTGAGTATACTACTGATGAGGAGATCTCTGGTAAGTAATCTAGGGAGGGCTAGGTTTTTTATACTCGATAAGTAATATCAGGTATTAGGGTATGATAAAATAGAATAGAATACAATACTCTTTATTATATACACCATATAAGTTACAGAAAATATAGATGAATAAAACATTACATAGGGTGACACAATGGGCGGCCTTATCGCTAAAAGCGATTTTTTCAAGACAACTTTTGGATCGATTTTAAGAGAAAAGGAAATACAGTACTGTAGGTAGTCTTAGGTATACTAATTATATATACAATAAATACATAATAAATAAATATATACAATAATTAATGAAAATAAAATTAATGATGATGATGATACTCAGAATGTCTGTCATGAATTGTCAGGACAAAACTAATGACGTTTTTATGCATGTTGTTGATCTTTTTTGAATAAAAGAATATTATATACTTATCTATACTAATATTATAAAGCTGAAGAGTTTGTTTGTTTGTTTGTTTGTTTGTTTGTTTGAACGCGCTAATCTCAGGAACTACTGGTTCGAATTGAAAAATTCTTTTTGGGTTGAATAGACCATTTATCGAGGAAGGCTTTAGGCTATATATCATCACGCTTAAGCCAATAGGAGCGGAGCAGCGATAAAGAATGTTTTAAAATCGGGGATTCCACGGGGACGAAGTCGCGGGCAGCAGCTAGTATATTATAAAGAGGATTTTTTTTTCGTTTGTACCGATTAAGCTCCGAAACTACTGGACAGATTTGAACCATTTTTCATTTTTTTTAAACATCAATGGAAAGCTACTAGATTTCAGCGAGTAACATATGCTACATTGTATCCCCGTATTCCCGGGAACGGGAAATATGCGGTTGAAACCGCAAAACGCTGCTAGTTCCTTATAAAATCAGCTATCTGCCGTCAAAATCGGTTCAATCGTATCGGAGATGCTGTGAAAATGTTTTTCTTAAACATTCATAAGTTGTTATTGTGTACAATAATTTCCCGAAAGTTCGAAAAGTCCAACAGTCTATGTCTAATTGAAATGGTTCATTATACTAAGTCATTTAATTGCTACTTCCAGAGCTATCAAAAGCCCTCCTCTCCCACGTGGAGACGTCAGACCCGGCCGTGAGGCGCGGAATAGCAACATGTGTTGCTCATCTCTGTTCACACAGGGAACCACTGCTCACCAATGTATTGGCGAGAGTGTTTGGTAAGTAAACCCAGTTTTTCTAACGAAAAATTATCAGTGGTACCCCACAACCAACAACACCACTGGAATAATGTATATTGTAACACCAGGGAACCTCGCCCCTAGTATTACTTACAATTCTAATATATAAAACACGGATTGGGATTTAGCTTCGTACTTATTTACGGCATCTGCCTTAAGTGCCTTATAAGAGCGCTACTACATGACTCATATTAAACAAAGCATATTTTCCGTATTCATAATTCAAAATACTCTTTATTCTTTTGCAAGACACTATCAAAGCTCTATCGACAAACTTGTCCGCCAGTGACATGCAGCCAAGGAGGCTACCATTGTCACAATATACAACCGAATTTAGAACATCCTCCTTTTTTTGAAGTCGTTTAAATAATAATAAAGAAATAGAAAAAAAAAAAGAAATAGATGACGCAGCAACAGAAAAAAGAAATAGAATATTGATCACCAGTTTGGACTTACAAAAGCTAAAGGTCAATTTTCGTATTAAAACGTAGTTTACGTTAAAATTACAGTTGCAGTCTGTTTACCTATTGTATTTTTCTTTACGGGAATAAGGTAGTTGATTAAAAAAAATCTAATAAGTCCGTCAAATTGTTTAAAAAAATATTGGATATTCGTAATTTTTATTTTTTCACGTAAATAAAAACGAAGACGATACATTCCGTTGAATACTCGTGTGACGTCACTACTAGCTACAATTTATGCCACGAGGTGACGTCACAAGCCCCCACTCCTAATCTTTGACGCTTTTTATTTTCATTTATGATTACAGATTTGATAAAGCAAAAAATACGTGTCCAATGTTTTTCGATAATCTAAACTGACGGACTAAAAAGAATCATATTTTTTTATTCGGGGAATATCCCTATTGTCACTCTATTTTTCTTCTGAACAGTAATCACTTAAATTAGCTGTATAGATTTTTCTTGTATTTATTGTGATTTATATCTTTACAGAAAAGCTATGGCCACTGACACCAGACAGCACAGTGGTGATGGGGTGGTTTTGCGTTATAAAAGCCATCTTCCAAATCAACGATATTACGAAGTTCTCCGAAAACGACCTGTTCGGCGTTCGGGACTACTTAGAGGTATGAATGGCGCTTGTAATCATTTAATTGACGGCACGGTTGGCGCAGTGGTTGAGTTATTAAGCGCTGCGCTGCGTTTCTTCGGTTCCCGCACAGCAAAAAAATATTTGTATGGTCTACAGATAGTGGTTCCGGGTCTGGCTGTTTGTGTATGTGAGTTTGTATACGCACCCACCATACAGGAGAAATTCCTGGGGTGGCTTTACCCCAGTAATTTCTCCTGCCTCCTGTAACGTTCTAAAAGACGGCAATCCGACACGACAGGAGAAGTCTGGTGCAAGACCAGACTAGAGAGTCTTTACTTGCTTTTCAAGGGATGGGGTGTCACACCACCATCATACAAACCCCGGGCTGTCACAGAGAAATTCCTAATGTTGAAAACCAATAACACTTTCGCGACCTGGGACTCGATCCCAGGTGCCCATAATCAGCAATCACACTTACGACCACGACACCAACCACTAAACTCAACAGGCCTAACCGACTGTTTCTCAACAGACGAAGCCGTGATTTTCGAAACTAATCTTACTAATATCAACGCGAAAGTTTGTAAGATGGATGTTTGTTACTCTTTCATGCAAAAACTACTGAATGGAACTTGATGAAATTTGGCACAGACATAGATCATAGTCTGGAATAACACATAGGATACTTTTTATCCCGAGATTATGTTCCCTTGGCAATATTTCCGAAATTCACGCGGGCGAAGCCGCGGGCAGCAGCTAGTTTAAATATATTTTGTTCTATTACAGCTATACTCCCTCTGCATCTACTACATAGAACACACGAAGGAGCACAACGTGCAGAACGCTATCATGGAGTGTTTCACAGTGATCCTGTCTCTAGCCTCCGGGCAGTACAAGACAGCTTTATTGGACAGGCACCCGAGACATGTGTCCTTAGATAATACGCACAGCGAGAAGGGACATAGGAGGAATATTAGTAAGTAAACGTAGTAATCAAAATGTGACAAGCTCGTGACTAAATGATAACTGATGATAACTACCCTCAATGGTTGATCTTCGGTAACGTTTGCCCTGGGCCTCAAGTCTACTATTACAATAGTGTCACAATGGTCTATAATTGATTTCTTATCTTATTTTTTGATGTTCTTATTTCAGGTACTTCAAGTATAATATCATCAAGATACGCTCCCAGTCCTCAGTCTGAACTCAAGGAGACGTTAGAGATATCGTTCTCCGGAGCTTTGCAGCTCGGCAGTCTGTTGCAATTCAATACGCCTAGTTTGAGTGTTGAAGACCTTACTATACAGGTGTGCATATTCATTTGATACATGTCCATTATAAGCTGACCTCTAATTGTACCGAAAATGTGTAAAGAACGAGGTCGTCATTTTTACGTCGTAAATGTTACATATTACTATCGAACTGTAGAAAGATGCGGCTATACTGACATGAGTGACAGAGATGAAACCCTAAATAGCAAGTTTTACAAAATCTCGGTAGTATATGATATTTACGCTCAGAATGTCGTAAGGTAAAACCTGAAATTGCAAAAAAAAACAACTGTCCCGTACATTTTGATGAGTTATACGAACATAAATGTAAGGAACAGCTGATTTCAGGTTTGGTCCAATAGTAAAAGTTGTTCATAATGATGAGTACAATGACCTCCTAAGAGGTTGTTGGTGTTTTACAAATAACCCTGTATGCACTGAATAAAGAGAATATATTTGTTTTTATGTTGATATAGTAGTTAAACAAAACAATGGAATTAAATTTTTCTTTCTGTCTATTTAATCGAACGGAGTTAAACAAATGCTGAAACGAAGTCCAATGCTGGTTATAAAGTGAATAAAGAACGATGTTTTTCTTCCCCGCAGACACCAGATTCCCCAGTAAGCGATCAGGAAATGGAAATACCGAATTCTGAGCAACTGTCTAAGGATTTACAAGAAAAGCTGCAAGAGATTGAAGAGGTGGAGCCTAAAGAGAGCGATCAAGTTGATCATGCGCAAGCTGTGACTGATGGCGCGGTTAAGGTGAGAAAATCTTTTAATATTTCATTAATTTTCATTTCATTTATTTGTTGTAAACCTACCACAGTGTTGTCTTTTTAACTCAAAGGTTGACTGGTAGAGAATGCCTTGTTGCATTAAGTCCGCCCTTGTACCACTATTGTACATACAGTTTATATAAATTAATAAATAAATAAATATTTTCTCTGAAATAAACCGTTTCTAGGGTTTCTTATCCAAAGGGTAAAACGGTTGAAATTTACACAGATAGATGTTTTGCTGTAGCCGAAAATTGGTAGGTAGGTGTAACCTGTGAACCGCTATTCAATAGTGCTGTAATATTATGGAAAAAAAAATTAGGGGTGGCACTCCATATATGTAACTGAGGGATGAAAAAATAAATTCCAACAAACATAATCGTGTGGAGTATCATTGGATTGGACTGGTAGAGAATGCCTTGTTGCATTAAGTCCGCCCATGTACCACTATTGTACATAAAGTTTAAATAAATAAATAAATTGCTCTTTTAAAATGAAATGGAGGCTTCTAAAAAGTTTTTATTGAAGGTAATAGTTTTTGAGATATATGCTTCCAAATTCGTAAAAAATATGACCCCGCTCTAACATTTAAAGTATGAAGATGAAATTAAAAAAACAATATTGAGCAAATGGTATTTCACTGACACTTCCAACGAAAATTGGTTTGAACATCGCAGCTTATATACATTTAGAGATATGAGATTTTAACAGTGAACTACGGAACCCTTCACTATGCGTGGTCCGACACACACCTGGCCGGTTCTTTTTTCATTGCATTCCGTGTAATGCGATGCAATGCGATCACAGTGCGGTTACTGTGTTACTGGTTATGCGCGTTGACTGTGCGCAAAAAATCGCCGTGTGAAAGTGAAGAAAAAGTGTTTGAATTTAAGCGACAGTTATACAAAAAATGTTACCATAAGCATAATCAGCCTTCTTCCTTTTCACAGATCAACATCGGAACATCGAAGGACGACGATATTCCACTTAAATACTGCGCACGATTGCTTACTTCGAAGTTTATTTTGACTGGCAATAAGGGTGGGGTTATTCCTGACAGGTAAAGTGTTTGACTTAAATCTAATGCTAGAAACAATATGTATTCAGCAACGTAAACATTGTTTGTCGGTCTTAGGTAGCAAAATAGGGTAGTTGACTAAAAAAATCTAATTAGTCCGTCAGATAGATTTCCAAAAAATATTGGACACGTATTTTTTCTTTTTTCACGTAAACAAAAAATGAAGACGATACAGTGCGTTGAAAACTCGTGTGACGTCACTACTCGCTACAATTTTTACCGAGCCGTAACGTCACAAGCCCCCACTCCTGATCTTTGATGCTTTGTATCTTCGTCAGTTTTTATAGATTTGATAAAGGAAAAAATACGTGTCCAATATTTTTCTATAATCTAACTGACGGACTAAACATAATCATATATTTTTTACTCAGGAAACACCCCTATTCTAATATAATAACAATTTGCCCAACTTGCGAATCTAAACCTCGTGCTTAGTAGTCAGTACTGTGCGGATACTAGACGAACTACTAGTCAGCTACCCTATTGGGGAGCTGACTGAAAAATATAAGTCCGTCAGATTTACTTTTTCCACGTAAATAAAAAACGATGACGATACAGTGCGTTGAATACGCGTGTGACGTCACTCCTCGCCCATTACCACGACGTGACGTGACAAGCCCCCACTCCTGATCTTTGATGCTTTTTATCTTCGTCAATTTTTATAGATTTGATAAAGGAAAAAAAATCGTGTCCAATAATTTCCGATAATCTAACTGAGGAACTAAATAAAATGATTTTTTTTTATTAAGAAACCTCCCTATTCACATCAATAACGCCTTAAAAGGATACTGACTGACTGGGATCATAATTTGTTTTTTTTTTTCTAGGCAAATAAGAGTGTCTCTCAAGTCGTCAGCACTGAATTGCTTGTCTGAAATACTACAACTGTATCCTCAAGCGATAACGTTGTTTCTAGATAAGGATGCTGACGCCAAACATCATAATATTTCTGGTAAGTTATGTTCAATAAATATACTCTGATGCTTTTATGTACCAGTCAATCCATCCAGGAGGCATGGGAGGAGGCAGACCGCGTGATGAAGATTATAAATATATATTAAGCACTATCATGCTTTTAATTTTTCAAAAACATTACCTTCAAATAAAACCACCATTTTCAATATGAGAAAGTCAGCATCAAGCCAATAATATTCCCGGGCGTCGCCGACCGCGGGCCTGCAGATGGCGAGCTACGGGTCGACGGCTTGTCGTGTTCCACGCGCGCCTCAAATTTTATCTGTAGGCCATATAAATATTTATTCCGTCCGGAAATCAACAACCTGCAACACGCAACGTAGCAGTCAAACGGTTAACCACTGCGCTAACCGACAATCGTGTCCCAAAAGTTTAACAGGATTCGAGTCGATCCTTGCAGGATTTTATATCATTTTGGTTTATTTTCTTTTAGGGTCATCCGAAGGCATCGAATCCAACCAAGACCACATAAACGACTTCATACTAGAGAGAAACGTTTGCTACCAAGATTCATTAACAGACTCCTTAAGCCAAGACCTGCTTAACAGGAGCATAGACAGCCAACAGACCACACAATCCCACCAAATATCGAAGAAAGACAGCAAATCTGAGAGTACAGAACAAAAGAGTTCTAAGGATGCCCCAAGCAATATCTTGGACAGTAAAATATTCCCTAATAAGAATGATCTGCTGGCAAGTGCGACAACTGACAGTACTAACCCGAATATGACGAATAGCAATTTCACAATGAATTCAAACATGACTGAGAGTAATGCTCTATCAACTGGATACCCAATGTCTAGCAGTGGCGACGTCTTATCTTCCAGCATAGACTTAGACATGAAATTCGACCATTTCGGGGAAAGCACAACCAATTTAGACCACCTAGATGCTTTGAAAGACTTTGAAAAGAAGGAAGAGAGAGTCAAAAGACCTCTTAAAAGAACTGATGAAGTACAAAGCAAAGACATTGAAGTTACGAATGACAATGTAGTGACAGAGGCAGTCAGTGTGGTGGAGGGTGTAGAAAACTTTGAGTTTCAGCATCTGAGTGATGTTTTTACCCTGTTAGAGGGTCATAATGATCCTCAAATCAGGGGGTTGGTTAGGGTGTGTATTGCCAATTACTTGGTAGCTGCTTTGGACCTTTCTCATGGGTACTATCATCGTTGGAGGAGCTACAGTGCTTTGCCGAAAGATGTGTCAGAGTATATTAGTATGGATAAGCTGATTGGGATGGTGTTAAAGGTATGTTTTTTTTTTATATATTAACCGAAATAAGAATATTCCAATCCGAGAATAGTTTAAAGCCGGCTGGATGTTTATGGCAATTAAAAAAAATATTGATATTAAGTATATGTAATAAAAGACAGTAGTACAAAATATTGCAGCATGAATAATCAAAACGCGGAATATTTTTTAATAAGCTCACGTAGTGATTTAACGTGAGAACTGCCGTCTTTTGATTTGCTAAGTTAGCATTAGTCTATGGTTAGCATTTCCTAAGAATGTGGACCTTCTAGACAGGGGAATAATGTTTATATTTATATGTATGTATATCTATCTAGAATCTAGATTATAGACTATCAAATTTTGATGCTTTAAAAAGTATTCCAAATGTTCAGTTGACAATTTATTGAGAGTTTATAATCTCTGAAGATATTTTACAATCTTACTGAGTTTGTCATGTTCCGGAGATATATTTATTATTCGAATATGAAGCTTAATTTTCGCAAGTAAGACTCTTATTTGTATCGAAAGCTGACTGATACCTAGCAACAAAGAAACGTCGAAGTACAATACGGCCGACGTAACTTGGCGAGTCCGAACTTCGCGCAGAAGGTTGCGCAATAACTTTATTTAGGAACCAAATGGTGGCATGAGGCGACGTGCGCGGGGCGGTGGTCTAGGCTAGAGATTGACCTTATGTTAATACAATCGACCCTTTATCGATTAAATATCGAAATCCATAAGTTTAATTTAGAATTTATTGATTTTTGTTTATATAATATATGAAACGAAACAAGATTTATAAATATAGTGAATTTTGTCGTTAATGAACGAGATTTCGAATTAAGTAAAAAAATAAACTAACAAAATATAATTTCTCAGTTCAAAGTCATGATTCACTTATTTATCACTTATCTATTAACGACTACTTGAGTAACGACTGTTTGAGAAAATTTAAAACCTCCTTATATAATTGAAAATAAATATATTATTGAGTCTTAATTTCGATCGATTTGAAGAAAATCGATTAAAAAACACCCTCAGACACGCGTATTGGACATCCCTTTTTGGTTACTTTGTAAAGCTTCGTGCGAATTCGGCAATGCTCGGTACACGATAATATTGTCTCAGTCACACGTTAGCGTCGGTGTCGTGTTCGTGTCGCTGTCTCTGTCTTGAGCGCAGTCGGTTACAAAAGTTTTCGTTGTTACTGTTGTTAAGTTTTATTGGTATTTTTTAATTTTTTGTTTAGTGTCTAAGATTGTTGTTACTGTTGTTAAGTTTTATTAGTATTGTTAAGTTTTTGTTTAGTGTGTTATTTGCAAGTGTCAGTTGCCACTTATATTATTCGTAAAAATGCCACCAATAACAGTTTTCTTCACGATTGTACATGCGCTAAAGTTCGCAAAGCCTATGTTCAGACTCGCCAAGATACGTCGGCTGTATTGTACGAACAATCTTTCTATTCTACAGAGCCTAATAAATTCTTCAGTATTGACTAGCAATTTGTCATCTATACTAATATTATAAAGCTTAAGAGTTTGTTTGAACGCGCTAATCTCAGGAACTACTGTTCCGATTTGAAAAAATCGTTCAGTGTTAGATAGTCCATTAATCGAGGAAGGCTATAGGCTATAGGCTATCATCACGCTAAGACCAATAGAAGCGGAGCAGTCATGAAAAATGTGACACAAACGAAGTTGTGCGGACAGCTAGTATTTTATAAAAGAACGACAACTTTTGGTTCCAGGGTCTCTCCGACGACATCCACTCAACAGTGAACCACACTCTATCCTCGCTCACGACTCTCTCCACGTCTCTATGCCACAGCTCTCACTGGGCTCAACTCATCGACGTACTGAACGCGCTCGTCAATGTAGAGACGAACAACTACTGGTTGTGTAGAGTCAATCTGTGCAAGTTGTATGAGAAGTTGCCTTATCAGAAGTGAGTGGCGACATTGATTTTTCTTTTGTTTTTAATAGGCTCGTTATTAAGCCAGTTTCAGTCTTATGCTTAACGTGGTTAGGTTGAGTTTCAGCTGTATGAAATTTGGCGCATTTAATTGTTTTTCGATTGTCTAGCTAGTTTGATTGATGATGGCGATTCATTGAGCCTGTGTTGTTCCTTAGCTCAAGTCAAGTTTATAAATGACATTTTCGTTTTGTTATTAGGGTTCGACTTGCCTCAAATCTGTTGGTACCCAGTGCATAATTGGGTATTTTACTAAAACAGTCTAATTAGTCCGTCAGATAGATTACCAAAAATATTGGACACGTATTTTTTGCTTTATAAAACCTATAAAAATTGACGAAGGTAAGAACCATCATAGATCAGGAGTGGGGGCTTGACGTGACGTCACGTCGTGGTAATAATTGTGTCTAATAGTGACGTCATAAGAGTATGCAACGCGCTGTATCTTCTTCGTTTTTTACTTGAAAAAAGAAAAATATGTGTCCAATATTTTTTGTAAATCTATCTGACGGTTTTATTAGATTTTTTTAAGTCAAATAACCTATTGCTGTGTTTTCAAAAGCTATAAAACTAGCAACTGTAAGCAACTCTCAGTAATGGTTGTTACTATAACACTGTTTCTAATATTTGCATTAATCTCTACGATGTATTTTCAGATTATACATGCTGTATCCAATGTATTACGTAAGAAGTAAACTAATTATGGATACATTAATAAGATTGCTTGCTGATCAGGACCAAAAAGTAAGGAATGCAGCTGCTCAAGCCATCGCTAAGTAAGTTATTATTATTCATGTTGCAATATTAACATCAATCGGTAAATATCGCGGAGCTCGTGGCTAAATAATAACAGCCACACACATCGATCCTCCAGGTTAAGCAAATCTGGCCAAGAGTGTATGGGTGGTCATCTTAACAGAAAGCGCGTTAAGACGTTTGTACCATATTGCTCACAGAACAGATGGTCGGTGGGGCTGAAAAGTTCTGGTGGGCCGACCGCGTACCGGAACCGCGGTGGCACAGCTCCTATAAGGTGGAGCGATGACCTGTTGAGGGTTGCGGGTAGCCGATGGGTGCGACACGCACAGGACCGGTTGTTGTGGTGACACTTAGGGGAGGCCTATGTGCAGCAGTGGACGTCTGCAGGCTGATATGATGATGACGTTGGTACCAGCTGTCAGTTGTGAATCTTTAACCCTCGTTACGGATAGTAAGAAGTCATAAAATCTGATACCAGTGTTGCCAAGTGTCCAAGTGGCATCGTGTACGGTGTACGCAATTACTGTTGTGAAGGGCAGATAAGCAGTCGCTCCACGTAAAATACTGGAATTCATCTGCGAACGGTTAGTTTAAAAGCCGACCCCAATATAGTCGGACGATTGATTGATCAATTCAAAAATATCTGTACTCAAAATGGGTCCCCCGAAGTTTCAAAATCCCGTTACCGTTTTAAACCGTTTGAGACGTATACCATCGGGCATACCATGACTGATGTGTTAAAAAGTGAGTCTTCCGAGCGAGAAAAAGGGATGGAGCTATATAGGGTCTATAGCTCTATCCCTCTTTCTCGCTCGGAAGACTCACTTTTTAACACGTCATAGTACGCCCGCAGAACAATATATATTGCCTGCCATTGGCAGTTCTTACGATGGCAAAAACTAAGCTGTTAAATGACTTTGTTATTACATTATATGTATCCGCTAATTTTGCATAAATACTAATACTGTAAATTTCCTCTCCACAGTATAACTCCCATTATCCACCCCTCAAAACATTCTTCCCCGACCACAATAATTTCCCACTTAGCCAAAGAGCAAAGCAAGCAGTTCACCTTCGACCACGAAGGTCTAGCCTTAGACCTGGTGAGGGATATCTACTTCTACAGCGACCTGCCTCCTCAGCTGAGGCGCGGCGAACAGCTGCGGGCAGGGGGCGACAGCTTGACGGTGATCGTGGGGAATCTGGTGGGGAAACTGATGGCGGCGCATTGTAAATATTATTCGGTGAGTGCTGACTGGCTTTTATTCCCTTGTGGGGTTATTTTTTCAGGATATAATGAAGCCTATGCCGATGTCAGGTCTGTAAGTAATCTTTATGATAAACATCACGGCGATCTGTTAGTCAGTTGCGGCTTGAAGAACATACATACACACTTTTGCATTTTATATAAGTAGGTTTTAGGATAGCTAAATAAGATGGTAAGGTAGTAAAGAGATAATTAAAGGCAAATAGTAACTATAAACACACGACCAAGTTTTCGGACTTGGTCGTGTGTTTATAGTTACTATTTGCCGTTCAGAAAAAAATAGACTAAAGGTAGTGTTTCATTTTTGATACCCTATGCATTTAAGAGTAAAGATAGAATAATGAGATCGCATAGTAAAATAAAATAATGTGATAGACGTTCTGCTAGTAAGATATTAGGATTGTCAACTGTAGCAGCTAAACAGGCTCTAAAATATCTTCAAGCAAATTTGTCCAAAACTTTTCTTTGCAAAATCATCGACTACAAAGGTCTGATATTATTAGTAAGGTGTAAGTGGGTAAGGTATCAAAAATCAAGCTACAAAAGTATGTAACGGCCTACCTTTTTATGGGAAATCGTCAAATGACTTGTTCCGCTCTGGGCGGAGCGGAAGGGAGTATCAAACTCACACTGACTAAAACCCACCCGTGTTCCTCTTAATACCTTTTGCGTTCCAGGGCCGCGGTGACTCTTTCGAACAGTATCCACAACCAAGCAACGACTTACTTACGGAACTGTTAAGGGACATTTCTAATCACGACATTAAGTACCTCACGCACCATGAGGGATTATTATTTAACCTATTAATTACTTTCTTTCTAGCAAGGTCTTCTCGAAGCCCTGCAAGCGATCTGCCACAAGTGGTCTCCATGGAAGCACATGGAAGCGTACTCCGATCAAGGACTACTGAGCTATTGTCTCGATAGCCTGGACTATTGCAATGGAACTGTCGTGGTCAGGACTATACTCATGGATTTGTGTTCGTTGATATATCCAGGTGAGCGTTATTTAAGGTTTTAGAGATTCACGAAGAAATCCAACCTGCGGGACCCAGCGCAGCTGCAGCCATTCGTTCAACCACTGCGCCAACCGTGTCGTCATATTGGAATGGAACTGGTAGAGATATCTTGAGAAGAACGCGAGTTCAGATTTTCCTGTCTTCTGAAGCTTCTATGGATGGATAGGAGAGTGAAGAAGCTTTGTCCTGTGACTAAATAAACTCTTTTTCTTTCTTTCAGTGGATTGATGAGTTGTAAGCTATTAATAGTTTAGATAGGATTTAGGGTCTATTTTGGCTCTGCCATTTAATATGTGTAGCCTAGATGCGTTAGATTAGTATGGTACGCTGGTTTAATATACTCAATGTATTTTATATGCAAATGCCGATAATTTTGGCACTATAAAGGTCTATAGATGAGATTTATTAAAAAAGTCACTGTAGTTATGGGACACCTCAATTAACGTCGATGATAACGCGTCTATATCAAATAATAATACGAGCGTCTTATCCCACTACTGGGCAAATACCTTTTTATCATACACTAGCAGCGCCCCGCGGTTTCTACCGCGTTGTTCCCGTTCCCGTGGCAATATGGGGATAAAGCCTATGGCTATGACACTCCACAACAACGTAGCTTTCTATTGGTGAAATAATTTTGAAAATCGGTTCAGTAGATCCAGAGATTACCCCTTACAACGTCAGAAACTCACAACCCCACAAACTCACAACGTTACCTCTTTATAATATTAGTATAGATGAGAAAAGGAAGCATTAATTTATCAAATACAGAGTTTAATTTACTTGTTTCCAGTCGAAATCCACAACATAATGCGCCATAAAACAACCAACCGAGACATTTTTGAACGCGACACACAAAATACAAAAGAAAGATGGCAACACTTAGAATGCGAAAGAGTTGCCAACTTAGCGGAGAAGTTTCTACAAGTAACGCTCAAGATGTTAAATGTGTTGGTGCATTTGATAGAGGAAGTTAATCCTAATGTGCATTTGAATAAGGGCGGAATTGCGCTACCCGGGAGTCCAGTTAGGAGGAAAACTACGGGTAAGATGTTTAAATCTTCAGAATATATTGATGAAGTTTAATAATTAATTATAATTAGTTAGTTAATTATATTATTTTATTCTATAGCTAGCCGAATACACTTATAATCAGCCTTTTAACGTTTCCACTGCTGGGACACAGCCTTCCTCTCTAGGAGAAGGAATGGGCCGTAATCCACCACGCAGGCCCAGTGCGGTTTGGTGAATGTCATGTGACATTCACCGTCTTCGAATTTTTGGTTCTAAGACATGCCGCATTTCCTCACGGTGTTTTTCTTCACCGTTTTGAGAGCAGTGGTGATGAAATTAATTACACAAAAATGCGCCTGACTGTATTTGAACCCACCACTGCTCTCCTGAAAAGCTCGCTCTGTGAAAAGTCAAATAACATCAAGTGCAGCCGAATACACCTGATGTTATTTGACTTTTCACTTCGAGTTTCCAAATTTCTATAATATTTCATCTATTTTTTGTATCGCCACAACGATCTAGTTTTGGTCCAAAACGGTAACTGTTATATTTACACATAAGTGTTAGTTTTCAGCCTCTTACTAGCTAAATCTTCATCAATCACAATTGTATTCAAAAATAATAAAACCTGTTAGAATAGCGTAATATAATCATAAATAAATTAACTATAACTTGTGTCTTTACTTCTAGATGGAATGCCGCGACGTGGCAGTAACCCTCCCGAGCTGGACGACAAAGGTTCTCTACGTAAGAAACCTCCGCCGCCCGCGTCCAGTCTAAAGGCCAACTTCGTGGGACATTTCTTTAACGAACCCTTTTATATGAAGTTCTATGAAACTTTGAGGGCCACTTATTCTAATCATAAGGTAAAGTATAAATGTATTGGGGTAATTTTGCCTATGGGAACCTTTTTTTTTGGATTGAAATCATCAAATGACTTCTCCCGCTCTGGGCGGAGCGAAAGGGAGTGTCAGACTCTTACTGACTAAAACCCATCCGTGATCCTTCTTGTGCCTTTTGCGTTCCACGGCCGCGGTGACTCTTTCGAACAAATTCCGCAACCCTAGCAGGGCCTATGGGAACCTATGGTGTACACGCTACATTTCAGTAGTTGTGTGTAAGTTTATTACAAAAGGATTTTGTGTTGCTGAAAATATGTTTTACACGTAAGTTTCATGCAATGACACCGTGGTTGGCGCAGTGGTTAAAATATTGCCTGCTACGTTGCGTGTTGCGGGTTCAACTCCCGGAACTTATATTTGTAAGGCCTACAGATAGTTGTTCCGGGTGTGGCTGTTTGTGTATGGGAGTTTATATGTTTGTAAACGCACTCATGATACAGGAGTAATTCCTAGCAATCCTAGCAAGAAGCAACTATTAAAAAAAAAAAAAACTGTTGCCAGCAATAACAAGGTATTCCAGATGGATTAGTGATTATGGTTAGTCAATAGATTATATCATAGTCTCTATTTGGATGAATAATTATAAAGTCTATAGATTTCAACTAACGAATTAGAGATATATCGATATTTGAATAACTAAAACGTTCATAATTTGACAATACCAGTTATTTATAAAAGAAAATTCCCCCAATAGAAAATACTCCCGCAATGAAAATTAGCCTATCTCTTATTCTAGGACATGGTTTAACCGTGCTTGGCACATTTCGTTAAAATCCGTTCAGTCATGAAGACGTGAAGGGAATAAACAAACAAGCTCAACGCCACATTCATAATATTAGCTCGGATATATGATTTCATCGTTTTTATATCTTCTATAAATCACAAATATCTAAAATACCTGTCAAATTAAAATGTATATCAACACTAAGCTATCATAACATTCTCTTTCACAGATAAACTTAGACCCAAAAAGCAGTATCTTCCACAAATTTCTAGCAACAGTACTGAACTCCTTAGCGATACAATTAGAACTGGCCACCGAGAAAGAAATAGGCAACGTTACCGAAGAGGTTCTATTCTATCTCAAAGTAATCATGCCTCTATGTCCAGACACAACTGTTTACTGCATCACCCAACTTTTAAAATGCCTTTTTGGTACCAACATGGTGAATCAATACTCAGATTTTATGAGTATTTTAGACAAAAGCGAAGTCAATAATAAGTCGAATTTCTACCAAGATGTTATGATGGTCAATATGCTGACTACTTTGAATGAAGTTTCTAGAAGGAGTAGTGTTTGTTCGAATGCGAGTCAGAAGTTGTCCTTGGATAGTAAAAACCCAAGGATGATGGCTGAAAGACAGCTGTTGATGACTATGGAGAATTTTGCGAAGAATAAGTCTGATCGGAAATGGAGCACTAATAAGAAGGAGCTGGAGAGGTATATTAGGTTGTTTGAACCGGTTGTTATACAGGCTTTGAAGGTTAGTAAAAGTTGCTTTATTTATATTGATTAGGTAGTATATGATTTGAAGGTAGACTAAATGGCACAAGATCGAGATGACGCTTCCCGGTGCGTAGAAGTGACTAAATAAAGGTGTCACTAAAAAGAGTGCATACACAATGCCGCAGTGAGAGAGAGACATAGGAAGAGACTGCGTCGAGCCACGCACGTTATAACAGCCTCCGTGACAACGACTGCTTTGCGATGAGCTAAGAAGCTAGCTAACATTTGTTAAGAAGTAATGATTTTAAACTAATAATTTCGCTTGCCTCTCATGTTAGGGTACAAACAAAACTAGCAAAAGTACATGTCCTCCAGTCCTTTTGAGATAATTTAGGTATTAAAAATACCAGCCAACGATACAAAAAAATAAACCCGATCGGCGAAGATCTCTCAGAGCAATTATTACGAACTAAAATGGTGGATTTCGAGTGTCGCTCCGAATATTAATACAACTACAATATTTTAATTCCATTATGCGCATGTACATTTATAAAAAAGAATCACAACAAAGAGAGACAGGAATGTTTTAGGGGACGGCATTATGCCGAACAATTCATGGTGATCAAAATAAAATATAGATAACAAGCGACCCGCCCCGGCTCCGCACGGGTGCAATGTTGATATTAAATCTCTGCTATATTATGCATGTAGTATACATATAAACCTCCCTCTTGAATCACTATATGTATTTAAAAAATCGCATCAAAATCCGTTGCGCAGTTTTAAAGATCTAAGCATACATAGGGACAGACAGCGGGAAGCGACTTTGTTTTATACTATGTAGTGATGAACTAAATCGATATTGCACACTACCGAATCTTTCTACTTTTATAACTACGTAGCAGACTCGATGTATCATATTATATTCGACTCCTACACTTTCCTTCAATTTAAATATTGATTTTCAGAGCTACACTATGCAAAACGACATCCCACTTCAATGCCAAGTGTTAAACCTGCTGAACCAACTCCTTACGTTGCGAGTGAACTACTGTATGCTGGACAGTGACCAGATCTTCATAGGTTTCCTTATGAAGCAGCTAGATTTGGTTGAACAGCATGAGATACCGTAAGTTGAAAGATTTGTATGCCTTGAGACAATAGTTTTAGCAATTTAAACTCTAAGTCAATTTTAATAAAGTTTGAAATTATGAATTACTTGCTGCCGTCGAGAATTATCCCAAGAGAACATACTCCCGGAATAAAAAGTATATAATATGTATGTGTTATTCCAGACTATAATCTACCATTGTGCCAAATTTCATCAAGATCTATTCAGTATTTTTTGTGTGAAAGAGTAACAAACATTCATACATACTTTCGCGTTTATATTAGTAAGGGAATAGTCAGAATAAAGGAGCGAAAATAATGTGTGATTGCGGAATAAACAACATTTTTATGATCTCATTTTTTCTTTTCCAGAGATTGTTGCGACTTGGTAAACAGTATACTTATGTTTTTGGTCCAACTATCTTCCTCTAAACATCATACGAAACAGATAATCGAAATACCAAAGGTAAGGACAACTTGAACTTGTTCTTACATATAAGAAACGCACTGCATGCATAACAATTTAAATCTTATGTCTATGTTCATAAAAGCCATATTTTATGACATGCTCATGTAAATTGAAATAATAAACTTTTTTTTGACAAAATTAAAAAGTGTTCATTAAAATTTACTTTTATTGCAGCTTATACAACTCTGCGATGGTTTAATGGCATCTGGTGCTCATTTAGAATGTATAGCAGGTTTGGAACCGGTCGCTGTAAAGGTCTTTAGCAATATGGGAGGTAAATATTGGTATTTTCTAATCAATATATCACTGGAAAATTGCAGCCCTTGTTAGATTATAATATCTCGATATATTATGAAAAAAAAATCGTTTTGTATGGAATAAGCCCTATGTAAATTCAATATTTTCCAATACACCCGTGTTTAAGAAAAAATAGTTTACAATTTCACGCAATATTTTACAATCTGACTTACGGCCGAACCCAATAACCTATCTATTCTATCAACAGAAAACCTATATAATTTTTCTGTTGTTTCATTTGTTTTTCTATCTCCAGTATGTGATAGATCGGTTATTGGGATCGGCCGTTATATACTATCTTCTTTGTGGTTGGTTCTAGGTACAAGTGTGCTAGGCAGAGCTCAGCAACAGGAGGCGCAAGCAACTAGAGAGGTGCTATTCTACATGCTGCAGAAAACTATGCATCAACATAAGGTTAGTTTGGTTAACTTCTTTGGAACGAGTTTCCGATGACCTACGTGAAGATTTGATATAGCGTATCAAATGGTACAGCGGCAATAGGGTAGTTGACTAAAAAAATTTGATTAGTCCGTCTGATAGATTTCCAAAAAATATTGGACACGTATTTTTTCTTTTTTCACATAAAAAATACCACGTAAATAATCACGTAATTAAAATAGGAAGACGATACAGTGCGTAAAAAACTCGTGTGACGTCACTACTCGCTACAATTTTTACCGGGCAGTGACGTCACACGCTCCCACTCCTGAACTTTGATGCTTTTTATCTTCGTCAGTTTTTAACCGACTTCTAAAAAAGGAGGAGGTTCTCAATTCGGATGTTTGTATGTTTTTTTTTTTTTTTATTGTTTGTTCGCGCATAACTCCGTCGCTTGTCAACCGATTTGAAAAATTCTTTTTTTGTTGGAAAGGGTATACTTTCCAAATGGTCCCATGAAAATTTTATCGAAATCAACTAAGCGGTTTTCGAAAAATCAACAAAAATCTAAAAAAAATATCTACATTGTCTACATTGACGACCTCTTAGTTTACTCTGCAAAGGAGCAGTACGTTTTTTTTTACACCAATGTGATTGGTTCGTTTAGGTGGGGGGAGGGGAGGGGGTGTAGGTACCACTAACAAGTGAAAAATATAAAAAAACTTTTTACAAAAAATAAAACCGACTTCTAAACAAAAAAACCAAAAAGTATAAAATAACTTTAATTTCGGAAGTCGGTGTGTTCAACAACAAAAAAGCAACCGAAAACACCGAGTTCCGAAATTAAAGTTATTTTATACTTTTTGGTTTTTTTGTTTAGAAGTCGGTTTTATTTTTTGTAAAAAGTTTTTTTTTTTATAGATTTGATAAAGGAAAAAATACGTGTCCCATATTTTTCTATAATCGAACTGACGGACTAAACATAATCATACATTTTTACTCAGGCAACATCCCTATTGTTCGGGTAAACGACCGCTAGTACTAGACTATACAGCGAAGTTTCCTATAAATGTGAATTGCAAAAACACATTTTCTTGATTCGATTTCAAAACTCGTCTCGTCTGTGTAGTTCACCAACTAGTTTTATTTCCAAAATGGGGATAATGGATGGGGGGTGGAAGGCTGCCATGGTCAAATGGGATTGGGCGGTTCATGTATGACGCATTTTTGGGCAAAAGTCTCCACATAATGGGTGCCCGACGAAGGTGGACAGGTCCATCGAGGCCAGCCGAAACGGAGGTGGTAAGGCGACCTGGATGGGTACCATGAGAGCTGGTACGAGGTGGGAAAAGAATTCTTGGAAGGACTTGGGAGAGGCTTATCTCAATATCCTGTTTGGTTTACTTAAGAACGAACCTAAAACACAGATGAAACTGAAAGGTTTTAGAGATGAGACCGCGTTTCGGAAGACGCAGCGTTGGCGTGTCCTTCCTTAAGGTGGACCGATGACTTGGTGAAAGCCGCTAGAAACCGCTGGATGCGAGATGTATAGGACCAGCCGATGTAGTAACACTTAGGGGAGACCTTTTTTTTCTGGATGGGAAATTATCAAATGACTTCTCCCGCTCTGGGCGGAGTGGAAGGAAGTGTCAGACTCTTACTGACTATAACCCACCCGTGATCCTTCTTTTGCCCTTTACGTTCCAAGGCCGCGGTGACTCTTTCGAACAAATTCCGCAACAAACTTGGGGGAGGCCTGCGTCCATAATTAGACATCTTTCGGCTGAAATGCTATCTGTCTTCCGCTACCATGTTTTTTTCCATCTCCCTCTTTCCTCAGGTGTTAGAACTAGTATCGTGCGTGATATCTCTCTCACAAGAACACCCGGAGAGTTACTACCGCTGGTCGGAGTTAGCCAGCGATACTCTACTCAACCTACTAACACAGAGATCCATAGAGCTGCACTCTCATAGAGCGATCGGATCTCTGGAGAGGTTACTGGATACCGTGTATAAAGATGTGCTACTGGAACAGAGTCGGGTGGAGGTTTTGCTGAAGATTTTGTTTAAGGCACCGCCGGATCAGGTTAGTGGGTTTTATTCATTTAACTTACTATACTACTTTGCATTTTTAAATATTTCTTTACAAAAACACATTTTAAAAAAACACTTAAAAATATAAAATAGTAGTGACCCGCCGGTGTCGGGAATAGGGTCCAAGCTACCGGTGGTTAGGGCTCCAGAGAAAGGAACCTCCTCACAATACGAGCCGTATTGAGGAGTACTGCCTTCTGTATCAGGCCCTTTAACCAACCGTGTAACGTATTATAAGAACATCTGATATTGATCATGTATTTTTAATTTTTTGATGACCTGCAAATAGTTTTGAGTGGTGTCTTGTTTAAAAGGACAATTTTAATTTAAAAAAAAAATTGATTGCGTCAGGCGTTACTTTGCGGAAATCCATTTTAAATTTGTAAATGAAAATAATATATCTAGTTCTAATATTCGCGGAAATTAGAACTAAGTAGATATATTATTTTCATTTACAAATTTTAATTCCTTTTTAACGACTTACCTATTCTTGAATCACTAATATAAAAAAGAGTCCAAGCAATGTAATCATTAAAAAATAAACGGTATCTGAAGCTATTATAACTGTTTCTTAAGACATTACTATAAGCGCGTGGCTATCGAAACATGTTTGTTAAAATACAGCCTTTCAAAAAGCATTGATGGTGATATTTAAAAATATGAACAATTCTATTATTATTCACTGTATATTATATACATATTAACCACATTAAAAAAAATACAAAGATATAGAAATATAAAAATTAGCAGCATGGCTCCAGAGATAATCTCCTAACAATGCGAGCCGTGTCCAGAAGTGCCGCTTTCTGGATCAAGCCCTTGATCCAGCCGCCTATCGAGAGCCTCCTAAGGTGTTGGTCGAGACTCTCGGCTATTAAGCCATTGGCTGACACGACTATCGGTACAATGATTGCTGAGCCCACAACCTCGCATGCCAAATTTGTTTATCTTTCTCGACTTTCTCGAGGTTTTTGTCCTGTGGTTATTCCCTTTATTATTATTTAATCATAATCACAGCATTAAAATAACAAAACAAACATAAAAGAAATTCAATTAAATTAAACTCATTCGGATGAATGACTTTTTAAACCCATTCATCCGAATTTCATATTTGGTCTTAAAACATAAAAAACCCCTATTATAATTTTCTAACCGGCATTGGAACAGCACACTACAAATACTATACTGTTGTTCTGGTTTTTCGGTACTTTTTTTTAAACTTACTAATTTATTATTTCTTTTCCAGGCAACAACACCTCTAAAACTAAAACTCTGCTACTTATCAATAATAATGGTAATCTTAAGAAAAATTCTCGTCTTAATACCAGAGAGCGAAATCCTCCTCACTATAAACTACTTAAAGGCAACGTGTATATCTCCACTGTCCATCTTTTTCAACGTCAAAACTGACGTGGATCCTTTGAACGTACAGAACGTGAATGAGAACTGTGCTAATTTGTCGCCTGATGTGATTCTCGTACGGTTTTTGTTTAAAACCTTGACGTATGCGATTATGGAGATGGACAATTGTTATGAGAGCATGGAGAGTGAACAGAATAAGTTGCTGTATTCGGTCTGTGTGAATATTATTGTGCAAGTGAAACATATGCTGCATTTGACGGGTTAGTTTCTTACTTGTAATTTTTTCAAGTTGACATAGTCCTAATCGTGGTTTCAGAATAAGGTAGCTGACTAAAAAAATCTAATTAGTCCGTCAGATAGATTTCCAAAAAATATTAGACACATATTTTTTTCTTTTTTTTACGTAATTAAAGAAGGGAGACATACAGTGCGCTGAATACTCGTGTAATGTCACTACTCGCTGCGATTTTTACACCGACGCGACGTGAACTCACAAGCCCCTACTCCTGATCTTTGATGCTTTTTATCTTTGTCATTTTTTCTAGATTTGATAAAGCAAAACATACTACAAACAAAACATACATACATAGTGTGCAATATTTTATCTAACTGACGGGCTAAATAGAATATTTTTTTTTTACTCAGGAAATACCCCTATTGAGAGTTTAAATTAAAAAAAATCTGTTTGCTTCAAACAATCACACTTTAGCACTTACATTTTTGACAAGTTCTTTACTTCAAATTCTCAATGTTACATATTATCTAAGTTGTCTTGGCCTTTTTTTAGATTTTTTGAAACCATGCAATTGCTTGGTTACAAAAAATCTAAAAAAAGGCTTAATAAAGACGATTAATTCCGTTTTCCATATATGCGCGACTAAAAGCAGTCGTTTGTGTTCTCCCAAGAACATTAAAAGGCTAGGAATTATGAGGCCAAAATGTAGGACAATTATTTATAAAACTGAAGTTTATTTATAAAATGTTATATCATGTGAGTTATCCACAGAACAGAAAAAAACAGTAGAAATCGCATAACGCACAAATTACTATCAGAACCAGCGTGCCCTAACAAACACATCTTCAAGATAATCATATTATGTCACACTAGCAAATTCGTTTTGTGATTGGTTCAAGCCAAAAAGTCGCTATAGTCAGTCCCTATTTAAAAAAAAGTGCATTCACATCATAAAAATAGAGTTCATTATTGTTAATCTTTTGTAGGTATTAAATCTTATATTTCCGTGAAAGCTCGTAGGCATAGTTTTACTAGCAAGTTCCGCTATTCGACGCTAGATGTCACTAAATTGTAACATATTCGATTGTATGCATTATGACATTGAACTTAAGATAGATATTTGTTTATAGAGTTGATCGCTATTATGATATTCGCTAGTGATGTACAATATCGTAACCTTACTTATCGATATTTAATTGCATACGTGCATTCCGTTTATTTTTGTATTCAATAAGCATAACATTCTTCGTATTTTACAAAACAAAACTATACACTGATAGCTGAATACGCTGATGCTACAACACAGATTAAACTCAATTAGTCAGATACTATTACCGAATTTTCCAACCCACTTAAACAAAGCAAAATTATCTTTAAAAGCTTAATAAAAACAATTTTTACTAAATCAGATTTTTTCACATGTATTACTTAGGTAAAAAATAACAAAACATAATTAAAATCTAAATGAATTACCGAAATGTACCTATATACGCGTGTAACTTCCGATTGACTGCTTAATGAATATTTCTATTTTTAGCTTTACTTCTTTAGCTTCTGCTAGATGGTCACCTATTAATCTTGTACCCATGTCAATATATCCATGAAACTTCTTCCCATTCCATTCAATTCTTCTACGTATAGCCATTTCATCTATTACCAGTGAAGCTAATATTGGATCACTTGATGAATCCGCTTTAAGTTTTAAAGCTGTAAATGATTCTTTTGTGAAACCAGGATCTTCACCGATATTAGCATACCATTTTTTTTAAGGTTTGTGGATGAGGCAAAGAGCAATTCGGCTTTCGGTGAGTAATAATGTAGAGTAAGGGCGAAGCTGCGAAGTTCTGGCGAACGCATGCTTATGCATACTCTCACGATATTTCATTTTCATCGGATATAAATAAATTACTATCTGTTTAACATCAAATAATATTACTATTAATTAATTTTGAATTTTTATTTGATAAGGTTTGAATCATCGACAACTCGTTATCGATAAAGTCTTTCTCTAATTGAGTAGCAAACTGTCACATGACATAGGATGGAATCTTCTAGAATAACAGGTTTGATGTGAAAGAAAGTAGACCTTATGGTTTAAATCATAGATTCTACTTTTGTTTACCGTTTTTGAATTATAATGTAAGTAATGTTTTATCAAATTTTAATTAAAATAAAATAAAATAGTACTTAATTATGATACGATATACCACAATGGGATATATTTTTGGTACGGCTATCGTTATTATACTCTAAAACAGCACAATACGGCATATTTGATTTTTTTTCGGATTTTCGAGAGTAAGTGACGTGAACGCAGTCGGAACTAGACTGATATGTGCGACAGCGCTTGGGCGCCTACAATTGCGGAGCTACGCAATACTAGGGCTACGCGTGCCCCGCCTACTTGCGACTTCTACTGTTTTTTTCTGTTCTGTGGAGTTATCAGTTTAACTAATTAGTTAGACCAAAAAATATCTAAAAAAACTATTGTTTATGTTTTCAGACGGCTGCCTTTTCCCCTTATCAGCTAAAACAGCACAAAGCCTCCTGCACAACGAACAGAGCGGACTAAACACAGGCCTGTACAGTCCTGAAGAGAACATTCCTTTAGACGTACTCAATCTCATATGTTTGAAGTCGGCGCATCGGATACCGCTGCTGACTGTACATTGGTCGCATTTACTTATCAGGTAAGTACTTGTGATTCGTATGAGTGAAAAAAGAACAGAACACGACTGTACTCGAATTAATAAATCGAGATAGTCGTACTATGTAGATCGCTTTTAGCGATAAGGCCGCCCATTGTGGCACCCGATGTAATGTTTTCTTTGTCTATATTTTCTGTAACTTGAATGGTGTACATAATAAAGAGTATTCTATTCTATTCTATTCTATGTATCAGCACCACTTAAGTATGGAGAGGTGTGTATTTCAAGTGTGTTTTTAGGCTTTCGAACTTCTATTTTAAAATGAACGGTTTTTTTTTCTGGATGGGGTATCATCAAATGACTTCTTCCGCTCTGGGCGGAGCGGAAGGGAGTGTCAGACTCTTACTGACTAAAACCCACTCGTGTTCCTTTTAATGCCCTTTGCGTTCCACGGCCGCGGTGACTTTTTCGAACAAATTCTTGATAGGATCACTCTGATGTCTGTCTGTCTGTCAGTCCGTCAACGTTTTCCACTTTCTCCGAATCTACTGGACCGATTCAGTTGACATTTGGTACACTTATAATCTTCTGTCACTTATACACAGACGTGTAACGAAAATAAATAAATTTCGAAAGTGGGGTTATTTTATAAAGGAATTTAAAAAAAGTTGTTGGTGTGTTAAAAACAAGAAATGACCCACTACCCCTTATTACTGAAATTACTAAGACTAATTAAAAAAAAATACAGATAATAGTTCTTTGTCTATAGATTACAGAAAAAGATCTATATAAGAAGTCTATGGTTTGAAAGTAATATGTTACAAAAATGAAATTCGCTATTCTAAAATTGGCCAAGTGCGAGTCGGGCTCGCACTTGGCCGGTTTTAAATTACCATTTGTATTAAAAATGCCCTTAAATAAGTCACAATGGAATATGAACTTAGTTTTGTACCACATAAAGTTGGTTGTTCCACAATTTGATTATCATCTAGAATCAAACTTCGCTGTTTATTTCTCTTATGTTTTTGTATTACATCGAATTCGCAATTGTATCGAATTTGTTACTAGAGGCCGTTATGTGAAATAGTGAAGAAATGTGGTTTATTTTTAAAAGATGTGTGATTGTTTTGTTACAGACTAAACTTCCTTTCTCACAAATACTGGCAAAAGCTGATCGGATTCGCTCGCAACCTTCCCTTAAGCGCTGACTGTGGCGACACGCAGCTGTTACGAGTTGACATACTGCAGATAGCCTGTGTCATGGCCTACTGCGAGTACTTTGTGAGTTTGTACAATAGTTAACTAAAAAAATCTGATTAGTCCGTCAGATAGACTTCCAAAAAATATTGGAGACGATTTTTTTCTTTTTTTCACATAAACAAAAAATGAAGACGATACAGTGCGTTGAAAACTACTAGCTACAATTTTTACCGGGCCGTGACGTCACACGCTTCCACTCCTGATCTTTGATGCTTTTTATCTTCGTCAGTTTTTATAGATTTGACTAGCGGACCCGACAGACTTCGTCCTGTCAAAAAGATTTCTAATGTGACAGTTTTTTGTTCCTACATATTTTATAGTCGGGGCAAAAAAATCTTCTGAATAGAACCGTCACCCTGGTGATAAGGCGTTGTGAATAAGAAATTATTAAATAAAACATATATAAGCATTTAAAAGTAAGTAATCGCTTTATTGTTAATCATGTGAATCATAATTATTAACAAAAATCAGTTTTTATTTTCATTGTAGTGCTTTGTGATATATGATGTTTTTGTTTGATTACCTGGCGCATAGACAAACTAATCTGATGGTTTTCCAACACGGTAAAAGACCACATACAATTGACCATGTGAGAAAGATGGGTTTTCCAGATTAATACCACAAACATTTAATGATTGCCCCTGGGACTTGTTTATGGTCATAGCAAAAGCAAGCCGAACTGGAAACTGTAGTCGTTTAAAGTCAAACGGCACATCAGTCGGAATCTTTGGGATGCGCGGTATGATGGTCTTCTCCTTCATACTTTCCTTTCAGTAAAGTTGCTTCTATCACGTTGTTTAGTATTTATTTTATCACTAACCGTGTGCCGTTGCAAAGACGCGGTTGGTTGATATTTCGCAACATTATAACTACGGATCCAACCTTTAATTGAAGA
This sequence comes from Hecatera dysodea, assembly GCA_905332915.2. NCBI lineage: Eukaryota > Metazoa > Arthropoda > Insecta > Lepidoptera > Noctuidae > Hecatera > Hecatera dysodea. The sequence goes on along the minus strand of HG995310.1, from coordinate 12,619,433 downwards.
TTGTGAGGTGGCAATCCTGGCAAATCCAGCGAGTTTAAAAATTCCGGTGGATAGTCGACTACATCATCTTAGTTAGTAGCCAAATCAACTGATTTATATATCCTCGATTCGCCTATAATTTATTCTTGAATTTTGAAATTTAATTCATTTACAACTATGTTTTTTGCAGCCAATATAGCTCGTTTGCTCACCCAATCATGGTTTCTGTAATTTTGAGAAACATCTGGAAACACCTATCAGCTGGAGCTGGTGTTGATCGTGGAATCATTGGCAATTTTTGACGAAAATCTCCTGCTAGTAAAATCATTGCACCACCCAAATGGTTATGATTGTTCCGTAGATCTTTTAAGGTTCTGTCTAAAACCTCCATAGATTTTTTATGTGCCATCGTGCATTCATCCCAAATAATCAATTTACATTTTGCTTTGCATATTTAATGGCAATTTTAGTACTGAATGGGCTGTTCGACCACCTTCAAGCAAAATTGCTGCGATTCCCGACGAAGCGAGTGCAAGTGCAATTTTATTCTGTGAGCGAATTGTTGCTAATATGAATGAAATCAAAAAAAGTTTTTTCTGTAGCACCAGGTGCATATAAGAAGTAAATCCCTCCAGTTTCATCATTTGTTACTTTCATAAGAGTATCAAATACATACTTCTGTCAGTTATTCATTCAACAGTGGGAGATTTGTTTGAATTAATTCTTTCAAAGTGTTGAGATCATATAGTTTTTCTCGATTCAACTCTTGGTTAAAAGCAGCATGCATTGGACGATTGGGCGCGGCCAGGCCTAATTGAATTAATAGTTTGTATGACATCATCAAGCACATGTCCTCAATTGAAATCAATGCTTCTTTGTAAATTTCTTCACTGATTTGTATATTTGGATTTCCCATTCTATTTCGTATTTGATACAAAATATCATCACACATATAATCTTTGTACTTGATCCACACATCAATTGGGTTTGATAGTAAGCATGTAGATATGATTATAGAAAACAATGTTCGTATTTGATGAGCGTGTGATGATATTACAGCATCATTGAGAGTTATTCGCTATTCCCAATGAGCGTCATTTTCTAGCAATTGCAAACGTTGACAGGCTTCTCTGTAAGATACACACAATTCACCATCAACAGTTCGTAAATGTTGGAATGATGTTGGGCCACGTACATTGACTAATAGCAGTCGATGTACTGAATAAATTCGACCAACCGCATCGGTGGAATACACATACACATCTGGATATCTTGGAACAGGTTTTCCTCGTTTCCGTCGTATAAATCTCCTTGAGGATTGATTCCAAATATAATATTTGGGCATTTCTGAATACTTGCAATGTTTGTGCAAAATTATCGTTTTGACATGTCTCAAAAAAACTGGTTAATGTAGTAGATGGTGGCTGAGCAGCTCTTTGTACTGCGTTTTGTAAAATACAGAACATACGACCTGGCATCTTGAGCATATTCGTGCAGATGTCGAGGGCTTCCGATGTATGTTGCTGGAAAAATAGTCATCCGACCAACATTCTGTGCATTTCCATCAATATTAATCGCATCTCGAAGGTGAATATACTCTTCAGATCGGAGTTTAGTCTGTTGCAACCTGATGAATGTTAATCTCTCCTAACTAAACCGAAAATCTAAGAAAAACAACACTTGTTTTAATTTGATATGTCTTGGAGTCAAATCCGCGACATTAAATCCTCCAACGATGTATTCTGTGCTCCAATACACACACGCACACTGTTTTGTTAGATATGATTCAATTTGAACTTTGTGTAGCGGTAATAAAGTGCAAATTGACTCTTTGACGTTAGGAACATACCTACATTGTTTAAACAACAGTGAGTGCTTGTAATTTAATATGAACTTTATACAATAGCAATAAAGCTCAAATTGACTCTACGTTTTAGATAGAAAACGTTTGTATGGGAAAAAGAAAAGGGCTGTTTTTAGGGTTTTTCCGGCAATTATTCGAATTTTTCTCGCCGTAAAAACCATCCTTGAACTTCAACGAACATTTAAAAAAAAGAATTGGCTAAATTGGTCCAGGCGTTGTTGAGTTATGCGCTTACCAACACATTTCGCGATTCATTTTTATATTATAGATAAAGGAAAAAATACGTGTCAAATATTTTTCTATAATGTAACTGACGGACTAAACATAATCATATATTTTTTACTCAGGCAACATCCCTATTATGTCACTGAAAATTTCCAGACTCCGTAAGATTGAAATAAATCTTTATTAGATTATAATTTCTCGATATATTATGTAAAAATCCCATCCAAATTCAAAGAATAGTTTTCAGTATATCCGTCTCGTATTTAAGAAAAATATGTTTACAATTTCACGCGATATTTTACAGTATTACGGTGTTTGCAATTTTCCGATGACATATACAATGCTATTATTTTGTATGGAAACTAGTGGTGATTACGCTTGCTAGGATAATAATAAATCTGGTGGTCATTGGTTCCCCGGAAGTCTCGCAACAAAATATGTATGAGCCATATGTAATCGCTTGGCAAATTGAAGATATTTTTTTGATGGAATATCAACAGACTTGCTTCCTGGGAATTAAACGTAGAATTAAAGCTCAGGTTACATTGACGCAGATTCGAAGCTAAAAACTAAACAATTATAAAGCATATTGCCCTTTTTTATTCGAAAAAAAAAGATCTAATTCGTGCGCCGTTTCGTATTGCGATAGACGGTATATTCTTGTGGTGATAGGGGTATATGAATTTTTAGGTTTCCGTGCGTCAAAATTTCTTGGGTATTTTTTTATATTTATTAGTATCTTCCACCAAGAACTTTCTACACTATAGCTTTGGTACGCTACTTTTGACCCCCGACTCTTCTTAATGCGCATTTATTTATGCCTTTTAGCATCTCCTCATATCCTGAACTAGCTGCCCCGCGCAACTTAACAGAGAGATTAATAACCTCTATTCTGCAACATTTTGGTCATAGCCTGTTATATAGCCTAAAGCCTTCCTCGATAAATGGGCTAAACAACACTAAAATATTTTTTCAATTCGAACCAATTCCTGATATTAGCGCGTATAACCAAACAAACTCTTCAGCTTTATAATATAAGCCTTAAATTCATTTGAGGCCACCACAGAATTGTCCTGTTAAGCAGTATCCAGCCTAAGCGTGCTGAACTACGAATGGTAATATAAAAAAAAAACCCTAACACCTCTCGTTTCAGGTAGAAAACGGTCTAACAGAAGCTGTGCACCTAACCTGGCTACTAGTGAACCGTGTACATATCCTCGTCAGCCAGTACAAAGAAGAGATAGTGCAGACTCTAATAGACAAGGTCCAGCAGATGGCGGGCGCTTCGGGCTTACTGCTGCAAGCTATTGCTGCTCGCTGTCAGAGCTGTTTGAAGGTAAGCTGCTCTGCTAACGGCCGTACCCAATAACCGATCTATCACATACTGGAGATAGAAAAACAAATGAAACAACAGAAAACCTATGTAATTTTTCTGTTGTTTCATTTGTTTTTCTATCTCCAGTATGTGATAGATCGGTTATTGGTTTCGGCCGTAAGTAAACCAAGTTATACCTTTCACTTTGTGTCCCAGAACATGCAGTGACTTGCTAGGGTTGCGGATTTTGTTTGAAAGAGTCATCGTGGCCTTGGAACGCAAAGGGCATTAGGTGGAATACAGCTGGTTCCGTTCAGAGCGGAATAAGTCATTCGACGATTCATTAAATTACATTTATGAATGCATTTTTTTCTGTGTCTCGTACTTTTTTCTGTTTGCTTACTATTTCAATATTTGTAAATATGTGAGTTCCATGAGCATGAGATATTTAGAAGTTTACCTGGTACCTGGCTGGTAATACTTTGTTCTATAACTAGTATACTTGGTGCATCGTGCTCACATATAAGAAGTATTTTTTAACCGACTTCTAAAAAAGGAGGAGGTTCTTTGTATACCAAATATTGTAAATTATTTGAAAAGAGTAACTATGGAGTTTCTTGTCCGTTCTTCTCCATAAGAATCTATCTTTGCGAATGGACGCTACTAACTACTACTAGAGTCACTTAATTATGATACATTTTATTGATGATGTTCAAAAGTGCCGTTTAATGGCCTAATTGAAATAAAAGTTTTTACTTTGACGATTTCCCATACTTAAAAAAAGGGATCCCCACGGCTAGATATGTGTTGTGTCTGGTAGGCAATTACTACCCGATACTTTAGGACTGTTGTGTCTGTTCAAATCGCTAGGAGAACTTTGATAGCGCAGTTTAGGAATTTTGTGACGTCATGACACTTTTAAGGTTCCGTATCCAGATCCATTTTTGGAAAAATGAATCCATTAAAGGATGTCTGTCTGTCATAGCATCAACGGCAAAAAAATCTGTTGTATGGGAGCTATATAACTGACATTTTTTTGCCGTGTTTATATGTAGATAATGGTACGGAATCCTTCGTGCGCTGATTCCGACTCGCACTTGGCTGGTTTTTTTTTTGCTCCATACATAATCAGCCTTTTAACGTTCCCACTGCTGGGACACAGGCCTCCTCTCCAGGAGAGGGATTTTTTTGCTCCGATACCGCCTAATGCTGTGTTTCGGACAAATATTTATTTTATATTGTTCTATTAATTTTTGAGAGCAGTGGTGGCCGAGTGGCAACGGCCCGGCTTACGAATTGTAGGTCGCTGGTTCAAACCCAACCAGGCGCATTACTTTGTGTAATTAATGATTAATTTCATCACCACTGCTCTCAAAATTGTGAAGGAAAACATTGTGAGGGAACCGGTATGTCCTAGAACTAAAAATTCGAAGACACGTGACATTTACCAACCCGCACTGGGCCCGCGTGGTGGATTACGGCCCATTCCCTCTCCTAGAGAGGAGGCCTGTGTCACAGCAATGGGAACATCAAAAGTCTGATTATGCTTATGTTATTATGCTAATAATTTTCAGCATGCATGCCTCCCATTTTTCCTTCTATTTCTCCGTGCTTTATGCAAGTGTGCATCAAATAGATATTCATTTTTGTTTTGTTTTCAGGATGAATTTGCTTTGAACACGTATAAGATACTGTCATTATGTCATGAAAGTCAGTCCGGACCACTTGTGTTTCTTATTTGTCGGATCATTGGAAAACTGGAACCTGCAATAGCAAGCAGGTATGTTATTGAAGAATTGTTAATTTTAATAATAATAAAAAAGTAGGAAGTGAAAAGTCTATCCTCTTGCAGTTGGAAATCCCCACTTCACTCTAACGATTTTACACCTACTCCTTTACTGTGCACCCGGAACGGTTGTGGAATACGCTACCTCCTGACATTAGGGATTGCTGTTTTACTCTTGCAGTTTTTAAAGAAGAGTGGAGAACACTATCTTTTCTATCCGTCATAGGTTGATATAAATATTTATTATTGTTCCTTATAATATTATTTAGTATGAAGTTTTTGTATTGTAAAGTTGCTTAAAACTTTAACACGCTATGTCTATGTCTCTACTTATTTGACTCTCCTTTCGCAGGTATGCTGGAAGAGATTTCTATAGAAATAATTACTTTTGTACTTATTTTTCTGTTTCCTTCTTCTTATCTTATTTATTTAAATGTGGGTTCATAAATTGTTTAAAAAAATATATTTCTTACAGATTCGCCAAACTAGCAATAGATAGATGCATGATACTGAAAGAGATGCCAGTTGATAAGATCAACGTGCAGCTATCGAAGGAAGACGTGCAAGTTGCTCTAGAGTTACTGCAGAGAGACAAAGTTCATACGAGGTAAGCATACATTCATTCCAAATTATATATTTTACAAAATATATATTTTTATATTTTTTTTATTAAAAGTATTTCAAGTTTTCTTCATCTCCGAAGATTATTCTTTTATACTTGCCATATTGTTTTTTTTTTATTAAATTTAAGATTTAAAGTCGCCATGAGAGAACGATGAAAATCATTGGGAATTAACTAATCAAGTGACTAAATGCGGTAAATTGTATTTTAATAATAGTTTTCGGGGCTATAATAATAATAATACATTTTGCCTCGTGATATATTAAAATTAAATGGAAGGGCTCAAGAGAAAAATTAACGATTCCCACAGTATCTCCGAAATAACAGAAATTAAAATTTTGAAAAAAAAAATAGATACAGTTCTTTACGTATCGATTACGTGTGGATCTAAGTTTTGAAATAACGTGTAAAATTAATATTATTCGCTTGGAATCCTTAGCACACGAGTTTGGCTCGCAATTAGCCGGTTTTTGTGTAGTTCGTAAGTAGCTAAATATGACAGCAACAAGAGTACTGATTTATAAATAGTTTATTTTGTTGCGTCGTAATATATTTCACATCGTATAAGTATTTATCGCCAGATTTTTATTGAATACCATGTAACTTATCTATAATATTTATTTATTTAGAATAAGCACACCAACAGCACAGTCACTTACAATTAAAATTATATAACATTTAAAATTGGCATTTCAGTAACCATACAAATAACAGGTATGCATGACATTGACAATATGAGTATTAGAGACAAAGAGAAAAACCGCGTGTGTAAATTTCTAAATCCAGAACACAAAAAAAAAAAACAATTTGAGCTACATACACGTGGACTACTCGCACTGTTTAAGTAGGGAGCGCCGGTATGAAGCGAAATTCATCAAGAATATAATATCAATAGGGTAATCTGTCAAGTTGGAACTTTCATTATATTGCCTTGCCATAATTATGTGTCAGGGGGCTATTAAAAGTGGTATTCAACGTAGTTGTAGGTAAGTTAAATTTATAGTTTAGTTTTATGACTTGAACGAACATGGCGGTGGAGATCATATCATGCTCTCACAAATGTCCGCGTGTGTTGGATCATTCAGATCCCATTAAAATGGTTGAGCTAAATGGTGCCGATACACGCGTCACGTTCACGAACGGGCGCCGTCAGTTGAGACTGGTCACCTCTTAACTGCCACTGACTAGTTGTAATCTTTATATTTTGAATTGTTTTATGGTTTCCTTTTTTTTCTTTACATTGTCCTCACATGTAGAAGCAACAAGGATCATGTAACCAAGATTTTTGTAATACATAACATGATTTAAAAGAGTGTCTGTGGAGTTTATTGCACGTTCTTCTCCACGCTTTTGGACGTGCAAATCGCTTCATGTTTTTGACTGACCGACTTTGACAATTCAAAAGTGCCTGTAAATGGTTTATCTGTATATACAGTGTGAAATCTTAATGGTTGTTTTCCCGCGGCAGGACGATTACCCATCAGTAGTACTATCGAAACAAAAAGTTAAACTAAAAAAATAAATGTTTTTTTTTTCAAATCATTAAAAAAGTGTTCATAAACTCGAAAGAGCGAGAATCAATAGTAGTGCACTAGACATAAAGTAGGTAGATACCTACATAAGACGCACGTACCGCCGCGTACCTACATATCGCGCGATGCACTACTGTTGGTTCAAGTCGCTTTCGAGTTTTGTTTATCACAATTGTTAATCTGCCATTTATGGAGTCTAGTATTTTTTATATATATAAATCGATTGTATTACCGATACAAACTCATTTCGCTTCGGGAAAACAACCATTAAAATTTCACACTGTATAAAAGCGAAATACCACTCACTGATCCATCAAAAAAACTATAACACCTACAAACAAAAAATTTGGGGGTTAAACTGGAAAAATGTTTGTACTAAATCTGCGCAGACGCAAAAGCGCTAAAGCGCTAATTAAAATATATAATAGCGCTAATTTAAATAATAAATACTTTGAATCCCTTATCATTTTCTGTCAACAGGTACTCAGCTTTAGTAGTGGAATTAAACACGTTAGCATCTAGCGTGTTTGACCTATCACCGTTAGACTTGTCACAAGACAGGGCTGTCAACCCGCAGTACATTGTGACTACAAATATCGATGACAAGTGGTTGCTGAATCAAGTTAAGAGCAGGTAAGGAAACAAGTTAGTTTATGTTTGTTCAACGTGGTGAGGCTCTTGTTTAACTTTAATTATACCGGTAACAGGCTTTGGCAATAAAAAAAGAAAGAGAAAAATAGTTAGCTAGTCTTTCTCATTTGTGTATAGCTTCGACCTGTACCATATCAGGATTTGAATAAGGCCAATGATATAATAGGGATGTTTCCTGAGGAATAAAAATATGATCCTATTCAATCCGTCAGTTAGATTATCGAAAAATATTGGACACGTATTTTTTGCTTTATGAAATCTCTAAAAATTGACGAAGATAAAAAGCTTCAAAGATCATGAGTGGGGGCTTGTGACATCAGTGCGTGGTAAAAATCGTCGCACGGAGTGACGTCACACGAGTTTTCAACGCGCTCTATCGTCTTCGTTTTTTGTTTACGTGAAAAAATAAAAAATAAGTGTCCAATATTTTTGGGAAGTCTTACGGACTAATTAGATTTTTTTAGGCAACTACCCTATTGAACAGGTTGCTCAATACTAATCGGATAAAATTTAATTCGTGTCAGCACTATAAAACGATTTTATTAGAACTTAAAGTTATTTTAAAGGTTTTTTTGTTCTAAAATGTGTATATTTCAAATAGTTCTCAGTTCATATTCATCAGTAAGTTAATTAACGTTAAATAATACTTTATTATTGCCGAATTAAGTGGAAATTAAGCCGTCTCAAAAACGTACATTCATTTGAAAAATCACTTGAAACTTAACACTAAAAATGTTTAATCAACAGATGCTGCCCAGCGGACTGCACAACACCAAAATCATTAAAACAAAACGAGCTTGCACTATTTCTGTCAAACATATCCAAAGAAGACCTTACAACCGTCATGGCGTGTCCAGAATTCGACAGAAAAATACTAAACCCGGCCTTCGGAATCGCCTGTGATAATTATTTAAGAGAGTTTCTGAATATTCTATCAGTACACGAGATAAAAGAGTATGAGAAAGAGTCTGCAAGAGAACAGAGGGAGATGAAAATGAGAGAAGAAATGACGTCATCAATTGATAGTAACAAAATCAACGTTGTCAACACACTCCACGTGTTTAAGAAGAGTGATAACAAAGAATCCAAATCGCAATTCTTCATACCTATCACAGACAACGAAATCTTGAAAGAGAACTTCGGTAATCTACAAATAACTGATGACGATTTAGAAATTGATCCTCCGGAGTTGCCAGCTTTATACACCATCGGTGTTGCTACGCTAGAAAAATCTTTATCAGACATTATTAGACTGTTTCCCAAACAAATTCGACCTTTGAGCCAGTCTGAGAACTTTAGTTTGAATGTCGAACAAACTATCGATAGATACACTAGGCGTTGTCATCAAGTCTTCCAAGATAAATTGTTTTATCAAGAATTTAACATATTACAAACAATCATGACAGGTTTTTTGTCATCTCTAGACAGAATAATATCATTTGTCGATGAAGCAGACTGTGATTTACTCGATAAATGTATCGAAAACATCTTACCTGCATCACTAGCGAAAAACATGGCGATATTTGCCGTCATTTCGTTACAGTATTTATCTTTCTTGATCAAAAATAAAAAGATAGTTGAAACGCCGGTCCATGCTGATGTGTCATTCAGAGTGACGGCGTCAGTAACTGACAATATTGTCGTTGACAACGTTGTCAGTGTGACGGTTGACAATGTTGCCAAAGCGTTGAATTTCAAGGAGATTTGGGCTGAGTTAAATACAGATTCGAATGTGAATAGGACGCAGTCGGCTGTGAGCTGTTTGTATGCGGTTGTTAAGTATTTGGTTAAGGTAAGATCTTGTATTTTATTATTATTCTGAGTTTTTAATGTTAATACAATGTTGAGTGCTGACTAGGCGTTAAGCCAGACTTTTCCGCTCGATTTAGTCAGGTAGATATTATTTATATTTATCATTTGAGGTAATTTGTACCCTTGTCAACCATAGTTCGATTTTAGAAGACCTTTTGCATTAGAAAAGCCCTGAAAACTACATATGAGTTCCAATCGAATTTTAATTTAACTTTACTGAGTACTAGCAGCGCCCCGCGGTTCCACCCTCGTAGTTCCCGTTCCCATTTGAATATAGGGAAAAATTGGTTGAGTGGTTTTGGTGTGAAAGCGTAACAAAGAAACTCACATTCATAATATTAGTTAGAATGATAGTGTCATCCTAGACTGCCTAGCTATTTCTCAACTGTATTGTGTTTGGATTCCAGTCAAACCAGATTCAGTCCAATATCAGTATTTTACGTGAAACGTCTGTCCACCAGAACTTGACAACCCATGAACTGGGTAAGTTCATAGTTTGTGGCAGTCTGGTAGGCACGCAGGTGACACGTTACTTCTTGGCTAGTTATTCATTTTGATAATTATCAAGACTTTACTTATTACCAGATAGAATATCGTTATTTGTTCTCTCTCTTTTTCTGGCGCTTTGAAACTTTTTCGCAACAACCGGAAAGATAGCTAGCGCTCTAGCTCTTTGGTAACGGAGGGATGAATCCGTTGATCTGTAAAGATGTTTCTGAAACAAAAAATAAAATAGAGTAAGGATAAATGGTGATTTCGAGTGAATTGATGTGAGTGTACATTTGTTACACCAAACATCCAGATGGTTTTACTGCCTACGCTTTTACCTCAGTAAAGGGCGTAAATTTAAATAATCGTTCCCAGCTTCATTTAACTATTTATTGGAAGAAAGTAAAAACAAGAACATATGAAAACCAATATATTAAGAATTTCGCAAAATTATCGTATATAATTTATTTAAATGGTTTAATCGGGTCTACCCTTTATAGCAGAACTTTTAATGTCATAATATTATTTTGCATAACAACAGATAGCATAATCTTCACTTCGCAGAAAATTGTTTGGTATACCCTCATTTATCATACATTAAAAAGTCATAATTTTGTATGTCAGAATCATCTTTACGCATAAATTTCATATCCATAATAATTAAAAAGTAGAACCATCATATCGCAGAAAGTTCACACTCAGAATCGTCTTTTGGCATACATTTCATATCGGTAGTCATTAAAAGGCAGAACTGTCATATTTCAGAAAGTTAACAGTTAGAATCATCTTTTGGCATACATTTGACATCCATAAATTGAAAGACACATCTGTTATATTACAAAAAATTCACAGTTACAATAATAGGGTAGTTGACTAAAAAAATCTAATTAGTCCGTCAGATAGATTTCCAAAAAATATTGGACACGTATTTTTTCTTTTTTCACGTAAACAAAAAATGAAGCCTATACAGAGCGTTGAAAACTCGTGTGACGTCACTACTCGCTACAATTTTTAGTGAGCCGTAACGTCACAAGCCCCCACTCCTGATCTTTAATGCTTTGTATCTTCGTCAGTTTTTATGGATTTGATAAAGGAAAAAATACGTGTCCAATATTTTTCTATAATCTAACTGACGGACTAAACATAATCATATATTTTTTACTCAGGAAACACCCCTATTTTGCATTTCTTACCAGAATAATAAAATTTGTGCAAGCAAGCATGCACCATGCAAGCAAGCAAGCATGCAGCATGCAAGCAAGCAAGCAAGCATGCAAGCATGCAGCATGCATGCAAGCAAGCAAGCATGCAGCATGCATGGTTTCTGTCACGGCTACGGCGCTGCGGGGCTCCGGCGGTCCCACGCGAGTTTATCGTCGCAGATGGGTTTAACGCTCTCCACCGCAGCTTCGGCTTGCTGGCCGGCTTCGCCGGCCAGCCTCAGCCGCGGCGGCGAGTGTTACAACCACCTGCTCCTCAACTCGCGGGCCGCCTCGCCCCTCCGCGCCTTCGCGGTTTTAAATTACACTCTAGGGGTAGGGCAGACAAGACTACGTGGAGTCGGTTTTGCAGCGATTCGTTTCTGTCAGTAAATTTGTAGTAAAAAGCGTTTACTGTTAAAATAATGTTTAAATTTTAATATACCTACCTAAGATTAGATAAATGATTTTTTATGGAAATGGCTAAAAAGATTCATCCCAGATGAAATTCTGCCATCTTCATAGTATGCCAAGTGAAATTATACGAAATGATTGTTCTTCCAAGTAAACATTGTGCTAAACGAAAATATGCGACATGTTAACTATGCTTAAGGTAATTATGCCAAATAAAATTCTGCCATCTTAATAGTATGCCATTGTAAATTCGGACGTATAAACATTCTGCCAAACAATAGTTATACTAAATATTTTTTATGCATTACAAATATTCGTTTAAAAAAAAATATGCCATGTGTGTTATGCCAAGTAAAATTCGGAGCAACAAGATTCTGCCAGATAGAGGGAACCCGGTTTAATCAAGCCGAGAAATAATATTGGAATACAATCTCCTGCATATAAACATTTGATTAGCTCATTTTCATTGTTGTCATGGCGGCTTTACCTCCAAATATCTCGAAAACTTGGCACTTTAGGCCACTGTTGCTGACAGTTTTTGATTGTATAAGCTCCCTGTACCCATGTAGATATTATACAGGTTTATAGAGCGACGCGATAAAAAAAATACGGATGATGGCTATGCCATCTCCCATACATAAATGTTTGAATCCCTTTGCTGACGAATCCAGAATTCAAAGAAGTCTAAACTGTTCCTTTCCAAGATACACGAAAACAAAAGTAATTTCGGAAATACATTCATTGCTATAATCAAATTGTCTTCTCTTTTCAGGACACAAGACCCCTCACATCTAAGAACTACATGCAACCACAAGACCCGGGTCCTAAACCGGACATGATAATAACTGGCGACAAACTAATCACGTTACTCGAGTATTGGGAGACGAACTTCTATTCGAAAAGTTCTGGAGACTTTCTAGAGAAATGTTATAGAGAACCTATTGAGAGTCTGCTTGTATCGCTAGCTAGGTGAGTAAATATTAATGACTAGCTGCTGTCCGCGACTTCGTCCCCGTGGAGTCCCCGATTTTAAAACATTATTTATCGCTGCTCCGCTCCTTTTGGCTTAAGCGTGATGATATATGGCCTAAAGCCTTCCTCGATAAATGGTCTATTCAACCCAAAAATAATTTTTCAATTCGAACCAGTAGTTCCTGAGATTAGCGCGTTCAAACAAACAAACAAACAAACTCTTCAGCTTTATAATATTAGTATAGATTCTAATTTAAAATTTCTAACATAGGGTCGTTCTTTTTTATCGACAATGAATTGGTGTTTCTCAGTTTTTCGAGTTTTTCAAGTGACAATATTTTGATTTCAGTGTTAGATTTATTTTTTCAGGTGCATTTAATTTTTATTTGGATATTATTTTAATCTTTGTTTTCATGCTCATAATGCTGTTTATTTTATGGTGATTGTCGAGAAAACAAAGTGACAGAGTGGTCCTTTTTGAGTAGGACATCATTATGAATTACTACTCTGTCACGGTATTTAATGAAAAATTAACACATGCAAAAAAAAATTGGCTAGAGAAAGGTAAAGATTACTTAGTATTAAAAGGTATAAAGCGATGAGGAAGTAAATTCAAACAATAAAAACATAATAATTCATACTCTAATACAACACAAAGTGAGATGAGAGACCGACCATTGTCGATAAAAAAGAAGAATGACCCCATAACAGTTCCCACAAAGCCTCTGAAGCTTCCACAAGGCGGACTGATGAATTTGGGAAGGCCGCGGTAGTCAGCTGGATGTAAATGCACCGAAACAAGAGATGTGATGGCACGAGCGGGGAGGTCTATATCTAGCAGTGGATGTCTTTCGGCTGTTTTTGATAAATTATTTTGATAATGATCATAGCATAGTTTCCTCGTCTGCGAAGTGAACAAATTGGGGTATTTGGATAGATAAAAAAGAACATATTTCAAAACACAGAGAAAAGATTAGATAGTGCAGTAGAGACAGCACTAATACGTGTGACGTCACAGGCAAGTAATTCCAAAGTGACTTCGTACGCAGAACATACGACGTTATGAGTAATAAGTATAGAAGAATAACAGCAAATAAAAGCGTGTCATCACACTCTCACTATGTCCACAGATCTTATAAAAATCTAACTTTTTCCACTTATAGTTTTATTTTTATGATAAATTTAAATTAAAAAATGAATTATTTGATAGTAGCCAAATAAATTAATAACTAACACAAGAACCGCAATTCGAATAATCTACACTTCTACACTAATATTATAAAGAGGAAATATTTGATTGCTTTTTGTTTTTTTTTGCATTGAATAGGCTCCGAAACTACTTGACCGATTTGAAAAATTCTTACACTGTTCGGAAGCTACACTATCTCCGGTGAACGTAGGCATAGGCATATATATTATATCCCTATCCACGGGAACGGGAACTACGCGGGTTAAACCGCGGGGCGATGCTAGTTCATAAATACTTTCTTTACAGACTAGATATAGTCAGCCACATAGCACTGATCCCTCCCATAGCGTGGTCTTCAGTGGACGTCGTTTCTAAGAAGGATCAAATACAGAAGATAGACCTTCCTCTACAAGCTTTACAGGATATGGATGTGTTAGAAGCGTTCTTGTTTAGGTAAGTCATCATTACTTCTCCAAAATCTGTGATTTTTTCCTTGAAAGATACTCCCAGGTGGGATGGGCAGGATGATTTTTATTTAAATTATTTGATGCCTTAAAATAGTTTTTAATGCAATTTAAGGTAAAAAAAACATTAGTAAACCTATTCAATAAAAACTGCTATAAATCTTGAAAAGATGGTCTCAGTTTTTTGTAAGGCAGCACGTAATATTTAAAAAATACGAAGTAATTTATTCCAACTATACTCGTTTTGTTTAGGTGTTAACAAAACGAGTATAAGCTGAAAATCAGCACGTTCTGAACGTCAAAAATTTACATGAAAACACCTTTCCTTAAACGCGGGCCGATACCTTTACCTGGTGTTTAGTGTGTACGAACTGGCGCAAAAAAACTGCCGAGCAATCCTAATATATGTAAATTCATAAACTTGTATTTCCTTGTGAGTGTCATGAACTTATGTATAACCATCAATCGAATCCCCAGGGTAAACCTAATAGGCTGGTCATCAAAGAAGCAATTTGAAGAGATGTGGGTAGGTCTCCTCGGCGCTCTACAAGGGAACGGAACACACTGGGCCGTGCGCGGGATCACTCAGCTGCTGCTCAGCGCTGCACCCACAGCGCGTCAGCGACGCGGCGAGCTGCTGCATGTGCCCAGACACAGGCACAGCTGCAACGAAGGGTGAGACATACTGCACACATATAGTAGGTCAAGGTCACGGGGTCACTCAGCTGTTTACAGATGCATTTTTTTAAATTGCGGATCACAAGAAAGTCTCCTACAAAGTAAAGGGTAATCTCAAACCTGTTTGAGGTTTGATTTCATATGAGTGAGACTAGTCTCCACAGACGTTTTACGTAAGAAGTTGTAAAAACAAGAAGAATTACATTTTGGCGCATTTTCGAAATACGTATGTTTAATAATAGTTCAGTAGCGTTTAAAGATAAATAATAGACTACTGCTTCTATACACAGTCTGGCCAAAAATACTGTTACAATTAAAAATAAGAAAGATATTACATTTGAATTTGGAATCTGTCATTTTTATACGATTGCTCATTGTGTTTTCTAATTTTGGCGCCAATACATTTTACAATTTTTTGCGATATTAAAATGGAGTGGGGTGATAAAGAGAACAGAATCGCTGTGATTGCATTACACAAAGTTGGTATGGAGATAAATGCAATTTTTAAAACTCTCCATACGCTTGGTATTAGTCAAATGTTTGTATACCGGGCTATCAATAGGTACAATGAGACCTCCTCTGTTTGTGACAGAAAAAGATCTGGCCGTCCACGTAGTGTTCGTACGAAAAAGGTGGTCAAAGCAGTCAGGGAAAGAATTCGAAGAAATCCTGTCCGAAAGCAAAAGATTTTATCTCGGGAGATGAAGATAGCACCCAGAACCATGTCGCGTATTTTAAAAGATGACTTAGAACTTGCAGCCTATAAGAGACGCACTGGTCATTTTTTAACTGATAATTTAAAAAAGAATAGGGTGGTAAAATCGAAACATCTACTGAAGCGGTACGCAAAGGGAGGTCACAGAAAAATTTTGTTCGGATGAGAAAATCTTTACAATTGAACAACATTTTAACAAACAAAACGACCGTATTTATGCTCAAACCTCTAAGGAAGCTTCCCAATTAGTCGGCAGAGTGCAACGTGGGCATTATCCGATTTCAGTGATGGTTTGGTGGGGTGTTAGTTATGAAGGAGTGACTGAGCCATATTTTTGTGAAAAAGGTATCAAAACTTCGGCACAAGTGTATCAAGATACCATTCTTGAGAAGGTAGTTGAGCCCCTTAACAACACCATGTTCCATAACCAAGAATGGTATTTCCAACAAGACTCGGCGTCAGGTCATAAAGCTCGGTCCACGCAGTCTTGGTTGGAAGCGAACGTTTCGGACTTCATCAGAGCTGAAGACTGGCCGTCGACTAGTCCCGATCTTAATCCGCTGGATTATGATTTATGGTCAGTTTTAGAGAGTACGGCTTGCTCTAAACGCCATGATAATTTGGAGTCCCTAAAACAATCCATACGATTGGCAGTGAAGAATTTTCCCATGGAAAGAGTGCGTGCTTCTATTGATTGCTGGCCACAACGTTTAAAGGACTGTATTGCAGCCAATGGAGACCACTTCGAATAAGCTTTTATATTTTAAATTGTTTTATATTTATGTATTAAACTAACACACTGTAAAAGTAATAAATATTATTTGCAACAAAAAAAAAATGTTTTTCTTTGTAACAATATTTATGGCAAGCCTAGGTATATAGAAGCAGTAGTCTATTATTTATCTTTAAAGACTGACAAAGAGTCTTGACATCCGCAGAATGCAACGTCTCCGCAACATCCTAGTCGGCACGTCATCATACAAGCTGTTCGACTGCGTCAACCTGGAACGAATACCTCTCTTGAACGATGGCTACGATGGCTATCATGTCGCGCAGTTCAATACCGAGTACTTGAAACTGGCTTCGGGTGAGTTTATGCGATACTGTTTAGCGATAAGTGCAATAGGAGCGTACAGGAACTACGAGAGACGAGTTGTCCTAAATTAAAGCGACGATCGCCTATTCGCGCGATTACTGATTCGTAAGTAATCGCGCGAATAGGCGATCGTCGCTTTAATTTATCAATACTTTATGCACTAGTAAAGAACACTGTGCGAAGGCGGACTTAAAGCCTTAAGAATTTTGTACCAGTCCACCTTAGGGTGGTGCAGAGACAAGATTCATTTGTATAGCAAATCCAAACGCGTCGTCGCGCTGTCAGATTTGCTGAAACGTTGCGCGATTATTCCCGATTTTTCTTTGTATTTGGACGATATGTAAGATGGTAGTACAGAAGTGTCAGTTTCAAGTAGATATTAAGCAAGAGTCCACGCCGTGCACCGTCTCTATAACATACTGATTTTTGTTTTAAGAGTGCACCAATGAAACACTAATACGAAAATTATGGTGGCTTTACTGATTGACGTTGATTAAATGTGTATTGCCGATAGCAGAATTTTATTGAACGAACAAAACTCATTACTACACACTGTGTTTTAAATTAAAAGAAAAGCGATTTCAGAAAAATATCTGGTGGCGATGAGGTAGAATATCGAGACATTTTGTTTTTTTAGCACACAATTATTATTGGCGCCTATCAGAGGTCGGTGAGAAAAACAGACGAGATTAAACGTCCCGTACAGTTTCATCTATTTACTGCACGGAAAAAATGCGACTAGATTTCTCAGTTAACTTAAGTTCTATTTTTTTGACCACACAATATTTTGAACAGATATAACAGACGACGCGAGTTACAAAGTAAAGAGAGAAGTAAAGCGAGTGAGAAGAAATAAAGAGATTGACATCAACAGCTGTTTACAAATACTGATGGATGTCACCTCGCAGATGTTGGAGCCCAAGGTAAGCATCGTGATTAGGGAATGCAAATCTCGCGAGATTGGGGCTCAAGCGAGATCCTGCGAGTTTATGAATAACAATACTGCGAGATCTCGCCAATTCCGAGATCTCGCGAGATTGGCAGTTTTGTAAGTTTTTTTTTGCAAATAATCACAATATTTGAATGAATTAGGAAAAAAAAATTATTGCAAGACAAACATTAATATTTACGAATTTTTTCAAAAGACTTAAGAATTAAACATTGTTTGACGCCGGCTCAATTTTCGACCAATCGCGCGCACGCAACGAGAGAGACCTCGTCCCGCTCGCGCTACTTCAGGTCGCTGTCTCCTGCGCACCGAAACCGACAAATCGCAACTCCGTCTGAGTCAGTCCACGCGCTTCGAATACGACGTTTTTATGCTCGAGTGCAATCTCGTTAAACTCGCGAGATCTCGCCCTTTTTTTCCTCCGAGAACAATCTCGCTAAAAAGAATTAATTGTTTTTCTCGAGGCTTATTTTATAGTTTTTGTTTTATTATTATTGATTGGCTCGAGTGTGACCACAATCTCACCTGATGGTACAGAGATAATGTGGTCAACGATGGACCAAGCTTACCTAAAAGTCAATTATAAAGACAGGTTTTAGCTATCAGGAAACAGTCTCTGGCTAGAAATTCCACTCTTTACCTGTACGCACATTGAAAGCTTAACAAAACGTTTTGTACGTACAGATGGGGTGCTTCTTTACTGAAATATTTTCCGCCTACACGTAATTTTAGCCAAATAAATAGTAATTTACATTCGTTTAATCACTTTTTGCTAACACTATCATGCATTGGCTTCGTCTGTATGTCACAAGTTGACAAAGGCCTTTTTTACGGGGGAAATCCTTATGGATGTCACCCTGGGGCACGGGGGGCTTACTTAGCGGAGAGGAGTGTCACCTATCTGGGACGTGATGGCAGACACCAACTCCCCTTGTCGTGCGGCGTTCCGCAGGGTTCGGTCTTACACGGTGGAGCATACGGTGGAGGTCTGCCCTGCTTGGGCGGAGCACCGCCGTGTCCTCGTCGAGGCGATCGGCGGCGGCGACCTCTCGCGTCCGGCCCTGGTTCGGGCCATGGTCCGGAGCGAGGAGGCATGGGAAGCGGTTGCCTCCTTCTGCGAAGCAGTAATGCTAGCGAAGGAGGAGGCGGAGCGCGTGCGAGAGAGGGATGCCCCTCGCTCCAGCCGCCGCAACAGAAGAAGACGCCCCGGGCGTCGGGAAACGCAGGGCGAATCCCGGCCACCGTAGGCGCGGGCCTGCGGATGGCGAGCTATGGGTGGCTCGCCGTCCGATAGCAACCAGGCCCGAGTCGACGGCGCGTCGTGTTCCACGCGCGCCTCAAAGAGCCGTCAGCAAATTAGACGGGGCCCCATAGGGTCAGTGCCTGCTAGGGTTGCGGAATTTGTTCGAAAGTGTCACCGCGGCCCTGGAACGCAAAGGGCACAAGAAGGATCACGGGTGGGTTTTAGTCAGTAAGAGTCTGACACTCCCTTCCGCTCCGCCCAGAGCGGGAGAAGTCATTTGATGATTTCCCATCCAGAAAAAAAAAAAAAGGGTTCGGTCTTGAGCCCGCCTCTGTGGAAATTGAAATAGGCCTACAACTGTCGCCATTTCTCTCTATCGCTAGCTACGCGTGTCCATGCGCTACCTGCTATGGTTTTGATGTCGTCAACCCACCTTCTAAAGGTCTACTTCATTTTCTTTTCCTACACTTGTTTATTAATTTATTTACTTAAAGACTTTGGAAGACTTACAGCTAAATACAATGGTGAACCCATTCATCACATATTTTTACCATTTTTCGATTCCTCTTCCTCTGATTGTGTGGCCTGACCATTTCCACATATGCTTTCTTATTATTTTTATGACGTCTTTTGTTCTTGTTTGTTTCTTAATTGTTGATAACTAATGCTTTCTGTATATTTATAGGCACCAACCGGCCTCGCAGCTCGCGTAGCCCTCCTATCCTGCATGTCCCAGAGCAGCGCAGTGTTCACACAGCCCGCGCACTGGTGCTGGGCGGCCGGCCAGCTCATCTCTCTCAGCTCAGCCGCGCACGCCACGCTCACACAGTACTCTGCGGCCGGACGCGCGCTACTACTGGCGCTGTCCCACTGTATGTGTGTGTTGGACGGGTTCGAGGGGCTACAGGTTAGTGTTAGTGTTCACAGCTCATCTCTCTCAGCTCAGCCGCGCACGCTACGCTCACACAGTACTCTGCGGCCGGACGCGCGCTACTACTGGCGCTGTCCCACTGTATGTGTGTGTTGGACGGGTTCGAGGGGCTACAGGTTAGTGTTAGTGTTCACAGCTCATCTCTCTCAGCTCAGCCGCGCACGCTACGCTCACACAGTACTCTGCGGCCGGACGCGCGCTACTACTGGCGCTGTCCCACTGTATGTGTGTGTTGGACGGGTTCGAGGGGCTACAGGTTAGTGTTAGTGTTCACAGCTCATCTCTCTCAGCTCAGCCGCGCACGCCACGCTCACACAGTACTCTGCGGCCGGACGCGCGCTACTACTGGCGCTGTCCCACTGTATGTGTGTGTTGGACGGGTTCGAGGGGCTACAGGTTAGTGTTAGTGTTCACAGCTCATCTCTCTCAGCTCAGCCGCGCACGCCACGCTCACACAGTACTCTGCGGCCGGACGCGCGCTACTACTGGCGCTGTCCCACTGTATGTGTGTGTTGGACGGGTTCGAGGGGCTACAGGTTAGTGTTAGTGTTCACAGCTCATCTCTCTCAGCTCAGCCGCGCACGCCACGCTCACACAGTACTCTGCGGCCGGACGCGCGCTACTACTGGCGCTGTCCCACTGTATGTGTGTGTTGGACGGGTTCGAGGGGCTACAGGTTAGTGTTAGTGTTCACAGCTCATCTCTCTCAGCTCAGCCGCGCACGCCACGCTCACACAGTACTCTGCGGCCGGACGCGCGCTACTACTGGCGCTGTCCCACTGTATGTGTGTGTTGGACGGGTTCGAGGGGCTACAGGTTAGTGTTAGTGTTCACAGCTCATCTCTCTCAGCTCAGCCGCGCACGCCACGCTCACACAGTACTCTGCGGCCGGACGCGCGCTACTACTGGCGCTGTCCCACTGTATGTGTGTGTTGGACGGGTTCGAGGGGCTACAGGTTAGTGTTAGTGTTCACAGCTCATCTCTCTCAGCTCAGCCGCGCACGCCACGCTCACACAGTACTCTGCGGCCGGACGCGCGCTACTACTGGCGCTGTCCCACTGTATGTGTGTGTTGGACGGGTTCGAGGGGCTACAGGTTAGTGTTAGTGTTCACAGCTCATCTCTCTCAGCTCAGCCGCGCACGCCACGCTCACACAGTACTCTGCGGCCGGACGCGCGCTACTACTGGCGCTGTCCCACTGTATGTGTGTGTTGGACGGGTTCGAGGGGCTACAGGTTAGTGTTAGTGTTCACAGCTCATCTCTCTCAGCTCAGCCGCGCACGCCACGCTCACACAGTACTCTGCGGCCGGACGCGCGCTACTACTGGCGCTGTCCCACTGTATGTGTGTGTTGGACGGGTTCGAGGGGCTACAGGTTAGTGTTAGTGTTCACAGCTCATCTCTCTCAGCTCAGCCGCGCACGCCACGCTCACACAGTACTCTGCGGCCGGACGCGCGCTACTACTGGCGCTGTCCCACTGTATGTGTGTGTTGGACGGGTTCGAGGGGCTACAGGTTAGTGTTAGTGTTCACAGCTCATCTCTCTCAGCTCAGCCGCGCACGCCACGCTCACACAGTACTCTGCGGCCGGACGCGCGCTACTACTGGCGCTGTCCCACTGTATGTGTGTGTTGGACGGGTTCGAGGGGCTACAGGTTAGTGTTAGTGTTCACAGCTCATCTCTCTCAGCTCAGCCGCGCACGCCACGCTCACACAGTACTCTGCGGCCGGACGCGCGCTACTACTGGCGCTGTCCCACTGTATGTGTGTGTTGGACGGGTTCGAGGGGCTACAGGTTAGTGTTAGTGTTCACAGCTCATCTCTCTCAGCTCAGCCGCGCACGCCACGCTCACACAGTACTCTGCGGCCGGACGCGCGCTACTACTGGCGCTGTCCCACTGTATGTGTGTGTTGGACGGGTTCGAGGGGCTACAGGTTAGTGTTAGTGTTCACAGCTCATCTCTCTCAGCTCAGCCGCGCACGCCACGCTCACACAGTACTCTGCGGCCGGACGCGCGCTACTACTGGCGCTGTCCCACTGTATGTGTGTGTTGGACGGGTTCGAGGGGCTACAGGTTAGTGTTAGTGTTCACAGCTCATCTCTCTCAGCTCAGCCGCGCACGCCACGCTCACACAGTACTCTGCGGCCGGACGCGCGCTACTACTGGCGCTGTCCCACTGTATGTGTGTGTTGGACGGGTTCGAGGGGCTACAGGTTAGTGTTAGTGTTCACAGCTCATCTCTCTCAGCTCAGCCGCGCACGCCACGCTCACACAGTACTCTGCGGCCGGACGCGCGCTACTACTGGCGCTGTCCCACTGTATGTGTGTGTTGGACGGGTTCGAGGGGCTACAGGTTAGTGTTAGTGTTCACAGCTCATCTCTCTCAGCTCAGCCGCGCACGCTACGCTCACACAGTACTCTGCGGCCGGACGCGCGCTACTACTGGCGCTGTCCCACTGTATGTGTGTGTTGGACGGGTTCGAGGGGCTACAGGTTAGTGTTAGTGTTCACAGCTCATCTCTCTCAGCTCAGCCGCGCACGCCACGCTCACACAGTACTCTGCGGCCGGACGCGCGCTACTACTGGCGCTGTCCCACTGTATGTGTGTGTTGGACGGGTTCGAGGGGCTACAGGTTAGTGTTAGTGTTCACAGCTCATCTCTCTCAGCTCAGCCGCGCACGCCACGCTCACACAGTACTCTGCGGCCGGACGCGCGCTACTACTGGCGCTGTCCCACTGTATGTGTGTGTTGGACGGGTTCGAGGGGCTACAGGTTAGTGTTAGTGTTCACAGCTCATCTCTCTCAGCTCAGCCGCGCACGCCACGCTCACACAGTACTCTGCGGCCGGACGCGCGCTACTACTGGCGCTGTCCCACTGTATGTGTGTGTTGGACGGGTTCGAGGGGCTACAGGTTAGTGTTAGTGTTCACAGCTCATCTCTCTCAGCTCAGCCGCGCACGCCACGCTCACACAGTACTCTGCGGCCGGACGCGCGCTACTACTGGCGCTGTCCCACTGTATGTGTGTGTTGGACGGGTTCGAGGGGCTACAGGTTAGTGTTAGTGTTCACAGCTCATCTCTCTCAGCTCAGCCGCGCACGCCACGCTCACACAGTACTCTGCGGCCGGACGCGCGCTACTACTGGCGCTGTCCCACTGTATGTGTGTGTTGGACGGGTTCGAGGGGCTACAGGTTAGTGTTAGTGTTCACAGCTCATCTCTCTCAGCTCAGCCGCGCACGCCACGCTCACACAGTACTCTGCGGCCGGACGCGCGCTACTACTGGCGCTGTCCCACTGTATGTGTGTGTTGGACGGGTTCGAGGGGCTACAGGTTAGTGTTAGTGTTCACAGCTCATCTCTCTCAGCTCAGCCGCGCACGCCACGCTCACACAGTACTCTGCGGCCGGACGCGCGCTACTACTGGCGCTGTCCCACTGTATGTGTGTGTTGGACGGGTTCGAGGGGCTACAGGTTAGTGTTAGTGTTCACAGCTCATCTCTCTCAGCTCAGCCGCGCACGCCACGCTCACACAGTACTCTGCGGCCGGACGCGCGCTACTACTGGCGCTGTCCCACTGTATGTGTGTGTTGGACGGGTTCGAGGGGCTACAGGTTAGTGTTAGTGTTCACAGCTCATCTCTCTCAGCTCAGCCGCGCACGCCACGCTCACACAGTACTCTGCGGCCGGACGCGCGCTACTACTGGCGCTGTCCCACTGTATGTGTGTGTTGGACGGGTTCGAGGGGCTACAGGTTAGTGTTAGTGTCGGTTAATCTTCACAAATCACCCGCGAACGCCGACGACGCGAACGATAATCAGTTGCGGAATTGTTCGAAAGAGTTAACGCGACCCTGGAACGCAAATGCCATTTGGAGGCACACGGGTGGTATTTAATCAGTAAGAGTCTGACACTCCCTTCCGCTCTGGAAGGAGTACTTTGATGAATTCCAATACCAAAAAAAGAGGTTCATAAGGAAGCCTATCTTTCGGCATTTTTGTTACATTTTTAAGGCTTTTAGACAACGATATTTAAACCAAACACCATTTCATTAGCCTTCCTTTCTTTCCTCAGGAACTATCAACAGTCCACCAGAAGCTTCTCAAGTCTCTGTCGTCAAGTTACGCGCCCCTACGCCAAGCGGCCTTGCAAGGTTGCCTTCTCCAACTGACAGGGAAGGCGCACCTTCTGGCCAACGTGCACGGGCAGCCCAACCCTTACCATGAGCTCGTGTCGCAGTTGAATGTCGCTGTGAAGCAGTATCTGGCGTCTAATACTAAGTAAGTAAACAAGGTTTCCTTTTCTAATATACTGGTAGACGTTGGCTGGATATTATAGTACGGCATGAGCCTGTTATCATTTAACTTATAGTACGAGGGTGGGTCAAAAAGTTCGCGGAATTGAGGGGTTAAAGTGGGGAGGGGAGGACTTTTTTTTTTGCTGTTATTACTTGATGACTCAATACAAGTATAAATACTAAGTTTCAGTCCTATCGGTTGATTAACCTTTTAAGTAAGTAAAGAAAGTTTCCTTTTCTTATTTACTGGTAGACGTTGGCTGGATATTATAGTACTGCATGAACCTGTTATCATTTAACTTATAGTACGAGGGCGGGTCAAAAAGTTCGCGGAATTGAGGGGTTAAAGTGGGGAGGACAGGACTTTTTACCGTCATTACTTGGTGACTCAATACAACTATAAATATTAAGTTTCAGCCCGATCGGTTTATTAAACTTTGAGATAAGGCTGGAAAAATAATTAATTCGGGATTAGACGGCACGAAACTCAATTTACTCCATAGTGAGACATATGTACACTGACTATGCAGAAAATTGGGTTAAAGCCGTGATAGTTTCTTACTATGCAAGGAAAAACGCCTCAGGCAATTATGGAGATTTCAACTGTTTATGGGTACTCTTGCCCTGGAAAATCGATTATTTACAAGTGTAGCCTTTTTAAGCAAGGCAGAGACTAGATTGATGACGACCAGCGCTCTGTTTGGCGCTTAAAGCAACATCTTCAGACATAGTTGAAAAACTTGTTCTCGAAGACGCTCGTCTGAAGAAAAAACAGATCGCTGAGATGACTGGAGTATCGTCTTCGACTAGTTTGAGCATTCTCCATGACCATCTTGGTATGTCTAAGGTCAGTGCAAGATGGGTGCGGAGAATGCTCACGCCGCGCCACCGAGTGTTCTCGTGAATCTCGAAAATAGAAAATTCGTGATCGCGATATGCGGACTTTGTTCAGTTGTTCGAAGAGAAAAAAAAAAAGAAAGACGCCGCCGACAGCGCAGGCGACATATCCGAGATTTTTAGCATCGGCGCGTTGTAGCTCCGTTTCGAAAACCCTCACTGAAGTCCAAATTTGGCCCCTGATGATTATTATTTTTGTTCTCAAACATGAAAAAAAAATAGAGTTTCGGTGGTAAGAAATTCACCGATAAAGAAGAAGTGATGTCGGTAATTCACCCCCCTTCCTTTTCATTCCGCGAATTTTTTGTCCTAGTAAATTGAAGCAAAATTGATTTCAGAGGAGGAAATTGCGATTGCATGAGTTGAAAAAGATATTAAACAAGTGTTCTTCTGAACTGCAAAAATAAAGTTTAAGATTTCACAGTATTTTAATGTTTATTTTTGATAACGGGTGCGGTTCCATTAATAATGGCACCGTTACTTCTGTGGTAACAATGATCCGGCACGAAGGACCATAGATAAGGCTTACCAAGCCCGTGAAGATGTTATCCATCTCTTCTATCATTTTATTTTACTATAGAAACACATTGATATTATTACTCATTTTTTATCGTTGTATGCTCAATATTATTTTCTTCTTATTTCAGAATATCCCTCTACGAACAGAGTCTGTACTGGACGGTGCTATTCACGCTCATAGAACTTGGTCATCCGGAGCTAATCAACATTGCAGTGGACTTCGTGCTGACTAAACCTAGGCATTACTGCATCGATTTAGTTGTTAAGGTAATTTAGAACTTATTCCTTTACTTAGACGGTCTATATTGATGTACATATTCTGACTTCGTGCTCAATAACCCGAGGCATTATTGCATCGATTTAGTTGTCAAGGTAATTTAGTACTTATTGGTGGATGAAGAGAGTATATTGTAATGGAACTCAGGAATTATCAATATTGCAAAGAAACTTTGCATCGATCTAGTTCTTGAGGCGATTTTGAATTACGCTTCTGTCTTAAGAGTCTATAATAAAAATGTAGGACTAAAAAACACATTTTGCTGAGAGGGGAAAAAAATTAACAAACATTATGGTGATTTCAGGGTATCACAACGACAATAAGACAGCAAGTTCTTCCAAAAGACCTAAAGAATATAATAATTGAGAAGCTTTTAGATAACATGAAGAATTATTCAGAACATCATGCAGTACAAATATTGATGGTGCATTTATTCTCAGGTAAGTTAATCTATTCATGTTTATAATTTGATCCACTTTCGAATTGAGGTAATTTGATGTCCGTTTCTTATCAGTCAGTCAGTTGATTATGCTTGGTGAAAAACATTGCAATTCCAAGTTTTTAATATTTTGATTTTCTAAAGCTAAGACAGATTGTTTTTATAAAATGGGAAAGATTAACTCTTTGTAAGTATTTATTTGGTACTCTGTTGACTGGTGCACACTGTCCTCTCATACTTTTTAACGTTGTGATATGGAAACATTGCAAAATCCCCGTTCATCTTCATAGAAATCCAACAGTTTGAACCGTGAAAAATTTTCTGACGTTTCATAAGTGACCATGAGTTACGTGACATAAAATATCATAAATTGGAGTTTAGTTCTGTTTCCATTTTCAAAATTACAAATCACTAGCAGCGCCCCGCTTTACCCGCGTAGTTCCCGTTCCCGTGGGAATACGGGGATAAAATATAGCCTATGTTACTCAGGGTGAATGTAGCTTTCTATTGGTAAAAGAATTTTTGAAATCGGTCCAGTAGTTTTTGAGTTTATTCGTTACATACAAAAATACAAATCTTTCCTCTTTATAATATTATTAGTATAGATATAATTTTCAATCCACAGCCGACAACAAGCTTCTAAGCCCAAAGCTAACTTCAGACGTGTCAAATATGGATCCAGACATCCTAATGAACTCAATGGAACGTATAACTCTCCTCTACAAAGTTCTCCGCCAATCAAAAGAGAGTGAGAGCAAGAAGATCATCACAACTTCCCTCAAATACTTCCTAAGGGAGACTCTCCCACCGGCGGCGACTTTGAGTAGAGTCGTCATAGAGTTTCTAGAGTGTTGCAAAGAGAGTGAGAAGATTAAAATGGAGATAGTCTCGGATAGGGATCGGTGGATAGATTGCGCTGTTATGAATGCTGAGATTGTTTTTGAGGTAAGATTTTGTTTGTCTTGCATTTAAATCTAAGGAACGTTTTGTTTCATAAATCAGCCTTTGATGCTTCCGCTGCTGGGCCAGACGGTCTCATTGCGTGATGGTGGAGATTAAGCGATATAAAAACAAACAATTTGTCCATTTTTGTTGCATGGGGTGGATTCCTGATAATAGACAAACAAATTCCAAACAAAAACCTTTTTGAAATAAGTTTGTGACGCCGAGATATTTTTAAATGGTGGGATAATTTACGGTACAGCTGTATTGAAACAATTACTTTCGATGTGAACTTCGAAAAGTGTTGTAGGCCTATTTCTATCGCTCCAATACACCTTTGAGTGAGAGAGATAGCATAATATTATGGATACTTATAATTAAATTTACTAACCTGTTAGTTCATCATGGCATGGTGTAAATTCAAAATATCTCTTTACTCTTCCACAGGTATTCCAAACATCGATAACTCAAGACCAGCTCCCCGTGCTATCCGGCTGGATATTTGAAGCCCTATGCCATTTGCTAACCGGCAAAGTAACATCGAACCTCCTTCCATACTGTTTACAAACGCTACTAGTTTCAGCCAGTTCGAACCAGTTCATACGACACGTCTACCCTCTGTGTTACCACATACTAAGGATAGGTTTCCTCAAAAGCGGAGAGCCGTCGGAAAACTGGGGAATATTTAAAGATTTTTTAACTAGTAACGTAGGTATGTCTTTCTCAGATAGGAGGCTGTTGTGTGTGGTGTCAATAAAGTCTAATTTTACAGGATCTCAGTTAGAAAGGTTGAAGGAACTATGTAATAGTAACGAGTGTTTGGTCGATCTGGCTTTGTGCTTGAATTTGTAGTTTTTACGTGGAAAGTTGTGAGTGTTTTAATGGTATCTTGAATTCTGATGTTTCATTAGTTTTGCATTTCAATATTTGTTTTTTTTTATTGTCAGATGGATATGCCCTTGACTCAAGTCTAGGTCGCAGGTGACAGAGACAAAGTCGACAATGGAACGAGCTTACCCAGAAGAAGCTTGTTCCCTCTAACTTTGAAGAGATCAGAGTTGAATGCGTTCGGAAACACAGACGTAGGCAGAGAGTTCCACTCTTTTCCTTCGCTCATTATAAAAGACGATTGAAAATGCTGGGTGCGAATTGATGGAATAGCATATTATACCTCTAATAACTAGTTTAGGTTTGGAAACAGAAATATTGGAATTGCACGACATGAGTATTATTGTTGTTCCGATTCCATAAGACTTCTTATGCTTAGTTAAGCGTTTTCTCGGATTAAAAAGTCCGCTTTGTTTTGAAGTAAACTTCTCTTCTCATAGAGTGTAGGTACATTCATTCGACTAACTAGATGAATGTGCTTGTTGTTCTTTATCGTTTTTTATGAACCAACTAGCTGTCCGCACAACTTCGTTTGTGTCACATTACGTAAGACCTGTTGGTCTTAGCGTGATGGTATATAGCCAAAGTTTTTTTTCAAATCGGACCAGAAGTTCCTGAGATTAGCGCGATCAAACAAACAAACTCTTCGCCTTTATAATATTAGTATAGATGAAGGTTGAATAGTTGGGTATATCATATTGAATGAAAATCGACAGCCCACCGCATCGCGTCAATTGCGTTATATTTTGCACGAGTCGATAAGTTTCGATCGAAAATGCAGGGTGCAATTTGAAACAGCCATGTCATACGATTTACAAAGAATGGCAGTTATAATTTCAATTTACGTAAGATTTGATTTTACAGTCAAATTTCTTATCATTTTCCTTGAATCTACAATATTACTAAACTTTTATTTTAATCGATATGAGACCATTCACTAAAATCCTTATCGTGCATATCCTCGATTAGATCTTACTATCTAAATAAATTGACTTATCTCAGTCTAATATCATTTCCGCTTCTCTTACTTATCCATTAAGCATAATTGTCTAACGTAGTATCAAAATATTTTGTTTATGTTTTTTATACTTACCATTTTATTCCACTCCTGGGCAATGGTCTTCCTCAATATTCTCCAACGTACTTTGTAGTTGGCCTTCTTCGGGCAGTTGGTCAGGAACGTGTCTAATTCGTCACGGCAGCGGTTCTTTGGCCTGCCTCGGCTACGACATCCGTCCTCAGGCTTCCACTGTGTAACGATCCTGGCCTATCGGTCTTGATGCATCCTGTATGTAGACTGTAAGTGTGACCCGAATACATGGTGTAATAAATCTAACGCAATACCTTTAAAGGGTAATTGTATATACTCCTAACGATGAACAACTTTTAGTATGAGACCAACACCCCTTTTTTTTTGGATGGGAAATCATCAATAGACTTCTCCCGCTCTGGGCGGAGCGGAAGGGAGTGTCAGACTTTTACTGACTAAAACCCACCTGTGATCCTTCTTGTGCCCTTTGCGTTCCAGGGCCGCGGTGACTCTTTCGAACAAATTCCGCAACCCTAGCAGGCACTGACCCTATGGGGCCCCGTCTTTGATGCTGACGGCTCCTTGAGGCGCGCGTGGAACACAACGCGTCGTCGACTCGGTCTGGTTGCTATCGGACGGCGAGTCACCCACGCTCACCGTCCACAGACCAACACCCCCGAGATTGACCTCTATGTTTGTTTCGGTGTTTCTTCTCAGGGTAGTCGGCTAGGAAACAACGGCTTTATCTAGCTTAAAATTACAAGAAATATTGGACGTGTAAAAGTGTTTTGTTTAATCTACTTACAAAATAAATATCATTTATCACTTAAGAGGTATTTCGTTTTTGCTTGAGTGTGAGATTAGAATTTAAGGTACCATTAAAAAAGTTTTTAGAAAGATCAAGTGTGTTAGTAATTGTAGGCATTTTTCATTCTTTTCACTTAAGTCTCAAAATTCTTTCAAAGCTAAATTTTTCATTCCAAAGTAGTTGTTTTTTTAATGAGAGTTTAAGAATGGTCGTTTTAGAATGTGGGTAGGATTCACTAAGCGGGCAGATTCAAATCGTACTACCGAAATAGGGGGACCTACCCCCCCTATTTCGGTCATAATAAGCAACACCTGAATGAATAAATCTTATTTATTAGTTATCGCTATTGGATTCTTGGCTCAGAACGTTGACTAATCCACAGCGCGTTTTTATTTAAGCATACACAGTGTGGAATATTCTATTGAAAATGGTTCATGTAGTTGTAATGGAAGTTGGAGGTTAAATAATTTTCAACATTAATACGATGAGTATGAGGGTGATAATTGTGGATCGAGCGCGGTTGTACGTGGTGCCACATACAGGTTGTAATGGAAAGGTGTACTCATATTTTAAAAACTGTATCGGTCATATGGATGAAAAAATAATTTAAATTAGCTGGTGATAAATATTTTGAGTATTTACTCTTATTTCCTTGAATAAAGTTGTTAATTTATGAGGGTAAAACAGTTTTTAAAATATTAATAATAATTACTGTTCAACCTGTATAACTTTCAAAATTTTATTTTTAAAGCTTGGGAATCATCAAATGACTTCTTCCGCTCTGGGCGGAGCGGAAGGGAGTGTCAGACTCTTACATTTTATTCCTAATGCTGCAACCCTGTAAAACTTACACCCCTCACTACAAGTTTTGTAAACAAATGAAAATAATGGAAATAATATTTGCCAAATATCTTTCGAAAATAAAATAGAGTGTCAAAAACTTAACTACTAAGCTAAAATTAGTAGGTACAGAAGAAAAAGTCGTGTTTTGGTTCGACTTGGTTTTGTTTCTTTGTCTGCCTACTTTTAGTGCGTTACGGAAAGTCGATTGAATAATATTATAGAAAGTATTTTGCTTGTTTCACTTCTCATCCTTTAAGGAAAAAGCCGTGAGTTTAAGAAATCGTTTGATATTCACATTAAGTATAAAAATGTCTTCGGTAACTCGGTAGGAAGTTTTGAAGAACAATAATCTAGTTTTAGTAAGCGTCTTGTCCATATGAATCCTTGTATGTAGAATATCTTAAGACAGTCTATCTGGTGGCTTGTATTATCGCTCTTGTTACTTGAATTTAAAATTCAAAATGACAAAATTAAGACAAATCATATAGAGACTTATCGTTATGTATTTTAAGTGGGTTTTCAAGTGTGTATGGTCTTAAAAAGTATGGGTGGCAAAGGAATTCGAACTTAGTTTTGTTTGTCATTAGTAATTTTCATTTCCAAAAAAACATTAACACCTGATGTAGTGTATATACAAAAACAAATCACTATATACACACTTAAATAAAAAATTCTTAACTATAACTTAAAATAGTCAAAAGATGGCGTCGAAAAATCCCACCGCATCGCTGGCGACTGGCAATGTAACCAAAAGGCTGGCAGCATTGCCACGCTGTATGGCAATGCTCATCCTTTGTCCTTGTGAAAAGCAAAGCCAGCCGTTGAGTCACGCGTACACAAGTGTCTATTAAACTTCTTGACAGATTTGAACATCTTGAATTCTAAATTTAATTATAAGTTACAAAAGATTTTAAAGTCGTCCTGTACAGAGTTCGACTGACTTACCTCAGAATTCTCTAACTGCATATATTGTTCTCTTGTAGAAGAGAAGTAAACTGTGAATTAAAGTGTCGATACCTGTGTATTAGTTTATTTTATGACATTAGAATACTCGATATATTAGCAACTGAAGTTTTCGGTAAGAACTTGTGGCGAGACGCAAAACTGGACAGTTATTTTTATATAGCAGCAATATTTTATTAGTACATAGTACAAATTTAATGAACAATGTTCTTTCATTATTCAAATACTAATAGCTTACTTATCCAAGAAATATCGAACGAAAAATATCGTAAAATTGATGTGATTGGTTGAATTTTATTGACAACAGACAATCATGGGTGTTTATGCTCGCTTGATATCACTGGTCAAAAAATAAGAACTTTTTGTGTGCCACAAGAAAACTTTGAAGTTTTGAAAACTGAAGAAAATCTTGTGACCGGTGTACCTATTTTGTCACATTAATTTTCACGATAGTTTGCGTTCGAGAAACTGAGAGTTTATAATAACAATATACTAAAGTAATCGCGCTTATATTTTTCGATGTAGATTAATTTATTAATTTCTAATAATACATATAATGTTTTAATACTAAGAGGATATAATGTTTGAAAGAACGTAGAGTTAACAATATTGCAATAATAATGTTTTAAGAAAGACTATTTACCAACAGCAATAATATTTAAAAAAAAATGTACTATGACTGCGTACATGTACTGAATTCATGAAAGGATACTATGATATGTATTTATTTTTCAGAGATGTTTTTTTTAGAAGTTGTATTAGGTCTCACTATTAACTCATTTGAAAGAAGATCCGGTGAGTAGAAGCATAAAAAATCAGTAACGGTATAAGACAACATTGTCTAGTCAGGTGAATTATTTGTTTACCACTTTTGACCACATAAAGGTTTTGTACTGAAACTTTCTAATTAATTTGTTAGATATGTATAATACATAATCAGCTTTTTAATGTTCCCATTGCTGGGACACAGACCTCCTCTCTAAGAGAGGGAATGGGCCGTAATCCACCACGCGGGCACAGTGCGGTTTGGTGAATCTCATGTGACATTCAACGTCTTCGAATTTTTGGTTCTAGGACATGCCGGTTTCCTCACGACGTTTTCCTTCACCGTTTTGAGAGCAGTGGTGATGAAATTAATTACACAAAGTAATGCGCCTGGCTGGGTTTGAACCCGCAACCTACATTTCGTAAGTCGGGGCCGTCACCACTCGGCCACCACTGCTCAGATATGTAGATTTCCAAAAATTATTGGACCCGTATTTTTTCATTATTCACGTAAACAAAAAATGAAGACGATATAGTGCGTTGAAAACTCGCGTGATGTCACTACGTGCTACAATTTTTACTAACGTCGTGACGTCATCAGTCCCCACTCTGGAACTTTGATACGCTTTATCTTCATTTTTTTCGCCATTTGAAATGACTCAAGATACTACTACAATATTTTTTGAAAATGCTACGGGTGGACTAAAAAGAACTATGATTTTTAAAAGTTTTTATTTTCTAGTAAAATACCCAATTCCCAGTCAACGAAAACTTGACCAGGAAATTGAATACCTGTTAATTAATCACATAAATACTGTTTTATGATTACTGTTTTATTTCGTATACAATTATATTCAGCAGAATCTGGATTAGCTGGGAGCCGACTCAAATATAGTTGGGAGAACGTTAAGCAGATGATGATATTGTTTTATAACGTTCAACCTTCAGGAGACAATTCATTTCCCTGGTTTTACATGGTCTTCCAAATCTTTAATGGCATACTTCATCCGTGTACGCAGTCTGACACCAAGATAAACTATGAGAAAACTGTACATAGATATTTTTCATTTGAAAAGCACTTATTTACATTGTATTCATTAATTAGTCATTTTTAATAAATTAACTATAAAATTAAATAGAATTATGTTTATATCAGTTTCAAAATGCTTGTATTCTAGTTATAAGCAGTACATTGTATTTAAAATGTTTCGTTTCCAACTAAAAATATTCGAATTCTAAGCCAAAACGATACTTTATTAGAAGTTAAAATTCACTTTTATTTTCATATTTTTCACTTCCAAATAATTATAAACCTTAATCTCTTATTGACAATGTTCTATTTCCTTTGGATGGTAATCGCGTGAGACGTCGAAGTGACGTCATTGTTCTCTAGTGTCTTATAAATTATTTCACTGTAAAACTGTATGATAATGTTGTACAATATGTATATTTTATAAAATTATGTAATTGAAATTATAATTATATTTTTAACTCGAAGCTTCAGCAAGTTAAATAAATAAATAGCGTAACGTTATTTTTGCGTTTTATTACCTGCTACAACACTACTACAAAGTATATTCAAATCTTTGTTTTCAATTGGTGCTATTGTACACGCATACGAATTGTTTGCAAGTATAAATTACATACCGCAAACTTACAATGAAAGGAACCTAACTAAAAATTGCAATTTTTGCCACATGGGCAAGAACTAAAACATTTAAAAGTGTTGGGTAAAAATCTAAATATCTCACGAGACCTATTGTACAAGTCACCTATTGTATTGGAATCTTTTACATCACTGGGTTTTAGACTGTTTTTTTGCGTTCAGTTTATAGTAAAAAAAGAAATGAGTTAAGCCACTTTGGTTTGATGATTTTTCACAGGTACGTTTTTTTACGCTGATACATGTTAGAAACAAAGACGGACAAAAATGAACATTGATTCGGAGACGGCACGACGACGTAGGCCTGCGGATGGCGAGCCATGGGTGGCTCGCCGTCCGATAGCAACCAGGCTTGGGTCGACAGCGCGTCGTGTTCCACGCGCTCCACAAAGAGCTGTCAGCAGAGAAGACAGGGCCCCGTAGGGTCAGTGCCTGCTAGGGTTGCGGAATTTGTTCGAAAGAGTCACCGCGGCCCTGGAACGCAAAGAACACTAGGAGGAACACGGGTGGGTTTTAGTCAGTAAGAGCCTGATACTCCGTTTCGTTCCGCCCAGAGCGCAGGGAGTCATTTGATGATTTCCCATCCAGAAAAAAAAGGCAGTACCTACCTATGATGTTCGCCGAGTCAACTTTAATATTGTTATCTTCAATAAACTCTGTTATATTTTATGAGTAAATAAAAATTAAATAGTAATTATTTATTATCGCGACTTATCTTTTTTGTTTGAACAGATTTGATTTTTTGTAGTGCGAAGTAAGTAGGTAAGTAAAAGGTACGTTTACTGATTTCGATAAGATTTTTATCATTTAACTGAAACTATGGAATAAAAACAAGTATGTATGTAGTGGTTAAATTAAATTTTAGGCTTAGATCTGATAATTGACAGAGAGGATGTTAAAAAAAATCTATACTTAGGTGTTAATTTATAAAGCTGAAGAGTTTGTTTCTTTGTTTGAACGCGCTAATCTCAGGAACTACTGGTCCGATTTGAAAAGTTATTTTAGTGTTAGATAGCCCATTTATCGAGGAAGGCTCATCACGCTAAGGCCAATAGGCCCTATAGGAGCTCCAATGAATACCTAACGTTTCAAAAGCGTGTCACGGCCTGCTAAAAGCTAGCGTTTCATAAAACAGCCGCCCGTGTATAGAATAGATATGAACCAAATAATAAAATAAAAACTAGTTGACTGATAAACGTGTTAAATAGGGACCAGATAGTATATATTATTTATTTATTTATGTACACACAATATACTTTAAAAAATAGAACATTTTGTACAGAAACCAAGAGCACAAAGGTACTGCTTATTTCAATAGAAATTTCTTCCAGCAGACCTGCGACAGAAGAGTGGGATAAGAAATGTAGACACAGTGTGTTAAGAGACGGAAAGTAACTTAAAATAGACTGTGCCTTTAAACTGTCATTGTAGCCCAAAAAACTGAAAACAAAATGTGCCTGGCCATGATGATTAGATAACTAGACAGTTTCCTAACCAAACCTTTGATTTCACGAGATCATAGGCAGCTAGGATCTACTTTTCCCGCCCGAAAAACGTATTATTAGATCCCTCGCTATTTGCTCCAATCAGTTCCACAAGAGAAATCCGGAAAGGAAATAACAGAGGCCTATGTCCACAACAGTTTACGATAAG
Organism: Hecatera dysodea; assembly: GCA_905332915.2. Lineage (NCBI taxonomy): Eukaryota > Metazoa > Arthropoda > Insecta > Lepidoptera > Noctuidae > Hecatera > Hecatera dysodea. Next base: position 12,583,322 of record HG995310.1, on the reverse strand, counting down.
CTAAGTAGATGGAACTCCAGATAACCGGGCAATGCATTATCAAACAAAACACGGCAAACTCATTGAGTCACACCGAAAAATATTCACTTATTATCAAAAGATTATCCCTATCATTGATAATTGCTGATAGAAATAAAGCGAAATATCTTTTAGTTTTGTGTGGTTCGGTCAAAATGGCGGTCACCCGTCGCGGTTATATTTTCGGTGCGTTTATATCGAGTGTGCTGTCTGTCCTACTTATTGTGGTGGCTCTTGCGAGTGATAGTTGGGTGAGTTGAAATCTTTTCTTTAAGAAATAATAGTTCATCATGTACGTAATTAATAAGTTAGCAATTTTCGGAGCAAGCACATAGGTACTAATTTACAATTTCGTAGCAGCAGAGCCCATAGAGTTACTGTTTTTTTTTTTTGGATGGGAAATCATCAATTGACCCTCCCGCCCTGGGTGGAGCGGTAGGGAGTGTCAGACTGTTACTGACTAAAACCCACCCGTGCTCCTTCCTGTGCCCTTTGCGTTCCAGGGCCGCGGTAACCCTTTCGAACAAATTCCGCAACCCTAGCAGGCACCGACCCTATGGGGCCCCGTCCTTGGTGCTGACGGCTCCTTGAGACGCGCGTGAAGCACAACGCGTCGTCGACTCAGCCTGGTATCGGACGGCGAGCCACCCACGCTCACCGTCCACAGGCACCATAGAGTTACTCTGGGATCCTGGTATCGCATACCTAGTGGTAATTTTGTGAATACGGACTTGGTGGGAACGCGCCTCGTGTACCTCATAGGGTGGGTGCATTAGACTGGTAAACCTGAACAAGATAATTGACCCGCGAGTTTAGCAGTACACGAGACGTAGGTACACAAAACAGTCACTATGCCGATGGTACAGTCTAAACAAAGAGTTCTGACTGTATTTAGTCATAAAATGACGATTTCTAACGGTAAGGCATAATCTTTTTTGGTAAGATTCAATATTTCTCGTTAATTTAAAAAAAGTGTGTGAATTCGAGATATTATTGAATATCAAATTTTGATGCGTAGGAAGTTTTCCAAATGTTCAGTTGACAATTTATCGAGAGTTTACAATGTCTCAAGATATTTTACAACTATCCAGTGACATTAACAACTAAGGGTCGCTAGGCGCTAACGCAGGTTGCGGAATTTGTTCGAAAGAGTCACAGCGGCCCTGGGACACAAAGGGCACACAGGACGAACACGGGTTGGTTTTAGTCAGTAGGTAAGAGTCTGACGCTCCCTTCCGCTCCACCCTGAGCGGGAGAAGTCATATTATGATTTCCCATCCGGAAAAAAAGGTCCGTTAACGCAAACCAGAATTATCATTTAATTCAGTTCAGTGTGCAAGAATTTGATGCAGCAAAGGACAAACATAGACGATACACATATAGCCCGGTTTCTAGAACGATAATAAAATGGACTATCGCAAAATTAATGTTAGAAGTGTTTGGTTTTTAGTAGGCAATCGTAACATTGAACTTGCGTAATAATGTGTAACGCGGAGATAAGTAATTTCTTGGCAGAATCCTAACGCTTTACCCCTTTAATATTTTAGATCGTTTTGTTCAGGTGACATCAACGGCCACGGCACCAATTCAAGCAAGTGACAGCAGCATCAGATATGGCCTGTTCAGGGGAGAGTTAATTATACGAGAGTTTATCACAGAAACTGAAAACACACTTTACAGTAAGTATCCACATTGAAATGTGTTAGTAAAGAGATAATAGCATCAAGGATGTGGTCCGCTAGAGTCAGTTTGTTCGAAAGAGTCACCTGGAAAGCAAAGGGCATCAGGAGGAACATGGATGGGTTTTAGTTAGTAAGAGTTTGAGATCACTTCTGCTCCGCGAAGAACGGAAGAAAGATTCATTTGAATTTCATACTTAAAAAAAAACAAGTTATGTGTGCGAAGATTATACCTATGGTATGTACTTGGTCTACATATGTACATACTTCACACACATAACTTGTTTTTTTATCACTTCACTTCGCAAACGAGGAATGAGAGTGTGTAATGTGTGTGCGCAAAGCTGAAAAACTCGCATCACTACATAGTATAAAACAAAGTCGCTATCCGCCGTCTGTCCCTATGTATGCTTAGATCTTTAAAATTACGCAACGGATTTTGATGCGGTTTTTTTTTATAGATAGACTGATTCTTAAGGAAGGTTTATATGTATAGGTAGAGGAAACATTAGTATCTACATTGCACCCGTGCGAAGCCGGGGCGGGTCGCTAGTCCATAGATATAATAGCATCCTTGCACCACCTCGTGAACATTTCGTGGTGGAAAAGCAGCATTAAATATGGATTGGCTGGATTGGACCTGGATACGGAAGGCAGAGGAGTGGGTGTAGGTGCCTAAATGGCAAATGATTGAACTTAAGCTTGGCTGATTTTGTGGTATAAACTGATATTCAGTTAGTATTCAAAATTCAAAAAAAATCAAAAGTCATTTATTCAAACTAGGCTGATAGACAGCACTTTTTGAACGTGAAATTTTACATAAAGACAGTCCCCCAAAACGCCCACCCGTCACCACTTCCCAGTGTTTTACACCTAGTTATTCACAAATATACATATGTATGTAACTTCAGAGAATACGAAGCAAACAGTGAACGTAAGTGTCGTAGGTATTAGGTAGTGTAGTTCACTTACTTCCCTGAAAAAGGGTTACGAGTTTATTTATGTTTGTAGTCTCGTCTCAGCGTGGTAATGCTGCCAGCTTTTTGGGTACATTACCAGTGGCCAGCGATGCGGAGGAATTTTGGTCAGTATGTCATCTTAGGGGCGTTTTCGACGCCATCTTTTGACTATTTTTATCTATCTATATTTTTATATAGCAAGCAAAGCCGATGTCAACTATTTTTAGTTTATGTTAGTCTATAGTACGATTTTTAATTCGAGTCAGTAAAATGACAAGTGCAACTGTCACCGATACAAAAAAGGGTGACCCGCTACAATAGTGATGTTCAGCAATCAATAGACTTAGACATTTAGTCATGCTTTATTTTATTAGGTATCAAAGCGTTTTTTTTTTTATTGTAAATATTTAATACATACCGTATTAAATAATACTATTTTAGAAACATGGACCTTACCAACATATTAAAAATTTTCACTACAACATTATTACAAAAGCTGGGAAAAAAATGTATAAAGAGATTCAGAGGAGTTAACACTAGAAAGTCGGGAAAATACAAGTAATTTTATACGTTTTTATTCATTACGGTTGCTATTGATTCCGACTCCGATTCTGAATCAGTATATTCAGAATCGGAATCAGTTACATTTATAACGAATGAATTCACATATTCATCTATGATGTGGTCGAGTTGATAAATTTTGTCTTCGACTTTTACTTCGGCATGGTCCTGGCGACGTAACTCTTTGCTTGAGCCCAAACTAACTCTATTGGGTTGAGCTCACTGTGATAAAGGGGTAGACGCAGGATTGTGACACCGTATTCAGCGGCCAACTCTTCCACAGCATAGCGTTCGTAATCAGGTTTTTGTAATTTTACTATTTCTATTAATTGAGCCAATATCATTGTAGGTTGATATTGAATTTGTTTTTCATCCAACCACTGAATAATATCAGCCTTCCGCCAGTTTGAAGTGGGGATACGCTCGACTTTTCTTGAATGGTACGGTGCGTTATGTAATACCAGCACCGCATTTTGGAGGGAGACATCTCTCTTTAGAGGTGGACGGTTGGGTTTCGGGATTTTGAATTCGGGAGCAGAATGAAAAACAAGATGTCGTTCATAGCGTGACAAGTGATGATCCAACAACCAAAAACAAAGAATATAACAGTATTTTATGTTATATGTAATTACCTACCGTGTTGTATTCTGTTTAATTACCGTAAATTACATATTTTTATTTATATAAAGGCTATTTGATATTGAATAAAAAAAATATAATCTCGACTAAGTTTTAATTGTAAAAACTCGATTTTACCACATCACTATTTATTTGAGACTAAAAACCTGCAACATTGGAAATGTCATTTTACTGACTCGAATTAAAAATCAAACTATAGTGTTTTTTTTTTGTTGTCTAGATTTGTCATTATTGACAGTTAGTGCTGCCAGGTAATAAAAACAAAATCGATTTGACAACAACCGAACTAATATTATAATCGGATGTAAAATGATTTGATGGCCAAAAACGATGAGTGTTTTGTTTGTTTTTTTTTTTAATGTAAATAAAGGAAAATAAATACGAAACCTTTTGAAAAATCACTTGATTACAGACTTTCAAGAAAATACATTGTTTTTACTCAGTTTTGTAGTCTCAGTGTAAAGCTTTTACGGAGCTTAATAAAAAGCTACCTGAAAATCTCCAAACGATGATTAAATTGTAGGCCTCTGCCTACCAATATTACGTGAACGAAAGCACTTTTAATTTTAATAAAACATTTCGAATTTCCCGACACTGTATACTGATTTATGATATTAATAAAGAATGATTTATACTTTAATTAGGTCGGGTCAGTGCATACTTGGTACACTTTAATATAAATTACCGCAAAATATTTTTTGTTTCCCATTTTCTCGGAAACTTTTGCGTAAGTAATGAAACATTATTTTCATAATAATTTAAAATATTATAAAGCTGAAGAGTTTGTTTGTTTGTTTGTTTGAACGCGCTAATATCAGGAACTACTGGTTCGAATTGAAAAATTCTTTTTGGGTTGAATAGACCATTTATCGAGGAAGGCTTTAGGCTATATATCATCACGCTTAAGCCAATAGGAGCGGAGCAGCGATAAAGAATGTTTTAAAATCGGGGATTCCACGGGGACGAAGTCGCGGACAGAAGCTAGTAATTTAAATACACAAAATGTGGTTGATCAGTGAATGTGGTATTAAATGTCATGATAGCTGTTACGGTTTGTATTATATGTTTAATGTTAATGTAATTAATCTGTTATAATTAAGCCACATGTGGGTTTTTGTGGGAAAATGTAAATTAATATTTAGGTAAATAATATAACGACATAGAAAAACATACAAACGTAGTAAAATAGGGCGTAAGTAGAGGTTTAAAGAAAACTTCAACTCACATTTCTGGAGTTATGTTGACACTAGCTGCAGCCGGTGGCTCCTCTCGCTTTATTATAATGTATGTATTAAGCTATATTACTGTCAATTTTCTACAAAATATGTTGTTATTGCGTGCTTGGAAGACCCATTCTCACAAACTTTAGCGTTTATAAATTTACTAGCGACCCGCCCCAGCTTCGCACGGATGCAATGTAGATACTAATGTTTTCTCTACTATAATATGCATGTATTATACATATAAACCTTCCTTAAGAATCAGTCTATCTATTTAAAAAACCGCATCAAAATCCGTTGCGTAGTTTTAAAGATCTAAGCATACATAGGGACAGACGGCGGATAGCGACTTTGTTTTATACTATGTAGTGATTAGGAAAAAGCCGTTGTGTAATGGAGCTACCCTCGAACATAAGCAGACATGGACTCAAAAAAAAATGTGGAAATACCCAATAACACTAAATGAAAAGAAAACCAAATGTATTAAATTCACTTTACCAAATGTTAAAAGTAGCCAATGCGACATTGTATTGAATGGAGAAAAACTGGAGTTCATTAATGATACGGTTTTCCTGGGAATTACTTTAGATGAGAAATTACAATGGGGACCTCATATAAAATCTCTTGCTGGTCGTCTAAGCTCAGCCGCTTATGCTGTTAGAAAGATAAGACAGTTAACAGACGTTGAAACCGCACGTTTGGTCTACTTTAGTTACTTTCACAGCATTATGTCATACGGTATTTTGTTGTGGGGTCGGGCTGCTGACATTGAATCCATATTTATTTTACAAAAGAGAGCTGTCAGGGCCCTTTATAATTTGCGTCCCCGCGATCCTCTTAGAGAAATTTTTAAAAAGATCAATATTATGACAGTCCCTTGCCAATTCATCTATGAAAATATTATGTATGTAGTGATAGACACAATTTTAATACTAGAAATAAAGACAAATTAGACCAACCATTTTATAGATTAGCTAAAGTACATACATCTTTTATGGGGTGCTGTGTTAAATGTTACAACATAATACCTTGTAACATATTAGAATTAAATGAAAGAAAATTGAAAACTTTTATTAAAACCACCCGTTGTAAACAAGCATATTACAAATTAGAAGATTACAGTCAGGATAAGAATGCTTGGAAACATGCTGGTCTTGCTCCATAGGGCAATCAAGGGTGTAGACAAAATCAAACTGATTGATTTATGTGTGAATTGAATTTATGAATGCATTTTTTTGTCTTGTACTTTTTTTTCTCCTTTTATTATTCCAATATTTGTAAATAATGTGAGTACCATGGGCATGGGATATTTAGAAGTTTACCTCTGCTGGTAATACTTAGTTCTATAACTAGTATACTTGGTGCATTGTCCTCACATATATGAAGTATTTTTTGTATTACCAAATATTGTAAAACATTGATTTGAAAAGAGTAAGTATGGAGTTTCTTGTCCGTTCTTCTCCATAAGAATCTACCTTTGTGAATGGACGCTAGAGTCACTTAATTTATGATAATTTTTATTGATGACGTTCAAAAGTGCCGTTAATGGCCTAATTGAAATAAACGTTTCGAGTTTGAGTTTGAACACTTTGGTTAGTCTTGGGATTAATGACACTTGTCCTAACAAGAACTTAACAAATCAAGCAACTAGCTCATATTGTCCAACGTGAGGTTCAAACCCACGACCTGCCAATTAAAACTCACCACTGAACTAAAAAGTCTTTACGATCTTACCACGAGTTATCTAAAGTTCAAAAACAAGTCTTCAGAAGCCTCAGGGGCGACAAAGTCATGTCAGTTACCTTTAAAAGGATTAACAAAACAATACCTTTACAAACTTCAAGAGTTCAGGGGTTCTATTAATAAATCATTTTGATCAAAGTTTTCGTTGCTCGTTACAATACATTTTCAAGTAAAATTGCAAAACTAATAACTTTTGCGAGAGGGAATGTCGGGTTTTCGTGAGGCCATGAAATAAGCGATGTTTATAATAATAATCCTTCCTTGATATAATCGATTACACCAAAAATACTCTTTATTAAAAAAATAAACAAAATAAACAGAATATTTCAATGCCCATATTTTGGTAGTATTACATTATCTTAAAACTATGTTAGTTTATTGAGCGCCATAACAAATTAGTTACATTAAAATAGTAGGGTAACTCATATTGTCATAATATCACGCCTGTATTCCCCAACGGGTAAGGCAGAGGTGTTTCTATATGTTTTTCTTTAGCATTCAGTATCGGCGTCTACTGTTCCCACTGCTGATACTCTGGCCTCCTCGTAATGAGAGGGAGGCGTCTGTGCGGCTTGGAGGATGTTGATGATGATAAAGTTCTAATAGGAGACTCTTCTGTATGCCAAGATGTCATTCCAATTTGAGACGATACTGCCCACTCCCTAGAATGTGCGCTGCATACAATGAGTTGGATGTGGACACTGACCTCTTTACCTCATCGGTTCCAGCTCTAAAAAAGGTCGTACTTGCTACTAATAATTAAGTCCTAGTCAAAAACCTAATGTTTACCTAATCTTATATAATTTTAGTGAACATTAAAATCTTATAAAATCTTATCTTATTTTATCTTATTTTATATAGGTAATCAAATCAAATTTAATTTAAATCATTTTAATCGACTTTATTGTTACTTTGTAATAAATCAACTTTAATTTTAGTCATTATTATCGTAATTAATAATGTAATTTAGTGTAATTGATTTTAAATTTTACTGTAATCAGATTTAATTTATCAATCTTAATAAAATTAATCATTGTAATCAAATGAAATACAAATTATTGATATATAATTTCATCTTAGACTGATATTTAATTACAAATGATATTTTTATTGCTATTATCTAATCAAAATTCAATGAGTAATTTAAGTAATGTATACATTCTTATTTCCAAACCTTGTGTGTATTATAACATTAGTTAGGTTATTACTGCGCATAATGTGGTGCATGCTGTGCTTTTCTGTAAGTGATGAGGCGCTTAGACGTAAGTTGCTATTGTATGAATTATAATGTAATAGCGTACTTGTTGTTGAAAAGCCTAATAATAAATAAATAAATGATATTTATTTTGTAAGTAGGTTAAACATAACACTTTTACACGTCACATATTTCTGGTCATTTTAAGCTAGATGGAGCCGGTGTTTCCTAGCCGACTACCCTGAGAAGAAACACCGATACAAACTCAGATGTCAAAGTCTCTTTTTAACCGACTTCTAAAAAAGGAGGAGGTCCTTAATTCGGTTGTTTGTATGTTTTTTTTTATGTTTGTTCGCGCATAACTCCGTCGCTTGCCAACTGATTTGAAAAAATCTTTTTTTGTTGGAAAGGGTATACTTCCCAAATGGTCCCATGAAAATTTTATCGAAATCGAACAAGCGGTTTTTTGTTAATTTCAATAAATGATAGCAAATCTGTCGGGATAGCTGAAATCGCATGTTTGTTTATTGTTTACACTAATTTATACCACGTACGCTGTGATGGGTATGTTTAGCTGGGAGCGAACCACTAAAAAGGGAAAAATAAAAAAACTTTTTACAAAAAGTAAAACCGCCTCGGTGTTTTTGGTTGCATGTTTTTGAACACACCTTCCGAAATTAAAGTTATTTTGTACTTATTGTTTTTTTTTTGTTGAGAAGTCGGTTTTATTTTTTGTAAAAAGTTTTTTTAAAGTCCATACAATCCGTACTGGTCGAATCATATGAGAACCATGTAGGTAGGGTAATGTCTGAGGTCGACTGAGGTTGTAAGGTACTGAGCATACTTAGGATCCATTAGTTTTAATTTATTTTCTATGAAAGAATATATTTTACATAAAAACTTATTAGATAGTATATACAAGCTAATAGCGAATATATTTAAGATTTTTCTAGTGCGTTATGTTTTAATAAATGCCATAAATAAATAAATTAGCATTAAGTTAATTGCTCGTCTGGGGTCGAACAACTACCATTGGGTTACCACTAATCTACTGAGCTACCATTTCTTGATTTCCGAAAGTATTAGTAGATTTTTCTTCTTCATTTATTAGCAATCAATGCTGTTGCAAGAAAAATACAACGAAGCAAATTTGTACGACGACAAAAAGAACGGCTGTGCCATCTATCCCGCCAGCGAGAACTAAAATCCTGCATCGCGGTATCAGAGTTTACCGTGGGATTTGAAAATATACAACAGCCCGAATATCACCTATCGGGCAGATGCCCGCCGAACATGAAAACCATCCGGTCGGAGGATCTTTCCTTTTCAACGGAGGTATGCGGAACTTTACTATCTGTGTCGCATACTCTATAAGCACAGATCATGTCGTTTTAAAAATATTAACTGATCAGCAAAAAACATAGCGGGGATACCCATAACCTAAAACCAGATGTCGTCACTGGCCAAATATGTATACTGATAAGATTTAGCTATCTAAAGATAATGATGCCTAATAGGTACGTATGAGAATCCGTAGCTCTCTCACTCATTTATTCCAATACAGATTAGTGCTCCAAAGAAACTGTGGAAAAGTGGACAGTATCATGAAAGTCTGTCTTAGAATAGGTAATGTAGAAATATATTACTGCTAATATCTTGTCTTTACCGTTTCATAAAACTGGCTACTTTAAACTTTTATAAAATGCCGTTTTGTTCAACTGACTCCTTGAAACAACGATAGGTAACTACGGTTCGGCTTTTGTGTTTCATACATTTTCGTGTTGTGTACTGTATACAACATTGTATTGCTCACATCCAAGCTGAAGAAATCATAGTTCAAAGGAGCCCATAAACAAAACGGCACTTTCATAGGTGAAACCATTTAATTTTACTTTTGTAAATAGTGAATGTCAATTTATAGGGTTGCCCATTTTCCGTGGGGCTTATTTCACCCTTGCAAGAAAGCATGAAAGCTTCTTATGTTGTACTAGCTGCTGCCCGCGACTTCGTCCCCGTGGAATCCCCGATTTTAAAACATTCTTTATCGCTGCTCCGCTCCTATTGGCTTAAGCGTGATGATATATAGCCTAAAGCCTTCCTCGATAAATGGTCTATTCAACCCAAAAAGAATTTTTCAATTCGAACCAGTAGTTCCTGAGATTAGCGCGTTCAAACAAACAAACAAACAAACTCTTCAGCTTTATAATATTAGTATAGATTAACAATCTCCTTTTCAAGGATCATAATGACAATAGCCATACTATGAAGTGCCAAATGCTATCATGATTCAGTGTGAGGGAAAGGGATAGTGCTGACACAGGAATCATGATGGATTTAATACGTCATGGTAGGGCTGCAGGTATACGAAAGAAGACGGTTAAAAATAAATTGCTGTTAGTTTAGTGGCCGAACAGTAAGGAACAAATTAAACTAGAAGACAATAGGCTTTTTGTTTACAACATTATATAAATTCATCTTCGTCTGTCATAACCTTAACTAATGGCTAAAATAAAAACTTAATTTGTACATAAGGCAATGGTTTATGGTTTTAATTAAAGACTTTTGGATTATCAAAGTTTCTGGGGGCACGGTAAAGTCCCCGCCAAGTCGAGCAAAAAAGCGAACCAAAAAGCCATCCTTTTCTCGAAACAATTAAGGTTCACAACTTCGTTGTGTATCAACATTTTTTTAATACTTTCGTATATTCAGAAAAAAATACACATTTAAAGGATCAGGTAAAAATTGGTAACGACAGGAAAAAAGTATCGTTGGTACCTGTAGTAATGAAAATCATTGTATCATAGGCACCAGTGCCTTCCATATAAAATTAGACGGACAAGTTTCGAAGGAAATTTTTTAGGTTAAATAATTAATTATATTTGTACAATTTCAGTGACATGTGTACCCGAGTTAGGAGTATGTGCTTTGAGCTGTAAAACAAATCAACTTGCCAGAGAGATGGAGGTAAATATTTAATTAATTATTCACTTGTTTTTTTCTTTCTGTATATATGCACATACATATTTAATTAGCCATCAAATATTTTCCATTTTGATTTCATAAAAATATTCATCGATACGATAATTTATGTTTCGTTCAGTTATTGATGAGATATGTAGATTCACTGTTTGTTTGTATGTGATCAACGCCAATATTATAGTTTTTATAGAGGCTCTTGGAAACTGTAATTATTCTTAGGTAATATAATTAAATTAAATTCAAGAGGGATTGTCGATTATTTTTACATGCAAATGATTTTGTGAGTGTCCATCAAGGGCTTAATTGACAATTTTCAGATAATTTTAAACTTACGAATAAATATTACTGTTTGACGTAATTTCTTTATAAACTGTCTTACCGCCATTTTTATTCCTCACATAAAAGTTATGCAACTAAAAATTTATTTCCATCAGCAAAGAAAAATCTCTGTAGCTTGAAAATAACCAACTCGGCCCTCTAACTCTTCTTTGCAATCGATATTCTTAAGTTATTATTTAATAAAATTATGACACGTTTTCAGGTGCGAGCGCTGGCGTCTGGCTTCCGACCAAATACCGCTTGTGGTTCTACCACCACAGTCAATACAGAAGACCCATGTAAGTATTAGCATATCATCATCTCGTCGGCTTCTAGTCAAAACCAGATTCAGCTGAGTACCAGTATTTTACGTGGAGCGGCTGCCTACCAGACCTCTACAACCCATTAACTGGGGAACACGGTAGGTACTTCTTGGCAAGACTGAAGTCAGATTTACTCTCATCTGACAAAGATTGCCAAAGATCTACAAATGACAGCTGGAACCAAAGGCGTAGCGTGCTTTCCGAGGCAAGGAGGAAACCCGGTATGTTAAGATGGTGACCCATCCACTGACCAACCTTGGCAAGCGTTACTTAACCTTGGAGATCTTTATCGAGACTGTAATAGTTTAGCTACGAGCTCCTATTCAAATATTAACATAATCAATCTAATTGTAACTCGCACGAAAGTATGCAAAGTATCCTACCAAGCCAAGTGCCTTAACAAGTGTTGTGATTGGTGTATGTCATTATGGTACGCAAGTTATAATACTTACCTATATACCAGTGGCGAAGGGTGATATGTTGAGAGAGGTAAGCCGAAGCAAAAAAAAAAACTTGAGAGGCGTAAAGGGACACCCAGACGGAACGAAGTTCTTGTCTTGTCTCGAAAAATCATACTTACTCATCTGAATTTTGATTTAAAGTTTTAGGTTTTTTTACCTTGTAATTGATCAGTCTCACTACATTCATCTGATCTCTCTTTTTTTTTTTTTTTTTTTTCTGGATGGGAAATCATCAAATGACCCCTCCCGCCCTGGGTGGAGCGGTAGGGAGTGTCAGACTTTTACTGACTAAAACCCACCCGTGATCCTTCTTGTGCCCTATGCGTTCCAGGGCCGCGGTAACTCTTTCGAACAAATTCCGCAACCCTAGCAGGCACCGACCCTATGGGGCCCCGTCCTCGGTGCTGACGGCTCCTTGAGGCGCGCGTGGAACACAACGCGTCGTCGACTCAACCTGGTATCGGACGGCGAGCCACCCATGCTCACCGTCCCCAGGCATCAGCCACTGCGCGATAGCACAGCGGCCGACTTGTCTCTGGAGGGGGCCGAAATGGGACCATTACTGGCATTCCATCTCAGCACCCTCCCGAGTGTCGGGAGCCGCAGCACCCGCAGCAGAAGCGGCAGTGGCGGCGACAGAAGCCGCGGCGGCGGCAGAGGCGGCGGTGGCGGCGGACCTCTTGCCCCTGGTCGGGGCGGATGGCGCGCAGGCCCTTCCCCCAGCCCAGTGCTCGGCCGGCTTGCCAACAGCCGCACATGCACTGCAGTGCGGCGTGGCCTCGCAAGAGCCGGCCCGATGACCGGGCTGACCACAGCGGAAACAGAGTCCGCTGCGGTCGACCTCCGAGGGGCACATAGCTCCCGTGTGGTTACCCACATGGCAGCGGTAGCACCTCAGAGGTCTGGGCTCCAGCAGTTTTACCCGCGCAGACACCCATCCCACCAGGAGCCTTCGGCCCTCCGACACAGTTCTGGCCGCCGTCACGGGGCAGCTCACCACAAGGGTTTGCATGCCCGTGTTGTCAGGCCGGAGGGTGCCCGCCTTGACGAGCTCGGCAGAGCACCCCCCAGTCCTGGCGACGGCGGCCACAACTTCCTCCTCCGTAACGGAGTCATCCAGGCCCACTATGCGCATGTCGATGCGCTTAGTCGGCCTGGACACCCGGACCTCGTCCGCGGGTAAGACCGCCCTCAGCTTTTCGGCCAAGGCGTCCGCGAACGGGCCACTCTCCGCTCCGGCGAGCTCGAGCTTGCGGGCACCGGTTAGGGTCCTCCTGACCCCGATGCCCCCGCTGATGCCCAGCTCCTGGAGGCTCACCGCCTCCTTCGCCCGCTTCAGTACGGCGAGATACGTCACGCCCCTCTGTTCCGCTTCCGGCTGCAGTGTGAGCACCACAGCCGCGGATTTCGGGGCGCGAAGCCTCGCCGCAATGGCATTGGCCTTCCGCCGCTGCCTCCTCGCTTTATTTTTGGCCGCTTTCGCGGCCTGCCGCTTCTGACCGGCAACCTGCCACTCGGCCTCGGCCGCAGGAGGGTCCGAGGGTGGGGGTGGGGGCGGTTGCGGCGCCACTGGCGCAGCAGCCTTAGCCGCTCCCCCTCCAGCCTTCCTCCTACCCCTCTTCGCCGGGGCCGTCTTGGTAGTCGCCGGCGTCGCGGGCGCCGGCGTCACAGGCGCTGGCGCGGCTCCCGCCTTGTCCTTCGCCTGGCCGGACGTTCCCGGGCCAGCAGCCACCGCGGCTGCGTACGAAGCCGCCTTCTGCTGTCCCGGGGGCCTCTGTGCCGCCGCCAACGGGGGACGCCGGATCATGTCCTCCAAGGCGGACACCTGCCTCCGGAAGGGAGCCAGCTCCTGCCGCACCAGGCTCCGCACCTGGCTCAGCACCTGGCTCCCCTCCAGCGCCGCTGGACTCGGCCCCCCCTGCGGCTCCTCCGAGGCCGCTCTGGCCATGCCAGCCAGGTCCCTCCGGAGCGACTCATTCTCCGCAATGAGTCGCTCCGTTACGGCCGCGAGGCGGGCGACCTCCGCCCGCAACTCTGTCGCCTCCTTAGACCCGCTGACGTTGGCCGCCGCTGCCGCCAGAATGGAGGCTTTGGCCGCGCTAATGGCCTCCCGCTTCGAGGACTGCTTCCTCTTGAAGGCCACAGCGCGGATCGCGGCCTCCACCACCTCCTCAAGGTGAGCCCTCTGCTCCTCGGCAGCGGGAGGTACCTCTCCCGGGGACTCCGAGTCGTCAGAGTCGAGAGGAGGCAGAAGAGAAGAGGGAGCTCTGCGACCGCTCCCTCCAGGGCGACGCCCCTCCTCCACCAACCTCTCGGCCCGACGCCCCGACTCCCGAGTAGAGGGAGCCAGCCCCCTCCCAGCCTCACTGCCCCTGCCCCGCCTGGCGGTGGGGATCTTTCGGGCGGAGGCGAACTCGCCCTCGGAGGACGACTCCTTGTCGTCCTCCCGTCTGGGCCGCTTGCGGACGAGCTTAACGCCCTCCACAGCGGCCCCCCTTCCTCCGTCCTCAGAGCCCGCCGAGCTGACCGTTACTAGGTCAGGGCAAGAGCCGGAATCCGACTCCGCACCTCCCCGGCGCTCAGGCGAACCCTCCTCTGCAAGATCGCACGCCATCAGCTCCCTATAGGAAGCGGATCCGGATGACGGCGATTCTGAGCCTCCTCGGCTCCTGTTGCCACTGGCAAGTGGAAGGTGTTTGTTGCCCACCCCAGAGTACGGAGGGCAGCCCGCCGAAGCGGGGTGGGATTCCCCGACCGCTGAGCAGTCGGGACCCACCTGGGGACTCATTTTACAAAAACCTTTTTTCATCTTTTTCCTTTTTGAGGGTGCGGTCCCTGTTCGCTCCGCCCCTTCTCAGGGCCCTCTCTCCTAACTCACCTCTCCACCTGCTCGCTGCTCCCGCAGTCACGTCTGATGATCAGACGCGTACCAGAGAGCAGCGAGCAGGCGTGTGTCTCTCTTGGTCTGATCCCTCACTTGCGACCTTCCGGCATGAGTGGCTCTACCGGGAAAGCTCGCAAGATCATTGGGACACTCAAGCCCCACCACGACGACAACGTGAAGACACATTCGGTGGGGATCTGATCTCTCTGCAGTTATGTTTTGTACGATTGTATTTTGTGATGTTTCTCTACTTTTAACAGTACTGATTGTGCGATTTTTCAATTACGATAGAGTAGTTGTGTTCCAAATCCAAACTTCTGAAGGGAAGCCGGCGGGAATGGGCTTATGACTACGCTTCGCCACTGCTACATACTTTCTTGTAGGTATGTTACTTAAGCATGTGTGTTATGGCCTTTACATTCTCACTAGATACAGACCTCATCTCTGTGTGGGCTGTAATCCACCACGCGGGCATAGTGCGAATTGGAAATATAGAAAGAATTTCAAATTGAAATTCTGTTTGTGTGGCTGTGTGTGTGTGTGTGTGTGTGTGTGTGGGAAGAGTGGAAGGATATGGAGGAGAGGAATAAAAATATAATTCTATTTAGTCCGTCAGTTAGATTATTGAAAAATATTGGATACATTATTTTTTGCTTTATCAAATCTATAAAAATCGACGAAAGACCACGTGGTCCTTCATTTCATTACGTTGAAACTTCGGTACGACATTATGCATACGTGCACTTTAGATTTCGACTCTTAAAGAAATAAGAAAGAAAGAATAAGGTTTATTTAGGACTCGCACAAGAAGGAAAGATAATTGCAATGCTTTTAAAAGGCTGCAAAATTATAAGTACTAACATAACACAACAACCAACATTGTTCACGCACACTTGACTTTGACTTAAATTTTCTCAAGTTGGGTTGTCGTTACCAGACTTAAGTATCATAATCGCGAAAAAAAAGTCAGCTGTTCTCCACATTTATGTTCGTATAACTCATCAAATGTAGGGAACTTTTTTTCGCGATTTCAGGTTTGTTCCCATAATAAGAGTTGTTCATAATAATGAGTAAAATAACCTCTTAAGAGGTTGTTGGTGTTTTTCAAATAACCCTGTATATTTGTCCTAATTCACATCCACGGAAAAGCCTAGAGTAAAAAAAGAAAACTGACTAAATGATGTATTCTTTTTCCAGTAACAATTCGCCCGGTGATTTCGTTCGCATTTTACGTGTGCTTGATAACTGTTCTCATCATTCAGCTGGTTCTTGCTCTGGGTTCAGCTGGGCTCGCTATCTTGAACGCGACCAAAAATCCCACAGAAACCATTTTTGGACTGCCTGGTAAGTTTTGTCTGTTTTACACGATGACTTATATAGTTTTCCTGTCGCCTCACAGTGGCTCGTAAATGGCCGGTCTATACTAAAGATGCGCGGTCGGCAATCTTCGAGTGCTGTCGTGTACGTGAGAAATTAAAATATACCTTTTTTATTGAATGGTTAATGCGTGTCTGCAAACGTTTGACTGGCCCTACCTTTACTATTTTTTTTGTATTATGTATAACAGTTCTCAGTCTACGGTATAGAGTCCTACGTCCATTGCTGGACTGGGACATAGGACTCTCTTGTCGAAGTCGGTGGGAAGGAGCATATAGCTTGTGCTTGTTTCTGGTGTTAAAGTTGTGGGTATCTCTCGTTTTACAGTATATTTTACCTAATATATAAAATGTTTGCAATAAGATGCTACTGTGAAAATCCCAATGTCTTTAAAAAGTTCTCTTAATGAAACTCTTGGCCCTAGCTTTTAACGGTTTTGTAAGACAAATATATTTTGTATATCAGCAGCTTTTCTCCACAATAGAATACCGTACGCTACGCTATGGAAATAACTCAAATAGACTAACCGAGGTGCTTACTTTCCTGACAGCGTATGCGGTCACCGTGCGGTACCGGTAGCAACCCTTTTTTATGCCATGGCGGAAAATCCTTATAGATGTCCTTCACCTGGGGAGGCCAAGGGTCTATCAGACTCTTACTGATAAAAAACCACCCCAGTGTTTCTCCTCACACTTGCACTGGGGATCGTGAGATCTAGTGCATCTTTTACGATCTCCGACTTCTGATAGCAATCCAGAACCAACATGAACACACAAATGTTTACTAACTTGTATCTTCTTCCATATTCCAGGATGTCTATGGAGCAACGTAGCGGCCGCGTTAGTGGGAGTGATTGTAATGCTGATGTTCGGCATATACTGGCTGACGTCGGGATTAAAGGACCACCTCGCTATCACACATATAGCGCTGGGTCTGTTCGAGCCGGGCCCGGGACTTGGATACTCTTACTGGTGAGACGATATGCTATAATTGAAAGCTTTATGCATTAGTAAAAACGCTGTACAAAGGCGGACTTAATGCCATAGGCATATTGTACCAGTTGACCTTAGGGTGGTGCAGAGACAACATGATAGGTGCAACTTAAGAGAAAGACAAACAAGGAGGGGATTTTTAGTATACACAAAAACCGAAATACGTGTCAAATATATTCATTTCTTGGTGTGGTGTGTTCAAGGTGTTTCGGTTTGCAAAATCTATATACAAAATTTTAAGAATGTGTCATGAAAACTTACGGAACCATTTGAAATGGATACCTCATCATGACACACATTCAGACTGAGATATTGATAATAAAAACACCCAATACCAAATCAGCCGTCACGGTTATTGGATTTATGAATCTATTATTGTCATTACTCTTCCATTCTAAAAGCAGCTACTACGTTTGGTTAAGTTAACTGCAATGAAAATGCTATGAGCGAGAGAGAACCAACATTCCATCACCTGGTTGGACTACTTAAGTGCTACTAAGTTTTCGTTCTGAAAGTTCAAACATGCTTACTTTTGCGAAATATGTATAACTGTGACGTTTTTTGCTGTTTTAATGGTAATCAGTCAATTACTCCCAGGTAGGCCGCTATGATTGCGGAATTTGTTCGAATGGGTCACCGCGGTCCTGGAAAAGCCTGGCAAAGAGCATTAGGAGGAACACGGACGCGTTTTAGTCATTAAGAATCTGACAATCCCTTCCACTCCTCCCAGAGCGGAAGAAGTCATTAGATGATTTACAACCCACAAACAAAGGAGGTTTCAGCTGTTGTGAACAATATCACCTTCACCATACATGAAATAGAACTTGAAGGCGGCCAGTGATAGAGATATACAGGTTGTTCAATACTGGTCGTACAAACTTCAATAAAAGACAATCGACACGAAGAGAGAGAGACAATAACTCCTTTAAAAATTACGATTCACTATAGTTTTATTCTCCTTTTATTTCCAGGTTGTTAATAGTAGCATGCCTTTGTTCCACAACAAACGTGGTTCTCATTCAATTGAGAGCTTACCTCTTGGAAAGGGACCCACCGCCTCCGACAATCAAGGTGGAGAACCATTCTGATGGAACCATATTCCTGTACTAAGAGGATCTTCCAGAAGTAACAAGTATTTGGTAGAACGGGAGTGTTTAGGGAAATTGAGGCTCGAATTGCGTAGACAAAAAGCAGTTCGACGGTGGCAAAAAAACAAAATTGTTTATAATACAAATAATATATAAGCAGGTATATGTATCTGCTTATGTATTATTTGTTATATGTATATCTTTGGGTAAAACACAAGTTCCACACAGCTAGGGTAGGTAGTAATTAATTACTAGATCACCTAAATAGAGGAGCACCATTTGCAAGAATTTAAAGCATTTTATCATAATCCGCCGCTTTTTGATTTGAATAATGGTTGGAAGTCCAGAGATACCAATGTCTTCTTCACAAATTAGTTTATGTTTAATTCAAAGCATTTTTATAATTTCTCAAAACGATCGAAAGAAAAGGTAATACTCGTAACATTCTTAAATGCCTATTAATGATTAAAATTCATGGTAAAAGTATTTAGTTGTTTTCAATACATACACTCATGTATTGATATTTAAAATAACTTAAAGTTAAACCAACTTAAGTTTTTTAAACAGTTCTACCAAAA
Organism: Hecatera dysodea; assembly: GCA_905332915.2. Classification (NCBI taxonomy): domain Eukaryota; kingdom Metazoa; phylum Arthropoda; class Insecta; order Lepidoptera; family Noctuidae; genus Hecatera; species Hecatera dysodea. Next base: position 12,564,308 of record HG995310.1, on the reverse strand, counting down.
ATTAGGGCTTTCATTTAAATTCTTGACGTGGATACGATGGTAAAGTTCTTTAGTAATTACGTTTATAATAAATTACATACATCGTTTAGTTTCGTAATTTTAATTAGTTTTAAGAATTAATTATTCTTTGTAAATAATGTTAAGTACGTAATAAACAAGAAATTTTATAATGTATGTTTTTATTTGTAGTTTTAAGATATTTAGATACCTGTTTGGGACGGACCAACCCGCACCGGGCCCGCGTGGTGGATTACGGCTCATTCCCTCTCCTATTGAGGAGGCCTGTGTCCCAGCAGTGGGAACATTAAAAGGCTTGTTATGCTTTATTATGCTATGCTTATGCTTGGGACGGTTAGTCAAAAGACAGGAAATGTGACAACAGTCTTACCAAGGGTTACCTTATACCCAGCTGCGTTGTGTAGGTAGTCACTAAATGTGAAATACTAGTGTTCAGCTGTATTCGGTTATACGGGTCATCATCATCTGCATAGCATTTTCTCAACTATATTGGGGTCGGATTCTAGTCAAACCGGACTCATCTTAGTACCAGTATTTTACGTGGAGCGGCTGCCTACCAGACCTCCACAACCCATTACCTGGGTAATACGGTACTTCTTGGCAAGACTGGAATCAGATTTACTGGCTTCTGAAAATCCGTAACGACTGTTAAAGATCTACAAATCACAGCCAAGACTAACGGCTTAACGTGCTTTCCGAGGCACGGAGGAAACTCGGTATGTTAAGATGGTGACCCATCCACAAGCCTACCTTGGCAAGCGTTGCTTAACCTTGAAGATCGACCCGCGCGGCAGTTATTCTTTAACCACGAGCTCCTCCACCACCACGGGTAATTATGCCAAAAAAAAAACTAACCAAGCGAAAATAGTACGGCATCAAAAACAAAAACAACGCCATCTATCTCGCCAGCAGCGAACTAACTGAACGAAATGCTGCATCGCGGTATCAGAGTTTACCGTGCGATTTGAAGATGTAAAACAGCCTCAGTATCTACATATAGTAGTAGTATAATTGCTTGCCGGAGGATCCTTCTTTTCAATGGAGGTTTGTGGGACTTTACTTTCCGTAATTGTATACGGGAAGCTTTCCCCAATACAGTTAGGAAAAGGCTAGGCAAGTGATGAGTATTTGAGTGAATAAGCTTTACAAATATGTAACGTAAAAACAGGATGTTCCGTCAAAAAAAAATATTTTTTTTCCTAAAATAAGTTTTTTTTGAACTTTTCAAAGAAGTTGTTGAATTTTAAACTCTCGGTATAAAATGTAGATTCCGCATCATTGAAACCTTCATAGATACATTTTTTCAATCTAAAGGAAGGCAAAACTTCGACGTCAATTTAAAAGTATGTAAGTATATTAAAAGGTAGGTAGGTAAACTCTTTAGAAACCCTTTTCAACTCTTTGTTAAAGTCATTTCGTGCAAACTTTTGTGAAGTTACAAAAAAGTCATTTTCGACTGACGTGACTTTTAAAAGATTTGCATAGAAATAAGAAAATTACAACTTCGTTGGAAACTTTAACGTGGGAAATAGGATTGCAGACGAAATCGTCGAGCTTTTGTTTCGAATTTGATTGTATTCCTAATTTAATTAATTAATTAGTACATTATAGCTACTTTCTCTATAGAGTCCCTTTCTTAGTTATTTAAATTCAATTAAATAGAAGTACCTATTTATTTGATGAAGAAAGATCTTTCATTAATAGAAAATCAGTATCGCTGGCTACCGTTATAAGCAAAAAGCTAGTTCATACTAAGATTATAAATCCGAAAGTAGTGTATATCTGTCTGTTAGACCTTTATGTGTTAATAGCTGAACGGATGCGGAGGCAATTTAGCACTCCGATGGACTACGCCCTAGACATAGGATACTTTTTTTATCCATTTTTTTTGTTTCCTTAGTACGATTTCTGACTTACCCTGGACAAAGTCGCTGGTAAAAGCTCACACAAATCTCAACCATCTAGCATATCATCCATAGGCATAATTTCCCAGCACAGTATTCATCTTCCATTCCTCTCTACCACTCCCTCTCACTCGCACACTCCGTCTCGTCAAACTGACCCTCTGATCAATTACCTTCAATAGTTAACAAGTTTACCTGGGCCCGATCATCCAGCTCTGCGTTTACGGGGCTTGCTAAAAGCAAAAGGTGTTTAATAATCTAATAGTACAAGTACAATATCCAGTTACCATTGGCTGATTGCATGCAAATTGGAGCAGGCACGTTGGACATGAGTGTTTGGGTGGTGTAAGGTAGAGGAGGTCACGGTTGGAAGGGGTAATAGTTATGGAAGGTGGTCGAGGAAGTGACATAAACGATTAAATTAGTCTTGTCCTCTCCGCATTGAATAGGGTATTAGACTGTTTTTTTTTTATTACTTGTACTATACTGTAGTATTACATTATCTGTGCTTGTACTTAAACCTAGAGGAGAGACAGTAGGTACAAAGCTAAAAATGTTAATAAATCTAAACAATGATGGAGTTGTGAGCAGTATAAAATCTATACTTAGGTATAATTATATTATATACAATTAAAAAACCACTGACTGATTGATTGACTGACTGATTGACATAATTGTTCTCCCACTTGCCGTGCTAGGAGGGGAAAACTTTTTATGGGGTTGTATAGAAGGTGTCGGGGTGAGTATGGGAAAAATCTGAAACTACCCCTTTTCAACCCCCTTCTTTCAACCCCATTGCTTATCTCAGAAACCTGACGTCGAAGAGAAAAATAGTTTTCGGGGTTGTATAGAGGGTGTTTGGATGAGTAGAAAACGAAAAAAAAAACTACCCCTTTTCAACCCCCTTTTTACAACCCCTTTGCGTATCTCAGAAATCTGACATTTTAGAGAAAAATGGTTTTCGGGGTTGTATAGAGGGTGTTTGGATGAGTATATCGCCAATAAAAAATTCAACCCTATTCAACCCTTTTCAACCCCCTACTTTCAACCCCTTTGCGTATCTCAGAAACTTGACATTGTAGAGAAAAATGGTCTTCGGGGTTGTATAGAGGGTGTCTGGATGAAAATATGGCCAAAAAAAATTCAACCCTTTTGAACCCCCTTCTTTCAACCCCTTTGCGTAACTCAGAAACCTGACATTGTAGAGAAAAATGGTTTTCGGGGTTGTATAGAGGGTGTTTGGATGAGTATATCGCCAATAAAAAATTCAACCCTATTCAACCCTTTTCAACCCCCTACTTTCAACCCCTTTGCGTATCTCAGAAACTTGACATTGTAGAGAAAAATGGTCTTCGGGGTTGTATAGAGGGTGTCTGGATGAAAATATGGCCAAAAAAAATTCAACCCTTTTCAACCCCCTTCTTTCAACCCCTTTGCGTAACTCAGAAATCTGACATTGTAGAGATAATAATTGTTACTAAAAATACTAAAAAGACACCGCGGGTTGCTTGCAACTCGCGCCCCCAAGCGAAATACTAGTTATATTATATATAATTAAAAAACCACTCACTGATTGACTGATTGACATAATTGTTCTCCCACTTGCCGTGCTAGGAGGGTAAAACTTTATATGGGGTTGTATAGAAGGTGTCGGGGTGAGTATGGGAAAAATCTGAAACTACCCCTTTTCAACCCCCTTCTTTCAACCCCATTGCTTATCTCAGAAACCTGACGTCGAAGAGAAAAATGGTTTTCGGGGTTGTATAGAGGGTGTTTGGATGAGTAGAAAACGAAAAAAAAAATTACCCCTTTTCAACCCCCTTTTTACAACCCCTTTGCGTATCTCAGAAACCTGACATTCTAGAGAAAAATGGTTTTCGGGGTTGTATAGAGGGTGTCTGGATGAGTATATAGCCAGTAAAAAATTCAACCCTTTTCAACCCCCTTGTTTCAACCCCTTGGCATATCTCGGAAACCTGACATTGTAGAGAAAAATGGTTTTCGGGGTTGTATAGAAGGTGTCTGGATGAGTATATGGCCACTAAAAAATTCAACCCTATTCAACCCTTTTCATCCCCCTTTTTACAACCCCTTTGCGTATCTCAGAAACTTGACATTGAAGAGAAAAATGGTTTTCGGGGTTATATAGAGGGTATCTGGATGAGTATATGGCCAATAAAAAATTCAACCCTATTCAACCCTTTCAACCCCCTTGTTTCAACCCCTTGGCATATCTCAGAAACCTGACATTGTAGAGAAAAATGGTTTTCGGTGTTGTATAGAGGGTATCTGGGTGAGTATATGGCCAATAAAAATTCAACCCTTTTCAACCCCTTTTTGTTAGTAAAAAAATACTAAAAAGACAACGCGAGTTGCTCGCAACTCGCGCCCCCAAGCGAAAAACTAGTTATATTATATACAATTAAAAAACCACTGACTGATTGATTGACTGACTGATTGACATAATTGTTCTCCCACTTCCCGTGCTAGGAGGGGAAAACTTTTTATGGGGTTGTATAGAAGGTGTCGGGGTGAGTATGGGAAAAATCTGAAACTACCCCTTTTCAACCCCCTTCTTTCAACCCCATTACTTATCTCAGAAACCTGATGTCGAAGAGAAAAATGGTTTTCGGGGTTGTATAGAGGGTGTTTGGATGAGTTGAAAACGAAAAAAAAACTACCCCTTTTCAACCCCCTTTTTACAACCCCTTTGCGTATCTCAGAAATCTGACATTTTAGAGAAAAATGGTTTTCGGGGTTGTATAGAGGGTATCTGGATGAGTATATGGCCAATAAAAAATTCAACCCTTTTCAACCCTTTTCAACCCCCTACTTTCAACCCCTTTGCGTATCTCAGAAACCTGACATTGTAGAGAAAAATGGTTTTCAGTGCTGTATGGAGGGTATCTGGGTGAGTATATGGCCTATAAAAAATCAACCCTTTTCAACCCCCTTCTTTCAACCCCTTTGCGTATCTCAGGAATCTGACACAGTAGAGAAAAATAGTCTTCGGGGTAGTATAGAGGGTGTCTGGGTGAGTATATGGCGAATAAAAATTCAACCCTGTTCAACCCTTTTCAACCCCTACTTTCAACCCCTTGGCATATCTCAGAAACCTGACATTGTAGAGAAAAATGGTTTTCGGGGTTGTATAGAGGGTGTTTCGATGAGTATATGACGAATAAAAAATTCAACCCTTTTCAACCCCCTTCTTTCAACCCCTTTGCGTAACTCAGAAATCTGGTATTGTAGAGATAATAATTGTTAGTCAAAAAATACTAAGAAGACACCGCGGGTTGCTTGCAACTCGCGCCCCCAAGCAAAATACTAGTAATATTATAAAGCTGAAAAGTCTCTTTGTTTGGTTGAATACGCTAGTCTCAGGAACAAAAATTTTTAAGTCTTGGGTAGCCCATTTATCGAGGACGGCTAAAAGCTATGTAACATCACACTGCGACCAATAGGAATGGAGCATCAATGAAACTAAAAGAAGAAGAAAAAAAGAACACTTTTTCAGATTCTCGGATTTCGATTTGCGCAGGACGGCTGGCATAAACTGGATGCGAGAAGCCGAAAATAGATCTAAGTGGCGTGCAATAGAGATGTTTCCTGAGTAGAAAAATTTGATTTTAATTAGTCCGTCAATTAGTTTGTTGAAAAATATTGGACACGTATTTTTTGATTTAGCAAATATATCAAAAATTACGAAGATAAAAAACATCAAAGATCTGGAGTGGGGGCTTGTGACGTTACATCGTGTTTAAAATTGTAGCACGTAGTGACGTCACACGAGTATTCAACGCATTGTATCGTCTTTGTTTTTTGTTTACGTGAAAAAAGAAAAAATACGTGTCAAATATTTTTTGGAAATCTATCTGACGGACTAATAAGATTTTTTTAGTCAATTACCCTATCGGAGAGGCCTATTGCTAGACTGCAATAAGCTGTTGATGATGATGAATTTGTCAGATCCGGTATTTATGTTAATTAAACCTAGGTCAGAATTCGCCCCCCAAAATACACACCATAACAAACTTTTACTGCTCATTCCTCTCCCAACTTGGCCCATAATTGGTGTAAAGAGAGCGTTCCAAAATGTTGGTCGGTAGGCGCAGACGGCCCTCGAGCAATTTGAACGCAGCCATCAATCATTTCACTGGACCCAGCGAATGTGTTAAGGGCATGGCGTGTCTGAAAATGTGGAAAAATTTAAAAATTTGGATGTTCGAAAGTTTTGGTTCTTTTTTAGGGTACCGTGGTCTATTGGTGGCAACGCTTAGGTGACGCCATCGCTCTGTCTTACATGTATATGTGACTCACAACGGCTTAATTTTTCAGAATAATGAGGCTATAAATATGAGGTAAAACACATTAAAAAAAACAACTGAATTGAAAACTCCTTTTTTCGGAGTTGGTTAATTAAAAATTTAAGGAAGATTTATCATAGCAGTATATGTGGCACAGAACCTTTAGTACGTGAGACAGTTGTTCTTTGCCGTTTTTTTGAAGCTGTTGTTGAAACTGTTGGAAAGTGGGTTTGGCTTGTCATGCCCTTAATGATGTAAAGTTTTTGAAGTAGGTTGATTATTTCTGGGTGTAAAAGAGTGTATAGCAGTGAATTCTAATTAGGTGCTAGAGAGAAAGTTCAGAAACTCGAAATCTAAAGTTTTTTTTTTGTGGCTAGAATAAAGAAGAAGAAAAAACAATTTTTTTGGGCAGGCTTTTGGCCTTATTCACTTCAAATAGAACAAAGAAAAGATATTTACCCATGTCTGGTTTTGTTTAAAACAATAAATTATGAGGCTAAAACCACATCATTAAAAGTCGTCATAATTATCTTCCTGTGGTATTGTACGGCCACATTAGGATAAACAAAACAATTGTTGGGGGTTTTTCCTCGAAACAAAAGGGTCGATCCATTTTAAATTCCGAGCGATTCTACCCCTTAAACCCATTGTAAACCTCTGGTAAATATCTACGTCGACGTTAATATTGGAAATGGTGCGTTACTTACATTTGTTAAACCGCAAATTACGTTTCGTCTACTTTTCATACAAATAATTTAGGCAATTCTTGCTTTTAAACAGCAATGGTTTGTTTAATGAGGGTTATTATGAATGTTACGGAATTTGTTCGAAAGAGTTATCGCGGCCCTGTAACGCAAAGGGCATTAGGAGAAACACGGGTGCGTTTTTGTCATTAAGAGTCTGACACTCCCTTCCGGTCCGCCCAGAGCGGGAGAAGTCATTTGATGATTTCCCATCCAGAAAAAAAAAGATTACTATGAACTACTTGAAGGTGATTACAGATATGTCAAACTTCATTATGATCGAAACAATTATAGACAGTTTTAGTTCTTCTTCTCTTCGAGCTGATTCCTTCTCGGACAAGAAGGTAGCGATCAGACCCTCTGTTATCAGGTGCCAAAGTCATCATGTTTCCATTTTGAAAAAGGGATAGTGCTATGTGTCCCGTATAGCTATGGGGCCATCAATAAATTACATCACACATTAAGCGGGGGTTCGACGAGGTGTGATATTGTGTGACAAGGACGCCATTTCAAAATCTATTTTAATCGAAGTATTAAGTAAAATACGAAATTTGAACTATTAACGAAAAACTCTAAAACATTTGCAACTGTATCTGTGAAAACAAAAGGTTCAAATTGCTTTATTGAAATAAAAAAAAAAATTGGAACTGCTGTTTTAATTCAATAATAATTTCTAGATGTAAAACATGTGACGTCACACTAAGGAGTCCACAAATGTAACTAACTGTGACAAAGACGGTGGGGGGGGGGGGATCATGAAAATCGGACGCATATTGTGGGAGAGTTACGGAGCTTCGTAGCTCTCCCACAGCGCATTCATAATGATATTGGTACGTCATGGTAAGGGCTGCAAGTTTCTCTCCTTAGCCTCATTTTTAAAATATGTGACGTCACACTAGGAAGGGGCTCTCACAAATGTGACCAGCTGTGACAAGGAGGGCATCATAATGGCATTGGTATGTCATGATAAGGGCTGGAAATTTCTCTCGTTACCCTCATTTAGGTCTGGTGTCTTGCGGTAGATCTTATGATGGGGTTCCAGTTTCCACACTAATGTTATCTATACATGAATGACCATATAAAATCTTCCCATTTATTTCTAACCATCACAAAGTATGGTAGCAAATATTCACAACAACACAAAGCACGCTAGGTACCAATCACAATGACGAAGTAGTCACAGGACCAGCGCTCTACTCTAGCTATGAACAAACCTTCCTACACCACAGTAATCAACTTGTGGTCGCTCGGCCTGGCCATGTCATAAATCCTCGGGCCCGAAGTGTGAGAACCACGTTGAACCCACCAAATATCATCCGTTTGAATTATTATATAGTTGATGGAGGTACGGGAACATAAGATGATAATCTAAACTACTCGTAATGTCATCAAGATGTGAAATTGTCTGTTTGTTCGTTTGTACACCGTAATCTCTGGAAGTACTGACGGTATGCGTCAGTTGCTTATTTATTTCCTCTGAAGGTGTACTGTTCCTTTGGGATACGCCATGGGTATTAAGCCGGAAAACAAAATTTAATTAATATCCTTGGAAAGCAGGTTACCAGTTACTGAAGGTAACAGTATATACAGGGTTATTTGAAAAACATCAACAACCTCTTAAGAGGTAATTTTACTCAGCATTAGGAATAACTTTCACTACGGCACCAAACCTGAAATTACATTTATGTTCGTATAACTAATCAAAATGTAGGGAACAGCTGTTTTTTGCGATTTCAGGTTTGGTTCCATAGTAAAAGTTTTTCATAATTATGAGTACAATAACCCCTTAAGAGGTTATTGTACTCAGTACTCATCGGTACCCATTAGAGGTAACGATGGAGGTACATAAACTCCCATCTAAGTATACATATATACAGTATGTTAACTAACAGAGGGCGTTCCCGTTATCCCGCAAACGCAATAGTATAGCTATATATGATAAAAAAAAATATTACCATTCAAAAACAAAATGTTTTTAATACCTATTAAAATATTCACTAAAAATGTTAAATTGGTACGTTAAAGAAACACTCTGTATACGCGTACTTGCCGGTTTGGGCATTGCTACTAGGTACTATTCCGCGCTACTATTTTGATTTTATACAGGATTTTTCGAATTTATTGCCAATTTTTATTTTATTTGGATTATTTTATGCTTATTTTTCTATTCTGATATTTTTATTTTAATCTATTAATGATATAGATTAACAAATTTAAGGGAACGCTCTCTGTTATTTAACATACTGTATATTACCTTTTAAAGACAGTGCAGAACAGAGTTCTCATCGCCACATGCTCTGCCGAGTGGTCACAGGACCACAGTTACTCGAGCTGCAAACGCTCTTTCCTAACCACAGTAATCAACTTGTGGTCGGTCTGCCAGGTCCTCTAACCGTGCTAAGTCCTCATGTCCGAAGTGTGCGCCATACATGCGTGAAAACCACATCGCAAATTGGATTGAAGCTTTATTGGTCCTTTTAGGCGCGAAATTGTGGTCTGGATTTATTTAGTGGTTCGATAGTTCGTTTTTTCGTGATATTGCAGATAACAGATTGTTTGGGCTTGCTGTTACTAAAACTAGCGGAACTAATCTTCTGCTGCCCGTCCGTTTGTATTAGCGGGCTGTATCTCAAATTCAATATGATACAATGACATTAAAGGCACCCATGGCCCCCAGGCGTGATTTTTCGGTCTATAGTGCGGAAAGCCTCGTGTGATAGTACACTAGAACTTGGCTAGTTTTTTCTTATTTGATAAATTAAAATCAAAAGTTCTATGAAATGTATCGGGTAAATAATTTAAATGGATATTTTAAGCCTCCAGCTATTGAATCCATCGAAAATCCGCTGGTTGCGCATTTCTGTCCTGTAATGATACAATGTCATCAGTTCACTACTTAGTCGCTTCCCGCTGTTTGTTTGTCCCTATGTATGCTTAGATCTTTAAAATTACGCAACGGATTATGAAGCGTTTGTTTTTTTTTTTCAATCGACTTTCGAAAAAGGATTAGGTTCTCAATTCGACTGGGTGTACCGATTTTGATGATTCTTTTTATATTCAAAAGCTGGTGCTTGTTATATGGTCCCATTTAAATTTGATTGAGATCTGACGATTAGTATTTGAGTTATCCCTAATAATGCGTGGCTTAGTTTATATTGACGACGTTCTCATTCCCTCTTGTCGATGTAAGATGTAATGAACAAATAAAATTGTGTACGATGGTTTGGAAGTGTATCTTAGTATTTCAACGTGGTCCCTTTCTAGTTTGGTGAAGATCTGATGAAGAACAGAGATGATAGGAAACGGAACTCTTCAATAAATGATAGCAAATCGTTCGGGATTGCTGAAATCGCATGTTTGTTTATTGTTTACACCAAAGTTATTGGTGGGGGGATGTATCACTAAAAAGTGAAAAATAAAAAACTTTTTACAAAAAAAAACTGAACCAAAAAGTACAAAATAACTTTCGGAACTCGGTGTTTGTGAACTGAGAGAATATAATTAAATTAAACCGTTTGATATACAGTGGCGAGCAGCTGTCTGGCAATTTCGAAACTCGGTGTTTGTGGTTTTTTTTTTCGTTTTTTGTACATCGACTATAGATAGAGTGATCCAAGAGGAAAGTTTATATAATATGTACATGCATAATATAGTAGACATCTAGTCGGGGCGGGTCACTAGTAATCTATATAACTGTGGGCGTTTCGCTTTCGGATAAAATTACAATAATGACCTTAGCATAATCATCATAATAATTCATCACAAACAATATTTAACATGACTATCAGACGATAAAATATTGCGGCAATCATTAATTGGATTTATTAAAAATCATGCTTAAAACATGCGATCTCGATCCGAACCAACTTCATAAAGAATTATCCCTCTATATGTCGCTGCCCGGCAAAAAAACGGTCATAATACAGAAAAATTACGTTTTGACATCTTTGTACCATTTAAATAACAAATACATATGTCATTTACCTGCTGGTAAAATCGTCATTATTATGTTGTAATTAGTTACCGAGAGATGGCGCTAAGTTCTTTTTAATATAATTTTTACGATAGCGATCTAGTAAATAGTAAAAAATCATAAAAGTCTCGTTAACTTGAATTAGTCATGTTTGTGAATTGACACTTTATTTGCCGGGCAGCGATGTAAATAACATTCCCAGATCACACATGACCTCAACTCTCGTGGCTTCATTCCGCAAAATTGATGGCCGTTATAGCAGTCAATTAGCCGCGAGCCAGTCTTAGCAATGTCCTATTTATGAGCGTTAAAATAACATTTCCAAGGTATGTTCAACAAACGCCTGTTCGCTGCTTTAATTATGGTAATGTGAAAGTTCGGAGCATACGGCATATAACACCTATAGGCGCTATGCATATAATAATAATAATAATTTTAATTTTGTGCCGATTGTCATTTCGGCCAATAGCCTAATGGCCAAAAGCTTCGACGACCATCTGTCGAAGCTGGCGTTACACGGTTGGTTAAAGGGTCTGATACAGAAGGCAGTACTCCTCGATACGGCTCGTATTGTGAGGAGGTTCCTTTCTCTGGAGCCCTAACCACCGGTAGCTTGGACCCTGCTCCCGACACCGGCGGATCACTACTTTTTATATTTTTAAATGTTTTTTTTTATGTGTTTGTTTTTAAGAAATATTTAAAAATATAAATTAGTATTTAAGTTTAATAAATAAAGGAAATAATAATTTATTTGAAACACAACAATAAAATTACAAAGTCTTAGTAGTAAAGTCGTATTATATATACATTTATGTGTGTACTTACTACTGTCATAGCCAGAATAGGGTATTTGACGACTGTGAAAAATGTACATGAGTAAACAGATTTTAAATATATAAAACGTATTACAACATATAAACATATAACAACATAAAACATATTACAAACATATTACAAAACATATTAAAAAACCATGCCACTAAACAGAAAATCAATATTTTCATGAAGTCGAGGGACCCGTAAAGAACTATTCATAAGAGCCGTCTCCCGACTGTGTGAAAATATTGATTTTCAGTTAAGTATCCTGTTTTCATTTTTTTAGTTATCCTTCTTGTGCCCTTTGCGTTCCAGGGCCGCGGTGACTCTTTCGAACAAATTCCGCAACACCTTAATGAACCCTGAAAACATAACACTCCTTTTTTGGGCAAACGTGTATAATACTACTACTATGTTGTATATCTTCTAGGTTAAGCAACGCTTGCCGAGGTTGGTCTGTGGATGGGTGACCATCTTAAAATAACGAGACTTCTCCGTGCCTCGGAACGCACGTTAAGCTGTTGGTCTCGGCTGTCATTTGGAGATCTTTGGCAGTCGTTACGGATTGTCAGAAGCCAGAAAACACTGAACTCTGACACCAGTCTTGCCAAGAAGTACCGTGTTCCCCAGTTAATGGGTTGTAGAGGTCTGGTAGGCAGCCGCTTCACGTAAAATACTGGTATTCAGCTGAATCCGGCTTGACTGGGAGCCAACCCCAATATAGTTGGCAAAAAGGCTAGGCAGATGATGTTGTATATGATAGCGTTGGCAAATAGAAATCGTACCACAGATGTCAAACGTCGTGACTACCGATACGTAACGGAAACACGATAACAAAAACAACGGAAAATAATTGATTTTGCATTACAATATGAAATCAAATAAAAATAAGTATTGTTATTATTTTTATATTACTATTGTTGTATTTTAAGCTTTCTTTTAATTTAAGTACTAATATTTAAGTCTTAAAAGGAAATTGGAACATTGTGATTAAGTTCATTTAAATTAATTTTCAAAATCAAGTGTTTAAAAAGAGTTATTAATTACTAATCAAATATTGCACGGATTTACATTATGTTTACTATATTAAATCTAAAACTTTATTGTAAAACAATTGTCACCGGAAGTGAGTGCTGTGTTTGAGCGTTGACAGTTGTCGAATATAAATAGGCTCGCTCTAGTCACAAGGAGCATAGTATCAAACTGTATTTTAAAGTGTGCACATCTGCTTATAAGAATAATTTGTGTGAATATTTTTGTGAGTTATATTGATCCCCGAGCCCTCCCGCTCTTACATAAATATGTGAAAAAAAAAAACTGATTCTAAAAACCAGCGTCTACCAGCTAACCATGCATTGTCATCTAACCAAACGTCTATACAAAATTTCAGCACAATCTGTTGAGGATAACTGTGTTAAAATAACATTTCCGAGGCTTGTTCAACATTTTGCGCGTTGACAAACGCCTGTCCAGTGCTTTAATTATGCTAATGTGGACGCTCGGTGGGCATGTTCGTAGACCACGGAACGTCGTGTCGTCAGCAAATATAGACGCCATTTCTATCGAACGGCATAGCAAGGATAGGTATTTCATTACTATAAAAACGGGTTTTTACAGAAAAATTGTTCCTCTATATGGTCATGCGAACCGTTTGGTCATAGTATATACTATGGTTTGGTTTATGTGAAATTTCAACGCATTCGGTTGAGGATAACTTCGTTAAAATTCGGTTGGAACATTTGAATCATACATAGGTATTGAGATCCTGCTAAGAAGACAAGTTAATTAAAAGTTAGCAAAAAATAAATTAACACTTATAAATTAGCAAGTGGAGAATTACCTAAGGGCTTTTGGAATTTTTCATTCTCTTTCACGGAAAAGGTAGTTTGTAGGTACTATATGGCTTTTCTACGATGATTGATGATGATGATTATCCCAAGGGAATATACTCCCGGGATAGCTCCTATGTTTTATTCCAGGGTAAAATACACCTCTGTGCCAAGTTTCAACAAGATTGGTTCAGCCGTTCTGACGTGATTGAGTAACAGCCATCCATCCATTCAAACTTTCGTATTTATAATATTACCAGCAGCGCTCCGCAGTTTCACCCGCGTAGTTCCCGTTCCTGTGGGAATAATTGGAAAAATATAGCCTTTGTTATTTCCTGATAATTTTGCTACCCATTACTGAAACACTTTTTAAAATCGGTTTAGTGGTTTAGGCGTAAAAGTTTTTAATATTTTCTCTTGGCAATAAAATTTTATAAATCCAGCAAAATCCTTTTTTTTGTCACAGGCTGTCAATTTCTATAAGTAAACGGTGACACTAACCGACACGCTTGGTTTGTATGGAAAGTATTTACAATACTATTTCTGGCAGTGTGAGGCGTCTAGGTGATATGTGGGTCTGTGGGTGTACTGTATTCAGGAGCCTTTATTCCGGACATTTTCCCGGAATTCGGTTCCGGCATTTGCGTAGAATGATAATGTTGATACGAATCGTTAGTCGAGTGTGTTATGTGGTTGTTAGTATTCTGTATTTATTTTGTCAGCTCAATGGGAAGGGTTTTTATCTTGTTCGTTTATCTTGGGCAGGCATTAGATTTATTTTATCATTAGGCAGCAGATTAAGTTACTCAATTAAATAGTTACTAGTTTATTTATACAGTAAATCGCGCGACAAGCTTTTATGATCATATAAATTGTGTATAATGAGGCTATAAGTTGATAGGTAACATTTTAAAGGAAAATTTTATTTACTTCTTTTTAGAAAATTTAAATAAAAACATTTTTTTAATGTTTTTGTTATTTTTTTTTAAATATCGCAGCATATGCTGAGATAAGGACCTTTTTTTTTCTCATACAGTTATAATTCGTGTTATTGGCTTTTATTAATTTATTACTGTTCGTTTTTAATCTGTTTAATGTTTGTTTGTCTTGTGTGACTCCCAAATAAAGCTTTTTTCGTTTTCTTTGTTTCAATAAAAAAGAATAAGATTTTTAAAACTGAGCGTATATAAACGTCTCGCCTGTAAAATAAATATATGTAGCTAAAATGGATATCTATTATCGAAATCGTTTGTAGGTTTTATAAATAAGTATTGTTCTGTGCTTTCTATTATCAAACAATTCTAGCCTAAAGTTTATGGGAATACAAAACAAAAAAATATTTTTTACCAAAAAAAAAAAATTGATTGAATCGGTATTCAAGTCAAAATTGCAAGATTCTATGCCCATATTGCTCGTAATATTTATAACCACCGAAGAGCATTTGTGCATCATGCGCGGTATGACAAAAAATCTATTGTTTTGAAGTGCACACGTATAATATTATCAGCTGAACGGGTCATGAAACATTTTGGCCGACAGTACTCTGAACCATCAATTTCCGGGATGTTCTGTTCGTAAAGCCATCGTATTAACGACCACGTATCGGGAACCCTTTCACTGAACAGCAATGCTATTCTGTAAGAACTCACTCCAGTTCTCACTTCTGCGGTGAAAACTGTATTTGGTATTCTGTAACTTGATGAAAACTACGCTAGCGGCACTAAGTGAGTACATAGGTGAAGCGAACTTAACTTGTCAGAATATCAAATACTTTTCACTTCAGGTGAGTTACGAAGTGTAATCGAAAATGAGATATGAATCAAATTCGCACGTGAGTTCTTACAGAATAGCACTGCAGTTGTTATTCTTTACCTGGACTTGACCTTTTCGGGTTCGATTTCAAGGTTTTCTTTATTTGTTCGTTTCCTTGCCGAATTGATGTTCAGGTTTTGGTTAAGATTTACTTTTCCGTTTTTTTGATGTCCTGAAATGGACCTGACATAATAGATTGATTGACATTTACGTTTCAAGTTTTTGTGAGGAATCACTTGAAAGAAAAGGGTCTAAATGATAGTGTGACGATGTACAGGAGAGATTGTAGAGCATTATTTTGTCATTAAATACTTCCAACAAACAAAGAATTGTATTTTTGAATAAATTAAATATAAAAATAGTGAACATAATGCTTGCATTTCCTGAACGTTGTTTTACCGATAGTGGGCTAGTTAGGTTTTTGCGGATTTGTTCAAAAGAGTCGCCGTATCCCGGAACGCAAAGGGCATTAGTCAGAGTCTGATAATAATTAATTGTGATGGAACTCAGTAAATGACCATAAACTATGCTAAAAGCTTGAGACGGAAAAGTAACACTTTCGTTACTGGTCATCAAATCCAGCATGATTCCTGTGTCAGAGAGAGACGGAGTTACACAAGACGAATAGCACTGTCCCTTTCCCTCACACTGAATCATGATACCATTGGCACTTCGTAATACGGCCACAGCGCTAGTATCCAAAGCTATTTATTTGACACAAACTCATCAGCAACTAATTCAGGCTTTCAACGACCGATTGGTGCTACAAAGCTATTGAATACCGGCAAATTGACCGGCGTTTGATTGCAACAAAGCTAATGAATTGATACCACTAAGCTTTAAATTAACTCCAGCCAGTCACAATAAGCAGTATGGTACCTAACTGTTTGATGGACTCATGTTTATTTGGCCGTTAAGTGACGCGAGGTTGAACAAATATAGTGGGCCTCTTTGTCATGGGCCTGAATGGAATCTAAAGCGAAAATGTGGCGTTAATGTATTACCATTTCAGTGATTGAAAAGTGGTTTTGGGATTCGATTATTTTATTCGTAATTAAATTAAGGGAAGCGGGAGTTTATTTAACACAAAAAAAAACCATGCAAATTATAGGTGTGCATAGTTTTCTTTCGCGGAATCATATTTTGTAAATAATTTTAATATAAAACCACAGTGCCACTAAAGTCTGCTGCATGAAAACTCCTTTACACATCAAGTATGCCAATATTGTTCCCATAACTCTTCTAGTATAAGCATAGACTATATAGAAACTTCCTTAAAGTTTATAACAAGGAAACAGTGACGGTGTTCAAAGAGAAAATGCAAATTGTGTCACTGTTGTCGACAAGGTACCAGGGCAACAGAAGTTTTGGAGAGTTGTATGGAACAGTTCTGTCGAAGTGTAGTTCCGGAGTGTAGTTTGAATAATGATACAGCTACTGTGGAAAGCTGATCGATATGGAATGGATGGTAAGTAAGAGACGATTCGATCTGTATAAGTCATTTTTAATGATAACTTCTTTTTAATGATAACAACCCAAACACACTTTTCCCAAGTATGTTTGGGTTGGCTTCTTGTCAAAACAGAAGCAACTGAAAACCATATTTGATTGGAATGGCTGCTTTATAACCGACTTCCAAAAAAGGAGAAGGTTCTCAATTCGATTGTATTTTTTTTTGTGTTACCTTATAGCTTTGTACTGGGTGTCCTGATTTTGATGATTCTTTTTGTATTCGAAGGCTGGTGTTTGTTGTGTGGTTCCATTTAAATTTGATTGAGATCTGACGACTTATATTTGAGTTATCCCTAATAATGCGTGGCTTCGACTACATTGATGATGTTCTCATTCACTCTTGGCGATGTAATATGAAAAAATAAAAGTGTATACGATGGTTTGGAAGAGCATCTTAGTATTTCAACGTCGTCCCTTTCTAGTTTGGTGAAGATCTGATGAAGAACAGATATGATAGGAAACGGAACTCTTCAATAAACGATAGCAAATCTTTTGGGATTGCTGAAATCAGATGTTTGTTTATTGTTTAAACCAATGTGATTGGTGTGTTTAGGTGGGGAGAGGTAAACCATTAAAAAGTAAAAAATAAAACGTTCTTTTTTTTCTGGTTGGGAAATCATCAAATGACCTCTCCCGCTCTGGGCGGAGCGGAAGGGAGTGTCAGTCTCTTACTGACTAAAACCCACCCGTGTTCCTCCTAGTGAACAAATTCCGCAACCCTAGCAGGCACTGACCCTATGGGGACCCGTCTTCTTTTAGATTGGCTGCTTATCTGACCTTCTTGTTAAGACTATCGTTTGTTCTTTATGCTTTTGACTACCAATTGTCTCGAAGATTTACAAATGGAAGTCAGTTTATCGTGATTTCCTAGGTAAGAAGTAATTGTAGTGTTTTACGGAGACCATCCATTATTACTGTTCCCAGCCACGGACCGGCTTCGGCAAGCTTAGTTTTACCTTAGTTATAGACTCTTACGTTATTATTTAGTACGAGCCTAAGATAAAATGTTAGAATTACCCTAACTTCTTACTGTGATGATAATGGCAGTACTCATGGCCAGACCTTATAATATCCATTACAGCCTTAATGGGTAATACAGAATAGTAATAATAGGACCAAGGTTCAACAACGTCCATAAACGTAGATATAAGATTATCATTATTTTCACGTTTGCCAAACGTTTCACGATCGAAGTAGAGAAGTTCATGGCTAAGTTATAACAGTCACTCGGGTCGATCTATAAGGTTAGGTTAGGCAGCGTTTGCCGAGGAATGAATTGTGGATAGGTGCCCATTCGTTATACCAAGACCTGCTTGGCTTAGAAGGCACGGTAAGGTGTTGATTCCAGCTGAAATTTCTAGATTTGAAACTGAAAATAATATATCTAGTTTTAATTTCCGCGAATATTTGTGGGTTGCAGGTATGCACTTCTCTCCCGCCCGCTATATTATGCACATGCAAGATTACAAGGCAAATGCAAGGATTTTATGCACATGCAGGAAGGCAAAGCAAAACCCAACACCAATACCGACACGTGTTTCGCCTCTCCACGAGGCATCCTCAGGGGACGTGTATCCTTGCATTTGCCTTGTAATCTTGCATGTGCATAATATAGCGGGCGGGAGGGAGGTGCATACCTGCAACCCACAAATATTCGCGGAAATTAAAACTAGATATATTATTTTCATTTTCAAATTTAAAATGGATTTCCGCAAAGTAACGCCTGACTCAATCGAAATTTCTAGATGTTTGACAATAGTTACGCTATATAGAAACCAGATAGTAGGACACCATTTTTGCTAGGAGACAAAACCCACGAACGACCTTGCCTCATCCTAGGCGCGAACGACGTCACAGATCACTGCCGCTGCTGACACCAAGATGACGAAAAAGAAGGTCGTTAAAATAAGAGAGCCGGGTCTCGTGTTCCCACAGTAAATATGGACACGAGAGGGTTGTGGAGATCAGGTCGATACTTATCAACTCAGTCATTGTTAGTAAATGTTGAACGATAAAACTCAATTCAATTCCACCTCTTATGCTTATTCCGGATAGGGACTTGAAAACCAAAGAATTTACGACCCCAAAAAAGCTCGTTCTTTTAAAGATATATATCAACCTATCAGTTAATCTCCAAATCCCGTTACCAGTATCAGTTCGAGTATAAATAAGGAGATACTCTCAACAGATGCATCCATAGGGAGCGGGTGGTATGTACATTATGTATTAGCTTGTATGTATGCATGTATGTACGTGTGTGTGTATGTGGAGCCAATTTTTATGTACGTCTCGCTTCGGGGACTAGATTTATGGGCAGGTGAGACACGTCGAATTGTTATGTGAGGTCCACTGGAAGCGAGTTACGGAACGAATTTTTCTTAACACACTCGAAGAAATTAACATGAACAAAGAATTCAACGCTGCAACAATAACATTATGACCACCTGCTCGGCACATCCCTACTTAATATATAAATGTGAAACTACTCAAACGATTTCAAAAATTCTTTCACCACTAGAAATCTACATTCAGCCTGAGTAACATAGGCTATATTTTATCCCCGTATTCCCATGGGAACGGGAACTACGCGGGTGAAACCGCGGGGCGCTGCTAGTACATAATAATTTTTTGAACTGTCAGAACGATAAGAAGATGACGCAGTCGCTTAGTGTTATTTTTTTTTTAAGTTTGCAGGAAGTTTTGACTTTCTTAAAGCAGCCGACAACCTCATAGGTTGACCTACGGAATGTCAATAACCAAACGAAAAAGGCTACATTCAGTACGGAAATAGGCGAAAACGTCACGGCTGAGCTCAGCTGTAAGGATGTGCCTGTACATGCCCGTCATAGTTCTCATAATGATTTATACCAATAATTTTAATTTCATTCTTGTCCTTTTTATGTATTTGATGCTTTTGTGTGGAGTCTATGCCAAATATATTATCCTTTTTTTTTTTTCGATCCCCGCTATCAAAGCCACCCCACCCTTATCACACGTGAGACGAAGGCGACACCGCAGGTGACTGTTGTCGTATAATTTACGACATCAATTCCCGAACTCACACGCACCGTGCGTGCGATTTCTCACTATTTTATGTACAAGGGGTTTATAAGCCGCTTCACGTTAGATTAAACTGTCGAAGAGTAATGTTTGGGTGGTTTAGGAAAACCTATGGTTTGGTGTACGTAGTCTTCAATTCGTTTTTAATCTGTAATAACAGCATGAATGGGCATTACGTGATTTTAAATATTGGTTTCAGATTTTTTGTATTGTTTTGGTGGAGAAAACCGTTATAATAATGTTTTATTGTCAGGCTACTAAGGCCTATAGAAAAAAGAACGCAATATAATTTTACATAATAAATAAACGTTGTGTCGGCGACGTATTGCACCGAGTCGTAGTAGAGTCATGTAGCCTTTTGTTTTTTTTTTTCTGGATGGGAAATGACTTCATCAAATGACTTCTCCCGCTCTGGGAGGCGCGGTAGGGAGTGTCGACTCTTACTGGCTAAAACTCACCCGTGATCTTTTTCGTGCCTTTTGCGTTCCAGGGCCGCGGTGACTCTTTCGAACAAATTCCGCAACCGTGTCACGTAGCCTTCCACGAAAACACAACACCCGTCGGTGAATATTTCTTCTTCATAAAAGTCTCTAAATGGTGAGAATCTTGTGGTGTAACTGCAACTTTTCAACTCTCAAGGTGAATCTAGTCTTCATCTTTATGTACTCCACAATCTCCTATAACCTCGCGGTATGATGTAGCCGCAACGCGTACAGCTGCGTCACCGGAATAGCAAGACGCAGCAACATGTTCGGATCGGTCAATGCGCAACTGCACTCATTGTCCTAAGTCAGCTTCTTCTTCTCCACCGCACGATTGAAGTCTTCCTCATCTCCCTGTCTTTAGCTTGTAACCGCCGGTAACGAGATTCGAACAAGATTGGAGGGCCCCATGGGTACCCCTCTCTTACTTAGGCTGCCGTAGATTTTTTGCAGGAGCAGCAATAATGGCAGCAGAGTAACGCATGTGCAAGTATTGTCATGTTAATATTCGTCGGCACCTCAACGACGGGACACACGAGGAGAGCGGAGTGCACTTGTGCATTGCTCGCAGTGACGGTGGCCGGCGACGTGTCCAGTTTTGCTGATTTGAAACTCAGCTGCGATGCATTGAATGCGCCGTGACGTGTGTTGACATTAGTAGCTGGCTTATGTGGCTTTTTTTTAATGTTTGGAAGATCATCACATGAATTCTTCCGCTTTGGGCGGAGTGGAAGGGAGTGTCGGACTCTTTCTGACTAAAACCCGCACGTGTTCCTCCTAATGCCCTTTGCGTTTCAGGGCCATGGTGGGTCCCGTCTTCTATGCTCACATCTCTTTGAGGTGCGTCGTCAATCCCGGCCATCAGCCGGGAATCACCCTGCGACACCCAACGCCCGGCGTGTCTTCTTCTGTTGCGGCGGCTGGGGCGTGAGGTTTGCCTCTCCCTCACGTGATCCGGCTCCTCCTTCACCAGCATTATTGCTTCGCGGAAGGAGCCGACCGCGTCTCATGCCTCTTCACTTCGGACCATGGATTGAACCAGGGCCGGACGCGAGAGGTCGCCGCCGCCGATCGCCTCGACGAGGACACGGCGTTACTCCACCCAAGCAGGGCAGACCTCCACCGTATGCTCTACCGTGTCTTCCGGGCGATCCACAGAGTGTTGACACCCGGACGTGTCCTCCCGCTGTATCCGAAACAGGTACCTCCCGAAACAGCCATGTCCGGTGAGTACCTGCGTCAGGCGAAAGGTTGTGACGAGATTGGCCGTCGGAGAGCCAATGTGACGCTGGGTCACAAGATGTGAGGTTTTCCCACCTCCCAACACGTCTACAGTGTGTAGGATGGTATTATTGTAATAATAAAACTTGATTTGGTGACTTGCTTGTTTATTTTTATAATAAGTAAAGAGAAAAACCCGGGTTTCTAATACTGTTACATGTTATTAAACTGGTAAGGGTAACTATTGAAAATTTGAAATTATGGTTTATTGTGCTCTGCTTGAGCTATCAAATCGCTCAATCAGAGCACAATAAACCATAATTTTCAATAGTTACCCTTACCATTTATGGTAAAAACAGTTATGGAAAAAAAGGACTGCATGAAAAAATCTGAGCAGTCAATAAAAAAGCGAAATTTAAAATATTCTTGAAAATAGACATTTTCTTTACATTACAATAAAAGTAAGGAGTTTTCAGTCATCGTGGAGGTAAAAAGTCCACGAGACTGAAAACGCAACGACATCGTTACAAGGTGAGGACGTGGTGGCGTGTCTCCAACCACTCCTCAAAGAGGGGACTTATCGCCCAAAGAAAATGAACCTTGAGTATGGACATCAGATGCTTTTCCCACAGGTGCTTATAAAATTGAAGCACCATTTACCAGTCCAAAGGTCTGATTGAGCCCTCAAGAAATATTGATAGCGCATACTTCATTTGGAAACCAAATTAAGACGTTATCAAGATTATTTAACATACATTTAGTTTCAATAAACAGTAGGTAACAACGGGGACAGCATAAACCGATAAAATGATAGCACAAACAAATTGCTCACCCACAAAACCTTACTCTTCACAGGTCACAGCAGTTTTCCCACCTTAAAATAACAGGAAAGAAAACGATTCTCTATAATCCTCTTCCATTCCTCATTGGCACGCCAGGGCAATGCAATCTAAGGCAATTTCCCCTAATATCAGCCAACCTTTTCTTTATAGACGTATCGTTATCCCAGCAATATGTCGAGGCCCGCAATTTGTGCAGTGATTTGGCGATCGGGTTATGACGTCAGAGATGTCAGAGGTCAGGCACATTTGACATGACATGTGTTAGAGAGAGTTTTTACAGCGTCGTAAGGAAGTGGTAATGAGCTGAAAGGTTGAAGATCTAGGATTTGCTGGAGGTTACATCTATTTGGTGTAAAATATAAAAAGATTTCTGTTTTTGTTAATGTAAGTATCAAACGTTGGTCTGTAGTAACCAGGGTTGCGGAATTTGTTCAAAAGAGTCACCGCGGCCTTGGAACGCGAAAGGCGTTTGGAGGAACAAGGATGGGTTTAGTCAGTATGAGTTTTATACTTCTTCCCAGGCCCCCGTCTTCTTTGCGGCGTGCGTGGTATACGACGCGCCGTCGACCAGAGCCTGGTTTTTATCGGACGGCGAGCCACCCATCGCTCGTCATCCGCGCGGCCCGCGCCTACAGTGGCCGGGAATGGCCCTGCGACTCCCGACGCCCGGGGCGTCTTTTACTGTTGCAGCGGCTGGTACCAGCTTTTTACATTGAGTGACTATAAGACAATAATAAGATTTAGTCTATCCAATTTAACTTCATATAAAATTATAATTATAATTTTGTATTACCTGAAAATAATGACGTTAATATTTTTTAATAATGACATTAAGTTAAAAAAAAATATTGTAGCATAATTATAATTTCTGAATTTATTTAGACATATTATATACATGCTAATTTAATATGAAAAGGGCAGGCGAATTATAATTGCAATGTTTGTTGAAGGCTGTTAAGTCATAGATGTCATAATTGAGCTTCTATGGTTAAAGCATTTAGGTTATTAACACTATCTAAAGTGATAACAAACTGGTAAAGATAGCAGATGAAAATAATCGAGCTAAAGTTAATTAAAGTGCACGCAACAACGCATAATAAACTTGTGATCCGTCAAACTGATATGTGTGAACAGCTATCAGCATTCTGATGAGAGTGTTTGTTTGTGCATGTTTGAATTTTAATGGGAAAGAGAATATAGGTGGTTTCTATAAATTGGGTTCCGGTAAGGATTTTTACCAAAAATTCGAAGAAATGTGACATTCACCAACCCGCACTGGGCCCGCGTGGTGTATTACGACCCATTCCCTCTCCTAGAGAGGAGGCCTGAGGCCCAGCAGTGGGAACATTAAAAGGCTGATTATGCTTATGCTTATGCTAAAGGATCTTTATTGCAAGCACGATGCCTTTTTTTCTGGATGGGAAATCATCAAATGACTTCTTCCGCTCTGGGCGGAGCAGAAGGGAGTGTTGGAATCGCTGCGACTCTCGACGCCCTCACCCCACCGGGATCCACCTCTGTTGCGGCGGCTGCCAGGGGCGTGAGGTTTCCATCTCCCTCACGTGGTCTGCCTCCTCCTTAGCTAGCATTACTGCTTTGCAGAAGAAGGTGGCCGCTTCCCATAAGCTTGCGCAGTGGCTGATACCTGTGGACGATGAGCGTGGGTGGACTGGGTGGCTAGCCGTCCGGTAGCAACCAGGCCGAGTCGACAACGCGTTGTGTTCCACGCGCGCCTCAAGGAGCCGGCAGCATCGGGGACGGGGCCCCATAGGGTCGGTGCCTGCTAGGGTTGCGGAATTCGTTCGAAAGAGTCACCGCGACCCTGGAACGCAAAGGGCACAAGAAGGATCACGGGTGGGTTTTAGTCAGTAGAAGTCTGACACTCCCTTCCGCTCCGCCCAGAGTGGGAGGGGTCATTTGATGATGTCCCATCCAAAAAAAAAAAGGATGCCTTCAACGAGCTCTTAATGCGATCCATTTTAGGTTCCTAAGCTGAACTGTTGCTGAGTTTGCATGCGTTGCACCTTTCTCTGATAGCAGTCAACAGTGCTTTAGATTCTAGCTAGTGGCTCTTTTTCGCTGGCAGGCCCTACCGAAGAAGTATTTAGTAGCATCAAACTGTTATAAAATAACAAAAGAAATCAGTTTCCATTTTTGATATCCACGTGAAAAACTATTCATATCATTGTTAAGCGATGCATGAAACAAAATCGGCTTGATTTTAAACGATTGCTAAAACTGAATTTTAGAGCCACACAGATCCGTTAAGTCTGGATTTTAAATAAAAAAAAACTTTTTACAAAAAATAAAACCGACTTCTAAACAAAAAAACCAAAAAGTATAAAATAACTTTAATTTCGGAACTCGGTGTTTTTGGTTGCTTTTTTGTTGTTGAACACACCGACTTCCGAAATTAAAGTTATTTTATACTTTTTGGTTTTTTTGTTTAGAAGTCGGTTTTATTTTTTGTAAAAAGTTTTTTTTATTTTTCACTTTTTAGTGGTACCTACACCCCCTCCCCTCCCCCACCTAAACGAACCAATCACATTGGTGTAAAAAAAAACGTACTGCTCCTTTACAGACTACAGAGTAAACTAAGAGGTCGTCAATGTAGACAAAGTAGATAATTTTTTTTTAGATTTTTCGAAAACCGCTTGGTTGATTTCGATAAAATTTTCATGGGACCATTTGGGAAGTATACCCTTTCCAACAAAAAAAGAATTTTTTAAATCGGTTGACAAGCGAAGGAGTTATGCGCGAACAAACAATAAAAAAAAAATAAAAAAAAAAACATACAAACATCCGAATTGAGAACCTCCTCCTTTTTTAGAAGTCGGTTAAAAACGGCTTTGACATAAAACAGAACGGATTACTGGTTGATGAATGAATGCTTTATTTAAATCTTTTAATTTATATGTCGATGCAGATGAATGAGGTTTTATGGCAAATAAATAAAATGCATCGTTCAATTTTATCCATTCATTTAAGAGTAATCTGTTTAACTTACTTTTGGCTTCCGATCAGAATTATATTCACTTTCGCAGTTGTGTAAATTGGTGTTCGCATCAACTTTGATCGCTTTTAACAAATTAACTTTCAAATATTTCCGCTTCCACAGTTTATTCAGCTATTTCGAAGGTAGATATATTCTTTTTTTAAACGTGTTAATACGGCTATAAAACCGACTTATAAGCAAAAAAACACAAAAAGTATAAAATAAATTTAATTTCGGAATTCGAAATATAAAAAAAATAAATAACAATGTGATATACATATAATGTGGTAATTTTTAAATTCTATTATGGAATGTAATAATTTAACTAATGGATAAATTTATAATTATTGGATACATAAGCAATAACCTACCTATTTTGTATATTTGTACGCCGTTAAGGCAAAACATGACTGTAATAAAACATTTTAGTAACATCTTGCATGCCATGTGTGTGCATACTTATGTTTTGGACAAATAAATGATCTTTATCTTTATCTTCGGAGTTCGGTGTTTTGGTTTTTTCTTCGTTTTTTAAACACCGACTTCTGAAATTAAATTTATTTTATACTTTTTGTGTTTTTTGTTTAGAAGTCGGTTGTTTCTTTATTTTTTTGTAAAAATATTTATTTTTAACTTTCAGTGGTGATTCATACCTGTACGTACCCATCACAGCGAACGTCTTATAAACAGGTGTACCTAAACAATAAACAGACACGCGATTTCAGCAATCCCGGAAGATTAATTGCTATCATTTATTGAAGAGTTCCGTTTCCTATCTCTGTTCTTCATCAGATCTTTACTAAACTAGAAACCGATCACCTCAAAATACTAAGAGGCACTTCCAAACCATCGTTTTTCATTTTACTTGGACAATGAGAGAATGAAAACATCATCAGCGTAGTTGAAGCTTGAAGACACATATTATTAGGGATAACTCAAATACTAGTAGTCAGATCTCACTTTGAATATAAAAAGAATCATCAAAATCGGTGCACTCAATAAGTTATGAGGTAACACACACACAAAATAAAAATACAGTCGACTTGAGAAGACTTGAAGTCGGCGAAAATAGACAAACGACTATGTATATTTCTTCTACAAACATTTTGAACCACTTCACTTCTTTGTTAAGAAGTTAAAAGAAGTTACTGGAACTTCCCTTGTTTGGCATGCAATCCTTGCCCAACCTAAGAAACCACGTTTCAAACGTTAAGATCTGAAGCCGTACGAAGGTTTTCGAAATTGGAAAACGAATCAACTTAATAGTTGATGGTTGGTGGTTGGTTGG
Organism: Hecatera dysodea; assembly: GCA_905332915.2. NCBI lineage: Eukaryota > Metazoa > Arthropoda > Insecta > Lepidoptera > Noctuidae > Hecatera > Hecatera dysodea. Next base: position 12,537,506 of record HG995310.1, on the reverse strand, counting down.
TGGTTGGTTGGTTGGTTGGTTGGTTGGTGGTTGGTGGTTGTTGTTGGTTGTTGTTGTAGGGTTGCGGAATTTGTTCGAAAAAGTCACCGGTTTCGGCTCTGGAACGCAAAGGGCACTAGAAGGATCACGGGTAGGTTTTAGACAGTAACTGCAACTCCCTTCCATCCGCCCAGAGCGGGAGAAGCCATTTGAATCTACTCGCCCTCTACGCAAAAAATTCAGGGTCGGTTTGTTACCCAACCGTATGTACCTACATATAAACCAGTAACTTACATGAAGCGACCAAAATTACACAGCCATTCAAAATAAACAGCGCTTTAACACTATCGTAGTTATAACAATGCCTCATTTATCCGCATATCTGCCCCAGTAGTACTACTGTGTGGCCACAGAATAGATATATAGAGTAGAAGGTCTGCTTCATACAACGAGAGATCACGCATGCACAAACAGACACGCTGCACGTAAAGTACCATGACGTCTTAAATCCATCATGCTTCCTGTGTCAGAGCGAGACGGAGTTACACAAGACGAATAGCACTATCCCTTTTTCACACTGAATCATGATAGCATTGGCACTTTGTGGTGCGGCCCCGGTTCGCATCTGTTATTTGTTATCGTCATACGTACGTACGCGTCAATTCCGCACGGAACAAATATTTGTATGGCCTACAGATATTTGTTTTGGGTCTCGCTGTTTGAATATGTGAGTTTTGTATATTTCTAAATGCACTCACATTACAAGAGAAATTCTTAAAGCACGGCAAAGTTTAAAAAAATACAAAAACAAATATGAGAGGTACCATTAAATTATATCAAAAATAAAATAAAGAAATAGCTTTCTACACTTGAACTGAATTCTTACTGAATACTGAATTCGTGGTGCGACATAATAACAATAACACACTGAGTTTCATCAGCGCGCACATAAATATTATTTATTATCGTCCCCTGAAGTAGGATCCGGACAACGAGGACACGAGACATTCATGATTACAAGCCATAGTAAGGGGGCTGGACTTCTTACCTATCTTTGTTGTGGTGTGACATAATAACGGTAACACACTGAGTTTCATCAGCGCGCACATAAATATTCTTTATTATCGTCCCCTGAAGTGGGATTCGGACAACGAGGACACGGGACATTCATGATTGCAAGTCTTAGTAAGGGGGATGGACTTCTTACCTATCTATGTTGTGGTGCGACATAATAACGGTAACACACTGAGTTTCATCAGCGCGCACATAAATATTCTTTATTATCGTCCCCTGAAGTGGGATCCGGACAAGTGACGGACAAACAGGACACGGGCATTCATGATTTGGTACATTCACGGTTATGGAAATTCAGTTGTGGGAAGTTTCGTGCTTTGCTTGCATTTATGGTGATTATTTGACGAAAGTTGTAGGTTGCTGTGACCATTCAAATTTCGTTCCCCCGACGAAAAAGATGGCTGTTATTGGATTGCCAGATGTTATTAGATTGCCGTGGGTTTCTGCATCCCTGTGTGTCTGTCTGTGGCATCGTAGCTCCTACACAGATCAATCAATTGGATGAAGTTTTTTTTGTTAAAAGATGATTTAATCGACAATATCCATACCGTGCTTCAGCCTGAAGATTATCTATTTTGGTATTGTCGTATCCTTGTAGTTTTTAGGCGACTGTCGATCGAAGGGTTTCAATTAGTAATAGGTACCTAAATAAAATAAGTACTATAAAAGCATCAATAAACTGCCGAGACAAAAATATACTCTAAAAATAAAAAAAAATATGTGTAAAGATGACTTTTCTAAAATCTACTTTAAACGAATTTCAAATCCTGCACGCCTCAGGCTTTGACAACAAAGAGATTCGAGAGCACATCTCATGATTTACTGCACTACTGTATCACTTCCTACACTGTAGCAAAAGCATAATCAGCCTTTCAATGTGCCCACTGCTGGGACACAGGCCTCCTCTCTAGGAGAGGAAATGGGCCGTAATCCACCACGCGGGCCCAGTGCGGGTTGGTGAATGTTACATGTCTTCGAACTTTTGGTTCTAGGACATGCCGGTTTCCTCACGATGTTTTCCTTCACCGTTTTGAGAGCAGTGGTGATGAAAATGAATCGTAATTCCTACACTTTAACTCCTATAAAACTGTAAACTGTTGAGGATAGGATATAATCCTGTTGCGAAATTTGTTCGGAAGAGTTACCGCGGCCCTGGGACGAAAAGTGCATTAGGAGGAACACGGGAGGGTTTTAGTCAGTAAGAGTCTGATACTCCCTTCCACTCCGCTCAGAGCGGGAGAAGTCATTTGATGATTTCCCATCCAGAAAAAAAAGGGTTCCGTACAAATCTGTAGGTATATAAGTAAAAGTTCTCCTATCACGACAATTGATATGAATTACAATTTAATACCTCTACGCGTTAATGAGAAAAGGAGTAGTAAAATAAATTATTAAAAATATTTTTATTTTAATTATATAACTAATACTTATTGTTTTACACAGAAGCGAGCATTCTAACATACCTTTTATTATTGTATCATCCGAAAGTGTCGCCAGTAAGGATCAAATTCTGGGAAGTAATAACACATGAGAAACTGAACAAAAGCGCTCATGGTTAACAAAATAGTTTTTAATTACTTGTTTATAGCAACCACAATTTTCACAAATCCTGACAATAAATTAACCTGCAAACCATAAAATGCTTTTAGGAACCAGGTCCTTTTTAGGGTTCTGTACCTCGAAAGGAAAAAGATATATTATAGCATTTTAGACAAGATCCAATACTAACTTTATAAAACAACCAACTTCTAAACAAAAAAGTATAAAATAACTTTAATTTCGGAAGTCGGTGTTCAAAAAACGAAGAAACATTATAATACATTGGCAGTGATATGATCGATGATGCTGTCGGTCCAACAACAAAACTCGTAATCATTAAACATCCTTTCAATAACATAACAAAACCATAAATGTACTCGAAAATTGATTTAAAATTCCCGCTGGAGTTCGCATAACAGTGTATTTATTTATTTATTCATGAACAATTCACATTGTGTTTGAATTATGTAGTACATTAATAAATTAATTACAACTAACAATAATACATTACGGGTTTGTACAGTAACACCAAAATATACATATAAACAAAAATAAAACAGTCAATAACATAACCTATGCTAAAGTACTATGTCAAAAGATTGTAAAGTCAATTAAGTATGTCAATAATATTAAAAAGTTAATTTTGAATTAATGAAAATGATTTGATGTCAATTATTCTAAAAGTTTAATAATTCGTTGAATATATTGTATGTTTCGGTCATAAATCTCTTGCGGCCACAGCCAACGTTATCAGTACTTGTATGTTATGTATGTCAGTTTCCATTCATTGCAGCATTTGTGAGATAGTACCATGCCAAGGTATGTTGCAATGCAGCAGTGAAATGCGTCGAAGCGATGATTTCGCGTTGGATTTTGTGGTTACGTGGTTAAAATGGAACACCAGTAGTTCTTGGGTACTTATTACACGCTGTGCTTGCAATACTGTACATGTGTGAGTAACTAATTATTTTTCCAGTATGATCATTGTAGTTAAGAGCTCGTGGCGACTATATAACAGCTGCACAAGTCGAATAAATAAATCGATACTTAAGTATCGCTTGCCGGGGCTGATTCGTTTTTTTTTTTGGAATGGACCACTCGCAGTTCAGCACACTAAGGCTGGTTACTGCTCAACCGAACAATATGGCTGGTTCGTGGATGGATGACCATAAATGTAAACCTATTGTTTCTGGCTGTTATTTGTATATCTTCTAGAGTAGTAATGGATTATCTAAGTCAAAAATATCTGACACTCGGCCTTGCAGAGGGCAAGACAAATGAACCGCGCAGGTTTTATAACAACTGCTAGGGTTGTGGATTTTGTTCAAAAGAGTCACCGCGGCCCTGGAACGCAAAGGGCAATAGGAGGAACACAGGTGGGTTTTAGTCAGTAAGAGTCTGACAATCCCTTCCGTTCCGCCCACAGCGGAAGAAGTTATTTGATGATTTCCCATCCATAAAAAAACCGTAATAAAACAATTTTTGAAAGTAAGTTAACGCTGCTTAAAAATACGAGAATTGCTTCTCTGATCGCATGCTAACGAGGTAAATAACCAATTCTCTTAAAACACGACGTTGACAGCATTGAGTAGTACTCGAACAAATAGAAAAACAAAATTAATACAACGGGAACAAAAAGGATGAAAATTAATTTTATTCGGTGTCTCCTGTTATTTAATTGGAGAACAGGATTGGGAAATGAAAGCAGTTATTGCATCACAAGCGTTTTAAATCTTGTACAAAGCAAATTTTAAAGATCGAACGTGGCAGATTTTAAAGCTCGAACGTGGCAGATTTTAAAGGTCGAACATAAAGCAGATTTTAAAGTTTGAACATAGATTTATGATTCAGTGATTCAAGATTTAAAGATTCACTTTTAGGTAACATAGTTATCTGCCTTTTCCCAACTATATTATGGTTGGCTTCCATTCAAATCAGATTCAGCTGAATACGAGTATTTTACGTAGAGCGACTGCCTTCAAGACCACCACAACCCATTCACTGTGTAATTGTTATTTGATTATATCATCTAGAATTTCCCAGTAAGTAAAATTTGTGGCCGATTCACGGCAATTGCCCGAAATGCGAGTAACGTTAAATAAATACATCGTATTACGCATTTACTTCCACAATAAGCTAGTTTTTACACGACTGCCTAAAAAAGGTAAATTATGCTTATGCTATGTTTTTAGGGCTCATGTATGTATGTCTGGGTGTGTCATGAGTTTCGTTATTCCATAATCCATATATATAAAAGAAAGTCGTGTTAGTTACACTATTTATAACTCAAGAACGGCTGAACCGATTTGGCTGAAAGTTGGTGGGGAGGGTAGTAGAACTAGACATGGACATAGGATACTATCCCGTTTCCGTAGGACATGGTTTAGTCTAGCTGTTCATTTTTTGTTAAAAATGGTATAGTTTTCGGGGCTAAAATTGCATGCGCAAAAAGATTCACAAGTACTAGAAGAACAGAAATAAACATGTTGAATGAAGTATTTCAGGGACTGGAAATTTGAGAGGTAAAGATTCACGTGTACCAGCAGACCATAAACATGTCGAAGCATTTCTGGGGCTGGAATTGTGAGTAAAGGCTCACAAAGTACCAGGATACCAGAACCATAATTATTTAACATCAAACTATGATCCTTAGGAGACGAAAGAAAGAACACTGAGCCAGAAAGAATAAATGGTGCAGGCAGGTGAAACTGCGGGATACAGCTAAGAAGTATTTTAAAATCAAGTTTTCTATTTTAAAAATTCTTTCACCAATAGAAAACTGCATCATCAGCAAAGCAATATATATTTTGTCCCCGTATTCACACGGGAACGGGAGGAAATTACGCAGGTGAAACCGCGGGGCGCTCCTAGTAACTTTTAAATGCCTAAATCGATTTCTGTGTTGTGGATGTATCTATCGTTAGACGCTTTGCATTACCCAGTAATTATTCAAGAATTAAAACGGATATCATTTTTTTTCTTGAATATTTAAACACTACTACGTCTACTATTATCGTTTAGGCCTTGCTTACCAGCTTAAAATTGTTTTTCCTTGTTTTGGTCCGAATTTTAGCGTTCGTTTTTCATTTTTAGATGATGTTTCGACATGGCAGGCAATACCACAATCGAATAGAATTCAATTATGTATATGAATTGAGTGTTTATACTATTCGTCAATTTTCGCAGTTCTTTAATCAGGTTCGCTCCAACAGATGAGTTGCCTATAAAGAAGAATCTAGACCGTTTTTAATCGAAACTGAGATGTCCTATTTCGTCACTACGGATCCAAAAAAGATGTTCATCCAGCAACCCACTTGTAGTTTTCGAGCTAATCGTTTTGTCAGCTGCCATCGCAACGGATAGGCAGAGATGAATTTACTGGATTAATTTTTAAATATATTGGGTATTTTTTTTTCACAGATAAAAATAAGATAGTATGATGAAAATGGTAGGAGGTATCAACTCTGCCAAGGTACCGGAATTGTTCAAAAAAGTTACCGCGGCCCTGGAAAACAAAGGATATTTAAAGGAACACGAGTGGGTGTTAGTCAGTAAGATTCTGATACTCCCTTCCACTCCGCCCGACCGGGAGGAGTCATTTGATGATATCACATCCATAGTAATCCGTATGAACGTAAAAATACTAATGCAACAAAAAAGAAAAAATATCCTTGAAATTATGACCTTGAAAAAAATAACCTTGAAATTGTAGCTTGGTAATATAAACCTTTGTTGATTATAAATCTATTTGATGATTGGTTTGCGGCTAAGGCATCACAGTACAAAGATCAATGGTACAAAGAACGTAATACGCATTACCATACCGTATTGTACCATTGATTAGATAAGGACTTTGAAATTGGAGTGACTTTTATTCATTCGTTATTCAGGACAAGGAAGGTTTTCTTCATTAGCCTTTTTTTAAGGGACGGAAAATCATCAAATAATTGAAGGGAGTGTCATACAAACTGGCAAAAACCCATAAGTCCCTTTGCGTTCCAGGGCCGCGGTAACTCTTTCGAACAAATTCCGCTGGGACTAATAGGTAGGTAAAAGAAGCACTGAGGCAAGGTAAGCCGTTATAAAAATAAACTCTCAATTAAAAAAAAATCAGTCTGTAAATACATAATTTCAATTACATTTTATAATTACTTCCAAGCAATGAGTTATTAATATCGAACCTCACTTGAAAATAAAAGAGAGAAACTCTTAATTAAACGTCACAGGTTCTTAAATAAACAAAAATGAGAAAAATAATATTTTCCAATTAGTTAACAGTTATTTTTTTAGGAAGATTATTTCCTTATGAGGTCTATTTTTGGATTATTAATTTATTTATTCGAGGAACTAATTAGTTTGTTTCTCAGATTTCCTGTTTTGTTTGAGATATCTGGTAAATAAATAAAAGAGATCATTAATCCGATAAGTAAACATTGGGATAGGTATAAATATAGTAAACGATTTATTTGTATCTATTCTAACATGATATAATGATTCACTGGATCGATTCAAACACGATTAAATATGACCATCTGCCTAGACTTTTTCAAACTATGTTGGGGCAGCTTACTGTCAAACCAGATTCAACTGAATACCAGTGTTTTACGTGAAGCGATTACCTATTCTCTATAAACCAGTAACTAGAAATCATGGTACTTACTTCTTCACAAGGCTGGTGTTTTCTGGCTTCTGTTACGACTGCCAAATACCTAGAACAACAACAACGGAACAGGGCCCCAAGTCTGCTATTTTTCTGAATTTGTCATTCCAACACGATTCCATTGTCATTTTGCTAAAAGTTCGTAATCTTCTACTAAATTCATAATGGTCGATCATTGGTCTGTCAATGGTCTCGTAATACTTTTTGAAAACGGAGCTATTAAAAGCAATGATTGCACAATGACGGTAGGTCACTGATCAAAGGAAGTGTTAACATTTTAGCAGATTACGGTATACGTCTGTAATTCATATGTCATTATGTACGAGATTACCATACTATGCCATTTCTTTCAATGGAGTGTCAGTGGTTGACCACTGAAAAGTCATAGTGACGCTTTTATTTTAGTAGATTATCAAACTTGTAAAAATCAACCATTATGAAATCAATGATAGACCATTCTGACACTATTGTAATAGCAGACTTGAGGCCCAGACCTACAACGACGGAAGACATGATGTTCCTCATCTTCCGTTTTAAATGCTGATCAGGCAAATAGGCGCATTTTCCTATTTTCTTAATTCTGTGACGGTTTAGGTTGTGCAAGGTATTAACTGTACGTACCTACATTATTGCCGACATCTACGCGAACGAAGTCGCGGGCTCAGGTAACTATCTGTGCCCGCGACTTCGTTCATTTTCGTTTCGATCATAAATAAAAATCTCCACAAATCCAGTAGCTGATGTTGGGGAATTCGGCTAGTTCTAGGTTATCTTCCCGTGTTCTATCAGCAACATCAAAATTCATTCAGTCCGAGATGTTAGAAGTCGGATGAAGAAAGTTCATCACAGCTTATCAGGAAGTACATACGAGTATGTAAGATTCTTTTTATGGATATTTCTTCCTAAGAAAGGATGGATCACATTCCATGACCAATATATGCATTACACAAATCCGCCCCTGTGTACAGTCAGACAAAAAGTCACGCACGATTAACTTTTACATATCGAATACTTTTCCATTGTTTTTCCGAAGACATCTTTGTTCACTACGGTTGGCAAAAAAGGGTCCGGCTGTAGATAACTTTATGTTTTATTGTATTCTTTGTGCTATCTTTATCCGTAAAACAATAATGTTTTTACTTTAGTTACAGAAAAATAAATGGTAGACGAGTGGTTGTTTTTTTTTTCTTGAAATGTCAGCTTTTTATTTATGTGGCAAGTTTTGATAAATGTCGACTGAGTCTGACAGTGGTTTTGTGAAAAAATATGATTCATAATCTGAAGGCCAGTAAGTATTTGCAGAAATAAAATTCTAGTTTTTATCATCAGCCAATACCGCAATTTATATAGGAATAACTTTTTCCATACTTGCCTATTTATTGTCACGTTGTCGCACATTTATCCTAAAAAATTACACCTGCGTCTGAATAATATATGAAAACTGATTTCTCCGAGTTATGGAAAATAAAATAAGAATTCACTTCAAGGAACTAATTCATCATCCCAGCCGAAAGACGATCACTACAGGATATGGGCCTCCCCGCATCGAGCGATTCTGTGCATTTCGTATTTAGTGGAGGCCCGCGTCCTTAACAAAGTCTTCGGGCCACTTTGTGGGAATCCTCTATCGCTGATTACCAATACGCGGTCGCCACTCTAGAGCCTTTCGAGTACTTTCGACCCCATCAGTTATCGGTTTTGCTAGCAATGCGCCCTGCCCACTGAAATTACTAGGCTGATATTATGTAAAATAAATCATTAGTATATTGTAACTCAAACTGACAAAGACCTAAAAAACGAAAAAAAAAATCCTTAAAAAATGAAACCGACTTCTAAACGAAAAAAACAAAAAGTATAAAATAACTTTAATTTCGGAACTCGGTGTTTTTGGTTGCTTTTTTGTTGTTGAACACACCGACTTCCGAAATTAAAGTTAGGTATTTTATACTTTTTGGTTTTTTTGTTTAGAAGTCGGTTTTATTTTTTGTAAAAAGTTTTTTTTATTTTTCACTTTTTAGTGGTTCACTCCCAGCTAAACATACCCATCACAGCGTACGTAGTATAAATAGGTGTGAACAATAAACAAACATGCGATTTCAGCTATCCCGACAGATTTGCTATCATTTATTGAATTTATAAAAAAAAACCGCTTGTTCGATTTCGATAAAATTTTCATGGGACCATTTGGGAAGTTATACCCTTTCCAACAAAAAAGAATTTTTCAAATCGGTTGGCAAGCGACGGAGTTATGCGCGAACAAACATTTAAAAAAATACAAACATCCGAATTGAGAACCTCCTCCTTTTAACAAAAAAAACTTAAAAACAAACTTAAAAACAAACTTAAAAACAAACTTGAAACAAACGAACAAACTTGAAAATAAACTTTTTTGTATAGTATTGTATTGTCTTTTTTAGAAGTCGGTTAAAAAACAACAAAACTCTTTCAATAATATCCTGGAAATCAAATCGACACGAATATTTCAGATCGTACAATAAATTCTTACACGTTTCGTTTCACACATTTGCAATTTCCAATATTTGTTTTAGAAAATAAATCCGTTTTGTCTATGTTTTCAATATCGTGTTTTCCCATCGCAGTCTGTTCTGTTTAATCAAATTCAGTCATTTGTTACTGGCAGTTTACACGCACCAGAGTGTAAAAATACCTAAAAATTCGAATTATTTTCTTTTGTTTTATTTAGTTTTGTTTAAAACTGTGTTTAAAGTAATAACACTCCTTTTTTTGGGCAGTCGTGGAAAATAAAGGGTCATAACCTTCTGTCATTGACTGGAAATCCGAAATCTATTTTGGGGTCTGTTTTTAATGGCAAGGGTTTTAATGTAAAAAATAAACCGGTTAAATGCAAGTTGGACTTGCGTAAGGGTTCCGTACTATAAACCGAAAAAACATGTTTCTTGTATAGCAGGTGATAGGTATATAGGGTGTTAAAGAAATGGTTGGTCATATTGAATCTGCAATACAATTAAGAAACCATCATCTGCCTAGCCTTTTCCCAACTATTTATTTATTTATTTATTTTTATTTATTTATTTTATTATTTATGTACACACATACAATAATTAAGAGAAAACATTACAAATGTTAGTACAAAGGCACTGCTTATTTCAAACGAAATTTCTTCCAGCAGACCTGCGAAAGGATAAACGAAACAGAAATGTAGACAATAGTGTGTAAGAACAAGAGAAGAAGAGAATATGAAGCTTTAAACTAAAGTAACAAATCAAAATATATTTATAAAATATAATATATATATATATATATACTTATATATATATATATATATACAGTAAATAGTAGGTACTATAATTATATACATAAAATAAATATAACTATCACAGTTGGGAGGAAAGGTAGTGCTCTTTAAGTCGAATCTTAAACAAAGAAATGGATTTTAAGTCTCGAATGCTAGGCGGAAGTGAGTTCCACAATCTAACTGCATGGACTGAGAAAGAGTAGGAATAGTAGCTGGATTTATGAGGATGGGTTTTAAGGAGGGATCTAAGGTGTGATCTGCACGGAAAGTCACTAGGGCGAGCATAAGAAATGCGCTCACGCAGATAAGCGGGGTACGACGGATTGTGAAGGATGTTGAAAAGGAGGCAAAGGATCCGAGTGTTCCGGCGAAGACGGATAGGGAGCCACTTGAGTTCCTTGCGAAGGTGAGAAACATGGTCATACTTGCGCAAACCAAACACAAACCGAATGCATAAGTTTTGCAGGCGCTCAAGCTTGTTTAATAGCTCCTCAGTAGCATCCAGGTAGCAGGCGTCGGCATAATCTATAATCGGCTGAATAAGTGTTTGGGCCAAAGATATTTTCGTCTTCAAAGGCAAGACACCCTGAAGGCATTTCAGCGAATGAAAAGAGAAATAGACCTTTCGACTAACCTCATTGACCTGCGCACGCCAGGAAAGATTGGAATCAAGTATAACACCGAGGTTTTTAGCAGTTTCGGTGTAGTCAATACGAACGCCATCGAGATATAAATGCGGTAAATTTGAAATAGCAACAGCAGTACGAACGTATCTGCTACCAATGATCATGGCCTGAGATTTAGTTGGGTTGATCTGCAAGCCAAATGACTTAGCCCAACTGCTGATACAAGCCAGGTCATGATTCATAGCAGCAATAGCAGAATCCGCCTCGGCTACGGTAAAATGACGGTAAAGCTGCAAGTCATCTGCGTAAAGATGGAAACTGGAAGAGATTATTCTGATAACAAAGTTTATGAAAATGGAAAAAAGAAGAGGAGAGAGAACGCTACCCTGAGGAACACCCTCAGTGAGGTCACACCAATCAGAAAAGGATTCATCAAGGCGGACACGCTGAGAGCGTCCCCGAAGGTAAGAATTGAACCAGGCTATAGCGGAAGAGGACAGATTAATGGATTTGAGTAGACCTAGCATAATGTCGAAATCCACTGAGTTGAAGGCGCTACTAAAATCAAGCAATACAAGGACTGTAAGCGACTTATTCTCCATAGCCCAGCGGATATCATCGGTTACTTTTACGAGCGCAGTAACAGTACTGTGACCCGCGCGAAAACCGGATTGGAAAGGGGATATTATTGAGTTCGACGTTAAGAAAAAAGATAATTGTCTATGAGCTAAGTGCTCAAAAACTTTGGAAAGAAATGGAAGAATAGAAATAGGTCTAAAGTGATTTAATAATGATGGATCGTTAATTTTGGGTAAGGGTATGATGTGAGCCTGTTTCCAGACCGACGGAAAGGAGCAGGAAATAAAAGAATGATTGAAAATGTGAGTGAGAACAGGAAGTAATGAGGGAAGTACAAGAGTAACCATTCTTGAACATAGATTGTCATTACCAACTGCAGAGGAAGTAATCGCGAGAACAGATTTCTTAACGTCATCCTCGGTAACGTCGCTAAATTTAAAGGGAGAAGATGGTGGCAACGGTAAACTAGAAAGGCTCTCGAGTGTTGCAGCTTTGACACAAGGATCAAGCGAAAAGGGAAGGTGCGAGAAATGCCTGTTCAGGTCGTTGAGGTTCACATCCTTACACTGGCTGGTAGGGGATTTGCCAATACCAACAGACTTAAGAAATTTCCATACATCGGAAGAACTGCGGTTATCGAGTTGTTCATGGAAATAGCGCCTCTTAGCATCTTTACACAGACGCCTGCAGCGATTACGTAGAGATTTGTAATAAGCGAGATTCAGCTCCGAAGGTCTACGCTTATACCTACACTTAGCTTTATCTCTGCAAGCCATTAGTTCTTTAATTTGAACCGTTATCCATGGTGCAGGGTTGTGCTTTATTTTGACACGCCGAATTGGAGCATGCTGGTCATACAATTCGAGGACGGTCGTGTTTAAGTAATTGACCTTTCCCTCGATGTCACCAATCTCAACCAGAGGGGTCCAGTCGAGGTTGCTGGCATCGCGCCGCAACGCCGCTAGATCTATGCCCTTGTAGTTGCGGAGATATAAGTGCTGGGCCTTACGCTTGGGAACACGGATACGATACGAAAGATAAATGAGGTCGTGGTAAGAAAAGGTAGCAGTAAGTTGTCCATGGTTAGAGACATTATTGGGAGAGGAAACAATTATGAGGTCTAATAAAGAGGGCGTACAATTAGGAGAATAGTGAGTTGCAGAAAGAGGCAAGACTTGAAGATTGAAAGAAGATAGGAGTGAAAGAAGCCTAAGGGAGCGAGAGTCATTTTTAATCAGGCAAGTGTTAAAATCGCCCATTAAAATAACATGTTCATACAAGGGGCAAAGATTACTGAGAGTGCAGTCAAGAGAATCGAAGTAGTCAATGCGAAGGTTAGGGCTGTAAAGTACTGCAAGCAAGACTTTAGTGTGATGAACAGAAATTTCTACAAACAAATATTCAGCCGATTCAGAGTACATAGAGGGGGATGAACTGACAACCTTATAGGGAAGGTCAGCGCGTAAGTACATAGCTACACCACCTCCACCCTTGCCGGTTCTATCGTTACGAATCAAGACGAAGCCAGGAAGTGAATAATGAGTAGAGAGAAGAGAAGGCTTCAGAAAAGATTCTGATATCAACAGGGCATCAAGGTGAGCACTGCTAAAGGATGCCAGAAGATCAGAATAGTGGCCCGGAACACTTTGGGCGTTTATGTGCGCTATATGCAGATTTTTAGGACTATTAGCGAAAAGAGAATGCATTTTATCATGTAAAGTGAGCAGAGAAGAAGAGTCACTGTCCGCACTAGCAAAACTATCGGAAGAAGAGCACGAGAAAAAGCTGTCATTAAGATCAGCTACATCATTCATATTAAAAGTAAGTATATAAAATAATAATATAACTATAAAATAAAATAAAAAATACTTAAAATTTATGTAAATCTAAAACTAACTAATTAATAAAAACGCTACTTGGTTTTCTATCAAAATGTAAAACCACCCCAACTCGCATGGTATATTGGCAGAAATTTCACATATTATACCCAAAAACAAAAAAAAAAGACGCTAAAAAAAGTAAAGAAAAAAATAAAAAATATTGGACAAAAACATAAAAGCTATAACGAAAACAATACAAGATAAACATTAACAATTTTTCACTTATAACTTGAAACGGAACGCGGCCACAGTTCAAAAAGGAACGATGACACTACCAGCTGACAGCTGACAGCTGTCTTATTCACACTGACACAACATTGTCAAAAGTAAAACTAAACACCGGCTAAGTAAAAAAAATAAAGTATAACGGTGAAACTGTTAAAATAACTTTATGGACTACCGGCTCATGCATGATTAAATACTAAGTGCCAGTGTGCAAAGCGGCCAAATAAAAAAGTGGCAAAGTAAAAGGACTGGCAATATCGACAACAATCGGATTACTTGCGCAGACGCCCCTTCCTCGAATTCTTTGCGGGCTGGGCTGCTGTTGTGACCATAGGGGATCCGTGTTCTCCAGATAGTGCAGAATCGCCGGCGTCAACTGAACAGGACGGGAATTTGGCTATGAGATCGTCAAGTTCCCCTGTCGATTCGATCTTCCTCCGGGACTTGTCAGGGCAAATAACAATGATCCTGCCTTCCATTGACCAGCAGTTTAGCATGCCGAAATGCTTACGAGCAGCTGAAAACACACGGTGCCTAACTTGTGTCAAGAACTCGGAGATGGTGATCCCGGTTCCCTTGAGAGCTTTCTTGCTATCCCAAACCAGTTGTCGGTTTTCCATCTTGAAGAATCGGACTAGTATGGGACGGGTCTTCTGCTTAGAGAATCCGAGTCGATGACAGACATGAATAATACTTTTGTCCTTACATAAATCTGGCAATTTAATTTGGTTGGATAATATGTTGTGAACCACATCAAGTAATTTTTCATTATCCTTCTCTGGAACACCATGGATCAGGAGTACCTTTCTCCGCATAGCAGTCTCATGCCTGTCAAACCCAGCAGCAAGCAGTTCAATTTGGGTTTTTAATTTGGACAGTGTTTGACACACAAACTGTTTAAATTCTGCGAACTCACGGGCAATGGATGATATATCCGGTGATACTGATGCCGTACCAGTGGTGGCCTTCTGCAATTTGGCCTCATACTCTTGCATGCGGGATCCAAACATCTTCTCAAGGTCTTCCAGGCTGGCAATTAGTTTAGAGTCCATGTTAAGTGATGGTGATGTGTTAACTAAGTAACCAGGTAAGTGCCAGTGCTTCAGAGTTGATAAAAATATATATGGTGTGTGGGGTGGTTTAATATAAAATCGACTGGTTTATTTCATTAAATGTACTTTTCAACTATTTAAAAAAAAATAATTTCACTAGGAGCTTTTAAGTTTAGATGTAAACACTTTGTCTACCCACACATTTCTCCTATATTGAGGTCGGCTTCCAGTCATATCGGATTCAGCTGAATACCCAATAACTGGGGAACACGATACTTCTTGACAAGACTGGTGTCAGATTTTCTGGCTTCTGACAATCCATAACGACTGCCAAAGATCTACAAATGACAGTCGGGACCAACGGCTTAACGTGCTTTGCGAGGCACGGAGGAAACTCGGCATGTTAAGATGGTCAACCATCCACAGACCAACCTTGGCAAGCGTTGCTTAATCTTGAAGATCGATCTGCGCGGCTGTTATTCTTTAGCCACGAGCTCCTCACCATTAAGAAACAATATAAAAGTAAAATAAAATGTAGTCTTTTAAGAACAAACTTACCTTAAGAAACGACTGCATCTGTATCAGACTGCTAAAGAAGTTATTTTTTTTAACATTTTGTTACACACACACACAATTTAAGCTGTCTGATAAAGTTAGAGGCATCGAATCTATGATTGAACTAAAGTAAACGCCACCAACACACACACCTTAAAATACACAGACTGCTTAAAAAGTGATTTCTTTGGTTCAATCAGGGTTTTTTGCAAAAAAAATGGCAATATTTATTTTTATGGCACACCGTGTATAATTTACATATTAGCTCCTACGCGTTTTGGTGTTGTCTAAAAGCCATAACGTGAACTTAAACAATAGTTTTGTTTTTACATAAACAACCAAAAACACCGACTTCCGAAATTAAAGTCGGTTTTCAATTTAGAAGTCGGTTGTAAGTATTTTTTTATTTTTCACTTTTTAGTGGTGACACCCCACAGCTAAACGTACCCATAACAGCGTACGTGTTATAAACTGGTGTAAACATCATCACTTATTGAAAAGTTCCGTTTCTTATTTCTGTTCATCATCAGATCTTCACCAAACTAATAAGGGACCATCTTGGAATACTAATAAGGTACTCTCCCAAACCATCGTATACAATTTTATTTTTTCATATTTTCACATCGACCAGTGAATGAAAACATCAACATACCATATAACATCAATATAGCGACTTAGGGATAATTCAAATACTCGTCGTCAGATTTCAATCCATTTAAATGGGACCACACGAAAAGCACCAGCTTTTGAATATAAAAAGAATCATCAAAATCGGGACACCCAGTACAAAGCCATGAGGCACACACATACAAAAAAAAATACAGTCGACTTGAGAACCTTCTCGTTGTTGGATGACCGATAATACCGGAAATAACGCAATACGACAAACATGTAAAGAACCCACATAGTGAAATTCATGTTGTCTAGCTTTTTCAATAAATTCTTTAGCTCCAATTTGCGCAGATTCCATAACTCATCCGTACTTAAGTTTGGAGCAACTTGACTTGTTGAAGTAAGTACTTACTTATTTTAAAAAAACACGCACGTACCCATTAAAAGTTGTGAACAAAACTTGCCCATTTGAATAAAAGCTGTTTGCAAAGTTTCAAGACTGATAAAAATTCAGCCTGTGTAGCGCATTCCATTTGTTACTTAGTAATAGGTTTTTAGTCTTTGAAATACTTCAGAGAGAGTTTCAGCGTTATGGTCGGTTTCCTCTTGGTGTTAATGGGCCATAACTTCAACAATTCGTTACACTAAAAAGCAATACTAAAAAGAAAAAAAAACTGTTGTTCATGTATGCAAATGTATGGGGCTATTGGTCCCATAGTAATAGTTGTTCATATGAGTACATTGACCCCTTTTCAGATATTACCTTCATTCAGTTACACTTTGTATAGTTGGGAATTGAAAAATATGTTTAATTGAAATACTTCGGAAGGAGTTTCAGAGTCACATTCGATTTCCTCTTGATGCTAATGGGCCACGTCTTCAACTATTCAAAGTCAAAATATTCGCTTGTACTATTTCGTTCTGTAGGTATCAAAGCAAGTTGTGGAATTTGTTGGAAGGACTTATCGCGGAGGACATTGGGAGGAACTCGGGTGGGCTTTAGTCAATAAGAGTGACACTCCCTTCTGAAATGATACAACAAAATACCTTGGGACAGATTAAAATTAAATGGAAGGAAATTTAAAACTTACTAGCAGCGCCCCGCGGTTTCATCCGCATAAGTTTCGATCCCGTGGGAATATCGGGGTAAAAATTATCCTATATAGGTATTAATCCTGGTTATAAACCATTTATGTGCCAAATTTCATCTAAACCGTTAAGTAGTTTTTGCGTGAAAGAGTAACAAATATCCATCCATACTTACAAACTTTCGCGTTTATAATATTAGTAGGATATTAAAAGCACACTATATAAACAAGGTACTCGTATACTACGAACTAGATGATTTTACATCTGCTGGTATTACTTTGTTATACCTACTCGTATTAGTAATAAATAGTACTTAGTGTTATTTTTGGTGCATCGGACTCACCTATAATCAACTGATTAATGAATACAAAATATTGTAAAACTTATATTTGAAAATAGTAACTATGGAGTTTCTTGTCCGTTCTTCTACATAAGAAACTGCTTTTTGCGAATGGACAACTAGAGTCACTATATTATTTTAGTTTCAAATTGTTTTAATGTTCAAAAGTGCCTTTTAATGGTTTAGTTGGAATAAATGAACTGACTTTGACTTCAGTTCCGCCTAGAGCGGAAAAATTCATTTGATGAAATCCCATACTCAAAAAAAAAAGTATCATAGTAAGTAGAACTGTAAATGATAATAATGATAGCAGAAGTAATATCGAGCGGCCAAAATTCTGAATAATGGATTTTTCGTTGTGTTCGTCTGCTTAGCGACCATTAGTACTGTTTCAAACAAACACTGTATGATTTCTGATGCCTTCCAATAGTGGATGCTATGAATGCTAAGCTAAGTAAGTGGTAGTGATTAGTTATTCAATTGTAAATCCTGCACAATAATTCTCTATTGCTAACTGTGGAGGCTCATAAATAGCTTACAGCTATTAAGACCACACAAACATAAATAATAAAATAAATATTGAAAACTAAAACCTGGGAGCCTTCTTTTGAGAAACTACACTTGAAATTTCGGGGATCCAAATTGAGTGAGCAAGTCATCCTCTGCCATTTTTATCCGACTTCTAAAAAAGGAGGAGGTTCTCAATTCGGATGTTTTTTTATGTTTGTTCGCGTATAACTCCGTCGCTTGTGAACCGATTTGAAAAAATCTTTTTTTGTTGGAAAGGGTATACTTCCCAAATGGTCCCATGAAAATTTTATCGAAATCGACCAAGCGGTTTTCGAAAAATCTAAAAAAAATATCTACATTGTCTACATTGACGACGTCTTAGTGTACTCTGCAAAGGAGCAGTACTTTTTTTACACCAATGTGATTGGTTCGTTTAGGTGGGGGAGGGGAGGGGGTGTAGGTACCACTAAAAAGTGAAAAATAAAAAACTTTTTAACAAAAAAATACAACCGACTTTTACACAAAAAATAAAAAAGTGCAAAATAACTTTAATTTCGGAAGTCAAAAAACGAAAAAGCAACCACAAACACCGAGTTCCGAAATTAAAGTTATTTTGCACTTTTTTGATTTTTTGTGTAAAAGTCGGTTGTATTTTTTTGTTAAAAAGTTTAAAAAAAGTTTAAAATTTTTATAGTCAACTATTTTAATATCATTGGTCAGTTAGGGGCTTTAATTATTTCCAAGATGTAGGTAATCAGTCCACTAAATCATAGCATAATATTTAATTATTATTAAAAAAAAACGTGCCCCACACTAGAATTTACTCCTGTATCGTGGGTGCGTTCACAAACATGTAAACTCACATACACAAGACATCCAGACCCGGAATAACTATCTGTAGGCCATACAAACATTTTTTTTTTATTTCCGTGCGGGGATCGAACCCGCGACACATAGCGCAGTAGCCGAACGCCCAACCACTGCGCCAACCGTGTCGAATCTTTGATTCCATATCCTGCAACAGTCCTCCTATCCTGCAATCTTCTTAGATTAGACCAACCGGGGCTTGTCTTTATACCGCCTTTCAAAGTTCGAAAAATATCGGACTTGGAAAATAACAAGTCTAAAAAAGAGTCTAAAAAAAAAACTTTTTACAAAAAAATACAACCGACTTCCACAAAAAATCAAAAAAGTACAAAATAATTTTAGTTTCGGAACTCGGTGTTTGTGGTTCCTTTTTCGTTTTTTGAACACCGACTTCCGAATTAAAGTTATTTTGTACTTTTTTGATTTTTTGTGGAAGTCGGTTGTATTTTTTTGTAAAAAGTTTTTTTTATTTTTCACTTTTTAGTGGTACCTACACCCCCTCCCCTCCCCCACCTAAACGAACCAATTACATTGGTGTAAAAAAATGCACTGCTCCAATGCAGAGTAAACTAAAAGGTCGTCAATGTAGATAATGTAGATATTTTTTTTAGATTTTTGTTGATTTTTCAAAAACCACTTGTTCGATTTCGATAAAATCATCATGGGACCATTTGGGAAGTATACCCTTTCCAACAAAAAAAAGATTTTTTCAAATCGGTTGGCAAGCGACGGAGTTACGCGCGAACAAACATAAAAAAATAATGTAAAATTCCGAATAGAGAACCTCCTCCTTTTTTAGAAGTCGGTTAAAGAACAATAAACAATGTTACCATTAATGTGTTCCTACAAATAAGTGCTCATAATGACCATTGAATTCCCGTATCACTAATTAAAATGTACAGGATTTCGTTTTGACAATCAATAGCAATTTCACGCTTGTGATCGCTCAGTCAGCGTCCCATTTAAATTCTTAAACGCCAGGAAGCCATTTTAAGACGAATATAAAACGTTTAAAACACACAATTCGGAAAAACATCAAGCTTTTATGGACCTGTAAAAGAATGTTTATGTTTGTGCGAGTCCTTTGTTTGATACGCCACGTCATTTTGTACCCTATCTCCTTAATCGACTGATTATACCTACTAATATTGGTATAGTCGCGTTCATCCACAATCGCACCTGATGGTAAACGATGAAATGTTCGACGATGGAGCATGATCGCCTAAAAGTATTTTGTTCATTCTTTACTTAAAGACCTAAGTTGTAGCAATCAGAAAACACGGATTCCGACAGGGAATTAAATTCTTTTGAATTCATTGAAAGGTTGCCTTTAAAATATAGTTACAGTGATAATTAAGGCCGTCCTTTGTATGAAATGAAACAATGGACGTCAAATGTAATCCAATGTCATGTTTTCTTCTTCTATTTGTTGTCTGTAATCTATATGGTGTAGAAAATCAAGAGTATTCTATTCTAAGTTAAAAGTTTCATAAAATACATTCCGTAGATTAATCCCATAATTCAAAATCAAATCTCATTTTTAAACTGTGATGAACAAATATTTCCATATTTTGGCGAATTACATGAAACAAATTCTTGTGACAAATTCTGGAGTAAACAAATATTAAGATAAGACACCTTGATTGCTCGTTTGATGTTTTAATGCTTATTAAATGTCAACAAAATTAGTACGAGAACGAAGTCGCGCTTAAGTAATTAAATGTTATGAGAATTATCTGATGTTTTTTTGATAATTAGATGCTTCATACATTCATAAGAAAACTCCAATCTGTCTAGCCTATTCCCAACAGACTTGACACAGAGTACAATAAAATTAGCGACTATATTCGATGATCAAATACAAGTATCAAAAGCCGTCAATACTTAAATCCTCAATATTCACTGAATAGCTTTAGCAACAAAATGCGATTAGCAGATCAAGGTTACTAATTTGGGTGATCGGACATGTAACCGCAAAGTTTTGAACACGCCAATGTTACAAAATTCAGCTAACCTTTATAAAATTAAAAATATTATTCATTATTAAGTTTTATGCATCGCTTTACCCAATAGCCCCAGAATGATGGTATGTACATATGTTCGCGCACGTTAAAGCGTTGCGCTTGGAGGCGCTAGGCCGGGGTGAAACCCTGCTGCCGCAGCAAATTGCTGCGCAGCGGTCAGAGCTACGGCAGGATCTCATAGAGGTATGGAGACAACGACTGTTTTAATCCAGCGCTGGGCACGTCAACATTCCAACGATACATGCCCTCTTTGAGGAGTGGTTGGAGAGACGCCACGGCGTCCTCATCTTCCGCCTGAGGTGCTCACCAGACACGGCTGTTTCGGGAGTTACCTGTTTTGGATTTAGCGGCAGAACACGTCAGGGTTTCTGTGTGGATCACCAAGAGGACACGGTAGAGCATACGGTGTAGGTCTGCCCTGCTTGGGCGGAACAACACCGCGTGTCTTCCTCGAGGCGATCGGTGGCGGCGGCCTCTCGCATCCGGCCCTGGTTCAATCCATGGTCCGGAGCGAGGAGGCGTGGGAAGCGGTCACCTCCTTCTGCGAAGCAGTAATGCTAGCAAAGGAGGAGGCCTACCGCGTGTACCCTAGCCGCCGCAACAGAAGAAGACGCCCCGGGCGTACCGCGCCACCGTAGGCGCGGGCCTGCGAATGGTGAGCTGTGGGTGGCTTGCCGTCCGATTGCAACCAGGCCCAGGTCAACGGCACGTCGTGTTCCACGCGCGCCTCAAAGAGCTGTCAGCAAAGAAGACGTGACCCCATCGGGTCAGTGCCTGCTAGGGTTGAGGAATTTGTTTGGCACTACAAGGATCACGGGTGGGTTTTAGTCAGTCAGAGTCTAACATTCCCTTCCGTTCCACCTAGAGTGGAAGAAGAAAATCCAGAAAAAAAAGGTAGGTATAACCAATCGGTAAGTACGTACTTTTGGTAGATAAAGCTATTGGCAAACGCAGTGTATAAAAATAGCCGTGACAACAATCTGCTGCGTCGAAGCTTACTCGGTGTAACAGGCTGATTATGTACTTTTTGTTTCCACTACGTTGGATGCTCATCCGTGTGGATCCTGTATGATGCCACTAGCTTAGTTTAATACTGTCAAATTGTTTAACGTTTTAATACAAAGATTTTTTTAAATACTAAGCTTTAAGCTTTTTTCAGTACAAAAAAATCATGTCGCGTTTATTACATAATCTATAACCATCCTATTTTTACCATAATGGTCACTAGCCTATGTTTCCAAGGAATACATACATATATAGAATAGATACGGAAAGATTCTAACGATTCCTCTTTTAATTGGGGTTAGGCGTTTAGAAGTTATGGTGGAACAGAGAATCTGACAAACATACAAACGTGTATGAATCCTGAAAACAGAACTCTTTAAAAGTCTTTATTTGAAATTTGGTTAAAGTTCAAGAATAACAAGTGCACTATTCTATATGGTATCTATGAACTCAATTGGACAGGAGAACAACTGCTGCTTTTATGTTATTTTACATAAGAAAAATGATACTTTTACAGATGAAGGTGCAATAAAACGAACCCAAATTCGAAATATTTTTAGTAATAAAAACATATTACGAAATTGTTTATTATTCACTTTACCAGATAATTTTCGATCTACTGGAAATTCAAATGTAACATTTTCGATTGGTCAACAATGGACCCAAACATCGAAGCAAACAAAATTCTCCATATAACCCAACAAACGTAATGAAAAATATAAAAATATAAACTTGCAAGAAAAAAGAATAAAAGCAGCAAGTTATTTTACCGCTTGAAACGATTTTCATACATTCTTACTCTATTAATATGATAAAGAAAGTTTCACCCAACTTTTTTCTAAAGACCGGAGGCACTTTGTATTCCGTCTTGGTCACAAAAAAAATAGTGTAGAAAGAATTTTCTAGAAGAATTCCTGCGTTACTATTGCTGGCCGAAAATGCTAATGGTGACATTTAGAATATCTAAGTCGGTTACTATTTTTTTGGTATAAAAACAGTAGATTATTGAACAAGGTGATAAATTACTTTATCCCCTTGTTCAATAATCGACTGTCTTTTGTCTATTTAGTGACGTGATTTTATAAAAGATTAAGCCTGAGCCTGAATTTGAAGAGGAATTCAACCTCGGACCAGACGAAGCTACTTTTAAAGCTACAGCAAACGGGAGCGACAGTGATGCGGCTTCGTAACGATTTCAAAGAAAAATGCTCTTCAGATAAGAACAATTCTACCATCACCAAAAAACTTACCATCATATAGAAACTGCCAAAGCGATTGTACAGCAATACCTGTATCAATTTATGTACTCTTTGAAAAAGCTAAAGCTTGTAAAAAGAAAACGTAGCCGTCTTTGGTAAGTCTAGCGTTAGCGTCGCAACGTATTGACAGAATCGATGAGCATCGGATTCGCGTGGAGCATGATAAGCTTGAAGCACAACATTTTACGCGATGGAGGGACGCGTGGGAGCCATCTGGCCACTATAAGACAAAGGATTTTAATTCAACTAGTCAAGCTGCTCATACAAGCCTATGTTGTGGACTTCAACATTTGACGATTTTTACTTGTTTCTGGCAGATTGCCCGGAGAAGGAAAAATACAGAGAAACTATAAGGGTGAATATTTGAAGATAGACATATTCAGGATACATAAATTTAGTTCAAATAATGCTTTGAATTACAACTTTTTTGGATTTAATGTGTAGTTTATAGTGCAGATTAACGAAATAAATGAAACGCACAGTATTTTAATTGCTGTATAGGTCTGAAACTGAAGCCGAAAATTTTCGTAGAACGGTGATGAGATATGACACATACGGTAATTAGCATTTTAAAAATGGTAATTAGGTTTCACTATTGGTAATTAGGACTAAAATGAATAATATACATGAATCACATATTTATTAATTATTTAGTTGACAATAAACGACATAAAACTTAACTATTTAGTGACATGATTTTATTAAAAAAAAAAACACTCAAAACTCAACCGGCATTCTTAATTAAGAATAACATTGCATAATAGTTCCAATAAAATCAACTAAAATAAGGCGACCGCCTGCCTCTTCTCCTCGCTCCGGACCATGGCCTGAACCAAGGCCTGGCGCGAGAGGTCTCCGCCACCGATCGCCCCCACGAGGGCACGACGATGCTCCGTAGAAGCAGGTCACACCTAAACTGTGTGCTCCACCTTGTCCTCCGGGCGTTCCGCACAGTGGCGACACGAATCCGGTACAGGAACCTCCCGAACTTGCCATGTCCAGTGAGTACCTGCGTCATGCGGAAGGTAAGAACGCCGTAAGGTCTTTCCAGACACTCAAAGAGGGGACCGCCATAATTGTGGCGTGCTAGCACTGGGTTGCGATAGTCGTAGACGCCATTTTACCATGAGATCCCACCGGAGCTCTGTTCGTCATGCGGTGACCCGTCGCGGCAGCGCACTTTCACCCCGGCGTTGCATCTCCACGCGCAAATCGTGCATGTTTGCAAGGACTGTTGCCTCCAGATCCCACGGTGGTAGGCCAGCAAGAAGGCTGCGCTTCGCGGGAAATCGTGCGGTATCCCCGCACCACACGTATTGCCATGACCCTTTGGCATGCGTACAGCATGGCCGCCGGTCGCTTTTGCAGCGACGCGCGACGGCCTACACCGGCGCCCCGTAAGGGGCCATGAACCAAACGATCCCCACGTAGAGCCTCCGACAAGAGGCGTCTGGACCCCCAAGATTGGGCAGGAGCCGCTTGAGAGCGGCCCCAGTCCGGTTCAGTTCGGGAGCCAGACGTCGGAAATGCTCCACGAAATTCCACCGGCTGTCGAGGACGAGTCCCCGGTAATTCATCGTCGACCCGACGCCGATGTGAATTCCGCCTACCTACCATTAATTGGGAACCCGATGGTGGCGCGTTCCGAGGGCCGTCAAAACACATAGCCCCGAATTTGTGCAGTGCCACCTCGAGTCCCAAGTCCTGACAATTCGACCTTTGGCTGGCCTAGCGAAGCAATGAGTTTCAATGTAATAAGAGGCCAGCTTATACTAGTACTAATTACCATTTTGAAGGGCTCATTACCGTTTGCTAAAATACGAACGGGAAAAAATGGTAATTATATAAATGGTAATTAGGTATTTGTACACTTTTTCACATTATACGTTCTTTACCGGAGTTAATAATTTTGGAACTTAATCAAAGCAAAAAGTATCCTATAGCGACTATTAAAAAGCTTACAAATGATTAATAAAAATAATAGGCTGACCACGGGAAACTCGAACGGTGAGGAGATTTTTATTTGCCAAACACGATTTCTGGGCGGTTAAGGTACGCTAAAATTGGCACCAAAACATTATTTGACGTGTAACTCGCACGAGTCGAGACGCGAAACCATACTCGATCGAAGAGATATTGCACTTTAAATAACAATACATTACGCAGAAAAATAATCCTGCGACTGTGTGAACAAATGGTAGTGAGTACAAAGTGTTGGGACAATTTTCAAAGTCACTAAAAATGACCTAAAAGTGTTCTTTAATGTATGTAGTTTTGTTAAATAGTAAAACATGTCGTGTACTATCTAAATTGCTACTTAAAATTACGTTCTTTAAGGTATATTTATAAGTTTTCGAGCATGAACTGCTAAAATTCGGGAATTGGGACACGAATGGTGATGAGATTTGAGGAACGTTTATAAAGATAACTTAGTTGTTTATTGCTATAGGAACATATTATGTACATCTGTATATAGTGCTGGAACTATGTTTTATGTGAAATAAAAAAAACATAACTTTATACCTCACAAAGTAGTTATTTGGGGAGGGCCGCGTGATATGCACATTTTCAAAGAATCACCCATAAGACCTTTTTCCAATATTGACCCGGTATTTAAAAAGTCCATTCTTTTTAGTGACCATCCGAAGGAGGTTCTCAATTCGACAGTGTTTTTTTTTTAACTTGGTATTAGCGTCGCATATTTTAAGCTGCATTCCTACCGACCGCGACCGTAGGACATTAGTTTAAGTCAACTGCAGAAAGCATAACTCTTCAGAAAGCATAACATCATAACTCTTGCACTATGCGGACTATCTAGTCCGCATAATGCAAGAGCTATGACTAGTTATGACTTGCAAGAACAAAATAGATAACAATTTTGTTCTTTACAGCTATTAACTATTAGTAAATGGTTTGTACACCAAATTAAAACAACAAAAAACCTTAAACTAAAAAAAAACATACAATTGGCGGCCTTATCGCATTCCGCAATTTCTTCCAATTAACCTGGAATGGCCCCCGCAAAACTCCAAGGGGAGGATCCTGCGATCGGACGGTTTTTACGTCCAGTTGGCAACTGCCCAATAGTTGGTATTTGGGCTGTTGTACATTTTCTAATCAGAGGATACTGATCGGGAATGCGCATCCTTGCATGCTTATGATGACCATACTAGTAGAAGCCGTGGGTGCTGTAAGTATTATGACTGTGGCTAACTTGTGCACAACGCTTATTGGTCGCTCACAAAAATATTCTATTCCAGCTGCCGTCCACGCCGTTTTGTGTTTATAATAGTAGTACGGATCTCGTACTTTATGTTGTACCCGAACCAAACACCGATACAGTACTACGATAACAACCCTCACAAACAGACCGCGTACAACACAAAAGCTTTCCCCTTTCAATGCCTTTCAGATTTCCCAATCAACATGCCAAACGAACTCGAGGCAAAAATACGAAAAAAAGAAACCCCTGAATGTTATTTGTTCGCGTAGTTATCTTTGTACCTCGTAGGCCTTTGCTTGACTTTGTTGAGTTACAGGCAGGCTTGTATTTTAGCTAAAAATAGATTTTCTTAAAATAGAACAGAATATGTTAAAAGAGAAACAAATTGCCTAATAAAAATAAATAGGCTTCAATTTGATGGGGATGTAAGGGGCGAACTACCATCCTTCGCCCCAAGGGGATGTAAGGGGCGAACTACCATCCTTCGCCCCAAGCCAACCTCACCTGCACGTGGTGCATCCTGCTGAATGACGAACGAGGCTCTGGCGACCGACCGATGGCGGTATATCCATCAAATAGGCGTAGCTAAATGTAACAGGCCGGTGATGGGCAGCAGCGTCACCGGTGCGAGAAGCTACGCCCTGCGATCGCCAACCCGCCTGCCCAGCGTGGCGATTATGGGCAACTCCTCCAAAAATGCAGTACAACAAAAAGCCACGGCCCCCAGTTCCCGGTGGTCCCGCTATTCCTGGTCATGGTGGCGACCATGGTAACGGCGGGGCGGGGGGTGCCAAGAATCTCCGGGCTACGGGAGGCCACCACAATAACAGATTGACCCTGGCGACGTACAACGGACGCACGCTACGGCTTGACTCGCATCTGGCGCAACTCGAGGTGGAACTTGGGAAAATTAGGTGGCACATACTAGGGTTGAGTGAAGTCCGAAGAAAGGGGGAGGACACCATAACCCTGGAATCGGGTCACCTAATGTACTTCCGAGAGGGAGACCAACAATCCCAAGGCGGCGTTGGGTTTCTGGTAAACAAGTCCCTATCTGACAACGTTGTGGAAATGTCAAGTGTGTCGAACAGGGTAGCGTACCTTATTGTGAAGCTCACCGAGAGGTATAGCCTCAAGGTAGTGCAAGTGTACGCACCGACCTCGACACACTCGGACGACGAAGTGGAGGATATGTTCGATGACATATCGAGAGCCCTCCACTTCACTACAAAGACACAGTACACCGTTGTCATGGGGGACTTTAACGCCAAAGTGGGAGTACAGAATTGCTGCGAATCGGTAGTAGGACACCATGGATTTGGAAGCAGAAATCATAGGGGGCAAATGCTCGTCAACTTCCTCGAGCGGGAGGGGTTGTTCTTGATGAACTCCTTCTTCAAGAAACAACCCCAAAGGAAGTGGACGTGGCAAAGCCCCGACACTATGACCAAAAATGAGATCGACTTCATCATGACGGACAAGAGGCATATATTCAGAGACGTCTCCGTGATCAACAGGTTCAATACCGGTAGCGATCACCGACTTGTCCGAGGCTCTCTGAATATTAACTTCAAGGCCGAACGTGTCCTTCTGATGAAGTCCAGACTCCGACCAACTCTGCTCCAGACCATGGCTGGATCTGAAACGTTCCAGGCAAACCTGGAAAACCGATTCGCTGCCGTGGAAACCACAACAGACGTAAACCAGAACCTCGAAAATGTGACTCGGATCCTCAGGGAAGAAGGTACAAGATTCTGTGATATGCAGCGTAAGGGCAAGAAGTCTAAGCTTTCAGAAGGGACTTTAGGGCTAATGAAGGAACGACGTGAAAACCCACCCGTCACTTCGTCGGCAAAGCGGTTTCTAAACCGAGAGATCAACAAGCACGTACGACGCGACCTCCGGCGCTTCAATGCTCTTTCGGTTGAAAGAGCAATCGAGCAGAACCGGGGGTCAAAGGTGTTCGTACAATCTCTTGGAAGAAGCCACCTGACGAAGTTGACCACAGCAAGTGGAGAAGTCGTCTCTTCGAAGCCAGCATCCTTTCGGAAGTGGAGGACTTCTATAGCCGGTTATACGCATCGCATGCATCTCGTCCTGATCCCGAAAATGAGGGTCCTAGAGCCACATTGACACGCCATTTCACCGAAGACCTGCCAGAAGTCAGTACTGGCGAAATCGAGATCGCTCTTGGGCAGCTGAAAAATGGAAAAGCCCCTGGAGAAGACGGCGTTACCACAGAGCTGCTGAAAGCTGGGGGTAACCCCGTACTGAGGGAGCTCCAGAAGCTGTTCAACGCTGTCCTTTTTGAAGGGAGAACTCCAGAGGCGTGGAGTAGAAGTGTGGTCGTCTTGTTCTTCAAAAAAGGAGACAAGACCCTGTTGAAGAACTATCGACCCATATCCCTTCTAAGCCACGTCTATAAGCTGTTCTCAAGAGTGATCACGAACCGTCTTGCGCGAAGACTCGACGAATTCCAACCACCGGAGCAGGCTGGATTTCGGAGCGGATACGGCACCATAGACCACATCCACACAGTGCGGCAGATTATACAGAAGACCGAAGAGTATAATCAGCCCCTGTGTCTAGCATTTGTGGACTATGAAAAGGCCTTTGACTCGGTTGAAATCTGGTCTGTTCTGGAGTCCCTGCAGCGCTGCCAAGTAGACTGGCGATACATCCAAGTGATGAGATGTCTCTACGAGGCCGCCACCATGTCCGTTCAAGTACAGAATCAGCAAACAAGTCCCATACCGTTGCATCGAGGAGTGAGACAAGGGGATGTTATTTCCCCGAAATTGTTCACTAATGCAATGGAGGATATGTTCAAGACGCTGAACTGGAAAGAACGTGGCATTAACATCAATGGCGAGTACATCTCTCACTTGCGATTTGCAGACGACATCGTCATTATGGCAGAAACGCTGCAGGAACTACAACAGATGCTGAATGACCTGGCTGACTCTTCTGTACGCATCGGCCTACGGATGAACTTGGATAAAACCAAGGTCATGTTCAACGAACATGTTCTACCGGAACCGATTGCGATTCACGGTGCCGTTCTCGAAGTTGTTCAAAAATATGTGTACCTCGGGCAGTCATTGCAGTTAGGTAGAAACAATTTTGAGGGCGAGGTGAACAGAAGAATTCAGTTGGGTTGGGCAGCATTTGGGAAGCTACGTCAAGTCTTTACATCGTCGATCCCACAGTGCCTAAAGACGAAAGTCTTCAATCAGTGCGTCCTACCCGTCATGGCATACGGAGCCGAAACGTGGACACTGACGGCTCGTATGGTCCATAAGCTCAAAGTCGCTCAGCGGGCTATGGAAAGGGCTATGCTCGGTGTGTCTCTGAGGGATCGCATCAGAAATGAGGTGATCCGTCAGAGAAGCAAGGTAATTGATATAGCCCACCGGATTAGTAAGCTGAAGTGGCAGTGGGCTGGCCATATTAGTCGTAGAACCGACAACCGTTGGGGTAAACGAGTTCTAGAGTGGAGACCGCGTCTCGGCAAACGTAGTGTAGGACGTCCTCAGGCACGGTGGAGTGACGATTTGCGCAGGACGGCTGGCAGAAACTGGATGCGAGAAGCCGAAAATAGATCTAAGTGGCGTGCAATTGGAGAGGCCTATGTCCAGCAGTGGACTGCAACAGGCTGCTGATGAGGCTTCAATTTACTTATAAGATAATTTCACGTATGTATGTTTGAAATATGTAGGTTCTAAAGCTCGGTGGATTTGCTTTGATTTAAGGGTCGATTTCACTACACATACCAGGATATTGAATTGCTTTGAAACCTTTATTAAGTTGACATGAGCTCACGAGCATTTAACAGGGTAATATGGAACATGCAATATTTTCCTCTTGTTTTCATATAAAAGAATTCCGTGTAAAGTAGACCATATAAAAGTTAAAAAATTAATACCGTTTAATGTTTTGCCAAAATTGGGATTATAAACTGACTGTTTTTCTTTTCCCTCGAAAACGGACGATGAAGTCACTCCTATCTGCACAGAGATCATGAACTGTCATGTATTAAAATTTAAGTTCGTCTTTTCGTTGTCATAACACCACTAGACGCTGATTGTTTACGTTCCGTTTCACGTTATATTAATTCGTAATAGTTGTTAAAAATCAATATTAACTACAGTAAAAACATTGCAGTGGCCCTTCTTGTATACTATTTTATTATTTCAATAACAAAATGTTCATGAATTCTGTAATTGCATCTTCCCTATTATCAAGAACTCTAATAATAATGTGTTACATTGTGCTTACAGTGATAATCATCGGTTGTTATCTCATTCCATTTGAAACGTCTTATATTTGCTTCGAAATCATGTAGGTACGCTATCAACGGTCTGGGAACCCAAAGTGCCGAGATGGTTAAAGAAATGTATCGCGTTAACCAAATTGTTAGGGACAGACCAATTAACACTGTTGTGCTTAGGTCTCTACGATAGATCGTCATTTTGGCTGACCATTTGGCCGTCGTCGTTCAACGTAGCTAGAAAGCGTTCTACTGTACCTTATTTTTTTTAAGGATGGGTTGTCATCAAATGAAGAGTCTACTGCAATAATGATGAAAGTCCATTATTGTAAAAATTCTAAGTAAGCACGTCTTTCAGCCACTGGATATCTGTAGTGGTATTATTCTCGTTAACAAACTTAGCAATATTACTTAAAATCCATATATTTTAGACATGGTATAAATGAAAGTCGCTTTCTCTGTCCCTATATCCCTATGTATGCTTAAATCTTTAAAACTACGCAACGGATTTTGATGCGGTTTTTTTAATAGATAGAGAGATTGAAGAGGAAGGTTTATATGTATAATACATGCATATTATAGTAGAGGAAATACTAGTATCTACATTGCACCCGTGTGAAGCCGGGGCGGGTCGCTAGTATTAAATAAAAGGTACTCAATAAAGTCCTGGTTTTAAAAATAACTCTAAATAATATTTTTACTTAGTTCTTAAATAAAGCTTGAGTAAAGGAACAATATAATATCTGTACTAAAACTGTACTGTAACTAATGTTATAAAAAATATGTTCATACCTATAAACAGGACTTTCCTGTTCCCATTAATACAATTGAAACGCAATTATCCCAAAACGAGGTAACAAGGGCATTTATCGTTATTGCAGTGGACCCTTCAAATGACTTCTTCCGATCTGAGAGTGCCAGACTCTTACTGACTAAAACTCATCCATGTTCCTCCTAATGCCCTTTGCGCCCCAGGACCGCGGTAACTCTTTCGTACAAATTGCGCAACCCTGGTTCTACTGTACTTACAATTATCGACTCACGATCTCCAATCAAGAGCACGCAACAGTTGTCGGTTCTGCCACTTCAGCTTAAGGTTTATTTATTTTATTTAACAACTAGCTGCTGCCCGCGACTTCGTCCCCGTGGAATCCCCGATTTTAAAACATTCTTTATCGCTGCTCCGCTGCTATTGGCTTAAGCGTGATGATATATAGCCTAAAGCCTTCATCGATAAATGGTCTATTCAACCCAAAAAAGAATTTTTCAATTCGAACCAGTACTTCCTGAGATTAGCGCGTTCAAACAAACAAACAAACAAACACTCTTCAGCTTTATAATATTAGTATAGATTTATGTACACACATTTAATAAAAAGATAAGAAGAAGGAAACAGAAATATAGGTACAAAGGTGATGCTTATTTCTATAGAAATCTC
Organism: Hecatera dysodea; assembly: GCA_905332915.2. Taxonomy (NCBI): domain Eukaryota; kingdom Metazoa; phylum Arthropoda; class Insecta; order Lepidoptera; family Noctuidae; genus Hecatera; species Hecatera dysodea. The sequence continues at coordinate 12,505,423 of HG995310.1, read as the reverse complement.
TTCCAGCATACCTGCTGTGTGTTTGTATCTATCTAATAGATATATTCATTTTCTCATGGACACTGGTGGTAGGGTAGCCGTCATAGAAATATCTATGGTAGCCGTCAAGTTGCGGAATTTGTTCGAAAGAGTCACGGTGGCCCTGGAACGCAAAGGGCACAAGAAGGATCACGGGTGGGTTTTAGTCAGTAAGAGTCTGACACTCTCTTCCGCTCCGCCCAGAGCGGGAGAAGTCATTTTATGACTTCCCATCCAAAAAAAAAGGGTAGCGTCAATCTGACAGTTGCAAGTTGACACTTGTCGAGAGTGGTCGGTGCCTGTACTTGTGCCAGGTGTTGCAGTGAGCCACTGAAATATTATATCCCTAGGGACCTTCATAAGGATAAGAAGGATCTTACATCTGCGATAGAAGAGTCGAGTAAAAAGAGATGTAGACATTGTGTGTAAAAGTATTGAGTAGGAAAAATGAAAACAATACAATTTAAATATAACATACAATCCATAATTATCATAATAATACATAATAAATAAATTTAAAAGATAAATAATCATACATACATATACGCAACTGTTCACGCACGCAGCTACAGCTACGCAGCTTCAGTGAGGGTGGACATCCTCAAGAAATTAATAGATAACATAGTAACAATAATATTGGTCTATGGTAACAATTTCTGGCGGAATTCGAACCCAAGACACCACGCTCGGTAGTCGTTGACAACACATTAATTAACCTCCTCTTCTCACTTATTCTGCTACCGTACTAATAAAAACTCGTAAAAATTCGGTATTCTCAAAACGATTTGAAAAACAAAAGTGGTAGAAGCAAAAGTTCGGTAATTAAGTCTTGCGGACGTGATCTGGTTATGTGAGGGTAGTATTCAATTTTAGACGAAATTGAGGCACGCGTCGCGAGTGCTTTTGGTTGAACAGATGTTTTGGGGCCTTGAAATTGGAGTGGGAGAACGGGGTTGATGATTGTGGTAGCCATTTTGGAAAACAACGCTGTACGAGACCAATTCGTGTTAAATGATGGAAGCTCTAAGAAAAGGGCTTGTATTTAAAAAAATACAAAAAATAGAACCGACTTCTAAACAAAAAAGAAATTAAAACAACTTTAATTTCGGAACTCGGTGTTTTTGGTTGTTTCTTCGTATTTTGAACACTGATTTCCGAAATTATAGTTATTTTATACTTTTTTTAGAAGTCGGTTGTATTTTTTTTTTGAGTTTGAATTATTAACAGACATGGTGAGCTGTTTACCTAATTAACATTTTAATTATGTTGAAAATGAGGATGACTCAACAGATTGTCGACATTATATAGTCAAAGGACATTTATGATATATAAATAAAATCGCCTTCTTCATTACCCCACACAAAATCAGATAAAGGTACGGCGTACATACGAGGCTGTAACGCGGAGTTACAGAACATAGGCTTTTATGGCAGTTTTGTACAAATTAAATGATACAAGTTACGTACTTATTACTCGTTATGTTACATCTGTGTACCAGAAGTTATTGTTGAGGTACATTTGTATGTTTCTTTTTATTATTGTGATTGCTTTTTTTTATTATTTTGTTAGTTACGTCCTCTCATGTAATATTTAATTTTAGCTTCAGATGGGCTGTACACAGACTAAACGTTAATTTCTTAACTATAATTTATTCTGCGTGCGACGAACTCGTGGCTAAAATAATAATCAACCACACGGGCCGATCTTCAAGGTTAAGCAACCCTTGCCGGGGTCGGTCTGCTGATCGGTGACCATCTTAACATAACAAAACTCCTCCGTGCCCCAGAAAGCGCGTTAAGCCATTGGTCCCGGCTGTCATTTGTCGATATTTGGTAGTCGTTACGGATTGTCAGAGGCCAGAAAATCTGAATCCAGTCAGTCTTGCCAAGAAGTACCTACCGTGTTATCCAGTTAATGAGTTGTGGATCTGTGGATGTCTGGTAGGTAGCCGCTCCACAAAAAATACTGGTTTTCAGCTAAATCCGGTTCGACTGGAAGCCGATCCCAATATAGTTGGGAAAGGCTAGGCAGTTGATGATGATTCTACTAGCGACTACACCTGTGAAATTGGCAGAAATTATCCCAAGGGAACATATTCCCGGTATAAGAAGCATCCTATGGCCTATAGTCAAAAAAAAAAATTATAGACTATAATCTATCTCTGTTCCAAATTTCATCTACATCCGGCCAGAAGTACCGATGTGATAGTAATAAGATGACAGAATACACATTACACAGTTATATCACCAGTAGAAATAATTTGAATGGCCCAGTAGTACTATAACAGAAAATTATCGCAAAATTAGTGTGACTAATTTTCAAACGCACTTTAGCTCCTGTGATTGATTGCATTATCCAATTATAATATAGTTCATATTATAATTATATCACTAGGTAATACAGCGTGGAAATGCTGCTAGCCTTTTGGGTACATTACCAGTGGCCAGCGATGTGATCTTTTTACTTTTTTATTTTGAGTTAGTTAAGAGTTTTATGTTTAAGTGAATATATGAGTTGGTTATTATGATATTTTGTTTACTGATTAAATACAGTCATTTAGTTTCCATAAAATGAAATAAGCCTATTTACAGTAGCGAATCACATTACTTTGATATTTGACGCTAATTCGTTAAGAGTCGATATGGTATCAAAAACTGTGGCGAAAATAATAATCCCTTTTTTAGGGATGGGAGATCATCAAATAACTTCTACGCTCTGCGTGGAGCGAAAGAGAGTGTCGAACTCTTACTGACTAAAACCCATCCGTGTTCCCTCAAATGCCCTTTGCGTTAAATAAAATTTATTTTTTAATGAATGCTATTGTTCTTTTTTTCAAAATCAGTTCATTATTTGTTTCTTTGAGATTTTTTCCTTTTCTAAAATAACGCTTTATTTATAACTTTTTTGTACCACGATCCAGCTCATATGAAAAAATAACGATAATTCATGGTTATTTATAAATAACGCAATATTTCAAAAAAACCATTAAAGCCACAGAAACGAAGAAACTAAGTGATTTCAAAAACTAATGACATGGTTTTATATAATATATACAATGGTTTAATACATAACATGATTTAAAAGAGTGTCCGTGGAGTTTCTTGCACGTTCTTCTCCATAGTGATCGGCGCGTTCGAACGTGCAAATAGCTTCATGTTTTTGACTGACCGACCTTGACAATTCAAAAGTGCTTGTAAATGGTTTATCTACACTAATATTATAAAGAGGAAAACTTTTTTTTTGTTTAGCTTTGTAAGATACATTTTTTTAAGATTACATCCACGAGTAACATAGGCTATATTTTATTCCCGGAACAGGGACTACGCGGATGAAACTGCGAGGCGCTGCTAGTTTGAAATAAATGCTATGAGTCTGGAGTCTATAAAGTTTATTTTAAATTATAATTTCAATTCAAACCTTAATTATTCCGTTCAACAAAACGGTAATTTCTACAAAACCTAGTGCGTAATATGCACAAAAACAAACTTAATATCTCAAGGTAATTTTCATAAATGACACTTACCATTTCAAGTTGTTCCCAAGGGATGGGTCTGTGAGCAGCCAAAAACCCTTAGTCTCATGAAGTTACCATTTGTCCAATTAAGACAATTACGCAGGGATCCAACTTTCCTCTCGTGAGCCCGATAATTCTTACTTTTGCACTCTCTTTTAGTTTGTGGTGAGAACACAGTGTGAGTGGAAGCGGGTGTGAGACTGTGAGTTCTTCTGAAATAAGTCCGGCTTTTGTAATCCCTACTTGGAGATTATTCTATTGTGTTTGTTTTATTGATCGTAGATTTTTGTCTTATGAAGAACATTTTTTTTATATATAGTACCCATGCCACTTCGTCTGCGTGTCATAAGAGAGAAAAAAAAACGTTTTTTACCGAAACATTTTTCATTGATACTCTGCTCCTTACTTAGTGGTCGTATCGTGATGTTTTCTTCCCCGTTAAGTGGGCTATCCAACATTAAACATTTTTTTTTAAATTCGAATCAGTAGTTCCGTAAAGTGGTCTATCCAACACTAAACGTTTTTTCAATTCAAACCAGAAGTTCCTGAGATTAGCACGTTCAAACAAATAAACTTTTCAGCTTTATAATATTAGTTAGTATAGACAATATAGAACATCTATGGTACTCAAATAACATGTTAATAAATATGATTCCCATAAATCCGCTGCGCGTGAGCGACTACTGTAAATAATGTCTAATTTACTGTTAAAACCTCATCATCTGCCTAGCCTTTTCCAAACTGTATTGGGGTCGGCTTCCAGTCATACCGGATTCAGCTGAAGACCAGTATTTAACGTGGTGCGGCTGCCTACCAGACCTCCACAACCTAATAAGATTGGAGTCAGATTTTCTGGTTAATGACAATTCGTAACACCTGCCAAAGATCTACAAATGACAGCCGGGACCAACGGCTTAACGTGCTTTCCGAGGCACGGTGGAAACTCGGTATGTTAAGATGGTCACCCATCCACAGACCAAATTTGGCAAGCGTCGTTTAACCTTGAAGATCGACCTGTGCGGCTGTTCTCACTAGCTGATACAGCGTAATTATGAATTTATGCAAAAACTTGTAGTAGAGAATAAAGGCTATTTTTTTTTCTTAATTTCTTTTATATTTTTTTTTGTGATGTTAGAAATCTGTTCTTTCATTTCCAAGGATATGGGCTTCTTTTACCCACAATTATGAAATGCCATGAGAAGAAAACGCTCTGAAGAGCATCAAAACAATCTGAGCTTAACATTCATACCTATTTTATAGAAATGTCCAGGAAAATATCTAGCTTATGTCCACCAGAATACTTCACGAATGCCATGCTCTACTGCAGGTGGCTACAAATTAATTACTCATTTCAATGAATCATTAATGGGACATTTACCGGTTCGAAATTCGCCACCACAAACTTACCGATTAATCCGCCCGACAAAATTGCACTGTGGGAAGCTGGGACATTGAAAATTACGCCGTAAGCGCTGCAAAGTGCTACAAACAAAGCTTATTTAGCAGCTTTATTTGAGTTAAGTAGGCGGAGGGTTTTTTAATGATGAGAATTTTTTGATACCAGGAGTTGAGGCTTCGTCTCTCCTGTGTAAGTTTTGCTACCCTGCCGAATCTAAAGTGCAGTAGCAGTTAAAAAAAAAGAAAAAAAAATCATTAAAATAAGCCTCTACATTGATAACGTGTTTATATATTTACATTAGATTAATTTTAAATAATAGTTCCCAGCTCGGCAGTTCGCCGATACACGACACCCTTCGGCCGAAATGGTGCGAGTTTCGACGGTTATCTATTGTGTTACCTAACTTTTTTATCCATAATTTAAAGAGCCATAACTTTTTTTGTCCTAATCATCATTTGTCCGAATGATAACTTACCCGAACTTCACATAATATTACATGCCATAAAATGGAAATCCCTAAATATAATATGTCCTAAATCCGTTTGTCATAAATATTACAATCAATAATATACAAAAGATATAAAACCATTTTCAATAAAATTTATGAGGCCTAAATTAAAATTACATAATGTTTATTTATAATAATAATATTCATATTATACATGTACTCAAGAAAGCAGTTGATTGTGGACATATGGTGTTTGTAAGCAAGCAAACATGCAGCATGCAAACAAGCACGCAGCATGCAAGCAAGCACGCGGCATTCAGCATGCAAACAAGCACGCAGCATGCAAGCAAGCACGCGGCATTCAGCATGCAAGCAAGCAAGCACGCAGCATGCAAGCAAGCACGCAGCATGCAAGCAAGCACGCAGCATGCAAGCAAGCACGCAACATGCAGCATGCAAGCAAGCACGCAGCATGCAGCTTTATGATTTGTCTCTGTCACCTCCGACCTAGACTAGAGTCAATGACCCCTCCCGCCCTGGGTGGAACGGTAGGGAGTGTCAGACTTTTACTGACTAAAACCCACCCGTGCTCCTTGTTGTGCCCTTTGCGTTCCAGGGCCGCGGTAACTCTTTCGAACAAATTCCGCAACAAGAGCATATCCACCTCACAGTAAAAAAAATAATTTAATATAGATACGTCGGAAAGATGGAGCCGGGTAGAGTTGGCTCACTTTTTGCTGAGTAAAGATACGCTTCGGTTTATGCAACATTGAACTTGACCAAATTGGTATCGCCTATACATACATATACGTAACAGCAACATTTCCGTATTCATTGTCCGCATAACGAATATCGGCTATAGTAATAACAATGATTCGATAGCGATTTATTCGATAGCTCTCGAGTAAGTGATCAATTTGATCGCTTTCATTCGCAATTAGTCGGCGGTAGTTAACTTTGAATGCCGACGATAATTGTGGAACTTTTTGTTATGTTTTATTCATAGCGTAGCAATTGCATTGTGTTCTGTAAGTTCATTTTTTTGGTACTGAATAACACGCAACAATTTTAAAATTTGTTTGATTACTTTGCAAATTGGTGTGGGAATTGGCGTTTTTACGGTAGTTTGAAAGAATATTTTTACTCTACTTCTTCAGAGGAGGGTAATGTTTTTCGAGAGTGTCTTAGATGGAAAGACATATATGTATATATACATACGAACAAAAGTACACGTGTGTCGGTAGTTATATTATATATGTATATTCCTTGGCACCCCCTGTATAATCCTGTATAATAACATTAAATGTGGGAAACAAAATGTTTGGAGTCGTTTTTAAACTACTTAAATCCTTAAAAATATTCTCAAATCTATATGTACAGATTTGAGAATATTTTTAAGGATTTATGTGTGTGATGACCGCCCCGCCATACACTAAAGTCACACCCGCCAGCAAATATCCCAAGGCTAAATTATAAAACTTTACTATTCTCCCAGAAGGATCAAAGTTGATCGTATTCAGCTGTTACATCGGCAATAACAGATACTAATGTAAGAACGGCCGGTCACAGGTCTTCTAGAGGGCATTGTAACGCTTAGGTACGGCTGCGGATGGCGAGGTGTGAGTGGCTCGCTGTCCGATAACAGCCAGGCCCGGGTCGACGGCGCGTCGTGTTCGACGCGCGCCTCAAGGAAATGTCTGCAAAGGAGGCCCTATTTGGCCAGTGCCTGTTAGGGTTGCGGAATTTGTTCGAAACGGTCACCGCGGCCTTGGAACGCAAAAGGCACTAGGACGAACACAGGTGGATTTTAGTCAGTAAGAGTCTGACACTCCCTTCCGCTGCGCCCAGAGCGGGAAAAGTAGGCGTTGTTCATAATAATAATATTTTTAGTTTGAGCCGCTGTTTTTTTTAAATACTACAAGTGCCATCACATAGTGCCGCTGGTTTAGTAATCTATATCTATACTAATATTATTAAGAGGAAATATTTGTATTTTTGTATGTAACGAATAAACTTAAAAACTACTGGACCGATTTCAAAACTTATTTCACCATTAGAAAGCTACATTCACTCTGAGTAACATAGGCTATACTTTATCTCCGTATTCCCACGGGAACGGGAGCTACGCGGGTAAAACCGCGGAGCGCTGCTAGTTTTTCATATTTAAGAACGGCTCCGAGAGTTTAGCTTATTATGATTTGAGGAATTCCCATTTCAAAGTTTGAACCAAAGAGCCGACCTATGATGAACACAGTTACCTTAGTTTCTGTTATTTTTTCCTCCGATCCAATCGCGCTGAAAGCCTAGCAACAGGCACTGTATTGATCAAACTCCTCTTCGGTTCCCATAGGGTCCTTATCAGCATTGGCGTTACAGTTTTCCGACATTCTGTACCTAGCGTGTTAATCAGACAAGCAGTACAGAGCTATGTTTTTAAGGTCGTCGCGCGACCTCCTTAGGTAAAAAAACTTTTTACAAAAAATACAACCGACTTTTCCACAAAAAAATCAAAAAAGTACAAAATAACTTTAATTTCGGAACTCGGTGTTTGTGATTCCTTTTTCATTTTTTGAACACCGACTTCCGAAATTAAAGTTATTTTGTACTTTTTTGATTTTTTTAAAAAGTTTTTTATTTTTCACTTTTTAGTGGTACCTAAACCCCTCCCCTCCCCCCACCTAAACGAACCAATTACATTAGTGTAAAAAAAAACGCACTGCTCCAATGCAGAGTAAACTAAAAGGTCGTCAATGTAGAGAACGTAGATATTTTTTTAGATCTTTGTTGATTTTTCAAAAACCGCTTGTTCGATTTCGATAAAACTTTCATGGGACAATTTGGGAAGTGGGTATACTTCCCTAAGGGTCCCATGAAAATTTTCCAACAAAAAAGAATTTTTCAAATCGGTTGGCAAGCGACGGAGTTATGCGCGAACAAACAATAAAAAAAAAACATACAAAAATCCGAATTGAGAACCTCCTCCTTTTTTAGAAGTCGGTTAAAAAGGGAAGAATGGATGGGTATTTTGGAGGATTTCTTTTGTAATTTTGACCTTCAAAACTGTCACATCTTAATCAGGAATACTTATCATTCAGAAACCACAAGTATAATTTGATAAAGACGAAGTTAGATCTACTTTTCAACATTTATTTATAAAGCAATGAGGACAAAAACACTTATTCGTATTTTTTGTTACGGAAATGACATGCATATAATTATTATAATTTAAAACGAAGATTCCTTAGCGATAGTAGTGGTAGTTCTTAAACTATGTTAGCAAAGACAAATTTTAAGATTAAAATTCAACTACATTCAATTTACAGCTCAGTAACAAACCGTTACCTTCATCAAGTTCTATAGCTTATCTGTTTCATACTCTAACGTCGAATCCCTTCGCATGGTTAACAATATTAGTAGGCCTCTCACGTCCAAAGTAAATTTGTGGCAGTGCGTTAGAGTATACATACGCAACGGGGCATATAAATGAATATGTTGAACAGGGAACGATACCTTTGCGTGATTTTTGCATGTTTACCTGATTGGGTCTGACTTTAAAAGGTTTTTTAGTAGTTCAGTCTTTCTGATGAAATCTGGAAACTACGTAGAAGTATTTTCTACAGCTTTAGTAATATTTTTGATTCTACTGAGACGTTATTGCGTACCGGAAGCATAATCAGCCTTTTTAATGTTTCCACTGCTGGGACACAGACCTCCTCTCTAGGAGAGGGGCCATAATCCACCACGCGAGCCCGGTGCGGGTTGGGAAATATCACATGTCTTCGAATTTTTGGTTCTAGGACATGACCGGTTTCCTCACGATGTTTTCCTTCACCGTTTTGAGAGCAGTGGTGAGTGAAGAAATGAATTACGCAAAGTAATCCGCCTGGCTGGGTTTGAACCCGCGACTTACAATTCGTAAATCGGAGTCGTTACCACTCGGCCACCACTGCTCTCGTAACGGAAAACGCAGCGTTAAAAGGTCAACAACAAGGAGTAGGATCGACCTATTGAAAGGACCTCGCATGATGTGAGACGCACAGGACAGATGTGCCGACACGTGTGGAAATTAATGCCGCCACAAGAAAAACGAACGAAACAAATTTGTACGGCAACAAAAAGAACCACTACGCCTATCCCACCTACAGCGAACAACTAACGAAATCCTGCATCGCGGTATCAGAGTTTACTAAGCGTTTTGAACGTATATAACAGTTCGAATATTAATTATCGGGCAGCTGCCTTTTATGATGATGATGAAGACGATGAGTCCTTTTTGGGGACTTGTGGAGAGTCAGGTCGTCAACTTGAGGGTGAAATGGTTGCGGAATTTGTTAATTTAAATGTAATTAGGTATCGTCTACCGTACTAAAGTTTGTTGCGGAATTTGTTCGAAAGAGTCACCGCGGCCCTGGGTTGCAAAGGGTATTTAGAGGAACACGGATGGGTTAGTAAGAGCGCCTCTGCCCCTCAGAGCCGAAGAAGTTATTTGATGATTACCCATCAAATATAAAAGTAAGGTGACTTTCTAGCAGTAATTTTTGAATCCCTTTATAGCTTAAAAAAAGTCCTTATCTATCAGTTCTTCACTTAAAAAATAACAAAGCTCTTTTAGGTAAGTCCATTTCCAAACGAAATCTCCGACAAGGTGTTTTTGATCCTCATTAAAAACCTTATTTACCGAAAATTAAGCCATTCTGTGTTAAAATTAATAATGTTATAAATAGCTCGAAGCCTGCCTCATTGATGAGCAAACAACCCTTATTTCAACCCCGTGTTTAATTAACTTCATCCCCATAATTTTAGACACAGCGTTTTTCTTTTGGAATAAAAAAGATATGGCATACTGGTTTTTGCTCTCACCTTAGTTATGGGGGGATGAAAAATCGCTCAGTGTGAGTCGGGCTCTCGCGTTACGGGTTCCGTGGAATTATAGGCATTGGGATAAATGTGACACATTAAAAACTTGTATTTCTCATAATAAGTTAATTGTATTCATTTTGAGAAATAAATGTCTTAAACCAGAAAGCAACATTTTCGAGTTTCCTTAGGGTAGGAAATTCGATTGTTAATTAATGTGTTCCTCTAATGTTCTCTGATAAATGTTGACATTTTAGAAAAAAAAGGAAAGAAAGAAATATGTTTATTCAGGACTCACACAAGACAAATAAAAATATGATATAAGATAAAAGCTAATTATTATTTTTTACACTGTCACAGATGGACATCCTGTAGGCTTAGCAATACTAATATAATAATACCGTTTCTATCTTTAACTTACGGAACCCAAAAAAAGAGATTTTTTGGCAAAGGCCGATAGTAAATTAAGTCTTTAAAGGCCATTTTTCAAAACCCCCGGAAATTCCGCGAAGTTACCGTTTCACGACTTTTGCTTCTCAGTCGCCTTTTTGTACTTTGTAATAAAGTGTCTGTTTAAGTAAAGAAATGTTTGGTAACTTTGTTAGTTACAGTTATTAAATGGCTTGTTAGTGAATTATGGGTTTTATTCTAATTAGGTGGATTGGGTCAATTAGATGTTGTTGTTGATGACAATTTCTACTAAACGCAACGGCATACCTATGTACATAATTTATATTGGCAAATAGTGTTTGAAAAAATGAGTAGCTAAGGCCCTACCGTACCTTTGTGTAAAAATCATCAAGTAGGTTGTATCCGGGACGACGCCGCAGTGGTGTATGTGAAGTTCGTGCTTGGCTACTAGATTCTTTATCGAAAACCAAATTAGGAGGAACACGGGTGGGTTTTAGTCAGTAAGAGTCTGATACTCCCTTTCGTTCCGCCCAAAGGGGTAGAAGTCATTTGATGATTTGGGAAATTATCAAATGACTTCTTCCGCTCTGGTCCATAAAAAAGTTGGTAGAACAAACACACTTTTTTCACTCAACTACTGGACACTTAACACTTCAGGATGGCAGGAATTAACGATATTAGACAGGTCAGAGTTTAAACTCTCGAAATTAATAATTATTTTGAAGGTTAGTGAAAAAGAGAAAAAATTTACAAGAATATACCCGATGAAAACATACCTTTTCAAAAAACATTATGAAAGTACACAAAAATGTTCTACCTTTCGCTCAAATTCATATTTCTGATAACGAAATACAGCTGTAATGTTCAGGTATTTCCTTCCGAAAATCGTGAAAGAAATGTCTTGACGCAGCGTTATCATAAATTAGGTCTTTAAGACCAATTTATCAAAATCCCTGGGTTTTGTCGGGCTGCTATTCCATCCCATTCTACGTAGTAAAAGGGTTGTAAATTGACTTCTTATCTGCTTGGCAGTTTTTTCTTATGTAATTTACTTGCGAACGCCTGAGGTGTTCTGTTAGCCTGGTACCAACATGTTTCAAGTCACATTAGTGTTAAGATGAAATGTATTGCAAAATTGAAACGTTTGAAGCTGTTTGTTTGAAAATCTCGGTATCTGAGAAATACGAACACATTAAAAAACAATTATCCATCTTACTACTATTATTATTATCAATGGGAAAGTGGATGTTAGCAAGTGAATCATCCCAGAACGGCTGAACGAATCTTGATGTTTTGTACACAGACATTGTAATATGTCCCAGCGTCATCACAGTTTTGATTTATTGGATACGTTTTTCCGAATTACATTCAAAATCAAAATCAAAAGTCATTTATTCAAACTAGGCTGAGAGACAGCACTTTTTGAACGTCCAATTTTACATAGTTCCCTAAAACGCCCACCCGTCACCACTTCCTAGTGTTTGCCAGCTATGTCCACGAATTCTTTCACATGGATGAAGGCGTGTCTCACATATAACATTTACGTACTCGTAAGTATAGTCAAAAGTCTGCATTGCAAGACCTCTCTTAAATTATAAAAATAGGAAGAAAATAATGCAAGGCAAGATTACGTTACCTTTAACCGACTTCCAAAAAAGGAGGAGGTTCTCATATCGACTCTATTTGTTTGGTTGTTACCTCATCAATTTTTACTGGGTGTACCGATTTTAATGATTCTTTTTTATGCGAAAGCTGGTGCTTTTCATGTGGTTCCAATCAAATTTGAGTGAGGTCTGACGTCTAGTATTTGGTTAATCCCTAAAAATGCGTGGTTTCGACTACGTTGATGATGTTTTAGTTCTCATTTGTCTATTATATTGAAAAGACGAAAATACACAGAACAAAAATACAACCGACTTCTAAACAAAAAAAAAACACAAAAGTATAAAATAACAACGCACAGCCGAAACTACTAGACGCAGAAAGCTGAAAATTGACATTTAGGGTCCGTCGGCATTGTAGGGAAACAAGAGAGGATCCTGTAATCCTACGGGAACGGGATAAAAGGATATGCACATACATATTATTATGCGTTCGCGTACAAAAATGTTTACGCTTAAATGTTTCGCTGATGGCGGCGTGTGTGTTGGATCATTCGGTTCCCTTCAAAATGGTTGAGCTAAATGGTGCCGATACACGCGTCATGTTCGTGAACGGGCGCCGTCGGTTGAGACTGGTCACCTCTTAACTGCCAATGACTTGTTTTAATTTTTATACTTTGAATTGTTTATATAGTTTCCTTTTTTTTCTTTGCATTGTCCTCACATATAGAAGCGACCAAGGATGTAACCAAGGTTATGTAATACAGAACATGATTTAAAAGAGTGTCCGTGGAGTTTCTTGCACGTTCTTCTCCATAGAGATCAACGCTTTGGAACGTGCAGATAGCTTTATCTCTTTCGTCTTGATAATTCAAAAGTGCATGTAAAGGGTTTAATTGTAATAAATAATTTGAATTTGAATTTGAATTTGAAAAGCTAGTCTTGACTGGTAGTTTTAATAAATATATTTACACACACATAAGTTAGAGCAAAAAAGAATCCTGATCCTGTTTATTGCAATATAAAGTGATTCTTCTAATATATTTACTGTCGAATTCCTGATATGTTCTATTTGCTTGGCACTTTCCTTGTCTGTCTCAAGTCACATTAGTGTTACAAGGAAATCTTGCCGGGAAACAGATCAGAGGGCTTTTCATTCCAAATCTTGAACGATAGGGTGGATATTGATATAAATACGTCATTTTGTACAATTGAATAACTGTATTTTATTCAGTAAGTTAATTTATTTGGTGTTGGGTGTAGAGACCTGAAACTAATTTTTTTTTTCCTTTTTTATTCTTTCATAAAAACTTGCCCCTCACTTGGAATTCCTGTATCCTGGGTGCATTTGAAAAGAGTATTATATGTATATGTTATTTGTAATTTATTTCCCAAAAAATAAGTTAGTATTTTATTTATTTGTTGTACACCTACCACAGTGTTGTCTTTTTAACCCAAGGGTTGACTGGTAGAGAATGCCTTGTTGCAGTACCACTATTGTACATAAAGTTTAAATAAATAAAGTTACATACTCAAGCAGTCAGACCCGGAACAACTATCTGTAGACCATACAAATATTTGTTACCTGCGGGTATCGAACCCGTGCCACGTAACGCCAATCGCTTAACCACTGCGTCAACCGTGCCGTCGTAAATTGCTGACATATTTAAGGTACGCGTATTTTTAAGATTCTGAACCACCATATAAAACGAATTCGGATGGCCGTCCTACAGGATGATGAGAGCGGTGGAAGATGGAGTGCATCTGTGATGGGCTCACACTCGTGTTCTGGGCCCCAAGTCTGCTATTACAAAAGCGTCAGAATGGTCTATCATTGATTTCATAATGGTTGATTTTGACAAGTTTGCTAATCTACTAATATAAAAGCGTTAGGTATTATGACTTTCTAATGGTCAATAACTGACACTCCATTGAAAGATATGGCATAGAATTGTAATCTCGTTCATAATGACAAATAAATAACAGACGTATGCGGCGATCTGTTAAAATTTTGACAATTCCTTTGATCAGTGACCTACCATTAGAACGTCATTGTGCAGTCATTGCTTTTAACAGCTCAGTTATTAAAAAGTATTAAGCGACCATTGACAGACCCATGATCGATCAGTCAGCTAGGAAACACCGGCTTCATCTAGTTTATAACGGTAAAAAAGATTGACGTGTAAAAGTGTTTTTTACAACCTACTTACAAAATAAAAAAAAAATATTTATCATTTATGACTTTAGCAGATTACGAACTTTTAGCAAAATGACAATGGGATTGTGTTGGAATGACAAATTTATAAAAATAGCAGAATTGGGGCCCTGTTCTCGAAATTATTCGTCATGGTCGAAGTCGGTCAGGAAGATTATTACGGAGAAATGGAAGTGTTATAGAGAATTTTGTTTGCGATTTTCAGGGTTGGTCCCCAAGTAAACGTTGAGTTGAACGATGAGTACAAGTAACCTTTTCAGATTTTGCGTTCATTCAATTACACGTTGTAGAGTTAGCGGTTTTTATTAGCTTTTCTCTTCGCGTTGGTTCGGGTTACATCGGAAATATGGGCCTCATACTGTTATTGTTTCAGCTTTACAGATTTGTTTGGGAAAGTACAGATGTACGCGGAAAATTGAATGGGGCAGAATCCGGGATATATATTTTTGTCAAAGGAGATTGCTTCTATTTATCAAACACTGTAATCCGATTCGCGTTTATTGATTCAGATTGTTCATGAGACAAAATTGTTTGTCATTGATAGGTATTTGTTTTTGTCAGAAATGTAGAACTATTGTCGCGTTATTCTTTATAGGAAACCCAAATGTTAACATGGATCAAGAAATGTATAATATATAGTTCACTTTCATGTTTTTTTCGGTCAATAACTAATTTCAAAAGCTCGTGGCTAAAGAATAACAGCCGCACAGGTCGATCTTCAAGGTTAAGCTATGCTCGCCAAGGTTGGTCTGTGGATGGGTGACCATCTTAACATACCGAGTTTCCTCCGTGCCTTAGAAAGCACGTTAAGCCGTTGGACCCGGCTGTCATTTGTAGATCTTTGTCAGTCGTTACGGATTGTCAGAAACCAGAAAATCTGACACCAGTCTTACCAAGAAGTACCGTGTTCCCCAATCATTGGGTTGTGTAGGTCTGGTAGGCAGCCGCTCCACGTAAATACTGATATTCAGCTGAATCCGGTATGGGAAGCCGACCCCAATATAGTTGGGAAAAGGCTAGGCAGATGAGTTAATTTCAAATGCATAATAACTGCTTTTTCAATAAAGAAAATATTGGTCTTTGAATCTGTGTACTACAAGTAGACAGATATACAACAGTTTCAGATCAAACAATTAAATTTTCGTTTTATTATTTTATAGAGGTTTAAATTTTTAACTTAACGTTTTTTATATTATTATAATAGGGCAGTTAACTAAAAAAATCTAATTAGTCCGTCAGATAGATTTCCAAAAAATATTGGACATGTATTGTTTCTTTTGTCACGTAAACAAAAAATGAAGACGATACATTGCATTGAAAACTCGTGTGACTACTCGCTACAATTTTTACCGAGAAGTGACGTCACAAGCCCCCACTCCTGATCTTTGATGCTTTGTATCTTCGTTAGTTTTTATAGATTTGATAAAGGAAAAAATACGTGTCCAATATTTTTCTATAATCTAACTGACGGACTAAACATAATCATATATTTTTTACTCGGGAAAACTCCCTATTCGATTTATTTCCTCTGTGTGTACCAAACGCCTTTGTTTCATGTACTTAACGATAATCCGCGCCTACTTACATCCATTGCTTTTAACAAAATGACTTCAAAACATCAAACACGTTTTCCCTATCTCTTTATTTGCTTGAAAATACATTGTTTCCCTTAATGTACACTCGTTTATCACTATCAGGTAAAATTAAACTAACACGTCATCAGACAATATGCCTAACCTAACTATATGTAGCTGGGTACAAGTATATTACATGGAGTGGCTAACTGACCTCCATAACTCAGTAACAGGGTAACACGATACCCCTTGGCATGACTGGGGTCAGATTTTTGAGCTAATAGCTTCCTTTACATACATACGTTTACGAACTTGGGATACATGACAATAAAAATAGCCGATTAATAAAAAAAATAGACACTTTAAATAACAACATTAATTACAACTTCAAACCCACTAATTATAAAACATAATAGCAATACTAATCACTTTAATTCGAGCGAGGTTTGAGAAAACTTTAATTCACAGTTGAAGAAGATCGTTCTCGAAGTTATCGCTAATCCAATACTAACTCAGTCAGTTTTTTTTTTGAAAGGACCACTCGCAGTTCAGCACATTAAGGCTGGTTACTGCTTAACCGGGCAATGAACTCGGTCAGTGTATATGCAGGCCTTATATGGGGTGCCGGTTAGTTCCAGAACCTTCTATCGGAGAGATCTAGAAAGTTCACGTACATATCGGTCGCGACTGACTAGGTTTCATGAATTATAGAATTTTCTATCATAGAAAAGCCTCAAAGATCTTTGGCTTTACTAATTCTGCTACTCGATAATAGATGGCGTTATTGGTAACGAATGCCGCCATCTCCCTAGCCTTAATCGTGGCGCGAACCAATAAAAATGTACATATATTATGTACATACATATATGTTAGTCAACTCGTAACGTCTGTCAAAGATTTACTAATGACAGCCGGTACGAAAGGCTAACGTGCTTTCCGAGGCACGAAGCAATATTTTGTCAAAAGTGCTTGTGCAATGCAGGTAAGCATTTCATTTACCAAACCATACTATTTTAATTGTTTACTTACCTACGTACCTATGTGAGTTTTACGCTCAGTACTTTATTAAGTACACAATTACATATTAAACAGATGGAAAAGGGATTTTGTATGTTGAAGATTGTTACTGTGTTTACTTGGCGCAGAATGTTGTGTAAGTCAATATGAGGGTCGTTTTGACAAGGGAGCTTAGACTTTTGAAGTTGAACTTCAGTGCTTATTGGCCGTAATGAAGAGTGGAAATTACTTGTTGTTTATAGTCCTTTACTCTTTCGGGGTTAGACGGTACGAGTATGATTTATCTGCGAGGGTTGCGAATTTTTTTTTTTCGAAAGGTTCGCCGTTGCCCTGGAATGCAAAGAGCATAGAGAAAGAACACGAATGGGTTTTAGTCAGTAGGAGTCTTGCACTCCCTTCCGCTCCGCGAGAGTCATTTGGTGATTTCGCATCCTTAAAAAATGGAGTCTGAGTAGGCTAACCCTTTCAGACTCTTACTGACTAAAACTTTTCCGTGATCCTTCTACATACGGAGTGAGACTCTTTCGAACATATTCCGCAACTCTAGCAGGCACTGATCTTATGGGGCCGTCTTTTTTCTGACAGCTCTTTGAGGCGCGCGTAGTTCTCCCAAAGGCACAAAAAAAGGCTAAGGGCGAGTTAGACCCGTACACAAAGATTCATTTGCAGCATGTAGTTGCTTGTGATCAGATTTTTCATACATTTGACGAATAATTTTAAAACACGACAATGGTGTTTTAAAATTATTCAAAAGCTTTAAAATTTAACAAAAGTATAGCCAAGCAGTATATACCCAGTAACTGGGTAACAATACCCAGTTACTGGGTGGTGGAGGCCAGATAGGAGAGAGTCGGTTATATCGTACCACTTTTTACTTTAACTGAAATATTTCGACTATGATAAGACTTAGAATAATTAATGGATATGCAAAATAAAGTTTTATATTTTACCTTGCTAAGCCCGAAAAATCAGTCCCGTATGTTTACTCTAACATCCTTAAATATGTAGTTTTAAAAAGGTCTGCCATCGGTACGATTTAGCCGACTAGTCGTTTTAATCGTACCACCAAGTTTTTAAATCGTACCATGGGTGTGTAAGTCGTACCACTGAATTAAAAACAGTAAAATTTTTAACCAAATTATTTATTTTCAACAAATCGAAAAAGTGATACACATTTTCTCTATTGAATCAATTAATTCTATTCATAGATGTGTTTTCAGGTTGTCGAACACTTAGCTGTGGGTGCCTTTTCATTTCTTTGTAGAACCATGCTTTGCCAACCATGAGCTTTTTTATTAAAATTATTCTGAATGTTATGGATTTCAGTAATTTCAAATGCGAGACGTCGAATATCGCGTATATATAACATGTTTGGTCTAACAATAAATGTTAGACCAAACATGTGTCCGGTCTCCCTTTTTGAATTTCTGTATCAACAGCAATCTATATTTATTTTTTATATGCCGTAGAATTGTAGGTTTGGAATAGAATATAGTCTTAAATATTGTCTTTGAAATTTTGTTCAAACTTAATTATTTGTTTTCGTAAGCCAGCATGGCTCTTTCTAGGTCCTCCTTGTTCCAATTATAATATTTAATTTTAGCTTTTGGGTCCGTCATCTATAATATTATAAATACAGTCTGTAAAATACAAGCACTTTTAGACTAGTCGGCTAAATCGTACTTAAGTACAATTTACCCAACTGTGAGTGCTACAATTTAGCGAACTAGTCCATTTTTAAAAAAAAGGAACAGTCCAGCATGACCTCAAAACTTAGACACGCAACAAAAACCACCAATAATCTAGTATAAAATTGTTATATTAAAATTAAAACTGTGTATCTCTGTCTTGCCTAGTTTACGAGTCATATCCTTACGAATTTACGATAAAATTTGCAATAACTTCCACAAAAAGATGTATTTTTCACTCACGCGCACAATTGTCAAGTCACGTCAATTACAAATGGCGGGTGGCGGGGGGTTGCGCAGGGCCACGATTTGGTGTTGCTAGTGTAGAAAAAAATACCCGTTGAGAGGGAAATTTAGAAGTGGTACGATTAAAATGGCAGTACGATATAACCAACTCTCCCCTATGCAGTAGCTCCATGGAAAATAGTCGTACTTACTTGCATTCGGATAGACTAATAATCGACTCCATCATAGTTGAGAAAATGCTAATAAGATTGATTGAAAACGTGATCTGTAAAATTATTGCATCGTGGAACAAGAAAATAACTATTTGCCAAAACCTTCAAAGCTCTATAACTAAATTATACTTACTAATAACATGTCATAAGTTATTCTAAAGCCTTCACTCTAATTTATGGTATCTGGCTTTGGTACTAGGCAGAATATTTGAATAAGCGTGGGTACAGACACGGCTAGCGAATGGCAACGTTTCCCATTCATGACAACGGCTGAAAATGGAACTGATGTACGGTCTCGTATATTGAGTGATACTAATTATCACAAGACGCAAGACGTCCACAGCTGGACCATAATTGTACACTTGGTTACTAATTTCATTGATAAAGATGGGCATTTCTTATAATAATTATTTATTTACTAGCTTTAGACCACTTTCATTGTAGCCCATAACTATTTCTAGGATTCCATCTATCTCTGTGCTAAATTTAAAAATAATTTCTGCGGTTTAGCTTTGAAAGCGTAACAAACAAACTCAATTTCGCATCCTATCGTAACTTATTATCTACCTAGCCTTTTTCGCAACTATATTGGAGTCGGCTTCCAGTCAAACCGGATCCAGCTGAATACCAATATTTTACGTGGAGCGGCTGCCTACCAGACCTCCACAACCCATTAACTGGGTAACACGGTACTTCTTGGCAGTACTAGAGTCAGATTTTCTGGTGAAAGTAATTCTGTCTGTCTGTTACCTTTGCACATCTTAACTGTTGAACGGATTTGGATATAACTTGACGGACGGGTAGACTATGTTTTATGTGTATTCATAGGATAATTTTTATGCGCGGGATCTGGAAGCAGAGGAGGAAGGCAAAGCGGGCGAAGCCGCTGGCAGAAGCCGGTATTATAAATGCGAAAGTGAGATTGTTAATTGTTTGTTCAGCCATCCATATATATATTTATGCATGCATAGTATTTCATTGCCTTTTCTTAGACAACGCCCATTCTTTCTCTGTAATTATAAATATGCCTATAAAACATGATCACATATACAATATACACAAAACGAACACAGTTATTCATACGTTAATACACTTCACATTCCTCCGCAAATACACAATAACCACATTCCTTAGAAATAACATATATTACATACCTAGCATAGGAAAAAAAATCTGCATTAAGTTAATAACACCAACCAAAATGGAGTTTAGCAGTTCTGTTTTACTAAAGGTAATCTTACAAATTAATCTTACGGACAAATTGAGTCACGAGTATTATCCTACTAAAAGCTTTATCTATAAAATTCAATGAGTTAAATAATATTCAGAGCGAAATTGACACTTTTAATATAGCTGACTTCACTGTTTGTGATGCTGAGGATTGCTTATCTTTCTTACCTGCATCTAACAAATGCCTAAAAATCTTTCAACAAAACATTCGTAGTTTAAAATGTAATTTAACTGGGTTACTGCCTATTCTAATTAGAACGGGGATAAATTGGGACTGCATTGTTCTGACCGAGTGTTGGTTGGCATCTTCCCACTGCGTGCCTCCTTTGGATGGATATAACAGCTTTTCTTCAACGAATAATCGTACGCAAAATGAAGGTGTGGTCGTGTATTACAGAAATAACTTGGTCATTTCAGTTGAAGAACCTATAATATCAGAAGCAAATTGTCTTGTGATTACTCTGAATAAAGATACTGTAGCTCTTGCTATTTATAGACCCCCCGGATATAAGAATATTAATGCATTTCTTCAGTCCCTAAACAATATATTATTAAAATATTCCATGAAACAAAATATCATACTGCTCGGTGACATTAACATAAATATAGCTGAGCATAGTACAGACACAAATCTTTCTGCATACTTAGATATGCTTGCATTTCATGGTATGATACCTGCGTTCACATTTCCGACACATAATAAGACATGTTTGGATCATGTACTACTTAAGACTAAATTAACGGCTCGTTGTCTTATCCTCCAAACATCTTTGACTGATCATAACAGTGTTGTTTTATACATTGCCACCTCTTCTAGACAAAAACCTCCTAAAATTATTAAATGCTTAGATTTTGAACGTTTAAACGCAGAACTAAAAACCATTGATTTTAGTTTTTTGTACACAATTAAAGATGCTAACGAGGCAGCAGCTTATTTTCAGAAAATACTTCAAAAAGCCATTACGGCCAACTCTAAGGAGGTGAACATTTCCAGACGAAAAAAAATCTTGAAACCGTGGATAACCCCGGGTATCTTGAAGTGTATTAAAAACCGTGACAACCTGTTTAAAAAACTTAAAAAAAACCCAGACAATGAAATACTAAAGACTCTAATAAAAGATACAGAAACTTTTGCTCTTCCTTATTAAAAAAACTTAAGAGGGACTTTGAGAAACTTCAATTCCAAAATGCAGGCAAAGACTGCAAAAAACTTTGGAAAGTTGTAAAAGAGATCGCCTATTCAAATAAACCTAAAGAGATCCCATTAGAGTTAATATGCACAAATGATCCGCAAAAATCAGCAAATGATGTAAATCATTACTTCGCAAATGTTGGCAAAACTTTAGCCGAAAACCTAAACAAAAATAATTCCTCTACCGCACCCGAACCCCATACTTTAGATTCATGCTGTCATTCTTTTACTCTTTTACCTACTGATGATGATGAGGTTGGGATGCTTATAGCAGGGTTAAAAAGTGACTGCTCGGTTGGCCTGGATATGATATCTGGAGAAATTATAAAGGCAAACAAGGACATCCTAACGTCCCCGATATCGTACATCTGTAACTTGTCACTTTCAACTGGAGTATTCCCTAGCACCTACAAGAAGTCGCGAATTCATCCCATCCATAAAAATGGGGACAGAGGCTGTGTTAGTAATTATAGACCAATTTCTATTCTCCCTACTCTTTCAAAAATCTTGGAAAGGATAATTAATAATAGATTAGTAAAATATTTGGAAGATAAAAATCTTTTATCCCAATCACAATTTGGATTTAGAGCCAAAAGATCCACATCAGATGCAGTGTTTGAACTGACAAATTACATAGTTAATAATTTCGATACTAAAAAGAAGACAATAGGAATATTTTTAGATTTAGCGAAGGCATTTGACACAGTCTCTGTCCCAATTTTAATTAAGAAGCTAGAATGCCTTGGTGTTAGGGACCTTCAGTTAAAACTTTTACAGGATTACCTGACTGGACGAACACAATGTGTCCAAATAGGTAATATCATAAGCGAGGAGGTCCCAGTGACTTTTGGAGTTCCCCAAGGAAGTATCCTGGGACCCACACTCTTCCTTGTGTACATAAATGACCTTTGTCAGATGCAAATCCCTAACGCCAAGATAATTACCTTTGCAGATGATACAGCTTTGCTATTCTGTGGTGAATCCTGGGATGACGCTTTTTCAAATGCACAGACGGGGATGAACATTGTAACTAAGTGGTTGTATAAAAACATTCTAACGCTAAATGTTGCAAAGACAAATTACATAACCATGAAAATCGTCGATAAGCCTGATCCCTCACATCGTATAATTTCTCACTCATGTTCGAATCTCAATGATGGTGACTGTTCGTGCCCCAATCTTACAAACACAGCATTAACTAAGTACCTGGGTGTGATAATTGACAGCAAATTAAACTTTCACCAACATATAGACCATCTTGCGGCAAGAGTACGGAAGCTAATCGTAATTTTTAAGGCTCTAAGACATATTGCCCAAATGAACGTGATAAAAACAGTGTATTTTGCCCTCTGCCAGTCACTTCTAACTTACTGCATCACCTCTTGGGGCGGTGCATGTAAAACACATTTTTTAAAAATTGAGAGAGCGCAAAGAATACTTCTAAAAGTTAGTTTGTCCCTGCCATTCTATCATCCCACGTGTGATCTTTATAAAAAATGGGAAGTATTGACGGTCCGACAGCTTTTCATCCTATATACTGTAACGAAACAACACTCTCTGTTAAAGTATGAACCTGATAAACTCAAAAATCAGCGACGTAAGGATAGAGTTTGCACAACAGCTGCGTTCAAAACTAGGTTTGCACATAATTTTTTCTGTTACCAGGGTTCTAACTTATATAATAAATTAAATCGGATTCTCTCAATATATTCATTACCAACAATTAAATGCAAATATTTGGTTGCGAATTGGTTGAAGGAGTTAGATTACAACCTTACAGAAAACCTACTTCACCAATAAGTATTGCCTATAGTATACCTCAAATATATATATGAACAAGAATACACAGGTAAGGAACACTCATACAAACATACATCTACACGCCCACCACTCATACAAACACGAAAACACCTGACACAACACACTTACATACATACACACTGAGGCGTTTGTTTTTGCTTTTATATTCAGTTAAAAGGCTAATAATTTAATTTAACTACTACCCCAGTTTCTCCTAATGTATAAATGCTCCTTATATCAAAAAGTGTCAAGATATCAGTACCACTCAAATACAACTGGTCTTGTTCTTTCCGTGGGTGGGGACCTGGTGATCTGTAATACAGGTATTTTCATGCCTACCTCAGACACCAGCTCCTCACATATTCTAGACTACGCACATACCTGTATTTAAATAGATATAAGTAACATTGTAATTATGTGAGGTCTGTTTTTGTGAGGAGAAATAAATATATATTATTATTATCTTTATTCATATTCTATACATATCGTTTACATTTTTAAATATTTCTATTAAAGTAAAAAAAAAAAACATTTAAAAATATAAAAAATAGTAGCCCACCGGTATCGGGAACAGGGTCTAAGGTACCGGCGGTCAGGGCCCCAGAGAGAGGAACCTCCTGACAATGCGAGCCGTGTCCAGAAGTACCGCTTTCTGAATCAAGCCCTTGATCCAGCCGCCTAACGTGAGCCTCCTAAGGTGTTGGTCGAGGCTCTTGGCTATTAAGCCATTGACGGAAACGACTATCGGTACAATGATTGCTGAATCCACATCCCACATGTCGACAACCTCGCGAGCCAAGTATTATTATTATTATTATATTATTATTATATATCATATAGTTTTCATCCCGAGAATATGTTCCCTTGAGATAATTTTCGGATTCCATGCGAGCAAAGCCGCATCTAGAACTGAAGTCAAACGTAGAAAATGCTCAGCAGATAGTACTCGCAAAGTTCCAAGATTCAACAGCGTAGTTTAGACTACGAGGTTTTAGCAAACGTTGCCATTTCGTACACTAATTCGTGTTGGCCCGTCTGTAGTCGACTTTATGTAAATATTAGTAGATTCAGTGTAGTTTGAGTCTTATTAAGATGTAAAAGCCAAGGTTTGCGGAGTGGAAGACTAACATGGAATGTATTTACTACATATCTGGTTAAATGCAGAAGTAGTGGCACTTGACACGATTTTATTTTTTTGTTTCATTCTCATTTTGTAAGTGAAGTTTTTGAATATCAAAAGAGAATCTGAAATAAAGAAGAGACCTATAGAAAACCTTTTCAAATAAAATACAGTTATAATCAGCCTTTTAACGTTCCCACTGCTGGGACGCAGGCCTCCTCTCTAGGAGAGGGAGTGGGCCGTAATTCACCACGCGGGCCCAGTGCGGGTTGGTGAATGTCACGTGTCTTCGAATTTTTGGTTCTAGGACATGCCGGTTTCCTCACGATGTTTTCCTTCACCGTTTTGAGAGCAGTGGTGACGAAATTAATTACACAAAGTAATGCACCTGGCTGGGTTTGAACCCGCGACTTACTATTCGTAAGTCAGAGCCGTTACCACTCGGCCACCACTGCTCTCAAAATACAGTTGCAATGCTTTATTTGGGAACATTTGATATTTACAATTTTTGGTTGTATATGAGTGACTTCATTTTCATTGAAGTGTTTCAAGCTATGAGTGAACACGGAGTTAATATACTGCACAGCATCTGCAATCGAATTTAGGAAACCAAACATAGGCCTGCGGACTGGGAACACTCTGTTTTCACATAAAAGGATCGGTGAAAAAATTTAGCTAGTATAGGTTATCCCTTTGCACACGCCAGCAAAATCCTCTTACACATACTGAACTCCAGACATTTAAGTAAGTTTTTTGTAAGCATTTTATCACCAGAGATGGCTCCAAAACAGGCTTTTGTCAAAGGACGTGGAACAAGTTCGCAGATATTAATACTACGATATATGATAAAATATTGGCAAAAAGTTTAATATCCCTATCTAGTTTGTTGACTCTCGAAAATCTGAATAATTATACCTAAAAAAAAGAATAAATTTGTGTATCCAAGAGAATGGAGCCCATTTCGAGCAACTAATTAGTTAGTTTACCATTTTTTGTAAATAATTAAATTAATTTAAGATTTCCTGGTTTTCCTTTCATTTAATTTATCATGTTTGTTAGAGAGATTTCATCCCTATAATTGATTCTAACGATCGATGCAATAAAAGTACAGGGTATAATTTTTTCAGATTTTAGCCGGTTCGATTCCCGGGTGTGGGAGAAGAGAATTTTCGAAAATCTTTGAATGCAGTTTGCTTTCTATTAAAAAATAAAGGAATGTTTCAATCAATCAATCAATCAACAGCCTGTTGCAGTCCACTGCTGGACATAGGCCTCTCCAATTGCACGCCACTTAGATCTATTTTCGGCTTCTCGCATCCAGTTTCTGCCAGCCGTCCTGCGCAAATCGTCACTCCACCGTGCCTGAGGACGTCCTACACTACGTTTGCCGAGACGCGGTCTCCACTCTAAAACTCGTTTACCCCAACGGTTGTCGGTTCTACGACTAATATGGCCAGCCCACTGCCACTTCAGCTTACTAATCCGGTGGGCTATATCAATTACCTTGGTTCTCTGACGGATCACCTCATTTCTGATGCGATCCCTCAGAGACACACCGAGCATAGCCCTTTCCATAGCCCGCTGAGCGACTTTGAGCTTATGGACCATACGAGCCGTCAGTGTCCACGTTTCGGCTCCGTATGCCATGACGGGTAGGACGCACTGATTGAAGACTTTCGTCTTTAGGCACTGTGGGATCGACGATGTAAAGACTCGACGTAGCTTCCCAAATGCTGCCCAACCCAACTGAATTCTTCTGTTCACCTCGCCCTCAAAGTTGTTTCTACCTAACTGCAGTGACTGCCCGAGGTACACATATTTTTGAACAACTTCGAGAACGGCACCGTGAATCGCAATCGGTTCCGGTAGAACATGTTCGTTGAACATGACCTTGGTTTTATCCAAGTTCATCCGTAGGCCGATGCGTACAGAAGTGTCAGCCAGGTCATTCAGCATCTGTTGTAGGTCCTGCAGTGTTTCTGCCATAATGACGATATCGTCTGCAAATCGCAAGTGAGAGATGTACTCGCCATTGATGTTAATGCCACATTCTTTCCAGTTCAGCGTCTTGAACATATCCTCCATTGCATTAGTGAACAATTTCGGGGAAATAACATCCCCTTGTCTCACTCCTCGATGCAACGGTATGGGACTTGTTTGCTGATTCTGTACTTGAACGGACATGGTGGCGGCCTCGTAGAGACATCTCATCACTTGGATGTATCGCCAGTCTACTTGGCAGCGCTGCAGGGACTCCAGAACAGACCAGATTTCAACCGAGTCAAAGGCCTTTTCATAGTCCACAAATGCTAGACACAGGGGCTGATTATACTCTTCGGTCTTCTGTATAATCTGCCGCACTGTGTGAATGTGGTCTATGGTGCCGTATCCGCTCCGAAATCCAGCCTGTTCCGGTGGTTGGAAATCGTCGAGTCTTCGCGCAAGACGGTTCGTGATCACTCTTGAGAACAGCTTATAGACGTGGCTTAGAAGGGATATGGGTCGATAGTTCTTCAACAAGGTCTTGTCTCCTTTTTTGAAGAACAAGACGACCACACTTCTACTCCACGCCTCTGGAGTTCTCCCTTCAAAAAGGACAGCGTTGAACAGCTTCTGGAGCTCCCTCAGTACGGGGTTACCCCCAGCTTTCAGCAGCTCTGTGGTAACGCCATCTTCTCCAGGGGCTTTTCCATTTTTAAGCTGCCCAAGAGCGATCTCGATTTTGCCAGTACTGACTTCTGGCAGGTCTTCGGTGAAATGGCGTGTCAATGTGGCTCTAGGACCCTCATTTTCGGGATCAGGACGAGATGCATGCGATGCGTATAACCGGCTATAGAAGTCCTCCACTTCCGAAAGGACTGCTGGCTTCGAAGAAACGACTTCTCCACTTGCTGTGGTCAACTTCGTCAGGTGGCTTCTTCCAAGAGATTGTACGAACACCTTTGACCCCCGGTTCTGCTCGATTGCTCTTTCAACCGAAAGAGCATTGAAGCGCCGGAGGTCGCGTCGTACGTGCTTGTTGATCTCTCGGTTTAGAAACCGCTTTGCCGACGAAGTGACAGGTGGGTTTTCACGTCGTTCCTTCATTAGGCCTAAAGTCTCTTCTGAAAGCTTAGACTTCTTGCCCTTACGCTGCATATCACAGAATCTTGTTCCTTCTTCCCTGAGGATCCGAGTCACATTTTCGAGGTTCTGGTTTACGTCTGTTGTGGTTTCCACGGCAGCGAATCGGTTTTCCAGGTTTGCCTGGAACGTTTCAGATCCAGCCATGGTCTGGAGCAGAGTTGGTCGGAGTCTGGACTTCATCAGAAGGACACGTTCGGCCTTGAAGTTAATATTCAGAGTGCCTCGGACAAGTCGGTGATCGCTACCGGTATTGAACCTGTTGATCACGGAGACGTCTCTGAATATATGCCTCTTGTCCGTCATGATGAAGTCGATCTCATTTTTGGTCATAGTGTCGGGGCTTTGCCACGTCCACTTCCTTTGGGGCTGTTTCTTGAAGAAGGAGTTCATCAAGAACAACCCCTCTCGTTCGAGGAAGTTGACGAGCATTTGCCCCCTATGATTTCTGCTTCCAAATCCATGGTGTCCTACTACCGATTCGCAGCAATTCTGTACTCCCACTTTGGCGTTAAAGTCCCCCATGACAACGGTGTACTGTGTCTTTGCGGTGGAGTGGAGGGCTCTCGATATGTCATCGAACATATCTTCCACTTCGTCGTCCGAGTGTGTCGAGGTCGGTGCGTATACTTGCACTACCTTTTTTTTTTTTTTTTTTTTTCTGGATGGGAAATCATCAAATGACCCCTCCCGCCCTGGGTGGAGCGGTAGGGAGTGTCAGACTTTTACTGACTAAAACCCACCCGTGATCCTTCTTGTGCCCTATGCGTTCCAGGGCCGCGGTAACTCTTTCGAACAAATTCCGCAACCCTAGCAGGCACCGACCCTATGGGGCCCCGTCCTCGGTGCTGACGGCTCCTTGTGACGCGCGTGGAACACAACGCGTCGTCGACTCAACCTGGTATCGGACGGCGAGCCACCCACGCTCACCGTCCCCAGGCGTCAGCCACTGCGCGATAGCACAGCGGCCGACTTGTCTCTGGAGGGGGCCGAAATGGGACCATTACTGGCACTCCATCTCAGCACCCTCCCGAGCGTTGGGAGCCGCAGCACTCGCAGCAGAAGCGGCAGTGGCGGCGACAGAAGCCGCGGCGGCGGCAGAGGCGGCGGTGGCGGCGGACCTCTTGCCCCTGGTCGGGGCGGATGGCGCGCAGGCCCTTCCCCCAGCCCAGTGCTCGGCCGGCTTGCCAACAGCCGCACATGCACTGCAGTGCGGCGTGGCCTCGCAAGAGCCGGCCTTATGACCGGGCTGACCACAGCGGAAACAGAGTCCGCTGCGGTCGACCTCCGAGGGGCACATAGCTCCCGTGTGGTTGCCCACATGGCAGCGGTAGCACCTCAGAGGTCTGGGTTCCAGCAGTTTTACCCGCGCAGACACCCATCCCACCAAGAGCCTTCGGCCCTCCGACACAGTTCTGGCCGCCGTCACGGGGCAGCTCACCACAAGGGTTTGCATGCCCGTGTTGTCAGGCCGGAGGGTGCCCGCCTTGACGAGCTCGGCAGAGCACCCCCCAGTCCTGGCGACGGCGGCCACAACTTCCTCCTCCGTCACGGAGTCATCCAGGCCCACTATGCGCATGTCGATGCGCTTAGTCGGCCTGGACACCCGGACCTCGTCCGCGGGTAAGACCGCCCTCAGCCTTTCGGCCAGGGCGTCCGCGAACGGGCCACTCTCCGCTCCGGCGAGCTCGAGCTTGCGGGCACCGGTTAAGGTCCTCCTGACCCCGATGCCCCCGCTGATGCCCAGCTCTTGGAGGCTCACCGCCTCCTTCGCCCGCTTCAGTACGGCGAGATACGTCACGCCCCTCTGTTCCGCTTCCGGCTGCAGTGTGAGCACTACAGCCGCGGATTTCGGGGCGCGAAGCCTCGCCGCAATGGCGTTGGCTTTCCGCCGCTGCCTCCTCGCCTTGCTTTTAGCAGCTTTCGCGGCCCGCCGCTTCTGGCCAGCAACCTGCCACTCGGCCTCGGCCGCAGGAGGGTCCGAGGGTGGGGGTGGGGGCGGCTGCGGCACCGCTGGCGCCGCAGCCTTAGCCGCTCCTCCAGCCTTCCTCCTACCCCTCTTCGCCGGGGCCGCCTTGGTCGTCGCCGGCGTCGCAGTCGCCGGCGTCACAGGCGCTGGCGCAGGCGCCGGCGCGGCTCCGCCCTTGGCCTTCGCCTTCACCCGGCCAGACGTTCCCGGGCCGGCAGCCACGGCGGCCGCGTACGAAGCCGCCTTTTGCTGTCCCGGGGGACCCCGCGTCGCCGCCAACGGGGGACGCCGGACCATGTCCTCCAGTACGGAGACCTGCCTCCGGAAGGGAGCCAGCTCCTGCCGCACCAGGTCCCGTACCTGGCTCAGCACTTGGCCTCCCTCCGGCGCTGCCGGACTCAGTCCCCCTCGCGGCTCCGCAGAGGCCGCTCCGGCCATCCCCGCCAGATCCCTCCGGAGCGACTCATTCTCCCGAACAAGTCGCTCCGTAAGAACCGCGAGGCGGGCGACCTCCGCCCGCAACTCCGACGCCTCCTTTGAGGCAGGTCCACCAGCGTTGGCTGCCGCTGCCGCCAGGATGGAGGCTTTGGCCGCGCCGATGGCCTCCCGCTTTGAGGACTGCTTCCTCTTGAAGGCCACAGCGCGGATCGCGGCCTCCACGACCTCCGCAAACTGGGCCTTCTGCTCCTCAAAAGTGGGAGGCACCTCTCCCGGGGCCTCCGAGTCGTCGGAGTCGAGAGGAGGCGGAAGAGCAGAGGGAGCCCTACGACCGCTCCCTCCAGGGCGACGCCCCTCCTCCACCGACCCCTCGGCCCGACGGCCCGCCCCCCGGGTAGAGGGAGCCAGCCCCCTCCCTGCCTCACTGCCCCTGCCCCGCCTTGCGGTGGGGATCTTGCGGGCGGAGGCAAACTCGCCCTCGGAGGACGACTCCTTGTCATCCTCCCGTCTGGGTCGCTTGCGGAAGAACTTCTCCGCAGCGGCCCCCCCTCCTCTGTCTCCAGAGCCCGCCGAGCTGACCGTTACTAGGTCAAGTCCAGAGCCAGAATCTGACCCTGCACCTCCCCGGCGCTCAGGCGAACTCCCCGCATCACAACCGAACGCCATCAGCTCCTTGAAGGAGGCGGATCCGGATGACGTCGATTCTGAGCCTCCTCGGCTCTTGTTGCCACTGGCAAGCGGAAGACGGTTGGTGCCCACCCCAGAGTACGGAGGGCAGCCCGCCGAAGCGGGGTGGGATTCCCCGACCGCTGAGCAGTCGGGACCCACCTGGGGACTCATTTTGCAATCGTCTTTTTTCATTTTTTGTTCCTTTGAAGGGTGCGGTCCCTTTTCGCTCCACCCCTTCTCAGGGCCCTCTCTCCCAACCTCACCTCTCCACCTGCTCGCTGCTCTCACAGTCACGTCTGATGATCAGACGCGTACCAGAGAGCAGCGAGCAAGCGTGTGTCTCTCTTGGTCTGATCCCTCACTTGCGACCTTCCGGCATGAGTGGCTCTACCGGGAAAGCTCGCAAGATCATTGGGACGCTCAAGCCCCACCACGACGACAACGTGGAGACACATTCGGTGGGGATACTTGCACTACCTTGAGGCTATACCTCTCGGTGAGCTTCACAATAAGGTACGCTACCCTGTTCGACACACTTGACATTTCCACAACGTTGTCAGATAGGGACTTGTTTACCAGAAACCCAACGCCGCCTTGAGATTGCTGGTCTCCCTCTCGGAAGTACATTAGGTGACCCGATTCCAGGGTTATGGTGTCCTCCCCCTTTCTTCGGACTTCACTCAACCCTAGTATGTGCCACCTAATTTTCCCAAGTTCCACCTCGAGTTGCGCCAGATGCGAGTCAAGCCGTAGCGTGCGTCCGTTGTACGTCGCCAGGGTCAGTTTATTGTTGTGGTGGCCTCCCGTAGCCCGGAGATTCTTGGCACCCCCCGGAATGTTTCCTTTGAGTAAAATTTTCTATCTGCAGTATTAAGAGTTCTTTCCCTCCAGGTGGCATTACAAAATTCCACCCTGTATATATGTCGGACACGTCATTCGCAACGAAGACTTCATGGAGCGCCTCATCGTCCAAGGCCATGTAGAATGGGAGACCTTAAAACAGCAGATCACCTACACGTAGGACCGACCCTATTAAAAGTACCACAAAATGCTCCATCGTGCAATGCTCTCGCGACACCCACAACAAATGCTGTTGGAAACGCATTGCGACAACGCAACGCATTGCGCAACGCGAATGCGAGGGCTACCGTACTCGCGGAGATAACCGATACAATCTGACATCATCATAAGCCACGACCATTCTGTCAAGAATGCACAACTGGAGAGAAGTCACTTCAATAAATACCTGCTCGATCCAGCTGTCTGGTGTTTCTGGATGACTGCAATATGGAGGTGTACTTCGAAAACTAAAGGTACTGGAAGGTTCTGGAATTATCCGGCGTCCTGGCTGGCATATGTACCGACCGAGTCAGTATTGGATAAGCGATACAAGTGATAAATTCGAGAGCGATCTGCGAACTTAAGTGATTAGTAGTGCGATTGTGTTTCATAATTAGTAACTTTATAGTACTCGTATAATTAGTGTTGTGTAATTAAAGTGTCATTTTTGGTTGTTTAATCGGTTGTTTTAACTAGTATTGTTACGAACCCGAAGCTCGTAACAATAGTGTACATTGTTAGATTTAGATTATGAATGGTTAGTCACATTAAAAAAAATGTAATCTATAAAATGAATTCCACGGGTATTTTGCATAAATATTCACAAAAAATATTCAATATAACATACGTAAATATTGATGTAAGGCACCACATAAAAGTTTATTTATATAACACCTCAACTTTTATAAATAGTACATGCACAGTCAACCCACGACCCTCAACCCCGTTACAAAATCCAAGAAAGTCGACATAAATAAAGAAATATTATAAAAGTGTGAGCGTAAATTCAGCGAAAAATTCCACTTTTTCCTAGAAAACGTAGTATTCCCGTAAAATGATTTTTATCTTTTGTGAGGCGAGAAGCCTCCCTCTGTGGTTTATGGTTATATTTTTACGTTTTTTTACGCTTCATTAGTGTAACCGCAAGTTAGTAGCGGACCTTTAGATTACCGGATTTAGTGTCTTAGTCTTGGAAAATGATAAAGATTGTTTTGTTATGAAACCTTTTTTCTTATTGAGGTAGAACATCATCAGAACGCAATTAGAAAACAAAAATGTGTGTTACTGCAGAGTGCCAACTGAAAACCGGCGTCTGACGCCCAGCAAATGCTGAGACGGTAACCCTTCCAGTATGGGAACGACCTAATATTATTTCTGTTACTTTGTTTGTGTCAGTGCCGAATAAATGTTTTCTATTCTATTCTAAAATATTAAAAATAAATCGTCATTGTTAACGTCAACAGCCCGACTTCGCCCAAAAGATAGGATATTTTTTTTTTTTTTTTTAAACCATGTCATTAGCCTTACTAGGAATTAATTTATTTATGTCTGTCTCCACATGGGAGAACATGTACCTTATTTAAGACTTGTCTAATTGATATTGTGACGGATGCAGATTTATAAAACAGAAAGGTTGTCAATTTTTCAAGTTTTTATTTTAATCAAACCACCTTTTTTGTGGATGCTAAATCATCAAATTACTTCTTCCGCCCTGGACGGAGTGGAAGAGAGTATGAGACTCTTATTGATTAAAACCCACCAGTGTTCCTCTTCCTCTTCCCTTTGCGTTCCGGGGCCGCGGTAATTCTTTCGAACAAATTCTACAATAACCAAACCAGGTGCGGGATCTTTTTAATTAACATGTTAGATCGCTACGGAGACGAAACATCTCAGATCCCTTCAATCCTCTAAACATTAAATCTATACCTATGTTATTCGCGTATCAGTATCGTGACGTGACTAATAAAGCGAGTTACTCACAAGTAGCGAAGCAATCAGTGCTATTGATCTAACCAAGGGTTTATGTTGCGGTTCAAGTGTAAAAAGGGTCCTTGGTCAAGAATTTTTGTTGAATAAATAAAAATGTTTAGGCACGTGACGTATGGCAAGCGAATGAAAGCGTGAACAATGAACATACATAGTTATACCAATTAGAAACGAAGTGACGTTTTTTAATTGCCTTGTTCATCTTTTTTCATGTATTGTTTTTGCTTGTAAAAAAACAAGATTTCATGTTACCACAGTACTTAGTACTTACAAATATATCGCCATCGCCTAGCTTTTTATATGTTCAACACTTAAACCCACATCCAATCAATTTAGTTAACAAACTGCAGATAATTTAAACCCAAAACAAATATTAACTATGATATCCAAAACTGGATTAGATTGATTGTTTACAGTAAATACAAGCACAGGTAAATACAGTTTGATTTGTAACGGTGTGTACAGAACAATAATATTATGTTTTGTTATACCCTATTTTGTTTACTTAATGCCTATTCCATTGCGTTTATGGTCCATTCGTATTTATTTAAATTATTGATACTTTATCGTTTTTTTTTTGACACGTACACCTTTTGACTCTTCATCACTCATTGATGAAAGAAAGAAAGAAAGAAAAATGGTTTATTCGACTCATATATACACACAGAGGTACAAATAAACAAACAACAATAAAAAAATGGTAATAAGCATCACCTTTGTACCTATTTTTCTGTTTCCTTCTTCTTATCTTTTTATGCGTTTACATAAATTGTTAAATAAATAAAAAGTTAAAAATTACATGTCAGACCCTTTCATGAAAGCCCCAAACATGCTCAACCCAGATACCGATCTAAAAAACTCAGATTCAGACTCCCTATTGAGAATCCGCAATCTGAATCCGCCAACTACCTAGCATACATCGAGCACCGGCCGAATGGTAGGTAAAGTTTAGTTAGTTTTCTGTAACTTCGTGTACAGAAAGTATAAAATAAATAAGTGGCATAATAAATTATTTAAAAAAAAAAGTAATCACCCTTACTGCTGTGACAAAATGGCGATGTTACTGTCAACTAGTTACCACTGTTGTGCAGTCAAGAATAACTTTGGAACAATCTGACAATATTTAACATACAAAAAAAAAACTTCAGGTCTGTAAGCCATAAAACATGAATCTATGTTTCTGAAAGGGAAGGGGAGTTAGCACGCTCACAAACACTCGTAGACAACACGCACTAAATAAATAACAATAAACTAAGAAATCTGAAACTCTATAATAAAACTGACTACCCACTTTATTTACTATCAAACTTTTGAAACTTATGCCGACTTCGCAAAAGAAACTCTGAAGCTATTTGTCTTATCTCATAATATCCAACTTAGACATTTCACTAACTTCCTTACATGACAGTTTTGACGTCAACACTATCAACTTTCTACGGTTGGCAAAAAAAGGTTCGGATATTTTCACAGCCATATCCGTCCGCGGTTTTTGTGTTAGAAATACTAGCTGTTGCTCGCAACTTCATCTGCGTTTGGTAACAATTTCATGGACTTGTTTTGCACGAAGCCTTTTTCTAAAATAAGCCTTAGATACTTCTTTTAACATCAGTTATCTGCCAGTGAAAGTTTCGTCAAAATTGGCACAACTATTTTTTTTGTCTTGGCACATTGGCACTTGGCAAATTGACACAACTAATTTTCCGTCAAAATTGGCACAATTATGAAATTAGCCGGAACCAACATATCGACTTTTTATTGTTAAAGCCTAAACTTTCATAACATCCATAAGTAAAAAGCTGTTATTTTGATATTACAAAAAGACACTTCAATTTTTTTTTATTTGTAAAGTTTTGTCTATACAGATACATATTATTATGTGACAAAGTTGTGTATCGGTATCTATTCTTGTGTAACTAAAGGCGGGTATAGTCGAGCATTGAACCAATATTGACTTAGGTTTTATGATGGATAGATAGGTTGGTCAAGTTTATGTGAAGATTTTGGTAGGGACGCAGGAGATGGTTTTATGATATTTTGATGGTCATATTATGCTGATGCGGCTAGTTGGGTGGATACTGAAGGCTCGTACAATCTGTACTTACATATACATAATATACATACTAGCAGAGCCCCGCGGTTTTACCCGCGTAGTTCCTGTTCCCGTGAGAATATGGGGATAAAATGTAGCCTATGTTACTCAGGGTAAATGTAGCTTTCTAATGGTGAATACAAACGTACAAATCTTTCCTCTTTATAATATTAGTATAGATTAAAGCTGAAGAGCTTTTTCGTTTTTTTGTTTGAACGCGCTAATCTGTAGAACTAACAGATGGATTTGAAAAAATATTTTTGAACGTGGTAGCAACATTCATGAAGAAGCTATATTGACATACATATACCCGAATGAAGGAAATATTAATACGCCTAGGTTAAGGCATAAATTTGCATAGGTATGGTTAGTGATCAATCTTTTCCGAATAACGCTGTATGTTTTCGTCATCAATTTATCCTTTTCAAAATCTTTTGTGCATCTTATTTTTCAAATATTAACTTTTAGGGGTCACCAACCGAAACCATTACCAAGCCTCCGCTGTACATTCGTGGATATATCAGCGGGATTTATCTCATGAACCGTAATATATATGTACACAGTTGAAATTTTCACAGAGTATTTTTAGAAGTTCACTTAATGGTACGGAACCCTTCCTATGTGAGTTAGATTTTTACTTGACTGGTTTTGTTTTTATAAATCTATCCAAAACCCGTTGAAATCGCGTCGTTCGTTTCGTCACAATACAAATAGTAATCCAAAGCATTTCGGATCAGGTACAACACCCATTTGCGGGCACAATTGTAATATCACACGTCCTGAACGATCAAAGGTACCGGCTACATCAACCAAAACGCGGAAATGGAATTACATCATAAAAGCTTTTCTGCGGAAACAATATCCGATCTCAGAGGGTGGAAGCTGTATTGTTTCGAGTTACCTTTTGTTACAGAGTAACCTTCCGACCTTATATCTTCATGAGAATCAAGGTTACCGACATAGCCCGAAGGATCGCCACCTGAAGTGGCAGGGGGCAGGGCACGTTGCTCGCAGAACAGACGGTTGCTGAGGGCGAAAAATTTTGGAGTGGCGACGGCGCACCGGAAGACACAGCATTGGAAGGCCTCCCACTAGGTGGACCGATAACTTAGTGAGGGTCACGGGTAGCCGATGGATGTGAGACGTACAGGAGCGGTTGTTGTGGCGGAGCTTGGGGGAGGCCTATGTCCAGCAGTGGACGTCTTTCGGCTGATATGATGATGATGATGACAAATTCTTTCACAGTGGCCAATCTCAACAGAGATTAGATGAGTACGCGGGAGATATTATAGTGCACGAGTGTGTGCGCCCTCATAGTCCAACGGGATGGTCGTACGACCGTGGTCCGACCCGACCGGTAGAATATCAGTCGTACGACCGACGGCTTAACGTGCTTGCCAAGTCACGGGTGTGTCACAAATCACCAAGGTTTTTATAGATTTACTTACTACTGTGTTTGTGCCCATAGGAGGCATCCCACGATTACCTCATAGAATGATTCTAGCGAATCCATTAGTGTGCAATCGACTAGCGAGTTTTATTGACGTGCATCCCTTCCGCCATTTCCATACTCAACACTTACATAAAGATGAATATGCATGTAATCCATAAAAACAGAGACTTTACGATTTAAGCTCTATAAAATTGCATGATACCAAACTAAGTGAATAGTGGGTTGACCTGAGGCCTAAACTGATTGAAAATGAAAATAATATATCTAGTTTTAATTTCCGCGAATATGTGTGGGTTGCAGGTATGCACCTCCCTCCCGCCCGCTATATTATGCACATGCAAGATTACAAGGCAAAAGCAAGGATAATATGCACATGCAGGAAGGCAAAGCAAAACCCAACACCAATACCGACACATGCATGTGCATAATATAGCGGGCGGGAGGGAGATGCATACCTGCAACCCACACATATTCGCGGAAATTAAAACTAGATATATTATTTTCATTTTCAAATTTAAAATGGATTTCCGCAAAGTAACGCCTGACTCAATCAATTCTAAACTGATTGATTTTTAGAATTTTAAATTGATCATTTTGTATGTGTTCAAGGTTTGAGTAGCATATAAATCATACTCTTCATGGCCATAGAACAATTTTCAGGAGGATACTTCTTTAGCACTTCGCTTCATACTAGAGATAGAACTTGCGTTTCGGGAAGCTTGAGAACAGAAGAACGACACAAGAGCGAACTTAACGAGACTGCAAATAGCAGCACTCGCCTCGTACATGGTTGAGTTGTCTGCTTTTTTTATGTCTCCGCTCATCATCATTATCAACAGCCTGTTGCAGTCCACTGCTGGACATAGGCCTCTCCAATTGCACGCCACTTAGATCTATTTTCGGCTTTTCGCATCCAGTTTATGCCAGCCGTCCTGCGCAAATCGTCACTCCACTGTGCCTGAGAACAATATCAATACGAGTAAGAGCATTATTCAACACTGATTCTGATTTTCTTTCACACCGTTCCTTACCGTTCACCCCCATTTTCTAAGAGGCAGGGGATGATTTTCGAAGAATTATGGCGTACGTATTTTTTATTTGTTATAAGAAGTATTTTAATTATTTTTCACTTATGTATGTAGCGCAAACTGTAGTACAAGTCTCATACAAACTTCCACCGTAGTAGGTACTATTATCTAATCTGTGTTTCCACCTCCTATTCCCAGGGGAAAGGTTAGGTTAGGTTAGGGTTATTTTATCTTTGTTGTCTTTGTAGTAATATATACTTACATACCAAATTTCAGCTTTCCAGGACTTCAGGAAGTAGGTACCCTAACAATTTTGATGATCAGTGAGTCAGTGACGAAATCGACGGTTTTGAGACATTAATAAAATCTATAGTATAATAGCTACGATGTTCAAAATTTGTATGTTTAATGATTGTACTGATGACATTCTATCTTGAAAAAAATAAATATTACCCTCATCCACAGCAAAGTTACGAGAGTTCAAAAAAACGACGAAGCGTTTCGAGAAAAGGTAGGTAAAGGGGCACTAGCGTGCCCCCAGATGATGCTAAAAAAGCCAAAGTAATTCTAAATCATTTCTCCGCTCGGGATTATATGAAGGCGTTCGTGGGAAATATTGAAACACAGCTAAAAAGAAAATGTAAGAGAAAGCTTGGTAGACGAAGTTATCGTAAATTGGGTTCGTTTGGAAACAAGTGTGGTTATTAGTATCTTGTGGTAAGCAAAATGGAGGAAAACAAAACTGCCGAATCGCGATACTCTGCTGACAGTCTTTTGTTAGACTAATATTTTTTTATGGATTGGAAGTCATTAAATGTCTTCTTTCACTCTGGGCGGAGTAGAAGGGAGTGTCAGACTCATACTGACTAATACCCATCCTTGTCCTTTTTTTTTTTGGATGGGAAATCATCAAATGACCGCTCCCGCCCTGGGTGGAGCGGTAGGGAGTGTCAGACTTTTACCGACTAAAACCCACCCGTAATCCTTCTTGTGCCCTATGCGTTCCAGGGCCACGGTAACTCTTTCGAACAAATTCCGCAACCCTAGCAGGCACCGACCCTATGGGGCCCGTCCTCGGTGCTGACGGCTCCTTGAGGCGCGCGTGGAACACAACGCGTCGTCGACTCAACCTGGTTGCTATCGGACGGCGAGCCACCCACGCTCACCGTCCCCAGGCATCAGCCACTGCGCAATAGCACAGCAGCCGACTTGTCTCTGGAGGAGGCCGCAATGGGACCATTACTGGCACTCTATTTCAGCCCCCTCCCGAGTACCAGGAGTCGCAGCACCCACAGCAGCAGCGGCAGTGGCGGCGACGGAAGCTGCGGCGGCGGCAGAGGCGGCGGCGGCGGTTCTCTTGCCCTTGGTCGGGGCGGATGGCGCGCAGGCCCTTCCCCCAGCCCAGTGCTCGGCCGGCTTGCCAACAGCCGCATATGCAACGCAGTGCAGCGTGGCACCCATCCTTGTCCCTCCTAATGCCTTTTGCGTTTCAGGGCGGTGACTCTTTCTAATAGATTTGCAACCCTTGCAGAGCCCAATAGCTATTTATTAGCTTTAATAATCTTTTCTCTATCAAGGATCAAATATTGGACCCCATATCTCTTAACCTTTGAATCCAGAAATAAGAAGCCTGGCTCAAAAATACAGACAGCTTACAGGCACAATACAAAAAAGAAAAATCCAGACAAAATCAACAGGGCCTTACGAATTGTACAAAAAACTGAAATACAATGTAAATATTCAGAGGCTGGATGCTATTAAGTCGACAAAGGTCTTGGGTTAAATTCTTCATCACAATTTCTATTATTGTCAACGTGTTGGTACAGTCGTTTTATACATAGAACACAGAAACGTTTCGGCGGCCGCTGTCTGTGACGAAATTCTTTATACTCTCCAGACAAACTATCGTGTCAGCATTATCTTTTGCTCATAGAAATTGCCGGCCCGAGACAATAGAGAAGTTTCCTGAGTAACAAAACATGATTCTAACCAGTCTGTCTGTTAGATTATCGAGAAATATTAGACACGTATTATTTACTTAATCAAATTTATAAAAAATGGAGAAGATAAAAAGCATCAAAGAACAGTAGTGGAGGGCTTGTGACGTCATGTTGCTAGTAAAAATTGCAGCACGCAGTGACGTTACGCAAGTTACGCTTGCCAAGGTTGGTCGGTGGATGGGTGACCGTCTTAAAATACCGAGTTTCTTCCATGCCTCGGAAAGCACGTTAAGCTGTTGGTCCCGGCTGTCATTTGTAGATCTTTAGCAGTCATTA
Organism: Hecatera dysodea; assembly: GCA_905332915.2. NCBI lineage: Eukaryota > Metazoa > Arthropoda > Insecta > Lepidoptera > Noctuidae > Hecatera > Hecatera dysodea. The sequence goes on along the minus strand of HG995310.1, from coordinate 12,465,010 downwards.
CGGATTGACAGAAGCCAGAAAATCTGACACCAGTCTTGCCAAGAAGTATCGTGTTCCCCAGTTATTGGGTTGTGAAGGTCTGGTAGCCGTAGGCAGCCGCTCCACGTTAATCCTCAGCTGAATCAGGTATGACTGGAAGCCGACCCCAATATAGTTGGGAAAAGGCTAGGCAGATGGTGATGATGATTAAGCACCGACTGGTCCAGCTTCTTTTTTTTTGTACAATGTGACATAATATTTTCTTTGAAGTGATCGAGTAACATTTACAACTTGCACTAGGCACTCATAGTGCTGTGCGGGTATGAATGTTTATAATAATGGCGTCTCTAATGGCTACCGGTGCAGCAATTCTTTGTTCTATGGTTTCATCTCAGATTTTCACTAGTAAATTGTTCTTGGTTTCCTTCGCAGGGGATTTTTGATTCAATTTCGATAATTTCGCGTTTTTCATTGCGTTGCGTTCTTTGATTTCTTTTACATTGTGATTAGATATTGAATTTGGGGTGACGATAATCAAACGATTTGAAGTAATCGAATTTAAATAGGTACAGTCATGTCAAAACGTTAGAGCGAAAAGCAATTACTTTTTCTAAAAGAGTAAATTAAAATTGACATTTGCAAGCACAATGTGTTCAATATTTTTTGAGCTCAAAATATCAGTATTTCATTACGAATTTTAATGACGGTGTCCTGATTTCATGTATAATATATGATTGTAAGGTTGAGTGGAATTTTAATGTATCAGAATGCAGAGAAATCGTACAGAAATATATCAAAAACACTTTCCTTTCAGCAAACTCTTGCATTTTATTCCCATATTAAGGTCAAAAATAATTGGTCCACCATCTTGGGAGTGCAACATATCGTATTTAGCATGATGTGACTTGTCTTACCTATCATTGTCATCCCAACCAAAAGCATATCCGAAGGCCATTGTTCGGCATTTGAGTGGAATTTACCATGTGTGTTCTAAATAATGCATATATTCGATTGAAACTACACAAAAAACGTAGGAAGTGGTTAGGGAGCAATGTATCCATTGTAAAAATGTTATTGTCGCTGTGACATTTGAAAACAAAAATAACATAGTAGAAGCAAGAAATATTTTATGATTTGTTGTTTTTCATTATTTTAAAGACTAATGTCGTACGGTATTCTGCTGTGGGGTCGGGCTGCTGATATGGAATCCATATTTATTTTGCAAAAGCGTGCTATCAGAGCCATTTATAATCTTTGTCGCCGCGATTCTCTTAGGGAACTTTTTAAAAAGATTAATATTATGACAGTCCCTTGTCAATTCATATATGAAAATATTATGTATGTGAGGAAAAATCGACATCTTTTTAGCAAAATTAGTGATAGACATAATTTTAATACTAGAAATAGAAATAAATTAGATCAGCCATTATATAGATTAGCTAAAGTACGTACATCTTTCATGGGGTACAGTGTTAAATGTTACAACAAAATACCTTGTGACATATTAGAATTAAATGAAAGGAAATTTAAAACCTACGTTAAAAGCACACTTTGTAAACAAGCATACTACAAGCTAGAAGATTATATTCAAGATAAGAATGCTTGGAAACATGCTGGTCCTGCTCCATAGGACAATATTGGGTGTAGTAGACAAAGACAGGTGTAGTTACTGATCTTTTATAGTTAATTTAACACATACTGATTCATTGTTGGTAATTATATAAATATAAAACAAATATATAAAATATAAAACAAGGATTAAAAAATTGTAAATATGTGAGTACTATATCCCTGACTAGCAAATTTATTAATTTTACCTCTGCTGTCGTTACTTTGTTGTACCTGTTAATAGTATAGTACTTAGTTTTATTCGGGTGCATCGTCCTCACATATAACCAATTGGTTAATGTATACAAAATATTGTAAAACTTATACATATTTGAAAAGAGTAACTATGGAGTTTCTTGTCCGTTCTTCTCCATAAGAATCTACTTTTTGCGAATGGACAACTAGAGTCACTATAATATTTTTATTTTCGAATGTTTTGACGTTCAAAAGTGCCGTTAATGGTCTAGTTGAAATAAATGAATTGATTTTGACTTTGACTTTGACTTTAATATAGTAAAATACTTGTAGGTAGTTCGATATGGTAAGTGATTCCATAACTACCAAAGTTTTGGTTTAGGCTTCGGTTTTTATAAGAAACCACTGAACAGCACAGCATTCTTATATCTTGTCACGCTCACGGTTGAAAGCGCACTAGTTCGCGGGGGCGACCATTTGATACGCCCCCTTGCCACTTCCCCTGTATTTTATATATCTGTGGTCATTTCAATAGAACCCCAAAGTGTCATTTGTCAATTCATCGGCTGTCAGTAGCGATGTTGCTCGTTTCATACAGCGCTTTCAATCGTTTTATTCTGAGAACTAAAGACCTTACTCATAGATCAAGCGCTAAGAGTGCTGAGTTTTATTATTATATAGTGTACACTTTAGAGCTCGATTCAAACTAGATGGCAGCTCTAAAGTACGCACCGCTGCGCACAAGACTTTGGCTGTATGAGTTACAAAACCCTTTGCCTATTCAAAACGTCAATTGAAACAAAAAATAATGGCACCGGGGATTAAGACCGAAGACTTTTAAAATGTTTTCAAAATTATGAAGTGTCCGTTTTATTGTAATTAACAAATCATATCATAACAAATATAAATTATAAAAAAGTATATATGGTAAAGGTTTTGTACGTGGCCATTTTTCAATGACTCTTCAGCTCAGTCGGTTATAACTATGTAGGTATTTTAAATACAGTTAAATGGTGACAAAATAACAAAAAAAAGATAGCTTGTAAAAACATAAATATAGCGAAGGTTACTGTTTAGTGCAGAAATTATTTCTCAAAATTCTCGAAATCTTGAAAATAGAGTTCTTCGTGATTTTGACTACGAAAGGCCAATTCCAATATTCGTTACCAGACGTTCCAAAACTGAAAAATTCTATCAGCGATAAAAACTTACGAAATGCATAAATGTTTAGGAACGTCCTCGCGATATTTCAGCAGCGTTTATCAATTATTTACATTTTGAACTTTAGTTATACCTACTTACAGATAAAATTATACACGGAATTACCGGTATACGATAGTACATTATACGAGCATGTTCTTATTGTGGTAGGTACGAGTATATTGCTCTGACATTGGTTAAGTTTTAGCATCAGCACTATCCAGTCTTCAGGTCAGCAGCAGTTCTCATATAACTGCTTCAAATAAAATAGGTACTGGTATTCAGGTTTACGAAATCGAACACATAATTATCATGGCAGGTATATTGCTCTGTCATTGGTTACGTTTTTAACTGACTTCTAAAAAAGGAGGAGGTTCTCAATACGGATGTTTGTATTTTTATTTTTTTTTTATGTTTGTTCGCGCAGAACTCCGTCGCTTGTCAACCGATTTTAAAAATTCTTTTTTTTTGTTGGGGTATACTTCCCAAATGGTCCCATGAAAATTTTATCGAAATCGACCAAGCGGTTTTCGAAAAGTCTAAAAAAAATATCTACATTATTTACATTGACGACCTCTTACTTTACTCTGCAAAGGAGCAGTACGTTTTTTTTACACCAATGTGATTGGTTCGTTTAGGTGGGGGGAGGGGAGGGGATGTAGGTACCACTAAAAAGTGAAAAATAAAAAACTTTTTACAAAAAAATACAACCGACTTTTACACAAAAAATCAAAAAAGTGCAAAATAACTTTAATTTCGGAAGTCGGTGTTCAAAAAACGAAAAAGCAACCACAAACACCGAGTTCCGAAATTAAAGTTATTTTGCACTTTTTTGATTTTTTGTGTATAAGTCGGTTGTATTTTTTTGTAAAAAGTTTTTTTAGCATCAGCACTATCCAGTCTTCAGGTCAGCAGCAGAGCTCATATAACTGCTTCATATAAAATAGGTACTGGTATTCAGGTTTACGAAATCGAACACATAATTATCATCTTCCTGCCCTTATCCCATGTTACTCGGGGTCGGCGCTTCATGATTTTTTCTTCCATTCTGTCCTGTCAGCTGAACCAAACACATACCAAATTCAAAAATGCCTAGTTGAATAAACACATGAAAAAGTTCTTGTTTCAGCTAAAATTTCCCTTGGGACGAAGTCGCGGGCAAAAACTAGTATTGAATAAGGAAACTGAGTATACTTTTAACTGATATTGATACCTCTGCTACAATAGGTGTTTATAATACAAACATATTGATACCAAAGCCTTTAAGAAAATGAAGGCAAGGATTCTTTTGAAATACGATGATACCTCTGTAATAACATATAGAAGACTCAATCGTGTAGATCAAAATAAAGTTCCCGTAGCCAAGTTGATAATCTGCAATCGTTAACGCTAGTCGAAAACGAATCAAATGTATGGGAATGAAATCATCTCAACATTAAATCACGTGGTTAGAACAAACGAATAGAAAATTCGTAGCCAAGTTCACATCGTTCAAAATGATAAAATGAATTGTTATTATTTCTACTACGGTTAAAACATTTAAACAGTTACATATTTTTCCACTTTATAATATTAGTGTAGATTTACCATGTTTACGTGGATATTCATTTTTTTGTTAAAATTAATTAGGAATGGAACTGACCTCTTAAACAGATTCATATCAGAACACGGATTGTAGGCCTACTTACTAAAATGCTTCTTGGAGAAGGAATAGTGATAATGGTTGTACTTTTCCCTAATTAAGTAAAGATTTAAAAAGAAAAAAAAAAAACGGCGGAACTTTTTAGAAAGACCTTTGAATATACTCGTAAAAATCCTAAATGGTAATGATTTTTAGAACTGGCTCAGGCACAAGCTAGCCCTCTTTTGTTTTTGTTTTTTAAACCTAAAAATCCACGTAATTTAAAGAAACGACTTAAGTGCGAATAAACATTACAACACTAGGGCTTTGTGTTAAGATTTTTATGATAAAGATCTTAGGGAACTTCGTTCTAAGCTCGCTTCTTAAGGGATCCTTCTTATTTTAGGTATCGGTAATAGGTGCCCCATTATCCTTATTTTCTTTGTTGTTTATTTCATGTTATTAGTGTTTGGAATATCCGTAAGAAACTGTACACGATAATGACTTATGCGTGTGTAGCCTTCACACACGCTAAGCCTCATCAGATCCATAGGTTGTAGGTTATCCAAAACCGGTTTCTCCAAAAGGCCAGGGGCGCCCCGTGGTTCGTTAGGAATGAGCGACTCCATGTCGACCGAAACGCTTTTCAAAGCATTTCACGCCCTCCCAGATCAGCAAGATCCGCCGACCGCGGCATACCCTTGTTGAGCCCGATGATCCCATCACCCAGACCCAAGAGAGTAGTAGGGAAACCAGCACTCTTAGAAAACACATACACAGACTGCGTACCGTATACCGGCCTCGCTGACGTGGCCCATCGCGACGCCCCCGTCCAAATCCTCCTCGACTTTTGCCTAACAAGCCAGCCCGCGCCGCTGAGCCATTAGCGTTAAATCCCCAAAATAATATCTACCTGACCTGTCCCTTGCTGCCCTCCCTCAATGACACCGCTAAGCCGAGGCCCGTGTCCCACAGTGGATGCCCTTAGCGAGCGGTCATTAAGCTTGTAAGCTTAGTTTTTAGCCTTGGCTGGGGGCCTTACATTAATTTGAGACAGGAAAGTCCGGTTAAGCAGTAACCAGCCTTAGAGTGCTGAACAGCGAGTGGTACATTAAAAAAAAAAACGTAAGAAACGGAACACTCATAGGATCACTCGATTGTATGTGGACATGTCTCTTGTCGGACACGTCCGACGATGTTACATGGACGTGTCTGGACCGATTCTGAGTGAGCACTCGCCCTTAAACCGTTTTTTTGAGAGCTTGTATCAAGTAACAAGTCCAGTTGCATGGTAGACGTACTGTTATACGGGACCCCGAAAACAAGGTTTTAAAAAAACACTTTTGGTTACACAAAATAAAATGATATAATTTGGAGATTGACCTTGATACAATTTTCGGCTAAACTAAATTGGAACTGGCAGACACAGCGAATATGGAACAGAGATGGTACCGGTTCAGCGGTCGGGACGAGACTGGGGCTCTGCAGGAGCGGGATGCAGTGCTGACTTTAAAGTGCTGACAGTACAATTTAATAGAAATCTGTGCAATCAATTATTATTAATGATTAAGGGTTTTCCCTAGCATTGGGAAACCGTAACAGCCCCCCGATTTAAAGTAAACTACACCCTTTAAAGTGAAGTTTATGTTTAAGTTAAGGAAATATGAGTCAGCCGATTCGAAGAGATGGTCCCGTGTTAATGTTTGAGGGGTTTATGTCATCTAGTTCATGATCATTATTTTCAGGGGTTTTATTTTCCCTAGATTTGATTATTTTCTTGTGTATGCCAGTTTTATACACCTTATATATAATAAAGAATATAATAAGAATTAAAATTACAATTGTAATACTTGAATAGTATTTTTGATATAAAACAATGTGTGGTTTTTCAATTATATTATCAAGGCTTTTCAGGATTTCAGGATTATCATAAGCTAAGGAATCTAAGTTAACATTCTTAAGATTAACTACAGGTAAGTTTGATACAATGTTATTATAAGCTACAGTATTACAACAAGAATCGTTTAAAATATTAAAATTAGAAACAATAGTTTTCAGAGAAACTTTACGATTTTGATGCGGAGTTAAACGAGTGTCCTTGCAGTAGGCAATGCATTCAGAAGGTAAGTACAATATACCATTTCCACTAAATTCTATTTCAGTAGATTGGGAGTTATTACATTCAATACTTATTTTAGTTTTTTCAGACATTACAAATAACCATCTATTATGGCGTAGTGGCTGCCAAATGCTAACGTGACCATGAATAAATTTGGTTTCACAGATTAAAGGGATTGAGGTAAGTACCTTTGTAATAATTTCCGTCTCACAGGAAGGTGTTGCGGAAGAGGAGTACAATATTGATGTTTCACAAAGGTAATGGTCATTATTAATTATTTTACAATAATCTATGTTATCTAATTTACAATACATTGACCTGTCTCTACTTATACCGATATATTTAGAGGATGGAATGATAGTCGAATATGAATCCGGATTATTTTTATCATGAGGAACCAGTGAGGGTAAGTTATGATATACATTTAATTGTATAAGGTTAATGAGAGGGATTTTTACTACAAACACAACTTTTTCTTTATTGAAGTAACTAGATACTTCTGATATATTTAAAATTGTATGTATGTTATCGAGGTTTAAAGGAACTGGAAGTTGTTTAGATTCGGGTAAGAATCTATAGTTATCAACCAATTCAGTGTAAAGTTCCTTAGGTGATAAGATAGTGGGGTATAAGACATTAGATTTGCTAAACATTATAGAGTTAATTATGTCTTCAACTTTGAAGGACAAGGCTAGGAGACTATTTTCTATCATGGAAGTTAATTCTAGCATGCGAGACCTAATACCTAACTCATTTGAAACGTAAGTAAGATTTAGAATATCTTGGGACAGTTCGTCGATTGCATTTTTCAGATGCTTTTCATTTAGTTTTATTATGGACAGAGTTTCATTGAAAGATTTAAGCGAAGAAGTAGTGACTAATATATTTTCCTTCATAAGAAGGGCTAGTTTCTTTTGGTCTGTTTCTACCTCTTTTATGGCATTGTCGTATCGGATGGCATCATCTTCATCCATTGTGCCAAATATCTTTTTAGATATAGTGCCTACGAATCCTAGAAGTGCGGATCTTCTCGACTGACGAGATGTAAGGTGAGAAATAGCTTCGTTGTCATGGGTTATGTCTTTAAAACGGGTGTTCAATGGTTCAAAGATATTTGTACATTCCAGATAATCAAAGACTTTACCGTTATCACATGCTTGTTTGGATTTTTCGATGATAAGGTGGAGATTTAGGATATGTTGATTAATAAAGGATACATCGTATGGAATAACTATACTAAGATGACTATCAATTAAACTTAAAGAACCTAAAGGGTCGAAGTAGATTCCAGGACTGTTCGTCAAGGGCGTAATGAACTCCTGACCCAGCGCAGAATTACTGTAATAGAATATAATTAATATTAGTATTAAGTATCTAACTAGGACTACGTTTCAGATCTAGGAGCTAATTTGACTTCGTCATAGTGATGTGTCACATGACGTCTATTTATGAGTAAGGTCAAAGTGCTTCTACCATTGACTTTTACAACCTTATACGGTCCTTTCCAAATTGGTGAAAGGGCTTTGCGCAGACGAACGTGGTTTTTGAGATACACGTAATCTCCGACTTTATACTGAACTGGCCGCGAACGGGTGTCGTAATATTGTTTGGATCTTTCCTTAGATCTTTGTATGTTTTCGATGGCTTTCTCTCGAGATAATTTTAGGCGATGATGCAAGGATTTGAGGTATTCCGGATATGTAAGGTCTGATTGTAATTCGTAGACGGAATCCGGGATGAAAGGCTTCTGACCGAAGAGGAGCTCGTATGGTGTGAAGTTAGTGGTAGAATGAGTAGAGGTGTTATACGCCAACATAGCAGTATAGACATACTTGTGCCAATCAGAGTGATTTTCATTTACATAGGATTTAAGGTATTCTTTAAGTGTGGAGTGACTGCGTTCAAGTGCGCCTTGAGTTTGAGGATGGTATGGGGAAGACCAGATTTGTTTAATTTTTAGGAAACTGCAGGTTCTTTTAAATAAGTCTGCGGTAAAGTTTGTGCCTTGATCGGTTAAAATAGACTTAGGGATCCCAAAAATAGAAATAAAGTGCACTAAACATTCACATGTTTCTTCTGCGGTCGCATTAGTGATAGGGTAAGCGAGGGAATATTTGGTGAGGTCGTCCTGTAAGGTAACAATGAATTTGAGTTTAGTAAGACCAGCTTCTGGAAGGGGACCTACAAGGTCGAGACTGAGTCGTTCAAATGGCTTAGTGGAAGTGGTAGTTATTTGCATGGGCGATTTATTAATTTGTCTTAGGGCTTTGTTACTTTGGCATTGTGAGCAATTCCTGACGTATGTTTCGATATCTGTACGCATATTTTTCCAGAAATACCTTTCTTTTACTCGGTTAAACATTCGCGTTGATCCTAGATGTCCGGCAATAGGAATATCATGGTTTTCGCGGAGTATTCTAGATATCTCTGAAGGTGTGGGGTAGATTATAGTATTGTGATAAATATAAACTGACACTTCAGTATTGTTAAAGATATAACAGAATATGTTGTATATTTTCGCCCAGATGTGTTTGTCAAAAGGATTTTGAAAATCCGTTATGGCTAAATTTTGGTTAGAATCGGTAGAATTAAGTGATACGAGTATATTGGTTCGAAGATTTAATAAGCTTTTATAAATATCTTCATAAGAACAATTATGGAAGTGGTACACTTTAATGAATAGAAAATATATTGATTTTCCTTTGTGATCGAATGAGATAAAGGAGTAGAGAGTTCTTTCTCTATCTAGGAGCTCTTTAGAGTTTTCGAGGTTACTCAGGATTTCTTCTACGTGGGGGTTGGAGTCATCGAGATCAATGGAGGTAGGTATGACGATGATTTTGCAGTTAGTTTTCATGATGCTTTCGTTGTGCTCAATGATTTTAGCATTACTATTAAAATCTTTGTCACGCATTGTTTTCAGGAACTTGCTATAATTATCTTCACAAGGAGGATTTTCTGCGAGATTCGGGGATTGGTTGGATGTATTCGGTATACAAGGGTCGTCAATTCCTGGCGGTGAATCATCGTTTTCCAAGAGGTCTACAGACGGTAGTTTATCGTCAAAGTCTAGGGAACCAGGAGGTAGTTGGATATCAAAATCTTCGAGAGTAAGAGGGCTGAAGCGAGGTATGGATTTATCTGCACTTTGCTCAGAAGTGGATGGAATAGGATCACAGTTTGAAGGTTGAATTGGATTGACGGGATAACGTGATAAAGCATCAGCAGCGGCGTTAAGTTTTCCTTTCTGATAATCGATTTCATACTCATATTCCATTAGTTTCAGGCGCCATCTCTGTAATTTACTACTAGGATCTTTATGGTTAAATAGCCACTTTAATGGCCTGTGATCGGTAATGATCAAGAATTTTCGTCCATAGAGATATGGGCGAAAGGTTTTACAACCGAACAAGATAGCGAGGAGTTCTTTTTCAGTGGTATTGTAGTTAGTTTCACTCTTGTTAAGGGTCCTAGAGGCAAAGGCTATTGGCCTATCTTTACCAACTGGACCTTGACTGAGAACGGCACCGATGGCATAATTAGAGGCATCACACGTTAAGATAAAAGGGGCAGAAAAATCTGGATAAATGAGGACAGGAGCAGAGGTAAGTTTGTGCTTGAGTTCATCAAAGGCAACTTGTTGCTGATTTTCCCATAGGAAGGGCACATCCTTTTTCAAGAGTCGAGTTAGGGGTTTTGCAATTTTCGCTAAATTAGCAATGAAACGGCGATAATAGGATACAAGTCCGAGGAAGGACTTAATGTCCTTCGGAGATTTGGGAGTAGGAAATTGGGTTACTGCTTTTATTTTTTCAGGGTTGGGTTTGACACCATCTTGAGTTATTTGATGACCAAGATAAGCGACTTCACGTCGGAGAAATTCACATTTGTCAGGTTGGAGTTTGAGATTGTAATCTCGAAGCCTTTGAAATACTGATGAAAGATTGTCAATATGGGAATTCAGATCGTGAGAATATATAACTATATCATCAAGATATACGAAACACCGTATGCCTTGAAGGCCTGTGAGAGCGGTATTCATTAATCTTTGGAAAGTAGCAGGTGCGTTTTTTAAGCCAAACGGCATTCTTGTGAATTGATAATGTCCCTGAGGTACACTAAATGCCGTTTTAGGAGCGTCTTCTTCGTGAATTAGAATTTGGTGAAAACCTGATGCAAGGTCAAGGGTCGAAAAGTATTTACTCTGACCCAGCTGATCTAAAATTTCGGATATCTGTGGTATAGGGTAACTATCACCAACAGTTATGTCATTTAATTTCCGGTAGTCGATGACTATACGCCATTTTGGTTGTCCAGATGCATCAGTTTTTTTTGGAACAATCCAAATTGGTGAAGACCATGGAGACTCTGAGTGTTTTATAATTCCTTGGTCGAGCATTTGGTCAATTTGTTTGTTAACTTCTTGTTTATGTACCTCTGGGAACCGATAAGATTTGACATGTATTGGATTTGGGTCGCTCGTCTTTATGTTATGCTTAATTGCATTTGTGTGAGACAGTTTATCACCAGGAATAAAGAATATATCTGAGTATTCCGAACAAACATCGTGAAGAGCAAGTGAAGTGAAGTGTGAAGTGCTTCTTCAGGGTTTAAGTGAGAGATTCTAAGAAGGTTTAATACTTGTTGTGTTCGGAGGTAAGAGTTGGTGTTTTCGAAGTGACCAACTGAATGAGCGTTTGCTGGATCAAAAGGTTTGATTAAGGAACCTAAGGGAATGAGTGTGATATCCAGATTTGACTTCAGAGTGATAGGAGTTTCAGAAGTGTTAATTACCGATAAGTTTATTCTTTTATTTTCTTTGACTGCGACTAAGCAATTAGCGATCAGCAAATCTTCGTGGTAACATTGATCTAGTACAAGTCCTTCGTTAATGTCAGGGTTAGAGACGGAGCATTCTATGACAGTTTCGGACCTGGGAGGAATTACATAAGTGGGCTCATTGAAGTGTAACTTTATTTCATTTTCACCTATTTTCAAGGTTTCACGAGTGTAGTCAATTGTGCAGCCAAAAGCGATTAGCATATCAGTGCCAATTATACCGTCATAAGGTAAGTGTATTCGGGGTATTATATGGAATCTATGTGTGATACAATTTTTATCGTTTATTTTTAAATTAAGCGGAAAATGGCCCATTGTTGGTGAAGGTTGATCAGTGGGGTCAATGCCTTTCAAAAATATTATATCTGTTTCAATATCAACTGGTTTTTGTATAGAAGATCGTTTCAGTACACTTACGGTTGCACCAGAGTCTACAAGAAGAGATAAGGTTGTGTCCGACACTGAGGAATAGACAAGGATATGGGGCAAGCGTTTCTTAAATGAACCAATATTAATTTCGTATATTTTTGTTTCAGGAATTGGGCGAGGAGCAGTTGAGTCTAAGGTAACAGATTTAGCAGGTACGGGATGTTTTATTTTACGTTCGGCATGATCAATGGATACAGAGGGTTCAGTGGTGCGACTAGTTCGCAAGTACTTACTGTTAGGTGGTACAGTGGAAGCTGTAGATGTAGAAGATACGGCGGATACAGAGGGTATGGTGTCGCAGTTTATACGCGAGTCCCTATCATTAGGGGATACAGTGGATGCAGAGGATGCAGCATTGCGCTTTACTTGCAAGTCCCTATCATTAGGGGATACAGAGGATACAGTGGATGCAGAGGATACAGTGTTGCGTTTTACTCGCAAGTCCCTATCATTAGGGGATACAGAGGATACAGTGGATGCAGAGGATACAGTGTTGCGTTTTACTCGCAAGTCCCTATCATTAGGGGATACAGAGGATACAGTGGATATAGCATTGGTGCCTTTGGTATAGCAATGTTTTATAATTGGAGGTTTGGGTCTCACGAGACACCACCGTGAGCCCTTTATTCGTTTAAATCATCATTTGATTTAGCCTGAATATCTTCTGCAAGGTCATTACTGTTTAAAGCGTGAATTTGAGCTGGGTTGTTTTGATAACGCCTTTGGAATGGTCTTTGATTATTTGGATCTCTGAAGCGACTGTTATTGAACTCTCGTTTTCTGCATTCCTCGATGGTGTGGCCCGCGTTTTTACAATAGCGGCACACTGGAGGACTTGAGGTCGATGGTTTTGGATAGTTGGGCTCATTTGAATGACCTTGCCGAGCAAAGTTATGGTTTTGTTGGATTCGACGCTGAGCCCAACGTTCTTGGTTATGTGAATTGTTATTATTTACTGACGGGTTACGCTTTGAAATAGTTTGCAATATTTTCTCTTCAGACACGGCGAAACCAATGGCTTCATTTAAAGTTTCAGGGTCACGGCATCTGACTACCGTAGACAATCGAGAATTTAAGCCACTAATAAAAGTATACAATGCTAAATCTTGCATTGCTGCGACACGACCAGTCAGTTCGCCTTTCTTTTTCGTGGGTATTGAAATATTGATTTCAGTTAATAGTTTGGCTAGGCATGTCTCCACGCGTAGTGCGAACTGGTTGACCGTTTCGCTATTAGTTTGACAACAATCTTGGAGGTCCGAGAGTAGTGCAGCGTAATGTTTTTTCTCGCCAAATTGGTTTTTGAGGAATTCTTCCAGTTGTTGCCAATTTTCGAATTCCTTGATGGAGCACGCGCTTTCGGCACGGCCTTCAAGTTGGCTCAGGATATATTTTAGTACTATATCCTGTTGGTATGGTGACGCAAGGCTTATTGCATTTCTGCAATTATTTAAAAATGCATTGAGTTTTTCCCGGTTACCATCGAATTTACTGATGAATTTACTAATAAAGTTCATGTCTAAATCTTTTGTTTCTTTAGACATGACACTAGGCTCGTCTTTAGGCATGGTCAGTTAGACAAAACAAAGATAACGCGCAAAATGCAACGTTGCAGTTGGAAGGGAATGTTATGTTGCACTAGTCTCGGAACTGAGCGATAAGAAATAATACACTGGAATAATTTGATCAACTGAATGTTACTAAGGAGCACTTTGAACTTGTATTTATTTAACTGTGATGAAACTTGTAATTTAAATCACTGGCACTATTTTCACAACACGGATATTTTCGACGGAGAGTGAATGTACTTACAGGAACACAGATGCGACTGCGACGGCAACACGAATCATTTCGTAGCCAGGCGAGATCACCCAAGGTGAGTGGTACAATTTCGGAGTATGCCCAACTAGGCACGTGAAGGTCTGATAAGACCAGCAGGATACAGCGGCGTTGAACGAAGAGATACAGCGATACGGAGGTAAGATTAGGTTTCGGCACTTTTCACTGTCACAATCACAGCACAAGTAAATTCACTGAATTGAGGCGTTCCGAGGATTTTTTAGTTTTTAAATCCCTTAAGCTGCCACCAATGTTATACGGGACCCCGAAAACAAGGTTTTAAAAAAACACTTTTGGTTACACAAAATAAAATGATATAATTTGGAGATTGACCTTGATACAATTTTCGGCTAAACTAAATTGGAACTGGCAGACACAGCGAATATGGAACAGAGATGGTACCGGTTCAGCGGTCGGGACGAGACTGGGGCTCTGCAGGAGCGGGATGCAGTGCTGACTTTAAAGTGCTGACAGTACAATTTAATAGAAATCTGTGCAATCAATTATTATTAATGATTAAGGGTTTTCCCTAGCATTGGGAAACCGTAACAGTACGCCTATACATAATGTGTAAGGCTTTCCGCTAGTTTTAATAAAACTCAGATTTTTATTTTATTTTAATAAAACTCAGACAAAAAATTAGTGAATATGAGTTATATTATTGCGGAGCCCTTTTTTAATTTTAAAACAATTTATTCCCACTCTTCTCTCTAAAAATATGAACTACGTTATTTTTTGTAAACTCTCTGACTATAACTACATAAGCCACCTATATATATGTATATGTTTGGCATGAATAATGATGATTTATGATCTACGACTCGCTTACATCGTTTCAGATATTTTTATTTTCATCTTTTTAGTCAGTTAACTCTAAATGTAGTTGGAATTTATTTTGAACACTTTTTTTATTAGTAAAATATGCATCGATCATTGTTACTTGAGTAATTTAAGTGTGCGCACTGTGAATACTGCATCACACTCTGAATTGTACATAATAATATGAATGTGAAATTTTATATTTAAATACCCACGTGAAACAAAATCGTACGAATTTTTCTCTCCGTACTCTTACTAATCTGTCTGTCAAGTGTCATCATCATAACGAACACAGAACAGATATTTTATCTGTTCTGTGATAACGAATGTATGAATTCTTTTCTTAATTCTATTTTTTTTTTTAAGGAAATCATCAAATAACTTCTTCCGCTCTGGATGGAGCGGAAGGGAGTATCAGACTTTTACCACAGTAGAAATATGGAACAGTACAGAAACTACGAACAAACGGTCGAAACGGCACACTCACACAGACGCGCACATCTACGAGGCCCCTAAGGGACTTTCGCGGTGCGCTCAGTGGCGGGTGCCGTGTTCATAGATAATACCTACGCTATTATAATGGCTATAGGTGGACCACTCAGGTTTTCGTTTTGCAAAAACTGTGTACCCAAGCACAGATTTTTAATACTAGTATTAAATCCTTATACCGAAGACTAATTTTAATTTATATTGTATTATAATTTATATAACATATGGAATAAATTAATCCTTATGAGTATGAAAATATAAATGACCATAATTTTACGACAAAATTATATTCTAGTCGTTTTAATGTTTGTTCGGGCATAACTCCGTCGCTTGCCAACCGATTTGAAAAATTCTTTTTTTTTGTTGGAAAGGGTATAACTTCCCAAATGGTCCCATGAAAATTTTATCGAAATCGAACAAGCGGGTTTTTGTTAATTTCAATAAATGATAGCAAATCTGTCGGGATAGCTGAAATCGCATGTTTGTTTATTGTTTACACCAATTTATACCACGTACGCTGTGATGGGTATGTTTAGCTGGGAGTGAACCACTAAAAAGTGAAAAATAAAAAAACTTTTTACAAAAAATACAACCGACTTCTAAACAAAAAAAAAAACAAAAAGTACAAAATAACTTTAATTTCGGAACTCGGTGTTTTTGATTGCTTTTTTGTTTTAAAAAATACAACCGACTTCTAAACAAAAAAAAACCAAAAAGTACAAAATAACTTTAATTTCGGAAGTCGGTGTATTCAAAACAAAAAAGCAATCAAAACACCGAGTTCCGAAATTAAGTTATTTTGTACTTTTTGGTTTTTTTTGTTTAGAAGTCGCTAGTCGGTTGTATTTTTTGTAAAAAGTTTTTTTATTCAACATACAGAAATCCTTCATCAAAATTTTAGGGCAGATATTAGGTATAATTGAAATGGAATAAAATGGCATAGAAATGATAAACAATATTCAGTTTGTATTTTTTTTTTACAATAGCATTGTTTACATTTTGGCCAAAGAAGAAAGTCGCATGGAATAACATGCACTAACGCATTTTCGCGTGACTATTTCTCCCAGTCAACTCCTACCGCAAGTCGTGTTAAAGAACTTCGTTCCAATAAAACACTTATTGCAAACATTAAAAGTGACAACCCTAGCTCTCTACTGGAGCGTAGGTAATTATTTCAACAAATGGGCTTAGTTTCCATACTGCTCCATATTTTTACTGTGCTTTTACTGACTAAAACCCACCCGTGTTCCTCCTAGTGTTCTTTGCGTTCGAGGGCCGCGGTGATCTTTCGAACAAAATCCGCAACCCTAATAGCACTTTGCACACGATTTCGTCAGTGCAACTTAGTGCAAACGAATTTTCCGGCTTAACTTTTACCTCCTTTTGAAAAAAAAAAAAAAACCAAAACGTCCTTCTTAGTGCTCACCTAAATCATAAAAGAAAGCCTTGTGCACATATTCTTATTCCCAGTTGATAAACATAGATGGAAATATTATCATTCTACATCAGAAAAAGTAGCAATATCAAGTTATTCGCTCTTCGCCTTGAGTTACTGAAATATTTAACATCTGTGGTTTGGGGGTTATAGCAAAAAGGGTACGAGAATATTTTAATACGATCTCTTTGGAGTGCTATCGATCAAAATTTTACTCAGTATTGTTAATAAAAAGTTTTGTTTCTGAACTTTGGTAATCCAGCACAATAAAGGAGCCATCATTTTCATACCATCATTCCTCATTGTAAGTTAGTAACGTCTTCGTTTTTTGTTTACGTGAAAAAAGAAAAAAAATACGTGTCCAATATTTTTTGGAAATCTAGGTATCTGATGGACTAATTACATTTTTTAAATCAACTACCCTAGCATAAGCATAATCAGCCTTTTAACGTTCCTACTGCTGGGGTAAAGGCCTCCTCTCTAGGAGAGGGAATGGGCCGTAATCCACCACGCAGGCCCAGTGCGGGTTGGTGAATGTCACATATCTTCGACTTTTTTCTGGTTCTAGGACATGCCGGTTTCCTCACGATGTTTTCCTTCACTTTTTTGAGAACAGAAGTCACCTACCCTATTGGCAGCCTTTCCACTGCTGAGTATAGGCTTCCTTTCTTTGTACCATGGTTCCCTGTTTTATGGGAGTCTCGACCAGGTCTTAGCATCTACCATATTGACTGACTTATATTATGTATGTTATTTTAAGCCCTACTATGACGTCACAGTAGGGCGTGGAATCATGATGGCGTTGGCAAGTTTGTTCTGAAAAAGAGATAGTGCTATGCGACTTATGCACCGTTTCCCATACCGGAATCATGTAGATTTTAAGATGTCATGAGCAGCTGAGACATGGACTTTTGACAAATGATACAAGAATTTCTTTTTCCGAGAAATAAAATACTTTTACTTTCTTAGTAAAAATGTCACCATAACTTAATCGCGAGTTCTCGCAAACTTTCCACGGGTAAATTAATAGGTTGTTACCGAGACGTAACTTTTAACTTTTATTCCTTTGGTAACCCGAGTCGGCAAGTTTTAACGATGAAGTCCTTTGCTATTATATATCTGCAGCCTTGGTAAAAAACCACTTGAATGAGCGTTTTTTAAAGTTTGAGATGAGACACGATAAAATTATTAGTCCTCATTTGTCTGTCAATGTCAAAGGTTTATTTCAATCATAAACTTTTACAGTGTACTAGCTTCTGCCCGCGACTTCATCCGCGTAGAATGGTCCCCCATGGATATATCCCGATTTTGAAACATTCGTCATTGGTGCTCCACTCCTATTGGTCTTAGCGTGATGATATATCTATCCAAGACTGAAATATTTTTTCAAATAGGACCCGTAGTTCCTGAGATTAGAGCGTTCAAACAAAGAAACTCTTCAGCTTTATACTTTACTAGCTGCTGCCCGCGACTTCGTCCCCGTGGAATCCCCGATTTTAAAACATTCTTTATCGCTGCTTCGCTCCTATTGGCTTAAACGTGATGATATGTATGCCGAAAGCCTTCCTCGATAAATGGTCTATTCAACCCAAAAAGAATTTTTCAATTCGAACCAGTAGTTCCTGAGATTAGCGCGTTCAAACAAACAAACAAACTCTTCAGCTTTATAATATTAGTATAGATTAGTATTAGTATAGATTTGAAAAATGTTTGAAATAATATCATTCATTAAGGCGTGGCACTCTAGTCATGCGCACAAAACTACAATCACTCACTCTATTGCTCCATCATCGGATAGTGGTAAAAAATGCGACAGTCATTTAAAAATAAGCTACCATGATATCAACCACGACCTTTTATTAGTTACGAAAATCCGTAAAAATGATTTTAAACAATTGCTTAAGATACTACTAGTGTTACCAAGGAGAATACTTTGCCACCGAGTAACCGGCTTGGGGAACTCAGACAGGCAGTCGCTCTAAAATACTGGTATTCAACTGGAACCGGATAGACTAGACCACATACAGACAAAGACTTTTTTTTGGATGGTAATACATCAAATGACTTCTCCCGTTCTGGGCGGAGCGGAAGGGAGTGTCAGACTCTTACTGACTACTAAAACCGTGATCCTTCTTGTGCCCTTTACGTGACTCGCCGGCCGCGGTGACTCTTTCGAACAAATTCCGCAACCCATAAAGACAAAGGCTGGACAGATAAATTGTTTGATTTACCTAACATTCTTGCACCAAAAGTAACAATACTAAACACATATTAAATCTACAACTGAGACCGTACGACGACGTGCCAATGGAATCATGATACCGTTGTAAGCCAAGGATCCGTTGGAAGTTCATGACGTCATGATTCCGGTGTGTGAGAGAGAGACGGAGCTTCCATCATACAACCGTTTGTATGATGTTTTTGGAGTGTTCTTGGGGTAGTAGAGAGAAATGATAGATGGAAATTCAGAATAAGTATAAATTTTACTATATGAAACTGTTACAAGGTTAGGTTGCGAGCGCGTGTATAGTGGAAGGCGGTTTCGGGCGAACTGTTCCCGGCGAGCGCTGCGCGTACCAGGAATGAAACAAAACTAATGCGTCAGCGCCCCTACAATGTCATAGTAGGGTCACAGTCCCTAAGTCCTTTCAGCTGCAAATCTCAGTTTTATCTCAACAAGCAATCATGGCAGACCCAATTCATCGTCAGTTATAATCTAACTAGCAGCATGGTCTGTTTTCCCATTACGTAATAATATGTTACCTTCATCAAAAGAAAGATTTCATTAATTATGACAGTTAATGAGATAAACCGCGAAAGGGTCTACGGAGATGTATAGAAAGACCCTTTGTAGAAATGAAAGCTGTCGCAATATATCTGAATGTTATTCGTTGAAGGCAGCGTAAGATTTTCCACGTGGTGAGTCGATGACCAAGCCAGGAATATAGGATTCTGCTGGATGCTCAAGAGCAGTTGATTTGGTGACGCCTAAAAAGGCCTATGTCTAGTAATGGATATCTTTCGGCCGGAATGATAGTGTCATTGTTTGATTTTCAAAGTCACGTTTGCTTATACAGGTTTTAGATCAAGATACGTGAGCTCTTGGAGTTGCTTCCACGTTTTTCTCGATATTGATCCACGTTTTGGAATAAAACGTGAGAATGGCTATGTCCAGTAATGGATGTCTTTCGGCCGAAATGATAGAGTTATTGTTTGATTTTCAAAGTCACCATTGACTTAACCAGGTTCCAGAAAATTTTGTAATTTATGTAATCATATTGCCATCCCATAGCAGTTCACAGCTACTCAAAGGCAGTTCCTATTGAGTACTAATTACAAATTTTCTCGATTACTTTCATAAAATTAATTATTTGTCATGCCGTCTTATCTTAATAATATTATAAACGCGAAAGTTTGTTAGTATGGATGGATGTTTGTTCCTCTTTCACGCAAAAACTACTGAGTCGATCTTGATGAAATTTGGCACAGATAGAGATTATAGTCTGGAATAACACATATGAGAGTTTTTATCCCGGGATTATGTTTTCTTGGGATAATTTCCGACATTCACACGTGCGAAGCCGTGGGCAGCAGCTAGTTAACAATAAATGATGGGAAAAAACATTTCCAACGATATGAAAATCTCAACGATACATTTCCAAGCGAACCAAGTCAGTTTTTTCACAGAAATTACGAGTATTCTTGCAGTAAGATTTTTTTTTATATCGGCGACGGCCGCCGGGTCCAAATGCTGTATTTTTGTGCCCTACTATAAAAAAGGACAAAGACTGACACAGTGCAGTTACACTGCTTCAGTAGGACAACTGTTTTATTTTTTCAAAAGTTCGGGGAGTGTCTTGAATTAAAAAATCCTGTAATATAAATATGGTTTATTCGAAATAGGTAAATGCTTTGAGTTTGAGTCTGTGTTTGTGTTTAAGTACCTATTACTTCGCAGAACAACGATTAAATCCAGTCAAAGCCGAAACAATTCAAGCTTAGCAATTTGACTTAAACAATGTGACCTGTTTAATCTGCCGTAAAATGTACCTAGTCATTTGTAAGAGTTCTTAATAATGTTTATCGTGAAAACATTATTTTTGAAAGGCGAGGTTGATATTTTATCCCTTGCATGTTTTGTATAAGTACGCTTGGTTTAGACAGTGCTTAAACCATCCACGAGCTAGCTGAATTAATAGCCTCGTTTTGTAAAATAATTACCACAGATATAATCATTTTGTTTTTTCAAACCATAGATTTCAATTCATAGATCATGACCTCTTAAATAGGTTTCTGTATCTTAAACGGTAAGAATGTAGGTTATCAAAAGACACAATTCGTACCGAAATACATGGACAGGTATTATTAATATCCTAACCAAAGTAATGATTCAATTTTTCAACGTTGACGTGTAAAAGTGTTATGTTTAACCTGTTTACAAAATAAATATCATTTATGATATTAAGTTGCAGGTTTTACACAATTAAACACGAACTATAATTTATTTATTTGGTTAACCAACAATTGTTTACACGGAACATTTACAATATCATTTTTACTACATTTATTAGTGTAACAATTAATTAATAATTCACACTTAGTCTGTACTTGGGCAAAGTAACGTCCTTATCCCTAGTTCACAATACAATGCCTAAATGAATAATTTAACTCCCTTTTTATACACTTAACTGCCATATTCAAATCAACTGTCAGTTAATTACTAATGTACTAAATGATTTTAATAAAAATCAAAATGGAAATAAATACAAAGAATATTGTTTAGATATTAATGAGAATATTTAAAAGTAATTTAGGAATAATTAAGCAACTACTACGTCATAACCGGGGAGTATCTATTTGATACTTGTTAACATATATCATGTTCGAGACACCATCATACAATATCCAAATTTACTTTCATCATTATTGTCTACAACTTTGTCCAATGCTGGGCTTGGCTTCTTTTTTCCTGTGCCAATCCCCACGCTTCACATTGTCCTACTGTTAGTCTTACTCTGTGCCATCAGTCCCTCATTGTTCCCTTTTAATGATACATAAACAAACACTTTTCTCAAATGTTTTCCTCAACAATAAGTTTCATGGCGCTCAGCAGTGATCGTCAACCTTTAGGCTTAAACTAATGCGAGCACATTTTGGAAATTATATTAAATTTCGTGGAAGGAATATTTTTACATACGTCAGTGCATTTTTATCATGATTAATGTATGTAGTAGGGATCACCTTTATGAAATGTGTAGGCTGCTTTATGGACGAGGAAAGGTCGTTGATTTTAGTGAAATATTACTGCAGTTTTCTGCTATGAAAATCTGAAATAGAATTAAGTATATAAATCTAAAACCCAGCAAAAACATAAATGTGAAAATGAGAGCCAAGTTCAATGTTGCCCAGCCAAGTCGAATTTTAAGCTTTAATTTAACTAGCCCTTTAACTGTGGTCTCATTACGCTCAAATTTATTGACAATTAACTTGACTCCCATGTTCACATTTATATTTTTGATTTATTATTCTTCATCTTACTACACCACTACACGTACACTTTCAAACGGAAGATTTTCTCAAAGTTGCTTTTTTCAGGCCAGCCGATTGTTTACTTGTGATTGTAGTACCTACTTAGCTAGATTCTAGTATTTTGTTTTCTTCTTTTTATCAACTACAAATACTAGTCGCTATTTATGATACACTTATTGAGGTAAATTTCATTATCTTTCACTACAGTGAGAAAAGACCACAGCGTAGAACCTGGTTGTACTGTAAAAAAGAGTGTTCAAATATAATTAGTGAGTAAATACATTCATAAGTATCTGCTGTAGTGCTCATTTAGCAGTATTCAAGAGGCATCAGGATAGGAAAAATTGCAAGAAAATAAAACACATTTGAAGTAACGTCAGCAAAAATGTTGAAGTAAATCATTACAACTTAGGTATTATTATTAACGGGAAAGTTTAATCGATAGATGCAGGCTGTTTATTTCAGTTTCTTAAAGTAACTGCTAAATGGATTTTGACTTTACAGTACCTAATATACTTAGTTTATAAATCAGAATAACACGTACGCTATAAATTATTGAGGGGGAAGTAGTTCCATGCAGGGCGGTGGCCAGTTTTGAAATAATTAAATTAACTTCAATTATTGCCTTAACCAATCTTTTGCGTCATTGTCAACAATTTGGTTTCGAAGTAATTAACTTAAGACAGGAAAGCAATAGAATAATTTAATTGGTCGATGAGCTCCTTATTGTTTGTGAGTTGAGCTATTCGACTACTGACAAAGGTTTGCACTGAATGGACAGGCCCACTTAAATCTGTGTCGTTCTTTCCTCAAAAGGCCACCTCAGACATTAACCTACATGGTTCTCAATTCTCATATGATTTGACCAGTACGGATTGTATGGACTTTAAAAGAGACTTTGACCTTTGAGTTTGTTCCGATGTTTCTTCTCAGGGTAGTCGATTAGGAAACACGGGTTTCACTTAGCTTAAAATGACCAGATTGATTTGACGTGTAAAATTGTTATGTTTAACCTACTTACAAAATAAATATAATCTATAATTATAATAAATCTGTAGAGAGGTCAATTCTGTACAAGGAATATATTTTCAAAATAACTATCAGGGGGTGATTAGTGATCGATACTGGTGCCAAAAACGCAATCAGTAAAATTTTTGTCTGTCTGTCTGTCTGTCTGTCTGTCTGTATGTTCTTTATAGAAACAAAAACTACTCGACCGATTTTAACGAAACTTGGTGCAATTATTCTTCATACTCCTAGGCAGGTTATAGTATACTTTTCATCACGCTACAATCAATAGGAGCAGAGCAGTGAAGGAAAATGTTGGGAAAACGGGAGAAGTTACTCCATTTTTTAAGCTTCCGTCGCGTGTGTAGCCTTAATGGTTAAAGTTAAATAGAAATCATGTATTACGGAAATGTTTTACATAAAATTATCTAAAAAAATGTCCCAAACAGCATATGTCTATATTTTATGGTTGACTCACAATAACACGTGTAACTCCCGATAGCTTAGCAGTTCGGCGCTTTCTGATTATTTATATGAAACTTTGTCAATTTTATACCGATCGGGCTGAGAGTTTCAAAATCGGGGGTAAAGTAACTATTCCACGCGGACGAAGTCGCTGGCAGAAGCTAGTTTATCATAAAATGATCATTTTCATTAAAGACAACAAGATTTATCAGAAGCTATTTATTAGTCCATTTTATTGATGGAATATGTAAAATGAAAGGCATTCAAGAAACAGCTTATTTTACAGTAAATGGTGCTATTATATATATATTGCTGAAATGATTGACAAATTACATTTAGCTTTCAATAAATGGTGCTATATTTAAAAAAATTATTGACAAATTATTTGTGCTAACAAAAAATATAACCTAATATGCCAACCATACTTCTTTAACTCACGACGTGACATTTTATTTTCCTACTTCAAACCACTCGACCTATAAGACAAGCAGATTTATGAAATACAGAAATAAGGAGCTACAAACATTTCTCTGACTCAATCAGTTTTAATTGACGGCGTCAACGAGGACTGCAAAGATCGAGTAACCGTTGTAGAGAGCCTGGAAAATAAAAATAAAATATTAGATGGAAATAAAATTGAAATCTAGTCTAAAGGTGTGTACAGACTGGTGAATTATAACATGAAATGTATCATTCTACCTTTCATTGCGTGTTTGTTGCAAGCATGGACGCAATCGCGCGCTCTTACCGCGCATTCACTACGAACCTCCAGCGTACGTCTGTTTTCGTCATTCTGCCGCGAACACTGCCCGATGAAACATGTTTCTTTATTTCGAATTTGTTATTATTAATTTTTAATTTTAAATTATTTTCATTTTCAAATTTAAAATGGATTTCCGCACAGTAACGCCTGACTCAATCAATTTTAATTTTTAATTTTGCTGTTGCATTTTTCTTCCGTCATTGACATCAATTTTGCGATTTCCGACCACGCATCATGCTTACGATATTTATTTTTTCACGAACCTTGTACGCATCTATTAAACAGAGTGCATTTTCCTCACTCCACGCCACTTCCTCTTGTCTCTCCATGTTCGTTGCGCGCATTCTTGATACATTTCATGTTACGTTTCACCAGTCTGTACGCATCATTATGGTATGTTGTTCCTGAATATTTTAACCGACTTCCAAAACAGGTGGAGGTTTACAATTTGACTGTTTTTTTTTTTGTGTGTGTGTTACCTCATTAATTTGTACTGGGTGTACCTCAACCTATTTTGATGATTCTTTTTACATTCGAAAGCTGGTGCCTGTTGTGTGGTTCTATTTAATTCCAAACCATTGTACACAATTTTATTGAGATATCCCTAATAATGCGTGGCTTAGTCTACATTGACGATGTTCTCATTCCCTCTTGTCGATGTAAAATGAAAAAATAAAATTGTGTACGATGGTTTAGAAGAGCATCTTAGTAAGAGAATCTTAGCAACTTAGTTGTTGCTTACTTTCCCTATCTAGTTTGGTGAAGATCTGATATGAAGAACAGAGATGATAGGAAAATCTTTCGGGATTGTTGAAATCGCACGTTTGTTTATTTTTTACACCAATGTGATTGGAACGTTTGGGGGGGGGGGGGGTGTATCACTAAAAATCGGTGATTTTGGTTGCTTTTTCGTTTTTTGAACACCGACTTCCGATTGTTTTTTAAAGAGATGTTGAGTTGGTTGCCTTTTAAAGTATGGAACGTTGTTGTTTTGGATGGTTAATCATCCAAAACAACAACGACTTCTAGTTACTTCTTCTCTGGGCGGAGCGGATGAGGGTCTCAGTCTCCTACTGACTAAAACCCATCCGTGTTCCTCCTAATTTTCATTCCTTTTCAGGTTTTGAGTTTATTTTGTTACACGTTGTATACCTATTATAATTTTTGGTGATAACCTAAACCGTTTTAATCTCTTTACTCTTCTTGAATCTTCGAAATAGAAAATTTACGCAAATCCAATAGGTACCTAGTACTTGACGTCATTCACATTATTTATCCATCACTTATTCTACCCCAGTTATTTACTTCAAACGCGCTTTACGAGTTTAATTTACTGTCATAATTATAAAAAAAAACATTTTTTTTTTTTTAAATCCGGTATTTTTTTAGAATGCCTCATTAGAGGTGTACTCAAGCGTCCGTTCCTTCTCAGACAATTATTTAAAAACGGAACTGGTATCAGATTTCTTGCTTTTTTATTTTTAAATTGTTTTTACATTCAGCAGGAACGTAGCTTAATAGGTCTATGCCATGGTAGCCTATGTACCTCAGTTCATTATATATTTTTAAAAGTAATCATCCTAATATGTACACTTCTACACTAATATTATAAAGAGGAAAGATTTGATTGCTTTTTTGTTTGTTTGCATTGAATAGGCTCCGAAACTACTCGACCGATTTGAAAAATTCTTTCACTGTTGGGAAGCTATACTATTCCCGGGTGACATAGGCTGTATTTTATCTCCATATTCCCACGGAAACGGGAACTACGCGGGTGAAACCGCGAGGTGCTGCTATATGACATAAAATAAATTCGAAATAGAGTTTGTTTGTTACGGTTTCACGCCTAAAGCTTGATCCACACAAATCCAACCCGTGACTGGAGCGTGACATGTCGTGGTTCGTACGGAGCTCAAAACAATACTGGTGAGTGCATTGTATATGAACTTACTCACACAATTCCATGTGCGGGACATATCAGACTACATTGTTATGGACCACGGCATGGACACGTCCCAGTCACGGCCCTGATATGTGTGGATCAACTTTTAATCGCCGAACCGATTTTTGTTTTCTCGATTCGAATTTTTGAATCGTTTTACACTCATAGAAAATTAAAAAAGATCACGATAAATATCGATTCAGGAAAGCTTGTGGTTATTCAAGTGTGACAATTTCCGCTATTGCAAGTATATGTGGCGATTACTAATTAATATTGAGCGAAAATCGCTACCTACTATTTTTAAGGCCTTAAAAACAGTCGCAATTTTATAGACGATGAATCAAAAAGAATGCTTTTGTTCACTTAAAGTAGCACATTAACGGCCCCTCCAAAGTACCGTAATTCTAAATGCGTTTGGAGTGAAAAATTCGCTCTAAGTAAATATTTGGAATGTTTTTCTGTATGCACGAAAAGAAAAGGCCCATTTCCCATCAATCCTAATATTATAAATAGGAGGATTTTTTGTTTATTTAAATACCTAAGCTAAGCTAGCGAATAAGCTCCGAAACTACTGGACCGATTTTAACCATTTTTCACATATGGAAAGGTATATTACCAGTGGGTAATGTAGGCTATATTTTATTATCGTATTTCCAAGGGAACGGGAAATACACAGGTGTAACTGCGGGGCGCTGCTAATGAAGTAAAAATCAGACCGACTAGAAAATTAAGAAATCTCACCTGATTAAAAGTCTGTATAGATAACAGTGGCAATTTTTCCCTTTTTATCATCAAATGACTTCTCCCGCTCTGGGTGGAGCGGAAGGCAGTGCCAGACTCTTACTGACTAAAACCGACCCGTGTTTTTTAGTGCCCTTTGCGTTCCAGGGCCACGGTGACTCTTTCGAATAAATTCCTCAACCTCCTGTGGATACCTATGGTCTAAGGTTAAGGCCTTTTTTTTGGATGGGAAATCATCAAATGACTTCTCCCACTCTGGGCGGAGCGGAAGGGAGTATCAGACTCTTACTGACTAAAACCCACCCGTGATCTTTCTTGTGCCCCCTTTGCGTTCCAGTGGTATGGACCACAGAACAAAAAAAAATCTGTTCTGTGGTATGGACAGTGGCAGTGACTCTTTCGAACAAATTCCTCAACATCCAGTGGATATCTTAGGTTAAGGCCTAAGGTTTACCTTGTGGCAACCTCCCAATGCTGCGTCTTCGGCTATGCGGTCACTTGTCTAATAAATTATACCGTACCTGACTAAATGTTTCTATAGATAGCAGTGCCATGCCACCAGCACTTAGCTTCAAGGGCCTCTGAGCAGCAATGATGACTATCAACAAGTCTTTCTGCAAGTCTACAGGCCAGGAGGTCCAGGTTGATTCATAGGCTGCTAGCGCGATGCCTTGACTCTGAGGAAGATTCGTGGATTATTAATAAGAGACTAGCAGTTTTTTTTGCGATTTTAACGGTTTCGTCTATTCAGACAATGTCACGTTGACAGTGTAATGTTGATAATGTCATATTGACAGTGTCTTGTTGTGTGTGAAAGCATAGTGGGCCGGGCTGTAGAACTAACCGGTACTTGGGAATGCAGTCAGTTTTTAGGACACGTTGGTACTTTAATAACAAGACTCCTGCGTGCAATTGTGTATTATCTATGCTATAGTAGTTTCTAGTCCATTCTTCTCTACAAGAATCTACTTTTTGCGAATGGATGACTAGAGTCACTATAATGTTTTTGCGTTCAAAAGTGCCTTTTAATGGTCTAGTTAAAATGACTTTGACTCTGTGCCTCAGAGAGCACGGTAAGCCGTTGGTCACTCGGTTGTCATTTGTACATCTTTGATTTTTGTTACGGGAAGTCTGAAGCCTGCCTAGTTTTGCCAAGGAATATCGTGTAACTGTTTTTTTAAGGAAACTGAAGGGGGTGTCAGACTCTTACTGACTAAAACCCATCCATATTCCTGCAAATATAACTCGGCTATGGAGGTCGGATTGAAAGTCGACCACAAAATAGCAGGGAAACCGCTAGGCAGATTGAATTCAGCCGTTTTCAGTATAACCAACAACGTTGGCACTTTAATAGATAACAGTGATTATTGGGTTCTAAGCAAATAATAAGCTTTGAAATGGGAGACGATTTTTTTTTAGATTTTACCATTTTAAAAGGAAGGTAAAATATAGCAAAAACGGTATGACGCATTGGTTTGCTAAGCATGAAATTAATTTAAATGATCTCAATCTATTTGTGTGCATACCTTCTGACTTGCGAAAAATAAAAATTATTTTACCTTTAGAAGAACAAAGAAAAATGTGTATTCTACGGCATCACGAGATTAAGAGTAGGGTTTATTTTATCATTTTCTTGCCAATATTAGCCCAGGCCTTATTATCTTACCTTTATGCTTAAGTCTTTTATTTTAAAGATTGCGGAGTATAAGCGGATTAATACGTCAACATAGGAAGATTAGAAGCCAAAACAGTTCGATTGAAATGTATGATCTTTTCAGAAAATTACAGTATTTAATTTGGATTTAAGAAAGTAAATTCCAATAAATAGAATATGTTTTAGTTATAGTTATATGTCTTTTTATTGGAAAAGCTTGCGGCTAAATAAAAACAGCCGCACGTTTCGATCATCGAGGTTAAGCAACGCTTGCCGAGGTCAGTCCGTGGATGGGTGACCCGGTAATTTTAAAACACTGGTATTCAGTTGCATCCAGTTAGACTGGAAACCAGCTCCAGCATAATTGCAGCAGTGACGACACGGTTGGCGCAGTGGTTGAAATTTCGGCTGCTGCGCTGCGTGCCGCGGGTTCGATCCCCGCACGGAACAAATGTTTTGATGGCCTGCAGATAATTGTTCCCGGTCTGGGTGTCCTGTGTATGTGAGTTTTCATGTTTGTGAACGCCCCCACGATACAGCAGTGCTATTCTGTAAGAACTCACGTTGCGAATACGATTCATATCTCATTTTCGATTACACTTCGTAACTCACCTGAAGTGAAAAGTGTTTGGTATTCTGACTGTCAAGTTAAATAACTTTTCACTTAAGAGTAGTTCGCTTCACCTATGTTCTCACTTAGTGGCGCTAGCGTAGTTTTCATCAAGTTACAGAATACCAAATACAGTTTTCACCGCAGAATCAGAAGTGAGCACTGGAGTGAGTTCTTACAGAATAGCATTGCAGGAGTAAATCCCAGTGTCGGGCAACGGTTAAAAAAAAAAGATTTTTTCGGAAAAGGCCAGTAAGATTTTTTAAACGGCTCTCTATCATTCGTTTCACTGTTTTTTAACATATAGTAATGTCTCGTGAGGCAAATGTTGGTTTTAATACTTACTTGTATAATAAGCTCGTTTCCTAAATAGCAGTAGATGTAGGCATTTATTAGTGCAAGGATTAAGTAAGCGAGGAACGTAATCAGCAGGGTAAATTGTTGTACACCGACCTGGAACAAAACTCTTTACTTAGTTTTATAATACTAAAGAGTACCTACACACAATAACATAGTGACTTAAGAATAGTGTTCAACACTATTCTTAAGTCACTATGTTGTGCCGATGCCATCAAGATTTTGTTGTGAAAACAGGATCGTGCAATGCATCTTGTATAGCTGCGTCTCTTTTTCACATTTTTTTTATGATGCGATATCATCAAATGACTTCTTTCGCGCTAGGCATAGCGGAAGAGAGTGTCAGACTCTTACTGACTATAACCCATCCGTGTTCCTCTTAATGCTCTTTAAGAATAAGAATAAACATTATTTGCTTAAAACAGGGTATAGAAGATGGTAGGTACACGAATACTAACTAATGAGAAAGAAAGAAAAAATCTAATTAGTGCGTCATATACTTACATTGTATTTTATGTATTTTTTCTTTTTTCACGTAAACAAAAAGCAAAGACGATACAGTGCGTTGAATTCTCGTGTGATGTCATTACATGCTACAATTTTAACCATGGCGTAACGTCACAAGTAACCACTCCTAATCTTTAATGCTTTTTTTATCTTCGTCATTTTTTATATATTTGCTAAAGCAAAAAAATAAGTGTCCAATATTTTTCGATAATAACTTACGGACTAATTAGAATATTTTTTTTTTACTCAGGAAACATCCCTATCGAATACAGAGCATACATGTTTGCATACATGTTTGTACAAATTATTTATGCATGCAATTTAATTATTTCCATTTTTTTGTCAAGATACTCTTTTTCACTATAAAAACTATTAGTGAATACTCAATCATACAATTTACTTTTGAATAGTCTGGTGTTAATAATTTTTAGGCCTCTCGGTATCTTATAAAATATTTTTACACACAAACACACATAGCCTGCCAGCTTTTACTATATTTAGCTAGCCTTGGAAACGGAACACGACGTGCCGTCGACCCTTGCTGTAGCTGGTTGTAAATCGTTATGTATCTAAACATCTACAAATGACGTATTAACAAAACGGATCTATTTGTGGCGCCATAAAATACGCGTTCCGCCCTTATTTATCGCAATGCTTGAATGACATTATCTATACTTAATATTATAAAGAGGAAA
Source organism: Hecatera dysodea (assembly GCA_905332915.2). Taxonomy (NCBI): domain Eukaryota; kingdom Metazoa; phylum Arthropoda; class Insecta; order Lepidoptera; family Noctuidae; genus Hecatera; species Hecatera dysodea. Next base: position 12,434,167 of record HG995310.1, on the reverse strand, counting down.
GATTTGTATTTTTGTATGTAACGAATAAACTCAAATTCTACTGGACCGATTTCAAAAATTCTTTCACCATTAGAAAGAGTAACATAGGAGTATATTTTATCCCCGTATACTCACGGGAACGGGAACTACGCGGGTGAAACCACGGGGCGCTGTTAGTATTTCTTTAAAAAAACTGACCTCCATTGTTGATTTCTCTATAAAATCTTCGTCTGAAACTAGATTGTGAAACAACATATCTGAGTATCAATTTCAGGGTATCTGGAATCTGATAAATCTTATAAGAGCTAAGCTGTACTTAGCCTTTCTGGAAATATAGATATACATATAAATGTATAAATGGGTTCCATATTTGAAAGAGAGCTGGATTCGACACTTTTTAACCGACTTCCAACAAAGGAGGAGGTTCTCAAATCAACTGTTTTTTTTGTGTGTTACCTCATAACTTTGTACGATTCTTTTTGTCTTCAAATGGTGGTGCTTGTCGTGTGGTCCCAATTTAATTGAGATCTGACAACTAGTATTTGAGTTAACCCTAATAATGCGTGGCTTAGACTACATTGATGATATTGTCATTCTATCTTGTCGATGTAAAATGAAAAAATAAAATTGTATACGAGGGTTTAGAAGAGCATCTTAGTATTTCGTCCTTTCAGTCCTAATATTTTGCTAGGAATATGAAATGTACATGTAGGTACTTACCACGGTTATCATAACAGCGTTCAAACATAATTCCACAGTCACTGCCAGGTTTTGAACCAGGAAATATTCTTTGAAAATATTTTCCATCTTCATTGAGTATCTATAAAGTAATATTATTATTAACGCGAGAAAACTTGCGTAGTCTTCGAGAACGTTTATCAAAGGACTAACAGGTAAAAGACAAAAGTAACATTCAAGAGCTGATCATCATTATTTTAGCCGAAATACTTCTACTGCTGGATATATGGATCTCCCAAGAGGTTCTGTGCTCCTCGCATTCTGTGGCTTCCCTGGTTCTTCACCAGGGCCCCAAGTCTGTTATTTTTATAAATTTGTCATTCCAACACGATCCCATTGTCATTTTGCTAAAAGTTCATAATCTGCTAAATTCATAATGGTCGATCATTGGTCGGTCAATGGTCTCGTTATAATTTTTAATAACCGAGCTATTAAAAGAAATGACTGCACAATGACGTTCTATTGATAGATCACTGATCAAAGGAACTGTCAAAATTTTAACAGACTACCGCATACGTCTGTCATTAATTTGTCATTATGTACGAGATTATCATTCTATGCGATTTCTTTCAATGGAGTGTCAGTGGTTGACCATTGGAAAGTCATAATGACGCTTTTCTATTAGTAGATTACCAAACTTGTCAAAATCGACCATTATGAGATCAATGATAGACTATTCTGACACTATTGTAATAGCAGACTTGGGGCCCAGATCATTGGTTCACATTGAGGGAGCCCATTCTACGCTTTATATTCCAGTACGCGGTCGCTAATCCAGCATTTTTCGACCTCTTTGAGTAACAGCGAGTATTTGCCCCGCCCTCTGTCACTTCAGTTTGGCGATTAATCGAAGAATACTGTAAGAGCAATAACTGTATAAATCGAATTTAATGTTTATTTTTGAAAAACAATAAACATAAAACAATAATTATATTTGTTGCTCAATAGTAATAATGCTAGCGTTCATTTATCAGGAGCGAACGTGTGTCGATTAGGAATTGAGAGATAAATTTCTATGTACAATATTGGCAACTTTTCACTGTACTGTTGAAACAGTTATTTATACTTCAGTACTATCAGAAAATATGTTGCAGAGGAAATCTAGGAGAAAATATACAATTAGGAAAATCGATGAAAAATGTCATACGGTCTCGATGCAGTTTATTTTACTTCAATTTTTTTTACTTTATTTAGTTTATTTTACTTCAATTTATTTTACTTCAATCACAGATTCGATGTCATCGACTGCATCAGACTGATTGAAAACTGTATCTAACTGCTTTAACTTTTAAGTCGCTTTTTTAACTTTTTTAATTTTGGCTATGTTTCTTTACTCTATAGCAACTACAGAACATCATTCTTAAATATGATCACGCATTTCTGGAAGAACCTGAATATTCAGGAAGAAACCTATAGAGACACTCTATTCAGTAGATACTTAAAAACTCACCCCATCAAACGAATGTGCTTCTTTACAATCTTCTTGAATTTCATCCTCGTCACCATATCTGTATCCTTTGCATATTTTAAGTTCTTTAATTCCGTTTGCAAATGTATCAGTTGATCACACAAGTACATTATCAAACTGCACACAAGCCCTTGCATGGCGAACGCCCTACATAGGCCAGGAAATATGCAAAACGCAAGAATTTGTAAGGATAGTATCAAATTCATTGAACTCTCCAGAGGATCGAATGGCATCCAAGCTTCTACAGACATTATTCCTTCAATCAAAGCTAGGAGACTGAAAGCCCCTACTACAGCAGCTGTCATCCCTGTTAGAATTATTACATAATTTGCCATCAGCTTCTTTCTTTCCTCAGTAACTTCATCACCAGAACTTTCAATTTCATCTATGAGTTCTCTGAGATTTTCTCTCTTGATCAAAAATATTATCGTTTTGAGAAAGAAGTTGTAAACAACCAGACATTTATCCAAATTGGAGAAAACGACAATGAGATCATCCTTGTGCTGATAAGTCCCAATACCAGCTATAACAATGAAAGTTATGGTGAGGAAATGAATGAATAACTCGTAGATTTTGTAAAAGATTTTTTGGTTTCTGGTGAGGGTTTCTTCCGGCCATAATCCGACGAAGAAAAGGTATTTAATGTTGAATGAAAAAAAACCATCGTCAATCAAGTAGAAACTGTCGAGTACGGAGAGCGTCATTTTGAGAATGACCAAAGTTATTTGTTAGTAATGAGTGTTATGGTGCGGACACAATGGATGTATTTTTTTTCTAGCTATATAAATTCTTAATGAAGCTACAAAATATTATGTATGAGATTATTTCTATTTTTAACTCAATATATTCTAAATATGTTTAAAATTCAAATAATATCATCTTATTATCGAAAATATGTACAAATGTAGAAAAAGTGTTGTTTTGACTGTTTGAATTTGAATACGAACGGTCCTTTTAACATGGGCAAGAGAATGCTCAATTCGGTTTCGCATATTCATTACTAGCTTCTACCCGCGACTTCGTCCGCGTGGAATAGTCGATTTTGAAATATTCTTCATTGGTGCTAAGTTCCTATTGGTCTTAGCGTAATATATATAGCCTTCCTCGACAAATGGGCTATCTAAAGCTGAAATAATTTTTAAATCGGACTTTATATATTAGTAAAGATTTTTGTATGCCTTTAATTGGCTGATCATGGTGTGCTTTCCAAATTTAAACCTGGCAAAAAATAGACTGTGATTCTGAAAAGAGGAACTCTCTTGCAAGATTGGAATAGTTGTGTCGTCTAGACAGGAGTCTGAGATGAGTTAAGAAAAGCTTTACTGAAATTCAACCGTGGGCGAGACTTGAGTTCTTTTACTATGCAAAACCAAGTCAAGCAGCCATAAATTCATTTCTTATATTGTATGTAGTTTCATATTATAAATAAAATAAAATTCCATCTGATCTTGTTATCAATCTGTAATATTTCGTATACGTCATGTCAAACAAGATGTTTATGTACATGTTTAACAAAACATGCCCCACAGGCAGTATTGTCTTGTTGCGGAATTTGTTCGAAAGTGTCACCGCGGCCCTGGAACGCAAAGGGCACAAGAAGGATCACGGGTAGGTTTTAGTCAATATGAGTCTGACACTCCCTTCCGCTCCGCCCAGAGCGGGAGAAGTCATTTGATGATTTCCCATCCAGAAAAAACAGGCAGTATTGTCTTCGAGCAGTTTTACCTTGATATTCGTCACCAGCTTTTTTTTATGTTTTCTACGCTGTATGGCATTTCATACAAATTTTCAAGTCACTATTTTGCGAAATGACTGAACCGATTTTAATGAAACTTCACACATATATGCAGGATTATGTATCCTGCATATATGTGTGAAGTTTCATTAGGTCTAAAAAGTTAGTTAAAAACATTTTCGAAATGTCTTGTTTAAAAAAAGGTAACTGGGAATTTATGTTTTTATGGAAAATTTAAAATGGTTCTAATTTAACTGTAACACTATTTATCGAAAATGTTTTCAACTGACTTTTGAGATCTATGTATCTTGCTTATTTGTGTATTTTCATTAAAATTGTTTTAGTCATTTCGGAAAATAATGACTTGAAAATTTGAATGAATTGCCGTTCGGCGTATACGCTCTTAAGCACTCTATTAGAAATATGAAAGTTTATACGGATGTTTGTACCTCAATCACGGCTGTACTGATCTGGATTTGGAAGAGAAATAGATTAAATTATAATCTGGAATAGCACATAGGCAACTATTTATGCAAAAACGATAATCTTCCTTCTTCCGCTTTGAATCCTTGGAGTAATTTCCGATTGACGTGGGCAAAATCGCTGATAGCAGCTATATTTTGATTTAAGTTTCACACCAAGCTCCAACTTCATAGCCTCCATTTAGAAGTGTAAGCAAACTTGCTGAACGTTCGCCGTTCGTCTGGTAAATTTGATCTTTAAGCAAAGTCCACCAGTGTGTACCAGGCTTTGTCATGAAGTTTTAACAAATTGTGCTACTTAAGACTGCAATATCTTCGGTCATAACTGGTAATTTCAACATACACCGTCTCTTTCTTACTTTTAAGTTAGAAAAGGAGGAAACAAGACTTTGTGAACTCTAAACGACAAATTAAGGCTAGTTACTGTCATAACTATTGAACATTGACTAACTAGTTTGTTAAAGGGCAGGCCAGCTTCTTAGGAATTGTTTCTGATTGATGTATTTTGTCATTTATGGACAATTTATTAGTTTCAAATGTCAGTGGTTAGTTGCTAATGTTAATCAATCTATAGGTTATATGGCTTATGAAACTATTCGCTGATACGACGTAAATTTTCATTTTGTGTTCGTTAATTGTGTTTGATCTTCTTTGTTTTAGTGGCAATGAGAACCATCATCTCTCATTCGTTTATTTTTTTCTTTTCATCGAATCAATTAAGTCGCAAAAAACAACAAAATTATTATATTATATATAATTAAAAAACCACTCACTGATTGACTGATTGACATAATTGTTCTCCCACTTGCCGTGCTGAGAGGGGAAAACTTTTTATGGGGTTGTATAGAAGGTGTCGGGGTGAGTATGGGAAAAATCTGAAACTACCCCTTTTCAACCCCCTTCTTTCAACCCCATTGCTTATCTCAGAAACCTGACGGCGAAGAGAAAAATGGTTTTCGGGGTTGTATAGAAGGTGTTTGGATGAGTAAAAACCGAAAAAAAAAATTAACCCTTTTCAACCCCCTTTTTACAACCCCTTTGCGTATCTCAGAAATCTGACATTTTAGAGAAAAATGGTTTTCGGGGTTGTATAGAGGGTATTAAGGTGAGTATATGGCCAATAAAAAATCAACCCTTTTCAACCCCCTTCTTTCAACCCCTTGGCATATCTCAGAAACCTGACATTGTAGAGAAAAATGGTTTTCGGGGTTGTATAGAGGATATTTGGGTGAGTTTATGGCCAATAAAAAATTGAACCCTTTTCAACCCCCTACTTTTAACCCCTTTGCGTAACTCAGAAATCTGACATAGTAGAGAAAAATAGTTTTCGAGGTTGTATAAAGGGTATTTAGATGAGTATATAGCCAATAAAAATTCAACCCTTTTCAACCCCTACTTTCAACCCCTTTGTTGTTAGTCAAAAAATACTAAAAAGACACCGCGAGTTGCTCGCAACTCGCGCTCCCAAGCGAAATACTAGTCTTATATATAAAATTCTCGTGTCACAGTGTTAGTTATCATACTCCTCCAAAACGGCTTGACCGATTTTTATAAAATTTTATATGCATATTCAGTAGGTCTGAGAATCGGTCGACATCTATTTTCCATAACTCTAAATGATAAAGGGGACCCCACCCCTAAATATTTTTTTTTATATGGCAAAGCAACGTTTGCTGGATCAGCTAGTTGCTATTATAATTCTTTTTTACATTTATTTATGAATCTAATCATGAAGCTAATCAGAAATCCTTTACTTTATACCTTCAAAACATTCAAGGCTTTTCTTCGAAGCAATTGGAAATTGAACTATTTTTAGAAAAAACAATGTATGACATTGTTTGTGTAACAGAGCATTGGCTAAAGGATTCTGAAATGATACTTAATTATAATAATTATAGTTTGGGCAGTTGTTTTAACCGTAAATCAATGCTGCGCGGGGGTTCACTTATCTTAATTAAGCACTCTATTAAATATAAAACTAGAAAAGATATAGTTGAACTGTCAGTTGAACATAACATTGAACTGTCCTGTGTTGAGCTAGATAAGCATGTCATAGTGTGCGTTTACAGACCCCCTAATTATCAAAACTATTCTATTTTTGAGTCGGTGATGGAAGATGTTATGGCAAAACTTGCAAGTGGTAATAAACTTTTAATTATCTGTGGAGATTTTAATATTAATATTGTTGAAGATAATTCAGATAGCAATCGCTTTTTAAGCCTCTTTAGGTCATTTAATTTATCAAATGTCTTCATTGAACCAACCCGAACTACGTCAACGACTGCTACATGCATTGATAATGTTTTTTGTTGCTGCAACTACTTAGAAAAAGCCATTGTAAATTGTCTTCCTTCTGATCACAGTGGGCTAACGGTAACTTTTGAGTCCATCTCACCTATACAACAAGTGCAGATACAATCAAGACCAATAACATCAGGTAAATTAAATAAATTTAACAGCACTTTAAGCAACAAGCTAAGTGATCGGGATTTCACAATGAATAATGGCAATATTCTATATAAAGAATTTTTTTCTGTTGTCCAAACTGAGTTCAATAATACTTTTAAAAAGACAACTAAAACTATCTGCCCTAAGTTTTTATTTAGTGACTGGGCGACTAAAGGACTCAGAAAAAGTAGGGAAAGACTTTACGAGCTATACGGCCTTAAGCCTTATATTAATACTGAAGCTTTTAATAAGTATGTAGCTACTTACTCAAAAATTTATAAAAATACTTGTAAGGTAGCTAAAGCTTTATACATAAGCAAAAAGGTAAAAACAGCAGACAACAAAGTAAAGACGGTTTGGAAAATTATAAATAACGAAACTAACAGGAATAAAAGACATAGTACGGATTTCACATTAGAGACTACTCAGGGTCTTATTAGTGATAACCTAAAAGTTGCTCAAGAATTTGTAAATTTCTTTACCAGTATCCCTATTAAAACTACTGAAGCTTTAAATTCTTCGCCTTCGCTTGCTTTTGATTTATTACAGTCGAATGTGTCAGCCTGCCCGACAGAATTTAATTTTAAGCATATAAACCCCTTAACAGTAATGAAAGCTTTCAAACAAATCAAAATTAAACTGACGGAAGATTTATGGGGATTGTCTATCAAAGTTTGTACCTCAATTATTGAGACTGTAGCCCCTTTCTTAGCTTTAATATTTAATTTGTGTGTGGATCAAGGAGTCTTTCCGGACCTAATGAAATTCAGTAAAGTAATACCACTTTTTAAAAACGGGGACAGTACAGACACAAATAATTATAGACCAGTATCCGTGTTGCCAGTTTTCAGCAAGCTATTTGAAAAAGTGATGCTAAATCAAATGCTTTATCATTTTAACACGAATAACATCTTGCATGATAAACAGTATGGTTTCACCAGAGGACGTTGTACTACTGACGCTGGTGTCACCTTACTGAAGCATATATTTAATGCGTGGGAAGAGGCACAAGATGCCATAGGCATCTTCTGCGACCTATCTAAGGCGTTTGATTGTGTGGATCACGAAACATTACTCCTGAAACTTGGGCACTACGGACTGGGCAAAACAGCTTTAAGCCTTGTTAAATCTTATTTGAATGATAGACAGCAAGTAGTGCAAATAAACGGTGTTAATTCATCGGGCTTAAACGTGAAAATGGGCGTTCCACAGGGCTCAATTTTGGGTCCTTTTTTATTTTTAGTTTATATAAATGATTTACCCCATTTATTGCAAAACAAGCTAAACATGGTCTTGTTTGCTGACGACACTTCTTTGATTTTTAAAATAAATAGACGTAGTAATAATCTTGACATCGTAAATAACGCCCTTTTGCAGGTCCAAAATTGGTTCACTGCTAATAATTTGGTTTTAAATGGGAAAAAAACGAAGTGCATAAGATTTGCTTTACCAAATGTCAAAAGTAGTGATTGTGATATAGTGTTGAACAGGGAAAAACTAGAATTCGTCGATAAAACGGTTTTCCTGGGGATTACGCTTGACTCAAGGCTACAATGGGGTCCTCATTTAGCATCTCTTGCAGGACGACTAAGCTCAGCAGCATATGCTGTTAGGAAAATCCGCCAATTTACTGATGTTGATACCGCGAGACTAGTCTATTTCAGTTACTTTTATAGTATAATGTCTTACGGTATCTTGTTATGGGGACGGGCTGCAGACATCGAGTCAATTTTTATTCTGCAGAAAAGAGCCATCAAAGCCATTTACAATCTCCGCCGGCGTGATTCTCTACGGGAACTGTTTAAGGAAATTAACATCATGACGGTACCTTGTCAATATATCTATGAAAACATTATGTACGTTAGAAAAAATCTACATCTCTTTAGTAAGCGAGGCGACAGACATAATTATGCTACTAGAAATAGGGATCAATTAGTTCAACCAGGTTTCAGACTAGCTAAAGTAGCCACATCTTTCATGGGGTATTGTTTAAAATGTTATAATAAAATTCCTCCCCATATATTAGAACTGAATGAAACGAAATTTAAAACTTGTATTAAACGCACATTATGCAGGCAAGCATATTATAAGTTGGGGGATTACATTGAAGATAATAATGCTTGGCTAAATGCCGGTCCTGCTCCACAGCCTCAACCACTTGGATAAACAAGTTAGGATTTATATTTGGAAGAGATGCTCGCCTTTTTTTATCTCATTTATTTATTCTTTTTTTTATATAATATTAGTTTGATGATAAATAATTTCTCTTTTTTTTTACTTGTAGTTGCTTGGTTTTTGTAAACCATAGTTTTGTATAATGTAGAAGCATTTTATTTTCAAATAAGTATTGTAAATGTGAGTACCATGGAGCCATTTACATGTTATAGGTTATAGTTTACCTTGTGACTTGAACTAAAATGGCAGTTGAGAGCATGTCATGCTCGCTCAAATGTTTCGCTGATGGTGGCGTGTGTGTTGGATCATTCGGTTCCCTTCAAAATGGTTGAGCTAAATGGTGCCAATACACGCGTCATGTTCGTGAACGGGCGCCGTCGGTTGAGACTGGTCACCTCTTAACTGCCACTGACTTGTTTTAATCTTTATACTTTGAATTGTTTTTATAGTATTCTATTTTTTTTTTTTCTTTGCATTGTCCTCACATATAGAAGCGACCAAGGATGTAACCAAGGTTATGTAATACAGAACATGATTTAAAAGAGTGTCCGTGGAGTTTCTTGCACGTTCTTCTCCATAGAGATCTACGCTTTGGAACGTGCAGATAGCTTCACCTCTTTCGACTTGACAATTCAAAAGTGCCTGTAAAGGGTTTAATTGAAATAAATGCTTTGAATCTTGAATCTTGAATCTTGAATCTTCCAGTTTTTGTCCAGCAGCGGCGCCCCCGTGGAAGTCGGTATGAAAAGTGCTTCTATGTCCTATTCCAGAACATGGTGTACTCGGGTGCCCAAATCCGTTCAGCAGTTAAGACATGAAGATAGACAAACTAAAAACACAGCTAATTTCGTATTAATAATATTAGTATCTATTCGAAATAAACATCAGCAAAAGGAACTGCAAATTTTTCTAGCACCGGCATTTGTTCGAAAGAGTCACCGCGGCCCTGGAACGTAAAGGGCAATAAAAGGATCACGGGGGTGGGTGGTTTTTAGTCAGTAAGAGTCTAACACTCCCTTCCGTTCCTCTCAGAGTGGGAGAAGTCATTTGATGATTTCCCATCCAGAAAAAAAGGTGATAAAATAGCTGGAATAATAAATTATGAAATATTCTTTTTTTTTTGTTTTTATTGTTCATTTCGAGAATTCATATCAGTCGTGCTTAGATGAATCAAAACCGAGTTTCGGAAATTATGTTTCATGATCAAAACCTGCTACTGTGAATCTCTAATGACGCTTTAGATCCCAAGTAATAATTCGTCAAACTCACTTACTGTAATCGTCAGGGTTCAAGTTATCAACGTCTAGATTAAAAATGCACTTTTCCAGTCACTATGTAATGTCCATTAAATTCTATAATAAATACCATCAAGGAAAAAAGAAGAGAAACATTACAAAAAAATTAAGAAAATTTAGACAATTATTGCTAAATAAAAGCTACTCGGTAAACGAAAATCTAAGTGATATTGTAATATAATTTTAGAAAGTTAAAAAAGCTTAGTTACTTATCTTGCTATGCCCGACAAGTCCATATATGATATTACATAAGTTTATATACATGAGAGTACATATGGAATGCATTAAAGATATTGGATCCAGATGTATTATCGAAATCGATACAAATGTGTAAGATTAAAAAAAACTTTTTACAAAAAATAGAACCGTCTTCTAAACCTAAAAATACATTAATGTATAAAATAACTTTAATTTCCGAAGTCGATGTTTTTGGTTGTTTTTTCGTTTTTTGAACACCTGCCTTTAAATGGGACCACACACACAGCACCAGCTTTCGAATCTAAAAAGAATCATCAAAATCGGTACACTCAGTAAAAATATAATTATAGGGTAAAACACCCAAAAAATACAGTCGATTTGAGAAAAAAAATTACCGACTTCCGAAAAAGGAGGATGCTCCTTTTTCGGAAGTCGGTAAAAATTAAACAAATCGTTGCAAATGAATCCTTTTTAATGCACGCATTCAAATCCTCATCATCGTGTTACTCTTTTCTCCACAAGTTCTGTATTCAGAAATAGATTCGTCACACACACTTACAGGGATCATCAGCATCTGCTATTATAACCATACTTTAAGCTTTGCCCTAATACGTTTCCCATTCGATACAAGGCTAAACAGTCAATACGAAGCAATGGCTGCGGTTAAAGAAATGCATCGCCACTCTACAGCGCAGAGTGCTTTCCAAGCCACTTATTCTGAGAATGTTGGAACTGCAGCTACTATTTGCCCGCGCAATGTTTACTGTTTAGTTTTCCCTTACTAAACGTACTTAACAATACACACGTATTTTTGTAAAGGAGTTGTAGCGACATCTATGATGCCATATTCGAACTACGCAAGTAGATGTGACGTCAAATTTATTCTACATCGCGCTATCAAAGTTTTCCACAGCGCGACAACCATCGAGCAGTTGCCCACCAAACACAACTCGTGTCTGGTCGGTGGATCCTTTCTTCTCAATGGAGGTTTATGAGTATACATATTTAGTACTAGCTGCCGCCCGCGACTCTGTCCGCGTGAATGTCAAAAAGTATCCCAAGGAAATATACTCCCAGGATAAAAAGTATCTTTTATTATTCCAGAATATAATCTACCTCTGTGCCCATCAAGATCCATTCACTAGTTTTTGTGTGAAAGAGTAACAAACATCCATACATACAAAGTTTCGCGTTTATAATATTAATATGGATAATATAATTATTTATTATAGTATCCATACTATATATACATATATTTCACCAGATTATCGGTTATCTGGTAGACATATTCAGCTTAATATCGCTTAAATTTGTCTTTACAGGCAAAGATATTGAATAGTATTTAGACGCATCGTCATAATATCCAAACTGTTACATACGTAGATATTATATATTCTGTTTTATGGTAATAGGCTCGACACCATTGCATGGTATTTAATTTAATGTACTAACAACTATTAGAAATTCCCTGCCAGAGTTCATATTTCTTGATGGCTATATGCTATCTTATTCTTTAATTATTACTTTAATTATGGCACAGATCCTATTCAACTTTGTACCAACATTCATACTTATAATATTTATAAGCGTATTGGCAACAGCTCTAGTTTCCTTTAATCAACGCTCCTCACCGTGTACAGGGCCATAAAGTGCTAAGTACATATTACAGTAACAGATTAGTCCATTATCGTCAATTAACCTTAGTTAGAGGGGCGGGGAAGCATAGGGTTAAATACATAGTCTCTATGTTTATCTACAAACTGATTCGTGTTATGTGATGATAGTGTATGCGGGTAGTACTTGTGTGGATCTAAGCGTTGATTTCATAAGGTCTACGATGATTAGCGTGTAGATAACCATAATCAGTGTTAATTTAAGCGTTCGATATCAACATCATCATCTGCTACTATATTGGGGTCGGCTTCCAGTCAAACCGGATTCAGCTGAATCCGGTCCGGGTATTTTACATGTGTGATTCCACAATCCAGTACTAATTGGTAAGACTGGTGTCAGATTTGTGTTTTGAAAGGACCACTTGCAGTTCAGCACACTAAGGCTGGTCACTGCTCAACTGGACAATCCTGTGGTGGCCTTAAAAATTTAAGGCCTCCAGCCAGGGCTTAAAACTACTTAAAAACTAAATGACCGCCCTGTGGGACACGGGCCTCGGCTTAGCGGGGGCATTAAGGAGGGGCAGCAAGGGACAAGCTGGGTCAGATTGATATTATTTAGGGGATTTAACGCTAATGGATCAGCAGCGCGGGCTGGCTCGTTATGCAAAAGACGGGGAGGGTTTTGACGGGGGCATCGCGATGGACCTCGTCGGCGAGGTCGGTATACGGAACGCGATCTGAGTTAATTTTTCCTAAGAGTGCTGGTTTCCCTACTACTCTCTTGGGTCAGGGTGACAATCCGCCAAATAACGACTGCCAAAGATATGTAAATGACTGCCGGGACTGACGGCTTATTAGCGTACTTTCTGAGGCACGGAGCAGTTCCGGTATGTTAAATAATAAATAAAACGTTTATTTATCCAGATCCATACAATCCAATTTGTTAGTAATCGCATACACAACTTAAACACTAATGTTAGTAACATACATTCGGCAAAATTTCAAAACCGAAAAATCTGAAAATGGTCACCGATCCACAGAACTCGGCTGTTTCAGGATGGACCCGTGCGTTTGTTATTATTTAGTTACGAGCTTCTTAATGTTTCTCATCAACTTTAATATGGTTGAGAAAAGGCTAGGCAGATGATTAATATTCCTACGATTGCGAAACAGACCAACTCCGTCCAAACAGAGATGGGAGTTAAGGCGATTATTGTAAGAATTTAAATGTTTATTGCACTTTAGCGTCGGCCCCAGTCAATGGTATGATTTGACATTGCTGTTAATAGCCATTCAACATACCTTAAAGTAGCATTATTGCCCTGCACGGCAACTTTGGCCCTAGCTCCTTAACCAATAGGAACACTGTCTTTTCTATATTCCTATTGGTTAAAAGTTTGGGCCAAAGCCCTCCAGGGCCAATGTAATGCTACTTTACGGTATGTTGAATGGCTATTAACAGCAATGTCAAATCAAACCATTGACCGGAGCCGATGCTAAAGTGCAATAAACATTTAAATTCTGACTTTCAACTTAGCTTTGCGAGAACCAGTAGTAAGGGTCGTGAACATATGCAATTTGTCTTTTGTCGACGTATTTGTAAGTCTCTGGAGTTTTATGCAGTCGCCTTATATGTATTTTCCGTGGAAAATCGCTTAAAAGGCTGCTTCGTGAAATTACTTATTTATCTTTTGCAGTAGCTGTGAGTGACATAATAAGACATTTATTAGAAACTAGCTTCTGCCAGCGACTTCGTTCGCGTGGAATAGTTACTTTACCCCTGATTTTGAAACTCTCAGCCCGATCGGTTTAAAATTGACAAAGTTTCATACAAACGTTCATCCCCTATTTTATCCCCTTGGGGGTAGAATTAATCAAAATCCTTTCTTAGCGGATGCCTACGTCATAACATCTACCTGCATGCCAAATTTCAGCCCGATCCGTTCAGTGGTTAAAAAATGGAGTAACTTCTCCCGTTTTCCCAACATTTTCCTTCACTGCTCTGCTCCCATTGATTGTAGCGTGATGAAAAGTATACTATAACCTGCCCAGGAGTATGAAGAATAATTGCACCAAGTTTCGTTAAAATCGGTCGAGTAGTTTTTGTTTCTATAAAGAACATACAGACAGACAGACAGACAGACAGACAAAAATTCTACTGATTGCATTTTTGGCACCAGTATCGATCACTAATCACCCCCTGATAGTTATTTTGAAAATATATTCCTTGTACAGAATTGACCTCTCTACAGATTTATTATAAGTATAGATAGGTAATAATCAGATTTTTAGTGTTCACATTGTAGGCAGATGGATTTTCAACTTTTATATTTTGTACACGAATTTGCGGTCTGGACGAAAGTTATTGTAATATAATAGATAAGTAACCTAAATCTTTTGTCTCGGTAGAAAATGAAATATCTAAAAGTTATGTCTTTTACAAATCAAAGAACATAAACTTTTTATAGTTTCATATAAAAATAAATCTCAGATTTAAATAAATCATCCGCCCGTACCGACATTATAAAACATTTACTGCCGCCCGCGGCTCGGCTTGCGTGATTGTCTAAAACATTTTCCAAAGGAACATAGAAACGGAATTATGCATTATTTTAGACTATAATCTACCTCTGTACTAAATTTCCATCCATTCAAACTTTAGACTTTAATTCTAAATAATTTATATTGGAGATTTATATATGAACATAAGTTATTCAACTTTACAACTAATAAAAGACTATATATTTACAAAATACAACTAAAGAAGATATAATATAGAATATACATATATGTATAAGCGGAGTAAAAAGGAGAAAAGGCTCATAGGGCATCGAAAAATTCGACCACATCGCTGTCAACGGGAAAAGTGCCCAGAACACTGGCCGCATTGCCACGTTGAATGGCAATGCTGATTCGTTGACCAAAGAAAAGGCCAGCCCTCTGGTCACGTGAAGAGTCGACTAAATGCTTACTGATTTCACGGAAAAGTCGATGAGCACTCGGACCCCACGGCCCTAGTGTTTCAACCCCAAACGGCTCAAATACATAATTCCCAATAAGGTTGTTGTATTTGCGCCGTTTGAGATTTTCTGCACCTGCCGCAGCCGCCCCAGCAAAATCCGCCGTGCCAAGAACATGGGATGGCGCAAGGGTAACTTTAGCTTAGTTAAGATTAGTATAGATTTATACTAAACTAGCAGCGTTCCGCGGTTTCACCCACATAGTTCTAGTTCCCGTGGGAATATGGTGATAAAATATAGCCTATAACACCAGGGAATAGTGTAGCTTTCCAACAGTAAAAAAAAAAAAACAAACCGGTTTAGTAGTTTCGGAGCCAATATTCAATGAAAACAAACCTTTCCGCTTTATATTTGAGAAACTTTTTTAGCGTTCGTATAGAAAAATGCAGTAAAAATCAATAGCAAAAATTCAAAATGGCGCCCATAGCTGATATATTTATCAGCTATGGGCGCCATTTTGAATTTTTTACGAGGCCTCGTAGGGATCAATGGGCAGTCAACAGAAAACTTGCGATGCGTAGACAATGTAAATATATGGTTACAGTTACAAAGAGAATTTTATTGAGAAATTTCCAAACTTACTATTGTAGCAAGTATGTATGTACGCTTATATGTTTTACAATAACAGATTTGAGCTCGTACTTGATATTAATTTCAAAGATATTTTTTTTTAGATAATAACATTATTCACAGAAGCGCATATCACAATATTTCATCGAAGAAGGAAGAACACTAAATAATCGGTCAAGTGACTTACATCAAAAAGTTTCCCTATCACTAAAAACCTTATTTTTTGGATGGGAAATCATCAAATGACTTCTCCCGCTATGGGTGGAGCGGAAGGGAGTGTCAGACTCACAGAAATCTTAATAAATTAAGATTTCTGTGGTCAGACTCTTACTGACTAAAACCCACCCGTGATCCTTCTTGTGCCCTTTGCGTTCCAGGGCCGCGGTGACTCTTTCGAAAAAAATCCGCAACGTCACTAAAAACCTTGCTTCCTGCATTTTGTTTTTAGGTTTTTTGAGTATTATTTATACAACCTGTAACAGAATAAACGCAATACCTCTTAAGGGGTCAAATATATTTATAAGGGTCAAATTGTACTCATAATTATGAACAACTTTTTCTATGGGACCAATCACGAAATCGCGAAAAGAAAATCTGCCGTTCAGTACTTTTTATTGAGTTATGCTCACATAAATGTATTGGGCAGTGGGGTTTATTTGGGTTGGTTTGCGTTTCAGTACCTGCAATCAAAATACGCACTCTGTAAAAATACTCATTATCTACTGATGTGAAAATAAAACTTTTGGTGTTTTTATTTTACACAAATAGCAGCTTTGCCACTGCAATTACTTTCGTCATCAAAGTAATTTTTTTGTAAGCTAAACATATTGTTTGATTTGCATAACAGAAATGCCCATCGAAGACAATCTATACCTTTTTTTTAAAGAAAATGCAAGTAGCAAAACACGAGTAAATAATAATATTAGGTTCAATAACTCGGTTTACTTTAAAAATGGCTGCCATTTCCTTTAGGTTTAGACATAAAGCTACTCGAAAGTCTAAACACATCTGTTATATTACATTATTATACGTAAGCTGCCTGAGCAATCACAATTTCCCCAGATAAGGCGCAAGAAAGACAGCATATTGCTTGGCGTCCGGCACACGACAGAAAAACTATATAATAATAACTGATATATCATGGTAACGCGTAGTGATACTGCCACAGTGTAAATATTTACAGTGGTTTATCACTCATTCATTTATCAGTTAGCAGTTAGTCGGCTCTTCACGTGACAAGAGGGCTGGTCTTTTCTTTGGTCAACGAATCAGCATTGCCATTCAACGTGGCAATGCGGCCAGTGTTCTGGGCACTTTTCCCGTTGACAGCGATGTGGACGAATTGTTCGATGCCCTATGAGTCTTTTCTCCTTTTTACTCTGCTTGTACATATACATATATATATATATATATATATATATATATTTATTCTATATTATATCTTCTTTAGTTGTATTTTGTAAATATATAGTTTTTAATTAGTTGTAAAGTTGAATAACTTATATTTTAAATTTTGTTTTCATTTCACATTGTTATCTATTTTTTTTCTGTGCGGCAAGTGAAGCCAATGTTGACATTCTGCCAGTGATAAAAGCAAATTGGAAAAGAAAGCAAACATTAATTTAAAAAAAAGTACGGACAGCAACTGCAGCCGCATAACAATTCCTTAATACGATTGAGTCGATTGACACTGTTGAACTTCTTGTACTTAGTCAAATACTATTGATATGACAGGCATGGCCTAGAAATGTAAAAAATTCCAAACTTTACATTGAAGGTATGTTAAGCTGTATTGCTAGCAGTTAATCGTGGTCCTTTACTAATTTTTGCAGCCGTCAGATGTCTGAAAGTTTGACGACCAGTCTTTAGTAGAGGCATAGGCTACATTTGAACATTCAGCTGCGTCCAGAAACTGGTCTCATCTGTACTATCTATACCAACAAACAATCAATCAACAAATCTCTTTATAATATAAAAAGGAAAGATTTGATTGTTTGTTTGGATTGAATAGGCTCCGAAACTACAGAACCTGATTTGAAAAATTCTTTCATCTATGGAAAGTTACATTATCAGCGAGTAACATACGCTTTATTTTATTCCCGTATTCTTACGGGCACGAGAAATACGCGGGTGAAACCGCGCGGGGCGCTACTGGTCATACATAAAGTTTATGTGATTTGGTTTTTATGTGATGTAAATTAAAACAATTTTAAATTAAAAGTTATAACGTTTATTGTGACTAACAGTACAATTCTTGGTGTTATGTTTTGTCAGTAATTATGACTTAGCAGCCTAAATTTGGTGGGGAGAATGATAGTATAATGGAAGAATGTTTGCATAGCCGAACGTACGGGATGTACGGCTATGCAAACATTCTTCCGTTGAACTACTGAACATAGTTACTCTGTGGCATTATCAATCTTGAAACTATATGTCACAAAAACTTATTGAACAGCTCAGTATCCAGGCTTTGGAAAGCGGTTATCTTTTGTTTTAAGACATTGGATGATCAATCAATGCTTTTTACTTGACTAGAGCAATTTAGGTTACTGAAATGAAGGTTGTACAACTTATATGTACGTGCTTAATTTTTTTTGATGAAGTTGCCATTTTACGTTGTTTTTTTCTACCGCATCGGATAATACTGAGTAGTGTGAGGTACATTTAAGAATTTAGTACTTAAATTTATTGACTATCTGACTTGCGCAAGTTAGACTGGCACATACGGAAGACAGAAAAAAAAACATTATTACAACATTGGTCATAGGTGAGTCACTAAATTTATGATAATTTTTATTGATGACGTTCAAAAGTGCCGTTAATGGCCTAATTGAAATAAACGTTTTGAGTTTGAGTTTGAGGTGATGTTATTGAAAAAAGAATTTTTCAATTCGTACCATTAGTTCCTGAAATAAGCGCTTTCAACCAAACAAAAAATCTCTTCAGCTTTATAATATTAGCAAGTATACATTTCAATTCTATTTTAATCTAACTAATCATTAAAAAAACAAATGTTTTTTTTTTGTAATTTATCTACAGTTGTGGCCAGACTTAATGCAAAAAGGGATACTTTACCAGTCAACCATTTTTCTATAATTCGCAATTTTGCTCCTGTGGGTCTGTGTGCACTGATGCCTAAAGATACGGTGACAATAGCTTTGTGCTGTCAAACTAATATAAAAGCTATCACATTTATAATAGGATTCATGCTTATTCAAGCAAAGTTCCGGCGTGGGTCGTCGGCGTCATAAAAT
The DNA here is from genome assembly GCA_905332915.2 of Hecatera dysodea. NCBI lineage: Eukaryota > Metazoa > Arthropoda > Insecta > Lepidoptera > Noctuidae > Hecatera > Hecatera dysodea. The sequence goes on along the minus strand of HG995310.1, from coordinate 12,415,192 downwards.
ATTATTTGTATGTATGTATATCACCTGCATTTAAATGGGCTTATTTTAAGGCGGTACCCTGACCAAATAACCTTGAGCATTCGTTCCCTCTTCGCCGCACCCGCAAGATTCGTAGCGATTACGCTCAGATTTTATAGTAAAATCTATATAAAATCAAATTTTCGAGTTAAATAAAAAATAAAACTAGCAAAATGTTTATTATTAAATTACCTATCCATTACTTTAAGTAGCAAACCAAAATAATGGTTACTTTACGAGGAGATGCAAGTTAAAAATAATTATTTCTCATTTCTGTCGTTTCGTTGCGACTCTATAATTAAACATTACGCCTTAAAAATAAAAAAATAAAACTACCATTTTGGAGTCAAGATTATGTAGAAATTTAATGTATTTTTTATTTGTTAATATTTTTAATGGATAATGAGAAGATGGCTCCTAAAAACTACACAAAAAAACGGCTACCGTTGCGTTTTGCTCGGGGACGCGCCTTAAAACGGAAATCGGCGGATATCTGGGTTATATTTTAGTAGGGATTTTCGCTATCACTAAACCCGGCCTGTTATTGTGAAACGTGACTTGGAAAGGTTAAAGTTAAACATTTTTAACTATTCCATATACAAGGAAATCTGGCTCTATGTGTTTTTGTTGTTGTTTTGTTTGCCTAAAACTCGCATTCTACGTCATTTTCTCCACTCGAATTAATCTTGATTCAGATTCCATCGTATCGAATTGCTTGTTATTTATGGATTTTAATGCCCTCTCAAATAATTTATTGAGTATAGATATAAGATTAAGTTACAAAAGTATCAATTACTAGGTACTAGATTATTCAATGGTGAATAACAGTAAATATTTTTTTCAAAAGTATTTACATTTTTAATTTGGCTATTTTAGACAAGTGAAACATTATTCACTTTTTCCCATATTGCTAAAGTAAAATATAAGAAAAACGGATGCCAGCAAAGAGGAAAATAAATTGAAAAGTTTAAACAGTTTACATTAATGTAAATCGTTTAGCCGAAGTAGAAACTACTTAGCGTTTCACACTTTCTCTACTTTCACAAAACAGCTTGAATTACTACGTACATTTTAACACTAGTCCTGGAAAATATAACAACAACTTTAACGTAAATATTTACCTGAAACATTTATTGAAATGGAGGTGAGTGATACTTTCGACGATTTTTGTCACTTCTATATAATTTATATCTAAGTGACGCAGGAGGAGTACGTGGTTAAATTATAATAGCTGCACAGGTCAATTTTCAAGGCTAAACAATACTTGCCAAGGTTGGTCTGTGGACGGGTGACCATCTTAACATACCGAAACTCCTCAGTGCCTCGAAAAGCACGTTGAGAGCCTTTGGCTCCGGCTATCATTTGGAAATCTTTGGCAGTCGTTACGGATTGTCAGAAACCAGAAAATCAGACCCCAATCTTGCCAAGAAGTACCGTGTTACCCAGTTAATGGGTTGTGGAAGCCTGGTAGGCAGCTGCTGGTATTTAGCTGAATCTGTTTTGATTTGGAGCCCACCACAATAAAAGCTGGGTAAAGGCTAGGGTGATCAAAGAGTGCAGTCAGCTTGAATTGGCTTTCGCAATATTGTTAGTAGAATTAAACGAAATGGTGACTCAGAACACTTTGCAAGTTGCGTTATAGTAGCCAAGTCATATAAAAGCGGGGATACTGCGCAGCAAAAAGTGAACTTCATAGACATCAATAAGTTTAAATCGACCTATACCTTTATCCAGCGGCTTCGCTTCTATCCCGAGAATTTAATCGACAGGAATTATGCATCTTTCTGGAATGATAAGTAGCTCCAAGAAGTCAGTCATGTTCTGGGTATCGTAATTACATTTTAGTGTCAAACTTTGTCTGTCACCTGTGACCTAGCCAAGAGCCTAGTCAAGAGCAAATACATTTCACAATAAAAAAGCATGTTTGTAAATCCCCATTCAGCTATGTTTTAAAAAGAACTTATCAGTCAGATCACAATTTTTCCATCATATACTATGCATCAGTTCCAAAATAAGCTTCAATAATCCACGATAGCTTTTTTACACCTAAAAAGTGTATATAAAATTCTTAACCTAAAAAACAAGAAGTAACAAAGGCAAAATAACTAATTTAGTTTTACAACATCGTTCAGAATTTAAGGGCAGGTTCTTAAGGGTTGAACGTACGAAAGTCGTAAAGGGCATATCGTGAAGTAAAAATGTTTATGAGCAATTAAATGGCTGTAATGTACTGAATTATTAATGAGCTGGGTTTATGAGGGAGTAATTTAGGCTTAGGAATATGTCTGTTTTGCATGGGAGCGGTTTATGAGTCCTAGAGGGAAGGGAGGGAGAGAATTCAAGTAAAACGTTTGGTTAAATTTAAAACTATAATAAAATTATCTAAAACTAGCGACCCGACCCGGTTTCGCATGGGTGCAATGCTGATACTAAATCTCTACTATATAATGCAAAAATAACACAACATATACACAAGAAGAAGAAGATATAGGACAAGATGAAGGTTTATATCTATACTAATATTATAAAGCTGAAGAGTTTGTTTCTTTGTTTGTTTGAACGCGCTAATCTCAGGAACTACTGGTTCGAATTGAAAAAATCTTTTTGGGTTGAATAGACCATTTATCGAGGAAGGCTTTAGGCTATATATCATCACGTTTAAGCCAATAGGAGCGGAGCAGCGATAAAGAATGTTTTAAAATCGGGGATTCCACGGGGACGAAGTCGCGGACAGAAGCTAGTAATATATATAATACTAGCTTCTGCCAGCGACTTCGTTCGCGTGGAATAGTTACTTTACCCCCGATTTTGAAACTCTCAGCCCGATCGGTTTAAAATTGACAAAGTTTCATACAAACGTTCATCTTAAACGTTCATTATTTTATCCCCTTGGGGGTAGAATTAATCAAAATCCTTTCTTAGCGGATGCCTACGTCATAACATCTACCTGCATGCCAAATTTCAGCTCGATCCGTTCAGTGGTTTGGGCTGTGCATTGATAGATCACTATGTGATCCCGTTTTCCCAACATTTTCCTTCGCTGCTCTGCTCCTATTGATTGTAGCGTGATGAAAAGTATACTATAACCTGCCCAGGAGTATGAAGAATAATTGCACCAAGTTTCGTTAAAATCGGTCGAGTAGTTTTTGTTTCTATAAAGAACATACAGACAGACAGACAGACAGACAGACAGACAGACAAAAATTTTACTGATTGCATTTTTGGCACCAGTATCGATCACTAATCACCCCCTGATAGTTATTTTGAAAATATATTCCTTGTACAGATTTATTATAAGTATAGAAGATAATATAACCACATCGATATCTGTTGCGCAGTTTTAAAGATCTAAGCATACATAAGGATATACAGACAGCGGGAAGTGACTTTATTTTATACTATGTAGTGATAATAAACATAAAATAAAGGAAGATATAAAGGAAAAGGTCAAAGGGGACAGAATCAATTGGAATAGAGCCCAAAAGGCAGTTCCACATTGAATGGGAACCCTATATTTATTTTTATCATGAAATTAGCGTATTATTATCACTTTAAGGCCATATGACGTAAAACCAGCTCTCTGCAGAAGTTATGGTTACTCTTCATGATCCAAAAGCTATTGGACCTTTTACCGATTCGACTAAAAAAAATTACAATAGGTCCAACTTTGACTCACACATAAATTATACTTAAGTTGCATTTTCTAACTTTACGCAGTAGAAAATGTTATAAAGTCTTTGAAAAATCGTCATTCAAGTTTAATTCGGCACTTTGGCAGTCTAAACCAGTTTTCACCAGCCAAATCAAAACCATACCCTTTTCAACTCGAAACACTTTCGTCAAAGGTACAAACAACCATTTCTAAAAGTACATTCGTGAACTACCTTCCCAGAAAATAGCCACTAATTAAGTACACTTACCGATAACTTAATCTATCGTTACAAGTAAGAGATAAGTATTACCAATAGGTATATATTCACAGAGCACAGAATCGCCACATCCGCACCGGTTGCGACAGGAGATGCTAAAGTCAATCCGCCTGCCTTTTCTCAAGTTAACCATTTTATTTTTATGGAAGGGAAATCATCAAATGACTTCTTCAGCTCTGGGCGGAGCAGTAGGGAATGTCAGACTCTTACTGACTAAAACCCATTCGTGTTGCTCTTAATGTCTTTTTTATTCCAGAGACGCGGTGACTCCTTCAAACATATTCCGGAACCCTGAAAGTTATTGTTCCTAGCGGACCCCGTCTTCTTTGCTGACATCTCTTTGAGGCGCGCATGAAGCACAACACCCCGTTGACTAGGGCCAGGGCCTCAAGTCTGCTATTACAATAGTGTCAGAATGGTCTATCATTGATTTCATAATGGTTGATTTTTACAAGTTTGGTAATCTACTAATATAAAAGCGTCACTATGAGTTACCAATGGTCAACTACTGACATTCCATTGAAAGAAATGGCATAGAATGGTAATCTCGTACATAATGACAAATGAATGACAGCCGTACCTATGCAGTAATCTGCTAAAATTTTGAAACTTTGATCAATGACCTACCATTAGAACCTCATTGTGCAGTCATTGCTTTTAATAGATCTGAAATTGAAAACAATATATCTAGTTTTAATTTCCGCGAATATAAACTAAAACTAGATATATTGTTTTGAATTTCAAATTAAAATGGATTTCCGCAAAGTAACGCCTGACTCAATCAATTTTTTTTATTTATTTATTTATTTTTTAATAGATCTGTTATCAAAAAGTATTACAAGACCATTGATCGACCATTATGAATTTAGCAGATTACGAACTTTTAGCAAAATGACAATGGAATCGTGTTGGAATGACAAATTTATAAAAATAGCAGACTTGGGGCCCTGTTTATCAGACGGTAAGCCATCCAATACTCGTCGTCCGCAGGCCCGTTCTAAACTATACTGGTATCAGCGTCTAGTCTTACCGGCTGTAGTGGAGTACCAGATTTCATTACGGAGCATCTGCCTATCTGGTCTCCACAACTCTGTAACTAGGTATCCCTGGTTATATATATTAAATTCTGATACCAGTCTTGCGAGGAGTATCATGATACTCCTCGCAAGACTGGTATCAGAATTTCTATGGATTAAATACTTCTAATGACTGAAAAAGTAAGATCGGATCAGATGACAGTCGGGACCAAAGGCTTTGAGTGATTTTGAAGCATTTTGAAGTCTTGGTATGTAATGGATGATCCATGCACGGACTAAACTTAGCAAACGTTGCTTTACCTTGAAGGTTGGCACGTGCGCGTGGTTGTTTATTGTTTACACCAGTTTATAACACGTACGCTGTGATGTGTACGTTTAGGTGTGGGATCTTAGCGCTAAAACGTGAAAAATAAACTTTTAAAAAAAAAATAAAACCGACTTCTTGACAAAAAAACACAAAAAGTATACAATAACTTTAATTTCGGAAGTCGGTATTCAAAAAACCAAAAATATCGAGTTCTGAAATTAAAGTTATTTTTTGTAAAAAAGTTTTGATGTTTATTTTGTGGACGTTTCTATGGACGAATGTTTCAATGGACGAGTGGCGGTTCAATCGCCGACCTGCTCTGTGGGAGATACTTACTATTGGTTGATTGGACGTCCACGGTAGGCGGATGAATTGAGTGACGGATTAACAACGGCAAATTGAGCGGATTAAGGTTGTAGGGACAGTTGTAATGGCTCTGATTTATTCTTATTTTATAAGATAAATACAGGAGGAGCTCGTGGCTAAAGACTAACAGGCGCACGGGTCGATCATCAAGGTTCAGCAACGATTGTCAAGGTTGGACTGTGGATGGGTGACCATCTTAATATACCGAGTTTCCTCCGTGACTCGGAAAGCACGCTAAGTCGTTGGTCCCAGCTGTCATTTGTAGATCTTTGGCAGTCGTTACGGATTGTCAGAAGCCAGAAAATCTCTCCACTCCAGTCTTGCCAAGAAGTACCGTGTTTCCAAGTTAATGGGTTGTGGAGGTTTGGTAGGCAGCCGCTCCACGTAAAATACTGGTATTCAGCTGAATCCGGTTTGACTGGGACCCGACCCCAATAATATAATCAGCCTTTTAATGTTCCCATTGCTGGGACACAGGCCTCCTCTCTAGGAGAGGGAATGGGCCGTAATCTACCACGCGGGCCCAGTGCGGGTTGGTGAATGTCATGGCCCAAATTGAAAAAATATTTCAGTATTATATAGCCCATTTATCACGGAAGGCTATATATCATCACGCTAAGACCAATAGGAGCGGAGCACCAATGAAGAATATTCAATAACTATCCCAAGCGGACGAAGTCACAGGCAGAAGCTAGTTAAACATAATACTACATCTCATTCAACTACGTGGGTACTTCATGAAGTCATGTTTACCTCAAATCAAAGAGCTACCCAAATTAATTGTTGCCAAAACAATTACTTACACAATTCATTAGGCAGTGGAATCCGGATATTATTCAAGTAACAATATGTTGGTATTCAAACATCTCAAAACAAAGCCAAACCTAAGGGCGCCTGCAGACATGCTGAGACGAATAGCGATTGAATTAAAATATTAAATACTAGCTTCTGCCAGCGACTTCGTCCGCGTGGAATAGTTACTTTACCCCCAATTTTGAAACTCTCAGCCCGATCGGTTTAAAATTGACAAAGTTTCATACAAACGTTCACCACTATTTTATCCCCTTGGGGGTAGAATTAATCAAAATCCTTTCTTAGCGGATGCCTACGTCATAACATCTACCTGCATGCCAAATTTCAGCCCGATCCGTTCAGTGGTTTGGGCTGTGCGTTGATAGATCACTATGTGTGTGTGAAATAAGTACAACTTACATCAAAAAAAGAAATGAAAGTAAAGCTGAAATGCCTGTGCAAAATTATATTATAATAACCTATACCTACTTCACTTAAAAATAAATACCTATAACTACGTATAACTAATTAGTAAAATAACTACTAATTAATAAAAGTATCTACGCTTTTACCTACTTAATACTAAAAAACAGAACATAAATTAGCCAAAACTAACCTATCGGTATCTAAAAATCTATGCTCCTACTTCTACTACTACTTCACCTAAAAAGAAATAAAATTGAAACTATTAATAATTTGTAATTTGAACGAATATTTAAACATTACCAAAATAACTAATAAGTACCTATTTTATAAAATAGCAACAAAAGTTACACAAAAATAATCACAATAACATCTTACAGCATGATTCAGTATTAAAGCGCGACGGCGCGATGGCTTATTATTGTATTCATGTACCTATAAGTTTGGTGTTTCTATACCGATTTCTATGATTCTTTTTTTATTGAATAGGTAATAATGTTAACTTTTTTTAATTAGGGATGAGTGAGAGTATTATAAACGTAAGAGTAGTTTGAAAATGAATGAATATATCTAGTTTTAATTTCCGCGAATATTAGTGGGTTGCAGGTATGCACCTCCCTCCCGCCCGCTATATTATGCACATGCAAGATTACTGGGCAAATGCAAGGATTTTAAGCACATGCAGGAAGGCCGTTGCTGTTGTCGCTGACCGTTGAGTTGCGCAACTCAACGGTCAGCGAGTCAACACGTCCCCTGAGGATGCCTCGTGGAGAGGCGAAACACGTGTCGGTAATGGTGTTGGGTTTTGCATTGCCTTCCTGCATGTGCTTAAAATCCTTGCATTTGCCCAGTAATCTTGCATGTGCATAATATAGCGGGCGGGAGGGAGGTGCATACCTGCAACCCACTAATATTCGCGGAAATTAAAACTAGATATATTCATTCATTTTCAAATTTAAAATGGATTTCCGCAAAGTAACGCCTGACTCAATCAATTTTTTTAAACGTAAGAGTAAACAAATATAATCAGAAAGCTCCGAACTGCTTAGCTATCGGGATTTACACGTGTTATTGTGGGTCAACCATAAAAGATAGACATATGCTGTTGTGGGATATTTTTTAGATAATTTTATGTAGAACATTTCCGTCATACATGATTTCTATGTAACTTTAACCATTAAGGCTACACACGCGACGGAAGCTTAAAAATGGAGTAACTTCTCCCGTTTTCTCAACATTTCCCTTCACTGCTCTGCTCCTTTTGATTGTAGCGTGATGAAAAGTATACTATAACCTGCCCAGGAGTATGAAGAATAATTGCACCAAGTTTCGTTAAAATCGGTTGAGTAGTTTTTGTTTCTATAAAGAACATACAGGCAGACAGACAGACAGACAGACAGACAAAAATTTTACTGATTGCATTTTTGGCACCAGTATCGATCACTAATCACCCCCTGATAGTTATTTTGAAAATATATTCCCTGTACAGAATTGACCTCTCTACAGATTTATTATAAGTATAGATTTCGGGCTTCATCTTCGACCACATCATCGCTTACCATGAGGTGAGATGGTAGACAAACGCGTGCCTATCTATACTAATATTATAAAGTGGAAACATTTGTATTTTTGTATGTAACGAATAAACTCAAAAATTACGTGACCGATTTCAAAAAATTCTTTCATCATTAGAAAGCTACTTTCACCCTGTACTCAGGGTGAAAGTAGCTTTCTAATGATGAAAGAATTTTTTTTAATCGGAGATAAAATATAGCCTATGTACCGTGTACTACATAGGCTATATTTTATCTCCGTATTCCCACGGGAACGGGAACTACGCAGGTGAAACCGCTAGGTGCTGCTAGTAAAAAAAAAACAAGTTCAATACAGCCCCTGTCCAGGTAATCTCAAATTGTACAAGTACTAACAAACACGCGTTACGGAATGCATAGTTACGCAGATAACAGTAAACTTCTCAATGATCATTTCAAAATCTCAGTGTATTCGAAGGTCATCTACATATATTTATACTATAATATTATAAAGAGGAAAGATTTGTATTTTTGTATGTAACGAATAAACTCAAAAATTACTGGAACGATTTCAAAAATTCTTTCACCATTAGATAGCTACATTCACCCTGAGTAACATAGGCTATATTATGTCCCCATATTCCTACGGGAACGGGAAAAAACGCGGGTAAAACCGCGGGGCGCTGCTAGTTATTAATTCAAAGTAGTTAAGTTCATTCGTTCATTATTTTATGTTGAAAAACAAAAAAAGAACAAAATATTGAAGTTAATTATGAATGTTTTCTTTTATTCTTGTAAGCGGTATGATAAATGTTCTAAGCAATGGAATATCAAAGCAAACAAAAGTTGTATGTAGCATCTGTAAAATGCACATAATTATTGACACAAAAAAATAAAGAAAAATGTTTATTTAGGACTCGCACTAAACAACACAATTTTTTTTTATCAATTTTAAACTGTGTTAGGCCAAAAAAGGTCCCTATCTCAGAATATGCTGCGATATTTTAAAAAAAGATACTAGGTTTAAATGCATCGCATCACGCCAAAGCGCGATGCAGCATTTTGCTATCGCTACTGAACACAGCAAAGTTGCTAAATCACGATGCATCGTTAATCATCATTATGTTTCGGCTGTCCTTGGGCTCGAAACGAAGTGTCCCAAATTGTTTTGGGATTTAACACGTGACATTTCAGTTCCCGTTTTGTACTTTTGGCTGGTGCTATCGCTGATAGAATTTCACTTTGTTCACAGCTAAGAGCCAGAGCTATTAGTGGCGATTGTCAAAAATATAAGAAAAATGCTGTCCAAATGCTGATCACTCCCTCATAATTTGCCATTTCGTTCGCTGATAATATCACAGTTCGTTTAGAGCATCTAGTAACTACGGTCGGGAGTTTTCTAACTGAAAGTGCTCTATAGTCCATCACATTTTTGCTTACCATCAGGTGAGATTGTGGTCGAACATGACTCTTTTTCTTTATGTTTGTTCAGCGATATTTTCGTCAATTGTGAATCGATTTGGATGCTTCTGCGATCTGATGAAGAAATTCGTAGATCAGCAGCGAAATTCAAATCTCTCAACAGAAAGAAGTTGCAAATCTTCCGTGATTTCTGAAATCGCACGTCTGTTTACTGTTTACACCAGTTTATAACATAATAAAGAAAGAAAGGCTACTCAGATGTATACAAGTCAACCATGTTTTTGGGCATAACTTTATTCTTAAAACTCAAGTAAAAAAGGAATCATCAAGTCCGGTTCATAACAGAATAGAATAGAATAGAAAACATTTATTCGACACAGACACAACACAACAGCAACAAAATACAAAGTAAAAAATAATGATTCCTTTTTGACTTGAGTTTAGTTAAATATATTGAACTTGCATTGGACGTTTAACTTCAAAGATAAACTAGTGACCTCCAAAACTAAAAATTTAGTAAAGTGAGATATTGTCAGGTTTATGTAAATTTCAAAGCAAAGTAGATATTCGTAGATCTGGTCGTTGGTCTGCTCTACGAAGGTAAACAAAGTAACTTCTTAAAAAATCATTCTAATTGAGAACCTCTTCCTTTTTTGGATATCGGTTAGAAAAGGAAAAATGCGTGTAGTCTGTAAATCGCCGATCCCAAAAACTAGCATGTCTATTCCACCCCTTATTTATACAGTCTATAATTCACAAACGCGGTAACTAAATAATATCCGCAGTTGCTAATTAATAACCAATGTTGACTAATTTGTGATGCTATTGTTTGTTAAACAAATTTATTGGTTCATACTTAATAATTATTCGTGAACTAAACTCTTGGTATATACTTGTGTTATCATAACAAACGTTAACGGAACTTTATAATACTTGATCCATTATGATTTATTTCGTTCCTGTGTAATATGATTGAAATCTAAATTGAGTGGTAGAATTTGTTATTTCACTAGATATAATAATCATAACTTTATTTAGTCGATCCGTTGCATTAAAAAAAATATTGGTCACGTATTTTTTGTTATTTCAAATCGTAAAAAAACATTGAAACATTGTGGTCGATAAGAAAAACTTCACAAGTCTAAACTTTGGGGTGGAAGGGAATTAAAACAATAAATAAATAACGGGAAATAATCCAGCTAGCCAGTCTAAATAAACTGATGGCTGTAGTGATGGGAATTAGAGCCATCGATGTGTCTAGATCCATTTTTACATGGAAAAGTTTAGTGTTGTAAAACTTTGATCATACTTCAGTAGTTCAATATTTCGTGTGCTTACTGTTAGTTCTGCTACTACTTTTATAAGAAGTAGTCTAGCTATTTTCTCACACACGCGATTAGAAGAGTTATTCATATTATAATCGTTTGATAATCGGTCTTTTATCCCACTTAGTCTGGTTTCAAAGCAAAATGTCTTCTTCTTCTTGTTCCATTCTTCTCTATTAGTGGTCATCCCAGTGACACCCCATTTCTCACATGATCCATTCGTCGTTTCTTTTCTCTATCCCAACTCTCAACTATAACCATACTTAGTCATTTGTACCTACTCAAATTAATACTTAATATATTTGATCAAATAATTACAATATTTGCGCAGCAAGTCATCGAAATTCGAAGGTAAATTAAAGACACAAGTGGATTCCAACGGATGATTTTCAACCAGCAATTCGTTTTCTCCGAGCAGACATTTTCATCAAAGTTCTAGAGTGGGATCTGGTGACGTCATAACGCTAGTAAAAATTGTAGCACGTAGTGATGTCACGCTAGTTTTCAACGCACTGTATCGTCTTAATTTTTTGTTTACGTGAAAAAAGATAAAATACGTGTCCAATATCTTTTGGAAATCAATCTGACGGACTAATTAAATTGTTTTCTGGAAAATACACTGATGTCAAACATCCAAAAACTCCATCGTGAAAGTCGAAGATAGGGGCGAGGAAAATTATCCCAAGAGAACATACTCTCGAGATAGTAAGTACTCATGTATTACTTGAGACCATAATCTACCTCTTTGCCAAATTTTATCAAGATCCGTTCAGTCGTTCAGTCGCAATTGAGTAACAAACATCCATCCATACAAACATCTAAACTTCCGCATTTATAAAATACTAGCAGCGCCGCGCGGTTTCACCCGCATAAGTTTCGGTCCTGTAGGAATATCGGGGAAAAATAATTCTATATATTAATCCTGGTTATAAACCATCTGTTTGCCAAATTTCATGCAAATCCGTTCAGTAGTTTTTGCGTGAAAGAGTAACAAACATCCATCCATACTTACAAACTTTCGTGTTTATAATGTTAGTAGGAAGTAGGATTAACATAGATAGTATAGGAACTGGGCTTTCGCAGGTTCGATAGGCAGTTATTCCATTTATCGTAACAACTGGAATTCAACTGCACTAGATGGGTGGATCGTGTGAGGAATGAGATGAATTAAAAACTTTTTACAAAAAAATACAACCGATTTCTACAGAAAAAACCAAAAAGTACAAAATAACTTTAATTTTGAAAGTCGGTGTTCAAAAGGCGAAAAAGCAACCACAAACACCGAGTTCCGAAATTAAAGTCGCTTGTATTTTATTGTAAAAAGATTTTTCACTTTACATCGACAAGAACAAAAGGGAATGAGAACGTCATCAATGTAAACTAAGCCACGCATTATTAGGGATAACTCAAATACTAGTCGTCAGATCTCAATAAATTTAAATGGGACCACACGACAAGCAGCAGCTTTCGAATACGAAAAGAATCATCAAAATCGGTACACAGTACAAAGTTATGAGGTAACAAACATAAAAAAAAATACAGTCGAATTGAGAAACTCCTCCTTTTTTGGAAGTCGGTTGAAAAATGGATGGATGTTTGTTACTCTTCCACGTCAGAATGGCTGAACGGATCTGGATGATATTAAGTCTGGAATAACACATATTATGAGCTACTAGCAACTAGAACATATTATGATCCAACGTCATTCTAATTCCATTGTGAAAGAAAGACGAAGTTATACAGGAATTATATCACAATCTGTTTTCAAAACGGAATCATGATGGCATTGAATCGTTATTGATGGGTCTCGTGAGGGCCAAGGGTGGTCGGTGGTTACGAGAAGCAGGAGGATCCAGCAATGTGGTGACGCTTGGGGAGGCCTATGCCAGTAGTTTACGTCTTCCATCATCTTCATTACTTTTACTAAACAAATGTCTCTTAAAGAATTTTGACGTACGAGTTGACTGTCAAAAACAATCAAAACAAGCATAGTCGGCCTTTTAATTTTCCCACTGTTGGGTCACAGGCCTCCTCTCTAGGAGAGGGAATGGGCCGTAATCCACCACGCGGGCCCAGTGCGGGTTGGTAAATGACACATGTCTTCGATTTCGATTTTTTGGTTCTAGGACATGCCGGTTTCTGCACGATGTTCTCCTTCAGCGTTTTGAGAGCAGTGGAGATGAAATTAATTACACAGACTAATGCGCCTTGCTGGGTTAGAACCCGCGACCTATACTTCGTAAGTCGGGCCGATACCACTCAGCCACCACTGCTCTTCAATAAAGTTGGGTAAAATTAAATCTAAACCTGTCTGACTAAATTTCAATTTTATTGTTATCTGTATCAGAAGAGGTCAACGTCCTGGAGTACAATCAAATGGCTGCCAATCATTATAATTAATAATATCACGAAGTTTGGAAAATATTTCTACGGAAGTTTTATTGAAATGTCCATCAAACGAACAGAAAATTATTTTAATAGTCTCTTTACATTTCCAGTAATTTTATAAAATATTTACAAGCTTTGCTATGGTGAAAGCAAATGGCGCATAAATATATTCCGTTTATGTATTTCATCAATACATTATATACTGTATGTGGGCCAAGCTATCAGGTATCATTAATTAACATTAAATTTATGATTAATGAACTAATTAGCAATCTGTAATTTTCAATTGCAGGTCAAGTCTCTTTTCATATAAAAGCAGAGAGGTATCAGGGAGTATTTTACACGAGATACTAAATGCGGTTGATAAAACTGACTCCCGAATGCCACAAAGGTTGCGATATGATTGTGTTGATGAAGTGTCCGACCGAAAATAGTTTTTAGGCCAAACCAAAACCGAAACTGCTATTATTATTTTTTGGGAAAAGTTAGATTACTATATATATTATATTTTTTAAATTGAATACACAAGAAACTCCACGGACACTCTTCATCGGCCGTTGTGCATCGTGTTCACTACAATAAAGCTCGGTAAGACCCACTTGTTAGTAGTGTGTAAAGTGTCAGCTAAAAGGTCTGACTTCAAGCACATAGCCTATATGTTCAGTGTTAACAGAACCAGCATAAGCTGACCTCGTGTTCTATTGAAACTTTCCTCTACACTAGACCAGTTCTGACTACTGTACCTACTTGTAAGGACCTTCAATTCGTTGACAGAAATGGGTCTATTTCGGAACTACATAAAAAAAAACTTTGGTAGTAATTTCTTCAGTTGCCACACGCAAAATTCCACCTTGAAGAGCCTAACTTTTACTTTAGATGTAAAAATACTTTTTATTACATCAACGTTGCGTTACCTATAAAGATACTCAAGGAATTTAAGGCGAAGCAAAATTCTCAAATTAAAGATATTTTTACTCTGATAATTTCGGATTGTTTTAACACTGGCTTTGTTTTTAAAATAAGACGCCAAATCACTTGTTAAAAACATTTTTTTTTGAGGTAGCAAAACCTCAATAAAATGATAAACAATAGTTTTTTAGATCTTAAGAATACCTATGAGCACTTGATAATTCACAAATTAAATAATGGTAAAATATCTCTTACTTTATTTGAATACGTACATAATTATGTAGTTCTTGGTTGTTATTTTTTTCCTATTTTTTTTTTACACAACTCTATATAATTCTCTCAATATATTTTTTCATGGTTATTTCGCAACAAATAACAACCGTTATGTCATCGCGCATATATTTCTTAACCGACTTCCAAAAAGGAGGAGGTTCTCAAATCGACTATTTTTTTTGTGTAGGTATACCTCATAACTTTGTACTGGGTATCCCAATTTTGATGTTTATATTTATATTTGAAAGCTGGTGCTTGTCGTGTTGTCCCGTTTAATAATGATCTGACGACTAGTATTTGAGTTATCCCTAATAATGCGTGGATTCAACTACATTGATGATGTTCTCATTCACTGTTGTCAATGTAAAATGAAAAAATAAAATTATATACGATGGTTTGAACAGATAAGAAACGGAACTCTTCAATAAATGATAGTGAATCTTTCAGGATTTCTGAAATCGCATGTTTGTTTATTGTTTACACCAATTCGATGGGTCTGTGATAAAAATAACTTCAATTTCGGAAGTCGGTGTCCAAGAAACGAAGAAACAATCAAAAACACCGAGATCCGAAATTAAAGTTATTTATACTTGTTTTTTTGTTTAGAAGTCGGTATATTTTTTGTATTTTTTTTTTTCTATGTAATCGCACACTGATCTCGTTTTAGTTCTAGTCAGCCCCTTAATATTACTGCTAAATCAGCCTATTTCTGTAAGGCCTGTTTTACGGTCTGGCTTTGTCGTAAGTTTTACTGCCTTTAATCATTTCTTAGAATTATTGTTGGGCGAATCACTTGTACAGTGATAAATAATTCTAGGACTATTTTTAGACTGTGATTTCGAAATTCTGGGAATCCTTTATGTGTTATGTATGTACTAAAACTTGGAACTTCTTTGTTAAGTTTGTTAGTGCTGTCCTTGTCATTTCTATGTTGATGAAGTGAGACGGGAATACTTTGAGACGAAAATAAGGGATGATCGCAGCTTGGTCAGGTTGAGCTGAATATCCTAGCCTTACCGTACTGAAGAGATGGTGCCGGCAGACACCAGATCAAGGATTTATATTTATTTATTTTTATTCAGGTCAACCAACAATTGTATACATCAGTACTCTATCAGATTGTTATTTAAAATAGGATACAATTTTCTTCGAATTTATGATTCTAGGACATGCCGGTTTCCTCACGATGTTTTCCTTCACCCTTAAATATATATTAAATATATTATTTAAGGGTGATAAGAAATAAATATTAAAACATCAATTAATAAATAAAAACAATATAAACAAATGAACGAATCCAATGAACAAAAGAATGTAAACAGCAATATCCCTACAAGTTTGTTGTATGATTGTTTAATAAAATTACTTTATGAACTGCACTTATAACGACGATGGGGTATATCAAACAAGTCACTACAGCTATTATTGAGGATCTTGCACACTCAAGGAATTGGAGAGTTTGCACCAAGAACAGACCTTCGATATGGCGGGCACAGAGGCGTTATGCTTTTCCTGGGATATCTAGAAGGCGCCCGAAATCTAATTAGGTTAAGTAAAGCGGGACAGTCAATCTGGTTACGTAACAGTTATCTCATAATCTGTCTAATAAGTTGATTCCTAAAATTTTACAAAACCGAAAGCCGTTTATAAAAATAAGGCTGAGAATCAGGACATTTTATTCGTTGAAAATGACAAAAGAATCTCTTGTAAAAGTTTCCCCCTTCACTTTTCTTAGTATATAATTAGATGAGATGCAGAAATGGTGCAAACGGCTACTTCCCGATATGTAACATTCCCGATTCGTCAACACATCAAAAGTTTTAAAAACTACTGGGCGCAAGTAGTTTCGTCATGATTTTCTCTTGTCCATATCCATCCCCGTTTTGTCAGCTTTTTAACGGACTTCTAAAAAAGGAGGAGGTTCTCAATTCGGATGTTTGTATGTTTTTTTTCTATTGTTTGTTCGCGCATAACTCCGTCGCTTGCCAACCGATTTGAAAAATTATTTTTTTGTTGGAAAGGGTATACTTACCAAATGGTCCCATGAAAATTTTATCGAAATCGAACAAGCGGTTTTTGAAAAATCAACAAAAATCTAAAAAAAATATCCACATTGTCTACATTGACGACCTTTTAGTTTACTCTGCATTGGAGCAGTGCGTTTTTTTTACACTACTGTAATTGGTTCGTTTAGGTGGGGGAAGGGGAGGGGGTTTAGGTACCACTAAAAAGTGAAAAATAAAAAACTTTTTACAAAAAAATACAACCGACTTTTCCACAAAAAAATCAAAAAAGTACAAAATAACTTTAATTTCGGAAGTCGGTGTTCAAAAAATGAAAAGGAACCACAAACACCGAGTTCCGAAAATAAAGTTATTTTGTACTTTTTTCAGCCCCTGCAATTGGGTTACGGCTCCAAAGGGGGCTGTGAGGCTGCCGTACACGCGTTATCGACCTACCTAAATTCTGGTAAAGGAGAGGTCATCCTGAAGGTTGACATCAAAAATGCATTTAATTCTGTAAATAGGGACACCTTGCTGGCTGAAACTAAAAAAGAAATACCTCAAATTTTCAGTTTTCTCTGGCAATGTTATAGACAACCATCGAAATTACTATATCGGGACAAACTTTTGGAATCCGCTGTTGGTTGCCAACAAGGTGATCCCCTCGGGCCAGTGATCTTCAGTTTAGCTATTCATCCCATTATTCGACAGCTAAATTCTAAATTTAATGTTTGGTATCTCGACGATGGAACCCTTGGAGGCGATGTAAATTCTGTATTAACTGATCTTCAATTTTTGAATGATCATTTTCATTCTATAGGACTTGACCTGAACTTTTCCAAATGCGAATTATTTTTATCTGACAGTACTGACCGACATCTAACGCTTTCTAAATTCAACGCAATAGCCCCTGAAATCAAAATTATGGACAAAAGTTCTCTTCGCCTCCTTGGGTCGCCAATCTTTGAAAATTCCTTTCCCAACTTTATCGAAGAAAAAATTCAAAATTTCAATGACGTGTCTGAAAGATTGTTCCAAATTAACATGCATTCGGCCATCACCATCATTCGTTACTGCTGTTTCGGCTCTAAATTAACTTATTTCCTTCGTGCTTCCCATCTATGGAATTACCCTCACCTTTTAGACAAAATGGACCAAATTATCAAACATACACTGTCTTCAATTTTAAATGTGACCATGGACGACCGAGTTTGGGCACAAGCTACTCTTCCCATCCGTATGGGAGGTCTCGGCGTCCGCAAAATTTCCAGTATTAGTTTACCGGCTTTCATATCCTCGGTTCACGGCACTGATCAATTAATCAGGAATATTCTAGCTCCCACACTGGTTGATTTTGAAGTGCCGTACTTCTCCGAGGCCGTGAATGCATGGAGACTCGCTTGCCCGAATTCAAATCCTCCCGACAACCCATCAAACCAGAGACGGTGGGATGAGCCGCTTTGCAGAGAAGTTCAGAAAAAGCTTATTGCTACTTCTGCTACTCCTGTGGAGCGTGCGCGCCTGCTGGCTGTGGGCGAGTGGGAGTCGGGCCTCTGGCTTCACGCACTACCGTCGTCGAATATAGGCACCTTGTTCGACGATACTATTTTCCGCCTCGCTGCTTCCCTTCGTTTAGGCGCTTCTTGTTGCTCTCCTCATCGCTGTCACTGTGGCGAAGCTGTCAACAGCCTCGGGCACCACGGCCTGTCATGCAGCCGTAGTGCGGGTCGCATAGCACGGCACGCAAACATCAACGACATTATCCGACGTGCTCTTGTTGCCGTCGGCGTTCCTGCCGTATTAGAACCCAATGGCCTGGCACGCGACGATGGCAAGCGACCGGACGGTATGTCTTTATTTCCATGGAAGATGGGTAGGCCTTTAGTGTGGGACGCTACTTGTGTCGATACTCTTGCGCCATCCCATCTTCCTAACTCGTCGTGTTGTGCTGGTGCTACAGCTGCGGCTGCTGAGAACCTCAAACGGCGGAAATATAGTAACCTAGTCGGCAATTATATGTTTGAGCCGTTTGGGGTTGAAACTCTCGGACCGTGGGGTCCGAGTGCTCATGCGTTATTTAAAGAACTTGCTAAACGTTTGGTTGACACTTCGCGTGACCCAAGGGCTGGATTTTACTTCGGTCAAAGGATAAGCATTGCCATACAACGTGGCAATGCCGCCAGTCTATTGGGTTCACTTCCAGTCGATAGCGATGCGGACGAGTTTTTTGATGCCATTTTGTAGTTAGGAGAATTTTAGTTTATTTTTAGGTTAAGTGTATATATAACTAATATTATAAAGAATAAAATTTTTGTACTTTTTTGATTTTTTGTGGAAAAGTCGGTTGTATTTTTTTGTAAAAAGTTTTTTATTTTAATTTTTTTTGGTAGGCCCATTCATCAAATAGTGTTCCGCTCCGTACTACTTCGCTCCGCATCAATGGACTGACAGTCCACAACTCCGCTTCGCATTACTCCCGCTCTCCGCTCCGATGCCTCGCTGCGCGTCAATGGACAGGCAGCTTTATGCTTGTTTTGTGAATAGATTGTTACAACAATCGGCCATATTTTAACCCAGTGCATACATAAGTAAGTAGAGTTTTGCTTGTTAGCTTAGGTTATGATGGGGCTGAATGGCTGATATGCCTTATGAGGATAAAAGTTCCTAAAAATAAAGTGAAAAATAATGCCTGGGAATACATTCGATGTGAATTTATGATCTGCCTGCTAAGTATAATGGTAACGCTATTGTGACATAGGGATCCTATAATGTCAAAGTCAAAGCATTTATTTCAAATGAACCATATCAGGTACTTTTGTCAGTCAAGTCACTCAGTTAAATATCAAGCTACAAATTTGCACGTTCAAAAGCGTAGATCTCTATGGAGAAGAACGTGCAAGAAACTCCTCGGATACTCTTTTAAATAATTTTATGTCGTAGGATGTGAGTTTTATCCTGTCTAGGATAAAACTCACATCCTACAATACGTGTGTGAAAATTACAGAGGACCCGGCATCGATTTGATATATCAGAATAAGGCTGTGTAGTGGTTCCACTGTTCCATATTCAAAACGGAAGATAGCTTTGTCACATTTATATCAACATAATCATGTGGTTTGCTATCTTGTAACAATCTCACAACTTAGTTGAAGAGAGCTGGAGTTATGATTTATAATAAATACTAGCTTTTATCAGTGACTTTGTACGCGCATACTCCGTACTTTTTTTCCGTTCCCGTAAGAATTTCGGGAAATCCACTCATGCTCCCTTACATTCCCCAAGGAACCTACATGCCAAATTTCAATTTGCTACGACCAGTAGTTTTGGCGGTGCGTTGTTGGTCAGTAGCTGAGTTACGGAAGAGTTTTAAAATATATACATATATTAATAAGCATATCAGTTCTATAACAACAAACTATTGTTTTATAACAAGCCTTTTTTCTACCTTATCAATCCCTAAAACCAATTGGAAAGGCAGTTACAATAATAGCTAATGAGACTTACATACTTCAGATGCTCTGTAAACAATATTCATTATGTTATACAAAAACAGTCAAGATAAGAAAGCATTTAAAAAAAGAACCATGATCTAATTCCGTATCCATTGAAGCGAACGATTGTAAAAGTGGAGGTCGATGAGAATAGCATCCTACTTAATACATTAAATAAATGTGGAAGTCTGTGTGTTTAAATGTTCATTAATTAATCGAGCCTAAACAGCTTAGCAAAGGTTGTGGTACAGGAAAAGGATGGCCTATGCGCAGCAGTGGTCGAAATCAAACTTTGGATGATAATTTTTTAGGCCAATGTAGAAGGAAAGCAAGCGGACTGTATTATAAAAAATCATCCTCAACGCTGTCAGCCAATGCTGTCAGCTGATAATTATTGTGACCAAGAGACTGGCGGCAAGAAGTGACAATCAGCCTTTTCAATATTTCTTTGAAAAGGCTGTGAGCACAAGGGCTCGAGTGTTTCAATCCCAAACGGCTTGAAATTATAGTTACCAAAAAGTTGTACGAGTATTTACAACTCGTGAGAATTCAGAAAAGATGGTGTGGCCCTCCAGAGCCAAAGTAACGCGACTTTAATTTATAAGAAACTGCGTATTTTGCTTTCTTGTGACTTTCCGGTGATGTTTACGAATTACAAAAAATGATTAAGTAGGTACACCTACTACAAACCGCAAAATAAAAACTTTGTCAAAGAATGAAGAAATAACCAATAATACCGACTTCCCTGTAAAACCGTAATTTTTCAACAAAGGTGAACTCGCAAACTAAAGCTAGTTAGAAGATAACGCGCAATGATCGCTACGCACGCAAACCTGTCGATGCGAATCAAATTTATTGTTGGAAGATGAAAGTATTTTGCTATTAGAAAGATTACTTTGGAAAGACAGGTGTGTCCAAAGAATAGTTAGCAAAAACAGATCCTGACAGTGTTTATATACATATGTATTTTGCGGAATTTGTTCGAAAGAGTCACCGCGGTCCTGGAACGCAAAGGGCACTAGAAGGATCACGGATGAGTTTTAGTCAGTAAGAGTCTGATACTCCCTTTCGCTCCGCCCAGAGCGGGATAAGTCATTTGATGATTTCGAATCCAGAAAAAAATGGTGTTCATATATAACGATATATTAAAAATGGTGTTAATATATAACGATATATTAACACCATTTTTTCTGGATAGTAGTTCAGGGAAGATTGAATAAATACCGTTGAAGAAAAAGAAAGAAAGAAAAATAGTTTATCCCTCCCGAACAGACCCACGCTACGCTTTTCACAACTTAGCTTACTTTTATCGTGGTCCAAATCTTTGATGGGCTTGGCAGAATAAGAATGAGCGGATTTATGGTCACAAAAATTGCTATTACAGGGCATTGAACCTCCATGAAAAAGATATCTAACGTGTCATCATGCGAAAATCGTAAACTTATTCAATTGACACCGTTTTATTTGCCAATATAAGCTTTATATTATCTGCCATAAAGTATGTAGTCCCATAGGTATGTTTAATGTTAAATACTGTGTACGCCTTTAGGAGAGTTACACATTCTACACACGATGTCGATACCTTGGGAGCAATATACCCGCAGAAAGGCTCAGTACAAACCTGAGACTAATAGTCTGATTAAATGTTATTCGTTCAGGTGTTGCCTCGAATTTCAACTGTATGACCCACGGAATAAGAGGTAAGACCACAGCTATCAGCCGTAACCACATTAAAGCTTCGAGCGGATATTGTATGTACAGAAATTCCAATAACATTTTTGTATAACCGCAACCCACCAATATATTAGTCTTTTTCCAATTGTTTATTCAACACTTTATGTATACACATTTAATAAATTGATTAGAATAGATGAATGACACAGAAAAAAGGTACAAAGGCGACGCTTATTTTTAAAGAAATCTCTTCCAGCATACTTGCAAAAGAAGAATCAAGTAAAAAGAGATGTAAACGTTGTGTGTAAAAGTACTAAGTATGTAAAATAAAACAATACATTTAAAAAATAACCTACAATTTATGTGACCAGAGGGCTGGTCTTTTCTTTGGTCAACGAATCAGCATTGCAATTCAACGTGGCAATGCGGCCAGTGTTCTGGGCACTTTTGCAGTTGACAGCGATGTGGACGAATTTTTCGATGCCCTGTGAGTCCTTCCCCGTTTTTACTCCGCTTGTACATTTTTATTTTTCTATGTATTAGCTTGTTTAGTTGTATTTTCTAAATAATTAGATTCATGTTCATATACTATTTAGTTCACTCAACTATACATACAAAAACAATACATAAATATAATACTAATATACTACATACTGAATAATATTATAAGATAAATAATAATACATAATTATATACAACAAGGCGGGAAGGAAAGATAGTGTTCCTTTACACTTTTTTTTAAAAACTGCAAGAGTTTTGTAGCACTTTCCACAACCGTACTGCGTGCACAGTAAAGGAGTAGAATATTTAAAAAAAAAATCGGTTGACTGGGGTGAGGATTCAAGGAGATTTCTAAGATATGACCTGCAAGGCGCATCAGAAGGACTAGAGTAGGAGAAACGTTCCCGCAGGTAGGAAGGCGTTTAGGGTTGTGAAGGATGTTAAGCAGCATTCTCAATATCCAAGATTTCCTGCGAAGTTGAATCAGATCGATATTAGAATCGGTATAGAAATTTTTTTTTAATAACTGAGTAAACCAGAACATTAAGGTAAAAAAAAAAACCTAAACCACTATAGATTTATCATTATATTTTGGCCTTCGACCTATACTAGCATAAAACTTCAGATGGGAATAGAAGGTATTCCATCCTCTTTACCACCACGACACACTGTTCCCGTGTACTTGCATTTCATTCAAAACCACTATAAAAAACCAGAAACGTAATACAATTTCTAATAGGGTAGTTAACTAAAAAAATCTGATTAGTCCGTCTGATAGATTTCCAAAAAATATTGAACACGTATTTTTTTCTTTTTTTCACATAAACAAAAAATGAAGACGATACAGAGCGTAAAAAACACGTGTGACGTCACTACTCGCTACAATTTTTACCGGGCCGTGACGTCACACGCTGGGAACTCTTGATCTTTGATGTTTTTTATCTTCGTCAGTTTTTATAGATTTGATAAAGGAAAAAACACGTGTCCAATATTTTTCTATAATCTAACTGACGGACAAAAAACATAATCGTATATTTTTTACTCAGGCAACATCCCTATTTAGGTATAAATATTACCGAACCAAACTAAGCTAACGACAATTCCGTATTAGCATTACAATCGCTCGCTCGCAACAGTCCTAATCAGCTACGGAGATATTCAGTTTATTTGTTCACATTAAACTCAAGAATTGTATTGACCCACTTTGAATAACAGATCGCGACTGTTTTATTAACTAATGTTACAGACGTTCCTGTATTTATGTTTGATTAAGAATAGGAGTTGCCGTATTTCTAAACTACTCGGAACTGAAAAGGGCCCACATTACGAATTTTGTCTGAGAATAACTCGATAAGTACATAATTATGTAATTATTTGCTAAATGAAGCATAAGACATGTAGCATCCATAGAGAAGCATGCATAGTATAGCATGCATAGTGTAGCATGCATATTGTAGCATGCATAGTGTAGCATGCATAGCGCCGCATGCATAGTGTAGCATGCATAGTGTAGCATGCATAGTGTAGCATGCATATTGTAGCATGCATAGTGTAGCATGCATAGCGTCGCATGCATAGTGTAGCATGCATATTGTAGCATGCATAGTATAGCATGCATAGTGTAACATGCATATTGTAGCATGCATAGCGTCGCATGCATAGCGAAGCATGCATAGTGTAGCGTGGGATGCAAAGCGTAGTATACATAGCGTTTCATTTCAAATCAAAAATCAAATCAAATATGTTTATTTGTTAGTTTACAATTTTGGTTAAAGCATATCCTGCCATACTATGGCGTACAATTAATTCTACAAGAATGAAGGTTCATTTATTAACCGATTAATGATAAATATATGTTTACAGGAAGTATTAATATAGCCCCAGTATTTTGTTTAAGCAGCAAAGAAAGTCTTCTATTTCCCTAAAACCACCTGCGATTTGTAAAAGAATGAGGAAGATGACTTTCTCAAATTTATTATTCTAAGTAAGACTTCACTTATTTATTTTCGTATAAAACTAGCACCTTCGCGAAGTGTACGATTGCCTATACTTTTATTTCTGTTAAAATCATAGAATGGTAGTAAAAAAAAAATATAAAAAGTACTCGTATGTACATAATGACTAATTAATGACAGATGTACGCAGTAATCTGCTAAAATGTTGACAGTTCCTTTGATCAGTGACCTACCATTAGAACGTCATTGTGCAGTCATTGCTTTTAATAGCTGGGTTATCAAAAAGTTTTACGAGACCATTGACTGACCAATGATCGACTGTTATGAATTTAGCAGATAACGAACTTTTAGCAAAATGACAATGGGATCGTGTTGGAATGACAAATTTATAAAAATAGCAGTCTTAGGGCCCTGCATCTAGTAGTGATAGACAAACCGAGGTTCCAAAATAAATTAATATCAGTCTTGGTCGCTCCAAACCACAAAATATGACTTACTGATGTTAGCTGATTTTGTGTTTGATAGCTCGATCATCAATCAGTATTATCTTTGGCTATTAAGTTCAATGATTTTTATTTCGCTTATTATACGCAAAAACTGGTTTTTATTATTATTCTCCTTGGTTTAGAATCCATTTTTTTTTAATTTCACACAGATGATTGTTTTTAATTTATCTCTTTATTTTTCTCTAAATATATTAAAGGGAAAAGTCAACGCTGGCAAAGTGTGCCGCTTGGTTGCAGCCGCGTCCTTCGTCGTGACCTTATCTCTGTGGTAGGCAGTGACCTCTCGCTACCGGCCGTAGTCCAATCTATGGTCGGCGACGAGGAGTCCTGGGACGCGGTGGTCTGGGCGCGGTGGGCGTGGTGGTGAAGACTACGGAAAGAGAAAGGGAGATTTCGACCTCTCCCCGCCTGCAACAGGTGCACCAGGCGTCGGAGGAGGGCGTATGCTACCCTCTTCCGGCCCCCCTAACTGGATACAGGAGCGGCGGATTGGAGACGTCTGTCGCCCTCCATTCATCCGGCCCCGAGGTGGCAGTGCGTGGTATTCCCGTGCTTGGTGTTTGACTCCCCCGCGACGTCAAAGAGGGGCCTCTTTGACGTCGCGGGGGAGTCAAACACCTCACTGCCGCCGCTGGCCCGAGGTGGCCCGCGGAGGCGGGCTAGCACCAGCCGGTGATTACAGAAGTCGTATTCGTTCCCGCGATCCCAGGCGTAGGTTCCATCTCCCGATGGAACACTGGCGTGGTTTTAGTCAGTAAGAGTCTGACAGACATCTTCACATCCATGAGGATTTCGCACAAAAAGGGATGGCGAATCAACGGCACGCGTGCCTGTGGTAGCACAAACAAAATAATTCTGGCACGCCAAATTAATGAGCGATGGAGTCAAGATCAGGTTTCATTTTAGAAAAATGCGGTGAATGCTATCTCACATATCGTATAGTTTTCCAAAGTTTTTCTTTCTTTCCATATTATTTTAGGTTTTATCCATTGTATAATTTAAGACAAGATCCATTATTGGCACGCCATGGCCAAATCAATATACATTATTGCAAAAAATGGCTCGATCTCCTTTAATGATTCGCTATCTCTGGATTAGGGCGTTAGGATAATAAGGGTGCTAATTGCTATAGAGCTAGGTTTATAGTCAGAAGGGTCTTAGTTAAATCATAGGTACCATGCTCAACTGATACAAACATAGTCACACTGTACGTATTTGGAATAACGGCCGTACCGAGCTATAAGTCTCGGTGCGTACAATGTCATACCTACAATTTGCACCAAAAAATAATATTTTCAACAAAATATAATATTTGAGGGGTTTCAAGATTAGGGTTGCGGAATTTGTTCGAAAGAATCACCGAGGCCCTGGAACGCAAAAGGCACTAGAAGGATCACGGGTGGGTTTCACTCAGTAAGAGTCTAACACTCCCTTCCGCTCCGACAGCCGTTTTGCGCAAATGTGACGCATACCTTCCCAACTTTTAACGATTATTTTTGTTTTAGTTTTAAGCTTTATTTTTAAATTATTTGGTGTACGTCATGCTTGGCGCAAATAAACAGTTTTTCTTTCTTTCTTCTCCGCCCAGAGCGGGAGACGACATTTGATGATTTCCCGTCTAGAAAAAAAAGGGGTTTCAAGATAGTGAATATCTTGAAATTCTTTATCTATCAAATAAAATGTTTTATCAACCCTATATTAGACAGTACCCCGCCAATATATGTGCGTAACACTGCTTTATGTCTTTGACAGAATTATCCATATTTCATATAACGATATGGGTTTTTGAATGAGTACTTATGTAAGAGGTTTGAAACTATAACAAACACCTATTATGGGACATTAAATCTAGAAGTTTTAAGTGCGTTTGCCCATTACTAAACTGAAAGTTTTCTAGTTCAGGCTAGATTAAATGTTTGTCTAGGTTTTGTGGATTTACTTCTACTTTTACTTCATATATTTACTTAATACAATCTTATCGTTGAAGTTTCAAAATGAATGAGAACAGATCATATCGCTATCATATAGGATGACATCATATATAGTATGACTAGTACTTCGCCCGCGACTTCGTTTGCGCAGATTTATTACAAACAATTTCCATCCCCGTCTTACCTCTTTAAGGGTGGAGCTTCGTAAAATAAAAAAAAAAACATTAATTTGAAAAAGAAAACGCCTTCATCGTCATCGCTTCCTTTGGTTATATCCTACTATTTTTAAAGCCAGCAATTGATAGGAATTTTCCATTACTATAATTAATAATGCGGGATGCAATAATATCATCTGTTATATCTATATCAGGCATTAAGTCCGCCTCTGTACATTTGTGTGCGTAAAGTATTAAATAAATAAATATTTTTTTTCAGTTTTATTAGTATGAAGCTACGGGCCATTAAATAGAGAAAGGACAAAAGAATTTTGATTATTTCATTTCTTTATTTAACCTCCCACCGGCAGATTAATCACTTTACTTCTGCAAAAAGCAATAATTTTCTTTCTTTTCTTTTCTTTTTAAAAGTTAAACGTTGCCATATACTAGGAATTTCTGCTGTGTTGTGGGTGCGTTTACAAACATATAACCTCACATACACAAACAGCCAGACCCGGAAAAACTAGGTAACTGTAGGCCATACAAATATTTGTTCCGTGCGGGAATCGAACCCACGACACGTAACGCCAGCCAATCGCTCAACCACTGTACCAACTGTGTCGTCAATGACCGTGTAACCGTGTTATCCGTTAACCGTGTCAATAATTAAAATAGGATCCTATTTAAGTACTAGCAATGCACTACAATTGGATGCGAAACGCACACGATTGGTGATGTAATGGAACTTGATGGAGTTCTATGTCCAGTAGTGGACATCATGCTGATGAATTGATGATATCGTGAAACACTTGCAAAAGTAAACAAAAGCAATACGATTTACGATTTTAGCTCAACAGACCCATTAACTGTGAATTGGGAACAAAAGAGGATGCCTATTCATAACAGAATTACTCATAGCTGAAACTTCAAAGGCAAGTAAAAAGCCAAGAATTCAATAAATTCTAAAACAGGAAACATTATAGTATTTCATCTCTTCAGCATCGAAACCCTATTAAGTGAAGATTCCATTTTGCTCTGAACGGGTGTAATAGGTACAAAATATAATTATACTGACTCGACTGCTTAAACAAGGGACGCACAGAGGCTCTAAATAAGATATATTCCGACAAAATGGCGAAAGCGACTGTCAAAACATTAAACGAGGGTTTACATGTTTTTTTTTAGCAATTTTTGTTCGGCAACACAAGTTGATCAATTTGGAGTAATCAATGGAAAAGTCTGCAGCAACTTCAGTAAAATGCGACTGTTATTGCATATCATGTCGGGACTCAGGCCTCCTCTTTAGGAGAGGGAATGGGCCGTAATTCACCACGTGGTCCCAGTGCAGGTTGGTGAATGTCACATGTCTTTGAATTTTTGGTTTTAGGACATGCCGGTTTCCTCACGATGTTTTCCTTCACCGTTTTGAGAGAAGTGGTGATGAAATTAATTACATTAAGTGATGCACCTGGCTAGGTTTAAACCCGCGATTTACAATTCGTAAGTCGGGGCCGTTACCACTGCTCTTATTGGAGCAATATTGATTTTAATTGTTCCAAATTTTCTATAAGGCTCCTCCTGCTTTAACAAAATATCTACTCGTAAATGAACCTATTACCTAGTTTTTTGGAGTTTCTCCATATCGCACCATACATATTGTCATTGCAGACCATTTCCCAAAAATGACGCTTGCAGTCGTTGCCGTATATTTCTTGATATTTTGTGATGTCTCAATCGAGCAGTAATGATTATAATTGATTATTTTTTACTGCACGTGTAAGCGTGCCTTAGAAATGTATGGGATTGAAAACTGCTGTCAAAATATCACGTGACCAATCCCTTATATTTTTGCGTTTCGACCATATCATTCACTAAAAGATTAGTACTTTTGTCTAGCTAGAGCATCTCCAAGGGGAATCTGAAAGAGACAATGAATTGTGCTGTGTTTGAGTATTAAAGTCAAATAGACCGGTTAACAAGACAATGCAGTAGATCGGAAAATTTACATAGGAAGCCAACCGTTTAGCCTAGTTTAGATTTTATAATAATTAAATGTTACATGTATGGAGTGCCACCCCTAAAATTATTTTTTCCATAACTAATATATAATTTCAACAAACTGTATAAATAAATAATACATTCTGTAGTAGTGTGCAGCATTGCACCCGTGCGAAGCCGGGGCGGGTCGCTAGTTATTATATAAAACCCAGAATACCAGCCACCACCAGCCACTCATCAATTCACTTCATGTTCCTTACACCAAAGTTTAAACAGTAAATTACAGATTCGCACAACTGAATACCCAGTAATAAAGTCCATCGTTTAACCAGTCAGCCTGTAAAGCACCTTCTGCCTAGATCGCGTGAGGCAGAGACGAATCGTTTCATTAGAGCGAGAGGCCACGCTGGAGCAGGACAGTTATATGTTGAATTAGATTAGTTAGCGCTAAGCTAAGGTAATATGTTATTGTCTTAGGTGTGCCAGGGACGGATGTAGGACTGAAGGTCTGGCTTTTAGTAATTATTCTTTTATTGTTTTAGCTGTATTGTTGCTGGCGTGAATTTTATTTAAGCTTTATCTACGGTGGTGAAATTAAAAGTAAAAAACCTTGTTAAAATACGAAAAAAAAATTACTTTAAAACATTTCCTATCTACTTATAAAGTCATTACATAATTTATGTGATTAAATCTTATCACGAGATTTAAGTACTCGTGTTTCCTTAGTTTGAAGATTTAAATAGTGAAAATCGATCAGATCAAGTTATTTAATTTACTTGTTAATCTAGACAAGTTAATCTCGCGAATCTCGCTTTTGTGGTTTATATAAATATGTATGATAGTCTGTAAGGTATATATGTTATGGGTCTTTGTTACCCGAAACAAATGACATCACAATCAACAAAACAAACCGTAAACCATACTAATAATACACGATACTAAATTACTTTAAATTACATACATACAATCAATAAATCTAATTCCAACAAAAGTTAAGCTGTACGTCGCATCTGAACAAGAATGGTAAAGCAAAACGCCGTGACTTATACCTATCGTTTATGGGAATCCCAGATACAATCCGGCCCTGTAAGCACCGGGTACTGAGTAACCTAAAAGGATTTGTATCGTCGCAAAAACCGTCATTATGATATATTTGAAGACTCAATCGGCCATAAAACCATTTTATAACGATCGTTGTAACGTTTATAGGCTTTTTGCGGTGAGCCTGACATATGGGATGTGTTGAAGCCTATGTTTGGCTTCACGTGTTTTATGGATACCGGTTGTATCTTTGTTTCTAAGTGAATTATACAACAATTATACATGTACATATATATACAGTGTGCAATCTTAATGGTTGTTTTCCCGCGGCAGGACGATTACCCATCAGTAGTACTATCGAAACACAAAGTTAAACTAAAAAAAAATGTTTTTTTTTTTCAAATCATTAAAAAAGTGTTCATAAACTCGTAAGAGCGAGAATCAATAGTAGTGCACTAGACCTAACGTAGGTAGATACCTACATGGCCGCCGCGCGCTTTCGGAAAAATACAAAGAAACAGTGAATAATAACTGTTCAGAGCAACATAAGCTCTCGTGGATGGTGATACGGCATTAACTAGCCTGCGCGCACGCGGCAAGTGGAGCCGCCAAAGACATGCCGCGGATGCCGCCAAAGAGATGCCGCGGGTGCCGCCAAAATATTGCTCTGCGCTTAGTCCTTCCGAGAACGTCATAAGTGTAATACGTTATCGACATCTTTTCAAAAATGAATCGTCATTACATTTTTTTAATTTAAAGTTCGGTGTGAGGAACACCAAACAAGCGACGCGTTGATAAGTGCGATAGTGGACGCTTTCAATATCGTGAGACGTAACAGAGACACTAATCATACTGAAAGACAATCAGTTAAAACGTGCTCGTTTGTGCATTCAACGTAGTGGTTTGCATTTCGAACAATTACTCCGCCACCGAGAAATGTAAGTACTTACTCGTACCTTGTAAATAAACATTTAAAAGTAGGTTAGGTAATCAAAATCATTGTAAATAGGTTGATTCCATCTTTTAAGTACGCTTTAAATACTCAAATATCTAAATCAGATTTTTAAAGATAACTGTCTTGATTTTTATTAGTTTCTCAGTGATTTGTAAGTTGTAGGCAAAAAAGTATTTATGACGGTCCTAAGCCCGTAAAAGTATGAATGGAAAATTGGAATAACTTATTGGGTTCTGTGTTTTATTAAGTCAGAAGTAGTGATCAGCTGATTAATACGTAAAGTGCAACGACCTCGTGGCTGTAGGTACGGGCCAACCGCGCGCCTACTTCCGCGTTCCGCGTAGGTACCTACATATCATCGCGCGATGCACTAGGTACTGTTGGTTCAAGTCGCTTTCGAGTTTTGTTTATCACAATTGTTAATCTACCATTTATGGAGTCTAATATTTTTTGTATATATAAATCGAATGTATTACCGATACAAACTCATTTCGGTTCGGGAAAACAACCATTAAAATTTCACACTGTATATACCTATAGTTTTAGTTTGTTATATATAAATATACTACTATATTTGACCAGTACAATTGTATGGACTTCAAAAGAGACCTTGACCTCTGAGTTTGTTTCGGTGTTTCTTCTCAGGGTAGTCAGCTAGGAAACACCGGCCTCATCTAGTTTTATAAAGGCCAAAAAAAAGATTGACGTGTAAAAGTGTTTTTTACAACCTACTTACAAAAATAAAATCATTTATCATTTACTAGCGACCCATTTCGGCTTCGCACGGATGCAATGTAGATACTAATATTTTCTATACTGAATTAATATGCATGTATTATACATATAAACCTCTTGAATCACTCTATCTATTTAAAAACAACGCATCAAAATCCGTTGTGTAAATTTCAAGATCTAAGCATACATAGGGACAGACAGAGAGCGGGAATCAAATTTGTTTTATATTATGTAGTGATTCTTTCCGAAACAAAATTCTATTTCATTTTTTTTTGTACCACTGTGTAGTCTTTTAACCCAAAGCTTGCCTGGTAGATAATGCCTTGTTGCACTATTTTATATAAAAATAAATATATTTACATTATAGAGGGATGTGGTACAGAGAGTAAAGTCCCACATACCTCCATTGAAAAGGAAGGATCCTTCGACAGGGCGGTTGTTATGTTCGGCGGTCATCTGCCCAATAGTTGATATTCGGCTGTTGTATAATGTTCAAAGGGCACGGTAAACTCTTATACAGATTTTTAGTTTGTTGGGTGCTACTAACAAACGCAGACGGCATGCGTAGGCGGCGTGATCGAGCTTCGCGTTATGATCATCGGCGACCGAGTGGAGGTGCGGTGCGGGTGTGGTGGCCCGACCAGCGGCAACTGCTTTCTCGGAGACCACAGCGACGGACGTCACTCGAGATAAACAAAAAATTACATCTATGTTTGTCCGGGACAGTTACCAGGGCCTCAAGTCTGCTATTACAATAGTGTCAAAATGGTCTATCATTGATTTCATAATGGTTGATTTTTACAAGTTTGGTAATCTACTAATATAAAAGCGTCACTATGACTTTCCAATGGTCAACCACTGACACTCTATTGAATGAAATGGCATAGAATGGTAATTTCATAATGACAAATGAATAATAATAATAATAAAGTTTATTGTTCTTCTCTCACATAGAAATATACAACAGTATAAAAAAGAAAACAAACAAAACATTAACGATAATTGTTGTGATCTATGTGAGAGACTGGTTTCCGTACTAGGAGACCTGTATGACAGATAACCAGCCTCTCCAGACTCCGGACAATAGGTGACAACTGTATTCACATAAGTGAGAAGTGATAATTAAGAGGGATTAAGCTAGGTGCAGTGAAATTGTTGCTGTTGTGGGGGTACAAAGTGGGTGAGAGGAACTAAATTGAATGAGTGAGTAATTGAGTATGTGTGCGTGAGCACGTGTGCGCAAGTGTGAGTGCGAGTGTGTGTGTGGGTGTTCGTGTCTGTGTTGGTGTGTGAGGGAGAGAGTGAGTGTCTGTGTGAGTGCGTGCGTGCGGGGTGAAGGAGGTGACAGCATAGTTTTGCTGACATTGAGAGTAAGGCCGTTGTTTTTGAGCCAAGTAGTTACAGTATTGAACCCAGATTGAGTGAGGCTGTAAACCTCATCCCAACTGTCGCCATGGAAGATCAACGCAGTGTCATCCGCAAATGTGACAATTTTGCCGTTTAGTAGTACCAGATCACACAGGTCATTGATGAAGGTGAGGAAAAGCGTGGGCCCAACTACACTACCCTGAGGAACACCGTAGCAAATAGGTAAGTCATCACTAGTGAGTTCTCCAATTCTAACTCTCTGTTGCCTGTCAGCAAGGTAATCCCCAAATAGTTTGAGCTGTGTATCACGAATCCCCATACTTTGTAGCTTAGTCAGTAGGAGTGGAACAGAGACCGTGTCAAAAGCTTTAGCCAAATCCAGAAATATCGCTATCACTTTCTTTTTGTGGTCTAGTTTATTAACGACGTGATCAACTAATTCGTGAACCGCATCATTGGTCGAGATTCCAGCTCTAAAACCAAATTGAGATTTTGACAGCAAGGATTTGGATTTGAATGACAGACGTATGCGGTGATTTGCTAAAATTTTGACAGTTCTTTTGATCTGTGACCTACCAATAGAATGTCGTTGAGCAGTAATTTATTTTAATAGCTCGGTTATCGGAACAATGACTATGAATTTAGCAGATTACGAACTTTTAACAAAATGACAATGGGATCGTGTTGGAATGACAAATTTATAAAAATAGCAGAGTTGGGGCCCTGTATTAATGAACGCCAATACAACAAGCCTAAAATTTAAGATTCAGTCCACTTTTATTTACTTCCCAACGAGCAGTTCGAACATTGGCGTGTTTGTTGGGTGCTACTCCCAACAAGTTCGTTGTTGGCCGGATAGATGGCGTAGCAGTTCTTTTTGTAGCCGCACAAATTTGCTTCGTTAGTTTTTTCTTGTGGTATTGATGTCACTACAACATTATTTTATTGGGAGAAATGATTGGATCGTGCCAGCTTTTGCCTACAAGCGACTTCAAGGTCCCGTTCATGTTTTACTAAACTTAATCGAAGTCGGTTCATCGAAGTTTAGGCACGAAAACATGACAAACACATTTATAATATCAGCTGGGAAGAATGTTTCGTTGCAATTTTTGCTGTCAGAGATATTGTTAATTTTTGGTATATGCAGCATGTATGTTTCTTTGTATTTATAATTGTCTTCTCTTTCCTTTACATAATAAGTTGCACCGTCCACGATGTTTCTACATCACAGTAAGATCGACTGGTAGAAAATGCCCAAGGCCATACCACCTTTTTACAATGTACAGTGTTTTATACGAGAGCATAAAATCTAATAAATAAATAAACAGTTGAAGTCATAATTAATAGCAAAAGTTTGAAGTTCAAATATGAATAGTTTTTATCAACAGATCGCAGTTTATTATTTTGGTAACATAAAATCTACCAAAATCTTTCTTCGTCAGCCATCAAGCCTGTCAATTGCCAAACTTCTTTAATAATGTAGCTTTATCATCAACTAGCAGCGCCCCGCGGTTTTACCCGCGTAGTTCCCGTTCCCGTGGGAATATGGGGATAAAATATAGCATATGTTACTCGTGGATAATGTAGCTTTCGAATGGTGAAAGAATTTTTAAAATCGGTCCAGTAGTTTTTGAGCCTATTCATTACAACCAAACAAACAAATTTTTCCTCTTTATAATATTAGTATAGATACATATATAAACCGTGATGGTTAACTGTTTAGTTTTGGAACTGTAATATTTCCTACATTACAGTTCCATAACTAAACAGTACTCCGTGAAACGGCTACAAACAGACTTCATTTCCACAAAAGCCAGTAATGCGCGGGTCATGTATTTCATAATTGCTAAAGTTTTGTGCCAACTACTGCTGTGCTGTCTCATTACAAAGGACCGCCGTAAATGTATATAGTAAGGCCAGCCGCATATATTCAACTAGTTTTTTCCCGTGACTTCGTACGCGCATATCCTAATTTTTCCCGTTAACGTCGTAATTTCGGGAAATCATCTCTCAATGCTTCTCTATACTCTCCAAGGAACCTATATGAAAAATTTCATCTCTTTATGACCAGTTACAACCGTTTCGTGTCGAATTCCGTTCTCCAATCGGTAACGCCTCGGTGTCAGCAACTGTAGAAAACGATAAGTTGGTAGGTAATCATTTTGACGCGCCTGAGTCGGCCGATCGTTCTACAATGTGTTTAGAAAAACGACCTATTCTCTAGTCTATGGCGAGCGGTTCTACAAATTTCAAACAGGTTAAAATTTAAAGTCTGTTGAAATGCTTTAACCGTTAAGTTTAAACATTTTAACAAAGCATGTAGCGTGTATGTCCATTCTAACATCTGAAATCGCGAAAAAAAATCAGCTGTTCCCTACATTTTGATTAGTTATATGAATATAAATGTAAGGAACAGCTGATTTTTTTTCACGATTTCAGGTTTGGTCACGTAGTAAAAGTTGTTCATAATTATGAGTATAATGACCTCAGAGGTTGTTGGTATTTTATAAATAACTCTGTATAATTCACGCAAGCTTTACAGTTTTTTCAGTCAAAATTGAAAAAAACTGTTTTGTTAAGTTGTGTGCTTGAGATGATTTAATTACGATCAAATAGTTTAGTCAACGAAAGTGCGTACTACCTAAATCTTCTAAAAGTTATCTATATCTATACTTATAATAAATCTGTAGAGAGGTCAATTCTGTACAAGGAATATATTTTCAAAATAACTATCAGGGGGTGATTAGTGATCGATACTGGTGCCAAAAATGCAATCAGTAAAATTTTTGTCTGTCTGTCTGTCTGTCTGTCTGTCTGTCTGTCTGTATGTTCTTTATAGAAACAAAAACTACTCGACCGATTTTAACGAAACTTGGTGCAATTATTCTTCATACTCCTGGGCAGGTTATAGTATACTTTTAATCACGCTACAATCAATAGGAGCAGAGCAGTGAAAGAAAATGTTGGGAAAACGGGAGAAGTTACTCCATTTTTTAAGCTTTGCACAGCCCAACCACTGAACGGATCGGGCTGAAATTTGGCATGCAGGTAGATGTTATGACGTAGGCATCCGTTAAGAAAGGATTTTGATTAATTCTACCCCCAAGGGGATAAAATAGGGGATGATCGTTTGTATGAAACTTTGTCAATTTTAAACCGATCGGGCTGAGAGTTTCAAAATCGGGGGTAAAGTAACTATTCCACGCGGACGAAGTCGCTAGCAGAAGCTAGTATGAAAATAAAATAAATAGTCTTACTAAATCTACGTCATTAGTTATACTGGAGCGGATCGCAGATCTAATGTTTCCTCTAGTAGGCTATACAAATTTGCTTTGAACCTTTACTTTACTACCTTTGTTCTTTTCCTGAATCGTGTATTTGAATTTATCTCTTTTATATTTTCTATGAATAGGTCGTTGTGTAAAAACAAAAAAAAAAAAAACGGTATTATTACAGTAAAAATAGAGAAATCAAATTAACATTTTTTTTTGTTTACAATATGTGAAGAATGGAAAACGCTTGCCGAGGTTGGTCTGTGGATGGGTGACCATCTTAACATAATGAGACTTCTCCGTGCCTCGGAAAGCACGTTAAGCCGTTGGTCCCGGCTGTCATTTGGAGATCTTTGGCAGTCGTTACAGATTGTCAGAAGCCAGAAAATCTGACACTAGTCTTGCCAAGAAGTACCGTATTCCCCAGTTAATGGGTTGTGGAGGTCTGGTATGCAGCCGCTTCACGTAAAATACAGTCAAGCCGGATTCAGCTGAATACCAGATTCAGCTGAATCCGGCTTAACTGGGAGCCGATCCCAATATAGTTGGGAAAAGGCTAGGCAGATGATGATGATGTGAAGAATGGAAAAACTTATTAAATGAACTAACTGTCACGTAGGCACTTAGCGGTCACGTGATCGCTAGCTCACCTGCTACTTAGCAGATTCACGGTACAAACCAGCACGACAGGTTTTTTTTTTCATTTAAAATAAAGGGCTCCCAAGTCAGCAGGTGCTTTGGCGCCAATAACAAACATATTAATTTCTTTTCCGTTTTTTTTTTGGGTTTCGTCTGTATGGAAGACCAGAAATCTTAATTTTTGGATATTACTCGCGTGTCTGTTTGTTGGAATGACAAACTTTAGCATTTTTTCATTTTTATTACGTATCCAACAGTTTAATTCAGTTGAAAGCATACTAGGTGTATTCTTTGTGGTTTCTTCGAAAGAGTCACCGCGGCCCTACAACGCAAAGGGCACTAGGAGAAACGGGTGGGTTTTAGTCAGAAAGAGTCTGACACTCCGCCGCTCCGCCCAGAGTGGGAGAATTTGTTTGATAATTTCCCATCCAGGAAAAAAAGGTAGTTCTACACTTGTGTATCATTCAATTTTTTACGTATTACTGACTTATATGTAGTTGTAATAAAGACATCTGTCTACTGAAAGAAAACACACGGGAATACTTGTTCAATCACTTTTATTATAGACTTACTGTATTACAAACTTAGCTTGTTACTCGGGTTCTTCTTTAGTCGTCTGTAGCCCAACGTCGACTAGACCCGATATAAACGCAGCGCGCCTTTTTATTATCAAAAGTGCTCAATATACAGAAAAATGTATTAAATACTAAAAATCATAACAGTGTTTGCCACCCATAAAATAAACTAGATAGTCGATTTATGTGCATGCTAACACTACCCTTTCACAGCAGGCAAGCGTGATGTTACATAAAAGGGATAGTAAGTTGACAAGTAAAAGGCACAGCTGCGGGAACAAGGGGCTCGCTTAAATATGCATGTTCTGTGATTGTAGGAGAGGGTTCATTTATTTGTACAGAGGGACTTGTCGGGACATGTCTGACCCGATTCCTAAAAGCCTGGTCAAGTCTTTGATCAGAAAATCTGTAAATGTAAATTGGTTGAACGAAACCACAAGCAATTGTTGAAAATTCATAAAATATGCATTGAAAACGTTTCTAAAATCGGGTTGCCTTAGGATTGATTTACTATTGCGAAACTTTTGCGTAAGTTTGTCTGTGAGCTGCAGTAATATAATAAAGTAATTATTTTCGAAAATATATTCATCTTGAAGGCTACTTTAAACTTTAATGCAATTTATATGTGCCTCAGTTTTACGACGCACGGCTACACAACTCTTAAAAGTAAAGATCGGGAACTCTAAATTGTAAATACTTTAGCACAAAAATGAGCTACGCTACGTGCTACGTCGTAGCACTATTCTGCTTTTCGCTACGTGCTACGCCGTAGCACTGTTGTCCTGTGATTGTAATGTCGTGGTCATATTGTAGAATTGGCCATTTTGTGATTTGGCCGAGGCTAGCTTTGAGGTAATTTAGCGCACCCCGACACATAGGTTAAGTTTGAATAGGGTGACGGAAGCTAAAGTGATCGAGCAAACTTAGTTCCTGTCATACCATTCATGGTAAATTCCTTTAAACCGTTCATACAGAAATAGGTGCCGCGGTCTTGTTCAAAAGAGTCAGACTACAGAGTCAAGGCTCTAGACTGGGTGGGTTTTAGCCAGTCAGTCTGACACTCCCTTCCGCTACTAATCACTTTAGTTCGCAGTTGAAGATCGCTCTCGAAGTAATCCCTTGTATCGCAAATCCAATACTGACTCGGTCGGTATGAACCAGCCTTACATAGGGCGCCGGATAAATCCAGAACCTTCCATCGTAAAAAGATCTAAAAAGTTCGCGTACATATCGATCGCGACTGACTAGGGTTTGAAAATTCTAGAATGTTCTAGCATAGAAAAGTCTCGCAGGTTCTTGACATTACTAGTTCTGCCACTCGATACTAGATGGCGCTAGTGGTGCCGAATGCAGCTATCTTCCTTACTTAATAGGGTAGTTAACTAAAAAATCTGATTAGTCCGTCAGATAGATTTCCAAAAACTATTGGAGACGTATTTTTTCTTTTTTCACATAAACAAAAAATGAAGACGATACAGTGCGTTGAAAACTCATGTGACATCACTACTCGCTACAATTTTTACCGGGCAGTGACGTCACACGTCTCACTCCTGATTTTGATGCTTTTTACCTTCGTCAGTTTTTATAGATTTGATAAAGGAAAAAATACGTGTCCAATATTTTTCTATAATCTAACTGACGGACTAATTAGAATCGTTTTTTTAATCAGGAAACATCCCTATTGTGGCGCGCAACACTACGATTGTCTTATTGCATTACATGACTCAATCACAAACACGTGTCGCAATTTAGTGTAATGGCTCACTAACTATAACTACTATGCATAAATTACAGCTGTATGTTTGTGCGCGACATGGCGTGGCCTTCCACACAGTGGCTGATATTGTGTACAGTTTAATTTATGGATACTATATGGAGCTATAAATCTTTATTGAAGAATACTCTTGAGAGCTTGTTAATTGTATTGCTTGGCTTATGGACTGGCTGACAAGATACCTACAAAGTCACTTATAAAGTTCATACAAGCGAGGTGCAACTTCTAATTAAATTAATCTGTTAGGTAAAAGGACTGTCTTCAAGTAAAAACTACTTAAAAAAATGTAAAACAAAATAGAAAATACTTAACAAATCCACAAGATTTTTTTTATCGTAGAGAATTCTTCAAAAGATGAATCTACAAGTCAATTGACACTAGAAATTTTATATTAAGATTTTATCTGATGCAGTTTACAAAAAAAAAAAAATGTTACTATAAGAGTTCAGTTAGTTGAGTTTAAAGCCATTTAAGAAAATAATAATATTGTATTTAAACACTATAATTAGTTCTTACTTATCCCTAAAACCCTGATAAATCTTCGAAGTGGAGTATAATCAGCACAGTAGTCTCTATGAACGATCCCATTTGCCTTTTCATAAAAAATATAGCTAAGTACATATGCTTAGCAGTGATGGCTGAGTAGAGCAGTGGTGGCCGAGTGGTAACGGCCCCGACTTAAGAAATTGGAGGTCGCGGGCTCAAACCCAGCCAAGCGCATTACTTTGTGTAATTAATTTCATCCCCACTGCTCTCAAAACGGTGAAGGAAAACTTCGCGAAAAAACCAACATGTCCATGCTATACATATACGTAGCTTAGTACTGGGCTGCTGTGCACTAAAGCCTTCATAAACACATGCACGCCCACAAAAGAATGGAATACAAAAGTTTCCGTAATGTTCGTGTCATGCTAGTTTTATCTGAGAGCCTTAATACTAAACAGATAATATTTGCAGAAGGTTGGCTCTTTACAACCTACAGATGTTCCGGGTCTGGCTGTTTGTGTATATGAGATTGTCTATTTGTAAATGCACCGACGATACAGGAGAAATGCCTAAGGTGGGGCAGCGTTTTTTTTTTAAATAAAAACGAAGGCGCCCTTCACGTAGGTACAGCGAGTACAAGTTATCATCATCTGCCTAGCCTTTCTCCCAACTATATTGGGGTCGGCTCCCAGTTAAGCCAGATTCAGCTGAATACCAGTATTTTACGTGAAGCGGCTGCCTACCAGGCCTCAACCCATTAACTGGGGAACACGGTACTTCTTGGTAAGACTGGTGTCAGATTTTCTGACTTCTAACAATCCGTAACGACTGCCAAAGATCTCTAAATGACAGCCGGGACCAACGGCTTAAACGTGCTTTCCGAGGACAGGAGTAGTCTCGTTATGTCAGGATGGTCACCCATTCACAGACCAACCTCGGCAACCGTTGCGTAACCTCGAAGATCGCCCCGTGCGGCGAGTACAAGTGCACGCACGAAGTAACAACTTAACAACAACACAAGTGTACAATAGACCTTTCCTACCAAACGACTGGATTACCTTATTCAGTCACTGGGTACTTTTATAGGAAAGTTTATCGGGAATTGAGGTTTTCTTTTTCGATTAAAGCAGTTACAGTAATGCATTTTCTGTGAAAATTTCAACTTTCTAACTATCACGATTCATGAGATATGGCCTGGTGACAGACGGACAGACAGACGGACGGAGAGCGAGAGAGTCTTATGTAATAATAGGGTCCCGTTTTACCTATTGGGTACGGAACCCTCAAAATGGCACCCGTTATTGTGTAGAGCTGACCTTTTGAACCAATCTGTTTAGTGGCGCTATGTCCAACATCGTTTACAGTTGGACACAATGGTTTTACGAGCAGTATGATGTTGTTGAAATAAATGATGTGTGATGTTTGGATGTTGTTATATATTGTTTTATTTATTTAGCAGTTTTAGGGAAACTTACAGATAAACATTTTCTTACGATTACTTTAATTAATTACTACACTTATAAATGAAGGTAAAATGAAATTGTAAACGTAGTGTAAACAATTGTTGGTTAACCAAATAAATAAATAAATTATGAGAAACAAGGAAAGCCAATTAAAAGTTTTAACAGATACAAATGAGCATAGAAACAAAATCAGAAATATTTGACAACGTAGCAATAGTTTTAAGCAAACACAGTACCATGAGTAAAACGTGTTTCGGACAGCGTAAATTGTAACAAAAAGGAATTTACAAAGAGTACTTTTTAATTTTGATGAGCTATTACTGAAAACATCGACGTCAATGCCCCGGCAGACCACATTATACGTGTGAGTCGCTCTTATTAAGAATGAATTTCGTCTGTAATTCGTTCCTACTACAGAAGAATGCAATAGACAGGGATTGCGCAGAAAAATAGAAGGAACCCGCAGTCCAATTTTACTCAGCGATTCGGGAAGCTCGTCTGGAAAATATTTTATTATATTTTCCGCGCAACGCAGCGAATAGAAACAGTCAGCACAAAACCTGCAATTTTACATTTTGGAGTATTTCGCCCTTCAGATCGTACTATAATTTCATAGATCTTTCAACACTAATTCAAAATCTTATTTATTTATTCTTCTTATTCTGTATACAGGAGTATCAAGAACATTTTTCATGGCCAAATATCAACAGGCGTAAGGATTGATCTTCAAAATTAAGTAACGCTTACCTAGGTCGGCCTACGGATGGGTGATCATTCATTACCGATAGCGAAACTACTAAAAATAAAAGAAAAATAGGAATGCTCGTCAACTGCCAGGGTTGCGGAATTCGTTTGAAAGAGTCGCGCGCGCGAACAAGAATGGGTTTTAGTCAGTAAGACTCTGACACTCCCTACCGCTCCGCCCAGAGCGGAAGAAGTTCGTCGCTCGTTAAGCCGTTTATTGTGGCTGTAATTTGCTGGTGCATCTTTTATTGTCAATACGTATAGCCAACCAATCAGACACCAGTGGGTATCGGATTGCCTAGATACTGGGTTGTGGAAACCGACCTCAACATAGCTGGGAAGAGAATAGCATAATAATCAGCCTTTTAATGTTCCCACTGCTGGGACACAGGCCTCCTTCTCTAGGAGAGGGAATTGAGAGTGCGGGTTGGTGAATGTCATATGTATTCGAATTTTTGGCTCTAGGACATACCGGTTTCCTCACGATGTTTTCCTTCACCGTTTTGAGAGCAGTAGTGATGAAGTTAATCACACAAAGTAATGCGCCTGGCTGGGTCTGAACCCGCGACCTACAATTCGTAAGTCGGGGCCATTACCACTCGGCCACCACTGCTCTTTGAAAAGAATAGCCGTTTATAACAAAAGTGTTTTACGTTCTATTAAACTTAAATATTCTTAAACATTTCCTATTATAGTTTATCGATTCATGCGGTTTTTATTTAATCTTGGAAATACCAATAGCGACTAAAGGCAATGCCGCTTCTAATCGCAAGCAAGACCACAGCTCCGAGCATAGAACATTGTGTAAAACGAAAACGTTAATTGGTGTAAAGTAAGAAATTGCTCCAGAACAAAGGTTGGAAAGTTATTGGGTAA
Organism: Hecatera dysodea; assembly: GCA_905332915.2. Lineage (NCBI taxonomy): Eukaryota > Metazoa > Arthropoda > Insecta > Lepidoptera > Noctuidae > Hecatera > Hecatera dysodea. Next base: position 12,372,326 of record HG995310.1, on the reverse strand, counting down.
CTTGCGCGGGTTGCTTGTTGTGCTGAAGTATCGGTTTTGTGGCTTTAGAATAAGCGCCAAATATAATTATTTATTCTTCATGTCCTCCATTTGTTAGGTGGCCCCTTGGTCTCCTGATTAAAAACGCGACTGCAGAGCGTTTTGGGTTCGATACCTTTTTGTGCATGGGAAATCATCAAATGATTTCTTCCGCTTTGGGCGGAGCGGAAGGCAGTGTCAGAATATAATGGACTAAAACTCACCTGTGTCCCTCCTAAGTGTCAGACTCTTACTGACTGAAACCCACCCGTGATCCTTCATGTGCCCTTTGCGTTCCAGGGCCGCGGTGACTCTTTCGAACAAATTCCGCAACCCTAGCAGGCACTGACCCTATGGGGCCCTGTCTTCGTTGCTGACGGCTCTTTGAGGATTTTCTGTTAAAGGATTTTTTCTGTAGCCGACTGAAGTATGGAAGTTGGGATGGGAAAACCCAGTGCCTGGGAACGTACGTAACGCCGTTGATCCTGCGCCACATCTCTGCCGCAGCCTGGTCGCGTCAGATTGTTGTCCCTTCAATATACCTGTGTTTGCCTATTTGGCTAATCTCCGTTGAATTAAAGTCAGTCGGTGGATTACAGTTGTCAAGTACGAATGTTTTTTTGCAATTGCAACAAAAAGCCGCTGTCGGCAAGATTCTTTTCTCGGAATTTTGAAGGCAAATATAGGCATATTTTACATCACTGTCTGCTAAAAAAAAACAGAAGTTTAAGAATTAGGGACAGCGAGCATTACAATTATGAAGAAGTTCCTAAACGCGGTTTTACTGGCCCTATTTCTCGTTCATTGCATATAACCAGCAAAGAAATACTACGTTCATTCGAACAGCTAGATCGCGAGTATACGTTCTACGTAGAATTAGTTAGAAATTCGTAATAATTATTTGTTGAGTTCCTAAGCTAATGCTGGTTATTCAAATAACATAAGTATTATGAATGTAAGGACTATGTAGAGCGCCATAATTATTAGGGTCTCATTTCAATTATTCTAGTAGTTTGAGTCATTTATGCAGCCTAGCCAAATGTCCTTACTTTGGTATTTTTCGTCAAATCGTTGAGCTCCTTAAAGTTCTAAGTTTGAATAACACGGTAACTGACAAATGCTTGGACTATCTGGACAGCTCCACTCCAATCTGTGTGGCACCTTCCTCAAAAGGCCACCTCAAACATTAACCTACATGGTTCTCATATGATTTGACCAGTAGATTCTATGGACTTTAAAAGAGACCTCTGAGTTTGTTTCGGCGTTTTTTCTCAGGGTAGTCGATTAGGAAACACCGGACTCATCAAGCTTAAAATAACCAGATATATTGGACGTGTAAAACTGTTATGTTTAACCTACTTACAAAAGTATCTAATAATATTATAATTTATCATTTTAAACCCATATACTGTTAGGTTCTTACGTGAAGAACAAATTCGAGAACTATCTAATTTTGGAAATGAATCTGCTAAATTAATAGAAATAGAAATAGAAATAGTATTTATTAGTGTTTTTAATATCGATTAGGTTCTTAATAAAATTTACTTGTCGAAGAAAACAAGTTTCAGTCGTTTGCAGCTTTTCGAATTTAACTGCTAAAGTCTATTTTATTTTCATCAAACTTCACCAACAACAAAATATTTTTTTTTAACGTAGTTCTTAACGCGGCTTTCGGGGATATGAAAATTCTGGTTTTTATCGCCGTGGTAAAGCATTTACGGGTATAACCCTAGCCAGTTAAAATATTTATATTTTTTAGGGACCTAAAAAAATATTTTAGCTGAAAATATGTAGTGCATTGTATGCACGTAAAACATCTGCCAGAGTTGCATTTAGTAAAGGGGATTTATGTAAATTATCTTCATTTTAAACTTAGTTAAAAAGTAACTGCACAGTTTAAGTTAGAATGCGAGCATTTGTCTAAGTCCACTTTAGCTAACTGCGTCTTACAACAGAAGTGCTACAAAAACTAAACTTAACAAGCTTTTCAAAAGTTCGAAATTTTATATTGATTGCAGAATAGTGAAGTTTTTAACGGAAAACTAACTTTACTTCATTAAAAATAGTAGTGGTCGCCCAGTGGTCGAAATTCGACCATATTTTTTAAATGTATATTTTAAGCTCTATATATAGATTTAAACTGTGCCAAAGTTCGTCATAATCAGGTCACCAATCCTGCCATCCAACCAACGTTTAGGATGGCAGAAAAAGTCCGGTAGAGCAAAATCCGGTCAAAGCCGGTAGTGATTCAATTATTACCCAATTGGAACTCGTTTTTATAGAATTATGGTTGGCATTGGCACCAACCATAATTCTCGGAATAGCGCAAACTAAGTTTTAACTTTGCACGTGTGCACGTGCACATTATATACGCGTCAAATTAAGTGAAGTATAACGTCAAATTAAGTATAGTTGGAAAAATTTTTGATCGGGACCTCGAATCGCTGAACTGGAAAGCGATAATTGAGCTGCAAGATGTTAATGCTATGGTCAATCAATTTAATTCACATTTGCTTTCACTATTAAATGTCCATGCACCCCTGAAAACTAGTATTGTTAAGGAGTGTTGTTGCCCTTGGATTACTGACAATATTAAATTGATGATGCATTTGAGAAATAAAGCACATACGGATTATTTAAAAGACAAAAGTACCGATCACAAAAAGAAATATTACAAGGAATTAAAGTCACTGGTTTCTAAGTCTCTATTTTACGAAAAGTCAGCATACTATAAGCACAAAATCAACAGTCAAATAAATGACTCCAAAGCACTTTGGAAAAATTTAAAATCCAACCTGCTCCCGCCTAAACATAAGGAATTACCTTTGCACTTTAACGACCTCAATAAAATTTGTGACCATTTTCTGAGTGTGCCAGGAACGAATGCGGTTAGTAAATCGGTGCTTGAATTTTTTGAATCTACCCGATATAATGGTTCGACGTTTAGCTTGTCACCCACAACTGCCAAAGAAGTCGCGAACATACTGAGAACAATTAAATCGAATGCTGAAGGCTGCGATGGCATTACCATCAATATCAATGAGTTTCATTAAGAGAACTTTTTAAAACCATTGGAATTCTTACAGTAGCATCTCAATTCATTTTTGCAAACATTTTATATATTAGGCAAAATATACATTTGTACTGTAAAACGAGCGACATCCACAACTTTAACACCAGAAACAAGCACAAGCTACATGCTCCTTCCCACCGACTTCGTAAGGTCCATGACTCATTTGTGGGGCTCGGTATCCGTTTTTACAATAAACTTCCACTTTCTTTTCTTGACCTGCCTTTTAACTCATTTAAAGATAAAGTTAAATCTAACCTTTATTTGAAGGCATACTATTCTATTAATGACTATTTAGACGATAAGAATAGTTGGTCGCTGTGTTGAACGCAAGACAATATCTTATTTAATTTTATCATGTTCTTTCTCTATAAGTTAGCTTCTATAATTTAGTGAATTGATTTATGATTTCCATGTTGGATAATTATATATTTTTTTCTACCTTTGTCATGTATCAATGACTTTGCATACTATTGTATAAATTCAAGTTCTTAAAACGCAATAGACAGATGTGTTGCTGGGGAGTTTGTTGCGCCACTTCTTCTTCCCAGCTAAAACACTAGGAAGTGGTGACGGGTGGGCGTTTTGGGGGACTGTCTTTATGTAAAATATGACGTTCAAAAAGTGCTGTTTATCAGCCTAGTTTGAATAAATGACTTTTGAATTTTTGAATTTTTGAATATGATATTTCTGACACTACCGGTGACCTTGGATATCGTGACCGCCCTAGTGAATACATCTATCACATCCTCATCGTTCCCTGACTTATGGAAAATTGCCAAAGTGCACCCAATGCCGAAGACTCTTAATGCATTGGGCATGAAGGATCTTAGACCTATTAGTATACTGCCAGTTCTTTCTAAAGTTTTAGAGAAGGTAGTATGCGCTCAATTGGTTAATTTTTTAGAGACTAATAAAATTCTCCCAGATGTTCAGTCAGGGTTTAGGAAGGGCCGAAGTACGGCCACGGCTTTATTGGATGTGATTGACAATATCCTATCAGCTCAAGATAGTGGCATGTGTACACTCTTGGTTTTGCTTGATTTTTCACGCGCGTTTGACTGCATTAACGTTCCTTTAATATTGGCAAAGATGGTTTTCTATGGATTTGACAAAGACACAGTGAAATGGTTTGAAAGCTATCTCAGCGATCGTACCCAATTCGTTGAAATACGCCGGGCGGACGGATCAACAGTTGTTTCTAGGCGATGCGCGGTTGGAAGGGGGGTTCCGCAGGGCTCGATCCTTGGGCCAGTATTGTTTATTTTATATTGTGCAGATATGATTAAAACTATTAATAAATGTAAATACCATATTTATGCCGATGATACACAAGTTTATATATCATTCAAGCCGGAAGACTACGAGCAAGCATTAGCTGACCTAAATGCGGATCTGGAAAGTATAGTACAGTGGTCTAACGCCAACACACTTGTATTGAATCCAACGAAAACAAAATATATGCTGTTTGGTACCGTAAACCAGCTAAGCAAAATTAAGCCCTGTGCCAGTTGTGTAACAATTATGGATCAGGCTATTGAACGAGTCTACGAAGCACGTAATCTGGGTCTTATAGTCGACACGGAACTGCGTTTTCACAAACACGTGACTGAGTGTATCCGTAATTGCTATTATAGACTTAAGATTTTGTACAAAGCCCGTCCATATCTTAGCGAAGAATTGCGAGTCTTGCTTGTAGAGTCTTTGATTTTATCAAAGTTAAATTATGCGGACACAGTGTATGGTCAACGACTTCTGTCAAAAACAGAAAGAATGATCCAAAGACTTCAGAACGCCTGTGCACGCTTCTGTTTTACGGTTCCTTTTAGAGGGCATGTTACACCTTTCTTGAATGAACACAACATTCTAAAAATGAAAGCTAGGCGAAAACTGCACTTGGCGACCCTACTTTTTGGAGTTATCAGGTCTCACTCCCCTTCTTACCTATATGATAGGCTGTCATGGACTAGTAGACACAGAACCGGTGAGGGAAGAAAATGTTCTCAACAGCTGGCCATTCCCCAGCATAAGTCGGCGGCTTTTAGAGGCAGTTTTCGTTACGCAGCTACCAAATGCTGGAACAATATCCCGCCTCCCATAAAATATAGTAAAACTTGCTCGACTTTCAAATTAAAATTAAAGTTGTTTTTGTTAAACCATCAAAAACAATTTCAAGATGTTCGTGCTGACATGTCAGCCATTTGAAAATAGGTAACGGATCTGCAGTATATCATTTTTGCAACCTTATGCATTTTTAATATTTTGGCATTGTTATCAATTGTTTACATTTTTAAGCTTTATAAAATGTTATACGTTTGAATTGAATCTATGTTATAAATTTTATCATTTAATTTGTTTTGTGAGTTTATGAATTTTATTCACTTTTTATATCATTTTAGTACAGTGACCCGCCCCCACTTTGATGTATTACAATATCTATTATATATATTATTTTATATTTATGGGCACTTTGTAAACTCTTTTTATTGTTTATTGTAACTTTAAAATTGGGTGTCGCAACATTTTTATTTTTAGTTGAGTTTTTTTTTGTAAAAATATATAAGATGTGTAGGTATTTTCGTTTTCGAGCGTATGGCACTTGTGGGTTGCAGCTGAAAATCAGCGTCTGGTGGTACACCTTGTGTTGCCATCTGGCATTATGCTGAGCTGAGGCCCTTTTGGCATTATTTGGTTTATGTTATTTTGTTTAATTATAAGGTGTATTTTTATATAATGCCAATTAAACACATTTTTCTTTCTTTCTTTCTTCTTTCTTTGAAGATCAATAAATTATGCAATCTTCAAGATTAAGCAATGCTTGCTAAGATCGGTTTAGTGATGGGTGACCATGGTCCTGGTTGTTTAAGATTAAAAAAAATAATTCAAAAATTCAAAAGTCATTTATTCAAACTAGGCTGATAGACAGCACTTTTTGAACGTCAAATTTTACATAAAGACAGTCCCCCAAAACGCCCGCCCGTCACCACTTCCTAGCGTTTTAGCTGGGAAGAAGAAGCGGCGCAGCAAACTCCCCAGCAAGATCAAGGACAAATAGTAAAAAAAATATTTGTATCAATTAGACTATTAAAAGGCACTTTATAATGATAATAATTATCTACAGTTAGTTTTTTTTGTAGTCATATTCATCTTAGCAAATCGTTATGCATAATAATGAAAACCAGTCTTATCAAAAAGGGAGGGGGGTGAACAACTGGGAAGATCATCATCTGCCTAGCCTTTTCCCAACTATATTGGGGTCGGCTTCCAGTCAAACCGGATTCAGCTGAATACCAGTATTTTTCGTAGAGTGGTTATCTACTAGACTTCCACAACCCATTAACTGGGTAACACGATGCTTCTAGTCAAGAATGGAGTCAGATTTTGTGGCTTCTTACAATCCATAACAGCTGTCAAAGATCTACAAATGACAGCTGGGACCAACGGCTTAGCGTGCTTTCCCAGGCACGGAGGAGTTTCGGTATCTTAAAATGGTCACCCATCCACAAACCGACCTTGGCAAGCGTTGCTTACCCTGGAGATCGTCGTTATTATTTAGCTCCCTCTACGAGAAAAATAAACCAAAGTACCTTCTTTCTTGAATTTAATCAATGTGATTTTGTGGTATTTTGTATAACCCTAGTTATTTAGAGATCAATAAAACGTTACCATCCTTTTATATTCACACAGAAAACCCTGAATGTTATTACTTGTATCAAACACACAAGTTATTTTTGTCCCGAAACTGACTACGAAGCAATGCCCATGTTTTTCTCAATGTTAGCCATTCCGATAAAATTTGAAGGTCAGGCTACATTGGTTGTGCAAGAAATTTAACAGTAGCTTGTATTTTCTGACCCTCAATCAGGAAACCCTTTGAGCTTGTTCAGTAGTTCAATCCCTGATATTATTATTTGAAAGGAATAAATAAAGATTTACTTCAGTATAAATACATTGAAAGCGAGTGTTTTTAGATGATTCCGATCTTTTGAAATTGTTTCGTTTATCTTCGCGTTTTTTATTTTTATGTTTTATTTAATGTTGATCTAGATGGCTTTACGTTCGAATAAAAATAGAAGCTTGCGAAGTAAGTACTTATATCGATATTTCTGAAATGGAAAGTTTGCATTTTTGTACACATTTTTTTTTTACGTAAATACTGACGGAAAGTTTTTGATGTAAGAGTCAGGAACCACAGTTAAGATAATATACATAAGTTCACTTTACTTATTTCTAAAAATCTAAGGTGGACAAAATACTGACTTGAAACCTAGAGCAAATTGGAAAGTAAGGCCTTATTATGGACGTTCGGCCCTGGTTCATTCCATGGTCCACAGCGAAAAGGCATAGGACGCGGTCGCCTCCTTTTCTCCTCGGAGGAGGAGGCGGACCGCGTACGGGAGAGGAAAACCTCACGCTCCAACTTTCGTAACAGATGAAGACCCCCGGGCGTCGGAAAATGCAAGGCGATTCCCGGCCACCGTAGGCGTGGGCCCGCGGACGGCGAGCAATGGGTGGTTTGTCGTCCGATAGCAACCAGGCCCGGGTCGACGGCGCATCGTGTTCCACGCGCGCCTCAAAGAGCTGTCAGCAACGAATATATAGGGTTACGGAATTTGTTCGAAAGAGTCACCGCGGCTCTGGAATGTAAAGGGCACAAGAAGGATCACAGGTGGGTTTTAGTCAGTAAGATTCTAATACTCCCTTCCGCTCCACCCAGAGCAGGAGAAGTCATTTGATGATTTACCATCCAGAATAAAAAGAAGGCCTTATTATGGACGGGTAGGGATGCGATCTGTGCTACGGAATGAATCGAAAGTGTTAGCGTGGCCCTGGAATGCAAGAGCATTTTGAAGAAACACGGGTGATTTTTAGTCAGAGTCTGACATTCCCTCCTGCTGTTCTGAGCGGTAGAAGTCATTTTTAGATTGCTCATACAAAACAAAAAAAGTGTGCTTTCCGTTAAGTAATTTTTTACCTGAGGGGGCTGTGCTTCTCACCTGCTTATTAAATTCTATGGAGAAGAACGTGCAAGACTCTACACGAACACTCTTTTAAATCAATAAATTGTTACAAAGTTTGGATACGTTGTTTTATTGAAATTGTTCCTATATGTGAGAACGATGTAGAAAGATGTGTATGATACAAGCATCCGGAGAAGAAGGAACAATTTATAATACAAATAACTAAAATAAACCGTGGCAGCTGAGAGATGACCCGTCCCGTTCGATGAATGAAAAAAATACGCCCCCATCAGAGACTTTTCGAGTGAGCATGACACTCCCAACCCCCAGGGCACATTCCAGTTTCAGAAGGACGTGGGGCTAGGCCCCACAGAAGAGAGGTCCGCCAGGGGCTAGCGGACCGAGACCTGCCGGGGTTGCGGTGCATGCTTTTGCGAATCCCGCGACCCCGGCCTACGGTCAAGTGACGGAACACCGTGATGGTTTTAGCCGGTAAGAGCCCGGCACACCCCCCCGTCTTCCCCAGACGGGAATAGTCCATGAGGATTTCCCCACGATAAAAAAAGGGCACATTCCAGTCAGACATACACAGAAAATATAGTTAAGTACATAGTACTCACACATGTGCCGTTAATGCATGAAGTTATATAATGCTAAAAAAGGTTTGTCTTATAGTTAAGCCCACAAGACCTATTTATCTCGTAGTTTCTACTTTTGCATCATCACGCACACACACAAAGGGCATAATTGTGATAAATACGTTCACAGTTTGTACACGATGGCCAATTTATTTGCTTATTCAGTCAGTGATAAAAATCCGAAACTGAATATCCTTGAAATTCGAAATGTAGTAAACGTGAGTCAAAGAAGTTCAATTCAATTCAATTCAGTAACAATTCACATTGTGTTTGAAATCATTAAAATTACAAAGCTAACACATTAACAATACAATAAATCATAAACAACACAAAAAAGTAAATAAAAATACAATAACAATAAAATTCACAAACATTACAAAGTATACGTATTAATATCATTAAGTTGCTCATTAACTAATTAGATTATAAAAAAATTAAAACGTGGATAATAATATGTCGTCGTCTATCGAATACAGACATGAGCTCTTGTAAATTATAGTATTTAATTCCAATGGCAAAAATAAGAGTGTAACGTTTCATTACGGTATTTCAAGTTAGATACCAAAGGAAAACATTGGCGAACACGCAAAAGTGTCAATCCTAATAATATTCAAGAGATTGAAAATAAAACCAGCCAAGTGCGAGTAGGGCACACGATGATAAACCGAAAATGTCATGTATCTGACAAGAAAAATTATAGGGACGACTTCTTCTTCCGGCTTTCAAAAAAAGAGGAGGTTCTCAAGTCGTCTGTATTTTTTTTTATGTGTCTTACTTCATAACTTAATACTGGGTGTCCTGATTTTGATGATTATTATTAAGATTTATTAAGACGACAAGCTGGTGCTTGTCGTGTGATCCCAATCTTGATCCCAAATTTGATTGAGATCTGACGACTAGTATTTGAGTTGTCCCAAATGCGTGGCTTCGACTACATTGATGATGTTCTCATTCACACTTGTGTGATGTAAAATCTATATCTATACTAATATTATAAAGATGAAATATTTTTATTTTTATATTTTTGTATGTAACGAATAAATCCAAAAATTACTGGACCGATTTAAAAAATTCTTTCACCATTAGAAAGCTACATTCACCCTGAGTAAGAAGTGAAGATCTGATGAAGAATAGAGATAGGAAACGGAACTCTTCAATAAATGATAGCAAATCTTTTGGGATTACTGAAATCGCATTTTTGTTTACACCAATTTATACTGTGTACGCTGCGATGGGTACGTTTAGGTGTATCACTAAAAAATAAAAACTTAAAAAAAGAAGAACCGACTACGAAGTCGGTGTTCAAAGAACGAAGAAGCAACTAAAAACATGGGTTCCAAAATTAAAGTTATTGTACTTTTTTTGTTTAGAACTTGATTAATATAAAAAATAATACTATAGCTGCTGATAAGATTTTTCAAGATAGATTCGAATTAGAGATCATGGCAGTTGGAATATGGTAGGTACTCAGTATACCAAGACACTTAGGTACTCAACTATAACTAACAGTGCCTCCCGCACATGAAAATAAATCTCACAAATTAAATTAGTCTACACGAACAAAGTTTGAAACAAGTCTAAAACCTACCCGAGTTTGTTTCTCAAAGACATAAAATAATCCCTCCTGAAACTGTAACTAAATGAGTCGAAATTCATAAGTACACGCTAACTTTGAGATGTAAGAGTTGGCTCCTAATGGCGTATGTAATCGAATTATTTAAGAGAACATTGTACGTGATTGAAAGTAAGTAAGAAGATGTGTGTACAGACATACATACATATATCTATACATCTAGGTATACATACATATAAATAAAATTGGAGTGTCTGTTTGTAATATTGAAATGACCGCTTTTTACTACATGCATATATATATACGGCACATACACCAAAATAATATTTTTAAAATTTTTGTCTGTCTGTTTGTTCCGGCTAATCTCTGAAATATCTGAACCGATTTTGACGGGATTTTTATTGACAGGTAGGTGATGTAATAAGGAGTAACTTAGGGTACTTTTATTATAGAAAAAATCTTTTATTTTAGAAAAATAAAGTAATGTTGCAATGTCCAAGTACTGTCCAGTACCGCGAGCAGCTCACGCGCATGCCACCACTGTGCCGTCACGTCGGGTGCCTCCCACCAACGAATCAATATCACAAAGAATTGGAGGGTTAGTAATTATTAGACGCGGACGAAGTCGCGGGCAGAAGCTAGTACTTAGTAAATGAAGCTTTGTACGAAATTTCTTTGCAATTTAAAAAGTCAAATCATAACATATTTGTGTACATGATAAATATGTACACAATTTGTTGATGCCGCTACACGGCATCAATGCCGCCAAAGGAAAAACTGATGAAGCTAAACATGTACATTTGTACAGCAAAAAAAGAACCACTACGCCATCTATCTCGCCAGCAGCGAACTACTTACGAACATCATTCACCGCGGTATCACAGTTTTCGTGTGATTTGAACGTACACAAAAGTCCTAATATCAACTATAGGGTAACTGCCTATCGAACTCAACAATCGTTTGGTCTGAGGCACCTCCCTTTTCAATTGAGATTTATAGAACTTTACGTTACCTTCTATAATGTAACCCTGATACGTAACTTTTTACTGGATGGGAAATCATTAACCGTGACCCGGAAAGACCATTCAGCTGTTGGTCCTGACTGCCATTAGAAAATCTTTGGCAGTTTCGGATTGCCAGAAACCAGAAAATCTGACACCAGTCTTGCCAAGAAGTACCTTGTTACTAGTTGATGGGTTGTGAAGGTCTGGTAGGCAGCCGCTCTATATAAAATACGAGTATTCAGCTGAACCCCGTTTGACGGGGAGCCGACTCCAACAATATAGGGGTGGGAAAAAGGCTAGACAGATTATGATCCCCACATTAATTTATCAAAACTGCTTACTTAATTTTTTCAGTAGGTACATTTGACTCACTTGCACCCTGAGTGGATAGAATGGACTAGGTACTGTGGTATTGCAAAACAGAAACGATCAATTAAATTTGTACTTACTAAACGCTTTCCTTGGCTAGAAGATCTGGCATTACTAGCTGTGTTTGAACAGGTATTTAATAGAGGCGACTGAAATGTTTGAGTCAAAGACTGAAATGCTACCTCATTTGTATGCAGTCGTAGTGAGCAGCCCCAGACTGAGATCAAACATTTGCAGCCTAGTATACATACATAGAGTGCAGCAGTGCTTGGTCATATAGGTACATTTATGTATGTATGTATGTATAAGGGCAATGTTCTGTGCCTCTAAATATCTAAAAAAAAAAACACAAAAAAAGATAAAAATAAATAAAAAAGCCGATGCTAAAAACGACTATAAAGTTTTTAAAAAGAGATTTTGTAGCGGTTTTTTTTTATAAAAGCTTTTTATTTTTGGTATTTTTTTTAATTTTAATCAGATTAGCTGCAGGCCGCGGTTTCACCCCCGTGACTGTCGAAAAGTATCCCAAGGGAACATACTACTTGGATGAAAAGTATCTAATATGTTTTTCCAGACTATAATCTACTTCTGTGCCAAAATAAATCAAGATCGGTTTAGTAGTTTTTGCCAGAAAGAGTAACAAACATCCATATATACAAAATTTTGTGTTTATGATATTAGTAAGGATGTTGAAAATAAAAAAAAAAAGCAAATTTTCGCTTAGTTCAGAAAACATAATTCTTTTTAAAGCTACGGCTTTGAGCAGAATATTGCACAAAAACCAATATTAAATTACTTGGAAACAAAGGGGTTTACCCTTTATACACAACGGATAACATAATCTTCATGTCGCAGAAAATTGTTTGGCATACACTCATTTATTATACATTAAAAACTCATAATTTTGTAAGTCAGTGTCCATAATAATCTATACTTATAATAAATCTGTAGAGAGGTCAATTCTGTACAGGGAATATATTTTCAAAATAACTATCAGGGGGTGATTAGTGATCGATACTGATGCCAAAAATGCAATCAGTATTATTTTTGGCTGTCTGTCTGTCTGTCTGTCTGTCTGTCTGTATGTTCTTTATAGAAACAAAAACTACTCGACGGATTTTAACGAAACTTGGTGCAATTATTCTTCATACTCCTGGGCAGGTTATAGTATACTTTTCATCACGCTACAATCAATAGGAGCAGAGCAGTGAAGGGAAATGTTGGGAAAACGGGAGAAGTTCCGATCGGGCTGAGAGTTTCAAAATCGGGGGTAAAGTAACTATTCCACGCGGACGAAGTCGCTGGCAGAAGCTAGTTAAAAATAAGAACCATCAAATTGCAGAAAGTTCACGGACAGAAACGTCTTTTGGCATACATTTCATATCCATAATAAATGAAAGACTCATTAGAAGATTAGTTTAACGTTAATAGTCTATGTATTTGTATAATTATATATTATTTGTATTGTTTAATTTTATGTTTCTACATGTATTTTTACTCAATAAAATAGTTGATTGTGAAGATATGTGACTTTTTTTCTGTAAGAAGTATGAAAATAAGCAAGCAGCATGCAAGCAAGCATACCTGCATGCAGCATGGAAGTATGCATTTAATTTTTTTTATAATTTAAACACAATCTTTACATTTTTATTTAAAGTGATTTTAATTTACAAAAATGGCAATATGCTAAATAAAATTATGCCAAATGAAATTCTACCATCTTAATAGTATGCCCAGTAAAATTATACCAAATAATCACTATGCTTAACAAAATTATGCAGAATTTTCACTATGCCATAAGGTTATTATGCCAAATAAAATTATGCCATCTTAAATTATGCAAATATGCATTGCAAATTCGAGCAAATAAAGATTCGGCAAAACCAGAGGCTGTATGGTCGTTGAGCAAAACAATAATTATACTAAACTAGCTTCTGCCAGCGACTTCGTCCGCGTAGATGTCGGAAATTGTCCCAAGGGAACATAATCCCGGGATATAAAGTATCCTATGTGTTATTCCAGACTATGATCTATATCTGTGCCAAATTTCATCAAGATCCATTCAGTAGTTTTTGCGTGAAAGAGTAACAAACATCCATACAGGGTTCCCTCTATCTGGCAGAATCTTGTTGCTCCGAATTTTACTTGGCATAACACACTTGGCATAATCTTTTTTAAACGAATATTTGTAAGGCATAAAACATATTTAGTATAACTATTGTTTGGCAGAATGTTTATATGTCCGAATTTACAATGGCATACTATTAAGATGGCAGAATTTTATTTGGCATAATTACCTTTAGCATAGTGAACATGTCGCATATTTTCGTTTAGCACAATGTTTACTTGGAACAACAATCATTTTGTATAATTTCACTTGGCATACTATGAAGATGGCAGAATTTCATCTGGGATGAATCTACTTAACCATTTCCATAAAAAAGTATTTATCTAATCTTAGGAATATTAAAATTTAAACATTGTTTTAACAGTAAACGCTTTTTACTACAAATTTACTGACAGAAACGAATCGCTGCAAAACCGACTCCACGTAGTCTTGTCTGCCCTACCCCTAGAGTGTAATTTAAAACCGCGAAGGCGTGGAGGGGCGAGGCGGCCCGCGAGTTGAGGAGCAGGTGGTTGTAACACTCGCCGCCGCGGCTGAGGCTGGCCGGCGAAGCCGGCCAGCAAGCCGAAGCAGCGGTGGTGAGCGTTAAACCCATCTGCGACGATAAACTCGCGTGGGACCGCCGGAGCCCCGCAGCGCCGTAGCCGTGACAGAAACCATGCTTGCTTGCATGCTGCATGCTTGCCTTCTTGCATGCTGCATGTTTGCACAAATTTTATTATTCTGGTAAGAAATTCAAAATTATTGTAACTATGAATTTTTTGTAATATAATAGATGTGTCTTTCAATTTATGGATGTCAAATGTATGCCAAAAGATAATTCTAACTGTTAACTTTCTAAAATATGACAGTTCTGCCTTTTAATGACTACCGATATGAAATGTATGCCAAAAGACGATTCTGACTGTGAACTTTCTGCGATATGATGGTTCTACTTTTTAATTATTATGGATATGAAATTTATGCGTAAAGATGATTCTGACTTTCAAAATTATGACTTTTTAATGTATGATAAATGAAGGTATACCAAACAATTTTCTGCGAAGTGAAGATTATGCTATCCGTTGTTATGCAAAATAATATTATGACATTAAAAGTTCTGCTATAAAGGGTAGACCCATCCATACATCCATACTAACTTACAAACTTTCGCGTTTATAATATTAGTAGGATAATTATTATGCCTTAAAAATATTAACTATGCTATCCCAAATAATTTTGGGAGCATCAAGATTCTATCAGATAGAGGGAAACCGAAACCAAAGTCTAAATCGAATCTTATTAAAAGCCTTTTTATGTAATAAAGTAGATTTGTAAAAAAATCTATTTCGCCCATCAGTAAGATAAACTATCCGCAGCAAACCGAGTATGTATGAATCGTAGCAGTAGACTTCTAAAGTTTCTGTCTACCCACATGGGGAAAAGGCGTGAGTGTATTTAGGAAAATGGACGGTGAATTAAAGTGAAGATTCCATTTGCAAGCAATAGGCATATAGGTAGACTTAAATGACCAGAAGATAAGCGAGAATGAACGAAATTTACAAGGTTTTGAAGTTTGCAATGCCTGACCTTGACTAAGATTGGCTGGTCATTTATTTAATAAGCAGGTTACCAGTTGAGAGTAAACTGAAATGTCTGTTGTAAGAGAGATGAGCGAAGTTTCAAGGCAATATCGTTGTAGTAAGTTTGTTCGAAGATCGTTAATGATGAGCTTGTGGTTAAATAATAACAGTTGCTCGGGTCGATCTTCAAGGTTAAGCAACGCTTGCCAAGGTTGGTCTGTGGATTGGTGACCATCTTAACATACCGAGTTTACTCCGTGCCTCGGAAAGCACGTTAAGCCGTTGGTCCCGGCTGTCATTTGTAGATCTTTAACAGTCGTTACGGATTGTCAAAAGCCAGAAAATCTGACACCAGTCTTGCCTAGAAGTACCGTGTTCCCCAGTTAATGGGTTGTGGAGGTCTGGTAGGCAGCCGCTCCACGTTAAATACTGGTATTCAGCTGAATCCGGTATGACTGGAAGCCGACCCCAATATAGTTGGGAAAAGGCTAGGCAGATGATGCTCGGGTCGATCTTCATGCTTAAGCAACGCTTACCGAGGTAAATCTGTGGATGGGTGACTTAATATACGTAGAATCCTTCGTGCCCCGGAAAACAAGTTAAGCCATTAGGTCCCGGTTGTCATTTGTACACCTTTGGCCGTCGCTCGTTATGGATTGTCAGAACCCAGAAATCTGTCACGAGACCGATCCATGTAAAACGTTTGTATTCAGCTGAATTCAGTTTGACTGGAAGCCGAAATGAATGTTCGAAGATGTTTTCCCCGAAATGCTGTTAAGTTATTGAAGGTTATGTCAACAGAAATTCAGAAAAATGAATAAAGTTGATGCGAGTAAGTTGCCAACATCATAATATATTGCATGAAAACGAATTCGATGAATAGAATGATTTACTGTCGAATTCCTTGCCAAGAACCACCCACGTATTTTGGCAGCTAAAACAACAATTATTAAATATTTTTATCAAATAATGTTCACTCAATGAATATTATTTGATAAAAATATTTGAAATTTGAAAATGAAAACAATATATCTAGTTTTAATTTCCGCGAATATTAGTGGGTTGCAGGTATGCACCTCCCTCCCGCCCGCTATATTATGCACATGCAAGATTACTGGGCAAATGCAAGGATTTTAAGCACATGCAGGAAGGCAATGCAAAACCCAACACCATTACCGACAAGTGTTTCGCCTCTCCACGAGGCATCCTCAGGGGACGTGTTGACTCGCTGACCGTTGAGTTGCGACACGTGTCGGTAATGGTGTTGGGTTTTGCATTGCCTTCCTGCATGTGCTTAAAATCCTTGCATTTGCCCAGTAATCTTGCATGTGCATAATATAGCGGGCGGGAGGGAGGTGCATACCTGCAACCCACTAATATTCGCGGAAATTAAAACTAGATATATTGTTTTCATTTTCAAATTTAAAATGGATTTCCGCAAAGTAACGCCTGACTCAATCAATTATAAAAATATTTGAAACTACGCAGTACAACTTGTGCTCTATTTCATCCATCAATCCATTTTATGGACCAGTGATAAACTCCGTTATTCAAAAAGAATTATTTGATAAGACAATTTTGTTGTGTGATGTGCTTTAGACGATGATGTCGTGACTAAAATTGAAAAGAGGGTACTTACACGGTTTGGTCATCTTGAGAAGATTAATTAATGGTCGATGTGAGTGACAGTGCCAGGAGGGGACGCCCAAGAAGGAAGTACACATAAATTATTGACAGCGTCATTCATTCATTTGATTGATGATTTGTGTGACTAGATATATGAACGCAACTGAAGCCAAACTTAAATAAATTCCTTTTGGAATATATTTGAGAGGAAGGTGTGAGTTTTTTGTATGTACGTATTATTAAAGTCTGGAATTAGATTTTTTTGGGTTCCGTATCCAAAGGGTAAAAAGGGTAGAGGATCCTATTACTAAAACTCCGCTTTCCTTCGGTCTGTCTGTCTGTCCGTCTGTGACTAAGCTGTGTCTCATGAACTATGATAATTAGACAGTTGATCACAGATGATGTATTTCTGTTGTATATAACAACAAATAGAATAAATACGCAAAACAAACGTAATATTTTTGCTCGTTTTTGCGTGATATTGATAACGGGAACAGGTAGAAGGCTTGAAATATTCACGTAATATTTAGTTATATTTAAGGGCTTCCGTACAACAAACGTGTATTTTTTTGCTGTTTTTATTTGTAATGGTACGGAACGTTCGCTAGTCCGACTCGCACTTGACTTTTTTTAAAATTCCAAGTGCGTGGTCATATTTAAGGGTGATGTTCTTGACATTCATCATACATCTGGATGCAGCTGAGTATCAGACATACCTGGTACTCAGCTGCGTCGTTGACACCAAAGTGATTCTCTAAGGAATCCGTTTTTTCCTTTTGAGGTAAAGAACCAAAAATAAAACAAGCCCGCCATGTCAACAAGTGAACTAAAAAATTAAAATAAAATAGATAATAATCTGTTCATTGCAGTCGGGAGATCTGTGAAGAACTTTTCAAAGGAAATAAATTATGTACACTACAATTCTACGCGTCTTCGCACCAACAGTGTGAATTTCAGTCTTATCGAAAAAATAACGCAAAAGTCGCGAAGATCATTTCGTATTGGAAAGACGCCTCATAGCTGAAGACTAGTCATTTGCCAAGATCGAACGCTAACCTTACGAAAACTTCTCCAATTAGCTCATTCCTCGCTCATCTCTGTCAGTCATTTAAGTTAACATGAGTTTAATCTTTGTGGCTTCGAGTCAAAGTGAGCGGTAAGAGCGCTGGTTAATATATACGAGTTTGTTTGAGTAAGGCTTTGGTCGGAGGGTACGGGACGAGCGAATGATGCATGTTTAATTGGTTGCCTAGCTTTTTCATTGAATGGCACCGTTTGGTAAATGACATCCAGCTGATGCGTGTAATACAACATTTACTGAACGGGTTGGTAGTTGCTTAGGCCTTTCATAGAATAGGGTAAGCGTGTGACGAAAATATATGAATTAATATTTAATTTTGGGAATTTGAACTTCAAACTACAATCTAAATTTTTTTTAAAATACTTGTAAGGTAGCTAAAGCTTTATACATAAGCAATAAGATAAAAATAGCAGACAATAAAATAAAGATGTAAAATTATAAATAAAGAGTAAAAGATGAAATATTAATTAAACATTAGAGACTACTCAGGGTCTTATTAGCGATTATTGACTATTCGCTCAAGAATTTGTAAATTTATTTATCAGTATCCCAATTAAAACTACTGAAGCCTTCCGTCACCTTCCCTTACTTTTTATTTATTACGGGCGAAAGTTTCAGCCTGCTCGACAATTTTTTTTAAGCATTTGAACCCCTTGACAGTAATGCAAGCTTCAAAAAATCAAAATTAAATTGACGGAGCTTTTATGAGGATTGTCTATCAAAGTTTCTACCTCAATTATTGAGACTATAGCACCTTACTTAGCTTTAAAACTAAAAAATTAAAATAAAATAGATAATAATCTGTTCATTGCAGTCGGGAGATCTGTGAAGAACTTTTCAAAGGAAATAAATTATGTACACTACAATTCTACGCGTCTTCGCACCAACAGTGTGAATTTCAGTCTTATCGAAAAAATAACGCAAAGGTCGCGAAGATCATTTCGTATTGGAAAGACGCCTCATAGCTGAAGACTAGTCATTTGCCAAGATCGAACGCTAACCTTACGAAAACTTCTCCAATTAGCTCATTCCTCGCTCATCTCTGTCAGTCATTTAAGTTAACATGAGTTTAATCTTTGTGGCTTCGAGTCAAAGTGAGCGGTAAGAGCGCTGGTTAATATATACGAGTTTGTTTGAGTAAGGCTTTGGTCGGAGGGTACGGGACGAGCGAATGATGCATGTTTAATTGGTTGCCTAGCTTTTTCATTGAATGGCACCGTTTGGTAAATGACATCCAGCTGATGCGTGTAATACAACATTTACTGAACGGGTTGGTAGTTGCTTAGGCCTTTCATAGAATAGGGTAAGCGTGTGACGAAAATATATGAATAAATATTTAATTTTGGGAATTTGAACTTCAAACTACAATCTAAATTTTTTTTAAATACTTGTAAGGTAGCTAAAGCTTTATACATAAGCAATAAGATAAAAATAGCAGACAATAAAATAAAGATGTAAAATTATAAATAAAGAGTAAAAGATGAAATATTAATTAAACATTAGAGACTACTCAGGGTCTTATTAGCGATTATTGACTATTCGCTCAAGAATTTGTAAATTTATTTATCAGTATCCCAATTAAAACTACTGAAGCCTTCCGTCACCTTCCCTTACTTTTTATTTATTACGGGCGAAAGTTTCAGCCTGCTCGACAATTTTTTTTAAGCATTTGAACCCCTTGACAGTAATGCAAGCTTCAAAAAATCAAAATTAAATTGACGGAGCTTTTATGAGGATTGTCTATCAAAGTTTCTACCTCAATTATTGAGACTATAGCACCTTACTTAGCTTTAAAATTAAATTTGTGTATGGATCAGGGAGTCTTTCCAGACCATCTTTTTAAAAACGGGGACAGTAAAGTACACAAATAATTATACAGTATCCTTGTTGCTAGTCTTCAGCAAGGTATTTAAAAAAGTGATGCTAAATCAAATGTTTTATCATTTTAACACAAATAACATCTCATGATAAACAGTATGGTTTCACCAGAGGACGTTATACAACTGACGCTTTTGTCACCTTATCAAAGCACATATTTAATGCGTGAAAAGAGGCACAAGATGCTATAGGCAACTTCTACGACCTGTTTAAGGCATTTGATTGCGTAAATCACGAAACATTACTCCTGAAACATGGGTATTACAGATTGGGCAAAACAGCTTCAAGCCTTGTTAAATCTTATTTTGAAATTAAATGCCAGGATGTTAATTAAGTGCGGTAGGCTACTGATTAAATGGCGTCGTTAAATGAAAAGGCTGGGCGGCTAATTAATGGACTGATTAAGTTGTGGTATTTCTGGCATTTCGAATACTGAAACACAGTGCAATTTTGTCTATTGCCCAAGGTATGTATTGGTTAATAATCTCTTTAATAAATAAATAAATAATAACTTCATTTATTTAGGTTCACCCATTTCATCACAAGTATCCACAATTTACTAATATAAACACCATACGAGTATCAAGCCCATATAGAGAGACAAATACATACAGCCAAAGGATTGAATTCAAATTTGAATATGTCACAGGCTTTCGATTATGTAGATCATAATATACTAATCAGTAAACTTGACGCATACGGCATAAGAGGCAATATATTAGACTTAATTCGATCTTATTTAACGAATCGACAGCAGATAACAGAAATAACTAGAGTGAATCCTAAAACAAAAAAAGAAGATACATTCTGCTCCATGAGGAAATATGTCACATACGGTGTTCCTCAAGGTAGTGTGCTAGGGCCGCCGTTATTTATTGTTTATATAAACGACTTGCCAAAGGCAACGACTCAACCTATGACATTATTTGCCGATGACAGTACAGTTTCAATTGCATGTAAGGACATTAATCATTATAAATCTGACATAAATAATTCACTGACATCTATAATTTCTTGGCTTGAAAATAATAATTTAAAAATAAATTTATCAAAAACAAATATTATGCACTTTGGGCAAAGACTCCATAACCCATTAAATGTAAAATTAATTCATGATCACTTTTGATGAAGTAACTAGTGCCCGTTTTCTAGGCTTAATCATTGACAGTAAACTCAATTGGAAAGAACACATTGAAGTATTATGTAAAAGAATCAGTAGTCAAGCATAATATGCTTTGTACCAACTCGCTCCATCTATCAACACTGATGTGTTACTCTCAGCTTACTATGGACTTGTTGAATCTGTCCTCAGATATGGCATTATTTTTTGGGGTAACTCATCAAATAAAGAGATGGCATTTAAAATGCAAAAGCGATGCATACTTGCCATGTTTGGTATCCCAAGTACTGAGAGTTGTAAGCCTCTTTTCACAAAGTATAAAATCCTCACACTTCCGTCACTTTATATTTTGGATATAGCTATGTTTGTCAGAAACAACCCCCATTTGTTTCCTCGAATATCGGACTTTATATTACGTAATCGCCGAGATAATAGTAAAATTCGTGTTCAACCAGCTAGGACAGCGCTACTGTATAAAAGTGTTGTATGCAGAGCGCCAATAATTTATAATAATATCCCTACCTGTGTTAAAAAATTAAATACAGACCAGTTTAACAAAACATTAAAAAAAGTACTGACAGAAAAAGCTTACTATAATGTGAATGAATTTCTAAATGACAAAACGCTTTAAATGTTTTGTTGCATGACTGTTGTTTTCGTATGACTACTTACCTGATGTTTTAATTTAATTTGTATGTTAATTATTGATTGTATTGTGATTACTGTTCTTTGTATATTTTTTATGTTTTTCAACCACATTTGTACACCAGCCATGGTCAAACATGTTGAGCCAAAGAATATTTTGTAACACCTATAATAAGCATCATACCATGTATATTATCTACACATGTTTTTGCAAATAAATAAATCTGAAATCTGAAATCTGAAATCTGAAATCTGAAAAAGTTAAATTAAAATCAACAAATAAATCAAACAATTAAATTTAACACAATAAATTAAATTACCTACAGTCAATAAATTCTATTAAAAGAACAATAAATTTAATTAAAATCAATCAATTAAATTTAACACAATAAATTAAATTACCTACAGTCAATAAATTCGATTAAAAAAAAACAATAAATTTAATTAAAATCAATCAATTAAATTACAAAAAATCCCAAAGCAAAAGTTTTTTTTTGCATTTTTATAATTAGTATGGATTAGCGTCAACAGAAAAATAGATATTACATCTTAATTGTCTGTCCTGTGATGGTATTATTTTTGTTTAATATCAAAGCGTTGTAACCTTTAAAGTTATCGTTTAAAGCGCATTTGAGCTAACCAGAGTTATTTTTCAACTCAGAGTTAGTTGATAACATGAGGTTGATTTCAAACATACTGAAGTTAAAATATAATTATAATGTATGTGGTTTGTGCTAGTGGGCCTAAAACGCTAACAGTAAGACCTAATCTGGTCGACAATTAGAAGATTGAAGTCATTAGAATGCCTACACGCATTAATAGGCGTCAACTGGTCTCATTAATATGCTAATTACTGTATACAACCAAGTATCTACGCATAACTTTAGTTAACACACTGATTTGAGTTGAGATTTCAGCTTAAAATAGAACAATATTATTTTGCCTTTATGTCAATTTATTTAGGTGTTTTCATTTTTCATATTTCTTTGTTAGTAGTCATTTCAGTAGTCAAACCTTTTCAAGGGTTCTCTATTGTGTCACCTAACTTTTTTATCCATAATTTAAAGAGCCATAACTTTTTTTATCCTAATCATCATTTGTCCGAATGATAACTTACCCGAACTTAATATCACCTAATATCTGATGCCATAAAATTGAAATCCCTAAATATAATATGTTCTAAATCCGTTTGTCATAAATATTACAATCAATAATATACATAATTTATAAAATCGTTTTCAATAAAAGTTATAAGTCCTAAATTCAAGTTACTTAATGTTTATTTATAATACTTAATAATATTCATAGATCTTATAACAAAGCAATTGCTATGAGCTTCTCTCATTTGTTATAATTAAAAATATCTGATCATGCATTATAATCTTCATCTATATTTTCTGTAACTTATATGTTGTACATAATAAAGAGTATTCTATTTTATTCTATAATATTTTATTATACGTAAATAAATATATTATACATGTACTCAATAAAGCAGTTGATTGTGAACATGTGGTTTTTGTTAGCAAGCAAGCATGCAGCATGCAAGCAAGCAAGCAAGCATGCAGCATGCAAGCAAGCAAGCATGTAGCATGCAAGCAAGCAAGCATGCAGCATGCAAGCAGGCATGCAGCATGCAAGCAGGCATGCAGCATGCAAGCAAGCATGCGGCAGGCAAGCAAACATACAGCATGCAAGCAAGCACGCAGCATGCAAACAAGCACGCAGCATGCAAGCAAGCATGCAACATGCAGCAGGCATGGTTTCTGTCACGGCTCCGGCGCTGCGGGGCTCCGGCGGTCCCACGCGAGTTTATCGTCGCAGATGGGTTTAACGCTCTCCACCGCAGCTTCGGCTCCGCAGCCTCAGCCGCGGCGGCGAGTGTTACAACCACCTGCTCCTCAACTCGCGGGCCGCCTCGCCCCTCCGCGCCTACGCGATTTTAAATTACACTCTAGGGGTAGGGCAGACAAGACTGCGTGGAGTCGGATTTACAGCGATTCGTTTCTGTCACTAAATCCTATTTTTAGCAAATGATTTATTATAAATGAACATTCGGAATAATATACGTTATTCAACACAATACTTAGGACATATGACTTTAGGGCATATAAAATTAGGAGATTCAATTATTATGGTACTCGATATTATGACAGAATACTTTTAGAGCTAAAGATAATTATGCTGAACAAAATTTCGGGGTTTTGAACATTATGGTTACTGCAGTTTATAGCAAACGTGTTATGGATAATGATTTTCGGACAAACAATTTTATGTGAAGAAAGGGAGTACCCTTTTCAAGTTGTTTCTGTTAACCGATTTTAATAAAAGGAGGTAGTTCTCAATTCGACTGTTTTTTTTTGTTTGTTTGTTCAGCAATATTTTCGCCAATTGTCAACTGATTTGAATGATTCTTTTTCTGTTTGGAAGAGTATGTCACCGGACTGATTGGTGCAGATCTGATGAATACTGATTCGGATATAGGCAACGGAACTCTTCAAGAAATTATTGCTAATCTTCCGGGATTGTTGAAATCACATGTATATTTATTGTTTACACCAGTTTACAACAAGATACCACGACGGTATGCTGCAAAAGGGTGATAAAGGGGAGACAAACTTCTAGCGGGAGGACACGTCCGGGTGTCATCACTGTGTGGATCGCCCGGAGGACACGGTGGAGCATACGGTGGAGGTCTGCCCTGCTTGGGCGGAGCAACGCCGTGTGACCGTGTCCTCGTGGAGGCGATCGGCGGCGGCGACCTCTCGCGGCCGGCCCTGGTTCAAGCCATGGTCCGGAGCGAGGAAGCATGGGAAGCGGTCGCCTCCTTCTGCGAAGCAGTAATGCTAGCGAAGGAGGAGGCGGAGCGCGTGCGAGAGAGGGAAGCCCCTCGCTCCAGCCGCCGCAACAGGAGAAGACGCCCCGGGCGTCGGGAAACGCAGGGCGATTCCCGGCCACCATAGGCGCGGGCCTGCGGATGGCGAGCTATGGGTGGCTCGCCGTCCGATAGCAACCAGGCCCGAGTCGACGGCGCGTCGTGTTCCACGCGCGCCTCAAAGAGCCGACAGCAAAGAAGACGGGGCCCCATAGGGTCAGTGCCTGCTAGGGTTGCGGAATTTGTTCGAAAGAGTCACCGCGGCCCTGGAACGCAAAGGGCACAAGCAGGAACACGGGTGGGTTTTAGTCAGTAAGAGTCTGACACTCCCTTCCGCTCCGCCCAGAGCGGGAGAAGTCATTTGATGATTTCCCATAAAAAAAAAAAAAGGGGAGACAAACTTTTAGGGTTATGTATGCGGGCATAACTTTATTGTTTACTAGCAGCCCCCCACGGTTTCACCCGCGTAGTTCCCGTTCCCGTGGGAATACGGGGATAAAATATAGCCTATGCTACTCAGGGTGAATGTAGCTTTCTAATTGTGAAAGTATTTTTGAAATCAGTCCAGTAGTTTTTGAGTTTATATGTTACATACAAAAATACAAATCTTTCCTCTTTATACTATTAGTATATATTTATATTATATTTATTTATATTTTTTTTTTTTTTTTAGTATATAATAGATATAGATGAACCGGTCTTGATGATTATATTTCGGCTCGAAGTTGATCTCGTTCTTTCTTACGTTATCGGGGCCACGCCAGGTCCACTTCCTTTGACGCTTCTTCTAGAAAAAAAGAGTTAATTAGAAAAAGCCCCTGAGCCTCTTGGAAGTTTACCAGTATTTACCCCCTGTGATTCTACTTCCAAAGCCGAGGACGGGTCCCCGTCCTGGGGTGTGGGTGTATGTCCATACAGGACAAGGAATTCTACCGCGACACCAAAACAAAAAGAAGTGGCGAAGTTTTAGCACCTGACCGTTTCAGAGGACAACTTGTACCTATAGACTAATAATTACTACAAGAATAAAAACGGAACTTTATAGGCGAAGCTGTTATCCTATGTGAATTCGGGTTTATAACAAGATTCCGAACCAAATTAAAGAACTTCCAATGGTCCGCTTCAAAAGGGCTTTTCGTAGGTGGTTAATTGAGAATCCTTTCTATAGCATAAAATAATTTCTTGACTTTAATTCAATTAATAATCCAATTGTTACCAACAGATATTAAAAATTTGCATGTCATTATATTATGACTGAATATGTTAAGCTACTACTACTAATACCATTGTAAGAACTTTTGTAACCATATTTATCTGCAAATAAATCTTTGACCTTTGACCTTATAAGGTCAGTGTGTGCACTATATGGCGGTCATCCTGACTTTTATATTAAAATCCGTTGAATAAACTTCCAACCAAAGTTTTAATGAAACAACAAAACTTAAGTTCTAAAACTTGTCCTATAATTTCTTCATGAAATAGCCCATTATAGTAGCTATTTACTAAATAATGAACTTGGTAGAGTTTCAGGTTGTAGCTGCAATGTTGAAAACTGAAGCCTTATTAAGGCTCTCACGCTGGCGGGAAATATTCAGGCTAGCGCGAAATATTATTATGCTTTGCAAAAACTAGGAAGATGGTTTTATGCTGAGTAACAGAATGTTGGAAAGTGGTAACACTGAATGGACTACTATGTCGCGTGTGTGTAATTTTAATGGAACCCTACAATGCTGGTTGCTGGGTTGAAAAAAGAATGCAGCTTTGAACATACTTAATAGCAATTAATATTGAAATGTCAATATTAATTGCTATTAAGTATGTATGTTCAAAGCTTGCACTTGACCAGTTTTTAATGGTAATGCAATGGCATAACCATTAAAAACTGGTCAAGTGCAAGTCGAACTCTCGCACGAAGGGTTCCGTACTATAAACCAAAAAACACGTTTCTTGTATTGGAACCCCCTTTCATTTTTAATTTAATTTAAATGTTATTATTTGTTGTTATAGCAGCAATAGAAATACATAGTTTGTGACAATTTCAACTGTCTACCAATTTATTACCAATAGACGGACAGAAGGATGGACGGCTGCGGCAACGGAGGCTTAGTAATAAGGTTCCGTTATCCCCTTGAGTACGGAATCCTAAAAAAGTATGTAACTTTACTACCTTTAGGATTTTTTTAGATTAGGAGGGATTTATTCTATTCAAACTGATCTGTTCACAATAGCATTTTTTTTTATTTTACGTGTAATTTTTTATCATTTTAAAATATTGAAATAATACTTTTTTAAATTGACATAATTCTTTTAACTGGCAAAATTATTACCATATCAAATAAACTTATTAATATTTATTTTTTTAATTGTATCATATTAACCTTAAAATTAGTATGTCAATAGCTAATGTTTGTACTATTTTTATAGTTATGTTGTAGTAATTTAGTCGGAGCATGTAGACTTATTAATGTGTAAGTTGTAGATAACTGTAAAAGGAGTTTTTTGAAATGAAGAGTACCAGGTGGCAGCACTGAGGCGCCAGGTCCACACACCTGTCAAAACGGTAATGTTTGCTGACATATGTCAAATTGACATCAACGTCATGTTTAACTCAAAGTAAATTTTTCAAGGAAGATATGTGGCGCCAACTGGTTGCGTATTTTTTCCTGAAAACCCTCATTGAGTGTACATTACACGGAAACGCATAGTGAACTTACTCGCTGGTAATCTGTCAATAAAAGGCAGCGCGCCACGGTTTCACCCGCATAGTTCCCGTTCCCGCGGGAATATGGGGATAAAATATAGCCTATGTCACCCGGGGATAGTGCAGCTTCCCAACAGTGAAACAATTTTTCAAATCAATTCAGTAGTTTTGGAGCCTATTCAATACAAACAAATAATCAAATATTTCCTCTTTATAATATTAGTATAGATAAAGAAGTATTATTTAGCCTACCGTACAGGAGCCAGAGTTCTGGCTCCTTTTTGCCACAGGGATTGGCATTGCCATTCAATCTGACTTCCTCGCCCCTTGTGCGATCTCTGTTTGTTCGATTAAACCTTACATACCCTTACTATGTATATTAACTGTTTTCTTATTCATCAATTTTGCTGAACGTGTTTAAGCCAACTTAATTGATGATTCCAAGGTAATTGATAGAATGCCTTGCTAAATCAAAATATCGTATCCATTGCAACGATAAACATAGATCATACATGAGTATGTAGATCCTGCAACCGCTAACTACTTCGCTATGCTTGCCAAGGCAACAGCTTCTGTCAATTATTAAACTTAAGGAAAGCTCGTCAAGAATTATGGCTGTGGCCTGTCAATGTAGCTTACATTCAACACAAAGTGAAAATAATGATGTTGAAGCATATTGCTAACTAGCTGCTGCCCGCGACTTCGTCCCCGTGGAATCCCCGATTTTAAAACATTCTTTATCGCTGCTCCGCTCCTATTGGCTTAAGCGTGTTGATATGTAGCCTAAAGCCTTCCTCGATAAATGGTCTATTCAACCCAAAAAGAATTTTTCAATTCGAACCAGTAGTTCCTGAGATTAGCGCGTTCAAACAAACAAACAAACTCTTCAGCTTTATAATATTATATATATAAATATATATTAGTATAGATTAATTAAAATACAAGTTGTGTTTAAAATAATACTTTTAATATTTACATGCAATATAAGCTAACCCAAGTTTTGTGGTTCATTCAATTAAAAAAAAAATCAGAAAGAAAAAAAAAAAAGTAATCTTGCGCTGGATGCTCACCATATTTGTACGCCTCCTGGCATAACATAGCGCTCTCCTTGTCAAATATAACATCTGTATTACCTGTGTTAACAAATAAAAGTGATTTGATTTGATTTTAAAGTTTATTTAGCACGCATGAAACACGCACATTTATTACAAAAATGGCATGCAAAAAACTTAGTATGTGTCTCACGGCTGCACTAAAAAGGTCCATTTCAGCGATATGCCAGACAGATTGACGCTGTCTGACGCTGGTTTTCTAATAAACCTTTTAAAAGACGTGTGGCGGTTCATTAACCGACTTCCAAAAAAGGAGGAGGTTCTCAAATCGACTGCATATATAAAAAAATATCCAATAACTTTGTACTGGGTGTCCCGATTACGATGATTCTTTTTATATTCGAAGTAAAATGCTTGTCATGTAGTCCCATTTAAATTTGGTGAAAAACATTTGAGTGAGATTTATGGCGACTAGTATTTGAGTTATCCCTAATAGTGTGTGGCTTCGATTATGTTGATGATGTTCTTATTCTGTCATTTTCGATGTAAAATGATAAAAAAAAAGAACTGTATACGGTGATTTGGAAGAGCATCTTAGTATTTTGAGGTGGTCCCTTTCTAGTTTGTTGAAGATCTGATGAAGAACCGATATAGGAAACGGAACTCTTCAATAAATGATAACAAATTTTCCGGGATTGCTGAAATCGCGTGTCTGTTTATTGTTTACACCAGTTTATAACACGTACACTGCGATGGGCACGTTTAGGTGTGGGGAGTCACCACTAAAAGTGAAAAATATGAAAAATATACAAAAACATGCAACCGACTTCTAAATAAAACAAAATTCGGGTCTCGGTGTTTTTGGTTGCTTTTTCTTGTCTTCTTTTCTTTCTCTGATTTTCGGAAGTTACAAAACGAAGAAACAACCAAAAACTATATAATTTATAAATGTCATCAAGTTGAAAAAAAAACTGTTTTCATAACCTTCATGAATCCAGCTGCAGCTAGTTTTTTACTTGGTTCGATGGCCTATCTGACAACGGGATTGCCTATCCATTACTAGGTAATAATATCTACTGATTTGGCAAGACTGCTGCCATATTTCTTGCCTTCTCAATAATGGCAACAACTGTCAAAGATCTACAAATGACAGCGTCGATCAACGGTTTATCATGTTTTTAGAGTTATGGAGTGGTGTCTGAATTTGAGTGCGGATCGACCTTAGCAACTGTTACTAAAAGTCAAATCGAAAATCGATCTCTGCAGCGGTTACCCAAGTTGTTTTAGTAGGTACCAAAGCACACAAGTTTCTAATCAAATAACATCCTTTTTCAATCGGCCTTATATCTTCAATCGTTCCCAATGGATCTCCTGTATATCTTCCAAGATCGTAAAAATATATTGGAAGGAAAAGAGTTATGGGTGTCGATTGCGCAGATATTCCTACTCTGAGTCGTATGTCACTGTGATCTTATGGCGAGATAACAGATTTGTTAGCGATACGTGCTGGATTTATTGACATAATTGAAACAAATGGGACAGTATTTTTTTGTACGTTTATAAAATATACGTTCAAAAATATACGAAACTAGCAGCGCCCCGCAGTTTCACCCGCGTAGTTCTCGTTCCCGTGGGAATACGGGGATAAAATATAGGTTATGGGTGAATGTAGCTTTATAATCGTGAAAGAATTTTTGAAATCGGTCCAGTAGTTTTTGAGTTTATTCGTTACATACAAAAATATATAAATACAAATCTTTCCTCTCTAAAATATCAGTATAGATATACACTAGTACATCGAAATCCATCTACTTAGCTACAGTGCCGGATTTATATTTTTTATGAGTGTAGGCCACTTTTTCCCGCCGCCCCATGTTCACTTTTCTAAAATAATATTTTTCCATTTGTAGTTTACTACATTTAGAATGGCTTATAGATACTTAAAGTTAAATAAACGAATGAATTTGTCATTAAGAAAGAGTGTCAAAAAGAAACAAGAATACAATTTTTTACGGAACTTTTTAATAGCAAAATCATCTACTATAATATCATCATAGTTTATGGTATTCATTATCTCTGCTTCTATGAAGAGAAGAGTTAGATGGTTTTTCCGGTGTAAATATACACCTATAAAAACTGAAATGGATTTAGTAAACGATTGTGAGTAAACTAGTTTCAGGTCTTACATTTGTTACACGTTGTATATTTCTTTAGCTTGCCTGGCCAAACATTGCGGTTTACATAAAGTGTAAACGGAACTAAATAATAAGTATTTCTACATTTTTTTATTTTATTTTTTCGCAGAGTCAACCGCGACAACGGAAATTGTAAATCATAAAAAAAAAACTTTTTAAGTATAAAAAAATTCAACCGACTTCTACACAAAAAAAAATCCAAAAAGTACCTACAAAATAACTTTAATTCCGGAACTCGGTGATTTTGGTTGCTTTTTCGTTTTTGAACACCGACTTCCGCATCTTTTGTAAAAAGTTTTTTTTATTTTTCTCTTTTTAATGGTAACACACTAAACACACCTAAACGTACCAATAACATTGATGTAAACGATAAACAAACATGCGATTTCAGCAATCCCGAAAGATTTGCTATAATTTATTGAAGAGTTCCGTTTCCTATCATCTCTGTTCTTCATCAGATCACCAAACTAGAAAGGTACCACGCTGAAATACTAAGATGCTCTTCCAAACCATCGTACACAATTTTATTTTTTCAATTTACATCGACAAGAGGGAATGAGAACGTCGTCAATGTAAGCTAAGCCACGCATTATTAGGGATAACTCAAATACTAGTCGTCAGATCTCAATCAAATTTAAATGGGACCACACAACAAGCATCAGCTTTTAAATATAAAAAGAATCATCAAAATCGGTACACCCAGTACAAAGATGTAACACACAAAAAAAAATATAGTCGAATTGAGAACCTCCTCATTTTTTGAAAGGCAACCGAAACGTCGGAATCAAAATAATATAAAAATTTAGAAACGCATCAATATACCACCAATGTAAAAGTATCGTGTTAAAGAAGCACAATTTTCATTTTCATATAATGAGTGTTAATGATTAAATAGGTACATATATTAGAGTATTGCACACTATTGTGTACCTACCACTTACCTATGTCAATAAAAACTGAAGCTTAACAACAAAGAATATTGAGTAGATATCACTGTGATTTTTTATTCAGTACCTAGTCGTTACGTATTTTGTTTTGGTAAGTAAAGTAGGTATTTAAAGACAAGACGACGAGTCACAAGAGTGTAGCGTGTGTATGCGATCCGTGCTTGCATCAAAACAATGGTGCGGGCGCGGGCATTGGTTGACGGTTCGGAGTGCGGGCGGGAAGCGGGGTTTGTTACGTTCGCGTTGAGCCACTGCTGTCCAGCTCTCATCTGATTCTATCACTCACTAGGAATGAGTTTCTTCTATAGGTATTTATTTAAAGTATAATAAACCATAATAAAACCAGTGAACGTGTTTGACTTTTACCGTCTGAAATCGAGTGACCGTCCTCTGAAATCTGCCGCCCCTAGGATGCTGCCGCCCCTAGGCCGCGGCCTATACGGCCTATTTATAAATCCAGGACTGCTTAGCTACAGTCTTGAGTTAAAAGTTCGATGTTTTGCTTGACCTGTGTGGTATTTAAGTCAAGTGATAATAAGTTACTTCTGGGAAAGTGTGCTCCATCGCTAACCACGTTATCGCTTACCATCAATTCAGTTGAGATACTGGTCATACGCGAGTCTGTTTGGAAAAAAACCTATATCTAGCGAGAATTTACTGTACTTAAAATAAAATGTTTCTGGAAATTTTAAAGTAGATAAACCATAGAAATATTTTACTAAGCATTTAATGAAGTTGAACTTGTATTTCTGGTGTATATAATATATTATTACGAGCTTCGGGTTCGTGACAATACAATTTTAGGTTCTTGACTTTACTAGTTCTACTACTCGATACTAGATGGCGCTAGTGGTACCGAATGCAGCTATCTTCCTTACTTAATTGTGGCGTGCAACAATATGTAAAGCGTTCTATCAATACTAACTTACGAGATGCCTTGCAGTAATCATATTACATTCAAGTGTGGGTAAATGATAGTCAGCCGAGTCCAGCTTTAAGGATAAGCAATGTTTGCCAAGTTCAGTGGTCGGATTGGACGTTGAGCCATTGGTCGCTCGAATCTCGACTGTCATTAGTAGGTCCTTGACATTCGTAACGGGTAGACGCCATGAAATCCGATTGCAGCCTTACCAAGGGATATCGTGTTGCACAGTTATCTAAATATATATAACTCAAAAGTGACTGACTGACTGATATTGTGATCTATTAACGCACAGCCCAAACCACTGAACGGATCGGGCTGAAATTTGGCATGCAGGTAGATGTTATGACGTAGGTATCCGCTAAGAGAGGATTTTGATTAATTCTACCCCCAAGGGGATAAAATAGGGGATGAAAGTTTGTATGAAACTTTGTCAATTTTAAACCGATCGGGCTGAGAGTTTCAAAATCGGGGGTAAAGTAACTATTTCACGCGGACGAAGTCGCGGGCAGAAGCTAGTAGTTGTGGTTATAAAGTTCAGATAGGCAAATGCTCCATTAACAAAAAAATACTGGTGCAGCTGCTTCTGAACAGACTGGAAGCTGACCTAAGCATCGTTGGAAAAAGGCTCGATACATTCATTGATATGTAGATACATAAATTTCATGATCACTGCGTACTTCAGACAGATTAAAGAGGCCTATTGTTTTGCAATGCAATACGGCCAGATGCGGAAGTAATACGCAGCTTAGCCTAGATAGTCTTGTTTATGCATAAGCATAAGCATAATCAGCCTTTTAACGTTCCCACTGCTGGGACACAGGCCTCCTCTCTATGAGAGGAGATGGGCCTTGTTTATGGATTAGAACAATTCACCTAATTTGATGACATTTGTGTGTTGATTCATATGTTTTCTTTCCTAAATTTACTCAAATCTATTTATCACACTATTGTCTATTATATCACATTATTATGTATCGTTCACTACACATTTCCATGTATGTATGTATCTATATATCTGTATATTTAACACCTTACAAACTAATTTACATCCGTACTACTGAACTGGACCTATTTGGCACAGCCGCAGGCACACAATGTTAGGTACTGTTTTAAATCTAAGTTTCCTTTTATTTGTATCTACATTATGTGTATACAATATATATTTTCTTTCTTTCACCTGTGGACGTTGACGGAGTTATAAATGAACTGCTGAATTTATTGGCGTAAGCTAGTGCAACATGTCAGCTTCAAAGCTTCAAAGCCGATAGCTGTGCATAAGTAATGCTGAGCTGTTTCCCGTTCGACAGCCTCATTTATCTCTGGATTTAAGCGTAAGGTGTTGCAGTATATCGCCTATATATCGAAAGGGGCTTGTTGTTTAGTCACCTGCATTAGCTAACTCAAATAGAGTTACAACATGAGTACAAAAACGTCAACGAAAGCTTGTTATAAATGTAGTTCTCGTGCTCGAGAAATGTGTTTTGGCTGAGCAAGCGTATTTACGCATTTGCTTGCTCTCGAGTACAAAAATGTCAATTTATGACAAACTTTGTTGACAGTTTTATGATCTGATGGTGTTGCAGTTACGTTTTGAAATATGGGCCCTAGAGTCTAGTAGGGAATTCCACCCCTTAGCTATACGCAGACTGAAAGCTCTGTTTTCAGCAATAATCACAATTTCTGTTGAAATGCGCCCACTACTGAATTTAGGACGCTCCTCGGCTAATCTACCTACATGTTTTGTGTTTCTCGCAACCATTAAAATTCCGTTGTTCTCACCAGGTCACCATATGGACGCCCTTCCAACGCTGCGCCTCCCGATGCACGGTCGCCAGTCCAGAAGTATTTCTGCAAATACTGTTCGCTACCTACAGTCACTTCTACTGTCGTACTTATATTATAATATGGATGCTATGATCATGCATTGAAATAGTGGAAAGGTACACATTTTTTACTTTTATCTAAAACATTTTAGCATAAGCATAAGCATAATCAGTCTTTTAATGTTCTCACTGCTGGGACTCAGGCCTCCTCTCTAGGAGAGGGAATGAGCCGTAATCCACCACGCGGGCCCAGTGCGTGTAGGTGAATGTCACATGTCTTCGAATTTTTGGTTCTAGGACATGCCGGTTTCCTCACGGCGTTTTCCTTCACCTTTTGAGAGCAGTGATGATGGAATTAAATACACAAAGTAATGCGCCTGTCTGGGTTTGAACCCGCGACCTACAACTTGTAAGTCGGGGCTATTACCACACGACCACCACTGCTCTCCATCTAAAATATTCTAACTATTTTAAATCCACTGAAAAATTCAACATTCCCACATTTATATTCAAAGTTTAAACCAGAAATTATTTTAAACATTCCAATTCCATTATTATTTTAGCATTGTCTAGACCCTACCAACTAGCAACCTCAATGCTGTAATTTTTTTGCTTCAGTGATAGATAAAATAGTTTAACCATTGTTACAGAGCAAACAAAACGAATTCTTTAAATTAATCGGAACTAGAAAAGCAGATATTCTGGAACGCTTTGAGCAAACGCTTAAGGAGCAGATTTTTAAAATACTTTGCGTTGCGAGTTTATCTTTAAAGGTACTGCTAACTTCTGTAATTTTATTTGGTACTAGCAGCGCCTCTCAGTTTCACCCGTGTAGTTCCCGTTCCCGTGGGAATACGGGAACAAAATATAGCCTGTGTTACTCGTGGATAATGTAGCTTTCGAATGGTGAAAGAATTTTTTAAATCGTTCTAGTAGTTTTCGAGCCTATTCATTACAACCAAAAAAATAAACAAAGTTTTCCTCCGAATAATATTAGTGTAGA
The DNA here is from genome assembly GCA_905332915.2 of Hecatera dysodea. Classification (NCBI taxonomy): domain Eukaryota; kingdom Metazoa; phylum Arthropoda; class Insecta; order Lepidoptera; family Noctuidae; genus Hecatera; species Hecatera dysodea. The sequence continues at coordinate 12,337,132 of HG995310.1, read as the reverse complement.
CTACCTTTGCCCAGGTTTTCCCGTCTCCGAAGAAATTTTGGGAAATCCTCTCTTAGTTCCCAAGGAACTCGCATGTCAAATTTCAGCTATCTACGACCAGTAGTTTCGACTGTTCGTTGCCTGTCAGTCACTCAGAAATAACAGGGCAGTCTTGCTATCAATAATCACTGTCATGTTTTACTATAATCCATTTGTGATTTGCAATAGAACTGTAGTTAAGTCTCGTGTGAAATGAGTTCCACCAACGCACAGCTCCCGGAAGATTTAAATCCATCAAGTGCAAAAAAAAACGACAGTAAATCCTAAAAAAGAAAAAAAATAATTATTGACGTCTATTTGTAGGAGCTCATGCCGAAATTATAACAGCCGCACTGGTCGATCTTCGAGGTTAAGCAACGCTTGCCGAGGTTGATCTGTGGATGGGTGACCATCTTATTTTTCAAACTTAAATCAATCAATTATTAATTTAACATTCTTGTAATTTTTAAATTAATATTCTTATTCAATTCGTCTAGCGGTACCCCATTAACTAGACAATGTCTGAGAAATCAAAAGCAGTTTGACCTGTAGCCATTGGGAGCGTGACTAAGCGAAAAGAAGCGTTTTGAAAAAAAAAAACAAAAACCGTTCTATCTAGACTTTCTTTTTCTATCTTAGAAAACTTTTGCTTAAAGCTCTTTACCAAAAATCAAGCAATTGGTACCACCTGGGTTACCTAACAACCTGAATAACCTAAAACAGCTCGGTTCGTGTTTGCACAGACGAAGTTTCCCTTTAAAAGGACGGCCTGGCAACAGGTACTGTTCCATTTGTGGCCCTTTAATCTTGCTAATGGCTCTGGCTATTTATTGACACGAATCTGGGACATGTAAAGGAATTGTGACAGAAATATATAAAGGGTATAATGTATTTTCTGATGTTCCGAGATTGATTTTGAAACTTCGAAACATTCAGGCCTCAAAATTAATCTATATCTATACTAATCTATACTAATATTATAAAGCTAAAGAGTTTGTTTGTTTGTTTGAACGCGCTAATCTCAGGAACTACTGGTTCGAATTGAAAAATTCTCTCTTTTTGGGTTGAATAGACCATTTATCGAGGAAGGCTTTAGGCTATATAACATCACGCTTAAGCCAATAGGAGCGGAGCAGCGACAAAGAATGTTTTAAAATCGGGTATTCCGCGGGGACGAAGTCGCGGACAGAAGCTAGTAAATTTAAAATTGAAAGCAATATATCTAGTTTTAATTTCCGCGAATATTAGTGGGTTGCAGGTATGCACCTCCCTCCCGCCCGCTATATTATGCACATGCAAGATTACAAGGCAAATGCAAGGATTTTATGCACATGCAGGAAGGCAATGCAATACCCAACAGACGTTGAGTTGCAACTCAACGGTCAGCGAGTCAACACGTCCCCTGAGGATGCCTCGTGGAGAGGCGAAACACGTGTCGGTAATGGTGTTGGGTATTGCATTGCCTTCCTGCATGTGCATAAAATCCTGGCATTTGCCTTGTAATCTTGCATGTGCATAATATAACGGGCGGGAGGGAGGTGCATACCTGCAACCCACTAATATTCGCGGAAATTAAAACTAGATATATTGCTTTCAATTTTAAATTAAAATGGATTTCCGCAAAGTAACGCCTGACTCAATCAATTTTTTTTTAGAAGCTAGTAATATTATAAATGTGAAAGCGTGGATGTTTGTTACGCTTTCACGCGAAAACTGCTCAACCGATCATCATGAAACTTTGTACACATATTCTTGAAGGTATTAGAAGTAACATAGGATACTTTTTATCCCGGGGTTATGTTCCCTTGGGATAATTTCCGACATTAATGTCGGAAATTATCCCAAGGGAACATAGCGGGCGAAGCTGCGGGTAGCAGCTAGTATTATTATATATATTTTTATATTTTTGTATGTAACGAATAAACTCAAAAACTACTGGACGGATTTCAAAAATTCTTTCACCATCAGAAAGCTACATTCACCCTGGGTAACATAGGTTTTATTTTATCCCCGTATTCCCACGGGAATGGGAAATACGCGGGTGAATCCGCGGGGCGCTGCTAGTGTCGGTTATAGGGATACTTGGTATTGGACATGTAAAGTAATTGTGACACAAATATACACATATAGGGCATACTAAAGCCGATGTTTAGATATTGATTTTAAGGTCTGTACCAATTGGTACAATAGAGGGCACAATTTATATGTAAAAAAGTCAGTGTTCCTCGTGTGATTTCTTCGCTTTTAGGGTTCCGTAGCCAAATGGCAAAAAACGGAACCCTTATGGATTCGTCATGTCTGTCCGTCCGTATGTCACAGCCGTTTTACGGTGAGACTATTAAAGTTGCATAAATGAGAATTGGTAGGTAGGTGCATATTGTTAACCGCTATTCAATAATGCTGTGATATTATGGAAAAAAAAAACTTTTAAACTATAAACTTAAAAAATCTTAAAAAAATTGAGCAAATAGAACTTCACAGACACTTCCAACGAAAATTGGTTTGTACACTACAGCTTATATACTTTTAGAGATGTGAGATTTTAAGAGTGAACTACGGAACCCTTTGCTAGGCGTGGTCCAACACGCACTTGGCCGTTTTTTTTTATATTGACTTCCATAATTGAGGTTATTTCATACTTTGTAGTGGTCTATATTAGGAAGTCGGTTGAATTAAAACAAAAATCCTTTTTTTTTCATTTTTCAGTGCTACACCCTTAAATTCTAACCACTTCATATCTATTTAGCTGTTGATTTCCGAAGTTTTCCATCAAATTTAAATGGGACTATGTTTAATCGTGTCAGCACTTACACTGTTTGTTTTTTACAAATCAAATAGTCAATAGTCAAATAAACCCTTTACAGGCACTTTTGAATTGTCAAGTCGAAAGAGGTGAAGCTATTTGCACGTTCCAAAGCGTAGATCTCTATGGAGAAGAACGTGTAAGAAACTCCACGGACATTCTTTTAAATCATGTTCTGTATTACATAACCTTGGTTACATCCTTGGTGCTTCTATATGTGAGGACAATGCAAAGAAAAAAAAGGAAATTATAAAATAATTCAAAGTATAAAGATTTAAACAAGTCAGTCAAAGATGTATCATACTGTCAAAAATACAAAATATGTAACAGACGCGTGTCTATAAGAAGTTATTGGCTACTGAGAGGATCAATATTGAGGTCTACACAACTTGGTTGAAGGTCACTAGCTACTGAATAATTCAATACAGGTGGCTAGGTCGGACCGCGTTAAAGAGAAAAGAAATCTTCCTCATAACGATGAGTCTTTTGAGGAATATTAGACGAAAGATGCTAAAGACTAGTTTAACGAGAGCATAGAAACACTACATACCGCCCGCGAGTTTTCTAAGCAAAAATTACACAGAGATCAGCGGGCGTACCATGACGTCTTAAAACGTGAGTCTTCCAAGCGAGAAAAAGGGATGGAGCTATATAGAGTGTATAACTCTATCCCTCTTTCTCGCTCGGAAGACTCACGTTTTAACACATCATGGTACGCCCGCATGGCCCCAAGTCTGCTATTTTTATAAATTTGTCATTCCAGCACGATCGCAATGTCATTTTGCTAAAATTTCGTAATCTGCTAAATCCATAATGGTCGATCATTGGTCGGTCAATGGTCTCGTAATACTTTTTGATAACCGAGCTATTAAAAGAAATGACTATACAACGACGTTCTATTGGTAGGTCACTGATCAAAGGAACTGTCAAAATTTTAGCAGACTACCGCATACGTCTGTCATTCATTTGTCATTATGTACGAGATTATCATGTTATGTCATTTCTTTCAATGGAGTGTCAGTAGTTGACCATTGGAAAGTCATAATGATGCTTTTATATTAGTATATTACCAAACTTGTCAAAATCAACCATTATGAAATCAAGTACTAAAATTCATCAAAATCGTTTCAGCAGTTTAAGCGTGAAAGACTTATAAACAATTTAAATTACGAATTCATAAAGTAGTTCATGCTGAGATAGGATGCCATCCAGGATGGTATATGCTTATTATTCGTTAATATTTATTTAATCCCTCTCCTAGAGAGGAGGCCTGTGTCCCAGCAGTGGGAACGTTAAAAGGCTGATTATGCTTATGCTATTTATTTCATTCTGTAATATTCGTGTGTGAGTCACAAATATTTTTTCTCTCAAATAATATCTGCTATATTATCAAAAGCTATGATGCAAAGCAGAATTATTACTTCCATTTACAATGCTTCACATAATTACTGCTTCATTTTTTTTACGTTTATACAAATAACATAACTGTTCTATACCTTATAATATTTTCTCTAACGTGTCGTTGATATATTATCATTTAGAATAACGATTTGTTGATATAATAATCATCTTTAGTTAACATTTTTATCGCATTTCTTTTTGTAATTTATTACATCACCACTACTTTCAAAACGGTGAAGAAAAACATCGTGAGGAAACCGGCATGTCCTAGAACCAAAAATTCGAAGACATGTGACATTCACCAACCCGCACTGGTGCTGCATGGTGGATTACGGCCCATTCTCTCTCCTAGAGAGGAGACCTGTGTCCCAGCAGTGGGAGCGTTAAAAGGCTAATTATGATCTTATGAACATTTTTATCCCTATAATATTATCTTAGCTAGAAAAAAAAAACGCAGATATTAAATATAGGACAGTTCATTAAAACAAAGCAAACTTTACAAACAGTAAAAAAACAAACGCGAACAAAGAAATAAAAACAAATACGCTTAGTAGTAAAAGGTACTTTATTGTATTCAGAGAAAACTCAAACAGAAAAGAAACTCGAAAGTAAGTTCCAGTTGTCACTTTGTTACAGTTATAAACTAGAACTTCTAACTGCTACTATATTGTTGGGCTAGTAGTCTCAAATTGCGCTCTCAGAATTAAAGGGGCTTAACTCAAAACTCCTGTTACTTATAATGTAGCTATATAATGAACGTAAGAAACATACTCTAAAAGCCAGTGATGAAAAAGTTTCCGCAATATGACTGGGAAAGGGGCATTTTATACATATTATGTCTCGGGAGATATTTGTTGTTTTACCTAACACTTTTTAAAGATTTTAATTCTTGCTCTTTTGCCAAACATTTCAATTTCATCACGGTGTGTTAGGTATAAACTGGTGCAAAACAATAAACGGACATGATTTCAGCAATCCCGGAAGATTTGCTAACATTTATTGAAGAGTTGCGTTTCCTATCTCCGTTTTTGACGGGATCTTCACCAAACTAGAACCACCTTGAAATACAGTTTTTTTTTCATTTTACCTACATCGATAAGTGAAAATTAGAACATCATCAATGTACTTGCATCTAATTAAATGCGCATTATAAGAGATAAATACTTCTTGTCAGATATCACTCAAATTGAAATGGTACCACATGACAAGACCTGCTCTTGAACATAAAAAGAATTATCAATATCGCACCCATTAAAAATTGTTAACAAAAAAAACTAAAGTCAACTTGAGAACCTCCTCCTTTTTTGAAGTCGGTTAAAATATACTTTTTTCGCCACTTATATATTACTAGCTGCTGTCCGCGACTTCGTCCCCGTGGAATCCCCGATTTTAAAACATTCTTTATGGCTGCTCCGCTCCTTTTGGCTTAAGCGTGATGATATATAGTCTAAAGCCTTCCTCGATAAATGGTCTATTCAACCCAAAAAGAATTTTTCAATTCGAACCAGTAGTTCCTGAGATTAGCGCGTTCAAACAAACAAACAAACTCTTCAGCTTTATAATATTAGTATAGATTAACTATGACAAAAACTTTGGATTGTAATTTTGACACTTATATCATCATTCATTTGTCAGTTCTAGTGATTAATTGGATATAGTTTCTTGACTAGAAACGAACGACTAGACTCTATTGAAAAAAAAAAAGAACTATTTTTAGCACAAAGCTGGGAGACTGGTTTTATTTATAGAAACTGTAAAAAAATGTGCAACCTGACCTACTTTGTGAAATTGAGGACAGTGATCTAAAATCGGAAAAGCTTCGGAAAAGATCGATCGGAACGATTCGATGTTGATGCAACAAACCCGATTTGTCCAACTGTGCGGATCGTTCTAATGGATTTTGTGCAAGGATGAGATCGATACAAATAGTTTGTAGTTCTTTTTTAGGATGTTTGACCGGAAAGTATGTTAACGCAACACAAAAACGACATAGTTGGATAATAGTTATTTGAGGACACCAATTGAGCTGGTACAAAATCAGTGTATATGAATAGTTAAAACTGGTATAGTTTTTATAATTAACTAGCTTTACATTGGAGGCAGCCTCCGAATTAGGTGTCGATAAAAGATTATGAAATACACCTAAAGTATTTATGTTCGCTGTATTAATATAAGTTATGATGGGACTGGCATACACGTCCGTGTAAAAGTCCGTAATAATAAATAAAGAGAAAAAAAAAACTGGCTTTACATAAGTATTGCCATTAGACGTTAAACGTTACAAAAGACTGGTCTTCTGGCCAATTTACTAGGTGACAATAACATAAGGGAGCAGGTACTTTGACGCCTAGTTGCGGAATTTGTTCGAAAGAGTCACCGTGGCCTTGGATCGCAAAGGGCATTAGGAGGAACACGGGTAGGTCAGTAAGAGTCTGACACTCCCTTCCGCTCCGTCCAGAGCGGAAGAAGTCATTCGATGATTTGATAAAAAAGGTACTTTGACGCCATAAGTAGTTGGTTATATTTTTAACAATTTTAATAATATGTTTTATTTCAATAAAGAAGAATGTATTGCATTGCATTTCGGATAAAATGAAAATACCAATCGAATGAATAATAAAACAAAGCTTTACGTTTTATACTTTTATTACTGTTTACTTACAACTACCTAATTTACGACAATAACACGTTGCAACAATACTCAAATATTAATTGTATTTAAACATAGAAACATTAGGTATTATTGAATTTACACACAACTATTATTTCCGTTTACATCTATTTATTGCTCTTATTAAAGTTATTATCATTAACATTTACAATATATACATTTAATGCTAATTAATTTATTAAAAGCGTTTGATGCATTTATAATTAAGAGATCGTTAGGTATATTGAAAAACGGAAAAAGCAAAAGTTTCACAAAAAAAAAAAACAAAGCTAAACTTGTGTTTTTATTTATTTCAGATATCTTTAGAAGAGAAATTGAAGATATACATATAATCAAACGGAACTTGAATAGTTTGTTTTCAAGGAAAACAATTATTTGTTTTAAAGTTAACAAAGTAGGCAGTCATGTTTTGAAATACCAATATAATTGCTGTATAACCAGTATGGCATAGTATCACCAAATTAAAATACAAGCCCGTTACGGATTCATTCGGCAATTGTCCTCCAATGTAATTTACTTCAAAATGTCCAATTAATTTCCCTTAACATCAATTATAGACAATTTTAATCAAACAAAAAGAAAACTTATTAGTAATTAATGTGTAGGAAGCCCAGAATGCCTGTATTTAAAAATTAAATTGACTGAATAGTGGCAGTAACATCAATCACGTGCGATAAGATATCATTACAGATACCATAACTCTTCAAAGTAAAAAAGATACAAAGCTACAAAAGATTCAATACCTAATAGCGAAAAGATCACCTTCGATTACTTTTATATTTTCTATACTTAAAACCTTGATACATTTACATAAATATATTTTATCCTAAGCTTTCGTTTACAACCAATTTCTTTAATAATAACTCTATGTACAATCGTAAACCAACTTAATAATTATTATTTTAACACTTATTAGTTACGTATTTGTTTTCCCCTTTTGCAAACTTCCTACAAAGGTCGGCTGCATCAAACTCCATCTTAATCACAACTTTAACCGCGTTTGTATTAATTGAATTTTCTTGTTCTCGATATAACGCTCGAGTAACAGTTAAAACTTTGAAACTAGCTGGCATTGTATTTTAATTGACAAATGTGCTTCAGATAGTATTTTCGTCGATAAAATATTGTGATATATTTCTAGTTCGTTTGCATGAAAATGCAATATTCTGAATGTGGTATTTGGTATCGGTTACATGTGCAAACTGCTCGGATCTCAATATATAAAATTATTCAATCTCTGAACGCGGTGAAATATTCAGAGTGGGAAAAGCCAGGACACATTGCACATGCATTCAAAATACCCGCTATTATATGTATCGTATGTTGCATTAAACTTGGAATTCCAGGGAAAATGCTTACAAAGTTTTTCCAATAATAAATGTAAATAATGTTATACATTTAAACGAAGCTTAGAAAGAAAAGTTTGGTGCGACCGACCCTAAACGCCACTAAGACTTAAGTTGAATCCATAATTTAATCATATAAGCCTCGGTTTTAACACTAGCCGAACTAAATTAATACAACGCATAAATAATTCTATACCTTAGCGTAATTTAATTAATATAACAGATTTACATAAATACTTAGGTTAGTTTAATTGGAGTCAATACTTTTACACGAGGGTCTTTTAATATAACAACGAAATTGAAATCATATAGAACGTAAATAAAGAAGAACACATCAATCCTTGCGATTTAAAACTTAATTACAATAATATGACTGCCAATAGCGGCTTTATTTTTGCTGTTTAGAATTTTTCTTGCGGAATTGTTTGAAAGAGTTACCGCGGCCCTGCAATGCAAAGGGCATCTTAAGAGCCATCTCTTTTCCGCTCTAAAAAGAGGTATTAATAACGTGAAACAATAAGCAAAAATATTCATGTAACCTACAAAGTACAGTAAGATCTGTCATTTCTAAACACGCCTACTAATACATAGTATCACAATCGATCTAAGTAGTGACTACATTACAAAAAACAAGTGCTTAAACATTCAATTCTAATAACAGGTATATAGAGGGAAAATTTTAAGCGCTGGTTAGTTTAACGAGGAATTAAATATTTTACATGGTGGAGTCAACCGTTTAGGCTTAAAACGCAGAATTTGGCAGCGTTCTACAAAACTAATTATTTCAGCATCTGAGATCAACTTTCTTTCTGCCTGTTGTGTTTTAGCCTTAAAATAAGCCATACAGTAAAACAAATTAGTAGATTATATCAATATTTTTATCTCAAGTTGGATTAACTTATGGTATATATTTAAAATCATGCGTGATTAATATGCCGTTACATAACTTTAATCTGAAAAATCAAAATGTTGTTTTGACTGGTTTCTTTCGTAAATAAGTATGATAAACCGCCATATTTATTCTTCTGATATTTACCAGACTATTGAAGCCAAAACTTTAAGGATCAAATTTTTCAATCGCCAATAACTTTTATTTGTAGAGTAAATTGGCGGTTTTATCATGTTGTAATATTTACATGTATTCTTTGAAATAAAGTTAACCGACTATTGAAAAAATATCCCTTAATTTAGTTAAATGAAAATTTAAAACGTTTCGTCTTTGATTTTATAATCCATACTAATATTATAAATGTGAAAGCGTGGATGTTTGTTACGCTTTCACGCAAAAACTACTTGACGAATCATCATGAAACTTTGTACACATATTCTGGGAGGTACTAGAAGTAACATAGGATACTTTTTATCCTGGGATTATGTTCCCTTGGGATAATTTCCGACATTCACGCGGGCGAAGCTGCGGGCAGCAGCTAGTAATAAAATAAAACACTCTTTAAAATTGCTGGTACGCTGATTTGATATCTCTCACTGTTTGACCCCATGATCTAGATATTCTGTTACTAGGCCACGACGCCTTTCAGCACTTCTTAATGAAAACCCAAAGCTCTTAAATTAATTTACTATCTATGGATCACTTTCAGATTATGCGATTAAAATCAGTTCCTGAGTTCAGTCCTTGAAACCAAGGAGATGTCTTTAAAATTTATGAAATCTAGCTTTGGATCGAAAATTTATTTCAAGGTTTTGGAAACTTAAGGCATCGGAATATTTAATGCATTTAAGCCTCTTTTTTGATAACTCATTTACAAATATTCTTTTAAAATGTCTTGCTTGAGACTGTAATTCCAAAGTACTTGCAAACATATTTATAAAATACCTACTAGTTTCAACCAGTGACTTCGTTAAAATTGGAAATGATTTCTGGGAATGCGGTTATAAGTATATCACAAAACAGTAGCTTAAGTTGGAAAGAATGCTCGTAATTTCTATACACTTCATACGCAGGCTTCTGAACGCTGACGAACTCATTAGCAAATGCAGCGTTCAGAAACCAGTGAGATAATTTGCAGTTTTCAATGTTCTGTATTGCAGCTGTGAAAAAAAAAACACATACACCAACACACACATTTAAACTAGGCTAAGAAAACTACGACACTATAAACCATCATCATCTACCTAGCCTTTTCCCAAATATATTGGGGTCGGCTTCCAGTCATACATGATTAAGCTGAATACCAGTATTTACGACACTATAAACCATTCACTAAATATATACATTGAGTAGACACTATTACAGATACTCATTCTGACACAAAAACGAGTGTGGAATCAGCTGATTTTATGCACAAACACGAGTGTGAACAGTACAGCAATTTATGTCTGACACTAGTGTCGCAATTTTTGTCGTAGTCTAAACTTAGCTTTAGACTGTTCAGACCAATACATTAGTGAAGTATCCGCAACAGCTGTTCTAGATAATACTCTCTCCTTATACATGAGACCCAGGTGTAGTATCAGTCCCTCATTTAGCTGTAAGGGTATAAGATCCTAATGCGATAGTGAAGCTTATCGTATCGTTTCATCGGGCACTGTGCCAATCTTGGGTTATAAATTGATATATTATATATTCTAGGGAAATCTGTTCTGTACTTTAGCTTATATCGAAAGATAAGTTAATTTAGCCATGAAATTATGTCTACCAATATGAAGACATTTTTTCTGTTGTCATCATCATCTGCCTAGCCTTTTCCCAACTACATTGGGGTTGGTTCCCAGCCAAGCCGGATTCAGCTGAATACCAGTATTTTACGTGAAGCGGCTGCCTACCAGACCTTCACAACCCATTAACTGGGGAACACGGTACTTCTTGGCAAGACTGGTGTCAGATTTTCTGGCTTCTGACAATCCGTAACGACTGCCAAAGATCTACAAATGACAGCCGAGACCAACGGCTTAACGTGCTTTCCGAGGCACGGAGAAGTCTCGTTATGTTAAGACGGTCAGCCATCCACAGACCAACCTTGGCAAGCGTTGCTTAACCTAGAAGATCGACCCGTGCAGCTGTTATAATTTAGCCACGAGCTCCTCATCCACATTTTTTCTGTTGTATCATAAATGAAATTAGTAGTATTAGTGGTATTAGTATTCTATTCTATTCTATTCTATTCTATTAGTTACCGGTAACTATGATTTCCTTGGGCTACCTTGTTGATAATTCCTATTAATATATTGAGTAGACGGGCTAATTCACTTGATGTTTAGCTATTATATGTCCGACTATGATGCTTAGAAGAATGTTCATCGCGACGCGACTTTAGAATACGAAACACAATTATTGTTGAAAAAAAAAAAGAATACTGGTTGGTCATCATGGGTCAAACTGCCATCTCCAACCTCCATCTTTTGAATAAACCTTCCCCAGTTTTTGTCAAAAATCATACTTCATCTGTAGACTCTGTTCTATCAAATTACACCGTATCTCACCTGTCAGTCCGTACAATTAAGTTGGAATGTCATTCTACTTCACGCTTACTCAATATATCTAATATGTATGCTAATGACCCTAGGATTAAACCGATCTTGTACGCGATCACAATCAATCAAGCGTTCTTTATATCCCTAAAAAGTACCATCAAAACACCAAATATAGTCCTTTTAAAAAAGTCCAACCCGTTAGGTTTTCTGTTCAGTACATTAGCTTATAGTAGTCGGTTGCGTTCCTATTCACGCATCGATTGGTGAGGCGCGGCGATGCGTTCCAACTTCCATTGTTAGATCATTCAACTAAAACGGAACGTAACGTGAGGGAAAGATTGATTCATGTGCTGTGAAAATTGTTATTATTATGCATGTAAAGGCACGTTTTGAATAGTCGAAGTTTAGTAGTGCAATTTTAACGGAAAACATTGCATTGATGCGATTTTAAAACTATTTAGTGACGGACTTTGATCATTTGATTGATTTTTAAATCACATGAAATATGGCATATCTAGTAGTTGGTGATGTTTATTAGTAAATGGTGAAAGTAATTTATGTGCTAACACTATTTCTTTTTCTTAATGTAAAAAAAAAAATGACTGTGTCCCGCGGTTTCAGCCACGTACTTCCCGTTCCTGTGGGGACGGGAATAAAATATAGCCTATCTATATGATAATATAAAATGGTTAAAATCGGTCCAATAGTTTCGGAGCTTATTCGGTACAAACAAACAAACGAAAAAAAAATCCTCTTTATAACATAAGATTAAACACTGCATTTGCTGAGTAATATTTTCACTACCACTGTTTGACTGGTAAACGATGCTTAGGATATTATGGCCACTTTTGTACCTATGTGCATAAATTGTACATTGATAAATTGTTGTTTTTTTCATCAATCGATCATACTATGGAACCTTCGGAAAACCAATAGGTCCTTAAAACGTAATAATTTAGTACACAAATTCTTCAGCGTTACGCCAATTGGTTTTCTTTCGCGCGTATTTTCGTTCCCTTGATCGAACGATCTACATTATGCTCTACACATAATGCTCTTACAAACATTTATTTGACATATCGGCTCAATATTCACGGGCTATTAGCTGCCGTGTCGAAACGCTGCCACGCATGAAACGGATTTTTTTAGGGTTCCGTAAATAAATGGCAAAAACGGTAAACCTCATGATTTCGTCCTGCACTTCTTTAAATGTCTGGTAGACTTTTTCAACTTAGCAATTTATACATTTTTGGAAGGCAAGTCAATTCTTTGCACTGCAATGATATAGTATTATCGTGAAAAGAAAGTTGGTACTCGCCATTGATAGAAGCGAGAGGTGAAAATATATTCACAAAATTCAAAAGTTATAATATTTATAAGTGACTTTTTAATTCAAATCAATATTTGGGGGTACACTTCTGAAGTTGCTTGTTTCCTAATTCAAAAGTTACTTTGCAAAAAAACTATGAAATAACAACTTAGTTTTGCAGTAGAAAAATCAATCAATGATACGCAAATATTGTAAACAATTAATCATCCCGACTACGGAACCCTTTACCGTATATAGTCCGACACGCACTTGGCTGGAATTTTCTAGATACGAATCTTTCCTCTTCATGCGTGTATAGGAACGGTTCAGCAAGCACCAATTATTTAAAGCGACGACGCTTAGATTTTTATAGCAGAATAAAGATGAATATTATGTTCTCGTGTATTGAAAACTTCCGAGAACATTTTGGCGCTTTCTGGTTCATTTTCAATTTCTAATTTTATTTATTTTGAATACGTAATGATGTTTTTTGAAAGGAGTGAAACTTTATTTATTCACAGTGAACATTGACATCAGTTTTTTTTTTATTGTTGAAAACAGACTGATTGTTTTTTTGTAACTGGTAGTTTTCAAGTGAAGTCACTTGAAAACTACCAGTTACAAAAAAACAGTCTTTTTAATATTCTTTTTTAATATAACGGTCTTTTTTAATCTGAGTTATTTTAACATTTTTTATGAAAAGTATTTATTTTTTAATTATATTAATTTATTATTATTACATATTTATTATACACCTACCTATTTATTGAACTTTTTGCGTACTTTATTATTTTTATTATTTTATTTTATTGCTTGATTTGATTCGATTTTACGTGTGATGAATAGCAATCGATATAAATTATCTAAATAAATGAATGTATTCTTCTTTATTGAAGTAAATACCAAATAGATTTTATTTGCTAAGTAATCTGACAATCATTTCAATTTAAATCTTTGGGATTTTACATATTAAGAAAAAATGTTATGATCTTCACACAATAGTAAAGTTTGTCAAGGCATATCACTGTAGTCTCTTAGAAAGACCCTTTGCCCGATTCTGAGAGATCTTTAGAAACAAAAGTGCTTAACTAACCGAATATTTTATGTCTCGTCCTCCACCTTTAATATCATTAAGTCACAACAACCGTAACAAAATTGTTACGCAAGCTTGAACATTCTATTTCCACCGCCACTGACTAAATATAACGTTAATATTTCGTTATTTTTCACACTAATCACGTAACTTCGCATGTTGATAGACCGTTCTGGTTTCATGTTAAATAATTATGGTCGCAATTTCCAGCCTGAATTCTATTTTAATTACATGTACACGAATCTTAATGTTTGCGACCGTAAAGTAGATAATATGAGCTTTATGCGCGTTTTATGATAGAAAGGCTCATAATTAAGGGGTTCTGTAGACAACCTACTTTAAGTATTGGTAATATCATCGTTTTGGACTGTATTGGAGTGATGAAGGCTAAATAAAAGTGAACTATTTAGTTCATCGATTCGTGTAATAATTCCAATAATAAAATTAGTGTGTGCAGTTACAAATATAAGCTGAGGCGAGCTGCACAGGCGGTGAGCCTCCAAGAGCTGGGCATCAGCGGGGGCATTGGGGTCAGGAGGACCTTAACCGGTGCCCGCAAGCTCGAGCTCGCCGGAGCGGAGAGTGGCCCGTTCGCGGACGCCCTGGCCGAAAGGCTGAGGGCGGTCTTACCCGCGGACGAGGTCCGGGTGTCCAGGCCGACTAAGCGCATCGACATGCGCATAGTGGGCCTGGATGACTCCGTGACGGAGGAGGAAGTTGTGGCCGCCGTCGCCAGGACTGGGGGGTGCTCTGCCGAGCTCGTCAAGGCGGGCACTCTCCGGCCTGACAACACGGGCATGCAAACCCTTGTGGTGAGCTGCCCCGTGACGGCGGCCAGAACTGTGTCGGAGGGCCGAAGGCTCTTGGTGGGATGGGTGTCTGCGCGGGTAAAACTGCTGGAACCCAGGCCTCTGAGGTGCTACCGCTGCCATGTGGGCAACCACACGGGAGCTATGTGCCCCTCGGAGGTGGACCGCAGCGGACTTTGTTTCCGCTGTGGTCAGCCCGGTCATCGGGCCGGCTCGTGTGAGGCCACGCTGCACTGCAGTGCATGTGCGGCTGCTGGCAAGCCAGCCGAGCACTGGGCTGGGGGAAGGGCCTGCGCGCCATCCGCCCCGACCAAGGGCAAGAGGTCCGCCGCCGCCGCCGCCGCGGCTTCCGTCGCCGCCACTGCTGCTTCTGCTGCGGGTGCTGCGACTCCCAACACTCGGGAGGGTGCTGAGATGGAGTGCCAGTAATGGTCCCATTTCGGCCCCCTCCAGAGACAAGTCGGCCGCTGTGCTATTGCGCAGTGGCTGATGCCTGTGGACGGTGAGCGTGGGTGGCTCGCCGTCCGATACCAGGCTGAGTCGACGACGCGTTGTGCTTCACGCGCGCCTCAAGGAGCCGTCAGCACCAGGGACCCCTTCCCTGGTGCTGACGGCTCCTTGAGGCGCCCATAGGGTCGGTGCCTGCTAGGGTTGCGGAATTTGTTCGAAAGAGTTACCGCGGCCCTGGAACGCAAAGGGCACATGGAGGAGCACGGGTGGGTTTTAGTCAGTAAAAGTCTGACACTCCCTACCGCTCCACCCAGGGCGGGAGGGGTCATTTGATGATTTCCCATCCAAAAAAAAAAAAAAAAGGCGAGCTGCACAAGACCAAGCTTTTTTTGTACGTGGTTAACGGTTAAAATTATTATAAAAATTTACCTACTTGAATTGCGTTTATATTTGACCATTTTCCAAGTTAAATATTGAGAAAAAACAACGCACATTTACGAAATTTTTGTGGTTATTTTTGCCACCGCAGTTGTTACGTATCGTCAGGCGCTAGTAAATCTGACTCCAGTCTTGCCAAAAAGTACCGTGTTTCCTAGTTAATAGGTTGTGCAGGTCTGGTAGGCAGCATCTCGACGTAAAATACTGGTATTCAGCTAAATCCGCTTTGACTGGAAGTCAACCCCAGAGTTTGTGAAAAAGCTAGGCAGATTTTGATGCAGTTTAATCTATTTCACCATAAAAGCTACAAATCTTGTACAAAAGTTCTAAGTCGTTTTTAGGGTTCCGTGGCTGAAAGGTAACTAACGGAACCCTGTTACTATACCTCCGCTATCCAATCCAAGATCGGTTAGGTTGATAGTTGAAATGTCCAGTGTATATTTCTATTGCCGCTATAAAAAAATAAATAAGAGAGCTTCCATACAAGAAATGTTTTTTTTGGTTTACGCTTCGGAACCCTTCGTATTAGAGTACGACTCGCACTTGACCGGTTTTTTAATATAAATTTTATGTGCGCTCATATTAATCAAACATCGAAATCACGAGGTATATCAGAAAAAATATTTTGTTAAAAGACACAGCATTATTCCAATCGCAAAGTCGTCGTTTATAAAAGCAGCGAGTCTGCGAAAGCCCTTAGATAAGGATGGGCTGAGAGAATAATACGACAGTCACTAAGTCGTCACGGGTAGTTGGGGTCT
Source organism: Hecatera dysodea (assembly GCA_905332915.2). Classification (NCBI taxonomy): domain Eukaryota; kingdom Metazoa; phylum Arthropoda; class Insecta; order Lepidoptera; family Noctuidae; genus Hecatera; species Hecatera dysodea. The sequence continues at coordinate 12,320,601 of HG995310.1, read as the reverse complement.
CTAATCTTAGGTTCGCCCGTTTTAATTGGGTCGGGAGCAAGACTATTATGTTTTGATTTAGAAAAGTTTCTGCACAAAAGCTTGATTTTCATTTCTATCTCTAGATATTCTTAGTCAAGCCAAACGCATTTGAATAAGATTATTTAAAAGTCGGATTTGTCTCTCCTTGACATTTTTTTTTAAATTCAGATAGTTATAATAAATTAATAGCGGAAATTCATTTATAATTAATATAATAAATTCAGATATAAACTATTAGCTGACTGCCTAGTCAGCAAATCCATATATTAAAAAGAGGTAACGTTTGTGAGTTTGTGGATCTCTGGATCTACTGAACCGATTTTCAGAATTATTTCACCAGTAGAAAGCTACGTTATTGTGGAGTGTCATAGGCATATATTTTATGCTCATATTGCCACAACAACGGTAATAACGCCGGGGAAACCGCGGGGCACTGCTAGTAGTTTATATCTGAATTAAAAGTAGGGAGCGTCTGGCGGACTAAATCTTAAGACATTTTATCAACTTTATCGTTTATCATAACTCTAAAATTAAGGCCATCCTACCTCCTTCGGGTCCAAAATACTACGAGGCCTTTGTTATGACTGGAGGCAGATAATAAATTATCAAAAAGGTGAGATTTTAAATCAAATCAGCATACAACAAATCGTCACAATAAATAGAATGAGTCACCGACTGTATGTAATTACAACTACGTCTACAAAAAATATATTATAGGAATGATAGATTTTTGCGATAAAGAACGTTTAATTACAATTCAAACGTTAGTATATATCACACAACTATATCAAAAAATATCAATTTGAATATTTATCGATATTCGAGCCGTTTTTATCAAGCAAGAATGTAATGTTGTGAAAATATATTGAAATAGTTGTGATACCGACTTTAGATATAAATAACTGTAACATGTTCTAAGAAAATAGAGGAAATTCTATTACTATGCGGTATTTACAATAATTATAACAAGTATCTCAACTACACATTTCTGTAATATCAAATTCATATATTAAGTCTACATGCTTTCTTTATGCTTATTGCCATCAAATGGACAATTTGAGCAACTATTAATTATTACAAAACTATTATTACTAAGCCATTTATCTACAAACAAATACATAAACCACATACCTAAATACATCATAATATTTCATGGGGTCCAATTGTACCCCTATCAATTCCATGGGTTATTTATATTTGGAGTACAAATTGACCCCACAGTATATTATACATATGAACACTATAAAATAATGTCATATTATTGCTATGTCACTGATAATACTATAATAATTATAGGCTAAATATTTGACTAGATATTGCACCCGTACTACGAACTTGCGACACATTAAAAGCGCTTTTCTGAACAAAATCTTACACATTATGCTTACATCGAAATAAGGTCTAACATAGACACTGCGATTTTAAATCGCATATTTTTACCGAATTTAGAACTACCACTTTACCTAGAGAGGGACTTTTCAAGTTTTACCTACCACAGTATAAATACTTACTTTGTACAGCTAATTAAGATTATAAAACATTTATGAGTTAAGACAGATGTTTGATAGTTTCACAGAATTGTTAGTAATTAAAAATAAAAATAAATATTGCCAGACTTGAAAATAAAACAAGTTACAAGTCAGCGCATATTTTTATCATAACAGTTGCCTTGACCTACTGCACAAAGAAAGATCAAAATAAACCTTGGTTATATGTACATGAACTATAATATATTGCACAAATTCACAACAATATCAATTTCTTATATAAAGCCTTACTAAACATGACGCAAACATGCATACAAATATTCATGAAAAACTTAGGTTCGTTTATTGCTGCCGTTTATTTTTACAATATCACTGAAACAAAACGTATTACGCTCAAAATTCCCAGATTTTTCATACATAGAACCCATTTGGGTGAAAAATTTTCGTCGACCAACTCGTCGTCGAATACAAAAAAAAAAAACTTATTATTAAACTTATTCAACGCGCTTGAATAAAAGCTTACATACAAAATTTTAGCGGTATTCGATGCTCTATTCTACACACTAAACACATATCGTTCGTACGACTGCGATTTTTAGTCGCATCTCTGTAATTACTACACGAACTGTGCCGTCCCCGTGTCTTTCCAGCAACTGAAGCAACAAGGCAGTGCACACATGAGCGTATTTTTGAACGCGTCTCGAAAGTCGCGGTTGAAATACGCGTAAATCAGTGGGTTGAGCGCTGAGTTGAAGTAGCCAATCCAAAATAGGACACCGACCACGACTGATGGTGATTCGCACGGCTCGCCACAAAGGTTTGTTGTGACGTACCTGCAGAAAAATTAACATTTTGATTTGAAATATTCATTAAATAAAAAAAAAAATGTCTGTTTGTATTTTGATATACTATCCCATACCTTATCTTAACAAGTAAGGATTAGAAAAAGCTTTATTGTAATCTAACGACCCGTTTCAAGTACACAAATCTACCTCGTAAATAGCTTTTTCTATTAGTTGAATACATATCAAAACCCGTTAAGTATAAACTATTTAGAGAACAGTTTTTAGCAAAGTTCATTTTTATTTACAACTAGCTTCTGCCAGCGACTTCGTCCGCGTGGAATAGTTACTTTACCCCGATTTTGAAACTCTCAGCCCGATCGGTTTAAAATTGACAAAGTTTCATACAAACGTTCATCACCTATTTTATCCCCTTGGGGGTAGAATTAATCAAAATCCTTTCTTAGCGGATGCCTACGTCATAACATCTACCTGCATGCCAAATTTCAACATTTTCCTTCACTGCTCTGCTCCTATTGATTGTAGCGTGATGAAAAGTATACTATAACCTGCCCAGGAATATGAAGAATAATTGCACCAAGTTTCGTTAAAATCGGTCGAGTAGTTTTTGTTTCTATAAAGAACATACAGACAGACAGACAGACAGACAGACAAAAATTTTACTGATTGCATTTTTGGCACCAGTATCGATCACTAATCACCCCCTGATAGTTATTTTGAAAATATATTCCTTGTACAGAATTGACCTCTCTACAGATTTATTATAAGTATAGATAGATAATTTATAAGGGATCTTCCTAAGCATCATATTTTATTTTAATTATAATACAGGTCACTTACCAAAGAAAAAACGGAAGCCAGCATAACAAAAATGCGCCAACAATGATGCCAAGTGTGCGCGCGGCCTTATGCTCCGCTCGCCACGACTTGCCGGCCGCTCGCAGCGATGCACCTGTCGACGATAAAATATTGATATAAAATACAAATCATTACCTAATGGAAATAGTATTCTTCCATGGTAAATGTATGTATGTGTATTTAACAAATATTTCATTCGTGCGTTCGAAATCACACCTACGGCCCTACGGTCTCTAAGAAAAGCTAAAGGTTTAACAAAAGGTTGAGGCTTTCGGAACTTTTTGGTGATGTTATCATATTGATACTTTATGTATTCTTCTCATCTTTAAATTATCACTTGGACACAAAACAAACGAAAACATGTACCTAATACTAGAAAAGATAATTAATATTTTTTTACACCAAAATAACTTATCGCACAGTGATAATAAAGTTTATGCCCAAAGGCGAGCTTTTTTTGAGTTTCTTGCAGAAAATTTTAATTTCAAATGGGTCTGCCATTTGAAATTAAAATTTTCTGCATGAAACTATATAATACATACATATAAATAATACATATAAAAAATACATATAAAAATACATAATAAATTACGAAATACTATAATCCAAAATTGAACCACGTTAAAATTTAACAAAGTTATAACTGTTTAAACATACAACTCACATGCCTCGTTACATAGTTCTTGTATATATGTATGTATAAGGTAACATGTGGATAACGTCGTGAGTTACACTTACAATATTATTCATTTTATATATTAAGGTTAATTTACTAAGAAACTTTTGTGTAACTGTTTGTTTTCTTAATTAATTAAATAAAACCGAGTTGAAATACTATACATCAATTCTCGAACGGGTTACGGGGAACGAATAGTACGCTTGTAATTGCTAAACCAAAAGGCACATTGGCGACGAAAAACTGGTGAAAGCCAAGCTTCATAGCCTGAATCAACGCCGCAAGGACAGCTGCTAGTCGATCTTCTACAGATTGTACTTCAGAGACTGTCCCCAAGAGAGTGTGCAAAAGGAGGCTGGCGAAATCGTGAAGAAAGAAAGACCTCATCCCGCCGGCCCCCTTTTACCATCGGACATCTAAACGCATTGTAAATTACCATCCCTCCCTTGTTGCTATTCCACCAATTCGCACCAAGCGTTTCTAATCGACTGTTATAATGTGCACAGCAAAGGAGTGGAACTCTCAGCCTGCGTCTGTGGTTCACAATGCATTCAACTCTAATATCTTCAGAGTTAGAGTGGACAGGCTTCTTCTGGATAAGCTCATTCCATCGTCGACGTTATCTCTGTCACCTCTCACTTATGTAGAGACAAGAACAATCCCCAATTCATGTAAAAAAAAACCAATGAGGCTAAGTCTAAAAAGTTCCATTATTACCCGACTGCCCCAGCAGGAACATAATGTTTTTATGAAGAAAAAAGACGCTAACATGGAAAACTCATTACGTATGCAACGTTTCTTACGAGTTCCGAACTCGCTACAGGTGGTCTTACAGGAAACTTTCAAAAGTTTTCTTGTTTCGTGAAGATATTATTGCGGACTCGTCGCGGAAAGAAAAGTTTTTTATTACGTACGTCGGAATGGCGGATTGGGGAAATGAAGGATTATTATGAAGAGCAGAAGCGTCCCCAAGAACAAATTATGATGATGTGAAGATTGTAAGGAGTTTGGCTTTATTAACACCTAGCTTTTGCCCGAGGCTTCGCTCGCTTTAATTTAAACATTCCCAAAAAAACCTGTAACCGTCTCCAGGGTGGCATCTATCATTGTTCGAAAATTCATCGAAATCTGTCCAGCGATTTAGGCGTGAGAGCGTACAAACAAACTCATTTTCACATTTAAAATTGGACTAGATGCCACCCGCTTGAATGTCGAATATTATCCCATAGGAACATACTTCCGGAATAAAAAGCATCCTATGTGTTGTTCTAGAATATAATCCACCTCTGTGACAAATTTCATCAATATGAGTTCAGCCGTGACGTGGTTGAGTAACAAATATCAAATCAAACATCAGAACATTCGCTATGTAATTTGACTAGCAGCGCCCCGTGGTTTCACCCGCGTAGTTCCCGTTCTCGTAGAATACGGGGATAAAATAAAGCCTTTGTTACTCGCTGATAATGTAGCTTTTCATTGCTGAAAACAATTTTCAAATCGGTTTAGTAGTTTCAGATCCTATTCAATGAAAACAAACAATCAAGTTTTTCCTCTTTATAATATTAGTATAGATATATAGAGATTGTAGATATAGATTTTAGTTTGGATTGGTTCTATTCTGAATCAATAAAGTTTCAGTGTCCATTATGTCAAACACTGTGGCTACCTCTGTATTGGTTAAGACAATATATGCGGGCCGATAACGGCTACCTACAGGATACTCCACCGTGACAGGTTACAAAGTTGTTAGCAAAAGTTATCCGAGCGGCAGTCAGAGGTTACTCTCAGCATTAGCCATATCACTCTATCTGTAAGTACTGATTTTCAATGAGTCGCCTATATAGTATATTTGTTTTGTAATTGTAATATTCAAAATAACTTACGATATTAATAAGTTCGATGAATCTTTGGTCTACTTGGAAGTATCTGGAATGACTTAATGAATTTGGTAAAGTGGATTTCTCAACGCAACTGCTGAAGTTGAATTGCATTGCAGACTATGTTTCTCTTAGCTTCCTGCCCCAATAGGGTAGTTGACTAAAAAAATCTAATTAGTCCGTCAGATAGATTTCCAAAAAATATTGGACACGTATTTTTTCTTTTTACACGTAAACAAAAAATGAAGCCGATACAGAGCGTTGAAAACTCGTGTGACGTCACTACTCGCTACAATTTTTACCGAGCCGTAACGTCACAAGCCCCCACTCCTGATCTTTGATGCTTTGTATCTTCGTCAGTTTTTATAGATTTGATAAAGGAAAAAATACGTGTCCAATATTTTTCTATAATCTAACTGACGGACTAAACATAATCATATATTTTTTACTCAGGAAACATCCCTATTCCTGTTGTCAAAAGATCACTTCGTACTGCCATAGACGAGGGCGTGGTAGCAATTCGACAAAATTTTAATTTTCACCGACACATAGAATAAATATAAGATGGCCGGCTTACGTCATAATATTTTTTACATTTTTCTGTTCTGGGGTTCACAAATTCTCTTGTTCCACTTCAAAATAAAATTAAGTACCAATATAATATCGTGCAGGTAATGTCTACTTTTATAACAGAAAATCGCAAAGGAAGTCTACACGATGAACAACATAAACTTGTACCTAATTAGCTGCCAATACTGAGGCGAAACTTAGGACAAACTTTAAATAACAGTGAAAATTACACCTAGTGCTTCCAACAAATTGCATGCGTTAACTCTATACGTAGTTAATCGCAAAACTTCGGCTCATCGGAACAATGGAGAACATTTAAATAGCTTCCAAGCGCTAGGGCCATCGCAGACACATTACTTTTAACATCGACAGTCGGGTGCGTCCAGAGCTAGTATCAACCAGAGTTATTTTATTAAAATATGCTCTTAATTTGTAGGAAATTATTCGGAAAAGAACTATACTCCATTTAAAATAAGATTAGACATTGGAACAAAATTGTTTACAGTCCGTTCAATTGATTTTTACTTCTATTCCGTAGGCATAAGGATGGTATTAAAAGCAAAATCCTGATTATAATACCAACTGTTTACTGTAGCTACCATATGTCATGCCGCCAATGCAATAGAAGTAAAAATCGGTTGAACGGAATGTAAAAAAGTTGTATTTCAATGTCTAATCTTATCGTGAATGGGGTATAGAGTTATTTCATAATCTGAAGTGACAGTGGGCTGGTCAGTGTTGAAGGACCGATGATTGCTGAAAGACAAGAACCCCAGTTGCTCTAGACAAGAGGCAGTCTGTCAGCAGTAGAGTGACGAAAGTGATTGAAACGTCAATAACGTATGGACTGCACAAACGTTGTCTAAATGTCACGTGATCAATCCCTTACATTTTAACCGACTTCCAAAAAAGGAGGAGGTTCTCAAGTCAACTGTATGATTTTTTTGAGTGTGTTACCTCATAACTTTGAACTGGGTGTCCCGATTTTGATGATTCTTTATGTATTCGGAAGCTGGTACTTGTCGTTTACCATTTAAATTTGATTGAGATCTGATGACTAGAATTTGAGTTATCCCTAATAATGCGTGGCTTACGGCCGAACCCAATAACCGATCTATCACATACTGGAGATAGAAAAACAAATGAAACAACAGAAAAACAACATAATTTTTCTGTTGTTTCATTTGTTTTTCTATCTCCAGTATCTGATAGATCGGTTATTGGTTTCGGCCGTTAGACTACATTGATGATGCTCTCATTTATTCTTGTCGATGTGAAATGAAAAAATAAAATTGTATTCGATGGTTTGGAAGAGCATCTTGGTATTTCAAGGTGGTTCCCTTTCTAGTTTGGTGAAGATCTGATGAAGAACAGAGACACATAGGAAACGGAACTCTTCAATAAACGATAGTAAATCTTTCGGGATTGCTGAAAGCATATCTTTGTTATATTACACCAATTTATACCGTGTACACTGTGATGGGTACGTTTAGGTGGCACCCCCACCTAAACGTACCACTAAAAAGTGAAAAAAAAAAAAACTTTTTGTATTTTTTTTTTGGCATGACATTTTGTTTAGAGCATCATTCAGGTGCTGTGGCACAGCTTCAGAGAAGCTATGGCCAACAGTGAACAAACATAGACTGAGTTGATTGATCGAATTGATGATTTAATGGCTGTGTCAGTGCCGCATCGCAAATTGGTGCAGTCGCTTTGAGCGTCGTATTAAAATTGCACGTTTATCGATCGTTTTCGCCAGCCGCTGTCTATAGGTTCCCAAAATTGCTGGACGTTAATTTAAAAATGTCGAATGAAAACGAAGAAAAGAAGAGTTGCCTAGTGGTCTTCTAGATCACATAACATAATGTTAGAGTTGAGTATGGACTGGTCCACATAATTTCAAGGTTTTTGAAACTATTTCTCTACTAATATTATAAAGAGGAAAGATTTAATTGTTTGTTTAATTTGAATAGGCTTGAAAAAATCTTTCACCGTTGGGAAGCTACACTAATACCCCCGTCACCCGTGTGACATAGGCTATACTATATCCCCGTATTCCCACGGGAATGGTAACTACGCGGATGAAACCGCGGGGCGCTACTAGTATGAAATAATGATGATAGATATAAGAATTATGTGATTTACAAAAAAGCTGTCGTTGCGTCCGTGTTCTTCTTCGTAGGTCCTTACTTTATCTATGTCGCATAAAACGTTTTGGGAATACATTCAGCGTGCGTAAAATTAAGGAGTGAAATCCCAGCCAGAGTCTGTTTCCTGATAGCGTAAATCTAGAGGGTGGGTCTTTAAGTCAAGAGTAAATAGGTTATTTCTAGAACAGCGTGCTTCATCGGCAACCACACAATCGCTTCCCATGAGATGAGATCGTGGTCAAAAATAATAAGTAAAAATACAGGACATTGTCATTTAATACTGTTAAAACGACTATCCCAAGACATTACCGCTTACATTTAATCAAAAGACATACCTACATAACTCCTACTTACAACAGTAATGAGAAAGATAAAAATATGATGGATGGCCTCATTTTACTCCGCGACTGTGCCAGTACTAATGTCTTTCGAGATAAAAGTACGTTTCAAGTTGTAGAACGTTATAATGTAGAAAATGAACGAAGAATTTCTATATTTGTAGTAATCCGTAGTTATGAGAAGGATTATAATTATGGGTTGAATTGTATGTATGAAATTTAATGATCTAAAATTTAACTGAATTGATTAGTGCTTGATATCATAAACTAATTGGAGACTCCTCGGGACAAAATTTTGAATGTAATTTGTGTGTGAAACTGATCTTTCAATGTCACATGTTTACTTTCAGATGTTTGTATATTTACACTAGCTGACCCGCCCAACTTCGTTTGTGCCACATTTTTCATGACTGCTCCGCTCCTATTAATAGAGAGCCTAGAGCCTTCCTCGATAAATGGGCTAGCTAACACTGAAGAATAATTGTTCAAATCGGACCAGTATAAGTTCCTGATATTAGCGCGTTGGAGCAAACAAACAAACTCTTCAGCTTTATAACATACTAGCAGCACCCCGCGGTTTTTCCCGCGTAGTTCCCTTTCCCGTGGGAATATGGGGATAAAATATAGCATTTGTTACTCAGGGTGAATGTAGCTTTCTAATGGTGAAATTTTTTTTTGAAATCGGTCCAATAGGTAATTTTTGAGTTTATTCGTTACATACAAAAATACAAATATTTCCTCTTTACAATATTAGTATAGATATAAGTTTAGATAATAGCCTAAAACCGTCCTAGTCCGCCGTCAAAGTTAGATATATATCTGTTTATTCAGCAAAAAACATGAATGTCTGCGCTGGCTATTGAAACGTCAAGTTTAAAGTAAGTAATGTTGCACCGATTACAACCCCATTTATGTCCAGGCAATTACTGTCCATTCCAGGTTGCCTGGAAGAGATCGCGGAATGCGATAAGGCCGCCCATTGTACATGTGTATTAGTTTGTAGTTTTCTTTCTTTTGTTAACCACGGTGTACAATTAAGTATATAATAAATAAAGAATAAATAATAATACACATAAAACTCGCTCAAATGAAGCGTGAAGGTTCCTTGAAGTGTGTAAGAGAGCACTAAGAGGATTTCCCGAAATTCGTACGGGAGCAGGCAAAAACGAGGTATATGCGTACGAAGTTCCGGACAAAAGCCAGTTAGGTCTGAAGCTAATATAAAACATTATCTTCTTGCCATTTCCTTATCTCATGTTACTTGGAGTGGGCACAATAGGTACGTTTATTTCTTTAGTCCGGTTTCCTGTGGACCATTACGATATAACTGAATCGCTTTTCTTCCATATTGCTCAAACAATTCATTCATCTTGACTTTCATCTTCCCCTATCTCAGCATCCATCAAAGTTCAACTCTTTCAGTAACATACAAGATAACAAAGCGAATAAAATTTCCAAATCTATAACTATCTATCTATCTATCTTCTATCTATGGCTTATAACGGGACTGTATAATTGAATAATCTAAGATTTCATTAGTACTTTGTCCATTTGATCGTTGTATGCATGAATCATAATAATATCTTCACGTTTTTATACCGCCTTCGTCCCCATTGTCGCTACACAAACATTATTAGCCCCAGTAAAGATTACAGTGCCATTTGTTTCCTCGATTACATTGCATCGTATCATCTGGAGTAAATAAGCTTTTGCTACTGTATTTATGTAAGTATTTTATATTATTTTTTATTAAATGATAATATAAGAAATGATATTTATTTTGTAAGTAGGTCTAGGAATGAAACCTGAGTCAACCAATAAATTATGACCTGAATTGAACGAGTCAGTGATGTCTTATATTATAGACTAGCAGCGGCCTGCGGTTTCAACCGCATAGTTCCCGTTCCCGTGGGAATATGGAGATAAAATATAGCCTATGTCACCCGGGACAGTGTAGCTACCAAACAGTGAAAGAATTTTTCAAATCGGTTCTGTAATTTCGGAGCCTATTCAATACAAACAAACAAACAAATCTTTCCTCTTTATAATAGTAGTATAGATATATCACCATTTACATATAACAACATAGTAAATAATGTATTTAGGTACAGTAGGAGTCCCATTTTTAAATGCAGCAGGCAAATACTTCGTGCTTTGCATGAAAATAGCTGATAGTCATTTTAAAAATCCATTTGATGGAAAACCATTTTCATTTTAACAAAAATGTGTATTCTATTTGTCTGCAAGTTTTATGTGACTTATAATAAATTCGTGTACCATATGCAACGAAAGCTTGTACAAGAGTTTTAATAAAAGTTTATTAAAAACTTAACTTAGTTATATGTTACTACCGTCTATTTTTCATGAAATATAATTCTTTCTTCTTTATAACTACTAGCAGCGCCAAGCGGTTTTACCCGCATAAGTTTCGATTCCGTGGGAATATGGTTAAAAATATCCTATATGTTAATCGTGATTATAAACCATCTGTGTGCCAAATTTCATCCAAATCCGTTCAATAGTTTTTGCGTGAAAGAGTAACAAACAATCGTCCATACTTACAAACTTTGTATAGTATTTCTTCACAATTTGTGTAGTATTTCTTCAGAAGATCACATCAGATATTAACATACACGGTTCTCATATGATTTAACCAGTACAATTTTATGAACTTCAAAAGAAACTTTGACCTCTGAGTTTGTTTCGGTGTTTCTTCTCAGGGTAGTCAGCTAGAAAACACCGGCCTCATCTAGTTTATAACAGCCAAAAAAGATTGACGTGTAAAAGTATTATTTACAACCTACTCACAAAATAAATATCATTTATCATTAATTATAAACAACAATATAAAATACCTACGTACATAAATATAGTAGCTTAAGTTTTTATATTCCACGGTGGAAAGTCCAGATGATATGATACAATGTAATCAAGGAAATAAATGGCACTGTAATCTTTACTGGGGCTAATAATATTTGTGTAGCGACAATGGGGACGAAGGCGGTATGAAAACGTGAAGATATTATTATGATTCATGCATACAAGGAGCAAATGGACAAAGTACTAATGAAATCTTAGATTATTCATTCAAGAGTCCTGTTATGAACCTTGTGGTTATAGATTCACTTTTAGATTTGTTTTTTTTTTTTTTTGGTGAATGGAGAGACAGGGGAAGAAGAAAGAAAAGATGAATGAATTGTTTGAGCAATATCAAAGAGAAGCGATCCAGTGATATTGTAATGGTCTACAGGATCTTAAGAAATAAACGTGTTGCGCCAACTTGAAGTAACATGAGATAAGGAAATGGCAAGAAGATATTGTTTTTTAACGTATAAACGTCAAATAAATCGATGAACGCCGGCTGTACGCACGAAAAAGTTACGCTTACTGTAACGTTACGATCGGATCGACGAGAGCGCTGCACGAGCGAGCGAGAGGCACGACCATCACATGTTTTGTTGTTACGTTGTCACGTTAAACTAACACCCGTAAACCAACTTCATAGACAACAATTATTTTTTCAGCTTCAGATCTAACTGCTGGCGTTTAAAGAAGTACCGTGTTCCCCAGTTAATGGGTTGTGGAGGTATGGTAGGCAGCCACTCCACGTAAAATACTGGTATTCAGCTGAATCTAGTTTGACTGAGAGCTTACCCCAATATAGTTGGGAAAAGGCCCGACAGATGATGAGACCTAACAGGTTTTTGTCCGCAACTTCGTACGCATAATATGCGTTTTTTCCTGTTCCCGTACGAGTTTCGGGAAATCCTCTTAGTGCTCTTTTACAGTCTCCAAGGAACCTACATGTTAAATTTGAGCGAGTTTTATGTATATTGTATTGGTGATAAGACCTGAAACTTGACGTTTCGATAGCATTATGTCTTAGCACTAATAAAAAAAAAAATAGATCATTATTGCTGGAAGAACCCCATTTTGACAATAGCCAGTTGATAATTGATGTATGATACTCGTACATATACTAAGAAAGCCCTGTTTATTATTCAAGATTTTTTATCATCGTTGACATTAGATGAGCCAGTAGATCCACTGTCGGATAAAAGATTCCCAAAGCGTGATCTATCGAATCACATAACCATTCCATGATATTCTTTTCAATAAGAATTCTTCTTACACACCAAAGCAATTAAACAAAACTTGAATAGCCGTTAACTGACCTAGAAGGCGTTAATTGGTGAAACATAATTAAAATTGCAGCTAATGCATTAAACGTGTTCAATGCTCCAGCAAGCAGAAAGCGATTTCACTTGGTATTGAGTACAGGCGACGCAGTGGATATTGAATGGCATGCATTTGCTCCGTGAATGGCACCCAATTAGAGATCGACCTAAGCAATTTGCAATTCGTGCAGGATTGTGGTGTATGTGGGTACTGAATTAGAGGTGGGACATTGACACGATTATCGATTCTGTCATTCGTGACTAGAATCTTTTGTTTCGATGTCAGTGAAATGTTACTTAGCTGTTGTCATGCTACGTTTTTTTTTGTTTTGTATTTTTCAGTGATTCTATTTATCATAATTATGTTCGTGTTTATGAAAAAGAACATTTGTGAATTTCAGTGACCCAAACACTTACGTTGAACATACAAGTGCCTGGAACTTATGGTTTATCTTTTGAACAGTTTTTCCAATTATTTTCATCCCGTACATTTGTAAAATATTTCTTGTTTGTTTCATGTAAAAAGGAGTTTCTGAGAACAACCTTATTAAAATTTAACGTGTTTTGCCAAGTTAAATCCGTGTAATATAAAACTTTGTTTTCAATATTAATATTTGGACCCAGTTTCGAGGCGATTAATTAGGAGCTCTGGGCCCTGACCTACCTATGTATACTGCGGCCTCATTAATTTCCCGATAGATATTCCAATTTAGAACGGATCAGAACCAATTTTGATAGCTGTTATTTATTTCATATTTCTGGGAAGTGTAGGTATCCTATTTTAAACTAGGTACTTACAAGACATCTTTTCTGAACTGTATTCTATTTTTTTTACATCTTACTATTTATTTATTTATTACACCTTTATTGCTCACACCATATAAATTAAATAGATATAATTTAACGTTTGAAAAAAGAAAAAGTTATTACACGACCGACGAAAAGGAGAGTTATATTTTCTGGGTTCATGTATGTATATATGACTAGCTTCTGTCCGCGACTTCGTCCCCGTGGAATCCCCGATTTTAAAACATTCTCTATCGCTGCTCCGCTCCCATTGGCTTAAGCGTGATGAAATATAGCCTAAAGCCTTCCTCGATAAATGGTCTATTCAACCCAAAAAGAATTTTTCAATTCGAACCAGTAGTTCCTGAGATTAGCGCGTTCAAACAAACAAACAAACAAACTCTTTAGCTTTATAATATTAGTATAGATTGTATGTTAAACTTGTTAATCTTGGGCAACTGCAATGACATGAACAAACAATAATGGGCAGCTGCGGATATGGGCACCGGAGAACTCGTAGAAGAAGATAAATAATAGAACACGAAAATAAACCATAAAAAATGAACGCTTACTTTAAAAAAAAAAAAAAAACACGCAAGGTCTATCTTAGAGATCTCCGGACTAAAATACAACCAATGAAATAGATTTCATACTCATTCCAGAATCAAAATCTGTGATTAACATCCGATATGACTGCATTAAAATAAGATGCTCCCTGAAAGTCCAATAAAATAAAATAAGTCAAAGATCTTTGATCCTTACCTAATGAGCTAAGGTCTCGAGAGAAAAAGAAATAAACATAATATACTACACTTGAAAAACAACTTCTTTACCACTAAAATTCACGCCCGTATTACCCAAAGGATTAGCCAGAGGTTTTCATATTCACCAGTTATGTTTGAATCCCATATATTAGCGAGTGCACCTACTGCCATGAAAAGGGCGCAATCAAAGCTGTTACTGATAAGATCGGCGTGGATAAACCAGAATGAAATCCAGGTCTTCAGGCCCAATAGTCACGCTTGTGACCACTTTAGCACAAGGCATCTGAACGTTGGAAATCGAAGCGTTTATTAATTCTTCAATTCCAAAAATATAATGAAAAACACAAGCAAGAAAATCACCGAAAACACAGAAATCGATCACGCGGACCGTATCTCGCAATAACCAAAACACGATTAATCTTATTTCTGAGTCTCTTGAAGTTTCTGCCGAACCTTTAGACGAGGTCCTAACGAACCTCAGTCGTAAGCAATTAAAGACAAATCTGATTGCATTAACTCAATCTTCAGCGCAAGATTAAACTGCTTAGGGTTGTACAAACAGCCTTACAGGGATTAATTTGGGCACTGCAAAATACCATTGAGGCAAAGAGAACAGAGGGTCTTTTAGTTTCTGTTTGTCTTTGGTTTGTTTCACCTGGAAGTGGTTGAAACTATTATTTATTTGTCTAAAGTCGAAACCGTCTTAATCCATACTACTTAAGTACGTTAGGCAAAATAGAGATCGATCCAATGTTAGATTGCAAATAGCTTGTTACATAAATAATGAAAAAAAAAGAACACCTGTTTTAGAACATTTTTGTTCGCATAACTTGACTAAAAGTTGGGAATAGCTGATTTTTGTTTCCTTTATTGGCCATATTTTTTTGTAAAAATCGGGAATGATTCCACCTACAAAAAATCTCAAGAGATGCTGATAAGAATATCGGGCAGTCGTTGTTGGGTGTAACTGTTTCTTTAAGTCACATGTCAGATACTTCAATAGTCAGACAAACTTTAGCAGATGGTAAAAAAGAACTAATCGCCAACATCTTGTTTTTCCACCATCATGTTCGACTCAAAATATTACAAAAATTAACCAACAGCTGCACGCCTTCCTTACAATGTCATACTAGAGCCAAAAGGTCCTTGTAGCATTGGATGTCTGCCAAAGAGAAAATAAGCTTGGCAGCCTTCATTAGCTCTAAAAGCAGAATTAAAAATAAATTACCACATAAAGTAGCTTCCACTACTGAAACACCAACTGTTACTTATTGGCATCCCCTTTCAAGTTGCAATTTAGATGGGAATACTATTCATTCGCTCGCGCAACGATGCTAGCAATCTATCTTCTCTCGCAATTTAAATGTCCGATCCAGCTGTAAAAGTGAGTCTAGAAAGTCTATCGCAATTAGTTTTAGTGCCGCTGAGGGAGTGATCCGACACGTGACCTGGACCCTTCATTAGAATAATGTATAGTGAAACATAGAAGGTTTGTACCTAAAATGGCTGACACAAATCTTTTACCAAGGTTCCGTGACGGCGTTTGCAGTTGATGAGATTTTTTGTCTGTAATTCTGGCGTATATATTAAATGTATTCTGTATTTTAATATTTTTCTATACGTGATTATCTCAGTATTCACACTTTTTCTAGCTACACGATCCTTAGAGTTTGCTGCCATTTTATTGCTCATATACATAAATTAATATTAAGATCAACCAAACGCCTGAACATCAATAAATAGTAGCCCAAAGTCTCGGTTTACGGCAAAAATGACATGCAATTTAAACATACCTATTCGATAATTTGTTGGTACATATAGGATACAATACTGCCTGTTTTCTGGGAATACAATCGTAGACCATTTGGTGAATGCTCGGTCAGCTGTATATTTGAGAAGTTATCAGAAAATAATGTTAAGATAAAAGTATGAACAGACTGCAAGGTTTGAATACTATAACTTCACAAGTCTGAAATACATGACGTCAGTATTCAACTGCATCAAGTGCCTATATTTCTGCACATACATACGTTCAAAATTTTGGAAGCAAAAGGGAAAAAAGAAAGTATTACAGAAACGTTAAGTAAGTGTCATTGAAAGAGGTCAAGTAGGATCATTTCACTGGGGACTTTGAGCAAACTTTGCCGGGTATAGGGTGGATCTTTACTTTTTTGTAAAAATATTTTTTTCTGGTAGAACCGGGTTCAAAGATAAACACGACATTGTCAAGTGGTCATTAGTCGGGATGCTTCATCATTATTTGTAAAAAAAATTGAAGGCGTGTTGGTACTTAATATTATTTTGATGATAAGTACAACAATAAGAATGTTTTGAGTACCTTACAGAATATGTAGTAATTAGTTCCAAAGTTTTTTTAGAGTGAAATATTAATCTATTTTTCGGTAGTCGAGTTGCATGTCGAAATGGGACACTTATGAAAAACCGTATATGTAAATCGAATGAAGCCCTAAGAAAAGTCAGTATGAATGTGAAAGTTTAAAAGTTTATATTACGTGTATGTCTAGACATAAATGTGACATCGTAGAGCAATGAAGGCCATACTACGAAAGATCAACACAAAACTTCTTGAATATACATAAGATTTAGCAAGTGAAAAGAAAATACTATCCCTCTTCATAGAACGGATGTAAATTTATAAGAAAAGTTTAGGCGTTGCTACTACACAAAGAATGAAGAATGCCATTTTATTTTATAGACCATTTTACTAGTCTATCGTGGACATTCTTGTAGCACAATTTTCTTTAGATTAGCTCTTGTAGGGTTAGAAAATAATGTTTTTATCTTTGTTTTAAAAGGACAGAGAGTAAAACGATAGTGTTTTTTATGGTATATATAGTAGGTTAAACATAACACTTTTACTCGTCCAATATGCAAAAAAAGTTTCCTATTCTACTACCCTGAAAAAAAAAACACCGAAACAAACTCAAAGGTCAAAGTCTCTTTTAAAGTCCATAAAATCCGTACCGTGGTCAAATCATATGAGAACCCTGTAGGTTAATGTTAAAGTTGTGTGTGTAAAAGAAATATTTATAAATTTTAAAGGTGCCAACGTCCTAATGTTCAAGAAGGTTGCATTGCGTGTCAGTTAGTAACGTGCTGGCCGCTTATTTTCGAATGTGTTCTAGAAATATGTTTTTTTTTCTAAATGTATTTTTTTTTATTTTTGTCTAACAAAACATATAATTCTGTAAGCTTAGTTTAATTGAAGAAAGAAGTTTTTTTTTTACACAAATATATAGCGCAGGTTGATGGCCGCTATAATTAGATAAAGATGCGCCTCCCTACTCACTCGCATTCCTGGTAGCACAAACACTATACTAAGTGTTTTTTTCAGATTCTCCCATGCTGCAAAGGTGAGTGCGGCTTCATATGACAGTGCAGTCTAATTTTTTATTTAAGTATATTGTTACGAACATATGGGTCTAGTCTGAATTAAATGTTTATTATTATATTACAAAAATAAAAATATCCCTCGAATTTATTATCACTATAATATCTTGCCCATAATGTTCATAAACTATAAATTGAAATACCTGCCAAGTTTCCAATATACCCTCTCCTATAAATTCTATCTCCGTATAGTTCTAACTTTTGGCTATTGCAAGGGTATCTCGGTATCGAGAAACTGTCAAACTCATGATATCTTCATGACAAACGGTAAAATTTAACTTTCCACCCCTTAGATGCCTGAACATCCCCTTACTTCCGATTTGTTATCTTTATTAGTTCAAACGACTCTGTCTACCTCGAGAATCTTGCTCTAAGATCGGAAGTTCGTATATTAATCACTTAAGCACATCTCAAATCCAAGAGACTTTAAGAAAAATTGCTGACTTGCTTTTTGTACTCAATTTATAAGAAACAACGCTCAAATTATTCCAGACGTTAACTCAGCAATATATTTTCCTTTAGATGGGCAGTTTTCAAAGATTTACTAGAATTTTCGACTGTTTTTCCCAAGAATTGTTATTGTATCAGAGTAAGCGAAATAAATTAAGGATTTACGAGAAGACATTTACAAGGACATATAATAATCGTATTTCAATGATACTAGATTAAGGGGCCGATCCTAGCCGGATGTGTCCCGACCCTTTCTTGTAGGATAGATACCATTTAGGCTATATAATTGGACAACACAATCCGCTTTGTTTTAAAATACGAGTATATTGACTATCGCTTAAATCCCTAATGTGAAATTGATTTTACTAGACAAAAATTGCGAAAGGTCAACGTACCTTGAGCATTCAATTCTGTGGCAGCTTTTGCCAGGTCTCTTGTTGCCACAGCCGAAGAACAGCTAGGTCTCCAGCCTGGAGGTGGCTGTCCACTCGAAGATCTCTTGTTAGATCCTCCAGAACAATACCCGGAACTTGCAGTATCACAGCTCACATTAACCGACTTCCTCGGACTAGCCTCCTTACTTGGACAAATGTCTCCGATAGCCATCATAACTTCTCCACCAAATTCAGTCTCTTCTGGCCCTACTTCTGTAAACGTACTGTAGTTAGGACTGATATCAGAAGGTCTTCTATCAGGATGCAGATAGTGGGAATGGTGCGCCGAATGTGAAGTATGCTTCATATGGACAGAATTCAGAAGGATATTCGATGAAGTCCTCGTTAATGCTTCCCTTTGTCTGATAGCTTCTCTAAATATTCTACAGTACATTGAAATCATGACTAAACTTGGAATCCAGAATGAAACACTCGATGATACTATAGCGTAGACCATATTTACTTTGAACATGCACACATCAGGGTGATGTAGTCTTTCTTGTCTGTGCTGTTCTGTTGTATACCAGCCCATGAATATTGGCACAAAACTGATGAACGCAGGCCACAGCCACACATTTGCCAACATGAAACAGACAGTCCTGTGGGTCATAGTGACTGGATACTCCAAAGGCCTGACTATAGCGTAGTATCTATCAACAGATATGCAGCAAAGGTGAAGTATAGACGCGCTAGAGAAGTAAACGTCGAGGGAGTTGAAGATATCACAGACTAAAGGGCCGAAAAGCCAAGTGTCAGTCAATTCGGCGCTGGCGTTGAAGGTCATCGCGCAAAGAGCGACGAGCATATCAGCGACGGCTAGACTGACGACGTAATAGTTCGTCAGGACGCGAAGCTTTCTGTGTCTGTGGACAGAGATGATGACGAGGGCGTTGCCGAAGAGTGCTCCGATGATGATGGTCGTGAAGATGAGGCCTTTGAGGATGAGTGAGACGGTGTGCTGCCAATCGTGGTCGGGCGCGGCAGGGGGCGCCAGCGTCGAGTGTAGCTCGCCAAGGAACGCTGACTCCGTACCGCGCCCGCGCGCTTCTACCTCGTGCCTGAAGACGCCATCTGGGGATAAAGGAAAACAATCGTTGTATTTATGGTCAGAATTGAGTAAATAGTAAATGTTTATTTGGGACTAAAACAAAAAAAAAGAAAATAAATTACAACAATAGAAGCCGACTTTTTATTAAATTTAGCGATATTTAAACACAAATACCAGCATATGTATTTTATTTTATGAAATAGAAAAATATTAAAACAAAACCAATATTTATATCAATTTTAATTAAGCTTTTGTTTAGCAAAACTGTTGTATCATTTCGTTTATTCATTCGTGGTAAACATTTATTGACGTTGTACGTTTTATTTGTTTAATTTAATTTTATAGTTCGGTAAACTGCCAGTACATGTTGAAACCTACATTTTTAACACAGCATCTTTCTCATCATTTTTTATCTTTCAACAGATCATACCAAGAATAATTTGACAAGTCGTTGTTCCCAAAAAAAACATAAGTCCAACACAAACAAAACGCAAACTTCCTAAATCTGATCAATTTTTTAAGTTTGCTTTTTGTCTCAATTGCTTTAACTAGTTTCTCTTCTTATAAGATTTATTTTATCGGAAAAGAGTAAATCGCTCAGGTAAATAATAAAGATCACCTAAAATAAAGTAGGTAAAGTGATATTCGGAAAACGTTTTCGGAAATCCAATATTTCCTGTTATCCAAAAAAAGGTATAACTTCAGCGTCCAATCAAATTAAGAGGGCTTCGGCAGTATGATAGGATTTTTTGTAAGTACAGTCAGACAAAGGGATAGGTATAAAAACAGGTAATTATCTTAGAAGTTCTTTTACTAACAATGTTTTCTGAGTACCCAGTCAAATTTACTACATCGCTCTTTTAATAAGTTAATGCACTCTAGTTTTTAACCGACTTCTAAAAAAGGAGGAGGTTCTCAATTCGGATGTTTGTATTTTTTTTATTTTTTTTTTATGTTTGTTCGCGCATACCTCCGTCGCTTTTCAACCGATTTGAAAAATTCTTTTTTTGTTCGAAAGGGTATACTTCCCAAATGGTCCCATGAAAATTATATCGAAATCGACCAAGCGGTTTTCGAAAAATCTAAAAAAAATATCTAATTTACCTACATTGACGACCTCTTAGTTTACTCTGCAAAGGAGCAGTACTTTTTTTTTTACACCAATGTGATTGGTTCGTTTAGGTGGGGGAGGGGCGGGGGTTTAGGTACCACTAAAAAGTGAAAAATAAAAAACTTTTTACAAAAAAATACAACCGACTTTTCCACAAAAAATCAAAAAAGTACAAAATAACTTTGATTTCGGAAGTCGGTGTTCAAAAAATGAAAAAGGAACCACAAACACCGAGTTCCGAATTCAAGTTTTTTTGTACTTTTTTGATTTTTTGTAGAAAAGTCGGTTGTATTTTTTTGTAAAAAGTTTTTTATTTGCCGCGGCTTCATACACGTGGTACTTTATTCCATGATACAAAGTTGTAATAGGCAATCAGCGATAGTATGGTTTTTCAATGAGTACAAAATATGTTTCACAATAATAGAAAGATACACTCGGTTCTCTCGCTTAATCTACAATCTACGAATGTACTTATAAAATTACGATCGCATAATTACTTCCAGAGATTCCTCAGATTTCAAGAATAATCACCGCAATAAAAGAAAATGGGTAACTATTGTAGTGATAAGATAAATATTTTTGCCTATATACTTCTTTGGCTGACTGTACATGAAGTCGTAACTATGATCATGTTAATAAAGTGCTTCTTCGATCTTGTTCAGCTGACAGGTCTGGAAGTTTCAAAAGACTGTAGTGAAGTCTTTTCGAAATCATGTTCTTAAAATTAACGATTGCTAAGAGGCAGCTTATCCTTCTAAAAATATCAATTCTTTGATTGAATTATTATCATTTCAGCTGAAAAACCATACACAGATCAAGGAGGCATATATCCAGCAGTGGACGTCGTGAGATCGGATGGTCTTATGCGTATCGCATCTAGCAGGTTACCGCGTTATCGAATGATTATGTGCGTACGCTAGCTAGCAGGTTACCGCGTTTTATGTAATACAACGTAAAAAGCTAATCCAAAAATCTATTAACAATGAGCTAAATTAAAATGTTAACATGACGACTTTGATACACAAAGGATAAAATCATATTTTACATGACAAGTATAACCTCATAATTACGTTCTTTGAAAATCGTTTGTTATTTTTTTTTAAGTAGGACATGTTAATAAATGCCATAAATACTGGAATACCAACCTAGAGGAAAAATAAGTCATGTCTCGTATATCGATATTAGAATTGAATAAATAAAAAATGTTGCGGTAACAAATCATTGAGAAAAAAATCTTACAATACACAACATAAATCTATCAAAAACATTAAAACACTTTTTCAACATTAGCGACACATTACCGTATGCTGAAAAATAGGAAAATGTCAAAGATCAGAATGATTACACTAATGATGACCTTTATAATAAATTAATAAGCAATATTCGCCAATAATGTGGTTACCAATTCACTGAACATTCTAATTTATTAGATTTTAAAATTCATTTTGATAATATTTTAAAAACAAGTATGATGGTACTGGTAGTATCCTATATATTCTTGAAAATGTAATCAAATAAAGAACTTACTCGTGACCCAGTTCAAAGTTTCAGAAGACCAAAATAACGACCGTAAAAATCGACACAATCATTTTATGTTGAAAATATGAAAAGCAAAACAAGTCGGTACGTGAGGACCGCAGAAAGGTGTTCAGTAGAATAGAATTGTATAAGAAATACACTTTATGATACACCATAAAAAATAAAATAGGAACTTGAAAAAATTGTAGGGTGTAACGATACACGATACACGGTAAAGATTATATATATACCTATATATATATACATACATATATATATCTCGAGTCGAGAATATACATACATTCGTAGTAACCTATGTAATGTGTTCTTTTGTTTCGTGACTTTTAACGCACCTGTTTATGTATTTAAGTAGAAATTAGGTGCCGTTGGTCCCGACTGTCATTTGGAGATCTTTGGCAGTCGTTACGGATTGTCAGAAGCCAGAAAACCTGTTCCCCAGTTTATGGGTTGTGGAGGTCTGGTAGGCAGCCGCTCCATGTAAAATACTGGTATTCAGCGGAATCCGGCTTGTCTGGGAGCCGACCCCAATATAGGCAAAATGCTATGGGTTGGGAAAATGCTAGGCAAATGATGATGATAGGTTTCGTAAAACCGACAAAATGTGTTACATAAAGCATCCTATTGTGTGCGAATATCATTACAAACATTTTGTATAGCTTCGTTTTCCCGTTTTTCTTTAAATCGGTCTCTTGGGAGAGCTATGCCAGACGAGGCGCTTATGCCTTGATTAAAAATCACATTAATCCCGTTATTGGATCAAAGCTTCGATGTCCCTAACCGTGCTCTATTTTCATTTAATTTCGCAAAAGCATACTCTGTTACAAATTGAATTAAGAGTATACAATACCAACGTTCGAAGCGAATTCTGACTCCATTTTAAATCGCTTTGAAAAGCAACTTTCAATGACAAAGAAGTTCCTAGCTGACTTTCTGGCTTAGCCCATAATGCAGCTGGAAACTTAAAAGTTTATTTGAGCTGCGAACTCAATACTATCTAGGAGAAAGATATAGAAAGGCTTTAGTAGAAATCCTAATAACGTAGAAAGGTTTTTCCGCATCAACATGTTTTTGTGCTGTTTGTTGATGTAACATGATATATTTTGTGTTTGGCACATCTGTGACCCGAAAAGAGGATTGCCGGAGGTTTAGAGATGTGTATTTGATTAAATAGTAGTTCAAGCCGTTTATATTTGAAAAATATAAGGCTTTTCAAAAGTCTGGAGGAGCTTCCACAATAGGGATGTTGCCTGAATAAAAAATATATGATTATGTTTAGTCCGTCAGTTATATTATGGAAAAATATTTGACACGTATTTTTTCCTTTATCAAATCTATAAAAACTGACGAAGATAAAAAGCATCAAAGATCAGGAGTAGGAGCGTGTGAAGTCACTGCCCGGTAAAAATGGTAGCGAGTAGTGACGTCACACGAGTTTTCAACGCACTGTATCGTCTTAATTTTTTGTTTATGTGAAAAAAGAAAAAATACGTCTCCAATATTTTTTGGAAATCTATCTGACGGACTAATCAGATTTTTTTAGTTAACTACCCTATTCATGGTTGTTAATTAAAAGGAGGAAATATACGTAGTTTTACGTAGGTAGTGTGTTCTTTAAAAGACGTGAGTTTTTACGCATCTGTTAGTTATTAGTATTAAAAGTGTCGTGAAACAGTCAGAACGGGTTACATACAGCACACACGAGGTTTTAGGGACATACAATACTAGTATAAATCACGTCAGAACGGATGAACGGATCTTGTTGAAATTTCCGCAGAGGTAGATTATAGTCTGGAATAACACATAGAATTTAACTGGGGAGTTCTTTGGAATAATTCTGACGGGATTTTCACGAGCAGATCCACGGGAAGCAGCTAGTATAAGATAATTAAAACAATCCTGCTACCTAGTGATATTTTATTACAAATGTCTAGATGTCCAGATATTTGCTAATCAATCATGCCTAAATGGTTGAATCAAATGAATTTTGATAACACAATTTCACCAAAGCCAGGATTAGCCCATACATAGCTTTTAATCCGGTAGTTCATTCTCATGGGATAATTTAGACTTGTACAAGGGTAAAACCGATGTTTACATCTACTCATCTAAAAGCAGTAAACGAAAATATGCTTTCAATATCTAAAAGCAAAAAAATACAATAGGTATGTTTTATTTTATTTTATCTTTCACATTTTTTTTTCACAAGAAATTTAGAGATTATTAGAACAGCGAATCCTAAGGGATTGTCCATAAATCTTGATGTCTTTTAGCAACTTCCCCCACTCACCCTGGTAAGGTTTTAAATAACTCCCCCCCAACCTAAAGGCACGTGTATTTTTTTGTACAAATGATCTCAAAACATTCAAAGAAATATTCATCTTTAAATAATAAATTTAATTTTGGATTATAAAGTACTGAATCAAAAATGAAAAGATAAATAGGTACGTGATATCTCACTATAACCCCTCCCCCTTTTCGAGCTTCAAGTTATTAATGGAAGACCCTAAGAGTGGGGAACCTTTACAAAAATATTAAAAATAATTCCTATTTTTAATATTATTTATTTCTATGCCAAAATGTTTACTGGTAGATAATGCCTTGTACCTTGTTACATTAAGTCCACATACGTACCACCACTGCAATTAAGTTGATAAAAACATTTCCTCATGATAAACAATACATACCTTTAGAAGTTAATCTAAAACGAACAGAAATAAAGCCGTTCCAATTTGACTATGCAAAATAGAAAAGCAGATAATTGACTATCAAACAGTTCACACAACAATACACCAATACATATTGTGATTGGTTTTCCACCGTTTATGCCACGCAAATCCAATCTTGTTTTCTGCAAAAGCCAATCACAGTTTTCCGAACAGGAATGCTGATCTGAAATCTTTCTAAGATTGAAATAGTATGTTGATGACGTCATGTTATGCTGTAATGTTGTTGGTATATAGTTAAGATGCAGGGGAAGGGGATTCTAACTTTTTGTTTCGGAACGGTTCTTTTTTTAAGCTAGGAATTTATTCTGAATCAACAGGAGATAGCAGATAGGCTATACAAACATTTTCTCCGCACGGGTAACGAACCCGCGACTCGCAGCTCAGCAGCCAATCGCTCAACCACTGCGCCAACCGTGTCGTCTATTAATTGTATGTGGTGCCGAAAGGCGCTCCTAGTGACAAAGTAACTTATGGCACACTTAGGATTCCGCTAGCTATTATAGAAAGTACGAGCAATAATCCAGCTGTAGAAAAAAACATACATGTTTCTAGCAAAAAGGATTGTAAAAAGTCCAAAGCAGGAGTAACAACGTGTTAATTTGGTAGCGCATGTTAAATTTTTTTAGGATTTCTTGGCATTCGTTACTGCTGATGTCGCTTTGTGTAGGATTGGCATTTTGGCTAATATCTACGCTGATAGACAGTTTTTGTTAATCACGGTATATTTTATTCAAATACAGGCTGAAAGACTGAGTCATCTTTAACAGTCTCAGTCACACCACGACATTAATATCGTCACGATGCCGTTGTTAGAGAGAGATGGAGCTCTACAAAACTAATAGCAGTGTCTCTTTATTAAAACGGATCTTTTATGGCAATGAAACTTCATAGTAGGGGCTGACATTTTCTGTACCACTAGTCACATGAACGTTAATAAACGTTTAATAAGATAAAAACTGAAGCTTTGTTGGCTAATATAAGACATTCACATGTCGTGCAATTTCTTTTTATTATCGCACCAGTTGTGAACAGTTTAAGTGGATTCAGGCAAGTAGCACGCAAGTCAGGCACTAAAAATTTAAATATGTACATGTTTGCCCTTAGAACGGGCGGGCGGTTGAAAGCAGGTGTTGGTAAAAGCCACGTGGAAGTTTAGTGGGTCAGGTTCGAGAGCATCTGCTTTGTTCTAAGGTTATACGAGGCTTTTGGAGTCTTTATGAAGCTGTATTTTGTTCCACAGACGATGTTGTATAGTTTAAAGGTTGTATAGAAGTTTGTGGCCTTTTGACCGTTAAAGAATTTTTATGCCAGATGGTTTATGAAAAAAACCTTCTGTTTGTCTCTGCTGTTAGTGGCCCAAAAGTGTTAATTTTGTGATTGTGATGATGTTATCAATGTCTGTGTAATGTTTATAAAAACCTATTTCTACCGAAATGACCAATAAGCGTGGTGGAATTCATAACCAATAAAGTCTTAGGTATTTTTCGACTGACAATCTTATTACTTGTCTACGCAATTTCAGAAATTTCCCTACCAGCCTTCATTATAATTTATTCCTCAGACAAATTCTCTAAGGACCACTAAAAATATGAAAATACATAAAGGCGAGCCTATTACCTTATTCGATATAATCTAATATCGAATTCCGTACGAAAGCGTAGTTACAAAATCCTATATCGATCGAGAACAGCTGAAGGTCATTTACTGACCCTCATTTGGCAGACAGTCTTGGAAACGGGCCAGGACCGGTTTTGGACCGCATCGGGAAACGAGCAACAAGGGAAGAATGAAAGTTTATTGTCTGAAATGTAGTGTAATTTTTATGAGGGGTTTTTTAAGAGTCAAGGTCGGGTTGCCGATTTGACCTTTCAGAGTCAAGAGCGGTCCCAGATAATATTGTTTTAGTTCTTGTTTGCGCGTTCAACCGTCGTTTGGGAAGAAAATTGGCGTTATTAAGTTGGAACTTATTGTTTTTGTGATATTATGCTGATGGCGGGAGATTGGGACGGGATTGCGAGTGAGAGGTTTTCATTATACGAATTTGTGGGTCATAGAATATTATTTTCTCTCATCTTTTGTGACTTTTATTATCCTAATTGAGTGTCTACTGCAGTTGTTTTACTAACTTTGTTAAAAAAGACTTATTTCTAAGTACTACTACAGAACAGGTAGATACGTATGATTTGGAACCTCGTCATTTCATTTCATATTTAAGCTCAAACTACTGTAAGGTTTCAAAAATCTTTTTTTTTTTACACTTTATGTGCAGCATTTGCGTAAAACAGCACGTTTCTTCCTTTTTGTGTTATAGTCGTCCTTGATATTAATTATATTATCATTTCCCGCGAGAAATCAACTTTTATACTGTAAAATTACTTATTTAAACAACGTCAACAGTTTCCTTTTATTCTGCACCAACTTTTCTGATGTCATCTCACATCGCACATAGTTTAAACCAATTTATGACTGCAGCAAAGTTCATTTAATCCAACAAGTTACACATAATTCTCTTGGATTGCCAAGAGTATGACTCTCGAACATTTTTCAAGTACAAGAAAAAGTGTGGAACCAAGTGTGTCGTTAAATTAAGTGTGAAAGTTTCTCGGCAGTTTTGTGCTAGTAAAATACATAGCATCGTTAGCAGCACGTGCTCAGTGGTGATCGGTAGCGCAATGCGTCGTATTTATTTATATGGCTACAGTGCAATTTCTGACTGGCCAGTTCGATGTATTTTTGATGTAGTGTGGTTTTATTTTATTGGTTGGTGTTCTTTTTTGTTTGGTTTTTATTTTTATACCATGCATGTTTATGTTCTTTGCTTGAATAACTTAGTCATGACTATTTTATATTCATACAAGTCGATTTATCATAGTTTTGTTATTGTCATATAAATTAAGCTGGAGCAGAAAATTAATAGCTGGCGCAAAAATCGAATAAAATATTTAATGAAGTTGCATTTTTTATTTGTATCTCAGTTTAAATTTACTATATAAAGACTTTATAATATTTCTGAATTCTAAAAGACGAATTTTCCAACTCGGTAAAATGCATATTGAGCAAAAAGTTTTCTGTAATGGCAGCAAAAAGACGTCGTTCGTAACGATTGCAGCAAACCCCGGCAAACGTTTACCGTCGGTTTGCTAAATGGCGTTCCGCCAGACATTACTCTCATTATGCCCTCAATGAGCTAGAAAAAAAATATAAATGTATATTTTCTTAGCGTCCGTTTGCAATCTGAGTGCAATTATGTTCGGTATTTTTTTTAGTTTGCTCATTTGCCATGCGGTTTCCAGGTGGTTTTGCAGATGTTAATCATTTTCTGATTCTGATTCAGGTGAGTTTTTTGCAGATACATTTCTCATCTTCAGAGCTTGTTGAGATTTTTAATTAAGCTTGCAAGGTAGAAATATTCAAATTCAAGTTGATCAATGTCAAAATGCCGGAATTTAGAAATGTTTTAACAGATTGCGATTGCAATACGAATGCTCAAAAATAAATTTGCTTTCTTAAAAAAACATATTTCAATAAAACTGCTGAATGACGTGAAAGTGGAACTGCATAGCACGCTATGTCTTACTTACTCCCTAACTTCCCAAAAAACTCTGCTAGATAGACCTATTCCAACAACGGTGTACATTGACAGGTCAATAAGAAGATGATTTATTTGTATCTCACTTTAACTATATAAACACTCTTTAATATTTCTGAATTCTAAAAAAATAATTTTTCAACTCTGTAAAATGCATATTGAGCAAAAAGTTTTCTGTAATGGCAGCATTCCATCGTCGACTTTGTCTCTGTCACCTGCGACCTAGACCAGAGAATAAAAAAAAAATGAATCAAGCTTACAAGATAAATATTCAAATGCAACGCGTTTCAATTACAGTTTCCCTAAAATATGTAAAAATATAAGTATACGTAGTGTTGTTATTTAGTTGAAGAAAATACCCATCCTAAACTATACAATTATCCTAGTTTAGTATCTTAGAATTAGGTAGGAACATGGCAACGTAATAAACTACAAACCATCGTTTACCTACGAACAACACTTAACAACCCTGCCCTATGTCTTGCCTCTATTGGCAATTAAGTCTGAAGCAGTTCATCGTCTCACTGGACCTTAATTTACGCATCAGGAACAGACTGGCACTAGTCGAGATTAATCACTGACGGAAGAAAAAGGTTAATGTGTAGGATTGTAAGTAGGTTTGCCAGAGCTTCGGAATTTGTTCGAAAGAGGTATTTTTAGGAACATCTTATAACAGTCTGACACTCTTTTTTGTCCAGCCCAGAGCGGAAGAAGTCATTTGATGATTTCCCATCCATAAAAAAGGACTGTTGGTAGGTACAGTTGACCAAGTAAGTCAATTTGTTTACAAGCAAAGGTATTTTATCTTTATACGATGCTGCCAATTTGAGTTTTTTTATAGAATACAAAAGTCATGGTTCTGGTCAGATTTCCCATCGGCAAATATGATGAAGTTCTATACAAACTCAGGCTTTTTGATATCATTTTTATAAGTAAGAGTTGGACTCATGCTTTATATTATTAATCACCGTTTGAAAAGTTTATGAGTTTTACAAATGATAAAAAAGGCATTCAGAGCAAGACTGTTATTCACGCTATGCTTTGATTAGGTTCCCTATCCATTAGCATAAAATTTTAAGACCTAATATAACTTAGCATAATGTTGTTTGGCATTATAATTTGTTCGCATAATATGATTACGCATAACAGCTCATGCATAATTTTTTTAAGCATTATGTCTGTAACCATAATAATGATTAGGCATAATATTTTAAAGCATAAACTTATTAAGCATAAAGTTCTAAAGCATAACTTTTTTAAGCATAAAGTTCTAAAGCATAATATAAAATATTAATATATTATAACGTATTGAACAATTTTGTGAGTATTTTTTCGCTGTAGGAAGCAAGCATTGCAAGCATACAGCATGCAAGCAAGCATGCAGCATGCAAGCAAGCATGCAACATGCAAGCAAGCATACAAGCAAGCAAGCAAGCAGCGTGCAGCAGGCAGGATTTCTGTGACGGCTCCGGCGCTGCGGCCCTCCGGCGGCCCCACGCGTGCTAATCGTCGCAGACGGCTTTCGCTCACCACCGCGGCTGAGGCTGGCCGGCGAAGCCGGCCAACAAGCCGAAGATGCTGAAGAACTTATTAAGCATAAAGTTCTAAAGCATAACTTTTTTAAGCATAAAGTTCTAAAGCATAATATAAAATATTAATATATTATAACGTATTGAACAATTTTGTGAGTATTTTTTCGCTGTAGGAAGCAAGCATTGCAAGCATACAGCATGCAAGCAAGCATGCAGCATGCAAGCAAGCATACAAGCAAGCAAGCAAGCAGCGTGCAGCAGGCAGGATTTCTGTGACGGCTCCGGCGCTGCGGCCCTCCGGCGGCCCCACGCGTGCTAATCGTCGCAGACGGCTTTCGCTCACCACCGCGGCTGAGGCTGGCCGGCGAAGCCGGCCAACAAGCCGAAGATGCTGAAGAACTTATTAAGCATAAAGTTCTAAAGCATAACTTTTTTAAGCATAAAGTTCTAAAGCATAATATAAAATATTAATATATTATAACGTATTGAACAATTTTGTGAGTATTTTTTCGCTGTAAGAAGCAAGCATTGCAAGCATACAGCATGCAAGCAAGCATGCAGCATGCAAGCAAGCATACAAGCAAGCAAGCAAGCAGCGTGCAGCAGGCAGGATTTCTGTGACGGCTCCGGCGCTGCGGCCCTCCGGCGGCCCCACGCGTGCTAATCGTCGCAGACGGCTTTCGCTCACCACCGCAGCTTCGGCTTGTTGGCCGGCTTCGCCGGCCAGCCTCAGCCGCGGCGGCTCGCTCGCAGCCGCCTGCTCCTCAGCCCGCGGGCCGCCTCGCCCCTACGCGCCTACGCGATTTTAAATAACACTCTAGGGGTAGGACAAACAAGACTACGTGAAGTCGGTTTTGCAGCAATTCGGTTCTGTGACTAACTTTTGTGGCACAGCATATTAATTTTTTAACCAATAACGTTATGCTAAAAGTCTTTAGGCCTACTAACGTTATGCTAATAGTCATTAGGCCTACTAACGTTATGCGAATCAAATTTATGCCAAAACAAATTAGTCTTTAACATGATTATGCCAACATAAAATGTATGCCTATAAAAATTATGCCAAAGTATTATTATGCCAAAACAAATTGTGCCAAAATCGTTATGCCGAAGTATATTAGGACAAAAAACATTATGCGAAAAGAAGGGATCCCCTTTGATTAACATTGAATGAGCGAATTTAAGAAAGCATGCAAATGAAAAAAGAATGTAATAAAAAATAGTTTAAAAATTAAAAAAAACACGTGTGGCTGGCATATTTTTCATTTATTTATTTTTTCTTACTTTTTTGAAAGATTTAGTTTTATTTATTTACCAGGGATAAACCTTTTTATTTATTTTTTTAAATTTCCACAATTTTAGCCTGTGTTACCCAGGATAACTCAACGCTTCTAACGATACAGACATTGATACATTGCTACATAAATACATTGATATCGGTTTAGCCGTTAAGAAGTTATGGTGGAATAAAGAAACTCATACACATACATACAAACATGAACCCTGAAAACATAACACTCCTTGTTTTGTGTAGTCGTGACATATTATTAAGCAACACACTTAAAAAGACATAACAATGTTTCATAGTACATAGTTTCAAGTTACGTTATTCGCTTGTATTTCTAACTCCTTGTTCGACGATACAAAAGAAAAACGACGGATGAGAGTACCGTGTTCCTCTAACATTTTTCCTTATAAAATAAATAAAGCTTTGTATGACACTAATACCAAATATATTGGTCACGTAGAGCGGGAGAAAAGCCTAAATATAAATAATACTGGTGCCGCAGAAATTACTGCCTACACAGATGTTTGACAGAATATTCCTTGAATTAGTGAGAGTTGTGCTTGTGTTATGTAACTCAAATACGTTTTGTTCTTTTCCGAGTCTTTCTACTTCGTTATATTGTGTGCCAGTGTTTTGTGTGACAATTACTTGACCTGTGCTTGGTTAAGCAAGATTTTTTGACTCGGTGATACGTAATTTCATATACAGCAATTTGTCTGCTATAAAAGTAAGAAAAATAAAGATACTGTTATTTGCAAAGTGTATTGCTATGCATTAATTGTTGGTGACGCATAATGTGTCAATATGACTGAAAACAATACTCGTGACACTAAAGAAAAGCTGGTTTTCTTCGTAATATTCTACATTGATAAATAAATCATCGAATAATCAAGGAAAACTGCTGCTTAAAGACCCCATTAGGTGTTCTACCTATGGGGAAGTCCCCATGTGTAGACGGGCCTAGCGAAGACTGGAAACCAGCTAAATTCAGGCAGCACTGAATTGGGTGATGTGGCTTGGTCTTGGGGGAGATCTGTATTCAAAAATGGATGTCTTTCAGCTCAAGTTGATGACGATCAAAGTCATAGGTGAACAGATTTCTTCTATACCAGCGGGTTCCATCATCAACGACA
Source organism: Hecatera dysodea (assembly GCA_905332915.2). Lineage (NCBI taxonomy): Eukaryota > Metazoa > Arthropoda > Insecta > Lepidoptera > Noctuidae > Hecatera > Hecatera dysodea. The sequence continues at coordinate 12,287,832 of HG995310.1, read as the reverse complement.
CCATCGATATCCAGCAGGCGAGGTTGTGGTCAAAAATGAGCTTAACGTTATTTAAAAACAAAACTGATTCATTAGTGTGACGCAAGGGGGTCCCTCAAGGACCTATCAACTTCACAACAGCATTCAATAAGGTACACCATTCCACAAACAGTCGTAATTCCATTAACGATGAAAAATACAAACATTCATACAGAACCATGTTTATTTATGTGGATTGCTCTTAAGTATTTCCCAGTAACGCTTCCACACAGCGAGGTTGTTTCAATACGACTGAACCGAATCGTAATTAATGAGATTGAAATGAATGAGCTCGGTATGAGGAAATATAATTATATTATTTTGGTATTACATTATACGAGTGGAATTGGATCTTTTTGTGTGTGTAAGTGGTGTTATTCGTAATGTTTCAAGGAACAGAGTTGATTCTTGCAAAGGATAGGATGAAATTCGGGAACTAAATAAGGCACTACTTTATAGAGGTAGAAATTTATGTTTATCGAAGGCAATGTATGTATGTAATAATTATTTACCGTCAATATTTATTCACTATTTTTAATTTTTTTCTCATTGTTGATTTTTTCCCGCGAATTGCTCCAGTGGCCTATTTCTCACGAATTATGTATTTCTTGTTGAAAGTAACGTTTGGCTCTCAGAGAAAAATTACCTTTTTGACGTCTTCAAAACATTTTAGTAAGCTTAAAATAATCAGAAATTAATATTAAAACAATAAATAATATATTCTAGTAAGAAGCTGCTGTGTCCCAGAACAAAACCGACTAACAAATCTGTCTCCAAGAAAGTACAGTCTCAAGCCTTATTAATGTGTCTGCCTACTTATCTTATTTTCTCAAGGTGACCCGAACTTCCAACTAACATAAAAGGATTACGTAAGGGATCTAGCGACCACAAATACCAAATGGACTGAAAACTTAAATTTATTTTGCGGATTACTTGGGTTTGGGGACTGGGGACAGTGCACTTTGACCTTTACATTTCCAGCCACTGTCAGGAACTTTTGTTAATTTTAGTTTCTTTGTATATTATTTTCGTGAAGGACTTTCAAAAGATCCTGAAAAGTGTTAGCGGATGTTCTAATTTTGTACTTTTGTAATTGTTGATTGATTTAGTTGGAAATTGATTTAATGTTGTTGGCATTGAAGATAATCTGACTACCATAGTTTTATAAAGTGGATATGTGAGGCATTCGCCAACTGAACCGTGTATCTACTTTGAATAATAATATTCTATTGATACCAGATAATTGAATAGTCACATAACTTTTATCCGAGAAGTGAAAAAGGGCGGTTTGTCAGTTTTAGAAAAAATGTCAAACCGTCATATTTATTCTCCGGATAATTGTGTTGTGTAGTTATCTGACCACTGAAAAATTAGTGCATAATGCACTGATATTATTTCATTTATCGGACTTAGGTCTTAAAACTATATGTATATAACTGGATGGAACGGCTATATACATTCAAAAATCAACTCTAGTGTAGGAAAAGCTGCTGTGATTCAGCGTAAGTTCTGCAGTATCAAGATAACACAGAATGTCACGAGGATTTAAAATGGATTTTATATCGAAATCAAATCTAGCTGCGTTCGGAGAGTGAAATCGCTGCGCGAAAGAGTTTTTGTAGTTGATTGATTAAAAGATAATTGAAAAAGCGTACTCTTCTATTGGAAACTTTTTGATATCGAACCGGATATTTCATTTTATTGGATATATACTCGTAACGGAGTCGATATTTATTTGTAGTAAAAAATAAATTGAAATCGTCGATATTATCTCAACGAAGTGCATGGTTTATCAATTGTTGTGGTTAGTATGAAAGTTGGTGGATGGAGGGGATAGGAAAATAAAGGAACATTGAATAGATTGTACTAGAAAATATATAGGTATTATTTTATTATAAGTATATATTTAGGTAAATTTATTTGTGTTTATTTATTTTAATTTCATTAAATTTATATGTGATAAATAGATAATAATAAGTTTTTGTTAAGTTGTATAGTCTATTTTAAGTTTCCTTCTGTGTCTTTACTAAATGTGTCGACGTTTCGTATCCCACGCTTCTGTCGCAGGTCTGCTGGAAAAATATTCTATTGAAATAAGTAGTGTCTTTGTGCTCTTGACTTTGTACAAAAAAATCCTTTTTTAGTATATTGTGTGTACATAAATAAATGATTAACATCACGTACTAATTACAAAACCAATATAGATAATTTTTATAGATAAGAAATTCACGTAATTCTGAGTACAAGTTAGTTTTGTTTCCTTGCAATCCGCTCACTTTGTAAAAGATAAACGAATAAAAAGTGTTCAAAAATAAATTTATTGCAACGCCATCTATTGAGGAATAGATTAATAACGAATTCAAGAATAAACAACAAAACATAAAGTTGAGTTATTTGTGAAACTTTCAAAATGTAACAAAAGAAATTAAACATTTAAATATCTTATCGCTATTTATCTTGTGGGGTTCTCAGTTAGAACTTATATTTTGAAAGTTGAACTATTTAGCCAATAGATGGTGTTGTTCATTTGATGAAAGTAACTTTCTGAATCGCAATGTTACAATTGTTTGCAGAATAATGACCTTCGCCCATGTTTGGCTATGATTTTGAATTTGGCTAAAGTAGCCACATCTTTCATGGGGTTTAAAAACTTCACAGTAAAATTCCTCCCGATATATTAGAAGTGGATGAAACGAAATTTAAATCTTGTATTAAACGCACTTTATGCAGGCAAGCATATTACACGTTGGATTATGTTGAAGATAATAATGCTTGGTTAAATGCAGGTCCTGCTCCAAAGCCACTAGGGTGCACAAACTAAACTATTCCTCTAACATTTGAAAACAGTTGGACCTGCTGAAGATTGTAAGAACATAAGTTTTTTATTGTATAACTAACTTCATGCATTAACGGCACAAGTGTGAGCAGTATGTACCTTTTATTTTGGATGGGTTATCATCAAATGACTTCTCCCATTCTGGGCGGAGCAGAACGGAGTGTCAGATTCTTACTGACTAAAACTCACCCGCGATCTTTCTAGTACCCTTTGGGTTCCAGGGCCGCGGTGACTCTTTCGAACAAATTCCACAACCCTAGCAGGCACTGACCCTATGGAGCCCCGGCTTCTTTGCTGACAGCTCTTTGAGGCACGCGTGGAACACGACGCGCCGTCGACCTGGGCCTGGTTGCTATCGGACGGCGAGCCAACCATAACTCGCTGTCCGCAGTTCCGTGCCTACGGTGGCTGGAAATCGCCTTGCGTTTCCCGACGCCCGGGGCGTCTTCTTCTGTTGCGGCGGCCGGAGTGTGAGGTTTCTCTCTACCGCATGCGTTCCGCCTCCTCCTTCGCTAACTTAAGCACTTTACAGTGAGATTTTAAGTATATGTATATACCGGCTGGTTCGAAATATCTTCACTATTATTGAGTCACGAATTCTATGGTTTATTTATGACAGAAATCTTGAAAAAAGAAACTATCTAGACTATTAACCAGTAAGACTAGTGTGATGTGTTAATTTTGGGCAACCAGTTAAGGCCAAAATGATAACTCAGGTCCAAAGTACAACTTTGCTGTAGAATATCGTATGTTGACTTTATAACATTGTAAACTTGTCTTGTCTACATGCATGTATATAGCAATATCTCGTCCCCCTAAAATACGTGTTCATTTTTGCGGTTTCAATTAGGGATGCGAAATCCCGATAGTTTCGGATATTCGGAACGGAAGTCTTTGGCCGTTCCGTGTATCCAATTTAATAAGGCAATGGGGTACTCGCAGAACTTGGTAGTTAATTAAAGTAAATTGCATATTAATGAGCATAATCAGAACGTTCTTCCCGCGCTCGTCGTGTTCAGTCTTAATCAGTTTAATTGCTTTATAATTTAAGTAAGACTGCCAGGCCGTAACTTAGGTACCATTACTTCCATATTCAGCGTTAGATTGTCAATAAATCAGAACAAGTGAAACGAACGAATTTTCCATCGTCAACGAAGAGCAATCCTTTTTAATTTGTTTCCAAACATTTTTGTTTGGCTTCATGTTTTGAAGTTATGACCTTGAGGTTTATGTACATAAACAGTCTCAAAAAAGTGTAGGGTCGACGTTAATGATGTCTGTTTTCAAGTCTGCATTGATAAGGCATTAAATCCACCTGTGTAGTTTTTCGCTAGTGCATAAAGATTTAATAAATAAATTTAAAAAGTCAAAGAAATATTGATTTGTGCAAGACGATGTAGCTAAGATGGAAGTAGCCATGAAAATCAATAAATAATCCTTTATTTTTTTTGGATAGGAAATCATCAAATAACTTCTTGTGCTCTGGGTGGAGCGGAAGGGAGTGCTGACATTCCCTTCCGCTCCACACAGAGCCTGAACGAGTAAGAGTCTGAACTCTTACTGACTAAAACCAACCAGTGTTCCTCCTGATGCCAGGACGCAGTGACTCTTCCGAACGAATTCCACAAAAAATTAATAATCCTGCCAATTCTGATGTAATATACCTGATCAGAATAATGACGAGTTTGAGAAAAAGCTTTGCAGATGTTAAGTTATCTGCATTGAAAGAACGTTCCGCTCTGCATTTTGACAATAAGACTATCGTGTATCAAAACCGTTAACCCTGGAATCCATAATAGTTATTGAACTAGACCGATTTCATGGCTTTAAAATAACCACAACGTATCGATTTTTCTCAGAACTGCAGGCTACAGCATGACTGTGCATTCTAATTTGAGCCTTGGCTGAATATTTTATGAAGTCATTTAAACTTGAATTAAAGGTCTGGTAAACTATGCTTTAAGTCATTGTAAAGTTTTGATTGTAAGTCTTCTTTGTGCGCTTTCCAAATTGTCTAATAGTAATTCGCGAAGTTTTAGTCGAAGCAATCAAACTAGCTATTGTTGAAGATTAATTTAGTGTTTAAAAAAAATCTGGTTCTCATTTTGTGTTGTTATTGCGAAGGTCATTTTCTCTGGTTTTTCGTATAGCACAGATAGCTATTAATTTTTGTGAATCTTGACAGAAACATTACTAGACACTTTTCAACTTTTATGATAGAAACTTAAGTAGGTATACAGGCTTATAAAATAAGCAAATGTTCCTATGCTTTTACTTATTTGTACTGTACACTACGATACCAATTATTTATAGAAAGAAAGAAAAAAAGAAAGAAAAATATTTATCTAAGACTCGCACAAAACAAACAACAACAAAAATACATACTTAATTAAAAGCTTAATATTGATTTTAAAATGTGCGAGGCCATTAGGTTGCCATAATTACCTATGAAATCACGTGAATTAAGAAATGGGAAAGAAGAACTCTTAATATTTGGCATCTATTCAGATCACTTCTTGGGAAACAGAGGCACAGCCTATTTTAAACGTAGGTGTTATAAATCACACTAAAACTGGCCATTAGTTTAGCTCTCTAACAATACAACACCAGAGCCGTAATTCCCTTTAATTATTCGTATTTGTTCCCCAATCGTGACGGCCTTGGCTTCGGCCAACTCCGGCAAACTTCGGCTCTAACTTTTTAAACAAACTTGCTAATTCTCGCAATTCCACCAAAATGGCGACCCGCAAAAATGTTACAAAGAAGTTCGGTTCAAAGAATCGCTTTTTGGGATTATGGAAATAGGGTCTTTTTTTGAGTGAAATATGCTGTAATTTCTTTTTGATTATTTTTCTTCTCTGATTCTAGAGGGGTGGCAGGTGTTAGTCATTTTGAACGAGTTCGGTGGAATAATGGTTTAGAAGTTGAGAATAATTTTGTGCACGACGCACTAAACTGATTATTGAACAAGTATTTGGAACCTATTTGAATTTTAACAACTTTTCGTGTAAACCATTGTTTCCCGATTCTCTATGGTTTATGAACGAGCTTGCACGCGAGTTTGCTGATCCACTGGCCAGCTGCTGGCCAATAGTGACCTTACGATCGAGCAGTAGTAGTGTTTTAATCTCGAATCCCGGCTCTATCCGTTTATATACCAACCATTTTATAGATTAGCTAAAGTACATACATCTTTTATGGGGTACTGTGTTAAATGTTACAACAAAATACCTTGTAACATATTAGAATTAAATGAAAGAAAATTTAAAACTTTTATTAAAAGCACCCTTTGTACACAAGCATATTATAAATTAGAAGATTACATCCAGGATAAGAATGCTTGGAAACATGCTGGTCTTGCTCCATAGGGTAATCGAGGGTGTAGACAAAATCAAACTGGTTGATTTACGTGTATTACTAGTGTATTTACTGGTTGTGCATTTTTTTGTGTCTTGTACTTTTTTTTCTTTTTATTATTCCAATATTTGTAAATATGTGAGTACCATGAGCATGAGATATTTAGAAGTTTACCTCTGCTGGTAATACTTTGTTCTATAACTAGTATACTTGGTGCATCGTCCTCATATGTATGTAGTATTTTTTGTATTACCAAATATTGTAAAACATTGATTTGAAAAGAGTAACTATGGAGTTTCTTGTCCGTTCTTCTCCATAAGAATCTACCTTTGCGAATGGACGCTAGAGTCACTTAATTATGATAATTTTTATTGATGACGTTCAAAGGTGCCGTTAATGGCCTAATTGAAATAAACGTTTTGACTTTTGACTTTATCAACCGACTCAGCTCCTTGTAAATGCGAGCTCTCCGTACTGTCGAGAACAAATTTGACACGCACCAAAAGGGTCAATGACTTTTCTATCTTAGTCGTAACAATTACTGTCAAGTTATAGGCTTTCTAGTATGCTTTAATCTCCTACCATTAGGTTTGGTGTTGTTATTGTAGTTATACTTTCAAATATTTAAGTGCATTAAACATAATAGTGGTATGTCCTAAGTACCTATAAAACGTTCAACATCTAAAAAGAGGCAATGACGATTTCCACTGACTAGATGTTTTGTTAGTTTTTGAGTAGATTACTTAAAATAACTTGTAATCTAGTTTTCAATTTTTTTTTCAAATCTTTGAAATTATTTTATATCCACTTAGTTTGGACGCGTTTCTACCACAGATGTATGAGGAAGCTGTGTGATGTGAGGCGTTGTAGTGTTAATTGAGACATGAATGCAAATAGTTTATTTTTGGTATTCCTCTGGTGAATGATCAGCCTTACGCTGTCACTTTCGCTCCGCCTAGAGCAAAAGAATTCATTTGATGATATCCCATCCTTAATAAAAAGTTGTCGCTTTGTTCCAAACTGAGGTCCACAGATTGTTCAATCAATTTTCCTAGACTTTACCTAACCGGTATTTCACATCGAGGACGACAGAATGCCCGACCTTATAGCCCAGTAACTGGGTAACATTATACCCCTTAGCGAGGCTGGTGTCAGATTTTCTGGTATATGATCACTCGTAACGATTGTCACAGTAGTTCAAAATACAGCTGTGAACAGCGGCTTAACATAATTTCCGAGGCATGGAGGACACTCGGTATATCACATATAGCCCCGTAGGTAGACCCATCAGTGGACTCAATTTATTAACTTTGAAGTTCAACACAACTATTGTCATTTAGCCTCTATCTTACACTTTCCTCATGTCCTAAAGATAGACACCCAGCTTTTCAGGTATCAATCTAAAATTTTCAGAACCAATTAAAACCAGAGCTGGTCCTAAGAAGGCTTTCAAGGAAAGTAATAAAGGGTACCTACCTACGCCTGCTGGTAATAGCACTCTCAGTAAAGTTACCGAGACACTCGGATAATGGTAATGGGTGGTCCTAATTAACGCCACTAATTTCTGAGATCTTGAGGAATTGTCGGAGTTTTGTTAGTTGATGGAACGAGGGTAGGGAGGTATTTATTTGAGTTTTGTAGTTAGGAGGAGAAATGTTTTTTATTGGATTAGAAAACTGCAGTTGATGACAAGTGAAATGTTGTAAGGTTAGGGAGAGACAGATAAATAAATAGAAAATGCTTTAAATCCAGTGTGTGAGTGTTAATACTACTCCTTTTTAAACAACGTCATTTGGAATGTGTGAAATATTTTGGGATATTAAGGTAGGTATTTGTTTTAATGAGATTCAAGTTGTATGATTAATATTTGAAGAGTAACTATGGAGTTTCTTGTCCGTTCTTCTCCATAAGAATCTACCTTTGCGAATGCACGCTAGAGTCACTTAATTATGATAAATTTTATTGATGACGTCCAAAAGTGCCGTTAATGGCCTAATTGAAATAAACGTTTTGACTTTGATTTCCCATCGATAAAAAAAAGTTTATGTACGACCCTATCAGAAGCAACAAAGGGCGGAAGGTAATTAGCAGAAACGATAGTGATGGGCGCAAGGGTAGTGTTTGAATTCAGGAAGTTGCTACGACAATCGAAGCATTAGTGGGGTTTTATGTCCTTAGAAGTGCAGAAATATGGGCCCTTCGGACATGATAAATGAAAATTACATTAAATCGCTCGAAGATAATACCAAATAAGTAGGTAAGCATACCTGATGACACATGTCACTTTATGCCAGGAACAAGCGAATATCACCTTAAAAATGTTTTTAATTTGCCAAGAGGCGACGACGTTTTTCTATTAAACAGCAATGACGTCATATAAACAAGAATATTTTTAGAACAGTATGGTGAAATATTTAAGTTCTTTTAGCTTCTAAATAGATTAATATCAAAGTAACTCACTTTTGAGTGATTTTGTAACAAACCAATGTAGGATTACATTGGTTTGTATATGTATATATGTACATATGTAGGTACTGCGAGCATGATTATGTACAACTTAAAAATAAAAGACTGCTGCGCTAGGGGTTTTTCAATTAGGAAATTCCCAGTGAAAGTCCGGAATACCAACGTGAAGTTATGTATGCGAACGAAGTCACGTGCAACAGCTAGTACATTACAATGAACGAAATGAAAATGAAAATTGTGCCGCCACAAAGACTCTTAATTGGGCCTATTAGAGCCATTTGATTTAAATCACTATCATTTTTCTTTTTTTCTTTAATTAGATTGAACAATGGTTGCTGCAAAGTTTCTGATCAAAGCTTTTCTTTCTTAAATAAAAGATTTTTTAAATCTAAAAGAGATAATGTGTGTTGATTGGGGTTTCTTTAATCTGACGTTTGAATGGCGTTCAATAAAATTAATTAATATTATTACTTTAAAGGCCTATTTTTCAATCAAAGTTAGATAACTTTTATCTGATGTTCAATTTGATTATGTCAAAACGTCGTATTAATTTATCAGATAAAAGTTATCGGACTATTATCATGATCAAAAGTCATTTATTCAAATTAGGCCGAGTGCCAGCACTTTTTGAACGTCCCCTAAAATGCCCCGCCCTTCACGTCACCACTTCCTACTGTTTTACTGGAAAAAAAGTGAAACAAAAAACTACCCAGAAAATAAAACGATGTTCAGTAAAAGTTAAATCGTAATTCATTTGATTATTATGAAAATCTATAAAACTTACTGTCAAATATTAAAACTTTCGGTCATCATCTTTCTGCTATTGTCTATTATTATTTATGGTCAGCGTAATTCATTTCCTCCTCTATTTCTTTCTGTCAACCGTTACGCAAAAAATACAAGCCATGGAAAAAGGAGCCAGTGATTTCTGGCTCTATCATATCTGGTATTTATCATCATTCCAGCTGTAAGACGTCTACTGCTAGCAAAGCTCGAGTATCTCCACATCAACTGGTGCTTCTCACATCCAGCAGAGTCCTGTGGCCATTGCCAGGTCCATATGGGAGGTCACACTAACACTGTGCCTTCTTACACGTGGTCGCTACTCCAGCCCCCCTAGCCAAGTTGATAATCTGCAATCATTAACGCTAGTCGAAAACGAATCAAATGTATGAGAATGAAATCATCTCAGTGTTAAGTCACGTGGTAAGAACAAACGAAGAGAAAATTCGTAGCCAAGTTCACATCGTTCAAAATGATAGAATGAATTGTTATCGTTTCTACAATTCTCGCTACATCTTTTGTTAAAATGTTTAAACTTAAGGGTTAAAGCATTTCCCCACCGAATGTGTCTCCACGTTGTCGTCGTGGTGGGGCTTGAGCGTCCCAATGATCTTGCGAGCTTTCCCGGTAGAGCCACTCATGCCGGAAGGTCGCAAGTGAGGGATCAGACCAAGAGAGACACACACACGCTTGCTCGCTGCTCTCTGGTACGCGTCTGATCATCAGACGTGACTGTGGGAGCAGCGAGCAGGTGGAGAGGTGAGGTGAGGAGAGGGCCCTGAGAAGGGGCGGAGCGAACAGGGACCGCACCCTTAAAAGGCACAAAATATGAAAGACGCTTGCAAAATGAGTCCCCAGGTGGGTCCCGACTGCTCAGCGGTCGGGGAATCCCACCCCGCTTCGGCGGGCTGCCCTCCGTACTCTGGGGTGGGCACCAAACGTCTTCCGCTTGCCAGTGGCAACAAGAGCCGAGGAGGCTCCAATTCGTCGTCGTCATCCGGATCCGCCTCCTTTAAGGAGCTGATGGCGCACGAATTCGCAGAGGAGGGTTCGCCTGAGCGCCGGGGTGGCGTGGAGTTGGATTCCGGCTCCGCGCTAGACCTAGTAACGGTCAGCTCGGCGGGCTCGGGAGAGGAAAGAGGGGGGGCTGCTGCGGAGAACGTAAAGTTCTTCCGCAAGCGGCCCAGACGGGAGGATGACAGCGGGTCGTCCTCCGAGGGCGAATTTGCCTCCGCCCGCAAAATCCCCACCGCTAGGCGGGGCAGGGGCTGTGAGGCAGGGAGGGGGCTTGCACCCTCTACCCGGGAGGTGGAGCGTCGGGCCGAGAGGTTGGTGGAGGAGGGGCGTCGCCCTGGAGGGAGCGGTCGCAGGGCTCCCTCTACTCGTCCGCCTCCTCTCGACTCTGACGACTTGGAGTCCCCGGGAGAGGTACCTCCCGCTGTTGAGGACCAGAGGGCCCAGTTTGCGGAGGTCGTGGAGGCCGCGGTCCGCGCTGTGGCCTTCAAGAGGAAGCAGTCCTCGAAGCGGGAGGCCATCAGTGCGGCCAAAGCCTCCATACTGGCGGCAGCGGCGGCCAACGCTGGCGGGACTGCCTCAGACGAGGCGTCGGAGTTGCGGGCGGAGGTCGCCCGCCTCGCGGTTCTTACGGAGCGACTCGTTCAGGAGAATGAGTCGCTCCGGAGGGACCTGGCGGGGATGGCCAGAGCGGCCTCCGTGGAGCCGCGAGGGGGACTGAGTCCGGCAGCGCCGGAGGGGGGCCAAGTGCTGAGCCAGGTGCGGGACCTGGTACGGCAGGAGCTGGCTCCCTTCCGGAGGCAGTTCTCCATGCTGGAGGACATGGTCCGGCGTCCCCCAACAGCGGCAACAGCGGCGACTCAGAGGGCCCCGGGCCAGCAGCAGAAGGCGGCTTCGTACGCGGCCGCCGCGGCTGCCAGCCCGGGAACGTCCGGCAAGGCGAAGGCAAAGGCCAAGGGCGGAGCAGCGCCAGCGCCTGTGGCGCCGGCGGCTGCGACGCCGGCGACGACCAAGTCGGCCCCGGCGAAAAGGGGTGGGAGGAAGGCTCGGGGAGGAGCGGCTAAGGCTGCGGCGCCAGTGGTGCCACAGCCCCACCCTCGGACCCTCCTGCGGCCGGGGCCGAGTGGCAGGTTGCTGGCCAGAAGCGGAGGGCCAAAGAGGCGGCCAGGAGGAAGGCGAGGAAGCAGCGGCGTAAGGCCAACGCTATTGCGGCGAGGCTTCGCGCCCCGAAATCCGCGGCTGTAGTGCTCACACTGCAGCCGGAAGCGGAACAGAGGGGCGTGACGTATCTCGCCGTACTGAAGCGGGCGAAGGAGGCGGTGAGCCTCCAAGAGCTGGGCATCAGCGGGGGCATCGGGGTCAGGAGGACCCTAACCGGTGCCCGCAAGCTCGAGCTCGCCGGAGCGGAGAGTGGCCCGTTCGCGGACGCCTTGGCCGAAAAGCTGAGGGCGGTCTTACCCGCGGACGAGGTCCGGGTGTCCAGGCCGACTAAGCGCATCGACATGCGCATAGTGGGCCTGGATGACTCCGTTACGGAGGAGGAGGTTGTGGCCGCCGTCGCCAGGACTGGGGGGTGCTCTGCCGAGCTCGTCAAGGCGGGCACCCTCCGGCCTGACAACACGGGCATGCAAACCCTTGTGGTGAGCTGCCCCGTGACGGCGGCCAGAACTGTGTCGGAGGGCCGAAGGCTCTTGGTGGGATGGGTGTCTGCGCGGGTAAAACTGCTGGAACCCAGGCCTCTGAGGTGCTACCGCTGCCATGTGGGCAACCACACGGGAGCTATGTGCCCCTCGGAGGTGGACCGCAGCGGTCTTTGTTTCCGCTGTGGTCAGCCCGGTCATCGGGCCGGCTCATGTGAGGCCACGCCGCACTGCAGTGCATGTGCGGCTGCTGGCAAGCCGGCCGAGCACTGGGCTGGGGGAAGGGCCTGCGCGCCATCCGCCCCGACCAAGGGCAAGAGGTCTGCCGCCGCCGCCGCCTCTGCCGCCGCCGCGGCTTCCGTCGCCGCTTCTGCCGCTTCTGCTGCGGGTGCTGCGACTCCCAACGCTCGGGAGGGTGCTGAGATGGAGTGCCAGTAATGGTCCCATTTCGGCCTCCTCCAGAGACAAGTCGGCCGCTGTGCTATTGCGCAGTGGCTGATGCCTGGGGACGGTGAGCGTGGGTGGCTTGCCGTCCGACACCAGGTTGAGTCGACGACGCGTTGTGTTCCACGCGCGCCGAAGGAGCCGTCAGCACCAAGGACGGGACCCCATAGGGTCGGTGCCTGCTAGGGTTGCGGAATTTGTTCGAAAGAGTTACCGCGGCCCTGGAACGCATAGGGCACAAGAAGGATCACGGGTGGGTTTTAGTCAGTAAAAGTCTGACACTCCCTACCGCCCCACCCAGGGCGGGAGGGGTCATTTGATGATTTCCCATCCAGAAAAAAAAAAAAAAAAAAAAGGGTTAAAGCATTTAAACAGAGTTTAAATTTTAACCTGTTTGAAGTTTGTAGTAACGCTCGCCATAGACTAAAGAATAGGTCGTTTTTCTAAAGACATTGTAGAACGAGTGGCCGACTCAGGCGCGTCAACATGGCTACCAACTTATCGTTTTCTACAGTTGCTGACACCGAGGCGTTACCGATTGGAGAACGGAATTTGACATTAAACTTGTAACTTGGCTAGGGGGGCAGAGCTTGTCGTCTTCCTATCTTGTATTTTATTCATAAATGAAAATATTTTTTTTTCGATTTTATCACAAAACTTCGAAGTACCAAGATCACAGGCGAACAAAACGTCTACTTATTTACAGCCAGTGTGTCTATTCTGAAGCGCCCGTGTTGTATAGCGTTGGTAATTTAAAATAATAACACACACAATAACATACTAATTACCAACTCAGAACATAGGGATCGTTAGTTCTCAGCTTACTTGTCTTTTGTTTTAATTGCAGCTCTGTGTACGTCTATTGTTTATTAGATCATTATAAATAGTCACATTTAAAGCAGGAGTTTGTTTAATGAAAAGCTCAACAATGTTTTTGAATTAAGTGGTGTGGAACTAATTTTGGGCTGCAATGAGACAAATCGCTATGTTCGGTCTAAGAATCCCGGAGTTAATCGTACAAAAGTCCTGTTAAATATAGACAGATCACAATCTAATGTATTAATAATATGGTGTGATGTACTTAATTTAATTTATTAATGTTGTGACATAATGCGAAATAATAAATCCAATACTACTTTTAATAAACTTGCTGTATTTTTTACTATTATTAATTGTTGCTGTTAACTTGGCCTTATTTTTTTTTTATATCTAAGTGTGTATGTGGTGTTAACCTTTAATTAATGTTCACACTTAGAAGTACAGGTAAAATGAAATTGTAAACGTGGAGTGTAAACAATTGTTGGTTAACAAAATAAATAAATCACCATGGATACTCATTTCTGTTTGGATTTGACATCCATGCTCTTGTACTAATACTAAAAGTATTGATTACTGGCAGCGCCCCGCTGTTTTACCCACGGGAATACTGGTATAAAATATATGTCTATAATACTCACAAATGATGTGGCTTGATTGGTCAAAAATATCAAAATAGATCCAGAGATTACAACATCACGAACCTTACCTTTTAATAATATCACTAGCTGACCCGGTAAAAGTAGTTTTGCCACATATAATAAAAAAATAGGGGTGGACCACCCTTAACATTTAGAGGGATGAAAAATAGATGTTGTCCGATTCACTACCCTAGTCGATATGCACGCTAAGATTCACGAAAATCGGTCGAGCCATTCGGAGGAGTTCAACCACAAACACCGTGAATCGAGAATTTTATATACATATAAGACTAGCTGACCCGGCAACCGTCGTTTTGCCACATAAAATAAACAAAAAAAAATTGGGGTGGATTTGGTGTTAACATTTAGGAGGATGAAAAATATATGTTGTCCGATTAGCCACGGTTACCGATATGCACGCTAAGATTTACGAAAATCGGTCGAGCCGTTTCGGAGGAGTTCAACCAAAACACCGTGATACGATCATTTTATATATAAGATTAACTCTATCAGTTTATTCGTTACCTTGGCACTTTTATCTCGGAAGTATCTCTTTGGGATAATTATCTACAATACCGCGAGTGAAGCCCTTAATTTTTTTTACAAAAAACTAGTAGTTAAGTCTCCTTTCTATCACATAACAGGACCAGCCTTATCTTCAAAGGGTGTTTGAATAAAGGCATCTATTAGTTAAAATAGCCAATTAAGTTAATTAAAGGTTTACTTAGCACCTACAAATAAATACAAAACGGTTAGTGGTCCCTTGTAAGTTAAGTTACCCATCGCTGTGTAACCGTCAATTATTTCGAGAGTCAATTAATTAGTGGACGAGTTGTGCTGGTTTTGCTTACAGTTTTATTTTACTTTATTGGGACATAAAACAGTTACACATTACTATACAAGTGTGTCGTGATAAAGTTTATAACTAGGTAAACGTGTAACTCATATTCACCGCGAAATAATGATAAATGATATTTATTTTGTAAGTAGGTTAAACATAACACTTTTACACGTCCAATATTTTTGGTTTTTCAAAGCTTGATGAAGCCGGTGTTTCCTAGCCGACTACCCTGAGAAGAAACACCGAAACACACTCAGACGTCAAAGTTCAGCAATGTTTAGCTTCAAAGCAAACCATATGAGAACCATGTAGGTTAATGTCTGAGGTGGCCTTTTGAGGAAAGTGCCACACAGATTTGAGTGGACCTGTCCAGACAGTGCAAGAATTTGTCAGTTACTAGTACCGTGTAGTTCAAACTTTAAGGAGCTCAGGGATTTGACGAACAATACCGTAGTAAGGACATTTGGGTAGGCCGCATAAATGACTAAAACTGTCAGAGTTGTACTGAAATAAGACCCTAATATGGCGACCTAGTCCTCACATTCACCATATGTTATATGAGAACCATGCAGATCTGTAACTGAAATAATTGTCTTTTGAGGAAAGATCCACACAGATTTAAGTGGTATAAGGATAGATTTAATGCATACGTTGTTAAAAGTACGAAGTACTCGTGATTATTTTTTATAGAGGGTATAAAATGGCTATTCTAAATATTCAATGGCCATCTTTTTGAACTAAATGTGTGTAAGCGTGGATATATCTCGATTTTGAAACATTCTTCATTGGTGCTCTGCTCCTATTGGTAATAGCGTGATGATAACCTATAGCCTTCCTCGATAAATGGGCTATCTAAGACTGAAATAATTGTTCAAATCGGACCAGTAATTCCTGAGATTACGCGTTCAAATAAACAAACAAACAAAACATGTCAGCTTTATACATATATTAAGATATAGGTTAGGTTAGGTTAGGTAGGCAATAGATTTAGGTTTATTTTCCGTTTGGCCCACTGATGTTTTGAGAAATATTTTTTCTGTGTATGCCCAACTTGTTTGTACAAACAGCAAAAAAGGGTTACGGGTTAATTAAATTACGCGGTTGATTTAATATTTATAATCAACTAGCAGCGTCCCACGGTTACACCCGCATAAATTTCGATCCCCTGGGAATATCGGAGTAAAAATATCCTATACTAGCTGCTGTCCGCGACTTCGTCCCCGTGGAATCCCCGATTTTAAAACGTTCTTTATCGCTGCTCCGCTCTTTTGGCTTAAGCGTGATGATATATAGCCTAAAGCCTTCCTCGATAAATGGTCTATTCAACCCAAAAAGAATTTTTCAATTCGAACCAGTAGTTCCTGAGATTAGCACGTTCAAACAAACAAACAAACTCTTCAGCTTTATAATATTAGTAATTTAGTATAGATGTTAATCCTGGTTACAAACCATATGTGTGCCAAATCGGTTCAGTCGTTTTTGCTTGAAAGAGTTACAAACATCCATCCTTACAAATTTTCGGGCTTATAGGATTAAATATATAATAATAAAAATACCAGTTTGTATTTAATTGCAGTGATTTAGACGTTTATTTTTCCTAGTTATTGTTTTTTTTTTTATAGGTATATATATACCTTTTTCTTAGCACTGTTTGCCCAATTTTTAGTTTATGATTTTTGAAATGCTTGTTTTGTACACAATTGTGTGTAATAATCATATATTTTTCGACGTTTGGTCAGTAAATATAATTTTTTTGTGCATTATGTATTAGTAATTCTTAAAAATAAAGCAATGTTTTTTTTTAAACCTTTGTTTTTACTTTCTGTGATTACTAATTTTATATAATATCTGTGATTTTTATCATTAAATGTTAAGAAATATTTGATTATTAATTATTATTTCAACAATATTAAATACATTAAGTATTTTTGGCTGTACCTTTAAAAATTCTAAATAAAAAAAAAATATAAATTGCAATTGTAAATTGTGTTTTGTAATTTGGGACGAAGCATAACTTCGATAGTGGTTTGGGACAAACTAAGATTTTTTCAGAATGTGGGACCAAACTTCTGGATGAACGAAGCACATCCCCATTAGCGACGATATTAATTTATAGAAACGTGGCAATGTTGTTAGTGTTCTGGGGCACTTTTTCTATTGACAGCAGTGTGGGTGATTTTTTATGTTTAATAATTTAGTTTTATTCGCATTAGTACACAATTTTTTGAATCAGTTTGTAAATATTATGTTATTTAATTAGTTTAGTTTTGGTCTATTTGTTAATAAGTAGATATATTGTGCTTAAAAATATATATAGATACATAAATAATATGCCACTGGATAATTGCAGCCTCCTTAACATCGTAATAAATCTTTATTAGATTATTGTTTCTCTATATTTTATGAAAAAATCGTTTCAAATACAATAAATCCCATCGAAATTCAATAGTTTCCAATATATCAGGGTGTCATTTAGAAAAAATAGTTTCTAAAGGTGAACGGCAGATTTCGTAGAACAAACTTTTTTTGTTATTATTATTATTATATACTTTATTTTGTTGTTCTGTTATAGAATTTGTACCACTTATTAAGGCAATTAAACCATCTTATTTCGTGCAGGTGCAGCATTTTAAGAACTTGGGGTTCATGAATAATATCAATAAAAAGATTTGAACAAATAAACGTAAAAAAAGGTAAACTAAACGCACTTATTTTTTTTGTTAGGTTGCCATATGTAAAATAACACAAATATCGACACGATAATTAATTATTTAGAAATAGAAATAGCATTAAATGTAATTGAACACTTATATATTATATCTGAGAGTGCATTCTTGTTGTATAAAATCATAATAGTTCACGATTTAATTAAAGATATGATTTTTGTCATCAATAATGTTTTGTTCATATGGCAATTAATTATTGACAGGTAAAGAAAATCTGTTTTTTTTTTGTTGTTGTCAATTTCAGTTCAGTTCTTTGCTGTTGTTTTGGATTGTGGTTTGTGACTGCATCTGAGCAATTTAGCGAATTATCTGGCTGTTTTTACGTTGACTTGAGCATCTGCTCCTCCGTTCTCTATCTCTTGATAGTAGTTTTGCGAAAGGACGCTTTTGAGCTGTGCTGTGTGTGTATGTGTGTGCAATGTGTTCATTGCAACGTTCGCTTGTCAAGTAAAATATAATAAATGTACATACTTTCAAAAACAAAGTATTGTTTTATTTACCGACACCCATCAGAACTTCATCATTATCAAACTGTTGCAGTCCGCTTCTGAACATATTATGTAGGTATCTCCTAATGCATCTCACTGAGCAGATACGATTACTAGACTCAATATACCTATTTAATGGTAAGTAAAACACTACAAAGATAGCGACAAGTAATCTAGAACATTTATTTTATCACCAAAACAATGTTTATGAGTACTTATTTGTAACACTAGTACCTACATAACCTTAAAAAATAAAACTGCTAATAACTTTTACATCCCAAGTTCTAAAAATCTAAAAAGTTGAAAAGGGCTTGCCTATCATATTAGTTATCAATTAAAACAAAAAGTATCCCAAAACACGAAAATTTATTAGCTGTACGAAGTTCCCATAAAGCCTGCCATTCGCCTTTCACGCGATATTTTAAAATCTTACGGCTTGGTTATCGGATAACTACCTACAAAAGTGATTATAAACAATATTTATACAAAACAGTATTTATAAAAAAAAAAAACAGAATTTGACTCCACCTAAAACTGGCCCGAAAATCAGACTAAAAATTCTTAGACTTTTTAGTCTGATTTTCGACTGACAAAAAGCCAATAGACACGTTTAAATATAGAACGATCTACCAAACTTCGAATGGACACGCGATCGCAAAAACGCGACGCAAAAATCACGCAATATCGAAACGTCGAAAATGGTCTGAAACTTTTCTCCCTGAATGGAAATTCAAGGAAAAATTTCTACCTTCAAAATTGTTTGAGTCAGCTTTCAGAAGCAGCAGTTGCGTTGGACTTTTGCGGGACCGGTGCTTTTTGACGTCAGTTACACTTAGGTAACATGTGGCGTCATGATTTCTTTGACGTTGCTGTCATATTGCTGTTTGATTTTGCCGTGTGTCGTTGAATTTTGTTGTCTGCTGTACAGGGTACTTATCAAAGATCGGCAGGGTTTGTAAGCAAATGGTTGAACCAAAATGTCCCTTGGTAGGTTTGAAAAGTGTTAAGCTGATTCTTGATTCAACTTGCTAATTCCTTTGCTAAGTAAAATTTGTCTAATATTAGTAATTAAGGTAATTTTATCTACATGCTTAACAGACCCCTGTATAATATACACAGCGGTAGCATTATCCAACGCGTCACCGCGGCTGCACCATTACATGGGAAATTGCACAGCAGCAATGCACGTACGGACAGTCCAGACTGCTCGAAATCAAAGGCAGGATACTGTTTTTGCTGCCCCACACCCCACGTACCATAGACGCACAGGGATTACGCATTGTTGTAAAGAAACAATCCAAATTTGCGTCTGCGAATATCTCTGCAGTAGCCGAGCAGCCGCAAAGCGCATAAAGCGTAATGTACGCACTGAAAAGAGTAATTGACGCTCAGTGACGTCATCATTCCCATGATCAGGGAAGTACTAACCAGTATTTAAAGTTATCGTATGAATGCACAAGCCTGAAGATGTTTATAACCCCACTAAATCCTTCACTTAAGTCAATTGATTTTCATTTACACTAGACATTCAAACAGACTTTAATAGTTACATAGAAAGTATTAGTTAACTGTTGTTGGATGTCGATAACTTCGTAACTAACTATTAACTTTAACGGTAGGTACTGTTGAGTACACGGCTGAGCGCCGGGTGACCGCGGGCGGTTGCTGCGGTCGCACTGAAAATGTTACAGAAAGTTTACGGTGAATCAACTTCATCAGAAACACACATTTATTTATTCGTTATGAGTGGTACAAAGCGTTTAAATGCGGTCGAGATGTGATGGAAGATTTTCCTCGCTCTGGTAAGGCATCAGCGCCTGCAACTGAAGTTAATCGCATCGAGTGAGCAGTGGTGGCCGAGTGGCAACGGCCCCGACTTACGAATTGTAGGTCGCGGGTTCAAACCCAGTCAGGCGTATTACTTTGAGTAATTAATTTCATCACCACTGCTCTCAAAACGGTGAAGGAAAACATCGTGAGAAAACCGGCATGTCCTAGAACCAGAAATTCGAAGACATGTGACATTCACCAACCCGCACTGGGCCCGCGTGGTGGATTACGGCTCATTTGGATTACACGGCCGAGTCTGAGCAAATTAGACGAAAATATCCAGGTTTGTGGAAAAAAATCTTGAATTTTGCATAACAATACTGAGCTTTCTTATTGTGAAAGAATTTTTAACCAAAATCTCAACAAATACCATCGAGCAACCACCTTATTCACCAGATGTGGTTCTAGCCAACTTCTTCCTTTTTCCGAAACTCAAATCACCACTTTCCAATTGCTGTCGTTTATTTTGTGGTAAATAAACGTTTTTTCTTTCTTTCTTTCTTTTACTTCGTGGTACCCGTTTTTATTCGATAGAAGATATGTAGGATAATTCGCGGCGAGAACTGAATCGTTTGATTATTCATTGGCGTAAGTTTATCGTTTCTGAAGTTGGATGAATAACTAACATTTTGTGTATTATTGATCTTTCACCGGTACTTTCTTGACAGTGTAGGATGTCACCCTGTTCCTACACATCTCACTTAAGTTTCAGAAGTTTATATTTATTCAAATCTTCGTTTTTTTAACTAAACGCTTTGAAATTCGAACAGACGGCCAATTTTTACTCATTTTTAAACAATGCAATGTTTGCATTCGTATTTTCTGAAATAAAATACTTTTGAATTTTTTGAATCTGTTAAAATACTTCATTTTTCATATATTTTTGACAGCTTGCGACTAATGAAAACGATGCTTGAAAATGAGTAGAATTGAAACTTCTGTTCGAATTTAAGTGAGTAGTAAAAAAAAAAACGAAGATTTATGTATGTGATGATGATGAAATTAACAAATAAATGCCCTTTCATAATATATTATGTTATACGATTCCGTAAGGATGAGGTTCTAGGAATGAGGTTTTGTCTTTTATCAGTACTTTTAATATAATATTGTGTTCTTGTATGTATGTCTTGTAACATTCCCGAAAGCAAACAAATAAGATTATCTAGCAAGCGGCTTAAAATAATAACTTGAAAGTAGTCTTTTTAATTTCAACATGTTTTTATTAAATATTGTGGCTTCTAGCGCTGCGCCACGTGTACGGAGCGCTGAAGCCGCTTGAATTTCCGCTGAGGGAAATGGAGTGTGAAGATTATGAGCTTTTTTCCGCTTTCAAGAGTAAAATACCGTTATGTTAGAAATATATTTTTATGTTAATGTTTTAAAAATGACAGAAAAATATTAGGGGCTTTTACTTGCCATTGAATTTGTAGGAAGAATACTTTCCGGGTTTTGGGAACCCGGAAAGTAATAATTATAATATACATTTTTATTTTGTAACATGATGATAATTTTTGTTACCACGCGCATTGTATTCAAACTTAAAGTGTATGAGGATACCTAATTAGGATTACTAGAACATGTAGGATTTAGCAAGCGTGTCTGAGCACCAAAAATCGAAAGACATGTGACGTGCAACTGTCAGCACTGGGACTGGGATGGGCATGGCAGGGAACGGAACCAGTATGAAAAAAATTCATATGATAAAATAGGTATTTTATAGGAAACATTATTTTAAGTACCACCTGTATTAGATCGGTAGCTAAGTTAAAAATTTCTAAGACCTACATAATGTATAAACCAAACAGTTTTAGAAGTAAGCCAAAATGCGTTGATACTTGTTTTTTTTTTTCTGAAATCCTGATGGTTATGTCGGACAGCTACCGACTAAAAAATCTTTTTACAAAAAAAATACAACCGACTTTTACACAAAAAATCAAAAAAGTGCAAAATAACTTTAATTTCGGAACTCGGTGTTTGTGGTTGCTTTTCCGTTTTTTGAACACCGACTTCCGAAATTAAAGTTATTTTGCACTTTTTTGATTTTTTGTGTAAAAGTCGGTTGTATTTTTTTGTAAAAAGTTTTTTATTTTTCACTTTTTAGTGGTAACTACACCCCCTCCCCCCACCTAAACGAACCAAATACATTGGTGTAAAAAAAACGTACTGCTCTTTTGCAGAGTAAACTAAGAGGTCGTCAATGTAGACAATGTAGATATTTTTTTAGATTTTTGTTGATTTTTCGAAAACCGCTTGGATGATTTCGATAAAATTTTCATGGGACCATTTGGGAAGTATACCCTTTCCAACAAAAAAAGAATTTTTTAAATCAGTTGACAAGCGACGGAATTATGCGCGGCAAACATTAAAAAAAAAAAAACATACAAACATCCGAATTGAGAACCTCCTCCTTTTTAGAAGTCGGTTAAAAACCCCACAATTTCTACCGTTACCTTGAGTCGTGGGTCTGAGATACCGTAAATCTTACAAGCACCCCGACAGGTATCAGTCCACAATTGCAAGCGGGCTCCATCTCTTAGTGTGGCTGATCAAACGACTGTAAATGCTCCTATAGCGGCGCGCATAGATCTGCGCACTACGTCATTTATTCCTGGATGCTCATGCACCATTTGGCCCCTGCTGCCACTCTTCCAGAACAGGCCTTACCACCACGGGCCTGCGGATGGCGAGCTATGGGTGGCTCGCCGTCCGATAGCAACCAGGCCCGAGTCGACGGCGCGTCGTGTTCCCCACGCGCAAAGAGCCGTCAGCAACGTAGACGGGGCCCCATAGGGTCAGTGCCTGCTTGGGTTGCGGAATTTGTTCGAAAGAGTCACCGCGGCCCTGGAACGCAAAGGGCACAAGAAGGATCACGGGTGGGTTTTAGTCAGTAAGAGTCTGACACTCCCTTCCGCTCCGCCCAGAGCGGGAGAAGTCACTTGATGATTTCCCATCCAGAAAAAAAACGGCCTTACCACCACCGAATATATAATGATTTTGGCCATTGCCACGTTACCTGTAACTCAGCAATGTGAACGTGCTTATAAGATGAACACTGATGATTGTACCTTTCCATCCGAATCATCTCTTGTACTGCTGTGGCGCTTAGGTTTTTACATCATTTATTTACTTCACTACCCACTAAGTATAATAAATTCTATCTACTTCATCCCCAGATGTGCACTTGCCTTCTTCAAACACAATACGTCATTGTAATTTAAAACTTGCCTGAGCAAACAGCCCCGTTTTCCAGTTTACTTCATTTTTTATGCATGATCTCTTCTTATAGGTGAACAAAGTAGCGTCCTGATATAAATGCAAAAGAAAGTTTCTCTGTGCTACTACAGGAAAATATAATTTGGTGGTGAAAGTACTTTGTAACATGGGTAAGGATAATTTTGTTGCAAAGGGTACTTGTACGACGGTAAATATAAAGTGTGAACTCAAGGAAAACAATTTTCGGAAACAAGAATCGTCATGCGATTTTTTGCTGCTGTACTGGAAGTATCAATTAAAGTAAGGGATATTTTGGCAATAAATATTACCTATGTTAGCATTTTGGAAACATTTCCGTTAAGTGAATTGTTTTTTTTTAATATCGATATTTGCTTACGCATTGCTTAAATAGACTGTGAACATTTTATGGAGCTGCCTAGCGTTTTCCTAACTATGTTGATTTTGGCTTCCATTCCACCGGTAGGAACTGTGGGGTTTTAGTCGGTAGGAATCCGGCTTAATCCTCCTCGTATCGTAGCTTTCGCTACAAAATAAATAAAAACGTAGGTATATTTTTACAAGTATTTATGTCCATCATTTGGCTGCAGACAAGAATCAGCAGTAAGTATAAGCAGCGTTAAATAAGTTGCCTTCTGACATTATGCTGAGCCGAGACCCTTTTGGCACACTCATACCAGTTTTTTACTTACTTACTTTGACAATGATTATTTATTGATTATAATAATTTTTTATTATTTTTTATGATAATTTTTTACGTTGATTATTATTATTAATAAGGCCAATTTATGTTTTATTTTTTTATATTTAGTCCATAAATTATATCTAGTATCCGTTTGGTTTCAGTGTAGGAAAAAAACGGGTTTAATTTAACTAAACCTAACCACTATCGCAAACGCTTGCAACTATCGCAAGCGTAGCCATTTATTTTATTTTTTTTAGCTATAAACGACACTTTGTAACAACATTTTGCGAAAAATAACTTTCCAATTTACTGCGGCTGAAACTGCGGTTTAAACGGCATCCATTTTAAAATATTGGCTGCGGTTTGAAAATGTTAAAGTCGCAACCATTTTGGTAAATAATTATTAAAATATGAAAGCTTATTTAAGCCAATTGTTGGACTTCAAACAACTATTGTTTGGTTTGAGACTTGTTTATTTGTTAAATATTTGGTTATTACCACAGAGGATGGAACGCTGCATTGGCTTGGCTCAGATACCAACTTTTACGACAAATCTTTTACGGTTCAAGCGGTGCGGTTATGGAATGTCTTGTCTATGTCAGTAAGACGTGCTCATTCCTTGTCTACTTTTAAAACATTGGTAAAAAAATACTACCTCTTTCTTTACTCGTTTTTATTGCTTTGCAGTTATGCTAGTTGTTTTATAATAATTATTGTATAATAATATATTTATCTTTTATGTCATTAAATTAGGACTGTTAAGAATTAATCAATGTGTTAACCTTCTTTTCTCAGTAAGCAGAGATTTAGCAATTTCCGCCGAGGCATTTCCATGCTCTGTATTTATTTCAGTTGTTCCTAATAGTTGAGTTTGTGGTAATTAATAATGTATCAATGGTCAATTATTTGTTTGCAAGTCGATAATTTTGCTGTTTTAATTGTGTGCAATGTGTGTATAGTATTGTGTACATGATGAAACTATATTGATCGGGTATCGTTTAAGAGTTTATTGTAACACTTTTGCTATCAAATACTGTACTCATAGCTTGTTTTTGTGCCGACAAAGCATTTTCAGTTATATCGTCATCACTCTTCTCTATCATTTGGAGTCAGGGTAAAAGCACCGCTTTTTTGCTTATTCCCAGTGTCACGCACCCTTTGTATAATCTTTTATACATACCACCCCCATCATTTTTTTCCTCGACTCTTAAAACCATCCTCAATCATACTTAAAAGCTTTCTTGATGACATTTTTTAACCGACTTCTAAAAAAGGAGGAGGTTCTCAATTCGGATGTTTGTATTTTTTTTTTATGTTTGTTCGCGCATAACTCCGTCGCTTGGCAACCGATTTGAAAAATTCTTTTTTTGTTGGAAAGGGTATACTTCCCAAATGGTCCCATGAAAATTTTATCGAAATCATCCAAGCGGTTTTCGAAAAATCTAAAAAAAATATGTACTTTGTTTACTTTGACGACCTCTTAGTTTACTCTGCAAAGGAGCTGTACGTTTTTTTACACCAATGTGATTGGTTCGTTTAGGTGGGGGAGGGGAGGGGGTGTAGGTACCACTAAAAAGCGAAAAATAAAAAACTTTTTACAAAAAAATACAACCGACAAAGAGAAAAGTCGGTTGTATTTTTTTGTAAAAAGTGGTTTTTCTCATTCCTCTTTCCGTTCCTCCACATAACATACGTACTAGTTTAGTAGCACTCAGAATCTACATATGTATATTGATTAACAGTCAAGTAGTGAATAAAACTATAAGATAGTTAATAGAATTTCAAAATCGATTTATTCGATCATAAGCCATAACCAAAATCTGTCTTTTGTTTTCCTGCGTGGGAAATCATCAAATGACTTCTCCCGCTCTGGGTGGAGTGGAAGGGAGTGTCAGACTCTTACTGAATAAAACCGACCTGTGTTCCTCCTCATGCGTTCTAGGACCGCGCTAACTCTTTCGAACAAATTCCGAAACCCTAGCAGGCCAGTACCTGCTCAGGGTCAGTACCCTATAGGGCCCCGTCTTCTTTGCTGACAACTCTACGAGGCGCGCGTGGGACACGATGCTCCGTCGAATCGGGCTTTATTGCTATCAGACGGCGAGCCACCCATAGCTCGCGGCGGCTGGGGCGTGAGGTTTTGATCTCCCTCACGCGATCTATTTCCTCCTTCGTTAGCATTACTGCTTCGCAGAAGGAGGCGACCGCTTCCCATGCCTCTTCGCTCCGGACCATGGCTTGTACCACGGCCGGATGCGACAGGTCGCCGCGGCTGATCGCCTCAACAAGGACATGGCGTTGCTCCGCCCAAGCAGGGCAGACCTCCACCGTATGCTCCACCGTGTCCTCCGGGCAATCTACACAGTGTTGACACCCGGACGTGTCCTCCCGCTGGATCCAAAACAGGTACCTCCCGAAACAGCCGTGTCAGGTTTTCACGGCAATTGTGGCGTCCCCAACCATAATGTGCCTTAGATAGCTATTTGTCCAACTGGCATAGCTCCAGTCTTTGGTGGTCTATGCTAGAAGCCAGCTTCTGGTTAGATAAGTAGCTATCTAACTTCCAAAATCATCCTTCAATCAAAAAACTACAGTCATAAAATCATTTTAACAGAAAAAAAAAAACACTTAAAGAATCAGACATAACCCACTTACAGCCATTCAACTATACAAAAGCCATAAAAATACAAAAGTAAGCCATTATTGTGGATTCCGACAATCTTTCCCGTTAAAGCGGCCATCAGAAATAGATCTATTGCAACTTTGCCCTTGTGAATCAAGGTTATTTCGGCCAAGGGCAGCCATGGCGTGTTGGGCTTAGGGTAATTTCTATAGCCTTGGCTCTTATGGGGGCCGATGTTTATTTTCTTCAACTTTTCGATTACTTTGTTTAAGTTCATACATGCGATTGTTAAAACGTGTATGATTGTTAGTTTTTGACATTTCTGATTTCGAACGCTAACAGAATTTCACTTGTTTTTTTCTTGAGAGGCTAATTATCTTGCTGTAGAAGGTACTCACATTATTTGTTTAAATTAGGTCTACCACACTATTCCCAACCACAGCAAATGCTGACGGTCGGAATCAACCAGTGAGCGCTGAGTAATTGGAACTCGACGAGTCCGGGAGAAACGATTCAAATGTCTTTTATAACGCCAATTTCAATCAGGATGGGACAAAGTAGGAATAAGTTAAACTTATCAAGAGACACTGAGGAGGCACTCACTTTTTCCTACTAAGTTGTATGTTTTATGCTCCATTTTTTATTGCTTATGTACAAGTGTGTATAGTGTTCCAAACCTATGTATGGAAAAATGGAACCCTAATAGGATCACTGTCAGTCTGTTGATCCTTCTGTCATAGTTGACAGATTCAGTAGAAATTTGATACACACCTTCTGTGACCTTAAAATCAATATATTTGGTGCTTAAACAAAATAAATATGGGAAATGGGCTCACTTTCTGGGAAAAAAATTAGCTTCTAATAGATTTACCTGTAATAGTATTTTACAGGTAAATCTATTAGAAGTCTATGACTTTAAAGTCGTTTACGTTTGTGTTTGCCATGTTGTTAACTTAAAAAAGTTAACAACTTACGTCAGACAATACAATCTTGCTCATTTCTCAAAATGACTTTATCGACGTTCTAGGCACAGAAAGTTCAAAAGACATTAATAGTCTTTCTAACTGCTTCAATTATATATAACATTGGTACTGTATAGATTATAACTACATAATTATATAAAACTCTAAGTACATACATATAAGTATAAGGTGCCTAACGTGTGTCCCAGAACACATGACTATTTTATAGTTCGTAATGGATATTATATTGATCTTTTACTTTCCAATGCTTTGTTCTTGCGCCCTTCATACGCCTTTTTTTGTGGATTGGAAATCATCAAATAACTATTTTCGTTTTAGGTGGAGTGGACGGTAGTGTCAGATTTTTACTGACTAAAACCCACCCATGTTCCTCTTAATGCCCTTTACGTTCCAGGGCCGCGGTGACTCCAGGAGGAACACAGATGGGTTTTAGTCAGTTAGAGTCTGAAAATCCCTTCCGCCCCACCCAGAGCGGGAGAAGTCATTTCCCATCCAGAAAAAAAGACCCGTATTCTCCAATATATTAGGCAGAGTTGTACATGAGTACCTCTTACTTTAAAAACGGGTATCAAACATCAAAACGATAAGTTGAATCCTTAACATGCTGACTGATGAATCGGTCAATGATAGCGCACGCGAACCAAGAACTTATTTATTCAACCGTGATAGAAATACTTCACCAGTGCCTTGAAAATACAGCAATGTTTTAAAAATAAAAGGTCACTGAATCATGTGCTATTTTTATTTTATTTATTTATTTAAACTTTATGTACAATAGTGGCACATGGGCGGACTTAATGCAACAAGGCATTCTCTACCAGTCAACCTTTGGGTTAAAACTGTGGTAGGTGTACAACAAATAAATAAAATACAAAATATATATTTTTGAGAAAGAAATTACAAATAATAATAATTATGATGAAGACCAAACTAAGAATGTCAGGCTTTTAAGTATTGTTTTTATACCATTTTATAGTACCGTTTTTATACCAAAAACGTTAATAAACCCATTTCTAACAGACCCGGGCCGCAGTAATGACAATCATTTCCCCTCACGATGTAAATAAATAGCTGTCATTTACATTGTTTGAAGCAAAAATGCGTAAAACCCATAGTAATAATAAATGAATGAAATTAATGAATTAAAAATAAGCTTTTAATAATATATTTTTTGTGTTTGTTCTGTGCGGGATTGTGTATTTTTCCTTCTTTCTTTCTTTTAGTCAGGATGACTGGACGTGGAGTTATAAATAGAACAGTGGGAAAAGCTTAGTATTAGACTTACGTTTATACAATAAAGCTGTTTTTGTTAATGTTACGAGCTTCGGGTTCGTGACTTTAACTAACACTAAATACAGCTTAAAACTTTTTGCACAAATTGCACTAAGTATAGTTTGTTTACAATTGCACTATAAAATACCAATCGTTGTATCGCAAATCCAATACTGTATAAGACCTCCATTATATATTATAAAGATCTAGAACGTTCACATGTGTCTATTCTAGAATGTTCTGGCACAGAAACGTATAGAAGGTTTTTGACTCTACCAGTTCTGCTTCTCTTCCTTGCCTTAATTGTAGCGCGCAGCTTTAAAAATAACTCAGTGTAGAAACAGTGTTCACAAAATGTTGGGAACAACTTTAGATTGCCAGCACCGTATTTCATAATCATCTTCTTGGTTTTCTTTTAACAGTCTCAGACTCTTACTGCTAAACTCATCCGAGTTCCTTCAATTACCCTTTTTGTTCCAAGCTGGGCCTTGTCCCATGTTATATGTAGTTTGAGCGGGACCGCTGAACCGCGCCTTTTAAAAGCGCGGTGAGGCGGGGTAGTGACAGGCAAGAGTATGGAATCACATGAGTTTGATATAGTCAGATAGATCTCACGATACCAGTTTGCAAGTTCCAGCTCCATATATTTAATATTATGATATTACTAGCTGACCCAGTAAACGTTCTTTTGCCATATAAAATAAAATAAAAAATGTTAGGGGTGGACAACCCTTATCACTTAGGTGTATCAAAAATAGATAGTAGCCGATTCTCAGACCTACCGAATATGCATATAAAATTTCATAAAAATCGGTCAAGCCGTTTCAGAGGAGTATGGTAACTAACATTGTGACACGTGAAATTTCTTATATAAGAAGATAGTGGTGAGTGGAAAAAGTAAGTAGTAGGTCAGTCATTTAAAATATCTTAAATCTACAAATTGTACTGTAATGATATTTGGAATGTTGTAAGGGGAGACGCCAGTAGTTAGCAGCAATTTCCTAACTGCTGTGGTGCCCGGACACTTCCAAATTTTGCTGTGACTTTGTCTTATAGATTTTAAACGGTGGATTCTGTGTAAAAAAGTCAATCCGTGTACTTTTAAAGTTGATAACATTCGTACCTCTTGAGATACAGCACTTTAAACATATGTAATTGTACCCAAATCTATACTAATATTATAAAGCTGAATAGTTTGTTTGTTTGTTTGAACGCGCTAATCTCCGGAACTACTGGTTCGAATTGAAAAATTCTTTTTGGGTTGAATAGACCATTTATCGAGGAAGGCTTTAGGCTATATATAATCACGCTTAAGCCAATAAGAGCGGAGCAGCGATAAAGAATGTTTTAAAATCGGGGATTCCACGGGGACGAAGTCGCGGGCAGCAGCTAGTAGTTCAATATAGCTCTAGTCATGCCATTCATGTTAGGTTCCTTTAATTTGTTGTTGAATTGTTAATTAATAATTGCAGACACTCGAGAAATCCTGGTTAAGAATTCTTATGCATCAAGAAATAAAAAGGCAAAGAAATCAAAGTCAGTAGTGTGCACCAACAGGAATCACACAGAAAACAAAACAAAACAGCGGCCCTGGTCAAACTATAAAGCCGATGCAAGAGTTTTCTTCTACCATTTTCCTCTGTGTTGTTATCTTGCCACCAACAGTTTTCATGCA
Organism: Hecatera dysodea; assembly: GCA_905332915.2. Lineage (NCBI taxonomy): Eukaryota > Metazoa > Arthropoda > Insecta > Lepidoptera > Noctuidae > Hecatera > Hecatera dysodea. Next base: position 12,257,463 of record HG995310.1, on the reverse strand, counting down.
ACAAAAACTTGTTGCTAAAGCAGTGTTGTGCAACTACTGTACTGTATTAATATATTGTTATTTTTAAGAAGTGGCCAGTTCAAGTGTGAAAATTTGTAGGACGTTTACAGGCTCGTGTATATACATAATATATGACAGGTTTATTTTTGTCAGGTCAATTATTTTGGGTCAGTTAAGACTTGTTGTTTACACACGGGTTTAAACACATAGAGTTATAAATCTCTTGGTATAAAATGTTTTGCATTGGCCAAATTAGATTTCGTAGCGCTTTTCAACCCTGTAATGAAGGTTGCGAAAGTCATTCGACTCATAGAATGCCATTTGAAAAACTTTATATAAAACTAACTAGCTGCTGTCCGCGACTTCGTTCCCGTGGAATCCCCGATTTTAAAACATTCTTTACCGCTGCTCCGCTCCTGTTGGCTTAAGCGTGATGATGTATAGCCTAAAGCCTTCCTCGATAAATGGTCTATTCAACCCAAAAAGAATTTTTCAATTCGAACCAGTAGTTCCTGAGATTAGCGCGTTCAAACAAACAAACAAACTCTTCAGCTTTATAATATTATAGTATAGAGTAAAAAAAAACAAAACGTGTAAAGGAAGCTTGAGATCGAAGAGTTACGATCGACTTGACGTCGTCTGGCCATACGAAACTATACCGCTGAATATTTTAGCGCGGTCTTCGAGGTGTGCTTCTTAAGCTACTTTCTGCAGAAATAATTGACAATTCAGATATAAAGAAAAGAAAGAATAATATTTATTCAGCACATATGTACATGAAACACGCACGGTACACGGTAAAAAAAAAGAAAAAATAGTTATGACAAGAACTAAGTGTGTGTCGCACGGCTGCACTAAATAAGTTCATTTCAGCGATATGTCAGACAGACTGATGCTGTCTGACGCTGGTGGAGCAATATATTTTAGTGGGTACTTTAAAAGAAATGAGAATTTATATCTCGTACATGCTTGCATTCAGCGAAGGCAAATAATATCAACCATATGGGCTAATCAAGGCCGCGGTGAGTCCGTCGATGGGTGATAATCTTGACATACCGAGATGCCTCCGTGCCTCGAAAAACACTTTGGTCCTGGCTATCATTTGAACATACATAGTATAACCAGACTTTGAATGTTCCCACTGCTGGAACACAGGCCTCCTCTCTAGGAGAGGGAATGGGCCGTAATCCACCACGCGGGCCCAGTGCGGGTTGATGAATGTCACATGTCTTCGAATTTTTGGTTCTAGGGTATGCCGATTTCCTCACGATGTTTTCCTTCACCGTTTTGAGAGCAGTGGTGATGAAATTAATTACACAAAGTAATGCACCTGGCTGGGTTTGAAACCGCGACCTACAATTCGTAAGTCGGAGCCGTTACCACTCGGCCACCACTGCTCATGATACTGATGCTTTGAACATCTTTGACAGATATTATTTCTTGCTAAAAAATGTATAGTTACTCCGTTACTTAACTGGGTTGTGGAGGTCATATAGGTATAAGTGGAGTCGCTGTATCCGGTTAGACAGGGAAAAGGATAAAATTGATTACATTTCTACAAAGTACTCGTCAAATTGACGTTTATCTCTCAGTAAATAAATCTCTTAATAAAGAGAAACCCGTCAGCGCCAGTTCCATCTAAAGCCATCTTTACTTACACGTAAAGCCAGCGATACCTTGCACAAGACATGTTCAAACAAGTTCCTACAATAAGTGATGTGGGCCACTTATCTTGGCCTAAAGTTCACGTGACCCACGTCATGACTGGCTTTTGAATTTAATGCTTTTGTGGGACGCGTAACTTTGAGTGGACGGTTTTATATCGCTATTGATTGTTTGAAGAGTATCTCTTCTAGTAAACTTGATGACTGAAATTGTGTGTTCTTTTGTTTCTGGTCCCAGTATGCTACTTGTTGTCTAGCATAGGTTTTACTGGAGGGCAATCTTCTATTTGAAAGGCAACAGTATAATTGATTACTAGCGGTTTATTATTTCTACTTGAAAGTGCACATACAATTAATTATCTTTTGAGTTTATAGAAATAAATAAATATGGATCCTCAGAACTGTCAAACGACTAGCCTTCGTAATGGCATGCGGTAAGCGAAAGATAAAATTTGCAATAAAGTACATTGACCTTTCCGCAATATATCTTGGTAGGTATCCGAAAAATACATTTTCAGTTTTTTTTACTAGAAAATGTAAAAGATGATGATTGTTGCTCTTTCAGGACAACTTTATGTCTTGATATCTGTTTTAGAAATAATGTCAATAAATGAAGGGAGGTTAATTACCGCTATAAAATTTTGGCACCCTTCACAGTACTGAGTACTTAACAAGCCTAATATATTCACACAGATGGTACACAGTCTCTTCTCTCTTGGAGGCTATCATCCCGCGAACTGGCCCAGTGCAAGTCAGTGGATGCCACATGTTTTCGAATAAACATTCGATTTTAGAACATGCTGTTTCCCTCACAGTTTTGAGAGAATGAAAGCAGTTATCATTTGGTACGTAGAGATGTGGTGGTAGCAGTTAATCGTGTCAAAGCCTTTTCATACGTCGATGAGCAAAACCGCCAATGTCAATGAAAATTACAAATTTCACAGATACTCGAAAGTGACATTTAACGATGGTGGCCATTGCGAATTGTAACGTTAGGGTTGCGAAATTAACCAGGCCCGGGTCGACGGCTCGTCGTGTACCACGCGCGCCATAAAGAGCTGTTAACAACGAAGACGGGGCCCAAAGGAAGGACGGGGGGGGGCTGTCAGTGCCTGCTAGGGTTGCGGAATTTGTTCGAAAGAGTCACGGCGCTGGAACGCACAGGGCACAAGAAGGATCACGGGTGAATTTTAGTCAGTAAGAGTCTGACACTTTCGCTTCCTTCCGCACCCTTCCGCTCCGCCCAGAGCGGGAGAAGTCATTTGATGACTTCCCATCCAAAAAAACAAAAAAGGGTTGCAAAAATTGTTCGACAGAGTCACCGCGGCTCTAGAACGGAAAGGGCACTACGAGGAATACGACACTCCCTTCCTAGTGGGAGAAGTAATTTGAAGATTTCCCATCCAGAAAAATACAAAAAAAGGCCTAACGGTGGAGACATTCTATTTGTAAATCTAAATAGTATTGCATTTAATTGAAGACTGTGCATAATTTCACATGACGCTTTTTTATTTTAATAAAAATCTCAATGAATAGCCTGACAATTTGATAAATTGAAGGACAATGAATAACGGAATCTAACAAATAATTTTACCCAGTTTCTGCCAAGCCATCTTAATATTCTTAATTTAATGAGTTATTCGGAACAAAGCCATAACTAAGTTTGGTATAGATACTACGCGAGCCTGTTTTAATGTAATTTTCTTTCGTTCGTCTTGGAAGCTAATTACGAAAAATAATTATGTAAGGAAGTGTCGTTAATGAATATCTATTAACGTTGTATTTTTTATTGCCTAAATAAATTAACGCAGAAATTATCTTGTTTACCTAGATTCGTTTATAAGAATTCGTCTATACTAATATTATAAAGAGGAAAGATTTAATTGTTTGTTTGTATTGAATAGGCTTCGAAACTACAGAACTGATGCTCATGAACTCCACGACCTCATCCCCCCTTCTACCATAGGACATCTAGACGCACTGTAAGTTACCATCCCTACCTTGTTGCTATTCCACCAATTCGCACCAAGCATTTCCAATCGTCTTTTGTAATGCGCATAGCAAAGGAGTGGAACTCTCTGCCTACGTCTGTGTTTACGAACGCATTCAACCCTAATCTCTTCAAAGTTAGAAGGAACAGGCTTCTTCTGGGTAAGCTCATTCGATCGTCGACTTTGTCTGTCACCCGCGACCTAAACTAGAGTCAAGAGCATATCCATCTGACAATAATAAAAAAAAATATTTCAAAAATTCTTTCACTCTTGTGAAGCTACACTATCCCCAGGTGAAAAAGCCCATATTTTATCCCCACGTTCCCACGGGAACGGGAACTATGCGGGTAAAACTGCGGTGTGCTGCTATTTGTCAAATAAAACAGAAATACAGGTGAAAATAAACAATAACTATTGCGTACAGATGTTTACGACACGGTTGGCCGTTGGCTGCTGTGTGTCAAAGATTCCATTCCATTTCTAAGGCTGTCTGTCCATTGATGAAGTTGTGGACTATGCGGAGCTAGGCTGAGTTCACGCGACGGGTCATTTGAGGGTATGGTCGGTCTTTTTCGCTTACCTGCTCTGCTGCCTCGCTTCGTTTCCCAGTTTTGTATGATATTTTATACCAGTTCGCAAATCATTTTCCACTGAGGCGGACCGGACATTTTATGGAACTCTATTGATAAATATTGGCACAATTCCACTCCGCTCCTCTCCTCTCCGCTTCAGTGGACCAACATCCTTAATTCAGTTGTTTTTTAGCTTAGGAAAAGTTGTCAGGTTTTAATCCTGTTTGTTAGTTATCGCATCACATGGAAACAAAAATTGTATGGCCTACAGATAGTTATTCCGGGTCTGACTGTTTGTGTATGTGAGCGTATGTGTTTGTTAACGCACCCATAATACAGGCGAAATTCCTAGTGAGGGCAAAGTAAAAAAAAGACACGATTTATGCGACAAGTAAAATGTTATATGGCTAGAAAAATGATGAATTTTGAAATGACGTCAAATATTATGAAGAAGAAGTCATTCTGAGACGAAGCAAAATTTTTAAATTGGACCGGGGAAAGAAGGATATTGAAATATCCTCTTTACGAACGAACATATATTCCAACTTGAAACCAACCTTGTGGTCAAAAGGACAATCACTAGGCAATGGACGCTTATTGTGGTCGTCGACGCCTTTATTCTGTACTAGCTTCTGCCCGCGACTTCGTCCGCGTGGAATAGTTACTAACCCCAAATTCTTTGTGATATTGATTCGTTGGTGAGAGAAGTGGTGGGAGGTGCCGGCGTGACGGCACATGCATTGGTAGCAAGCGCGTGAGCTGGACAGTACTTGGACATTGCAACATTACTTTATTTTTCTAAAATAAAATAATGATTCTAAAATAACAGAAGCCTCAGTCCTCATTACATCAACTACCTGTCATTAAAAGTCCCGTCAAAATCGGTCCAGCCGTTTCAGAGACTAGCCCGAAGAAACAGATAGACATACAAACAAAAATTGTAAAAAATGTTATAGTTATGCTTGTAGTAAAAAGCGGTTATTTCAATATTACAAACAGACGCTCCAATTTTATTTAGCCAAAAGCCAGAAAATCTGACTCCAGTCTTGCCAAGAAGTACCGTGTTATCAGTTAATGGCTTGTGGAGGTCTGGTAGGCAGCTGCTCCACGTAAAGTACTGCTATTCAGCTGAATCCAGTTTGACTGGAAGCCGATCCCAATATAGTTGGGACAAGGCTAGAAAGATGAGGTAACACATCTAACCCTTGGTAGGACTGGCTATCAGGGTTTTAGGCTTCTTCGAATGACAGCCAGGATCAACTGTAGATACTTTACGAGACACGACGTACTCTTTGTATAAAATAAATGGCCACGCATTTACGGATCGATCTATCCAAGCGTAAGCGTATCTTAGCCTTGATGGATCGACCTGCCTGGCGAACCTGCACAAACCTAACTAATAAGCCGGTTTTTTTTTCAGAGGCTCGGACGTCCGGTAGACTGTTTGGCTGTCCGTCTGTCACAGCCAATTTTCTCCGAATCCACTGAACTAGTTCTGTCGAAATTTGGTACACATACATATGAACTTTCTGTGATCCAAACACGGACGTGTTATGTAAATAAATATATATTTTTTAGTATTTGTTTACTTTTGGGGGATAAAGTAGGCAATTACTAAAATAGTTTTTCCAAACTGTACAGTGTGACAGGGCTCATTTGTAGATCTTTGACATTCTTTAAGATGGTTATAACCCAAAATGGCAGACTCTCCATGTAAAATATTGGTATTCAGCAAGTTCAAGTTTTTTTTTCTGGATGGGAAATCATTAACCAGCGGAAGGGAGTGTCAGACTCTTACTGACTAAAACCCACCCGTGAACCTTCTAGTGCCCTTTGCGTTCCAGGGCCACGCTGACTCTTTCGAACAAATTCCGCAACCCTAGCAGGCACTGACCCTATGGGGTCCCTAAGCCTGGAAGCCAATGATCCTCAACAACTTTAACTTTACTAACGTTTCTTTTTTATCCAGAGAGTATTCTACCCTCCGCGTACCGTCTACTTTAGTGCATCCAATTATCACAGTATGACTTGTTTAATACCAAAATTCTGACCAAAACCAAGAACTTCTGCCACAATTTTGACCGAAGTCAAACTGACCTAATTTCACTAGTTTGTAAGATTAGTTCCCAACAACATATATTATAAAGGCGGTTAGAACTTCACCGACTAATATGTTGTGATTTATTAGTATGGCAACACGCCAAGCAAGTTACACTAATGAAATTCGTTTCAGCTAGTGTTCGTTAGAATTTTGACATGTTGTGCAGTAATTTACAATATTATTACAGCGAATACGATTATTATTTTATAATGTAGTTTATGATCAGTCATAACTGTCATCAACATTTTGCCAATCTGAACAGAAATTAGCTGATAAGCATCAGATAGTGTAATGCACAAATATCTGTGCAAACACACGTGCATCTTATAGATGTTATTATCTTTATATAACTTAACTAAAATTAATTAACCTAAGGTAAACATTAAATCTAACTATACACTCAACCTAATAATAAACTAAAAACCTTCTAACTACAATATGGAGTTAGGATGAGGTTCACTTCCAGATAGCGATGCGGGCGAGTTGATGCCATATTCTATCTTATATAATTACTAGTAGCACCCCGCGGCTTCACCCGCATAAGTTACAACCCCGTAGGAATATCGTTGTAAAAATTATCCTAATATTAATCACAGTTATGACTCATCTTTATGCCAAATTTCATCTAAATCTGTTCAGTAGTTTTTGCGTGAAAGAGTAACAAACATCCATCCATCCATCCATACTTACAAACTTTCGCGTTTATAATATTAGTACGATTATGTTGTAAAAAGCGTCTATCTGTTGCCGTTATCATATTAAGCAAAAGCGAGCAAAAAAAAAAATACTGTTGCGCGCCAGAATTAAACAACGAAGATGGTTGCATTCGGTACTAGTAGCGCCATCTAGTATCGAGTAGCAGAACTATTGAAGTCAAGGACCTTCGCGATTTTTCTATGCTAGAATTCTCGGACCTTAGTCGGTCGCGACCGATATGTACGCGAACTTTCTGGAGTTCTACTCGGCGCCCTATATAAGGCCGGCACATGTGCCGACCGAGTCAGTATTGGAATTGCGATACAAGTGATAACTTCGAGAGCGATCTTCGACTGCGAACTCAAGTTATTAATAGTGCGATTGTGTTTTGTGATTAGTGAGTTATAGTGTAATTAGTGTGGTGTAAATTAAAGTGTCATTTTTGGTTATTGAATCGGCTGATTTTAATTGTAACGAACCCGAAGCTCGTAACAATACATTTGTTGTTTGGGAGCCCCTTAAATATTCATTTCATTCTATTTCATAAATTATGAAATTCTGTTGCTGCTATAAGCAACAGAATTTCATAATTTATGAAATTTTCAACTGTCTACCTATCACGGTTCATGAAATACAGCCTGTAGTGCTATTCTGTAAGAACTCACGTGCGAATACGATTCATATCTCATTTTCGATTACACTTCGAACTAAAGTAAAAGTATTTGATATTCTGACTGTCAAGTTAAATAACTTTTCACTTAAAAGTAGTTCGCTTCACCTATGTTCTCACTTAGTGGCGTTAGCGTAGTTTTCATCAAGTTACAGAATACCAAATACAGTTTTCACCGCAGAATCAGAAGTGAGCACTGGAGTGAGTTCTTACAGAATAGCATTGCTGGTGACAAATAGACGGACGGACAGCGGAGTCTTAGTAATTGGGTCCCGGTTTATCCTTCGAGTACGGAACCCTAAAAAATAACTAACTAGGAAACTCCAGCTAAAATCGGTCATCTTCAAACACATCTTCCTTAACCTCTAAGCCATCACTCTCTCTGCCTACGCATACTAAACAATTTTATCACCAAAATACCCCAAAAGATTTTTGTTAATAAGTTTCTTCTAATCCTTAAATCTTAGGTCAACTCGCTGCATAGCTCATTAGGGACTCGATGGCTTGGAAGTAATTTGCGCGCCGAAGTTAGCTATCGAAGGCAATGTTGTCGTACTAATGTACAGATATACTAAGGGTATAGCGAAAATTACTGCCCTGTTGGTCCTAAATTCAATATTCAAGTAGGGCTAAGTTAATCTTGGTTTTTGACCAGAAACGTCTTCCACACAATTTGTCCAGGGTTCGGAATTTGTTGGAAAGATTCATCACGGTCCTGGAACACAAATTGCATTATGCGGCGGCGACCTCTCGCGCCCGGCCCTGGTTCAAGCAAGCAATGGTCTGGAGCGAGGAGGCATGGGAAGCGGTCGCCTCCTTCTGCGAAGCAGTAATGCTAGCGAAGGAGGAGGCGGAACGCGTGCGAGAGAGGGAAACCTCACGCCCCAGCCGCCGCAACAGAAGAAGACGCCCCGGGCGTCGGGAAACGCAGGGCGATTCCTGGCCACCGTAGGCGCGTGCCTGCGGATGGCGGGCTATGGGTGGCTCGCCGTCCGATAGCAACCAGGCCCGAGTCGACGGCGCGTCGTGTTCCACGCGTACCTCAAAGAGCCGTCAGCAAAGCAGACGGGGCCGCATAGGGTCAGTGCCTGCTAGGGTTGCGGTATTTGTTCGAAAGAGTCATCGCGGCCCTGGAACGCAAAGGGCACAAGAAGGATCACTTTGGTTTTAGTCAGTAAGAGTCTGACACTCCCTCCCGCTCCGCCCAGAGCGGGAGAAGTCATTTGATGACTTCCCATCCAAAAAAAAGGCTGCGGTGACTCTATCGAACAAATTTCGCAATCTTGGCAGTTGGCAAGAGCGCTCCTAGTCAAATTCGATTTATTTAGCATTAAAGGCATTGGTCTACAGCCAAAACCGTAAACAACATTGACACTAATAACTCAATTAGGAGAACTTCACGAATAATTTAACTGACTGTCTTAATTCCGGTCACCCATCCAATTACGGTCTGATCCTAACCGAAGCTTTACTTCATTATCCTAATGACACGGTCCCCAAATTAATTATGTTACGCAGTTTACAATGTCTTGGAAATAAAAGACTTATGTTTTGAGATTGTTACTTGATTTTAGTTTTTACTTTTTGGTTTTACGATGGCTGATCATAATATATAATTGTGTAGGTACCAGTAACGATTCAAATGAAAGTTTTGTTTTTATGTTTTCTCTATCAAGACGTCTCTGCTAAGAAGAAAAAGTTAAAGATTGATGTTATATTAAGTCGTAAATATTTTCTTTTTCAGCTGTCAGAAGATTGTGAACTCCAGAAGATGTATAAAACTTGTCTAAATGTAAGGAAATTCGAAGTGTTTTGACAGTTGTTTGCTTCTGTGATTTAAATGCGAACGTTCCTTAAAATAGCATTTCTAATTGGTTGTTTTTTTTAAAGATGGGAACTATCAAATGGCTTCTCCAGTTCTGGGTGGAGCGGGAGGGAATGTCAGATTTCTATTCACTTAAACCCACCCATGTTCCTTCAATATGCGATCCAGGGCCGCAGAAATTCTTTCGAACAATTCCGCAATCCTTTTTTTTTTTTTTTTTTTTTTTTTTTTTTTCTGGATGGGAAATCATCAAATGACCCCTCCCGCCCTGGGTGGAGCGGTAGGGAGTGTCAGACTTTTACTGACTAAAACCCACCCGTGATCCTTCTTGTGCCCTATGCGTTCCAGGGCCGCGGTAACTCTTTCGAACAAATTCCGCAACCCTAGCAGGCACCGACCCTATGGGGCCCCGTCCTCGGTGCTGACGGCTCCTTCGGCGCGCGTGGAACACAACGCGTCGTCGACTCAACCTGGTATCGGACGGCGAGCCACCCACGCTCACCGTCCCCAGGCATCAGCCACTGCGCAATAGCACAGCGGCCGACTTGTCTCTGGAGGGGGCCGAAATGGGACCATTACTGGCACTCCATCTCAGCACCCTCCTGAGTGTTGGGAGTCGCAGCACCCGCAGCAGAAGCGGCAGTGGCGGCGACAGAAGCCGCGGCGGCGGCAGAGGCGGCGGTGGCGGCGGACCTCTTGCCCCTGGTCGGGGCGGATGGCGCGCAGGCCCTTCCCCCAGCCCAGTGCTCGGCCGGCTTGCCAGCAGCCGCACATGCACTGCAATGCGGCGTGGCCTCGCACGAGCCAGCCTTATGACCGGGCTGACCACAGCGGAAACAGAGTCCGCTGCGGTCGACCTCCGAGGGGCACATAGCTCCCGTGTGGTTACCCACATGGCAGCGGTAGCACCTCAGAGGTCTGGGTTCCAGCAGTTTTACCCGCGCAGACACCCATCCCACCAGGAGCCTTCGGCCCCCCGACACAGTTCTGGCCGCCGTCACGGGGCAGCTCACCACAAGGGTTTGCATGCCCGTGTTGTCAGGCCGGAGGGTGCCCGCCTTGACGAGCTCGGCAGAGCACCCCCCAGTCCTGGCGACGGCGGCCACAACTTCCTCCTCCGTAACGGAGTCATCCAGGCCCACTATGCGCATGTCGATGCGCCTAGTCGGCCTGGACACCCGGACCTCGTCCGCGGGTAAGACCGCCCTCAGCTTTTCGGCCAAGGCGTCCGCGAACGGGCCACTCTCCGCTCCGGCGAGCTCGAGCTTGCGGGCACCGGTTAGGGTCCTCCTGACCCCGATGCCCCCGCTGATGCCCAGCTCCTGGAGGCTCACCGCCTCCTTCGCCCGCTTCAGTACGGCGAGATACGTCACGCCCCTCTGTTCCGCTTCCGGCTGCAGTGTAAGCACCACAGCCGCGGATTTCGGGGCGCGAAGCCTCGCCGCAATGGCGTTGGCCTTCCGCCGCTGCCTCCTCGCTTTATTTTTGGCCGCTTTCGCGGCCTGCCGCTTCTGACCGGCAACCTGCCACTCGGCCTCGGCCGCAGGAGGGTCCGAGGGTGGGGGTGGGGGCGGTTGCGGCGCCACTGGCGCAGCAGCCTTAGCCGCTCCCCCTCCAGCCTTCCTCCTACCCCTCTTCGCCGGGGCCGACTTCGTCGTCGCCGGCGTCGCAGGTGCCGGCGCCATAGGCGCCGGCGCGGCTCCTCCCTTGAATTCCGCAATCCTGGAGTTTGCTTGTCAGCAGTAAATGCTTTTTTATTACAGTTCGGTATTTACCTATAATTCCAGCCGTAAATTATAACACATCGACTTATTAGGAAGAAAACTCTCACACAGTTGCCAGTATCAGTGAAAACGAGCAACAAAGCCGAACTTTAAAAAAAAACCTTTTTACAAAAAATAAAACCGACTTCTAAACAAAAAAAAAAAACAAAAATTACAAAATAACTTTAATTTCGGAACTCGGTGTTTTTGGTTGCTTCATGTTTTTGAACACACCGACTTCCGAAATTAAAGTTATTTTGTAATTTTTGTTTAGAAGTCGGTTTTAATTTTTGTAAAAAGTTCTTTATTTTTCCCTTTTTAGTGGTTCACTCCCAGCTAGACATACCCATCACAGCGTACGTGGTATAAATTGGTGTAAACAATAAACAAACATGCGATTTCAGCTATCCCGACAGATTTGCTATCATTTATTGAAATTAACAAAAAATCGCTTGTTCGATTTCGATAAAATTTTCATGGGACCATTTGGGAAGTATACCCTTTCCAACAAAGAATTCTTCAAATCGGTTGGCAAGCGACGGAGATATGCGCGAACAAACATTAAAAAAAAAAACATACAAACATCCGAATTGAGAACCTCCTCCTTTTTTAGAAGTCGGTTAAAAACTTTGGAGCTAAATAGCAGCGACTAGGTACTGTAGACTATAATATTTGTATTATGCTTCATTCTAAGGCGATTGACCGCATTACAAGGTGGACACAGATATTTTCAACTTTTTTTTTATAAACCCCCGCTGTAATCCAATTCCACGTTGGTGCGTGATGAATTATGTGATCGACGATAAAGCACGTTTAACCAGAGGTTACCTATTTACTGTTAATTTAGATTGCCGGAAGGGCCGACCGTAGAAGGTTATGCATTGACCTTATTGGTGGTTATCCTTCAAAAAGGTCAGTTGCGTAGTACTCGCAACCTTGTTTGGTGCATGAATGAGAACGAAGCAAAATGAGTTTGTAAGGAACGAGATATTTCTGCCGCGATGTTACTGTATTTGTAAAAAAAAATATGTTTTTATTTTACAGTCAGCCACACGTTGGTAGGTCTGTATGAGTATATATAGAGTAACACGGAGTTTAAATAGTATATTAATCTTTATACTTTGAATTGTTTTATAGTTTCCTTTTTTTTTCTTTGCATTGTCGTCACATTTAGAAGCAACAAGGATATCAAGGTTATGCAACACAGAACATGATTTAAAAGAGTGTCCGTGGAGTTTCTTGCACGATCTTCTCCAATAGAGATCTACGTTTTGACGCGTGCAGATAGCTTCACCTCTTTCGACTTGATAATTCAAACGTGTCTGTAAAGGGTTTAATTGAAATAAATGCTTTGAGTTGAGTATAAAAATCCACGTTGAACTGATTTTGCCAACTCTGACGTGGTGACAAAAACAAAAGCCTTTTCTTCCCTTCGCGTTTCCCCGCGTCGCAATTTAAATTGACCCTTTTTTATCAGATAGTTAATTAAACAGTCGTACTGGTACTTAAAAAACTGGTCAAGTGCGATTTGGATTCTTACACAAAGGGGTCGGCACCGTAAAAAAACTCGATTTTTGACTGGCGGCTCGTTGATTTTTATTTTAATTATTATATGTACTTACTTTGTGCAAAAGCCATATTCTACGTAAACTACTGTGTACGTAGTAAGGATCAAGAGATATAGCTCGCTGATATACGGACAGTGGAAGCCTAGTAACAGGGTTCCTTAGATCTTTGCATACGGAACCATAAAAACGTTCAAATACAAGTCACAGATTCATCTCAGTGACAATAATAAATTAAAAGAACCTAGTAAAATGAAAGGATATTAAAAGTATTTTCGACAAACAGACGCCATGATTACGAAATCTCTTCAAAAATACGAGAATTGTCGCTCAGATTTTTCATAAAACGGGTAGCAAAAAGCCCAAGAGTCTGTATAGCGGTCTACCCGCAGAATATCTTTGCTGCGGAGTAATTAGGTCGAGGGGGTCAGATGGCAGCCACTCCAGCAGAGAATCATACTATTCCGTAGCATCTCGTTATAGCAGAACAGAAACCAGGCGACTTATTATGACGTCTTAAATCCATCATGATTTCTGTGTCAGAGAGAGAAAGAGTTGCACAAGACGAATAGCACTATCTCTTTCCCTCACACGAATCATGATAGCATTGGCACTTCGTAATACGGCCACTGAGCGTAATATCAGTCTTATACCCTGAAGAGGTCAGCATTGATGAAGGTATAAAAAAATTCGGAAGTAACATTAAGTTCAGTGTAATATAAGTACACATATTAATTGATAAATCTTGGGCACAAAATCCAGACTCATTGTCAGACTGTTTCCTTGAAAACCCCAAAAGCGATATGTTCTTGCTGGGAAACTCGGCATTATATATTTTACTAGCTGCTGCCAGCGACTTCGTTCCCGTGGAATCCCCGATTTTAAAACATTCTTTATCGCTGCTCCGCTCCTATTGGCTTAAGCGTGATGATATATAGCCTAAAGCCTTCCTCGATAAATGGTCTATTCAGCCCAAAAAGAATTATACAATTCGAACCAGTAAGTAGTTCCTGAGATTAGCGCGTTCAAACAAACAAACAAACAAACTCTTCAGCTTTATAATATTAGTATAGATTTGGTGTTGGGTATTTATTTATTCTATTAATCTCAAAGAAAGGTCTGACAAAATTTAAAAGCTTTCTGAAAATATATGAAAAAGCATATATTATGCGATTAACGAATACCTAACTAACACATTTTAAAAACCTTTTTTTATCTTTTATTGTTATAATTTATTGGTTTGACAATTTATGCTAGAATTTATTATTACTGTTATTTTTTAATTTTTATTTTTATTGTATTGACAATCTGATTCAGAAATATTTAATAAAGTGTGATGATTGTTTGATATTACTCGTAATTTATTACTATCAGCATGTTTGTACCAAGAAAATATTTGTTCGCCGATGACGGTTAGACATAACGTTCTTTAATAATTATGAACTCTGTACCTAATCAACAAATAAAAAATATTTGTATTTGGACATGACTGAAAGAAATAAAGTGCAATACTAGGCTTTACGTGCTTTTCGAGATACAGTGTAATACCACGAACTTCCAAACTTCGAGCTGTTACTCAGAACCCTAATGACACTATTTTCCCAGGGCCCCAAGTCTGCTATTTTTATAAATTTGTCATTCCAACACGATACCATTGTCACTTTGCTAAAAGTTCGTAATCTGCTAAATTCATAATGATCGATCATTGGTCGGTCAGTGGTCTAGTAATACTTTTTGATAACCGAGCTATTAAAAGCAATGACGTCCTAATGGCAGGTTACTGATCAAAGGAACTGTTAAAATGTTAGCAGATTACTGCATACGTCTGCTTTTTTTTTATAGGACTACTTGCAGTTCAGTGCACTAAGGCTGGTTACTGCTCAACCGGACAATGAATACGTCTGTGATTCATTTGTCATTATGTACGAGATTACCATTCTATGCCATTTCTTTCAATGGAGTGTCAGTGTTTGAACATTGGAAAGTCATAATAACGCTTTTATATTAGTAGATTACCAAACTTGTAAAAATCAACCATTATGTAAACAATGATAGATCATTCTGACACTATTGTAATAGCAGACTTGAGGCCCAGGAACCCATACTTGGCAGGAACCACGGGATCAACGGTGCAGTTAAAACGTTGACTGAGAGACAACTTGTCGTGCGGTTTTGTGTCTGCTTGTATTCCTGAACCATAAATAAATAAACTAGACAGTACCTTATATTTACCGTTTGTAATCATGAAAATGGTCTAGGCTGACACGGAGCAAGAGTTACACGATTGGCTTTCTGTGAAGCAATTCAATTTAGACATGGAACAAACATTGTATCGGTCAACAGTACAGTTAACAACACCATTTTCCATGAAGCAAATAGTTTTCTTTTTTCCAGTGAGTAGTATTTTTTTGATGTCACATAGTTTTCTCCATAGTAAAAGCTTTTAAGGGGGTAAAACACTCATGTCCTAACAGCATACTTTTGAGTATTTTATATCCTACTAATATTATGAACGCAGAAGTTTGTAAGTATGGCTGGATGTTTGTTACTTCTTCACGCAAAAACTACTAAACGGATTTGGATGAAATTTAGCACATAGATGGTTTAAGATTTTACTCCGGTATTCCAACGTGATCGAAACATGCGGGTGAATCTGCGGGGCGCTGCTAGTCCACTGTTCTAAAAATTGTCACTACTTCAAATCATATACATATATGTCAATATGAACAACATTACTTTCGCTAAATTGTCAATTTCTCTGACTTTGTTTGTATATGCACGAGTAATTTCAAGGTCTGCAATGCATAGTTGCTATCTTACGTAAGACGTTAATTAATTATTATTGGAAACCTCGAATTTGAGCGCAATCTCACCTGAGAGAGCTTTCCTAGAAGTAACCTATTGACTCATAGACCTCCACATTCTAGCTAGCAGGCCCAGTATGTAGAATATAGTACGCCCAATAAGTAGAAGAAGACGCCCCGGGCGTCGGGAAACGCAGGGCGATTCCCGACCACCGTAAGCACGGGCCTGCGGATGGCGAGCTATGGGTGGCTCGCCGTCCGATAGCAACCAGGCCCGAGTCGACGGCATATCGTGTGCCACGCGCGTCTCAAAGAGCCCTCAGCAAAGAAGACGGGGCCCCATAGGGTCAGTGCTTGCTAGGGTTGCGGAATTTGTTCGAAAGAGTCACCGCGGCCCTGGAACGCAAAGGGCACAAGAATCACAAGGATCACAGGTAGGTTTTAGTCAGTAAGAGTCTGACAATCCCTTCCGCTCCGCCCAGAGCGGGAGAAGACATTTGATGATTTCCCATCCATGTGCTATAACTATAGCACACCCACTTGCCTTCACAGAGGTGCAACTGCACCTCAGTCTAACTCTTCGGTATACTTTTAATCCTTTCTTATTCTTTGCATACTTCTAACTATACTATTTGGGTCTAGTATGTGTAAACTTTTATTCATCCTTTAATCAATCAATCAATGATTTACATGACGGTGGCATCAAAATTGCATTCAAAGCCAGCCTGAATTCTAAGCCTGTTTAATGAAACACCAAAGTCAAACACATGCTTTGTAAACGTCAAAGTGTCAAAGCAATTCATCAACACACAATCAATGCGTATGACAGACGTACAATGCTGCTAATCTAGGACATTTCGACGGAGATTATAATAATTAGTACGTAGGTAATCGTATTGTGGTTCAGTTCACTTCAAAGATAATGCAGCAAGATCATTTTATGCATGTTGTGTTTGCGATTAGAGCTCGTTGCTATTTTCTTTGATTTAATTGTCCCGGCTGTCATTGATAGACGTTTGACAGTCGTTTCGGGTGATCAGTAGGCAGAAAATTAGTCACAAGTCTTGTTAAGGGTAATTGCATTACATAGTTATGAAGGTCAGACAGACAATCGCTTACTCGCTGCATAGAAAATACGGGACGAGTGCATCCATTTAACTGGTTTTTTGCCACAACATGGTTGGGAAAAGGCTAAGTAGTTTTTTTTTTGTTTGAACTATTTTGTTATTACGTATTTTTGCCTTCAGCGTGGTTACATGAGCGTAGGGTTCTTCTCTAATCATAAAATATTCATGCGCATAGTTAATTTCAGAACTTGCCACAATTATTGCAATAAGCATTCTTTTGCAGTAAATCTTTATGATTCTTGGCATTGTCTAGTGGATCAGACAAATAGTAAATGACAATTATTTTTAAGTGGTTTAAAAATAACACTTTAGATATCCAATCTTTTTTGGGTATTGCAAGCTAGATGAGGCCGGTGTTTTCTAGACAACTACCAGTCAAGAAGAAATAAAGAAAAAAACTCAGATATTAAAGTCTGTTTTAAACGTCATACAATCCGTACTGGTCAAATCATATGAGAACCACGTAGGTTAATGTCTGAGGTGGTTCTTTGAGGAAGGTGCCACGATTTCAGTGGACCTGTTAAGACAAGCATTTGTCCATGGGGTTTAAAGAAATCGTCTGTGTTTCCGAGCGCATTCAACCCTAAACTCTTCAAAGTTAGAGTGAACAGGTTTCTTCTGGGTAAGCTCATTCTATCGTGGACTTTGTCTCTGCCACCTTTTTTTTTTCTGGCTGGGAAATCATCAAATGACTTCTCCCGCTCTGGGCGGAGTGGAAGGGAGTGTCAGACTCTTACTGACTAAAACCCACCCGTGATCCTTCTTGTGCCCTTTGCGTTCCAGGGCTGTAGTTATTCTTTCGAACAAATTCCGCAACCCTAGCAGGCACTGACCCTATGGGGCCCCGTCTTTGTTTCTGACGGCTCTTTGAGGCGCGCGTGGAACACGACGCGCAGTCGACTCGGGCCTGGTTGCTATCGGACGGCGAGCCACACATAGCTCGCCATCCGCAGGTCCGCGCCTACGGTGGCCGGGAATCGCCCTGCGTTTCCCGACGCCCGGAGCGTCTTCTTCTGTTGCGGCGGCTGGGGCGTGAGGTTTCCCTCTCACGCACGCGTTTCGCCTCCTCCTTCGCTAGCATTACTGCTTCGCAGAAGGAGGCGACCGCTTGTCTCTGCTACCTGCGATCTAGACTAGAGTCAAAAACGAATCCATCTGACAGTAAAAATTAAAAAAAACCCTATGTTTAGGTCGGCTTCCAGTCTTGATGCAACTGAATAACCAGTACATTAAGCTGAGCCCCTATCTTATTAGCCCTACATAATACTAATCTTAATAATTTCCCGGTATTCCCAAACGCCTTAAAGCTACTAACACTGAAGTAAACGCTATCCATGGCCATCTAAATCTCTTCATAAAATACCATTGGATGCAATCATGGTTTTGTAACGGATGGCCAAACAATAAAGATATCATTATTATTGGAGGATAAAGTTTATGAGCCATGAAGTCGTAAATACACCTAATATTGGTATTGATTGGGAAATAGCGACTAACCATATTTATCTCCTCTGTTTGGCGATGTTATGTGCAATAAAGACTATCGTGTTTTAGCAAACCTTTTTTGTATTGATGGGAAGTCATCAAATTATTTTTCCAATCTGGGTGGAGTGGAAAAGAGTGTCAGATACTTACTGACTAAAATCCACCTGTCTTCCTCCTAATACCCTTTGCGTTCCAGGGCCGCAGTGACTCTTTCAATGAATTCCACAACTCCAGCTGGCACTGACCCTATGTGGCCCCTTCTTCTTTGTTTACATGGCTATGAGTGGCGTGTCGACCCGGGCCTGGGTGTTATCGCATGGTAAGCAACCTATCGCTCGACATCCGCAGGCCCGCGCCTACGGTGGCCGGGAATCACCTTGCATTTCCCGACGCCCGACGCTTCTTCTTCTGTTGCGGCGGCTAAGGCGCGTGCATGGTTTCCTCCCTCGCGCGGTCTGCTTCCTTCTTTGCTGGCATTACTGCTTTGCAAAAGGAGGTGACCACTTCCCATGTCTCCTCGCTCCGAACCATGGATTGAGCCAGGGCCACCAGAGTAGCCGCAGCCGATCTCTTCGAAGACGACACGGCGTTACTCTGCCCGAGCAACGCAGACCTCCACCATGCATACGGCCTGGAGCCCGGAGGGCATGAAGGAATGCTCCTTCTGAGCTATCTACATAGTGCGCTAAGCAGCAGCGGATTTTCACCCCAGCGTAGCGCCTCCAAGGGCCGCTCGAAAACGCCTCCAGATCCCATGGTGGCAATCGGGCAAGGAGGCTCGCCGCAACATCGGAGACCACGGTCTCCGGACCGCACACGGTATCCCTCGACCAACCAGATGGCCCTGCCCTTTGGGACGGCAAACGTTCCGATGGCGCGCTGGTAGTCGCTTCGCACATACGTCGCTTGTCACACAGTGTTTAGAAAAGCATTATCATTAATACATTTTTTATTGGTAAAACTTGGTGGAACTTGTCGTTATTTTACACGAAAGAGGTGATACAGCCAGTGCCTTGAGGACGGGAACTTCTCATCTATGTGTCACAGATTTATTTTTCAGAATTCCACGCGACCGAAGTCATGGGAACAGTTAGTGTGCAATAAAGACTCCACAGTTACGAATGTGTAGTTGATATACCAAAACCTTTAAACAGAGAGCCTAGATAGGTGACAGTCCATCAGCTATAGTGATGACTTGCATAACTTGATCGCATAACGCTACAAAATATAGGTCAAAGCTGATTATTTTCGCGGTTTCATGGTTGGTCTCTTAAATAGCTTAGTTTAGTTACTTGTGTTCGGATACCAGTTACTGTTGTGAAACGAACATATTTCGTGCAATCCCAATTTCTCAACATATATACAGTTCGTGTTTATCATGTTTTAATTTATTACACTTCTTAGTTCAAAAGATGCAACCGTAACAGCTTGTTACTTTCAGCAAACAAAAATAATAAATTCAAAGAACCATTTCCCACAGCATAAAAATTCATCTGCGTAACCCAAAACAAACGGTAAAAGAAACGAATTACCACCTTTATATTATAATAGGATATAAATAACATATTTCGATCCTCCATTTACGCGAGGAAAAGCCTGAATTATTCTTGTGTTTATTCTAATACCACGTACGGTATGGCCCTTTGGGATATTACTCAGTAAGAATTTCAAATGAGCGGCATATGCGTATATCAAGATTACCAATATGGTGTAGTAAAAAAAAAGTTTTTCTTCCGTTTTTATTATTTTGGAGAAATAATAGGAAGAATTATTGTTAAACAAACGAAAATGGGGGTTTCAGTGCAAGCTGAAAATCAATATATACAACTTTGAATTACTTAGGAACCCAAACAGAACTATTACTAAAAGAGGACTTCGTTTCAAAATATTTAAGCCCCTCAAATTAGCTAACTTATTTTTATTCTATATGAAGTTAGTGTTTATATACATAATTATATTATCTTAATTGTAGAACTTTCCAAGGTTGCGGAATTTGTTCGAAAAAATCACCGCGGTCCTGGAACGCAAAGGGCATTAGGAGGAACACGGATGAGTTTTAGTCAGTAAGTGTCTGACACTCCTTTTCACTACCGCCAGAGCGGAAGAAGCCATTTGATAATCCATAAAAAAAATTACGAGTATTTCTAGCTTATTCTTGTACGTATGGATACAAATAAACACTTCACTATAAGTTCTCAAGAGCCCATTAATGCTATTCAATATAATACACTTTTTCTGTTATTGTTTCAATGTTAACAAACTCAACTGCTTTTTTATAAAACTCGACTAGCAAGCCATCGGAAATTGTACACTGTTGTTGACAAATGATTTCCAATTATTCTCAATGAGTGTTCTTTACAACAGACAAACGAGTTTTTCTGGACTTTATTGTTTTTTTTTTATATATTTGAGTAGTAATTTTGTCAATTTGTTACATTTCACTATTTTAAGTTGATTAAAAAAAAATGTTCAATAGCTTTTGCCAGTGACGTCACCCGCTTCAATAAACACGGGAACGTACTGATGGGATAAAAAGTATTTTATATCCTAATCCAGAGGCTCTTACCTTTCTATCAGCGAATAAGACTATCAAAATTCCAAAGTATGATTTATTTATTTAACAACTTATGTAGACTCATTACATACAAAGAAAAGAAGAAGGAAATAGAAAAATAGGTACAAAGGTGATGCTTATTACCCTGGATATCTCTTCCAGCACATCTGCGAAGGAGAGCCGAATTATTTATTTATTAAAACTTTATGCACTAGTAAAAAAAACTGTACAAAGGCGGACTTAATGCCATAGGCATTTTCTACCAGTCGACCTTAGGGTAGTGCAGAGACAACATGGCAGGTGCAACATAAAATAAAGACAAACAGAGAGGGAAAAATACAATCATATATACATACATACAAATAAAATTAACAACGGCATTGAGAAAAACGAATCCTACGAATTAACGCGAATTAAAAGAGAAATGTTAGACATCGTGTATAAAAGTTATAGGTAGGTAAAATTAAAATACATATATTTGAAATATAACGTACAATACATAAATATTATCTACACTAATATTATAAAGAGGAAATATTTGTATTTTGGTGTGCGTGTATGTTTGTAATGAATAAACTCAAAAACTTTTGTGCCAAATTCTTTTTTCAATAACTCTTTCTCCATTATAAAGCTACATTCATTTGAGTAACATAGGTTATATTTTATACCCATATTGCTACGGGAACGGGACCAACGCGGGTGAAAACACGGAGCGCTGCTAGTACTGATATATTATTAAACAAGAGATCGATCACGTGATATATTGACAGATCTTGTCAATCCCGTACATTTTTGACCATTTTGACAATCGCTTTCACCACGCTACTGCCGAATGCATGTCACTTGTGGTGAAGCGTCTGGTCAATTTGTTGAGTTTCAAAGTTTATCCAAATGATTTCAACCGTCGAGACTTGATTAACTAATAAATATCGATACATACAAACTTTCACATTAAAAATAATAGTAGAAATATGATTACAGCGTCAATTGCTTTTCTTTATAATATATTTCAGAATAGCTGAAAGATAAATGTGACTTTAACCAGGTTTTTAAAGTATATCCATCATTATTTCTCCTCCCGAAACATAGCAACGCAATATAAAAATCAACTCAGATAAGTAAAATGTATGTAGACCCATATAAATTTCAATTCCGTCCAAGCTTACGCTAAAAGTAAGGCATAAAAATACAGCGGATATCTTCTATCTTCATCTCAAGGAAGAATCCGAATTAATCTTCGATTTTAATCTTAGAAAGATATTACTTTTCCCTAGGCAACGATCTTCATTACACATTTTTATTGCACAAGTAAACAATCGGAGGAAATTACAAAATTGCGTGGAATTTTATTCTTTTGTATACAATTTATTCTTGATTTGAATTAAGAGAAGTATATTTGAGAATTTTATTTTATAACACGCACACATACACACCCTATTACTATATACATAATATATACTAATATTATAAACAAGCAACGTTTGTGATTGTGTGAGGTTGTGACGTTGTAAGGGGTAATCTCTGGATCTACTGAACCGATTTTCAAAATGATTTCACCAATAGACAGCTACGTTTTGTGGAGTGTCATTGGCTATATTTTATTCCCATATTGCCACGGGAATGGGAACAACGCGGGTGATACCGCGGGGCGCTGCTAGTATGACTAATAAAATTATCGACTTGGTTCATGAAAACGTTATGATCAAAATTACATATTTCGTTTGGAAAACAGTCTCATGACCAAGTTATTTAACAATATGGCAGCATAAATATAATTATAACGCCAACCCTTTACGCACGCGTCCATTTTTATACGTACAAACACACTACACCATCTTTATTTCTCTCTCTCTTTCTCTCATACACACACATAACACCACTTCCACTTCTCACACTCACACTAACAAATACGCACTCAAACTTTTTTTTGTGTTAGTTTTATTTCTCGTTATCTTTTTTTACTGTTGTCCTTTTTTATGGATGGGAAATCATAAAGTGAATCCTCCTGCTCTAGGCGGAGCGGTAGGGAGTGTCAGACTCTTACTGACTAAAACCCATTCGTGTTCCTCTTTTGCGTTAGAAGGCTGCGGTGACTCTTTCGAACAATAGGGTAGTTAACTAAAAAAATCTGATTAGTCCGTCAGATAGATTTCCAATAAATATTGGAGACGTATTTTTTCTTTTTTCACATAAACAAAAAATGAAGACGATACAGTGGGTTGAAAACTTGTGTGACGTCACTACCCGCTACAATTTTTACCGAGCAATGCCGCCACACTCATGATCTTTGATGCTTTTATCTTCGTCAGTTTTTATAGATTTGATAAAGGAAAAAATACGTGTCCAATATTTTTCTATAATCTAACTGACGGACTAATTAGAATCATATTTTTTAATCAGGAAACATCCCTATTTCCGCACTAAGTCTTACATGTCCTACATTCTACAATTATGATAATCCCAATCTAGGCGATATACTGGCTAGGTATTGCACAAGCTATTCTAGTTTAAATTTCTGACTCCCTGACCTTTGTACCACCAATATTTGTATTTGTTGTTTCTAGCTTCCACAACGAAGATAACCCAGAAATAAATGACTTTACAAAAGAAAATATAGACGCTGTATCTCGTTTCAAAACAAATCAACTACAAATCACACCTTGAGGAGTTATAATACTTTTCGTCCGTCTTTGGGTATCAAGGGACCCGATTGAAGTGTCTGTAGGAAATGTCGGACCTCCATCTGTCAAAGATCGACTGCTCGAAGTGGGTCGTTATTTTTATACAGAGAGATTGAATAAATTACAGATTTTTTTTAGAAGTGATAAAATTTACAGGCAACGGAAATGAGATAAACAGAACTTGATAGGTTTTTTTTTGACGTGACCACTCGCAGTTCAGCACACTAAGGCTGGTTACTGCTTAACCGGACAATAACTTGATAGGTGACGCCGAAATAATTATAAATGTGATGGCATTATAATTTTTTTGAAATGATGATCATGTTTGGATATTTCTCTGAGTCAGTTGTTTATGAGTATCGTAATAATCAAATGTCTATTTGCCGTCGTAAAATGTGTACTCTATGGTGCTATTTTGTAAAAATCTTACTGTGAGAACTAAGGTCCAATCCAACTAATCAGTATAAAATGACAGTTTACAACAAGCTCAGTTCACCTAAGTTATCACGAAAAATGTTGACCGAATTGAGGGATATCGGTCCAGGCGTTGTCTCACTTGATTAGATAATTCATCGAACAGAGCTTTGTCTCCTTAGATCTTTATTCCATCTATCATTCCAGTGATCATAAGTTTAAAAGGTTCTCGGATATCTTTAGACTGCAGTTCTGGATACAGAATACCTGGTAGCCCATTATGAGCGTGGCTATCATTACGATATGTCGCTGGCCCCGGGCAATAAAGCGGTAATATCAAAAATCGAATTTTACAGGAGAAATAAAAGAAGCTAATTTGTTTATAGTGCAGCGTACAGTGATCCAAAACAGGCGTTCAAAATGTCAAATGAAAGCTAATTTTTTTACCAATATAACCTTTTAAAAATATTTGTCATAGTATAAATATTTAATGAAATAATTGAAAAAATGTATAATACAAATTATAGACGATCCTCTTTCAATTGTAACATCATTAATGTCTTTATAAACACATCGACCACTGAGATTCAAGAATGTAAGAAAATAATACGACGTAATTTCTACTTTAAATCTCGAGTGTACTAGACGATTACCACCTTCTTCAGGGAAATTTTATAGCTTAATCTTAGATGTATCATTCATTAATCGCCATTTTAGAATCTTATCAATAAAACATATTTTTATGTAACCATTGTAACAGACCGATCTAATAATGTGATTTATTTTTATTTTTAACCATTTTAGACAGTATTTTACAAAATTAATATGTTACTACTACCTTATTTTTGTTTCATTAAATTTTAAATGAATACTTTCGTCTGTGAACCCCGACTGAATTGGTCTGACGCCATAGTTTAACTACAATATTTTGTCTACTTCGCTAACAGTAGAAGGTTTCATATTTTGTACTTATAAAAAAAAAACCTTACAAATCACAAAAAAAAAAATTAAGAAACAATCACACAAAACCCCTTAAAAAGAAAAATACTAAGTTACCATAATTTTTATTAATTAATAAACTTTGGAAACAAACACAAAAATCACTTAAAAAAGAAAAAAATATTGATTTAACCTTAATTTAAATAAAATCACATAATTTATATTAGCTGTTATACTTTGGAAACAAAAATAAAATGGTCAAAACCTTTACATATCAACTTCTTTTCCTCATTTGAAAAAACTCCTAGAAATCTTGATTCCTTCTTACAGTCACAGTATAATCATGGGTGACTTAATACTTGCCTCCTCAAAAAGGCCCATCGCTCTTCGTCTCTAACTAATATTACTGCTTGTAATAATCTTTCAATTCTTCCACTAAGTGCCAAGAAGTGAAGAAGTAGAGTTCTTCTTCACTTCTTGACTTGATTCTTGTTTTGATCACATCGCTAACCATGGTCAATGCTCAGCTGAAGCCTTTTCCTACCATTACCTAATTTTCCTTTCATATAAAATTCGGCCACAAAAGCTTAAATTTTTATGCAACGTAATTTTGGTGGGATTTACATTGACAGTCTTTGCGAGGATGTGAGAAATATAGATTGGTCTCCCCTGTTTGCATCCACGTCAGTCGACGAGTAAGTAAAATTTTCACAACTAGTGCAGCTATTATGACCTTCACGCACCTGTTTGAGCGGTAAAAGCATTTGCCGGCGCCGTGGCTGACAGATGACATTAAAAAGTTGATGATCAAGAAGGTTACGGCAAAGTCGAAATTTAAACGTCTGCACTGATGTAAATAGGGACAAATAAGCCGCAATCCTCAATCGCTGTAATAAAGTATGTAGGAATGCAAAGCGCCAACACATTCAAAACTCTGTCCAAAATGGGGACCCATCCAAAGTTTGGAATTTTCTAAGATCATGGGGGGTTGGTAAAACACAACAAGAGTCAATATAATGAATTGTATACGGCATACAATCGATTACTTCGAATCGAATGCAGTAGGAAGTGACTGTATCAGTCGCAAAATATTACTGTCCGTGCTAGACTTAAGCCTTCCCGTCATTTGCCACATCCTCAACTTTTCTGTATGTACCGGTGTCTTTTCTAGTTCGTAGAAAGACGCTCAAATTATTCCATGACCAAAAAGTCCAACCCCACATCCTTGTCTGAATTCCGTCCAATATCCGTGTTACCATTCCTATCCAAAGACCTAGAACAGTTAATCCACAATCAAATTAGTCTTTTACTATCCAAAAATAATCTCCTCAACCCCTTTCAGTCCAGTTTTCGTCCTGGTCACAGCACTAATACAGCGCTTCTGAATGTTACTGAAGATACTAGGTCAGCCATGGAAAGCGGTAATGTAACGGTCTTGGCATTACTTGATTTCAACAACGCTTTTGATTTCGATGTTTTTCTTAGCATCCTATGCTCTCTTAATGTATCTCTATCGGTGATTGACTGGTTTCGTAGTTACCTGTTTGGTCGCCGGCAACGTATATGCATCGGAGATACATCATCTTCGTGGTAGTACTTCTGCCAGGGTACCACAGAGTGGCATTTTATTCCCTTTACTTTTCGTAATATTACAATAAATTTCCGGGAAGAAAGGCGTAATTGCTTGTACAGAATAAAATCTCTTATGATTAGTTCGTATTAAATGTTTACGGTTTTTTGTGTAATGTTTCTTAGAGTAATGCAATAATACATAATTTAGTCATAAGAGAATTTTCCATTCAATAAAGCTGTTATTGTCATTTATTCCATTGAAATATTGTATTAAAAATATGAAAAAAATTAGAGTGATAGACTGATACTCAGAGAAGCCAAAAATCAAATAACATTAAAAAGGGCGTAACCGGTGTTTACCGCTTTATTGCCCGGGGCCAGCGAT
Organism: Hecatera dysodea; assembly: GCA_905332915.2. Lineage (NCBI taxonomy): Eukaryota > Metazoa > Arthropoda > Insecta > Lepidoptera > Noctuidae > Hecatera > Hecatera dysodea. The sequence continues at coordinate 12,230,655 of HG995310.1, read as the reverse complement.
GTTTTCCTTCATAGATAAGGCATAAGCATAAGCCAGACTTTAAAATAAATTGTGACCATATCCTGAGTACGGTATTTCATCGTAAGTAATACTCACATTTCAATTAATCTTCTCTCATCAATTTTGATAAGATCCCTTACAATTTGATAAGGATTAAGCACGTTGACATAATTACGTTAACATCTTCACACCTTTAAGCATGTATCCTCGTCATATTGCATATCTTGAACCTGTCAATGCGTAATTTTACTTAACTAGACAATGAAATTTAGAAGCCTGTCAAAAACATCGACCCAATACTTGGAACAGATGAAGAGGAGATTCTGTTTTGATATCAATTACGCACTTACGGGATTCCACTTCTGTGAGCTGCTTGGTTGGTAGTTCTTCACCAGGGTAAGTACATTCATTCAATTCAGTTCAATTCAAAATCATTTAAGCTCTCTTCACATTGGCTGCCTTAAGATTAATATCATCATCATCATCATAATCAGCCTTTTATCGTTCCTCGACTTCTGTGAGCTGCTTGGTTGGTAGTTCTTCACCAGGGTAAGTATATTCATTCAATTCAAAATCATTTTATCTCTCTTCCACATTGGCTGCCTTAAGATTAATATCATCATCATCATCATAATCAGCCTTGACACAGGCCTCCTCTCTAGGAGAGGGAATGGGCCGTAATCCACCACGCGGGCCCAGTGCGGGTTGGTGAATGTCACATGTCTTCGAATTTTTTGGTTCTAAGACATGCCTCACGATGTTTTCCTTCACCGTTTTGAGAGCAGTGGTGATGAAATTAATTACAAAAAGTGATGCGCCTGGCTGGGTTTGAACCCGCGACCTTACGATTCGTAAGTCGGGACCATTACCACTCAGCCACCACTTCTGCCAATATTAATATAAATTGGGCTTTTTAACTAAATACAACCAAAGAAGAGACTGGTGCCTGAAATAGGTTTGGAGAAAACCTGTGGCTGGTTCATTGGTTTAAAAGTATCCAGAATTCTCCAGAAATATTATGCGCTCCTCTAAACGTGGCACAATGGTCAAATTTGATTCACATTCTTTTTTTATTCTTCGTTAAGGCGTGAGTGATTTACAACCAGCCTACTAAAACAAATGATTGAATTAGTTGTTCCCACTAATAGAATAGAATAGAATTTCTCTTTAATCGAGTATCCATGACTCATTAAATGTTACTAAAACTATGTTAGTAAGCACTGACACTAAACAAAACAAAAATAAAACTAAAAACGTAGACATAGAACCGTGGGTCACCGATGTGGACAGCCCATGATCTCAATATGATACAATTGAACTATTGAATAAATAATTTCAATAGGAGTTCTTAATCGACAGGACTTGTTAATCATATTAATAATATCTCTTAAATTTCCAGTTACGGTATGAATCCCGTAAATAGTGTTTTAATCTCCGTGTATTTTTATTTAAATTTGACAGAAACTGAACCTGTAGATGAATAACACCTATTTCGTGAAAAACCTTTTGGCAAATGGTTCAATGTTCTCTAAATCTGGCGTTCAGTTAGTAGGAAGTAATTTTTGTCCATTTCTCAATACTGTCACAGATGATTAAACTTCTATATCCTTAACTCCATATACAGTAATAACCATCCTTTATAAACTAAAAATACTTCCAAAGACCCAATGTGCGGTTTCCCGCAAAAAAGCTTTACCCCGAATCGCGCTAATTTCTTCCAATGACATCTGTCATACGGCTTAACACCAGGTAAAGCTATCGGACCTTATGCCCTTACCATAAGAGCTATATCAGCTTGTCACGCCAATTCGAGTGGGGTAAAAAGGTCATGATTTATTATGTTCGAGAGTAGCCAAGTGTGAATGAGGAGGGTGCACCTATTTTGATGGAGTATATAGAATTTAATTTAATGGTACTCGATTTTCGCGTTACGAAAAGGAAATTAATATGGTACGAATAACCTTTTATTTGTGAAGTGTTAATGATTTTGCGTATTTTACGACCTCAATAAATTGTAAACTGAACACTTGGAGCACTTTTTTGCGCTTTGAAATTTGATAGTCTATAATCTGTCGAAGTCATTTCGAGAAATTGTATGTAGAATAGTAGGTAAGTAGATATTGTACCTATAATCTTACGTATTTTACAATTATTATCCGATGACATATTCAAATCTATAGTAATATTATAAAGAGGAAAGATTTGTATTTTTTTATTTAACGAATAAATTGAAAAACTACAGGACCGATTTCAAAAATTCTTTCGCAATTAGAAAGCTATATTCACCCTGAGTAACATAGGCTATATTTTATCCCCATATTCCCACGGGAACGGGAACTACCCGGGTAAAACCGCGGGGTGCTGCTAGTGTATTAATAAAAAATGTGTCGTATAATTTGGGGCGCAAACATTTTGTCACGGATTGCCTTGAAAACTATCTGGCGGGTGATACTTTAATGGGCTAAGATCCCAGAACCCCCAAACCTTACTTATTTTCTCAGTTTCATAATGTGTGGGATATGTTTTTTAACATACGTATTTCTGCAGGCTTGGTCCAACCTGCAATTTCTAGCGTTATATGGATTGATAATAAACTTGAAGCTCATTTTATACAAGCTTTCACGGTGCGATTTCACAAATTAACACTACACCCGCTTTGTGCTTGACTTGGTTTGTATGGAAGGTTGGAAATAATTGTCTCTCGTTGTGGCCGACAAGGCTCCTTCGTACTCTGTGTTCTGTTTCATGTATATGTCGTTTGTCAGCAAAGCATTATGTAAACTCAACTGAGTTGGAAAAGTTTATAAAAGGTTAACTGGTAATGTCTAAACATTATGTAAAGCATTTAATTATAATTTGTATTTGAATAAAAATCAGTTGCTTATCACACAATCAGAAATTTTTCAAACAAACATATTAACTTAGAAAGTAATATGATTTTTATAATCAATAAAAAAAAAGAAATTGGTAACCAACTAAAGTTCCCAAAAAAGTTGAGAAGAATATTTAGTCTAGATGAATATTTTTGCGATGCCGGACGTTGAACACTCAAATATATAGAGAGACTGATGTCCAAAAATTGATGGTCATTGTAAACATGTTATCCAGAGGAATGAGGAACATTAAAACATAGTACATGTCATGTCGTGAGGAAAGAATTGATTGTTAATTAAGGTGATCAAAGAGGTACAGGAAAGAAATGTCCTGTTGCCCAAAAACAACGAGGGCCAACCCAAAGTAGAAGTTGCAGGCAAGGAAGAAAAAAAAACTGGAATAGCAAAAATACGATGTGTGAAATTGTATCTGTTGAGATAAAGATAAACAGAGACCTAAGGAAAATGAATAAATATGGCTGTCCCGATCATAAATAAATTGAGATAAAAGTGGAGGATAATGATGACGATACCGCGATAAAGCCATAGTTTAATTTAAACAGAGTTTGTGTCACAAATACTACTTTCATCATTATAACACCTAACATTTAAGTATCCAAAGGAACGATAATAGAAGCAACACAAATTAATGCAAATCACCTCAATATGGCGGAAACTTGCTGTAACACCAACAATGTTCAGCTTATAAAGGTGTTAGGGTCAACTCACACCGAAAGAGCGGCGAAGGGCAGCGAAGCGGAGCGCAGTTTCAGTTTCATATGAATTTTAACTTTATTATCATTACCATAATACTTATTATCGCATGAGAAACTCGAACGAGTCGCGCGGATGCCCGCGGCGCCGCAGGAATTCCGGGGAATTCCATAAACGGAGCCGTGCGACTGCGCGAGAAGTTGCGGGAAGTCCCGAGAATGTTCGAGCAGTCGCGAGCGGCCGCTGGCAATATCCCGCCCGTCGCGTCCGCTCCCCCCGCGCGCGTCTGTTACGCGCGAGCATTCGCATTCAGTCCTTGCAGTGCAACGAATACAGACGTAAATCCAAAATACCCATGTCCACTGCTTAAACACAAGTTTCCTCGAGTTTCGTTGAAAGTGAACTGCGCATAGGAGAGCGACCCGTGAATTCATTGCGGGCGGGCTCGAGAAGCGGAGCGGAGTCCCGCGACTTCTCGAGCATTCCAGCGACTTCTCGAGCAGTCGCGGGAATCCGCGCGCCTTCTCTACCGAGCGGGTCGCTGCGCTTCGCTGCCCTTCGCCGCTCTTTCGGTGTGAGTTGACCCTTAAGATGTAAACACAAACTTCACACTTGTAATCCTCTGAGGATTTACGTAGATATTGTGGTCTAAGTAGCTTTAATAGCTGTAACTAAACTACGCGATTATAATCAGTAAGAAGTGATATTGTGTTTTGATTAGAGAACATTATGGTTTGAAGTAATTTTTCATGATAATATTCAGAAACTGAGAAATTCATTTTTTGACATCAACAAATACAAGCTCGTTGGGACCCTGCAAAGTTCGCAATGAAACAAAAATGTACACTGAAAATGTTGGGTTGATTCCCTAAAGGGGGAATAACCTCAAAAGGTTGAAAGTTTATTTAAATTTTTAAGTTTTCTTAGGATGATCGCACATCCACGCAGGTTGATTTGACTTTAAGTGGCGTCCAAGGCCTGATAGAAGGAATTTTGTCGACCGGCAACGAAATGGGCACAAGGCATTGTTTCCATCGTGGATAGAAAAAAGTAGGAGCGTTCAAAATTGGTACCAGATGAGATAGACCCAACTGTGAGCGAAGTTTTGAATGATGATTATGTTCTTACAAAAAGAAACACATTCTTTTTCAATGTTTTATTTTCTGCAAGATATGTATGAAGTAGTAGCAGAAGTGAATTAGTATGAAGAGGAAATTTTAATTACTCTTCAAATACATTCAGATCGTGGCTGAAACTAAAACAATGTCTAGTTCGAACCAGATAAAATGATCAGTACATTGTAACCCACGTAAATACCTGATAAGACGGTAGCTTATTGCGTTTCTCTCACTGCGCACTGGCGCGAGGCGAGTAACCATAAAGTCAGTTTCAAAGTAAACATCTTTCGTTTACGATAACTTCCTTTTTTGTACTTAGTCTCATCAAAATGCAAGATTTTTTGCTGTATCGTACTTGCGTTTAAAAATATTTAAACTCAGATACACAAACAACTTGACCCGGAACAACTATCTATAGGCCAAAATATTTGTACGTGTGGGTATCGAAGCCGCAACACGCAGCGTGGCAGTCAATCAAACAAAAAAAAATCAAATCATTTATTCGCATAGAATGTAGGCATAGTATACAATTAAGTTGTTATAAAATATAGTGAGTTGGGTACATTCTGACTAAGTCAATCAAACAATCAATCTGTATGTGTGTTCAATCTGTATTAAATTTGTAGTTTGTGCACTGAGTTAAAAATTATCCTGTATACATGTCGACGGCTCCTAAGTATACTGAGTCAACTGTACTTCTAATAACTTTACAGGAGGGCGATAAGAAGAGGGAATGGTTATATTTAAATTGTTAATACAACCAAGAAAAAATAACTAATCATAGTGAGTTAAATATAATAAACCCTATCATCTGTACATAACAAATTTCATATTATTTTATTAATTTATGAGATAATGTAGATATACTAGTATACGGCGATTATTTCTTTATTAAAAATGGATCAACTACCACTTATATTTTTATACGTCGCATTATTTAATCTACGTTTTGGGGAGAAATTACTTAATAAGTGTGGCAAAAACTGTTTCTATTTACTTATTGGATTTTTTACATATTATAATTCCTTTCATAAACTCATATTTTGTTAAAATATAATAAGTTGACTCATTATACGTGGATATCATTTTAAAAGTGAACCATCCGTAAATTGAGTCAAGTGTGGTACAAGATAGTTAAAATAATCAAAACCGCTTTTAACGTTCAATATTTTAATTAAAGATATCTCGAAATTCTATTGGTAACATTAACATAACTTTAGGATATCTATAAAATTAACAAAAATCAACAATACTAGACATAAACACAAAGGCTTAGGTAGGTCTAGTCTTAGATAACAAAAATACAAAATATTGATTGTATCAATTGCACATTTCTGTAAAATATGAGGATTATTTGTTAATTGTTTGAAATCGCAATAATTTAGGACTAGTAATCACTCTTAATTACTTTAAAGAAAATCACAGTGAGTATACAATTCTTAATATCCTTACACTTAGTATTTATTGCTGAGAGTAAAATTCTCCAAATTTACCTTAGGTATGAGGTCAGTACTTAATAGTTACGAAAAAACAATATCTAGAAAAAGACAAATTATATTTTTAGTTATTCAAAAACAAGTGATATTCCTTAGGTATCACGAATTTGTTGCACATGTCCATTAAATCTATGTGTTAATTTTTATCTACTAGGATTGACAGTTAGGAAGATCACTAAAATCTATATTATGGACAGTTTGATTACGTGTTACTTTAGATTTATAATTAGCACAGTACATAACTAATTTTATACAATCATTTGTAAGGATTTTCTCAATTTCTATTTCAGTGACTTATTCCATTGCATCTTAGATCCATCACAGGCAAAACTCCAGTGCATTGTTTTGAGATCCATTACAGTATCTTGAGAGACTTTGATGACCTTATAAGGTTTATCGTCGGTTTTTCCACGACTGCCCAAAAAAGGAGTAAAATATTTTCAGGGTTTTTGTAATGTATGTTTGTGATTTTTTTTATTACACGATATCAATGTATGTGGTATCGTTAGATGTGTTGATTTATCCCGGGTTAGTGAAAATAAAAAAATATAATATGTGTCACATAAAAGCGACACAAGCGGTCAAAAGGTTAACAGGACTACCAAAATAAAAAGTTTGTTAATAAAAACGACAATATTTAGTTTTCATGAAAATTAGACTACGTATACCTACTGTCATAGTCTAAAGCTTGCTTAGTACATAGCAAAAATGGTACTAAATGAAAAAAAAAACAATTAAAAATTTAAAAAACACGCCTGCCATATCAACAATTAACTAAAAAATTAAAAACAAGATAGGTAATAATCTTTTCATATCAGTCGGGGGACGGTTCCTTTGAATAGTTCCTTACAGGTTTCCCGAATGCAACAAAATATTATTATATACTTTTTGACATGACAGGTGTGTTTTTAATTTTTTTAATTATTTGTTTTTTTTTTTTAGCAAATTGAAACGCCATGTACAATTGAGCAGGTGTATGTAGTATTTTTTCTTTCTATTACTGTCTGTCTTTCTTTCTATCTTTATTTCTGTCTTTCTGTCTTTCTGTCTGTCTTTCTATTACTGCATACATACTACCTACCTAGTTTTTGTGTGACCAATAATCAGAAAACGATGACTAATTTATATTTTGTATTTATAACTTTCTATATACATTAAAAAAAACTATTCTGTTCTGATCTGACTGCAGTTATCTGATCAGAATCATCAAAACATTTTAGGGAACGATAGAAATCCGGCAAAATACTTTTTATTGGAATCTTTACGAGTATGAAGCGATTCCACAGGCGAAAATCTTGCAACATAATCAAGTACACTACGTTTTGTGTCATCAGTCTTTGATTTAGTCTCCTCGGACATTTTTTCATAATAATACAAGAAAATCAACTATTTCTTGATAACAAAAAGCTCATAATTACATCCGCACACCACGCTGTTTCGACGTATACTGAGTCAGTTTCAACTTTCGCGAATTCGCGTCCCGCGTATATTGGTAGCATGCACTTGACTCAGTGTACTGCGTGCAAAATAAATAAATAAGTATACTTGATCCAGTATACGCTATTTTTTCTTAGTTATTTGTAGAGATATGAATTTTATCTTTTTACGGGTAGATAGGAAATGATTTAATTGTTGTTAATATACTAAAAAGTGCATTTCTCAAAATTTGTTAGTTGACTCAGTATACTTAGGAGCCATCGATGTATTGATTAATAAAACGTTTGCGAGTCGAAGATGATTCATGGTCCCTCGCAATTTTATCCAGCCCCGGTGGATTAAATTGCCAGGGACCATGAATCGTCTCATTAATTTATTTCAAATTTGTAAAGCAACTCTTAATCGAACGTTTAGTTGTTGTGGTAGTGTCAAAAAAATCACAAGTCTTTATTTTATCATCTACCTTGGCGGCATATTTTATCAAATTTTTAGACACGTCATTACTAGCACAATTTATAACAGTCTTTTGAAAGCGTCAACGGCAATTTATTTATTGATGTATCACTTATACTTGACGCTAACACTTTGAAAGACATTTTGTAGTAATTTTTGCTTGTCAACACGACAGGTTCCTAAACCTTTTTCGTTTCGTGATTTTAAGACATATTGACAGGTTTCTAAATGTTTTTAAATTTTAGATGTTTGCTGTTTATTTGTTGTTTAAGTCCATATGAACATACATTTTGTGTTTAATTAGCTAGAGTTCAATTAGTAGCCAATATTCGTCATTTTTTTTGTAATCTCTAATTTCATGAACTGGCAACATTATTTGTGACTTCCTGTATGATTTTTACTTAGAAAATTTGTCTCACTTACGGTGCACGTTGTGCGTTGTTAATTATAGAAATAAAAAAGTTTTTAACTTTTAAATTAACGTATTTTATTTCGGTGACAGATCTTTTTTATAGATAGAAAATTATCAAATAGCTTCTTCCGCTCTAGGTGTAGCGGATATGAGTGTCAGACTCTCACCGACTCAAAGCCATCCTTGTTCATCTTAATGTCCTTTGCGTTCCGGGCCCCGTCTTCTATGCTGATATCTTTTGAGGAGCGTGTGAAACAACGCGCTGTCGACCTGGGATTCATTTTCATCGTACGGTGAGGCACCTAACGTTCGCCGTCCGCAGGCCCGCGCCTACGGTGGTCGAGAATCGCACTGGGACTCTCGACGCCCGGGACGAGACAAGTTTAAATTCGCCATTTAAGGGAGATGTAATGAGTGGACTTACCCTATTTGTCTTCGTCAATTAAATACCTACATATTTTTTCTTATTGTTTTCCCTGAAATCTGTTATAATGCAGTTAAATTCAATAAGTTGTTTAATGAGTTCGCAAACAAAGCTCCCTGGGATAAATAATAAAACCTAAAAAACGACGATGAAGCCAGCCTAAAACAATAGATACATATAACGTAGGGCGGAATGAATAAAGCAGGGCCAAAAACCAAAACACGATCAGAGGTAGACTTATAAATGTCTTCTACATAAAACCATTCTGTTTAAAACGTACAAATATTACCCGAGTAATTCATAGCACCTCAACAGACTGTAAATTGACATTAAATGTTTTCACTCGACCTCATACGATTAACTCTGCATATAAACTGATTTGCTTCAGTATTAAGTTAAATCCTATGCTAATATGACGTTTCCTTGCTTCCTTAGCGTTTGAATAATTAAATCGTACTGTTGATTTGTTTATCCTTTTGTGTGATTTGATAGGAATGTTTTTATACAATTAAATGGATGTAGAAACGTTAAACGTTAATGAGTTATGTTGATGATGGAATATGGAAGGAACCCCACAGCCACTTGGGTGCACAAGTTTGCAAGATGCTCACCTTCCTTTTTCCTTTTCTTTGCAATAGTGTTTTGAAGTATACATAATATCTTTTTTTTAAATTGGTAAATGAAAACCATAGTTTGATAATAATACCCGAAGGTTAATTCTTAGAAGACGGACGGACGGGCGGACAGCAGGGGCCGACCTTGACAATTGAAAAGACGTGCCAGAAACTGGTTCATCTGAAATAAATACTTTTGAATCGGGGCTGCGGGGCTTCGAAAGGCGACTTCTCGCGTCCGGCCATGGTTAAATCGATTATGGTTCGGAGGGATTATGGAAAGCAGTCACCTCCTACTGCAAAGCACTAATGCAAGCGAAGGACGAAAACGACATTACTTTATATGCATTGTAAATCAAACCAAGCAAAAACCTATCCACAAGCGGTCTGCGGATGAGCGACTATTCATTATATACCGAGACTCTTACGTGTCTCAGAAGTTGCGGAATTTGTTCGATTGATTCACCGCGGCCCTGAAATGCAAAGGGCATTAGGAGAAACACGGATGGGTTTTAGTTAGTAAGAGTCTGACACTTCCTTCCACTCCGCCCAGGGTGGAAGAAGTCATTTGATGATTTTCCATCCAAAAAAAAGAGGAGGAGGCGGGATGCCCAGATCAACAGCGCTTGAAGATGGCATAATTGACAAGCATCGCTAGGACCAGTGCTTGACAGGGCTGGGGAATTTGTTCGAAAGAGTACCGCGGCCTTTGAAAAGGGCATTTGGAAGAACACGGATGGGGAATAGTCAGTAAGAGTATGTATATCACTCGTTTCCACCCCACACAGAGCTTTAAGAGTCATTTGATCGTTTCTCATGCAAAAGAAATAGGAATTTTTCAATGAATGGAAAAAAATCTTTTTGTTTTAGTGTTGCTGGGAATTAACTATGACTCCTACTGAAAAATTTGATGATGTACATGTCCAGAAGTAGTTTTTTTTAAATATTCCTCACCTCTCCATAACACTAGTTGACGTTATTTTTTATCTTAGTTTTATTAATCTGAATTATTGTGCGATACCAAGTGGCACTACAAAGTATAAAGTTCAGTTACAAAGATAACACTTAAGACACTAATAAAATTCAAACTACCTCCTCTAGACTATAAACGTTATCACGCTTCGAATTATTACAAACATTAATTTTGTCTAAATGACATTTATTTGAAGTTGGCTTTGTTGCTGAAGTTCATTTGAACCGCTTATCTTTGAACTCAGTATATTTAATGGGTCTACCTTTATAAGGATTCAAAACAGGTGTGATGCGACAACGTGACAATGAAATGACGATTAATTTAATAAAACCCGATACACTGTACACGTAACTACAGTTGTCAAGTGTTAGACACGATGCAGCATAATATCGCGCCTGAATTTCCCGGAAAGGTATAACAGAGGAAAGTACGTCAACATTTATTTCAGTAATTTTAATGTGTCAAAACTTTTGACACCGGACTGATTATGACAACGTCTAGATAGCTCGTAAAATCTCTTTAAAATGTAGTCCAATTTGGGAAACGAACACCTGCAATGGCATCGATACTGCGACAAAAAACTATCGCAGTGAAATCTGAACCGCCCCAAAAACTAACGCAGCGCCATTTTATCGCTAATACAACAGAGAAATACTGCAAGTCCATGTCAGAGTTTTTTGAGCAATTTGAATATAAAAAACTGCCCAAATCAATCATTGAGCAGTAGCCAACCGGGCATTACATCCAGTGGCGTGCAGTGGTTCGAGTTAGGGTAGGCCAGAGAAAATGTCCAAATAAATTTTAAAAAATAACCGGGGTTGATTTTTAATGAAATGAGTTTTTTTTTGTTTTTTAAATAGCCTATTAAAAATATATATAAATAAATAACACCACATTTCAACCCTGAATTATGTGGTGCGTTTTTTTTTTGGACATTTTCTCTGGCCTACCCTAACTCGAACCACTGCACGCCACTGATTACATCCGTCTGGTTGGAGGATCCTCCTTTTTTAATGGAGGTTTGTGGGACTTCACACCCTGTTCTGCATACTTTCATACTGGTGACCATCAAAAAAAACGTCAGCGTAACCTCCATGCAGCTACTTTATCAAGCCGTCATTATCATCACTTGTCCTTATCGTAATCTCAAGCTCTTGAGCAGTCATACAGGCATCCAGTACCCACGGCTTCTAAGTGAAGGTATCTTAACCACGGGTGTGCAGCGGAAGCGCATAACTGGTCAGCATCCTCAGCCTTTATCATCACCCTTAACCTCATTAGCAACCTTGGCGCAGCAAACTTCACCACGTGGAACACGACGGGCCGTCGACTCAAGTCAGCAAGGTTAGCCAGGTTCCAAAGAAGAGGCTTAACATAAACATAACATAATCAGCCTTTTAATGTTCCCACTGCTGGGACACAGGCCTCCTCTCTAGGAGAGGGAATGGGCCGTAATCCACCACGCGGGCCCAGTGCGGGTTGAAGAATGTCACATGTCTTCGAATGTTTGGTTCTAGGACATGCCGGTTTCCTCACGATGTTTTGAAACTAATTACTAAAAGTAATGCGCCTGGCTGGGTTTGAACCCGCGACGTACAATTCGTAAGTCGGGGCCGTTACTACTCGGCCACCAAGCTCTCAAGCTCAAGGCTCAAGCAGAGGCTTATGAGATAGTAAATCAGCTTAATGACTTTTGCTTGATAAAACAAAGCAATTTTTACTGTATTTCAGTTCATTAATAGCTATCAGCCAACTAACTGTAATCAGGCTTAATTAACTGAACCAATTATCTCTAATTGCCCGACCCATGCCTTTGACTACAATAAAACTACATATAACAAAAACAAAACACAATCAAGACTATTGTATCATTAAGATAATGAATCTAACAACACTAAAAGAGAAAGTATTAATACATTAAATCCCATCAAAGCATTATTTTAGTTAATTACTGGTTTTATAAACAAACACATTGCTTTTAACTTGTTACAACTAGAAAAAGATACTAACAAACCAAATCAAAAAGTTAAAATACTTTCTTGTGCAACTAATTAATACAACTTTGCTTAAAATGAAACTTTTTCGCTAATACTTTGTTGGATTTCAAGTCAATGAAAAATAAAAATAAGTACTACAACTGGCTTTCACTTAGCACTGGCGGAGATGAAGTTAGTTTTAAGTTATTATGAAAACAGCATTTGCTCTTCTAATAAAAATATGTACTTAAATCATAGCACTGGTTGTTGAGAACTGTACAAAAAATATGAAAATATATTTTCAATTTACTCAAACATACTGGGGTTGCCAATCAATATAATCGGATGCAACTTACTACTAGAAGTTTTCATGGAGTGACCGCCTATCTTCACCAACCAGCTACTAGAAGAAGTCAAGATTTCTTGACTTCAAGAAAGTCAAGATACCTTGACTTGAAAATCTGAACTATACTTCTGAAAAGCCATTCACGGACCCACCTCGGTGTGCGTTGCTTAACCTAGAAAATAGCCACGAGCTTCTCTGGCTGAAATTCAGAAATGATTTTCTCCTAAAATTTGTTGTTGCACATAATCATATTTCGACCAACAAAACCAACAATGTAGCATCAACGCTACGCCGTAGCAACTTTACTACGGCGCCGGCGTAGCGGCTACGAGAGCTAAGAGCACAACAGCATTTTACCATCTCATAAAATACTTTTATAAATTCGGTAAATTTTCAATATTTGAGACAGTACAGTCCAAAAAAACTGCCAATTTCTCTCAAAGTATAAAACCTTGTGAAAGAGATATTTGTTACAAAATGGAGCAATCAAGCACTCAGAACAAAATGTACCTCTCTGGCCAAACACTTCATTTATCAACGTGTCAAACGCTAATCGAAAATGCCGCGAATAAACTGAATTTGAACGATCTGAAATGGTTCAATATTTAATATTCTGGTGTTTTCGACCACCATTACCATTAAATCTACGGACACTGTAATCATTTTAATCAGTCTTGTTGCGGTAGGAAAACATCGAGTGTTTCAAAATTAACTTCGTAAGTCAACATTATCAAAGACTAGCTGTCCGCACAACTTCGTTTGTGTCACATTTTCCATGACTGCTCCGCTCCTAATGGTCTTAGCGTGATGATATATAGCCTATAGTCTTCCTCGATATCTAACACTGAAAGATTTTTTCAAATCGGACCAGTAGTTCCTGAGATTAGCGCGTTCAAACAAACAAACAAACAAACTCTTCAGCTTTATAATATTAGTATACATAAACATAATCTGTACAGGACCTGTCGGAATACCAATGCCGTGATATTTTTTTTAAATATCGCAGCTTAATATGCTGGGATAAGAACCTTTTTGGACTTGCACATCTAAACTTATATCGTTTGCTTTTTTAAATTTATTTTAATAGTAGTTTTATTTTATTTTTTATTGTTTACAATTGTTTTTTTATACGTTTGTCTTGTGCGAGTCCAAAAAAAATATTTATTTCTTTAAAATACGTTTTAAAATTAACGCGCGTTTTCTTTTCCTTTTTTTTTTAATATTTTAAACTGAAACTATCTAACCCCCCCCCCGAGTTTCGCACGGTTGCAATACTAAAACAATTGTTAATTTATGACATCACATAAGAAACCTCTAAAATATCAATGTTTCTCTACTATATTATGCATGTTTTTTACATACATAAACCTTCCTATTGCAGCACACTATCTAAAAAAAAATCGCATCAAAATCCGATGCGTAGTTTTAAAGATCTAAGTACATATAAATAGGGATAAACAGACAGCGGGAAGCGATTTAGTTTTAAACTATGATAATTCTCTTTACTTCTTCTGAACACCATATATTTATTTATTTATTTATTAACATCAAATGTTATCTGTGTCATTACAGATAGGATCTAATGCGACACAGTAACTTAAAAATATACTAACTACAATATATCTTACACGCTACACAGTACGTGGCCCTTGTGAACTCACCCAGTGTACAGGTGAAGATGTCTATGGCATCCGCTACCGTGTTGAGAGTGCGCAGGGCTCGAGCCAGCGGTGCGCGCCCCAGTAGGTTAGTGCGCGCTCTCGGTACCACCCGCAGCTACATATATAATTTTCACATTTCTGGTGTGGGACAACGCTTAGGTTATAAATGAGAGTTGTACTCGATCATCATAGGGTTCCGATGGAGTCTTAATTTTTCCGTTTATACAATAATTTTATCTACGGAATTAGAGTACATTATGAAAGCAGTTTCAACACAAAGAACTCTCAAAATATAGCAGGTAAGATTGAAGGACAAACTTAACCGTGTTGTTGAGAAAATATTCTCCCATACGTATGGTCAATTCTTCACTGAAAATATAAGTTAGTAATGAATGTATTTTTTTTAATGATTAAATTACATATCCCCTAATCTGACATTTTTCTGAACCTCTGGTGTAAGATCTATCTTCTTTCTAAATTTCATGGCTCTAGGTCAAAGGAAGTACTCTATAGGTTTCCGGTTATCCTATAAGGGTTCCGTTTTTGCTGGTTGAGGAACGGAACCCAAAAAACTGCACGTAATAAGAAAATATGTAAAATTTATATCGCAAGGTCTGTGTTTTTAAACAACAAACAAAATACTATAAGAAACGTATTATATAACGTATCCATTTGTGTTACTAAAATCTTTAGGTGCGCGTCCGATTCGTGCATTCCTGAAATAGTTTTAGTTTATAGTTCATGACGTTGCTAGCAAATAACAATTTCCAAAAACAACGTCACAGCTGCATATCTTAGTAATTAAAACCACCACCTATCATTTACTACACCCTTGCGTACTGAACTTTGGCTCATTCCTCCCCATAAGTACCACATGGCAACTTTACAATTAAGAATTTCCGCATAGCTTTGTAGTTTATATGGACGCTTTAATAACTGTAGAGCTGAAAATGCTACCAACAGCCGTTGCAGTGCCAACAATGAACATGAAATTGTATGAGCAAACTTCTGTTGTGTTTAAATGTATTATAAACTTAGTTTTGTTACTAGTACTTCGTCTCTCCAAACGAATTTTCGTATAATTTATAATGCGCATTTTCTGTTACTGTTAGTTTGAATTCGCAGTTCTGGTTGTGGAAAATATATAGTTTTAAGGTAGAAAGTGAGCACAATTTTCATACTTTTGTACCGTAAACTGCACATAATCGATCTGCTGAGCCTATTCCCAACTATTTCGGAATCGGATTCTAGTCTTCTCCTGCTCTGGGCGGAGCGGAAGGGAATGTCAGACTCTTACTGACTAAAACCCACCCGTGTTTCTCCTAGTGACTTTTGCGTTCCAGGACTTCCACAACTGAATAAAGGTTACCCGATACCGCTTGGCAACACTACTGTCAGAGTTTTTTGGCTACTTACTGTCAAATATCTACTTGAGGCACAAAAGTTTATCGGTTTCTTTACATGGCCACGGTCCGAATTCAGCAAGCGCTATTTAACCTTATACATACATATATCGATCCATTATGTACTACCATCGAACAGCATTTATATTCATGAGCCTTTGCACTACGTCCGACATTTTTTTCACGCTCTCCTTCAAATTCTACATTATCAATTTATCACATACTACAATCCAAAACTGCAACAGATACCCTTCAACTTTCCACCTTACAAAGTGTCCACATTTAAATAAGTTAAAAAATCATCGTGAAAGTTCACTTGAATATCCGACGGTTACTTCAGAATTTAAAATGCATGAACGCAGTGCTCCTTAACAAATACTTAGAAATACTTTCAAATTATATACTTAAAAAAACTTGTGACTGCGAAGTTAAACGTTGACTTACGAGTTGCTCTAACCTTTTGTTTTTGTTAGAAACTTTGAAAGGTCCGATTTCTTGCTTGTATCTTTTCGTTTGGGAAACTGTGAGGACGACAAAAATGTCTTCTCTAAAAGTAAAAACTTAAACCAAAATTAAACCTTAGGTCTTAGTTAGACCTTTTTGGTATTATGATTATAATCGGTTAAGTCTTTAAGCTTTGTAGATTCTTGATTAAACTTAGCAGCTTAGGAAATTTTGCTCCGCTAAAAATGCCTACACATTAGCAGAAATTTTCACCGTCGTTGAAAAACGACATTACTTTATATGCATTGTAAATCTAACCAAGCAAAAACCTATCCACAGGCGGTCTGCGGATGAACGACTATCAAAATATATATATAACTCAAAAGGGACTGACTGACTGACATAGTGATCTATCAACGCACAGCCCAAACCACTGAACGGATCGGGCTGAAATTTGGCATGCAGGTAGATATTATGACGTAGGCATACGCTAAGAAAGGATTTTTGAAAATTCGTCCCCTAAGGGGGTGAAAAAGGGGTTAACATTTTGTATGAAATGCAAAGCGCATTAGGAGAAACACGGATGGGTTTTAGTCAGTTAGAGTCTGACACTCCCTTCCACTCCGCCCAGGGTGGAAGAAATGATTTTGATGATTTCCCATCCAAAAAAAAAGGCTTAATCTATTTTACTATAAAAGCCAAAAACAATTTTAATTGTTTCGTAATCTTGTACAATAGTTTTAAGTCCTTATTAGGGTTTCCCATCCAGAAAAAAAGGCGGTCTGCGGATGAGCGGCCATTCATTAAATACCGAAGCTCTTACGTGTCTTAAAATTTGTGGGATTTATTCAAAAGAGTCACCGCGGCCTTGGAACGCAAAGGGCATTAGGAGAAACACGGGTGGGTTTTAACAACAGAAAACCTATATAATTTTTCTGTTGTTTCATTTGTTTTTCTATCTCCAGTATGCGATAGATCGGTTATTGGTTTCGGCCGTTAGAGTCTAACACTCCCTTCTGCTGAGAGCGGAAGAAGTCACATGATGATATAAAACATTTAAAAATAAAATTTTCTTGAAAAGCTATTTGTACCGCTGGTCCCGACTATCATTTTTAGATCTTTAACAGTCATTACGGATTAAAAGAAAATTTGACACCTTTCTTGCCAAGAGAGAGAACTCACGAGACGTGGAGATCAAATTCGGTTGTATCCGGTTTCCGAGGTTACGATTGTTTTGAAAAAAGTGCCTACGCACTTTTTTTAATTTGTCCAGTAGAAATCTGGAAACTAGTGAGTGGCTTTTATGCTATGAAAACTTCTCTGGGTTTGCCCAATTGTAAGAAGTTAGTCGCAAACTATCTATATTTGCAGTATTTCTGAGAAGACTGTACTGCGAGATTGCGCTGGCAGTTACTTCTTCCCATCCTTGGTTATGCTAATGCCATCTACCTTGACCTTATTCAAAAACATTTGTATAACGTTAATATTCGGTTTACGTAAATATGTATATACGTTTCCAAATTCCGTGTGAAGCTCAAGTGTTTGCCAATTCGCCTTCACCGGAATACTCAAATTCTTTCCCTGTTATGCAATATGCTCTTTCCTTTCAATGCCTCTTTATCTCAAAGAAACTTTTTCAGTTACTCCGTGATCCGCATATAAAATTTCTGAGGTTATCAGACAATTTACGGCTTAAAATGCATTCCACAACTTTCTTGCACCTTTTGCGCCTTCTTGTTTTACTTCACTGTGGAAACTGCTCATTTGTGGAATGCATTGCTAGACTCAGTAAGATGCGCTTATATTTGTTCAAAAGGCCCGAACATTACCTGTTGCTATGATATTGATGTTCGGCATTTATTTATTGCGTATATTTTTAATCTATACTAATATTATAAAGCTGAAGAGTTTGTTTGTTTGAACGCGCTAATCTCAGGAACAACTGGTTCGAATTGAAAAATTCTTTTTGGGTTGAATAGACCATTTATCGAGGAAGGCTTTAGGCTATATATCATCACGCTTAAGCCAATAGGAGCGAAGCAGCGATAAAGAATGTTTTAAAACGGGGATTCCACGGGGACGAAGTCGCGGGCAGCAGCTAGTGTATACATATGTACGAGTATCTATTGTTAAGAATATGCGTTTGTATGTGTACTAGCAGCGACCCGCGGTTTCACCTGCCTTGTTCCCGTTCCCGTGGCAATACGGGGATAAAATATAGCCTATGACACTCCACAATAACGTAGGTTTCTATTGGTGAAATAATTTTGAAAATCGGTTCAGTGGATCCAGAGATTTCCCCTTACAACGTCACAATCTCACATAAGTTACCTCTTTATAATATTAGTATACATAGATCTATTATAATTAAAATAATGTGCCTCCGATGACAGGCCCATTTTATGTCCAGGCAATTACTATTAATTCCAGGTTGCCTGGCAAAGGTCGCGCAATGCGATTAGGCCACCCATTGTACATGTGTTTTAGTTTGTAGTTTTCATTTAATGTTATTCTCGGTGTATATTCAATAAATACGAAAAATGTTACCCCAGGGTCGCCAGGCAGCAAAACGAACGTTCAGCAAATAACATAATTACATTGTAACTGCTCCACGTTTTGTGCCATTTGGGATATTATCAGACCTCTGTCGTGAGTGTGTGTATCATGATTACTAGGATTGGATGAGAAATATACGTTTATTTCGGCTTAAACGCAGAAATATCTTTATCATACGAACAGTTTTATATCAGAGTACCTACTCTAGCCTTCCTATGGTCGACTTCCAGCGTAACATGTTGCAGCTGTATTCAGCTGCAACATGTTACGCTGGAAGTAAGTACCAAATAATATTTAACATGGAACAACTGCTTATCTGAGCTACAGTTCCTTGTTAATACGATTCTCCCAAAACCATGCGACAATTCAGGTTATTGTTGTTGTTTTTGGTTGTTTTTTTATAATTGTTGGGCTTGCATTTGACAACAATCTCACCTGATGGAAAATTATAATGTGTTCTTGTGGACCACCTTCCCAGTTTTGAAGGATGTTGCCCAATTAACAACATATTTCCGGAATTTTACTTTAATTTCCAAATATTTAACTAATCACAACCGACTTCACAGACACATAAATCCGGAGCAAGCATTGTGACAAATTTAATGTAGGTCACGCGAATAGCAATGTCAGTGACCTGGATTTTGATCCTGTGTGGCGCAGATGTTCAAGCATACGAGAAACTGGAGCGTATAAAGCAGCATCTGTTTATGGTCACCTTATTAAGCAGTAAGCTGCTTGAATTAGTTCAGTTAGACAATCAAGCTCATAACAACAGTGAGACAATAGAATTGAAGTTGACCAAAGAAGTGATAGATTGATTTGTTGATAGTGTCTAAAGGGTGTGTTAGCTGTGATGAAGGTAAATATCGAAGATGGGATCATGCTGTGCCGATCTCATGTAAAGAGGAATAAGAACAGGACAATGATAGATTTGCAGTAATCAATTTTCCACCTTTAAAAACAAAACAGGTCCCGAACATTGCAAATAGGTCCACCTGTGGACTGTTCACTGCAGGCTGAGTAGATTCAATCTATATTTCTAGTTTGTTCTAAGTCTTCTTTGCTATTAAACGTGTAGCTGTACATATACATGTAAAATCATCAACATTATTGATAAAATTAACCACCCATTATTTCTATACCAATTTAACTATGCACTCTTTCTAACCACCCACGGAACATGCAAAGTTATATTGGGCCGTTGTCCAACCACAAAGCTAAAAGTTACCTCATTTGACATGAGCCCGTCTATTTTTACCCTTATCTGTTTTTATTAAAAGCCATCTATCGGCCCACGCTACGATAATAATTCGGTAACAATATTAAACGATTAAGGGAAAAGACGCTAAATTGCCAATAATTTTACTTGAGGGCTCGCGTGACTGAAATGTCATGGGAGCGGTAACCGTAGGATTACGTAAAACTGGAACAGAAGGTTAAGCTTTGGGGCTATATTATTATAAACCACTGAAGGTCAAAAACCTTTAAGCTTCCATTTACATATATTTATGCATACCGGTCCAGTCCAAGCCCATCTGGACTTAGACAAAGTGAAATTCATCATCATTCAATTCATTCATCTGTCTAGCCTTTTCCCAACTTTATTAGAGTTGGCTTCCAGTTAGCTGAATACCAGTATTTTACGTAGAGTGGCTAGGTAGCCACTCTACGTAAAATACTGGTAGGTACCAGACCTCCACAACCCATTTACTGGGTAACACGGTACTTCGGTCGGTACACGGTCAAGGCTGGAGTCAGACTTTCTGGCTTATGACAATCTGTAACGACTGCCAAAGATCAACAGTTGCCAGCCGGGACCAACAGTTTAACGTGCTTTCCGACGCACAAATTGGAATTCTATCAGTGAAAATGACTCTCAAAAAGACTCAAATATTTGGGACTAGTTCCTTCCAATAGCTTCACTAGCACATACTCCTGGGATAAAAAGGTAGCTTATGTACTTTCCAAACTATAATCTACCGCTGTTCCAATCATCTAGGGTGATTGAGTAAGGAACGTTCATCCAATCTTTCGTATTTATAATATAAAGAAAGAAAGAAAAATGTTTATTTAGGACTCGCACCACCTCATTATTTACACACAACATAATTAAAAGCTTAATATCAATTTCAAACTGTGCGAGGCCAAAAAAGGTCCCTATCGACATTTAATAAATAGATAAATACCACAGCGCTGGTGTTCTGATAGGGCCTGTGATGCCACGGATATACTCACGGAATACATAACTTCTAAAAAGACACATATAAATACAAATAAAATAATAAATATAAAGTAATAAATATACAAATAAAAAGTAAAATACACACAACCAACAACAATAATAAATTAACTTCGACCAACTCAATGGCCCAGTGCTCCAGTATCATTTGTCGATATCATAGACAATATACGTAAGATTGGTATGCGCTCTTTACCGAAATGTTATGTGCTGATGGTGCCAAATTTTTAGATGCGTAGTTATCGCTGATACAATATCACCGTTTCTAGAACTCACACAAGGTTTTACTAAAATCCCAGCCAGAGCTGGAAACTGGTCTAGATAACCAGATTACATCTCTATCTGGGCGGAATGCTCATAAACTTGCCCTCTTTGTAATCATGAAAGGTTGCTGATAATTTCACTTCAGAAACGGAATAGTTCTGCGTCTCATAAAATAATAGGTTTTCAATCAGCGTTTTGAATTTGTATAATATACTCGTAAATAACAACATTAATCCATTTGCCAAGCGGGTTGTAGCCCATTTCCTGTCGACTGCCTCATATGAAGGCTCAAGCTGTGCCGTGAATTATATTCGCGGTATTGTAATATATATATATAAACAGAAGGTTTGGTAATATTTGACGAAATAATTAAACCATCTCCGTAGTAACAAATTACTATTTTCTGAATAAAAAATCAAGTAACTTCTCATGCTCTGAGCGTACTGAGCTACCCACGTTCCTTCAAAAGACTTAGAACATTGATGGTTGTTACGAGAGATACAAATAGTGATCTACAAATCACGATCGACTATATTCTGTGAATGGGTAATGATCAAACTATTTTCGCTCTGGGCGGAGTGGAGGGGAGTTTCAGATTCTTACTGACTATAGGCCATCCGAACCGAAACTCTTTCGAACAATGGCGGTGCATTTTCAGATTACTTGAGTTAGTGTTTGACAGATATCTCACTGGATGGTAAACTATGATGTGGTCAACGATGGAGCACGCTTACATCACAGTAACGTTTTTAATCTATGCTAATTTAGTCCAAGTTTACAGCTACACAGCTTACAGGAAGCATAGGCTCCGGTGGAGAATTTCACTCTTTGCCTGTTAGCATTATGAATGTATTCCCAAAACATTATGCTTACTGCCTTTCTGGCTTGCTTTTAACCGACTGCTCCAAAAGAAGACTAATTTTTTCGAGGGTATGTCTGTTTTATTGTCATATCCAGTACAGCTAATGGCCGAAAATTTTGTACCAAATGTGGTATCATTAGATTTGTGTTAAGTGCCAGAATATCAGAAGCTACCTATTTGAATTAAAAAAAAAAGATAAAAACTGTCAAGTCTTCTTTTTTATGTCATAGACATGTGGTATATCACAATAAAGTGCTCGAGGAGACGATACCTAAAATGGGGGAAAAACAAATCTGTTTGCAGCAAAAGTCGTCAAGCCGCAATTTTTTTAACGTCACTTAAGCTTCCTCACATTACAAAATTTTATTTCGACAGGAAAGTAAAAAGTATAACGGCGAGCTGTACTCATTAAAACTCACAAAATGTAGATCTTCTGGAGTAACCTTCTAGTTGTCTCAATGTTATTAAAATCGGATCATCGGGTTCCGGATTTAACTATCGAAATGACCTCGTTTGCGGTTTTTGATAGTTTACTAGTGCATGTTTAGTGTAGCAAAGTTTTTGGGTACAAACTGTCCTACTGAGAATCTATACTAATATTATAAAGCTGAAGAGTTTGTTTGTTTGTTTGTTTGAACGCGCTAATCTCAGAAACTACTGGTCCGATTTGAAAAAATCTTTCAGTGTTAGATAGCCCATTTATCGAGGAAGGCTATAGGCTATATTTTATCCCCATATTCCCACGGGAACGGGAACTACGCGGGTGAAACCGCGAGGCGCTGCTAGTAATTGATAATATTTGAATTAGTTTGGATTTGAGGAATGCAGACAGCTTAAAACAAAATAATGATGTTTTTTAATGCACAATCATTTCGTTTGGAATATTTGGCTGTCGCGCCAAAACAGGTGAGTGGAGTGGTTTAAAATATATAGGTATACAAAGGTAGGATAAAAAAATATTTTATTAAATGCTTGTGACATCAGTAGCAAGCTAAACACAACATTTTGTGTGACAAGGATAGAAGAATAACATCAAAATCATGTTCATTTTCCATTGACTCTTTTAGCGGCTCTTTGATTTTGGTAATTTTTGATATTTTGTTCGACAGATCGACGATTATTTTTTTTAGATTGCAGCTATTTAGTTGATTATATGAAGATCTCTATTTCTCCATAAACTTTAGACACACAACTAAATTGTTGTTATTGTTAGATCCAAAATTGTATGAATGGCTTGGCCTTTAGCGTGGTGGGACCAGAGGAGTTAAAGTCAAAGGAAGTCCATCATTCAGACTGCTTTTTTATTTTGAATAGAAAAACATACTGGCCAGTTTCCAGTTTCACCTGTAGCAACTGAATGTCAAGACCAATTATTCAAAGGGGCAAATGCAGCATGACGCCTTTGTGCAATCACCGAGATAGCTCGAAATCCTACGATTGGATTAACTGCTAGAATATCAAACTGTAATTGAGTTTGGTAAACCTCACATGGGATGGAAATCAAAAGCTTACAACAGTCGTTTCATTTAAAATATTCATTCGCTTGATACAATGTCTAAACGAATAAAATAATAAAAGTGTCGGTCTAGCAAATCGCAACACAAATTCTAGAAAAAGAGTTGCTTTGTTAAACTTTGTGTCTACCACTCATATATTTATGACAGTATCTTCTAAAGCATCTGCTATCTAAAATCTGAAATCAGTGACTAAAAAAGTGATAGTTTTTACGTTTATGGCGAGTACATGAATTAAAAGACAACAAAACAATCTACCAGCTCATCTGCTCCCCACCATGACCTGTCTTTGTCATCATGATTCCGTTATGAAACGGAAACATTACGACAATATGAGAGCATATTATTACTAGTCCAGTCAAGTTAGATGATTTAATTGGGGTTAGGTTAAAATAATTCGCATACAGCTAAAATTACCTACTACGGATATTGCGGTGTTTTTGGTTGTTTCTTCGTTTTTTGAACACCAACTTCATCAAAGGTGAAAGTTATTTTATATATAATTTTTTACTTTTTTTTTAATTGTTTAGAAGTTGGTTGTATTTTATTATATAAAAGTCTTTATTTTTCACTATTTAGTGGTAAGCGTAACCATCACAGCGAACATGTTATAAATGTGAACATGCGATTTGATGCAATCCCGAAAGATTTGCTATAATTTATTGGAGAGTTCCGTTTCTTATTCCCATTCTACATCAGATCTTCACCAAACTAGAAAGGGACCACCTTGAAATACTAAGATGCTCTTCCAAACCATCGTATATAGTTTTATTTCTTCATTTTACATAGACAAAACAGGTTAAAAATATCATCAATGTAGTCGCATTATTAGAAATAACTCAAATACTAGTCGTCAGATCTCACTCAAATTCGTGAAACCACCTTCGAATATAAAAAAAAAACAAACATCAAAATCGGTACAACCAGTAAAAAGTTATGAGGCAACACAAAAAATAAAATTAATACCAAATACCATCAAAGTATATTTAACAATTAAGTGTATGCTGTAATTTATTCGTCGACTGATCTACATTTATTGCGAGTAAACTGCCTCAATAACGAAGAGATGTATAAAAAAAAATTCATAGCTTGAACTTTACGACGCGGCGACGTTTCAATTCCAAAGATGTAGATAAAAAAATGTTATTTGAGGGTTTTACTAGTTCATGCACCGAAAACTGTCAATCGACTATCGAGGATGGAGTGAGTTTCTCACCATTTGCCGTTATTAGTCGTGAGGCAAAAATATGTAAAAAAAACACTACTTCGATAACTTGAAACGACCTCATTTGGACCCCATGTTACCTGGTCAACAACATTGCAAATTAACTCTAGAACATTCCATGTGAGGGAATGCACTCAATTACCAATCACTCTGTATTTTGACCGGACTATAATAGTGGGAAGTTGGTTTTAAGCAAGATCATCATTCATTTATCGACAGTACGACATCCATGAACATGTGTTACAGATGCATCGCAGATGAGTGGATGTCCCAGAATCAAAGCCATGACTCATGAGCCGGTTAAAACGGTATCCCTGCCTCTCAGACCGAGATACAGTTACGCTTTTCCGCTGTAGCCATAGACCAGTCATAAGGAATTGCTAGTCGTATTGTCTCTTACGGGTCTACTACATAGGTTTAAAACAAAATATCATCATAACTCAAAACGGTGATCGAAAACATCGTGAGGAAACCGGCATATCCTTGAACCAAAAATTCGAAGACATGTGACATTCACTAACCCGCACTGGGTTCGCGTGGTGGGTTACGGCCCATTATCTCGCCTAGAGAGGAGGCCTGAGTCCCAGCAGTGGGAACATTAAATGGATGATTATGCTTATTATGCTAATTTATCATAAACTCAGATTTTCAGGCTATACTATTACTGATTATCCGTCACGACTTACAAATTTTAATATACTACAAATGAGAATCGAGACCAACGGCTTAACGTGTGTTCCGAGTAAACAAAAAGTCTACTTTACTACGGAGATCGACCCGTGCGGTTATTATTTAGCCACTCTTAAGTAAACTGAAATATTTTTGGTATGTTAAAAATACTTTGTTCAGACCTTGTCTCGCCACTTCACCGCAATAGGTGTGTCAAAACTTCGCGAGCCAATCGATCCGAGCGATATGGCCACCAGCCTCTCTTGTTGCTTGAATATTAATAAAATATATAGATATCGTCTTCACTTTTCATTTTACCACAACGTCTGATAATAATATACGTCTAAAAGTTCTTATGAAATGTAACACTGAGCCATGAGGTGAGTTCTTATGTTCATGAATAAGGGTTTTGAGTTGCAAACTAGTCACGAGTTCCCAAAACGAATACAGAAGTTTATAGATCATCGAATATTTCGCGTTTTCTGAGGAGGATTTATTGTGAGACTCTATGGCTCATCTCTATTTTTTTTTAGCGCAGCTATATAGGCAGCTGCAAACAACTAAATACCTTACATCATCCTGTTTCGAATAAGTGTTTCTAACAATAATAAAATTATAGTAATGACAGTTGAAATAAAACCATCATGGTGGTCATCGCTGACATTGCGCACACTAAACCTGATTGCCGATAATATAGATGCACTGTTTTGTTCACGAGCGAATATGCAAAAGTTAATACACATATTATTAATGTTAATTGATTTGGAAGTGTATATCTTATTGTAATTATTTAGTTCTTTTTATACATTATTGGGTAATGATATCTGTATGTGCGTTTATAATAAATAAATGTGCTCTTTTTCTAAATAATTATGAACGATCAGAATGTGAAAATTTCGTAACGACTCTT
The DNA here is from genome assembly GCA_905332915.2 of Hecatera dysodea. Classification (NCBI taxonomy): domain Eukaryota; kingdom Metazoa; phylum Arthropoda; class Insecta; order Lepidoptera; family Noctuidae; genus Hecatera; species Hecatera dysodea. Next base: position 12,204,072 of record HG995310.1, on the reverse strand, counting down.
TGACCGAGCCCAGGTACCTTTTTCTTCAGAGTTCTGTTACTAATGTAATACAAAAGTAACCCATCAACATTTCTGTGATATTTCAAACGGAATAGTAATAATGAATTATTTATCAACGTAGGCTTTTACCTACCGACTTTCTATGGCTTTTGAACACGGGCCCTTGGGTTCCTTTTATAGATGGGCCCGATCGACATTTGGTATGGTCACATAAAGAAATAAAGGTAAAATGTATTGGTTGAAATACAATAATAGTTGTTGAGTTTTTCACTGAATGTAGAAATATGTACATACATGTTATTTTCATAAGGATAAGCAATAACAAAATATAATATATTGTATTATATTAAATTGGAATTTTAAATAATTATTAATCGACTTCAAAAAAGGAGGTGGTTATCTATTCGACTGTTTATATTTTTTAGGTACGTCATATACACCCCTAGTTTTTTAGTACAAATACTTTAAGGGCTTATTAGAATAGTCTCAAAAAATTATGTTCATAAACAGCAAAGTTATTAGCGTTTTTTATATCCCAAAATATCATTCAACTTATGAAAATACTATACAGGCTATTGATTTATGAATGAATAAATGACGATTATAATGGAAAAATACTGCATGTAGTATTTTCTAGTAGCAATTGTTATGAATGTTGATTGTATTATGAATTTACCAGTTATGAAAAAAGTCCGTGGACATTTTTGGGATTTTATTTTTTCAGTTTTGACTACACAAATATGATCAGTAACGGGTACTGATAGAGCCCTATTTTTATTTTGTACTAATTAAAAACTAAGGTTGTATAGACGGATTGAACGACATAGTCCGATCTGATGAAGAACGTCGGAGATAGACAATTATATTGATACGGGCTTGTTGTAATGTGTGAAATTTGGGGGTATCAGCACTAAATGTAAAATAAATTAAAAAATAGTTTTACAAAAAAATAAAACCGACTTACAAATACAAACCACTACAAAGTACAAAATTAGTAATTAAAACTACAATTATGAAAGTCGGTGTCAAAAAACGAAAAACTCACTCCAGAAACAACGACTTCCAAGGACTTGGAAGATTGTTAGGTATATTTTTTTTGTTACGAAGTTTTTATTTTTATATAGACATGATTGACTTTTGTAGAAATTATAAATTTATAAATGATCTAAATGGCACAGTCCGATGACTAAAAATAAAATAAAGTTTTATAAAACGGAAGATAAACGCTATATTCATTATCCAAACATATCTTGATAGGAACTGCAAATTGTTCAAATGTTTAGACACCAAAACCAATTTCTCTACAAATTTTAAAACCATGAAATAAAAAAAAGACAACCACTTTATTCTGCCAGAATAGAACAACAAAAAAGATAAATCAAGATTTACATACACAATCTACAAAAGAGAAAAGTTATGTATGTTTGTAACGAATAAACTCGATAACTACTGGACCGATTTGAAAAAATATTTTATCAACAGAATGCTACATTATATAAAAGTCCACCTGCTCGAAACCTGGACCGCTAGTCTACCTAGACTAATATAATAAAGAGGAAAGATTTGATTGTTTGTTTGTATTGAATAGGCTCAGAACCTACTGAATCGATTTGAAAAATTCTTTCACTGCTGGGAAGCTACACTATCCCTGGGTGACATAGGCTATATTTTATCCCCATATTCCCACGGGAACGGGAACTTTGCGGGTGAAACCGCGGGGCGCTGCTAGTTGTATAAAGTGAGTTCGTATACCTATGAGTACATAAGAATATCAGTTCATTCATAGTAATAAATTCCACCTACTTAAGTATAACTAGCTTGGTGAACATTTTATGATGAGTCATATAACTTAAATAGCTAAGTAACAGCTGCCAGAAAACCCATAACTTTCACAGTATCTAGTCTCCACTTACTAGCAAAGGCATTTATATATCATTTATGATGACAGTTATTACCTAAAGCAGGTTTTTTTTTAATGAATTGGAGTATACTTAAATGGCGTTTAGAGACAGCAGTGAATGCTTCGATTTGGCTGTTAAAGTACGTAATTATTATTGTTTATGGGCAATAAAAATACGACGGCCTAGACCAAGGCCGTAGGCTAGATAAAGTACTGTTTTATCAGCAACTAGCTGCTGCCCGCGACTTCGTCCCCGTAGAATCCCCGATTTTAAAACATTATTTATCGCTGCTCCGCTCCTATTGGCTTAAGCGTGATGATATATAGCCTAAAGCCTTCCTCGATAAATGGTCTATTCAACCCAAAAATATTTTTTCGATTCGAACCAGCAGTTCCTGAGATTAGCGCGTTCAAACAAACAAACAAACAAACTCTTCAGCTTTATAATATTAGTATAGATAACAATAAATTGTCAAAAGTCCAAATGTATGGGATCGATTCATCATCTTCCTTCCTCACGTCAGTTCGGGTCGGCGCAACACGTTCTTTGTCTTCTTCTGTTTACAGTAAATAAAATTGGTTTTTCCGCCTAAAAGGTCATCTTTGGGTGAATCGACTTGATTCAAAGTATATTTGTATTAAGAATTATGATTGAAACTCGAGATTATCATAAAAACATAGGACAACAAAGTCTATGTAATATATTATACATATATAAGAAAGTATACATTTCGTAACAGCTCATATTTTATTTAGGGCTTTTCCGAGGAGCTAAACCAATTGGTTGGTGATGGATTGGAATTATGTACTTGAATTTTAAATTTAAGTTTGATTCATTATAATTCTTATTAGAATCGCTTGCAAAAACCAGATTTAACTTTTTAACCGACTTCTAAAAAAGGAGTAGGTTCTCAAGTCGATTGTTTTTTTTATATGTTACATCATAACTTTTTACTGGGTGCACTGTTTTTTTTTGAACCACTCGCAGTTCAACACACTAAGGCTGGTTACTGCTCAACCAGACAATCCTGTGGTGGCCTCAAATGAATTTAAGGCCTCCATCTAGGGCTAACAACTACTTTACAAGCTAAATGACCTTCGCTAAGGGCATCCCCTGTAGGATACGGGCCTCGGCTTATCGAGGTCATTGAGGGAGGGACAGCAAGGGGCAGGCTGGGTCTGGTTGTTATTATTTGGGGGCTTTAACGCTAATAGCTCAGCGGCACGGACTGGCTCGTTAGGCAAAAGTTGGGGCGGTATGTCACGGGGGCGTCGCGATGGGCCTGATCGCGCGAGGCTGCAATACGGAACGCGGTCTGTTTTTGTATTTATGAATGGTACTGGTTTCCCTAAAGCTTTCCTGAATAAGGATCGTGGAGTCGTCGGGTTCGATTAGAGAATGCCGAGGTCGGCGAATCTTGCTAATTGGCAGCGGACACGATAAGAGGATTCTGGTACCAATCGGTGGAATCTATGAATCGCTTGTTAAGGTGCTTCATGAATTGTTTGATGGTTGGGATGCGGTCGACATGAAATCGATCGTCATGAAGGCGCCCGTGGCCTTCCTAAGGAATCGGTTTTGAATAACTTGCAACCAATGGATCTGGGAAGGCTTAGCGTACGCGAGGGGTGCACCAATTTTGATAACTCTTTTTATATACGAAAGCTGGTGCTTGTCAAGGGTCCCATTTAAATTTGAGTACTTGAGTTTGCAGCCGAAAATAGATCTAAGTGGCGTGCAATTGGAGGGGCCTATGTGTGGTCCCAGCAGTGGACTGAAACAGGCTGTTGATGATGATGATTTGAGTTTTAACTAATAATGCGTATTGAATTGGCTTCGACTACATTGATGATTGCTCATTTTCACTTATCGATGTAAAGATATTAAAAAAAAAAACTGTTTACGATGGTTTGGAAGAGAATCGTAGTATTTTGATGTAGATTCTTTCTAGTTTGGTGAAGACAAAAAGTATAAAATATGCCTATCCTACAAAAAGTATAATTATGTCATAAAACGAAGAAACAACCAAAAACACCGACTTCTTCCGAAATTAAAGTTATTTAAGTATTAAAACATCTTTAATAATATTTTGTGTTTTTTTTTATTTAGAAGTTGGCTTTATTTTGACTCCGAGTTAGATGAACCCGGGAATAAGTTTCATTATGCATCATTTATTTATTATTTACCCTGGAGAGAACAACTAACTCATTGTCACACCATATTTTTCGTTTGCAACCGAGTCTTACCAAAAATAACCGGCAACTGAGAGACATGAAACACGCGTCGCCAACTTTGTGGACAAAGTTGAAAAGTTTCGAATTTCCTGAAAGTAATGCTACCGACAGGCGAGAGGAAAGTAGATACAATGTCTTCTTCTTTGCTGTTCTCTGGTGTAAAACTTATGATTACGGTTTTTATTTACCTATTAGCTGAGCCGCGCGACTTCATCTGCGTCACATGGTAGAGAAAAAAAAACCCGTTTTTGTAACATTGTTCGTTGGTAGGTCGGTGGTGGTTTGTTGGTCGTTCGTAGCGTGATGTTGTATGTACCCTTATATACTTCTTATGTATAAATAAATTTATATTGGTTTTGTACTTTTTACGTGATGCGTGCAAGACTCATTGAATGCGACGATCAGCAGTCTAAGAGTAAGAAGCTTCTTACTACACTTAAAAAAAAATCATTATCTTTTGATTTTGTGAGTCGATGTATGTATATGAAATAAAAGCTGTATAAAACTCCGGATAACACTCAATATTTCTAACTATCCAGATTTTGAATCCAATCAATGGTTCTTGCGTGATGCTCCCACAAACATACAGACAAACAGACAAAAATTTCAAAAATTGAATTTTTGTGTTCTGTCTTTTTTCTAACGTTTCTAGATAAGTTATTTTTATGCAAAAGTACTCAATGTACAGACACGGGGAGTCTAAGATTTCATTATATGTACATATAGATACTACAATTATACATACATAAGTATTACATAGCCGGACTCGCTAATAAAAACACTTTCATAAAATGAGTAGCTTCTGTGGTTTTGCCCGTGAGATAGTCGGATATTATCCCAAGGGAGCAAACTTCCACGATAAAAGTATCCTCTGTCCTCCATCTAATCCAGGATATACTTGGCTAGTATCTTGGATACTTAAATTTAAATTCGGTCAATGCGTCACAGTCGAATTAACTCTGTAAACGCACGAACTACGTTTCCCTTTAAAGGTTCTGTAAATGGGAAACAACAGCCCCTTTTATTTGTTTCTTGCAATTACATTTTATGCTTGGGTTATTATTATAATTATTTTAATCTTTGTTTGTTGCGTGAAGCGGCTTTTGAGTTGGGCTTATGTTTATTTGTATGACCTAACATAAGCATAATCAGCCTTTTGTGCCAATGTTCCCATTGCTGGGATACAGGCTTCCTCGGCGGCTTCACAGGCGGGGATCGAACCCGCGACTCATAGCATAGGATATACATAGGTGCCAATGTAATTACTGAACACATGAGACATTTCAGTCTGTCTATTTTGTAAACATGTTACGAAGAAAGTTTAAGTGAATAAGAGTGTGAAAGAAACTGCCATTATTCTTTAAAGCGTCAGATTACCACCTAATCTCAACCTTTTATTCAACTGATAACATAAAACGTACATACATACATAAACATACGACGTTCCTCCATAGGGGTAAGCTAAGCAGCACTGCTACTGAACGATCTTTCTAAATAAAAGCTATTAAAAAGATACATTCTTCAAAACATAACAGAAACGATTTCAAGTTGCTCTTGGTACAATCAAGCGCATGACCGTGTAAATAGTTTTTTTTTCTAATCTATACTAATATTATAAAGAGGAAAATTTTGTTTGTTTGGTTGTAATGAATAGGCTCAAAAATTACTGGACCGATTTTAGAAATTCTTTCACCATTCGAAAGCTAAATTATCCACGAGTAACATAGGCTATATTTTATCCCCATATTCCCACGGGAACGGGAACTACGTGGGTAAAACCAAAGGGCGCTGCTAGTAAATTATAATTAGTTCGCGTTTGAACACCATCTAACCGGATAAAGGAAGGAAGGAGGAAGCGATGATGTGGTCGACGCTGGTCCACGCTTGCCTAGATTTTTTTTTTTCGTCCACGCTTGCCTAGATTTTTTTTTTTCATTTCGATTGTAGGTGTATTATTTAGGCCTTTATTTCATAGCAATAAATACGTTTTTCCTAGGTCGTGTTACTGGTGACGTGTGGCTGACCTTACTAATTGTGTCATAATTATTATTTATGGCTTACCATATAAACTGGCGTATTTTAATAAACCTGAGGCTTGATTTATTTCAGAGATAGTAATTCCCTTGTAACCATTTGCACGGTTTATGAATGTTTTCCATAATAATACATTGGTCGTATTATAATTGTTTAGATTTCTCGATTTGGTGTAAGGTATGTTGGGTGAATGTGATTTTATGTTGATCAATTTCGACCACGCAGTTGGTGCAGTGGTTAAGCTATTGACTGCTGCGCTGCATGTCGCGAGTTGGATTCCCGCACGGATCAAATATTTATATGGCTAACAAATATGTAGTTGTTCCGGGTCTGTCAGTTTGTGTATGAAAGTTTATATAGGTATTTGTAAATGCACCCACGATACAGGACAAATTCCTAGTATGGGGCAACGTTTAAAAAAAATAATAATATCAAGTTGGTTTTCAAAATTTTGTTATGTGAGATTTTTAAAATTTCCTTGACTTAAATTTTGATTTTATAAGATATTGTTAAACAAGATGCATTATAGAAAAAATATATATAAATGTACAAGCGGAGTAAAAACGGGGAAGGGGGGAAGACTCATAGGGCTCGTAAAATTAGTTCACATCGCTGTCAACGGGAAAAGAGCCCAAAGCACGTTTAGGGCTAAGAAATTATAAGTTACTATATAATGAGGATTCTTATTATATTCTCTTTTGAATAGCCTTTCAATGTTCCCACTGCTGGGACACAGGCCTGCTCTCTAGGAGAGGGAATGGGCCGTAAACCATCACGCGGACCCAGTGCGGGTTGGTGAATGTCACATGTCTTCGAATTTTTGGCTGGAGGACATGCCGGTTTCCTCACGATGTTTTCCTTCACCGTTTTGAGATCAGTGGTGATGAAATTAATTACACAAAGTAATGCGCCTGGCTGGGTTTGAACTCGCGACCTACAATTCGTAAGTCGGAGCGGTAATCACTCGACCACCACTGCTCCTTGTTCCGCTCATGTTCCGTTTTGAATAAAGAATTTACTCAAATTTAATTTTTCCTTATGTCGCTTAGGTCATTTCGACAGGCATTAACGGCGGATTGGTTGGAGATGGCAACATACCATAAGAGTGCAAGGCTTTGGGGACTTTGTTCAGCAATGAGATATTGACAATGGCCTTATCAAGCTTTAGGTACAAGTTCCCTGATAAAACTGTGCCGAATAACTGCAAAATAATATAAAGTAATTTACATTATCAATACTTAAGGTTTTTTCACTGAAGTGGGACAATTAACTACGTATTTTTATCTAAAGCGAGTTCCAGTATAAGGGTGATATTGGGTTGCTGATGTAAATGAAAACATACATTTTTCAAAAACATCGACCGCAAATTCCGTCTAAAAGGATATTGTCCAAAATGGCCCTGGCCAGCAAGAAGTATCGGATTACACGATAATTAATTGTTTATTTTATTATATTACTTGCGAATACTTTTGTAACACGGACTAGCTGTATGCCAAAATGAAAATTAAAAGTATTTTACGCGACTAATAACATTAATCGCCGCCATCTTCGCCAAACGTCATGTCGTGTCGCTAAAGATTAGGGATGCCCAATGCAGCCCAATCGATTGTAATCGATCGATTGATTTTTTAAAGAACTGTTGTATTTCGTATTATTTAAAAACCTACTAAGTATACTTTATAAATGAGGTCATACTCGATTCGTAAAAGGAGTTAGAATAATGCTGAAGTGAACAAAAGCTATATATTTCATCAGAATTTTTCAGAGTTTTTAATAATCGTTTAGAAAAGTGTATGGTTTACTTCTAACTAAATGATTATTTACGACAATTTAAATAAAAATAATATGGGTTTCACCCTAGTCGGGTAAAAAATACTTATTGTTAGGTACTGAATATATTGTAAACGTTTTCTCTAAAAAACAATATTGCTGACTAGATACAGATGTTATTATATTACAAGTATAGAAGAGTGCTATTATTATAAGTAAAGTAGGACATTGTCATATTGGTATTATCTTATGGTTTGAAAAAAGTTGACGTTATAATTTTTACGCCATACGTAAAACATCGATAAATCGTATCGTTTTTGTCATCCCTATTTTTGACGTCACTAAATGGTCACTTGTCAGTGTCACTGTCCTGTCAGTTGCCTATGCTCTGATTATTATTTTATGGGTTTTTATCTTTGTAATTGTATGTTTTTTTGTGACTTTCGGGACTATATTGCATGTTACGACTGGGCTATTTTAACGGACTCTGATTGTTTTAAAAAACGACTTACCGGGCTGTGATTTTCGGAAGTGTCGATTATAACCTCAAAATCTGATACTTTTTTTAAAAATAAATCTATTCTGCAGCTAGTCCGCTATAAAAATAGGATACTATAGGAGATTTCTTATGATCGAAAATACAAAACATAATTTTCCGATGCTCTTGGTTCCAGGGCGAACAATGTATGGGCGCAGAGCAATGTCCTTTCCAAATAAATAACTTTTGAGGGAGTTCGTTACAGTTGGTGGTATTTGCTTTAGTTCAATGACAAATTTCATTAGTTAGAAACTTATAGTTGGATTTGTGGTCTTTTTTTTTTCAAAATATTTTTTACTTATTTGGCTATTTTTTCTTTATAGTATGGCAACTAACCGACATCACCCAGAAACCATGGCCATACATTTTTAGAACTCGCTGTATAAATCATATTAAAATGAACAAGGTTTTTGTAATACAAACAAAACCAAATAATGTTGTTATGTCTTTCGTGTAACAAATAAAAAGTGTCAGAATAAATTCTCTCAAGCCAAAAAGAAAAGAAATATCCCTGTTTATTTTAAGGACTACGACTTACTCAAGTTTTATTTTGATGTTTATCTTATAAATCAAGTCGACGATAAGTCGAGCGTTTTTTGCTCCTGGCAACATTGTTTTTTTGCCGATTTACTTGTACCTACCTACTACGTATTGCTACAAGTTTTTTTTTCAATAACCAACTAACTTGTTAATTCTATATTGCAAAGTAACAGTTTTTCCGTGAGGATAAAATTGAATTGAATTCAGAATTAGTATTATATTAAGTATGTTTTGGAATAAATACAACGGTATCCGCGTCTTATTTTTTCAAACAGTTTAAAATGTCTGAGTACTAGTAGGTATTTTAGATATCACCTGCCTATCAATCCGAATAGGAAATGGAATTCCATCGATCCAGTGACTAGGTTGGAAACTCCTTGATATGACTTGTAACAGATTTGCAGGCTTCCAACTAACCGTAACGACTGTTAAAGTCCAAAGCCCTTCAAATGACAGCCGGTACCAAAAACTTAACCTGTTTTCCGAGTCTCGATATGTAATTTATGGTCACCCATCCACGTACTGACCTCGTCAAGCGTCGGTAAACCTCGAAGATCTACCAGTCCGACTGCTATTATTTAGACACGAGATCGTCCGAAAATGTTCATAAGGTATTTCATTCTGGGCGTGCAGATTGCGAGCTGTGGGTGGTTCGCAGCTGCCTCTAAGAGCTTTCAACAAAGAAGAAGGGGCTCCATAGGGTCAGTGCCTGCTAGGGTTGCGGAATTTATTCGAAAGAGTCACTGCGGCCCTGGAACGCAAAGGGCACTAGAAGGATTACGGGTGGGTTTTAGTCAGTAAAATTCTGACTCTTCCTTTCGCTCCGCCCAGAGCAGGAGAAGTCATGATATGATTTTCCACCCAGAAAAAACAAGGTATTTTATTCTAAGGAAAATCTTTTGATGGCGATATTAAATTGACTGTGCAGTTTACTAGCCAATTTATATGAGCCGTCCTATAAAGGGTTAACTTTCACACATACAATATTTTTTATCAAACTTCCGCTGCCAATCCGCTTTATTCACAGCTTAACTAATAACAACAGTCTTACCATTTAAAAACGTAACACGCCAATTAAGCTCACGCTGTTAATTCTGAACCGTTTAATGTTGAACTGTTAAATATTCATTTCCAGATATTACCGCTAGTCTTGTACGTTCCGGCTCTAAAATCGTGCTTCATTTAGTAATTTGTTACTTAAAATTTAATTGGTGATGCTAATTGAGGCTTTGTTTTAATGTGCACAGGTTTGAAAATTGTTTAAAACAGGTAGTACAAAAAAAACAATACCAGCCAAGTGCGAGTGTGACTGGAGCACGAAGAGTTTCATGTCAACTATACTAATATTATAAAGAGGAAAGATTTGATTGTTTGTTTGTATTGAATCGGCTCCGAAACCACTGAACCGATTTGAAAAACTCTTTTACTGTTAGGAAGCTACACTATCCCCGGGTGACATAGGCTATATTTCATCACCATATTTCCGTAGTATGGGAGCCTCCATTAAATATTTGTTTTATTTTAATTTAATTATTATTTAATTTTAAAATGAATATACGACTAAATATTTCAAGCGTCTAACTGTTGCTATTATCAATATCGAGCAAAAAATCACGTTTTCCGTATCGGAGCCCCCTTAAATAATTTTTCATTCTTGTTCTTAGGATTTGTTGTTTAAGTGGCAGCAAAAATACATCATCTGTGCAATTGTCTAACTATCGCGGTTCATAAGGATACACCCTGGTGACAGACGGATAGACGGACAGCGGAGTCTTAGTAATAGGGTACCGTTTTACCCTTAGGGAACGGAACCCTAAAAAAGACTGTCCAAGATCTTAAAAATGACGCATGTTAACTGAGGCTCACTTTTGAAAAGATTCGGTTTTTATTCGGTATGCAGATGAGTGTGGTAACCCATTTGCATCTGTCCTGACTGTCCTATTAATCTAAATATATATAACTCAAAAGGGACTGACTGACTGACATAGTGATCTATCAACGCACAGCCCAAACCACTGAACGGATCGGGCTGAAATTTGGCATGCAGGTATGTAGATATTATGACGTAGGCATTCGCTAAGAAAGGATTTTTAAAAATTCGTCCCCTAAGGGGGTAAAAAAAGGGTTAACATTTTGTATGGAACTCCACGCGAAGTCGCGGGCATAAGATAGTTTTCAATAAAGTTTTTTCAGCAGTACACAGACGTTATACAAAAGTCTTTCTACAATTCTTACCGTCACTGCTCTTTAGAGTCTGTGAAAGTTCCATTTATATCATTCAGCGGCCAGAGGACATTTACCGGTTGACTTATTTCAAAATACATACTACGAGTATCTCATGGTACATTTTCCTGAAAATGTTTGCTCAGCACTTTGTACGGTGGAAGTAGTGACGGTGGGACACAGAATACATTTTGCATTCTAAGATGTGTATTGTTACTGCTCGAGTTCGCATAAGTCCGTGGATGCGCGTTTAGATGGGTAGAGTGAAGGTTCGTTTGCATTGGGCTAGTGACTTGCTTGTAAATTGAAATTCGTCGTGGCTCGCAAATTATAAGCCTGATGTTTGTAGGTATAGAAAAATAGAATGAATAATAAAAAGGGAGGCATTCAGTCCGCTATAATACCTTTAAATAATAATTAATAATTTGTACAAGAAGTTGAATTTAAAGGAGTACAGCAGACTTTTCTGTGAACTAGTAGTGGACATGCTGTAAATTACTTGTGAAATGAATAAAAGAGATGGTGCTTTTATTCATTTCACAAGTAACATACATGAACGTACGCTTGACTACGGATGGAGAAAAATGAAATTTTCACTTTCCTCCTAATCAAGCAGGAGAAAAGCGATGTATACAATTTCCTAGATGTGGTCCATCGTAGTGTAGTTCCGATAATATATTTTTTTTGGGGCTGATGTCGACAATATCGAAGCATAAATCGTTATCTTGTATACATAGTGTAAACCGAACATTTCTAGATACTCGTGCAATTTTATTTTATCCTGTTTATCCCACTAGAATAAAGCATTTAAATACTCGTACTGCATGCTCTACGCACACTACCGCCAGTATTCGCCTATTTACTCTCCCAATGTAAACGCGCACAAAAGACAAACAGTCCGTGCCGTAATAGTGCGCCATGTTTTGTAGTATAGTAGAGTAATTTGTAACTGGGACATATATTACTACAGTGTATTGTATGTTTACAATTAATTTCTCATGCGGGGTGAGCAGAGGTCAGTATAAAATTAGGTTCTGTTGTATTATTGTGTTATATAATGGTTAGTTATAAATGTACATACATATTATGTTGTATCAAAATGTTTGTTTTTTGAGCTGGAGCAAGTCGTTATTAGTTAGCACGTTGGTTATTCAATTGTAAGATTAATTACCCTTTTATTTTTTTTAAGAATGAATAGGTACTAACATTTTTAATAATCGGTCAAAGATAGGTTAACATCTATTCTATACTAATATTATAAAGCTGAAGAGTTTGTTTGAACGCGCTAATCTCAGGAACTACTGGTTTGAATTGAAAAATTCTTTTTGGGTTGAATAGACCATTTATCAAGGAAGGCTTTAGGCTATATGTCATCACGCTTAAGCCAATAGGAGCGGAGCAGCGATAAAGAATGTTTTAAAATCGGGGATTCCACGGGGATGAAGTCGCGGACAGAAGCTAGTTTATAATATAAATCGAAAAAAAAAAAAAAATACTTTTTACCATTGAACTGTAATTTGAGTTTATTAATGAGAACAGCCAACTCATTTTGTCTGTTAAACGATTTTTAAAAAAATCTTTTAAAAGACCAGAGAGAATGCTTTACAGACTGTAAATTAGAGCAGTCAAAACTGTAAAATAAAGCCTTCTGTATTCCACCGCGCCAAAATAATTTAAATGTTTAATTTATGCAACGACTGTAAATCTGGCTGGCTAAAATGCAAATAATTAAATAGATATAAATGTTTGTTTAAAATTACTGGAACAGTTATTTCCGCGTATTTTCGGACTAAACATAGTGTGTCGTTTCATTAAATTAAATATGGCGTCGGTAAACTGATTACATTTTTTTTGTATAATACAACTTTAAGCTGGTCAATATTTAGCTTTTGCTTTATTTCAATGAAAACCCTCAAAACATCATGACTTATCGCTGAATGAGAGATACTGACCAATCAATATACAAACCCAATTCATATTCTCAATTCATTTTATGTACCTACAATCTATGCAAATAAAATTTTACTTACTTACTTACATATATAAACATCTCATTCTGTGTGTTGTTAAATTAGCCTAACTTAAAGTTGTAGCTTGGGCCCTGAGTCTGCTATTACAATAGTGTCAGAATAGTCTATCATTAGTTTCATAATTGTTGATTTTGACAAGTTTGGTAATCTACTAGTATAAAAGCGACACTATGACTGTCCAATGGTCAACCATTGTCACTCCATTGAAAGAAATGGCATAAAATGGTAATCTCGTAAATAATGACAACTGAATGATAGACGTATGCGATAATCTGCTAAAATTTTGATAGTTCCTTTGGTCAGTGACCATTAGAACGTCATTGTGCAGTCATTGCTTTTAATTGCTCGGTTATCAAAAAGTATTACGGGATTGTGTTGGAATGACTAATTTATAAAAATAACAGACTTGGGGCACAGATATCCAAAACTACACCTTTTTATGGTATAATAAGGTTTTAGCCGCATACTTGTGGATGGGAACTCATCAAATGACTTCTTCCGCTCTGGGTAGAGCGGAAGGGAATGTCAGACTCTTAATCACTAAAACCCATCCATGTACCTCCCGATGCCTTTTGGCAAAGTTAAATAGCTAAAGCTTTCGATTATATATTTCCTCAGCTAAAGTTGCCAACAAACACGAATCAGCACACAATACTCTCCTTTTCCTACAATATCAGTGCGCGTTTGTATCGAACATTATGAAAACATACACATAATATATGTCTCCAAGCTTCGTGCGTGGTAATAGAGCCGTGAATGGGCACCAATCGATGCATCCATATCGGTACGGCATTTCATGTTCCACTTTGATAGGCCTATCTGACTCGTAGATCTGTATGAAGTTTATTTATGTTAGTAGGGAATTGGGCTACTATCAAAAATCTACATGAATATATTGGGGTGGGCTTCCAGTCAAACCGGATTGGAAAACCAAAAACTGCTGGACGTGAAAAGCCGAGACCGGACTGGGTGATATGACGGCTATTCGGGAAGGCTTTATTTATTTATATATGTACACACAAGAGCACAAAGGTATTGCATATTTCAATAGAAATTTCTTCCCGCAGACCTGCGACAGAAGAGTGGGATAAGAAATTAAGACACAGTGTGTAAAGAGACAGAGAAGGAAACTTAAAATTGACTATGCTTACTTAACTAAAACTTATTATTATTATCTATTTATACATATAAATCAAATTAAAATAAACATACAAACAAATATACACAAATAAATTTACCTAAATGCATACTTATGATAAAATAATACATACCTAACCGTAAAGTTTTTTGGCTGAACTGTGGGTGTTGAACAAGATATCTCTGTCTTTCCATTCGTTATTGATATATTTCTGAAAACCTGTTCCGCATAACATAGGAATATCACCAGTGTTCACCTTAATTTTACTTTAACCACTAAATACTGCAGTAATTTGATATTCGAAATTAAATCAATGTTTTGAGGTTTTTCCATCGGTAAATTCATCCTTACGCTACAGTAAACTCCACGGTCACTTTTCTAAAATCATTTTACAGTATTATACTTAAGTGTAATATCTGCCACATTCTAGCCACCATGAATGGTTTCCAATCGATGCATCCACATTACCCGGCGTTCATATTCTACGTTGACAACCCTCTCCAGTGAAAGGCGATATATACAGGGTGTGGAGTAAGTAGAGATTAAATGACACATGATATTTATTTTGTAAGTCGGTTAAACATACCACTTTTATACGACCAATATGTATGGTCATTTTAAGCTAGATGAGGCCGGTGTTTCCTAGCCGTCTACCCTGAGAAGAAACTCCGATACAAACTCAGAGGTCAAGGTCTCTTTTAAAGTCCATAAAATCCGTACTGGTCAAATCATATGAGAACCATGTAGGTTCTGAAGTGCCCTTTTGAAGAAAGTGCCACCTTTTGAGTAGACCAGTCCAGATAATGCATGAATTTGTCAGTTACTGTGTAGCTCAATCTTAGACCTTTAAGACGCTCAACGATGTAACGAACAATACTAGAATATGGACATTTGGATAGGCCGCATAAATGGCTCAAACTGCTAGACTTACTGAAATGAGACCCTAATATGTTCCTTAATGGTATCTAAATGGTCATCACATTCACAATAATTTGTTATATGAGAACCATGCAGATCTGCGTCTGAAATGGTATTTTGAGGAAAGAATCGTACGGGTTTAAGTTGGCCTATCCATTCAGTGCAATCCTTTGTCAGTAGTTGAGCAGCTCAACTTACAAACAATAATGTGCTCAACGACCCGACGAATAATGCCAAAGAAAGGACATTTGGGTTAGCCGCAAAAGTACTCAAACTGCGAGACATCGTTAAATATACTTTGAAGAAGGAAAGAAAATAATGACCCATATAGTCCTCATATTCACAAAAATAAATTTAGTAAAAAATATAATACATACTTTACAAAGTAAATATTAATTTGGCTCTATTAAAATAATACTTTATTCATGTCAAAATTGTACAAACAGGAGAATATAAAATGTTATCGTCTAAAAATGAGAAAAGTATCAAAAAACGATAAATGTAACGGTAAACATAAGGCCACGTACAATGGCAACATAAAAAACGTTGCTGATCGATAAATAATGGAGCTGTAATAAATTATAACTAAGCGAGTTAACAAACTAGAATTTGAAGTGTAAAAAAGTAAGGCTTTTATCATTTAATTTGTTGACAGCATTTTTGTTTGTTTAAGCAGAATTAAAATTGCTAACCGATTTTTTATTCACACAATATGGAATCTGGAAACCGTAAATGATTATAATAAATAGGTAAACTGGTAATTTCTGCTTTCGTTAGGGAATATCTGAGAGTTTTATCCGAACGCAAAAAATGTTTCACAGGGAGAAACCTATCTACACTATCTTGAAAAACATTTTCAGAATGGGTAATAGTTTGTATCTAGTATGTATCTAATATATTAATTGTGACAGCATTAATAGTGGTTTCCATTATAATAAAACCTCATCCTGTACATCTCTAGGTAGAATTCTCACCACGAAAGCAGTTAATATTGCTTCGATATTGGACGGGGATTCCGTATCCGTTTTGTGGGTTGAAATGAGGAAAAGTTCGACTTCATCTGTGAGTGTGCGGTTTTTAGGAGTTCTAGTAATATATTATGAACTGCTCATTACTGTGTGTCATTTTCTGTCCTTTTAGTTCTAATTAGAAAACAATTATGAAGCGATATGAGTGTTATATACCTACTTTTGTTACTTGCTAAGTAAATTATCTTGGATTCTATGATCTCATTAATGTTCCCCAACACTGGACGAAATTAACGACTGTGGACAGAGAACTGGCGAATCAATGAAGCTCGACGAGCCCCAGAGATAAGATTCAACTGTATTGGGTCCCGCAAAGAAAATCTATACATATAAATAAAATTGGAGCGTCTTTTTGCAATATCGAAACGACCGCTTCTTACTTCATGCATGTATGAATACATAGGTACGGTACATACACCAAAATAACATTTGTTTTCTGTCTGTCTGTTTGTTCCGGCTAATCTCTATAATGGCTGGACCGATTTTGACAGGACTTTTATTGACAGGTAGCTGATGTATTAAGGATTAACTAAGGCTACTTTTATTAGAAAATAACGTAATTTTGCATTGTATTGTTCAGTACCGCGCACAGCTCACGCGCATGTCACCACTGTGCCATCACATCGAGCGCCTCCCATCACTTCTCCCACCAACCAACCAATATTACAAAGAATCGGGGGGTTAGTAACTATTCCATGCAGACGAAGTCGCGGGCAGAAGCTAGTCAAAAATAAAAGCGGAGGAGTAAGGTATACATAAATACAATAACATATGTCTGCCTAGCCTTTTCCAACGGGAGTCGCAGGCCAATTTCTCGGCCACCGTAGGCGCGGGCCTGGGTGGCTCACCGTCCGACAAAAACCAGGCCTACGTCGATGGCGCTTCGGTTTCCACGCGCGCCTCGAAGAGATGTCACCACAGATGACGAGACCCGCTATGGCTAGTGCCCGCCATGTTTGCGGAATTTGTTCGAAAGAGACACCGCGGCGTTGGAACGCAAAGGGTATTAGAAGGAACACGGATGGGTTTTGGAGAGTAAGAGTCTGACACTCGCTTTCGCTCCGTCCAGAGCAGGAGAGAATTTAAGCCATTTGATGGTCAGAATCTGACCCCCACGACTCAGTTGCTGACACTAACTAAGAGTAACCTATCTCTGAATCATTACGTTGAAAGAAAAGCCCGCCAAGAAAACTGGGGTTATTGAAAACAGTTATAAGTAAAACGATTGTCAGAAAGGTCAAAATACTACCAAAGTATTTGTGACATTTCATGGTTACTTTGCAAATGCGTTAGACAAACAAAAAATAAAAAGATATTTTCTGTTGGGTTAAGATTTTGATGACGAAGTATCTAATAATAACTTCACTGATAAGGGTTAGTCATTATGACAAGAACATTAGCTCGTAATGATTGCCTTAGCAAATAATATCGAATGTCGGGAATAGGTTATGAAGGATTAATTATCTTTGAGGTACATAGGTACTACTAAGGGTAGGTAGTAAGAAAAGTTTCTTACGTCGAGGGGTATTAATGTAGAGAAATACAAAAAAAAAAGTTGAATTATTGTGTAAATGAAGCCAGAAACGAGGTGGCTATTGAGTTTAATTTATTTTTCTATTGCCCATCTTATCAATGACTTTGTTCACATTTGTATGCGTGTTGTTTGGCACGCAGCGTAGATTCGCTTCACCACCTTGAAAGTATAAGTTATTCCAAGGGAACGTGTATGTTCCTCCTAATGCCCTTTGCGTTTCAGGGCCGTGATGAATCTTTCGAACAAATTCCGCAACGAGCCGATACGACAGTCAGAGTCATAAATTGCTTGTCACCTAGGGGTACAAATTTCACGTCATTAAAAGATTACGACATTTGACGACGAAATTTTACATTATTTTGCTTACCTACTGATAGATACTTATTCAACTTACTATTTATAATGGATATCGAAGAGACCGATACATCTCCGTGCAACGGAAAGCACGATAAAACATTGATTCCAGCTATGATTTGAAGAATTTTAGTACAGTACATTATGGTTAATCAGAAGCTAGAAAATCTGACACCAGTCTTGTCAAGGTCGGGCCTGTGGACGGCGAGTGATTGGTAGCTCGCCGTCCGATAACAACCAGGCCCGAATCGATGGCGTGTTGTGTTTCACGCGTGCCTCAAAGATATGTCTGCAAAGAAGACGGAGCCCCATAGGGTCAGTACCTGCTAGGAATGCGGAACTTGTTTGAAAGAATAGCCACGGCCCTGGCCTTTCTAGTCCGCCCAAAGTAGAAGAAGTACCGTGCTACCCGAATGGGCTGTGGTGGTCAGACAGGTGTGTGTGTGTGTGTGTTAAATAACAATATTTATTCACAAAAAGACAACTTTTGGTCCACAGGAGGTGATAGTAGCACTTAATACCATGTTAGATTATTTAATACTAGCAGCGCCCTGCGGTTTCACCAGCGTAGTTCCCATTCCCGTGGGAATACGGGGATAAAATATAGCCTATGTTACTCAGGGTGAACGTAGCTTTCTAATGGTGAAAGAGTTTTTGAAACCGGCACGGTAGTTTTTGAGTTTATTCATTACAAACATAAACACACACAAATATAAATCTTTTCTCTTTATAATATTAGTGTAGAAATATGTTAAAAAAAAACAAATATACGAGGAAGACAAACCAGATTAATTTTGGTTGCCAAGACTAAATAACCTCAAGCATTATATTAGTCGTGAGATATCTCATAAATAAGCTCTCTGCTTACCCTATTATCTTTAACAAGCATGAATTGTTTCAATTTATTTTGTTACGGAAGTAGAAATGACATAAATTACCCTTAGTTGAACCATTGCCGGATCCTGTTCTATTTCAGACTAAAATTAGCATTTACGTTTCGAAGTTTGGCAAGTTGAATATTATTTACAGTCCTTGTTTGATTATAATTATTTTGTACTGAAGCAGTGACATTTACAATGTCAATGCTTCTTGATTTTATTAATGGGTCTTTCATTATATGCTTCAATATGAGATTATTTATATATCTTTGTATAAAACTAATCGTTGAATCTCTTATTTATTTTTTCACCACCCAAAGGTTAACAGATAAAAAATGCCAACGGAATTAAGTTCGACGCTGTACCTACTTATTAATTTCAATACTTAAGATTCAAACAACGATGTTAATTTAAATTCTGTTCAGATATTTGTACCTGATGATAATCGATTATGTGGTCATCGATTGAGCACGTTTGCCTGAAATTAACTTATTCGACTTAAAGATCCCCAAGTGGAATTATTGAGTGTATCCCACTATTTCTATTAGGTATTTCTATTGATATAAATACTGGGCCTGACTCAGACTGATTTTCCCACTATAGAAATTGGGCTTTATTATCAGGGGAAGTGTTGTTTTAATTTTAAGCCCAATACTTTAACATAAGTTGATGCGGCTCTTTTAATATTAGTTTACATATCGACGGTTAAAAGGAAATAGGGTATAAGCGACAAAAAGTGAAATGTTCAGGAGAGCCGTTCAAAGTTTTAAATTTTAGAAAAACTGACGTAATTTTGTTATTTATTAAGATATTGTGAAATCTAAAACAGTTATAAAATCAGAAAAAAATGGAGCATATACCGGTATTTTTAGTTTTAATGATTTGACGCTATTTAAAGTGGTTTTTGTCGCTTATAACAATAGCTTTTAATTTTCTAATGAGGAAATATGGCATAAGATACAAATGACAAAGTAAAATATTAAAGGATAAGAAGCCTAAGCGACATACTGATTTCTCACACCGCAAGGTAAAAGGGTATAAGAGACTAGACAGTTCAATAAGTGTTATAGGAAAAGAAGGATAAGGTACTTTTCACAGTGGCTGTATGGAAGCTAATAGAGCACAAGAAACAGTCGGCTTTCAAAACAATACCAGGATATAAGACATTAGTGACGCACAATGTCGCTTGAAAGCAAAGGAAAAGAAGGATAATCAACATTTGGCATTGCGTGAGTCTATGGAAATATGGATGAAAAGACATCCCAAAAATAATGAAGTAGCGCAACCAACACGATGAAGGTCAGGATAAGAGCTAAAACGGGTATTACACTACACAGTAATTTTGTCCCTAACTCGTAAAATAGGGTGAAGTATTTTAAAAGTATTAGGGAGTCGATTTTCATACAAAAAGACTAAGGATCCTTAGTCTTAGGGGCCTGTTTCAGTATACCCTACCCGTTCAAGTGATTCTAATTTACACTAAATAGTAGATTTCAAAGATTATAGTTCGTCATTATAGTCATTTTCATGTCACCTACTTACCTATTTACTAACAAGCGCATAGTAGGATTTTTTTAAATAAAAAAAGACATTTTTTTATGTTTTCAATAAGGACAAATCAAAGCTACTTAAAAAGGAGTGGTTAGGTAGCCAACCCGCCTGCCCAGCGTGGCGATTATGGGCAAATACCTCCAATGCAGAACAACAAAAAGCCACGGCCTCCAGTTCCCGGCGGTCCCGCTATTCCTGGTCATGGTGGCGACCACGGTAACGGCGGGGCGGGGGGTGCCAAGAATCTCCGGGCTACAGGAGGCCACCATCACCATAAACTGAAACTAACCCTGGCGACGCACGCTACGGCTTGACTCGCATCTGACGCAACTCGAGATGAAACTTGAGAAAATTAGGTGGCAAACACTAGGGTTGAGTGAAGTCCGAAGAAGGGGGGAGGACACCTTATGGTGTCCTCCCCCAAGCACATCCAGTGCATCAGATGACCTGATTCCAGGGTTATCCCTGGAATCGTGTCATCTGATGTACTTCCGAGAGGGAGACCAACAATCGCAAGGCGGCGTTGGGTTTCTGGTAAACAAGTCCCTATCTAACAACTTTGTGGAAATGTCAAGCGTGTCGAACAGGGTAGCGTACCTTATTGTGAAGCTCACCGAGAGGTATAGCCTCAAGGTAGTGTATACACCAACCTCGACACACTCGGACGACGAAGTGGAAAATATGTTCGATGACATATCGAGAGCCCTCCACTTCACTACAAAGACATAGTACATCGTTGTCATGTTGACTTTAATGCCAAAGTGGGAGTACTGTATTGCTGCGAATAGGTAATAGGATACCATGGATTTGGAAGCAGAAATCATAGGGGGCAAATCCTCGTCAACTTCCTCGAACGGGAGGGGTTGTTCTTGATGAACTTCTTCAAGAAACAGACCCAAAGGAAGTGGACGTGGCAAAGCCCCGACACTATGACCAAACATGAGATGTAGATCTCATGTTTGTTCATCATGAATGACAAGAGGCATATATTCAAAGACGTCTCCGTGATCAATAGGTTCAATACCTGTAGCGATCACCGACTTGTCCGAGGCTCTCTGAATATTAACTTCAAGGCCGAACGTGTCCGTCTGATGAAGTCCAGACTCCAACTCTGCTCCAAAAGCAGAGTTGGTCGGAGTCTGGACTTCATGGCATGATCTGAAACATTCCAGGCAAACCTGTAAAACCGATTCGCTGCCGTGGAAACCACAACAGACGTAAACCAGAACCTCTAAAATGTGACTCGGATCCTCAGGGAAAAGGGTACGAGATTCTGTGATATGCAGCGTAAGGGCAAGAAGTTCAAGCTTTCAGAAGGGACTTTAGGGCTATTGAAGGAATGACGTGAAAGCCCACCCGTCACTTCGTCAGCAAAGCGATTTCTAAACTGAGAGATCAACAAGCACGTACGACAAGACCTCCGGGGCTTCAATGCTCTTTCGGTTGAAAGAGCAATCGAGCAGAATCGGGGGTCAAAGGTGTTCGTACAGTCTCTTGGAAGAAGCCACCTGATGAAGTTGACCACAGCAAGTGGAGAAGTTGTTTCTTTGAAGCCAGTAGTCTTTTCGGAAGTGGAGGACTTCTATAGCCGGTTATACGCATCGCATGCATCTCGTCCTGCCCCCAAAAATGAGGGTTCGAGAGCCACATTGACACGCCATTTAACCGAAGACCTGCCAGAAGTCCTATGGCATTAAGTCCGCTTTGTACAGTTTTTTTTTTACTAGTGCGTAAAGTTTTAATAAATAAATAAGTCAGTCAAAAATGGAAAAGCCCCTGGAGAAGACGGCGTTACCACAGAGCTGCTGAAAGCTGGAGGTAAACCCGTACTGAGGGAGCTCCAGAAGCTGTTTAACGCTGTCCTGTTTGAAGGGAGAATTTCAGAGGCGTGGAGTAGAAGTGTGGTTAAGATAACAACACTTCTACTCCGTTCTTCAAAAAGGGAGACAAGACCCTATTGAAGAACTATCGACCCATATCCCTTCAAAGCCACGTCTATAAGCTGTTTTCAAGAGTGATTATGAACCGTCTTGCGCGAAAGCTCGACGAATTCCAACTACCTACCAGAACAGGCTGGGTTTCGGAGCGGATACGGCCGCATAGACCACATCCACACAGTGCGGCAGATTACAGAAGACCGAAGAGTATAATCAGCCCCTGTGTCTAGCATTTGTGAATCATGAAAAGGCCTTTGACTCGGTTGAAATCTGGTCTGTTCTGAAATCCCTGCAGCGCTGCCAAGTAGACTGGCGATACATCCAAGTGATGAGATGTCTCTACGAGGCCGCCACCATGTCCGTTCAAGTACAGAATCAGCAAACAAGTCCCATACCGTTGCATCGAGGAGTGAGACAAGGGGATGTAATTTCCCCGAAATTGTTCACTAATGCAATGGAGGATATGTTCAAGACGCTGAACTGGAACGAACGTAGCATTAATATCAATGGCCAATACATCTCTTACTTGCGATTTGTAGCTGATATCGTCATCATGGCAGAAACGCTGCAGGACCTACAACAGATGCTGAATGGTCTGGCTGGCTTTTCTGTAACATCAACATTGTTTCGCAGTAAACATTTTGACTTTGACTTTGGATAAAACCAAGGTCATGTTCAACGAAAATGTTCTACCGGAACCGATTGCGATTCACGGTGCAATTCTTGAAGTTGTTCAAAAATATGTGTACCTCGGGCAGACATTGCAGTTAGGTAGAAACAACTATGAGGGCGAGGTGAATAGAAGAATTCAGGCTGGGCAGCGTTTGCGAAGCTACGTCGAGTCTTTACATCGTCGATTCCACAGTGCCTAAAGACGAAAGTCTTCAATCAGTGCGTCCTACCCGTCATGGGATCAGGAACGTGGAGACTGACGGCTCGTAAGGTCTACACGCTTAAAGTCGCTCAGTGGGCTATGGAAAGGGCTATGCTCGGTGTGTCTCTGAGGGATCGCATCAGAAATGAGGTGATCCGTCAGAGAAGCAAGGTCATCGATATAGCCTACCGGATTAGTAAGCTGAAGTGGCAGTGGGCTGGCCATATTAACCGACAACCGTTGGGGTAAACGAGTTCTAGAGTGGAGACCGTGTCTCGGCAAACGTAATGTAGGACGTTCTACACTACGTTTGCCGAGACGCACGGTGGAGTGACGATTTGCGCAGGACGGCTGGCAGAAACTGGATGTGAGAAGCCGAAAATAGATCTAAGTGGCTTGCAATTGGAGAGGCCTATGTCCAGCAGTGGACTGCAACAGGCTGTTGATGATGATGATGGGTAGATAGCTAATACTGCAGCTAGCAGGTAGGGAACTTAAGAATTAATTGCGAACACTTGGTATGTATCCGTAATATTAACATTTAAATAGGTAACAAACATAATAGTAAATAATAAAAAGCGTATTGGGTATTGTAGTATAATTGACGTATAAGTATGATTGTAGAACGTGGAAGTAGGTTATAATGTGGTTATAATCGACACCATGATATCTAATTTAATTTAAGTAATAAGATATTATCGACAAAACTGTATTTATATTGTACGCGGAAGTAAGGTATAACCAACAGCGTGATATTAAAATAAATTTAGGTAATAGAGCATAACCTGCATAGCTTCCATAAAGTACTGAATGGTAATAGGGTATAACTGACAGAGTAATATGAAAATGAATTTCGTATATAGGGTACAAGCGCCATAGCTATGTTAAATTACGAAATGGAAGTAGGCTATAAACAACGTTTGTACTTTGTGAGGGAAAAGCTTAAAAGGAATAAACAACCGAAAGCTCGACACCCTTATGAAGTAAAAAAGCATTACCGACAACAAACACAAAATAAATCATTTTTGTAGGGGCACAAGCACCTTTGTAGTAAAAATTACTTGAATTTTCGTCGGTTACGAAAACTAATACTATGAAAACGATTTTTTTTGCAAGGGCATAAACGCCAAAAAACTCATCGTAGAGCCATGAGAGTAAGCGCATTCGAAAGAGCGGAAAATTTTACGTAGGATGGCATATATAACTCATTTTTGACCAAAATGTCGCTTATGCCCTACTTCCTTTTAACCGTCGATATTAGTTTGGGAGTTACCTGTTTCAGATTCAGCGGGTAGACACGACCAAGTATCAAAAGTGTGTGGATCGTCCGCAGGATGCGATGGCATTAACGGTGGAGGTTTACCCTGCTTGGGCGGAGCAACGCCGTGTCCTTGTCGAGACGATCGGTGGTGGCGACCTGTCGCTTCCTGCCCTGGTTCAATCCAAGATCCGGAGCGAGGAGGCATGGGAAGTGATCACTTCCTTTTTCGAAGCAGTAATGCTAGCAAAGGAGGAGGCAGACTGCGTGAGGGTGATTACTACCTCACGCCCCAGCCATCGAAACAGAAGAAGACGCCCCGGTGTTCGGGAGTCTCAGGGCGATACCCGTCCACCGTAGGCGAGGGCCTACGGATAGCAGGTATGGGTGGCTCGCCGTGTGAAAACAACGAGGCCCGGGTCGACGGTGCGTTGTGTTTCACGCATGTCTTAAATAGATGTCAGCGCAGAAGACATAGCAGTGGCGTGCAGTGGTTTCAGTTAGGGTAGGCCTGAGAAAATGTCCAAAAAAAAACGCACCACATTATTCAGGGTTGAAATGTGGTATTATTTTTTTTCTGTATTTTTTTTAATAGGCTAATTAAAAAAACAAAAAAAAAACTCATTTCATTAAAAATCAACCCTGAATAATGTGGTTATGTTTTAAAATTTATTTGTATGTTTAATTGTATGTAATTTAATTGTATGTAATTTCTTAAACAATAAATTATTCTTATTCTAATTATTCTCTGGCCTACCCTAACTCGAACCATTGCACGCTGCTGAGACATAGGGTCAGTGCCGTTGTCGTCGTCTTCGTTCGGGTTGCGGAATTTGTTCGAAAGAGTCACCGCGGCCCCGGAACGCAAAGATCACTAGGATTTCTCCTAGTGACCTTTATGGATGGGTTTTAGTCAGTAAGAGTCTGACACTCCCTTCCGCTCAACCCAGAGCGGAAGATGTTATTTGATGATTTCCCATCCAGAAATAAATGGGTACAAACATCCAAAATAATAATAATTTAGGCTCGTACACTGAAAAGATTCCTTTTTCTGGAGTCTTAACCAGCTTGGACCCTGCTCCCGACACCGGCGGAGGTCTATTTTATACAAATGATTTTTTTTTCTTTTTTAAGAAATATTTAAAATTGTACTCAATCGATATGTATGTATATGTGAATGAAAAAAAAGAGATACTAATATATTTTGGTAACACAACTCTACCTCAGTAGGACACGTATATTTTTTTCACGTAAATAAACAACAAAGACGATAAAGTGCGTTAACAATTCGTGTCACATCACTACGTGCTACATGTTTTACCACGATGTGACGTCACAAGCCTCCCCCCTCCTGATCTTTGATGCTTTTGATCTTCGTAAATATTTATAGATGTTACACAGCAAAAAATACGAGTCCAATATTTTTCGATAATTTAGGAAACATCCCCATTCAATGGGCATAATAGATGTTTGATCTCACAGTATCTAATTTTTCTAATGAGCAATACCTAATTTTAAAACTTCAAGCCAAATGGGAATCTGAGGAAGCAACGTATCGATTCTTTAGAACCATTTTTCTTAAAGGACACAAACCTAACCTAAATAATGATTACCTTCTCTTCACTTACCCAGACGAATTGCAACCATTTAGAGAAAAAGACCCTTAAATAAAAAATAAAAAGGAATCGATCTTCACAATGAGGACGCAAGAATTTTAATTGGATTTAAACAAAGCGTGGGTTTAATTAATCTTAAGGTAAATCCTAATACAAACAAGGCAGCGGAATATGGTTGATTTTGTTTTGTTAAAATTGCCATTTGTTAAAGCAAAGCAGGGTATTTAATTAATATTACTAAATTTGTAATATTCATGCTTCTGAGTATTGTTCTATATAAAATACGTAGAATACGTTTTTGCGTTTATGTATAATTGCGTTAATGTATAATTCACTTATGAAAAAATTTAAAGGAAAAAAGGGAATTTCCGTTATCGTCTCCAAGCGACTGTTATCCAGTTTCAATACAAATTAAATCGTGTATGAAAACTCGCATTTAAGCAAGTGTAATTAAAGTTAATTTTTGAAAATAATTAAGTAGGTACCCGGTTTTAATTCCAAGCTTTATCATGAGCTCCCAAATTTTGAATTGATTTTTTTTTATTATTAATTGTGTATTATAAGATTCATAGACAACTGATATTATTGGTAATAGTGATGACGTAAACCGATTTATATATTTATTTAATACTTTACGGACGCAGATGTACAGACTTAATGCCTTAGACATTTTCTACCACTCAATCTATACTAATATTATAAAGCTGAAGAGTTTGTTTGTTTGTTTGTTTGAACGCGCTAATCTCAGGAACTACTGGTTCGAATTGAAAAATTATTTTTGGGTTGAATAGACCATTTATCGAGGAAGGCTTTAGGCTATATATCATTACGCTTAAGCCAATAGGAGCGGAGCAGCGATAAAGAATGTTTTAAAATCAGGGATTCCACGGGGACGAAGTCGCGGGCAGCAGCTAGTATGAAAATAAAAACAGAAAAGAAATTAATATTAACTTAATACAAAGATAAGGAGAAGACTATACTATACAATACCATTAAAAATATACCCAAATTAATAAACATATAGGTACCTACACGAAAATACTTAAACAGTTTATGCTAACAAATAATGAGTAAAACGTTTTCATTGTAATAAATACCGTTTTGAAAAATATAAAACAGGTAAAGTTCAAATAAGTAAATAAATAATCATTTTGTGTATTTTAAATTAACCATGTTACGAATATATATTTAAAAAATTATGTATACAGAGCATCTGTAACTACTCGATAATATGATTCGACACTTTTGATTAAGTAGGTACCAAGATTATATTTGCTTAAAAAAATTGTTTAATTTTACTCGTTGGAAATCCTGAAATTACAGAAGTTAATAAATAAATAACGTTCAACAGTTCGACGATCTATGAAAGATCGTAATTTTAAAAAGCAACACCTACTAGTTAACTTTTTATTGAAATAATTCAATCACTTTTCAGGCCTGCTTACCTTCATTTAAAATATAATATCAAATTAGTCTCGAAGTGATTTAGGCTCTAAAGATAAATAATAAAAAAGTAAATGCATATAATTCACTATGTAAATTTTTAGGCCGTAACCAAGGTAATTTTTTATTTTAGTCCTTTTCTTTAAGCGTTCGACTTGGGTATTCTTTGAAAAATAAAATATAATATTTGCTTTTTGGCGATAAACCGACCAAATAAGTTTTTTTTTAAGTTTTTCTATAAAAAAAAAAACGTAAAGTAGTGTTCAATCAATTAATAATTATACTAGTATAATTATAATACCTAAAAGTAATATACGTTTCCTTTAAATAAAAAGCAACTATTACGAAGATTCATATTTCATATTAAAAAGTTTTCATAAATATCGTTTGAATGTGAAACGAAACAAGTTGTTGTTATAAATTCTGATAAAACTTTACGAGAAAGGAAAAAGCAATTTGTTAATGTCAGAATACAAGAGATTTCAACAAACACAAATATACAAGAAGCACATGTACTTTTCGAATCCGTAGCTAAAATATAAAAAATCAACACTAACTTTTTTTAATTACGGAAATGGCACCAAAATAAAGTTTATAAAATAAAATGCATTCCATACCATCGTCCAATCCGTACAAGCCGCTACCATTCGCTTTCACAATTATATTGTACGTTGAACTATCAGACAGAAACTTATCCACTTTTTACATAACAATATTACACACAGTGAAAAACCGAACGCTTAATACGCACACATACATAATTCCTTACTATTGTACAGTATGAAGAATTTACGAAAGTTTCCCGATGGCGTAGGCGCGCTACGACCCGAGTCTACGAACCAACTGCCGTAGCTTCCAGCCCGCTACGAAGCTACGACATTTTATATCACCCGTCCCGTTTTCACAGTATTGTTTTTCTATATCCGTCCTTGTTACTAAACACGGTATCTCAAATAAGAGTAGACTGTTTGGTGAAGGCTTGAACTAAAATCATTGTTGCCGTTTTAAACGGTAGGTTTTTATTTTTTGCTTTTTATTTGTATGTATGTGTGTGTGACTTTAGAGTTTTGCTCGATTCTTATATGCGCGAGGTGTGAAAAGGGTTTATGTAAATTGACAATGTAAAAGGGTTTCGTTTGAGGGTATTTTGGTTTTAATACATGGTTTGTATGGATTGATGACCCGAGCTTTATCCTGTGGTCGGATTAGTCTGAAATATTCAAAACAAAGGTGGTTTTTAGATCTCTTAAAGGAATTATTTTCTAGTTGAATATTATCATATTTTGTGGCGTAAATATTTAACATTTATAAGGATCATTTTGGGATGGCGGAAATATTTTTATTACTGCCTGCTTGCTAAAATGTTGGAACAGAAATTGGTAAGAGGGCTATTAATAGCTTTTGGACCTTTCATTTTGGATTAAGGTTCGGAGATAAGAATCAAAGAAAAAGTGCTCTGTTTTAAAAACGTTAACTCTTTACGATGATTCCGTAATTTTGGAAATAAATGATAAATGATTTTTATTTTGTAAGTAGATTGTAAAACACAATTTTACTCGTAAATCTTTTTCAGCCGTTATAAAAACTAGATGAGGCCGGTATTTCCTAGTTGACTATCCTGAGAAGAAATACTGAAACCAAACTCAGAGGTCAAGGTCACTTTTGAAGTCCATTCAATTGTACTGGTCTAATCATATGAAAATCATATAGGTTGGTGTCTGAAAGTACCACACAGATTTAAATGAGCCAGTCCAAACAATGCAAGCATTTGTCAGTTATCGTGTAGCTCAAACTTAGAACTTTAAGGAGCTCAATGATTTGACGATCAATACCAAAGTAAGGCCATATGGGTACGCCACATAAAGAACACAAACCGCCAGACTAACATGAAATCATAGGATTTTAATGAAAATTGATTTGTATGATGAGAAAATGTCTCGAATGGTGTAGCGTCTTGTTTTAAACAAGACGCTACTCTAGCGTCTTGTTTTAAGAAGATCACTCAAATCAATCTCAACACCATAATGCCTTATCAACTATCTTAGTGAGCTACTATCTATCTTAGTCTGACTGAAACTATATAAATATTATACTATTTTTACGTGGAGCAACTACCAGTTACGGTCAGTAACGGTCAGTTATGACCTCCACTGGAGTAAAGAGGGTCTTGTCCGATCTACTTTTTGCGAATGGACAGCTGGAGTCACTATTATATTTTATTTTCAAACTGTACATTTGACGTTCGAAAAATGAATTGATTTTGACATAATCACAACATGACAGTGACAGTCAGTGACATATCACAAGACAGGATCAAGTCTGAATTTGCTGTTGTTGGACAACTATGACAAACTTTCGGGCAAAAATCGGCTTTCAATCAAATCAATATGTTATAGTACGAAACGAAGTGGATAGTGTTCTGTTAGTGACGGCCAAATAAAATAGTTTTACCGCGTTTCGCCTAATGGCCAGAGACAAAGTTTCAAAACTCATCAGCCAGTAATTTCCCTGGAACTCGTGTTTATGGTTGCCACCCGTACTTTATCATAAAGTATTGTACGTTATACTCTATAATTTATGAGAAAAATAAAGTAAACGTAAATACTTTACTACGAATCATTTGATATCTCTGGGATTTATTTCACATATAATAAAACAAATAAAAAGTTTAATTGTATGATACTTTTGTGCAAAAATAACTTCAGAATTACTGGGCTGTATGACGTTATTGATTGTTGTCGAATAGGTTCGTTAAACTTGACTAATACCCCTATATTACCATTTGGCTGTCCCTACATAAACGCTCATTTTCATTTTTCAATTTGTATGTATATAGATCCTTATTTTATTTTGCCTGGCGATTGCCACCACTACAACATTACAGAGAGATTTTTTTCAATAATGAATAACAAATAGCAAGAAGAAAGGAACAAAATCTCACTGAATCTGATAACAAATAAATGACCTATTTACTTTAAATTAACTATAGACAACTTTACTATTATAAAGATTCTGTGAAGCTGTTCAGCAGCGATAATTATTTGTTCAAAGTTGAGTAAACTAATAAAAAATATGTTTTTTTTTTCAGCAACATAATAGAGTAAAATAAACATACTTTATTTTGACACAATGTATCTTTTTTTCTTCCTTCAATATATATCTTGTGTGAAAAAGTGGCAACCCTACTCATATCCTATGAACTGGAAACGGTAATGTTTATCGTACTTGATAGCAGCCCATTGTTTTTAAAGGATTTCTGTAACTTTTTTCTCCACCCTTAGGTTTCACCATTTTGAAAATTCTGAAAGGAACCTCGCATTATTTTAAAGCTGCACATTACGTGTATTTAGAGTGCCGCTCATTTAGTATAAGAATATTTTCAAAAGCTATAACGCTTAAATGACAACTTTTCTTCATCTAACAACATTTACATAACTTTCATTTAATATAACGTTCAATATATGCTAGTATTATAATTGTTAAACATATGAAACTACTAGCAATTCGCCTGCGATTTCGTCTGCGTAAATTTAGTACAAACAATTTCCACCCCTATTTTACTCCCTTTAATCGATAAATAATTCACAAAGTCATTGGATCTATCATTAACACAATGCCACGATAAAAATAGTAATTTACAGTACCATAGAAAAATGGCCATAAAACTGTCCTTGTGCTAAAACTAGCCAACGATGTATGCATTTCGCTCGACCTCTGAAGGTTTTCATAAAAAGTCAAAGTTAAAATCTTGACCGTGACACAGTTGCGTCACAAAGACGTAGTGTGTGCCGTCGCGACGTCGTTTTAAGATTTGGCACTGAGATGAACACAATATGTGAAAAGATTTGCGGAATTTGTTCGAAAGAGTCACCGCGGCCCTGGAACGCAAAGGGCACTAGAAGGATCACGGGTGGGATTTAGTCAGTAAGAGTCTGACACTTCCTCCCGCTCCGCCCAGAGCGGGAGATGTCATTTGATGATATCCCATCCAAAAAAAAAAATATGTGAAAAGATAATCTAAATATATAAAACTCTAAAGGGACTGACTGACTGACATAGTGATCTATCAACGCACAGCCCAAACCACTGAACGGATCGAGCTGAAATTTGGCATGCAGGTAGATGTTATGACGTAGGCATCCGCTAAGAAAGGATTTTGATTAATTCTACCCCCAAGGGGATAAAATAGGGGATGAAAGTTTGAATGAAACTTTGTCAATTTTAAACCGATCGGGCTGAGAGTTTCAAAATCGGGGGTAAAGTAACTATTCCACGCGGACGAAGTCGCGAGCAGAAGCTTGTCATAGATAATGTTGTATCCATTTGATAATTTTTTTTTTCAGTTTGTAAAGGCAATTTTTTTTCCAAAATAATAAATTAAAACGAAAAAAAACCTGTTGTTTACTCTCTTTAAAGTATTTCCTTTGCATTCAGTCCCCAGATCGATCACCATTTTCTAGAACTATTTTAATAAAGATTGCTAAAGAAAATACAACTGGCCAAGTGCAAATTAAAGTGCTGTGCGACTTTCTTAACAGTCTGTTCTTACGACAACAGCCTGTAAGTCTGTTTATTTCGCGTTCTGATTTTGTTTGCAAACACTGTTTTGTAAATGTCGGAGGAAAGATTTTCGATATTTCTGTGAACAATTGGGAAGTATTTACGAAGCAAGAATGAAGTCAACGAATGTTTTTGAAAATAATTTACGTTCATTATTTATTTAAATAAAAAAAATGTTCCTGTTATCAAAATAAGGAAAGGTGCCAGAAACTGTTTAATTCTTTTTTATAATTTATTTTTAGCTTATTCCGTTTCAATGCACGGTAACGGCCTTCCTTTTTTCCTTCTATTCTTCCCGGCTCAGGGCTTCTATGGACCAATGTTGCGGATTCTTGCGTCAAGGTTGTCCCACCATCTTCACTTGGGTCTGACGTGATAATGCCAGACATTTTCTGGGACCCGCACTGTAGTTGCTTTAGCCCAACAAAGTTCGACGAGCTTCTGATGCGTCCGGGACGACGGTCACGTCGGCGATTTGTGTTTTGAGGCGCAGCACTGTGTCTAATGGAGTCCGTTAATCTGACTCCAGCTCCTCAAGCTACTGAGCTGTCAAAGACCAGATTTGAGCCCCGTATGTTAAAACTGTTGGCCCGATTTTTTAATGGTCAGATAATACTTATCAGAGAAATAAAAATGGCAGGTAATTATAGAATTCAATAGCCCAGAAATTGAAAGCAGTTTTCCCAATCTAAGTTAAATGGCCATGTGCGAGTTGGTTAAGCTCAGGGTTCCGTAAGCGTAGCAACGTATTTTTTAACAACTTGAAAAAAAAATATTGTGAGTTCGGGAATAACTTCGTTATTCCCGAACTAATACTAACTATAATTACTGAAAGGTAGCTCTTACGACTTTTATTTCAATTATGGTCCTATATAAATTTCGCTAAAATCAGATGAAGAACCTTAGAGAAAGACAGTTGAATTGCGAATGGTCTGCTTGTCACTGTTTGACATTTTGGAAGTCGATAACAAAAAACGAAGAAACCTCACCAGAAACACTACGGCTTATGAGATACAGCCTACTGACAGACAGATGGACGGAGAGACGTGCGGA
Organism: Hecatera dysodea; assembly: GCA_905332915.2. Lineage (NCBI taxonomy): Eukaryota > Metazoa > Arthropoda > Insecta > Lepidoptera > Noctuidae > Hecatera > Hecatera dysodea. Next base: position 12,170,660 of record HG995310.1, on the reverse strand, counting down.
CGGACCGCGGTGTCTTATACAGGGTCCCGTTGACCATTGGGTGCGGAACCCTAAAAACCATTACGACATGATTAGTATTTTATTCTTTTAAAAATATAAGACTTTTTCCATCGAATAGGGAGCGTATTGAAAATACTTCTAATTGATTTTCTTGTAAAATGTCGATTTGGTTTTGAAACATTTAGTTCATTCATTTTCTTTTAGAATTTCCTTAGCTACTCTTTAGGTTAAACTTCCGGTTCGTGCACTGTTGTTTGGGTTTTTCTATCTGGAATTTCAAATAGTAGCCTACGGACGGCACAAATAAGTGTAGAGTTCGCTCTATACCTATTTATGCCCGGATAAATGACAATGGGCTGGTCCCTTATTTAGGAATGAGACTTAGACATGACTGGCGATATTCAAGTGTATTAGGCATGTGTATCTGTTACGCCCAAAGATCGAAAAAGTTTAATGACCTATATTAATACTCACAACGAGTTGATGCTTGTTACAAAGGGTCACAACGCATTGTGGAATTCAAGATATGTCATGGCACGTTCTGAACCCAAACTCATGGAATCACATTGCGTTGAAGGTTAGGTTTGTGGGAACTTACGGCACCCGACACGTATAGGTTAGGTTAGGCACTAGTTCCCACGATCCCCAACGCAAGTGCAGGCAGGAACACTGGGATGGTTTTTGGTTAGTAAGAGTCTGACAGACTCCTTCGCCCGCCCCAGGGGAAAGACAACCATGAGGATTTTCCAAACCAGCAACAAAAATATATATTTATAAAGTAAGGGTGTTGTGTTAGGTTTCTTTGTAACATATATAGTACAAGCAGTGCCTCGCGGTTTCACTCGCGTAGTTCCCGTTCTCGTGGGAATATGGGGATAAAATATAGCCTATGTCACCAGACTTTTCAAATCAGGCCAGTAGTATCGGAGCCTATTCAATGCAAACAATCAAAAAACAATCAAATCTTTCCTCTTTATAATATTAGTGCAGATTTATATTTTGTATATTATGCCGATCTCAAATAGTCGTAAGATTTAATATGAATAGGTACTCTATTCCTAAGCTCTTGGCTAAAGAATAACAGCCGCACAAGTCGATCTTTAAGGTTAAGCAACGCTTGCCAAGGTTGGTCTGTGGATGGGTGACCATCTTAACATACTGAGTTTCATCCATGCCTCGGAATGCACGTTAAGCCGCTGGTCCCGGCTGTCATTTGTAGATCTTTGGCAGTCGTTACGGATTTTCAGAAGCCAGAAAATCTGACACCAGTCTTGCCAAGCAGTACCGTGTTCCCCAGTTATTGGGTTGTGGAGGTCTGGTAGGCAGCCGCTTCACGTTAAATACTAGTATTCAGCTGAATCAGGTATGACTGGAAGCTGACTCCAATATTGTTGGGAAAAGGCAAGGCAGATGATGAGATACTCTATTCCTAAAAAAGGTAATATTAAGATAATATACATACATGTTCCGTCAGAGGAAAAAATGTTCCTTGATGTTTCTTAAAGTTTTAAAGTATAAATAATTAACTAATTCTTAATTTAATTTGTGTGTCGTTACACTAATTGAATGCGGTTTTTATCTGGGGTTTGTGAGTGAGACAACTCGCGTTATTAAAAAAAACTGTGAGTGGAATTCTGGCTGGCAATGGAATTTGAACTTCCTGTTGTATGAGATACAGTTTGTTGTTCCAAATTATAAAAATTATCTCGAATTACATCTGTGCCTAATACTTCAGGAAATACTGGCGTAATATTATGTTTCCTTTATAAAAACAATGTAGACTGATAGATAAATAAAGTGTTTCAATATTCCATTATACTTTACATTGTGAGCGTCGAGGATTATGTGAAAATTTTCTCGTCTCACAGAATAACCTTTTGCTCGAAGGAGTTAATATTATTCATGTCGCTTGAGCTACCTTCAGTTGAGATACACGGACTTATACGATGGACGGCAATAAAATATGTTTTTGTCTGCATTAAGAGCGGAAATGGTAAGTGCATTTGAAAAAATACCTGTCAAGCTTGAGTCGCTGTCAATCACGAGAGGTTCCGGACCATAAGAAGACCTTGCTGCTTGTGATAATTCGCGATTCTAGGTCAACTGTAACCTTTTTATTTTTTTGGATGGGAAATCATCAAATGACCCCTCCCGCCCTGGGCGGAGCGGTAGGGAGTGTCAGACTTTTACTGACTAAAACCCACCCGTGATTCTTCTTGTGCAATGGGACCATTACTGGCACTCCATTTCAGCCCCCTCCCGAGTATCGGGAGTCGCAGCGCCCACAGCAAGGTCAACTGTAACCTAGGGTCAGTGTCTGCTAGGGTTGCGGAATTTGTTCGAAAGAGTCACCACCGGTGGGGTTCAGTCAGTAAGAGTCGGACACTCCCTTTCACTCCGCTCAGAGCGGGAGAAGTGATTTGATGATTTCCCACCCAGAAAAAAAAAATGTCAACTATAACACTATAAAATTCGTTTTTTTTTTGTTTTATGTATGGGATGTAACTGGTGTTATTTTGTTTTATCCTCGGAATCTTAAATCAATCTTACACGACATATAATTGTTACTAACAAAACAATCCGTAATATTAATAACAGACAAATATCTACACACTTCCAAAAATAGTAATACTGAAACTATAAACTTTCTAAACACTGTAAACGTAAACAAAACTCGTTGAACACTACGAGTACCTAATAACTTCTGTTTGCCTAGTACTAACAGACATACACAGACTAATTAGTACTGAATTAACAGTGACCCGAGGCGGCTAATTCTCGATCATTCTTAATTGAAACTAATGTAATACGATCAACACTGTAATTGATCAATCAGAAAACGTGTTAGTAGCGTGAAAGCATTAGTCGGTGGAAGATTTGAAGGGACTGGGAGATCAATCTATATTTAGACAAGTTATTTAGTATATGAATAATGGCAGCACCCCGCAGTTTTACCCGCGTAGTTCCCGTTCCCGTGGGAATACGGGGATAAAATATAGCCTATGTTACTCAGGGTAGCTTTCTAATGGTGAAAGAATTTTTGAAATCGGTCGAGTAGTTTTTGAGTTTATCCGTTACATACAAAAATAAAAATCTTTCCTCTTTATAATATTAGTATAGATAAGCATTAACTCTTGGAACCACGGAAGCAAACTTCCGTGGTCTAGCTTGCTAAATAGCCTCTCGTCCGATTTCTGTTGTTTAGTATTTGTCAAACTTTACTTCAGCCTGGCAACCAGTCAAGCTATGGTTTTTTTTTTTTCAAGCTATGGTTTATGACTTTTATGGAAAAGTCGGTTGTATTTTTTTGTAAAAAGTTTTTGGATGGGAAATCGTCAAATGACCCCTCCCGCCCTAGGCGGAGCGGTAGGGAGTGTCAGACTTTTACTGACTAAAACCCACCCGTGCTCCTTCTTGTGCCCTTTGCGTTCCAGGGCCGTGGTAACTCTTTCGAACAAATTCCGCAACCCTAGCAGGCACCGACCCTATGGGGCCCCGTCCCTGGTGCTGACGGCTCCTTGAGGCACGAGTGGAACACAACGCGTCGTCGACTCGGCCTGGTTGTTATCGGACGGCGAGCCAACCACGCTCACCGTCCACAGGCATCAGCCACTGCGCAATAGCACAGCGGCCGACTTGTCTCTGGAGGAGGCTGCAATGGGACCATTACTGGCACTCCATTTCAGCCCCCTCCTGAGTATCGAGAGTCGCAGCGCCCACAGCATCAGCGGCTGTGGCGGCGACGGCGGCGGACCTCTTGCGCTTGGTCGGGGCGGATGGCGCGCAGGCCTTTCGCTATGGCCTTGAAGTAAGGTTTAACACAACCTCATCCCACCGGCCCTCTTCTACCATCAGACATTTAGACGCACTGCAAGTTACCCCTATTATATATATTACCTTGCTATTTCACCACCAATCCTCACTAAGCGTTTCCAAACGTCTCTTATAATGCGCACAGCTAAGAACTGGAACTTTCTACCTGCGTCTGTGTTTCCAAATGCAATCAACCTTAATCTATTCAAAGTTAGAGTGAGCCGGTCTTCTGGGCTCACTCCATCGTCGAAATTGTTTCCGTCACCTTAGACCTATACTAGAGTCAAGAGCAAAGCCATCTCAAATAAAAAGATCTTAGTTCAGATAAATTCTAAAACCGGTCCTTAGTCACTCTTACCCTACTTTTCCAGATGTTTGGTACAATGAACTAATCAGGTTAGCGACTGATGCTGTTGAATTTAATTATTTGACATAGAGAGACTGCTTTTAGCCTACGCAGTACCGTTGCTGGGAACATGATACCTACCAGTAAGGCTTATTGAAGAATTTCAGTCTTCTGACTATCCGAATTGGTGTCGAAGATCTACAGCCAGAACAAATGGTTAAATGTGTGTATTTTTTTTCAAGCACGGATCTGTCCGTTTACTAAATGGATGGACACATCATACATTGTTGGAGCATCTGCAGCGATTGGATAATGGACTGGGCCGCTATTACTTAGTCATAAGTCTCAATCTCACACTTCAAACAGAAAATTCGGACACAAAACGTCAAACCAAGCCAGAGGAGTATAATTAATACAGATAGCAGCAAAAATGGAAACTGAATAGAAAATAACTCGGCCAGCAGATAGATCTCGCATTTTTCCATTTTGCTATTTTACAGAATTCCGCATTCAAAAGCCCTTCAAATTTTTGCACCAAAAGGATCCTAAACTTTGGTTTTTACTCGGCATTCATTGGACTCCTGAATAGGAGCTAAAACTTTTACGTATACCTATTTATTTGAACAAATAAAATTTCGTTTGAGATAAAATCTGACGTAACTAACTGTTTTGATACGAATGGATGTGACCATGTCAAAGTTTGCTGTAAATAGAGTAAATAAAAAGGATAGTTGTTAAAACTTTGACAGAAAGTTTGTTAGTTGTAAAGTTGTTGAGTTTGAGTTGATAAAACATATATTCACTTTGATTAAAAAATATTGAAATCTAACTATATAATTATACACTTAACCTAAAAATAAACTAAAATTCTCCTAACTACATAATGGGTTAAAACATATTTTGTCGTGTAGGTAATAGGTTTGCCCCCACTAAATCAGATGTCACATAAACATGGGCCAATATATGGGTGTACATTAGGCGCACTTTTGCCTAACCTATCAATTTTATTTGCCTAGGCCTTTACCTTTATAATGGGGTCAGTATCCAGTCTAGCCGAATGAAGCTGAGTACCATTATTTAAGAAGGAGCGCCCCTTTTCTGACCCCCACAACGCAGAAACTGGTTAACACGACACTTGTCAAGATAGCTGTCAGATTTTCTGGCTTCCCACTATCGGTAATAATTCGCAAGTTCTGCAAAAGACAGCCAGAACCAACGGTTTGTCATCCTTTCCGAGGCATGCGATTCTTGAACTTGCTGATTTACCCGGAGGGCTGTAATACAGCCCTCTTCTTTAGCCTGCCTTCAGAAATATAGGCTTGGTGTTTTGTCATATAATATAATGTTTTATTGCACTGTCTGTCCTACGGCAGAGCAAGGAGCGTTTACAAATAAAACATACCTAATATTAAGAACAAGATATTCTAAAAAATAGCCTGAAAAGCAAGACTCCTAGTATACCCCATAATTCACGAACTCAAATTCTATTAAGCTTCTAATAATTTTACGAAATTGGATTTTCCTCTGTCTCATAAATTAATTTCAATTCAGTAACTTGCATGCTTTTGTCAGGAGATGAAATTAATTTATTAAGTGGAAAACGAATGTTAGGATGACGGTTCATGACCATTCAGGGGTGTACGATGACCCACATCGTCATCATCATCATCATTCTGAAAGTCGTCCGCTGCTAGACATAGGCCTCCCCAAGTATCACTACAACAACCGGTCCTGTGCGTCCCACATCCTTCGTCTAACCGCGACCTTCACTAGATCATTGGTCTACCTTGTGGGAGGGAGGCCTTCCAATGCTGCGTCTTCCAGTACGCGGAGAAGAGCGGCCCAGGTTTAGGTTGAATTCGCCTAGCATTAGTGATCGTAGGCCAAAAATCAATAGTTTGCCTTTTACCAATCAGTTTGACAAAACATCGATGTGCAATTAAAAGCTCGTTACAATCGACGAACATCATGTAACTTTTATTATATGTTCAAAATTCTGCACCACATTGTATAAATAGATAAAATTGCTCACTATCTGATTGACTAGTTCAACATTTAAGGTAAGTTGGAGCCAGTGGCGTGCAGTGGTTCGAGTTAGGGTAGGCCAAAGAAAATGTCCAAAAAAAAAACACACACCACATTATTCAATGAGGGTTGAAATGAGGTGTTTTTTTTTAAATAGGCTATTTAAAAAAAACTCATTTAATTAAAAATCAACCCTGAATAATGCGGTTATTTTTTTAAATTTATTGGGACATTTTCTCTGGCCACTGAGTTGCACGTAATATTCCTAAATGGAATTGAAATAAATATTTCGCATATGAGTTTAGTTTAGTAAAGGTATCCATTTTTTTTATCCATAAAGATGGATTGACTCCAATCTTCACCTCTTTTATATCGATCCCTGTTTAAAAAAAATGTTTACTCTTTCTCGAGACCGTATGTATCCTCTCTCGTCTGTAGCCATGTCACTAAGATTTGCATTTTTTATTAAAACACTAAAGTGTTTGATGGTCCCCTGCACTGCAATGTTAGTGAGTAATATCTAGAATTTTTATGTAAAGTAACAACATCAGATTTTAAACAATCAACCATTATTTTTGATTATCGTTTGAATTCTTACTGAAATATGTTCTTTGTGAAATGTGTAGAAATTTATTCTTTTGAGTTGGAATTGTTTTAAGGTTTCTTAACTTTAGAAAGAAAAACGGAATCTTTATTAGATGACTTTTGTGTTTGACATATGTACATACAAGACAAGGCATGTTGCAAAAAACCGTTGTTACTTCATACAGGCTCCTTTGTGATATATTTTAAGATTTAATGAGTCGCATGTAATATTCAATATATTTTTTGTATTAATCTACATATACTATCCCCCTTCTGGGCAAAGGTCTCCCCCGTAGCGTTCCACTCTTTCCGGTGTGTTGTTCTTTACGACCAATATGTTATGATCCAAGTGGTCACGCCATTTCTTAGGCATCCAAAATTTCCGTCAGTGACGCCACTTTTAAACTACCTCTAATGTACTCATTTCTCACTTTATTTATCCTCGTTACTCCACAAATCCATTTTAACATTCTCATTTCTACTGTACGTAATCTATTTTCATCCATCCTTTTCAAATTTTGGACTTTTTATTCTGATCCATACATTACGACAGGTCTTATCACGGACTTGTAGATTTTCCCCTTTAACATGAGGGGCGTCCATGGATCGCAACTGGTTCCAGTGACCTGCCGCTATTTTATCCACCCTGAGTTAATCCGATACATTACATCTCGGTCCATCACACATCGCCATCGCCCTGGGCAAACGACCCCAGGTACCGAAAGTCGGAGCAGATTGGTATATGCGTTCCGGCGAGAACTACATATAGGTATAGACTGCCGAAATCGCAGAACACGTATTCTGTTTTGGTTCTACTCATTTTCAGGCTAACACTATCCAGTTTTTTCCACCACATCTCCAATCTACTTTGGACTTCTAAACTGCTTTCGGCAACCAACACAATTTTATCAGCAAAGAGCATGCGCCAGGGAGCCTCTTCCTCGATTTCCGTCGTCAGAGCATCTATTGTCATCAGGATGAGGTAAGGACTGAGGGCCATTGGTGCAAACCGACTGCCACACTGAAGCTATCAATGGTGCCCACTAAAGACCGGACTTGGGTACTCCATCGACTGTACATCGCTCGGATCAACTGAATATACTGCTCAGGCACATTTTTCTCCTTAAGAGCCCACCACAAAGCCTCACGGGGCACCCGGTCATATGCCTTTTCGAGTTCAATGAACACCACATGAAAATTTTTATGCAGAGTTTTGTATTTCCCGTACGTAGCTGTCGGATAGCGAAGAGGGCATCCGTTGTACCATGACTAGGGGTAATACCGAACTGGTCCTGTGAGAACTCACTCTCTTCTCTCAGCCACCTGTCAATAACTTTTCCCAAAGCTTTCATACTATATGTTATTAGCTTTATTCCTCTATTGTTGTTGAACTCCAGCACATCACCTTTTTTGTCTTGAAGACCGACGACACTGTTGCACCGAACAAGCTAACCACGTCCATTCATCTACTCGTAATGACTACTAAATTTAATTTAAATTTACTTCAATTGGTATTCTGTCTGGACCGATTGCCTTCCCATTCTTCATTCCATTCATTGCTATTCTCACTTCATCCACACTCACCATTCTCACTAACCTCTAATTCACTGTTTTATTCTCTAAAACAACACTTCAGATAATTTCCTTATCCATCAGTATTTAAAAATAGCACTTCCATCTATCCTTAACCTTTTCATCTTCCGATAGAAGCATTCCAGCTTCATCCCTTACAAATCTTATCCGACTAACATCTTTCGTCTCTAGCAAGCCGGTACAAGTCCTCTTGGCCAGCTGGACTGTTTAGTGTGTCGTACAATTTGTCCTGTAGCCGTATTAGGAAGTGCCAATGCTATCATGATTCGTATGAGGGAAAGAGATAGTGCTATTCGTCTTGTGTACCAACTCCGTCTCTCTCTGACATAGAAATCATGATAGATTTAAGACGTCATAATAGGTCGCCTGAGCTTTTGTTCTTGCTATTGTTAACGGCTTTCTTAGCTTTTTTTCTGTGAAACATCATACTCACTCTTTTCTTCAGTGTGAGTATATAATACTCAAATACATGAAAAAATTAAAGCTAAAATCAAAGAACTAAAAAAAGAGGTTGATTTAAGAATCAGTTTACTTAGTTTTTGCATGTTATGTTACAAATAAACATTTATGTGATATAGTACTAACATTTAAGAGAATTCTGATAATTATCATTTCAATATTTAACAGTTCGACTCACGACTGTCCAGTTTTTTTATTTAAAATTATAATTTGAGAAATCAGAAGTTTGTGGATGTTTTGCTCTAAGTATTTGCATATTTTTTGAGTATAAGTTAAACGAGTCTCGAAGGAATAATAAGGTTTCAGAATAAGTAAGTATAATTTTCTTAGAAAATACAATATCCTTGACGTTTTGCATGATTTAGTGGTTTATAAAAAACGACTTGCTTTTAAAGAAAAAAAAAAAGAAAGAAAGAAAACTCGTTTATTCCGCCAGAAAAGAAGAAGAATTTTACATACTTTGGTGTGGGTTTGAACTTTAACAAATCACTGGAATAAAAACAATGAATAACACAAAATAAAACTACCTAAAATAAAATCATTGGCATACAAGTAATTCATAAACATTTATTTGGGATTTATTTTATGAGAAGAAGTTTAAAAAGTGGCGTCAGTAACAAAAAGTTTCAAAATAAGTTTAATAATAAATAGTAGGTGCATAGGTCACGTAAAAAGGAGAGGTGAAACATATGTTACTGAAAGATTTATGAAAGTAAATGTGCATGGATGTAGAGGACGACGTGGGTCAAGGATAATATGAATGGATTGTGTGAGGAATGATGTAAGAAAAATGCGAGTGATAGCGTGAAAGTTGATGAGACATGATTTTAAAAAAAACGGGATGGATCGACCTAGGACCCGACCGAAGAAGATGATGCTAGGGTTGTACAATATTTTTTTTTTCTAATAAAACGTTCCCCCACACTATATAATATGTTCGGATGAGTCGTCGCGGCCCTGGAACGCAAAGGGCATTAGAAGGAACACGGATTTAAGTCAGTAAGAGTCTGATATTCTCTTCCGCTTCGCTTAGAGTGGAAGAAGCTATTAGAAAACTTCCGATCCTTAAAAAAGGCAGGAAAATGATGATAATGTTGAATTATTTTTGGGTTCTCTACCTGAACATTTTCAGTAGCCCCTGATTTCGATATCTGTCTGACAACTTTCTGGTCTTTTGTTACACGGAACCTAAAATGTAAGTCACGCTAGCTGTTTGTATTATAATACAGGGATCCAGCTGACATTTTTTATGAATGCTCCGCTAAAAAATTTGAAAATGAAAATAATATATCTAGTTTTAATTTCCGCGATTATTTATGGGTTGCAGGTATGCACCTCGTGGAGAGGCGAAACACGTGTCGGTATTGGTGTTGGGTTTTGCTTTGCTTTCCTGCATGTGCATAAAATCCTTGCATTTGCCTTGTAATCTTGCATGTGCATAATATAGCGTGCATAATAAATAATCGCGGAAATTAAAACTAGATATATTATTTTCATTTTCAAATTTAAAATGGATTTCCGCAAAGTAACGCCTGACTCAATCAATTTTTTTTTAATGCTCCGCTCCTATTTGTCGTAATGGGATAGCCTTCTTCGATAAAAAGGCTATCCAATATTAAAACATTTTTTTTAATTTGAATCAGTAGTTCCTGAGATTAGATTGAAACAAACTCGTCAGCTTTATAATATTATAGATATGCCTACTGTTTTATTATAAGTATGTTTTTAAGTAAATTTATTTGTTTGTTTGTAATTGTAATTTGATTTATAGGTATAATCAGTGTGAGAAAACTTTATAGTCCTTTTTAAGTTTCCTTCTTTGTCTTTTTTCACACTGTGTCAACGTCATAGGTCTGCCAGAAGAAATTTCTATTGAAATATGCAGTACCTATGTGCTCTTGACTCTGTACTAATTTCCCAATCTGTACCAATTTCTTTTTTAAATACATATATTGTGTGAACATAAATAAAGAAATAAATGAGAATAACCCGCTAATTATACATAATATTCCCATGTTTAAATCATTCCACAAAAATTATAATCCCTTATTTGAATCAGAGGAGGAAAGAGCAATGAACATTATTTCGTTAAATACATACAATGGATAAACGCGTTATTTCTTCTCAAAATATGAGGTTGTTCAATTATACAAAGCATTATGGAGAACACGTTTTTATTTATTACGACAGTTGTGTTTGGTGTTTTTTGTTTTGGTATCTGTCTGTTTTATAAGGTTAATAAAGGTTTCTCCCGGCACTAAAAAAATGGTTTTTACTGATTCAAGTGAACTCATCCATTAGTAACCTGACTATAAAAACATATAACATAACTTTGTAGGACAAAACTCAAAGAAAAGCAAGTCACTGTTACCTTCATTCTTTAACGCACATAATCGTCCTACATAGAGCAAATAACAAGTGACAGACGGACATGATAAGGGTAGTACATTATACGGTGAGGATTCCGATGTGCTATACTAAAGCATATATGGTAGGAGTCATAGAGTAAGAAAATTCACACAGCTGCGACATTCAGATTGATTAATCAATGGATCGTCTATTTTAAAATGAAGCGCCACTCCATTGCATTTCTGCACAAAATAATGTAAAGATTGTATAGATACCATTTATTTAAATACGTTTTAATTTTTGAGTTGAGCATTGGCAAAAATGTTCAGTCACATATTTCTTTTCAAAGCCAGTAATTTTTTTTTCATATGTTTCATGTTCATAACATACGACATGTATTTTAAATACACCTTAGTAACAGTCTTTTTAACACAGTCATGCAATTACCAACATTATATTCATAATGGGGACATGTCACAATTTATTCTACTTGTTCGTACAGTTGTCAGTATAGTTGTGTAATGTGACAGTTTGGGTGGCTTAAAACCCTGTTATATCTATGGCATTGTTGGTGGCAGCACATAGGTTACTTCGGCTGTAGGGGACAAAGGGTAGGATAGGAGGTGAAACATGGATTGTGAATGGCTCGACATCCACATCCTGCAGTTGCTCCGTCACAGGACTGGTAGCCTACAAATGGTGGTGGGAAAGATCACTAGGCACTGTTCATTGAAGAAATATTTCGACATGATAGGTATAACGAACAGTTCTCTATGCATACATGCATGGAGGAGGAGGAAACGGTATCGCACGTGCTTCTTGAGTGCTCAAGCGTCGCTGAAATACGGAGACAAACAAAAGGGACACCTAATTCGATTACAGATATCCTGAACACACTAAGTGGACTGATCTGCTTCTGGAGGAAGGCTGATTGGAGTGACGGTCGCCATAGCTCACACGCAATGGTTCAACATCGGGACTAAGTTCGGAAACAATACACCAGAAATAGAAATAGATCCGTCAAGGTTGCGAGCACTTTGCACTTTGTGAGGTTGGAATTCCACCTTCCTACTACTACTTGCGTTCTGAGGTGGTTCAGGGACTTCCAAGTGGACCACGGTAGACCCTTCGGGAAGATTTTCGGTTGGTGGTAAATAATTTTACACCGTTATTTATTTAATTAGTAATAGTTTGCAGGGGTCGTCAGTTGTGTATCCTAACAGCAATACTACCGTCTTCAGGAAGCTGTGTCTGATACTTAGTCTTTGAGTTGGTAGTTGTACGCCAAATAGTGGTAGTTTCGTTACACAATTTATTAATTAACTCCAAACGGTGTGATCCTTTCACCAAACGACATACATAGTATCCATATTATGAATTTAAAAGAGACTGACTTCTAAGTTAGTTTTGATATTTCTTCTCAGGGCAGTTGGCTAGGAAACACTGGTCTCATCCAGTTTAAACTGGCCAAAAAATATTTACGTGTAATTTTTTTTATTTTTAACCTGTTCAAATACTGTTCTACTGTGTTACTAGCTAGTTTTAAATTCTTTTAATTGTAATCTGTGGAGAACGTAGTGGGTAGCATAATTGTTTTAAAATTTAATAAGTATTTAAGCCATTATGACTATTTGTTATTGTGCTACTGTTTGTTTTTCCTTAAATAAATAAATAATAAATATCGATTTACCGACTTTCGTTAAACAATAAAATACATGTATTGTGATAGTATGCAGTCTATCTAACATTATAATTTGTAATGCACTATTTGACCTACGCAACCTCGCCTGCGTCACAAAAGACAGAAGGAAATAGAAAAAAAACCTGGATTTAACAACATTTTTCAGTGATGCTCCGCTTCTTTTAGTCGTAGCGTGATGTTATATAGCTTATATCCTTCCTCGATAAATGGGCTATGTAATACTGACCTGACAATTCAATTTGAATGAGTAGTTTCTGAGATTAACTTATTCAAAGAAACAAACTCTTCAACCTCATAATATTCGTAGTATAGATTCAGATAGAGAGAGTGACATTTCTCATCTACACATTTTTACTCTATGGTGATTTTCTGGCGAGTTCGTCTGATTTATTGGAAATAAGGGTTGATGGTAGGTGGGTGTCGTAGAAGAGTAAAGGATAGGTGTTTTGTCAAAGGATTTTAGCATATTGGGAATTGATGGAAGCATTGGGTACAGACGGCACGTCGTGCTACCATCAATTATTGGTGACTGAATTAACTAACGCAGACATGTAGGTTCTACCTACTCATGTAAATAGTGGTTGGCTTTAATACATGCGTGTAAGAATTAATACATACAAAATAATTGCTGTAACTAACATTAACAATGCATTAGTAGTCACAATAGCAGTAGTCGTGTGTGTTTTGTCAATATTTATCAATCAATCTATCCCTTAACGCTTCCTGTTTGGTATTTTGCATCATTTTTGCCAATCCGTTTTTGCAAAATTTTTCATTGATGCTATTTAATCACGCTACGACCAATTGGAGGGGTCCTATCTGTCGTAGTGTGATTAAATATAGTCTATAACTTCCTCGCCATTTAACGAGGGAGTTATAGACTTTAACCAAAATCAGCGCCCAAAGAAGTTTTCAGTAGTTCCTGAGTTAAGCGCGTTCAATTGACCGAACAAACACTTTAAATAACTATAAATAAATAAGTCCATCAGAAAAAGGTATATTGGCGTGATATGTCCTTGTTCAGATATACATACATGCAGTGTGCGTCCACTGATTCTTTTGCCTTCCTTAACAACCTATCGGTAATATGGTGTATAATAGTTTTTTTAATGCTATAAATTAAAATTTAATTATGTCGACGTTGCCTGATAAAGTTCAGTATAAGCTTTAAAATACGCGAATTGTGCTCAGCCACTGGTGTCCAGAAAAAATACTATTCTTATCCAAAGATATTGTCTAATAAAATATGAAACTAAACTAAAATAATAAAATTTTACTGCACGTACCTTAAAACAAATGGTTTCTGCCAACAGACTGAAGTTCATTTATTAAGCAATGTCTAAAGTGAATTCAGCTAAATCCGAATTTTATCTGCTTCAACTATTTTATAACAAAAACCGTAAAACTTTTGGAATTTTAAAGCGATGATCATTCAATTAAAAAGTTAAGGACTTACAAAACGTTTCTTTATTTAGCTGACAGGGAGAGTATCAACTCGAAAATTGAAAATTTGTTTAATCGGCCTCCATGTCAAGTACCTATTCTTGTTTTTATGTCTTTTTTAAAAGAAATCATTTCAGAGTTACTGTTTTAGTATAGGTAAATCTAGTCTTGTAATAAATTAAATACTAAAATTTAAACACCCTAAGGTTGAATGACACTTTTCGGCCCTGGTTCAAACCATGGGTCGGAGCGAGGAGGCATGGGAAGCGGTCACCTCCTTCTGTGAAGTAGTAATGCTAGCGAAGTCCGCGTGAGGGAGATCGAAACTTCACGCCCCACCCGCCGCAACAGAAAAAAACGCCCCCGGACGTCGGGAAATGCTGGGGGATTACCGGCCACCGTAGGCGCGGGCCGTGGATGGCAAGCTACGGGTGGCTCGCTGTTCGATTCAACCAGGTACGAGTCGACGGCGCGTCGTGTTCCACGCGCGCCTCAAAAAGATATCAGCAAAGAAGACGGTACCCTATAGGGTCAGTGCCTGCTAAGGTTGCAGAATTTGTTCAAACCAGTCTCCGCGGCCGTGGAACGCAAAAGGCACTAAGAGGAAGGTCATTTGATGATTTTTCATCCAGAAAAAAAAAGTTTGAATGTCACTTGGATTTTTCTGTGTGATAGATAATTTTAACCATATTGAAGTTTCAATTTACTTAGAATTGCTGATAAAGCATAAACATTTTTGTTTTATTGCAATAATTGATAGAATAGCGTTTGACCACATACTCTCGCGATGGTAAGCGATTATTCACTTTAAACTTAAAGACCTCGATCATTATAAAAATGTGAAAACATCATAAAACGTTTGTAAGCAGTGAACTACATCTACAACCACGTAGCCAATTAATAAGACACTCTATTCAGCGCGGAAGCGCGGAAAAGCGCTTCGTCAGACTTATTCAGAATATCCGCGGTAACTTTAGAAACTTGAAGTTACGGGGCAACTTGAGAGACTACTCAGGAGTCAGGACTGACTTGAGCTTGAGCCTGATACTGTAATTAAAGTTAGCTCTTAGATAAATTGTGAAGTATCGATTTAGAAAGGGATGGTCAATTAAACAGTATTTATAACAGTAACAGTATAAACGGTGCATTTTATTAATGATCCAATGGAATCCTATTACTAAACCCATGAACAGATCCCCGCTTACAGTGGCCTTGAACCGCCCTGCGACTCCCGAGGCCCGGGGCGTCTTCTTATTGTTTTGTGACGGCTAAGATGTAAGGTTTGCATCTCCCTCACACCATGCGCTAGTAATACTTTTCGCAGAAGGAACCTCTTTCTGTGAAGCAATGCCTCCTCTCGGACCATGGATTGAACCAGGGCCGTTGACGCCGCAGATCGCCTCGACAAGGACACGGCGTTGCATCGCCCAAACAGGCAGATCTCCACAGTATGCTCCATCGTGAACTCCGGGTGATCCCAGTGACACCAGGGCATGCTTTCCCGCCATATTCAAAACAGGTTGTTCCCGAAACATCCGAGTCATGAGTACCTGCGTCAAACGGAACGTGAAGACGCCGTGGCGCCTCCCCAACCACTCCTCAAAGAGGAGATATATCGCCTCAATGTAGGTGATGGCTTACATAATGCATTATAATTTAATGTAAGATTATGTTCTAAATAATAAAAGGTCACTGTCCGGTCAATTAAGCGCTTATTACTCGGTTCTATTAATAAGAAAACTTTTCTATTTAAAGTTCCAAAAAACAAAATCTTTCAAATCGTAAAGGCAGTAACCTTATTAAGGGGCCATAAATTTAAAAGCACAATTAAATTAAATACGAAAACATTACACTTGACGTCTACTAAGCTAGCGGTAAAGAAATTCGTACAAAGCTTTAGATTTACGAGTCGTTCCACAATGGAAACAGACTAGACTAGACGACCATTGTTTTTAGTTTCTCACCTCACATTAGGGTCATGTCTTACAGACAGCATGTAGCGAGTAATGATTCTACTAAATATGCAAAATTCAATCATCAACGAGCATGCAATAGGAGCTCGTGGCTAATAATAACAGCCGTACAGGTTGATCTTGGAGGTTAAGCTATGCTTACCGAAGTCGTTCCGTGGATGACTTTCCAATTATTACATACTAAGTTCTATCCGTGCCCCGGAAAGCACGTTAAAAGAAAGAAAGAAAGAAAAATGTTTATTTGGGTGTCGCACAAAAAAAAACTACTAGAAAAATAAATTAACAAATGCTGTAGAATTATAGAGTTTCTATCAATTTGTACCTAAATGTAAGTGTGCGAGGCCAAAAAGGTTCCTATCTCAGCATATGCAGCGATATTTTAAAAAAATATCACAGCGCTGGTATTCTGATAGGTCCTGTACAGATTATTTTTATATAAATTATGCCACGGATACACTAACGGAACACGTTAAAGCCTCGTATTCACTAGACAACATGACTCGCTACACGTGACATCCAACTTGTTCAGATACGTTGCACATCAACGCACGACGTTGTCAGTAGGCGCGCATCATCGGCCATGTTACTCAATAAAAGTTCCTCATTGTTGCGCAACATGTTGTGTATTACGTCACGATATTATAATTACTGTGTTTATTAAAATTTCGCTTATTATGACCTATTTTGCAGAAATTATGTTTGATTATAGTGAGGGATGTGATTCCTAATTTGAAAATTTTGCTTCTGGCTCGTTTGGTTTTGATTGGTCTACGACTATCAATACACATTTTTTTGCGTGTATCCTACAATTTCGATACAATTTCCATTTTTGTTAGGTGTTTTGTGTAATAACAAAACAACTAACAAAAATGGAAATGGTATCTATGACCTACTTCACTTCCCTTCGATGTCATTACAAACGGATTCAATTGTGTAGTTTTCTCGCTCGTTGCAAGACCAGTCCTTAACACCTATGTCTATAAGAGCGAAGATGTATATAATTGTCTGCACAATGTCTCTCGAGCTTAGCTTACTATTTCTTTAAGGCAACAGCAAACTGGCTTAATTCGTAGATTGTTTGTTGTTAGTCAATTTTTCAAACACATTGCAGGGCTTTCTAAGTTGTTGTATTTAATTTTAAGTAATGATTGCCTTTGAATTTATATACACATAACTCAGAGTCTTTTCCCAGCCATGTTGAGTACGCTTTTTTTTAAACCCTCCAGACAGAAATAGGCGTCCCGCGCAGCAGGGCTATCTCTCGCAGGGCTAATTTCTATATTCTCCTCCAAGTGTAGCCTCAAAAATCTGTCCTGTGTATCTCGCATCTCCTCGATCCTCACCAGGTCGTCAGTTCACCTTGAGGAGGCATTCCATTGCTTCGTCTTCCGGTATGCGGTCGCACCTCTTCGGAAAAAATAAATAATAAAACTTGTTTATATTTATGTATTTGAATTTAAAAATGTTAATATTTTATGATTTAGCTATAAAAGTGCACTTCAAAACAAATGACAACCGCATTAACCAGTATTATTAGTAAACTATATTTTGACCGACTAATGCATACCAAATGCGTATTCTTATTACGGTGTGGCGTAATAAAAAAGATACGCGATAGCATAATTATGATTGTCCTAAAGTATATTACGTACATTACAATATTCTGCGGCCAGAAAACCTAAAAAAGAATTAACAAGAAACAAAACAGAATCACTCAAAAAGAACATTTAATTTAGTAAATTCCCAACATTTTACGGAATACTAATTCTAAATTCGAAACATGAACGATAAACAAAAACAAAATGGAGAAAGTGTAAAAAGTTTTTATTCATTAACTAGCTTCTGCCAGCGACTTCGTCCGCTTGGAATAGTTACTTTACCCCCCATTTTGAAACTCTCAGCCCGATCGGTTTAAAATTGACAAAAGATAGACATGCTGTTTCGGGATATTTTTTAGATAATTTTATGTAGAACATTTCCGTAATACATGATTTCTATGTAACTTTAACCATTAAGGCTACACACGCGACGGAAGCTTAAAAAATGGAGTAACTTCTTCCGTTTTCCCAACATTTTCCTTCACTGCTCTGCTCCTATTGATTGTAGCATGATGAAAAGTATACTATAACCTGCCCAGGAGTATGAAGAATAATTGCACCAAGTTTCGTTAAAATCGGTCGAGTAGTTTTTGTTTCTATAAAGAACATACAGACAGACAGACAGACAGACAGACAGACAGACAAAAATTTTACTGATTGCATTTTTGGCACCAGTATCGATCACTAATCACCCCCTGATAGTTATTTTGAAAATATATTCCTTGTACAGAATAGGGTAGTTGACTAAAAAAATATAATTAATCCGTCAGATAGATTTCCAAAAAATATTGGACACGTATTTTTTCTTTTTTCACGTAAACAAAAAATGAAGACGATACAGAGCGTTGAAAACTCGTGTGACGTCACTACTCGCTACAATTTTTAGCGAGCCGTAACGTCACAAGCCCCCACTCCTGATCTTTGATGCTTTGTATCTTCGTCAGTTTTTATAGATTTGATAAAGGAAAAAATACGTGTCCAATATTTTTCTATAATCTAACTGACGGACTAAATATAATCATATATTTTTTACTCAGGAAACATCCCTATTGACCTCTCTACAGATTTATTATAAGTATAGATTAAAACGGATGGTGAATGGAACATTTTTGCGTTTGTTTGACCTCTGGGAAGTAAGTTTTTCAATTAGGATCAAAATGGTTGAATGGTGGATTACTGTGTGTTTTTGTAACGAAAAGTTTCCAGACTTATTCGTTTGGGCCTCTTGCTATGAACCTATGTATTGAGGGAATGAACCACTATGTGACGTAGCAAAACAAGAAATGAAACTCGCAGCGACATCTTTAGCGGACAAATGGAAACACATTTGACAGAGCCCATAGATTAATCAACAGATGGCGCTAGAGTTCGAACGTCTCTTTAAAACTTAATATATATCAAATAAATAGATGGTAAATTAATTAAAACACACAAAAATTGCATAAAAGCATAAAGTTTAATAAATTAAAATAATTAGGAACATGTCGGAATCGAGAGTATTTAGTCTGTGGCATGGAAGCTTCTCGCAAAGGACTTTATGACAGAGTGGAGAAATGGTGGGTCCTTTTGCACCGCAGAGGTCACGGAGAGACGAACAAATGATATTATAAAGGCACTTGTTTTTACAACGGTGACCCGAAACCCGAGGGGTTTTCAAGTGCATTAAAAGGCTGAACCCTGTGAGTATTTCGTCCTCCATTTGTTTCCCATTCTGAAAGTCCAAAGGCACATGTATTTGACTACGGAGATTTTGTTCCAGGTCTGGCTGTTTTACTAGCCTGGATATTTGAGGTCCGGGATTGATGAATGCCTGAAGCCATCCGGAGAACGTGCATCGTTCAGGTTTGGCTCGACGAGATTTGAGACAGTGTGGCCGTCCACGGTACAGGAAGGCCTTACCAATCCGAAACCTCGTTGAGGAAACATCGCCGTTCCAGGTAACAGCAATCCTGCTGGACTTCTCCCGTAGGCCGCGTCTGTTCGTGGGTACCAAGGTTTTTAACCATGGTGCCATGCCGAGGGATTCTGTTCCACTTTATTGAGCTAATTCACTAATTGAGCTAATTGACTAATTGAGTTGAGTAGAGAGAATTGAGCAATTGAGTAGTCTAATTGAGCTGCTATTAATTATTATGAGGGAGATGCATTAGACCTGTATACTGGGTTTATTTTCATACAAAGAGTTAGGCCTTTTGTTAATGTGTTAAGTAACAAGACCAGTAATAACTTCCTTTTGTATTAAGTTGTGTCACGGGTATACTGTACCATAGTGAGTAGGTTTCTTAACGTGCACAGCCCTGTTTGGTCAATACCTTGCGATTGAGCTAGTGGTACCTATGCGTTCACCTCGCGAATCCTTACAAGCGACCTGAGACGTTTGCAATATCTCATGTGGTGTATCTCTGTTATACCTTGGTACGGAGACAGGGTCTAACAGGGTTACACATCTTAGTGTGTAAGTCTGGGAGGTATTATTTATGATTAGTTGCCTCATTCACTGTATTTCTATGCAAGTTGATACTTCTTTTTATAGTGAATAAACTTTGTATGTGTATTGAGGTATGTCTTTAATTTCGGTCTTTCCAGATATTTATGTATATATACCTTTATAAATTTACTTTCACACGGTTGGAAACTTTAGGTTTCATCTACAATCCATAACCCCTATAGTGGGAAACTGTGACGGGACCGGGTGTGACAGTTGGCGCCCAACGGTATATAATTATTTTATTATATAAGGTGAACAATTAATACCAACATCTCTCTCTCTCTCTCTCTCTCTCTTGGAACGCTCAATTAGTGGAACACCATATTAGGTTAAGGCTAGTTTTTAAGATTTAATTTAAAGTGGTGTGTTGAACCACAGTCGGAACGCTTTTTCCATAATTTGGATTGGTACGCTACAGTGTGTAAGTCACTGACCTATTTGTTTATTTGCCTAGCACACAGCCAGGTCAAGTTGTGTATTGTGAATTAATTTGAAAACCTAAGTACTCAAGGTTACTGTAAAGGTCAGACACTAAAAATTTCATTTGAATTTTTTTTTTTTTTCAAGTTTACCTACAATTATATAATTGATGAACATAGTGAAAGATTCATTGTAAAGTAATCATAATACAACACACATACAGGAGAAAAAAAAAAAAAAAAGGTGCAACAGAACATAAATAAAGGAATGCTAAAATATTAAGATTGTGAACTTGTTTACAAGACATTAATTAGTCATGAACACTTCTGAATAGTTTTGATTACAGTTATGTGTAATTTTGCACCTAGGAAAACTCAATAACAAACTACTTTGTCTTTGTTGGAATCAATATTGGTTGAAACTGGAAAATTTTGTAAAGTGAACAACGGAACACATTCCACAACTGTATTACAGACTCATATTCGTTTTGTGAGGTGCTTCGAGGTGACACAATAACTATTAACTTGCATAATCAATAATTAGTAACTTGCATTGTTATTCATGGTTGTGACGTACAGGAGACTGTGACTTGGGTGGATTTTGGTACAATAAACAGTAACTTTCACATTGAAAGAAAACAAACAATTATTTTATAAAACCTGGTCAGTTATTTAGTCATTAACGCTTCAACACATATATATGCAGTTCCTTATTTGGTATTAACATAGAATTACGGTCATATCATACGAGCAGCCAACATTAATCATTGTTTTTCTAACATTGAAACTTAACCTAAAAATCATAGTGAACTTGACATTTGACGTTTGAGTTCATAGACTCGGTGCGTTCGGAAACGTGATTCGTAAATTATTGTTTCATTACAAAAATTTAAAATGGATTTAGAGAAAGTGTACTTACATTCCCTTCTACGTGACGAATTGTCATATGAAGTTTCAATTCGAGCCGAGACACCAGGAGATACGGTTGCAAAGCTACGGAAACAACTCAAAACGCTCAGCTTAGGTTTTGGTCCCTCGGAATTTTTAGATGAAGAGTTGGATACCAGCAAGGAATTACTTATCATCCAGGAAAAGCAGAAGGAGTTGCAAACTAAGGTGGATAGTGCAGAGAGGACTCGAGATAGGTATAGTCTTGCTCGTGCTAGGGCTTTGTATTGTCATTTATACCATCGCTTGCATCGTCTTAACTGTAAGGATACTAGGGAATGTGTTTTGCAGGATAAGCTCCACGGTATAATGAAAGGGTTTGGGACTACACTCGACAAATTGTTTAGTAATACGGAGGTTGAAAAACCACAGCCACAGCCAGAGGTTGAGGATAATTTTGATTCAAACAATATTCAGTATGCTGTTAGTAAAAATATTTGTAAATGGAATGTCACTTTTGATGGCAAGTCCTGCCCATTTCTATTCTTGGACTCAATCGCAGAGCGTGCGAAGGCTTTTAAGGTTGCGGATTCAGTGTTGTTTGATTCGGCTTTTGCGTTCTTTAAGGGTGACGCTTTAATATGGTATAGGAGTGCAAAATGTCAAGTGGCTACTTGGAAGGATTTAGCAGATCTACTCCTTAGGGAATTCCATGCCATAGACTATGAGGATAATTTATTGGACGAGGCCAAAAAACGGATTCAGGGACATGATGAACCGATTCATATGTATTTCGCCGTCATGAATGGATTATTTTCACGATTGAACACACCATTAAGTGAACAAGAAAAAATAAAAATTCTGAAAAGAAACGTAAAACCATCGATATCAAGGGGATTAGTATTAGTAAAGCCAGACACCGTGCCAGAACTAAAAGATGTATGTCGTCTACTGGAGGCTGAAGATATTAAAACTAATAATTATTCCAAATCCACAACACAATCGAACACAACAGAGAACAAACAAAAACCGAAAGTGGCCAGTGTGAATCACTGCAACAATAAAAATAAAACACAACCAACCAAGAAGGAGATAAAATGTTACAAATGTGGGAAGTTAGGCTTTAAAAAAACAAATTGTCCTAATTGTAAGGTTGCACCTAAAGAAGTTAAATGTTTTAAATGTGGGAAGTTAGGATTTACAGTCAAATCATGTCCAGATTGTAAAAATGTACCAAAGGATCCAAAAAACTAGTTCCGACAGTCTGTCACAAACCACCTGAACCGGTCGATCCAGGTGAATGGAAATCATGGTTAGAATGTGTTTCCAATTTTTTCAAATATAACAGATCAGTGACAGCGCTGTTTAAGCCAGACAGGGATAAAGATATTCGGCCTTATTTAAGTGTAAATTTATATGATGTAGTATTATACGGTTTGTTAGATTCAGGGGCAGCAATTTCTATAATAGGTAATGGAGCCCATGAACAATTTAATAGTTTAGGTTATACGTTAGACACCATAACTGGAATAAATGAAAAGATTGAAGTAGCAAATGGTTCCCAATGTAGTCCTATAGGTATTTTAAGGTTACCAATTACTTTTAACGGTGAAACAGCAGTTATAAATTTTTATGTCATTCCTTCCATTACATCCAATGTAATATTTGGTATGGATTTTTGGATGAAATTCAATTTGATGCCTCAAGTGTTCAATCAAATAAGTTATATTGAGGCTCCTAAACAATTTATGCTGGTTAATAATAATTCAAATGGAAAACTTATTCATTCAATAGAATCATTTGATAATTTGAGTTTAGAACATAAAACAATAGCGGAATTAATAGTTAAACAATTTCACAATATTTCTTTTGAAACCAAAGGCTTGGGTAGAACACAGTTAATTCAACACACAATAGACACAAGCGATGCGTTACCCATTAAATGCAGACCATATCCAATGTCACCAGAAAAGTTAGCAGAATTACATAAGGAATTGGACAACATGCTAAAGCTCGATGTGGTTGTACCTAGTGAAAGTCCATGGAATAATCCAGTCCTTATGGTTCCAAAATCAGATGGGACATTGCGGTTCTGTCTGGACTGCAGAAAATTAAATGCGGTAACAAAGGGGGACGCTTACGCGATACCATATATACCACAAATATTGGACAGCCTCAAAAACGCAAAATATATTAGCACTGTAGATTTCAAATCAAGTTTTTGGCAAATTCCGTTGGAGGAGGCCTCTCAGGAGAAAACCAGCTTCACTGTTCCTGGTAGAGGACTCTTCAAATTTAAAGTTATGCCATTTGGACTTTGTGGAGCTCCAGCTCGACAACAAAGATTAATGGATAAGTTATTTGGTCATCCGTTTTGTAGTGATATCACCAAAGGGTTAGTGTTCTGTTACGTCGATGATATCTGCGTAGTGTCGGAGGATTTAGATACACATATCCTTCTATTAAAAAGACTACACGAACGAATTAAAAGTGCCAATTTAACGATAAATTCCGGGAAAAGTAAATTCTTCAGAAAATCCTTAAAATATTTAGGCTACGTAGTGGATGAGTGTGGTCTTAGGACGGATCCAGATAAGGTGCGCGCTATTTTAGATTTCCCAACACCAAAGACATCGAAAGAGGTAAAAATGTTCTTAGGAACTTGTTCTTGGTACCGCAGATTCATTAGAAATTTTGCATCAATCGCAGCACCTTTAAATGCACTAACCAGTACCAAAATAAAATATAAATGGAACCAGGATGCAGACGACGCTTTCAATACTTTAAAAAAGACTTTAGTTTCAGCTCCAGTATTGGCTTGCCCAGATTTTGAAAAACCGTTTTCAGTAGTTATGTACATATACGTATGTATATGTACACAACTAATATATATTTTCGGTTGAAGAACTGACCGTGACATACATTGATGTATGGGAGAACATTTTTTCAACAACAAACTTAAGTTTGTCCATCAATGTTGCGAGCTAATTTTTTTTTTTTCAGAGTAATGCGAGTGCTTTTATAGTTTAGATAGTATTATAAAATTCCATAGGTAATGCATACTCGGAAAATATAAAGATTCGATAGGAACCTATGTTTATATCATTTTTTTTTTAAATAAAATTGGATAATTATGTATTTGATTCTATTCTTAATGCTTTGAAGGATGAGGATAAAACGCTACTAGCGTTTAAAAAATGGTGAAGGAGCATTACTTTTCACTATATTTTTTTCGCTCCTTTCTCAACTATATGCCTATGTGTATATTATATTGTATTTATGTATTTTATATTATTATGTCTAATTAGTATTACCTACTTATAACGATTGTACACTGACAGCCCTAAATCTATCTCCTTTCGTTCAGTCCATCCAGATATATAAGAGATAACCTTGTGCGATAAGACCGCCCATTGTAGGTACACTTGTTTTTTACAAATGTTTTTCCTGTTATTATTACAAGATGTACAATAAATTATATAATAAATAAATAAATAAAAATCAGGTAGCATTATTTACTGTCTCTAGAACCTATCTCATCCATAAATCGGCTGCGTTATGCCGGGATCATTCACCCTATATTTATCAAGAGTTTAAGACTATTAAAGAAATCTAAAACAAAATAAAATCTTAATCCTCTCAAACTAAGGCAAAAGCTATTTACAGTCGAAACTGTATAAAGTTCCCTCGTTCCTTTAACCCATTGAATAATTGACTATCCCTGACTTAAGATTCGTAGCCTAATAAATAGGAATTTAGTTTTGTAATCACTTAATAGTTATTTACGGGCAGCTGAGGATTTATAGAATTTGCCCGTTCCACCCCAATTAGTTTAGTTTTTGGATTACGAGTTTGTAACCGGATTTGGAAGGCAAAAGTTAAAACTACGTAAACATCAAGGTTTTCTGGCAATCGTTATTTTACAGAATTTGTGAATTCTTCAACCTTTTATAAACCCTGCTGGTGATATTAATCAGAAAAACCATATGCGTAATACTTACAACCTACGAGCAAGTATTAGCATTGACCAGCCAGTATTTTATGTTATTTTATCACCGTGAAGAAGAAGAAGAATATTTATTTAGCACACATATTAAACACGCACGGAAAACAGAAATATATTTAAAAACTTTTTACAAAAAAATACAACCGACTTCTAAACAAAAACACCAAAAAGTACAAAATAACTTTAATTTCGGAACTCGGTGTTTATAGTTACTTTTTTTGTTTTTGAACACACCGACTTCCGAAATTAAAGTTATTTTGTACTTTTTGGTGTTTTTGTTTAGAAGTCGGTTGTATTTTTTTGTAAAAAGTTTTTTTTTTATTTTTCACTTTTTATTTGTTTACTCCCAGCTAAACATACCCATCATAGCGTACGTGGTATAAAATTGGAGTAAACAACCCGCAACAACAGCGATCCCGACAGATTTGCTATCATTTATTGAAATTAACAAAAAACCGCTTGTTCGATTTCGATAAAATTTACATGTGACCATTTGGGAAGTATACCCTTTCCAACAAAAAAAAAAAGAATTTTTCAAATCGGTTGGCAAGCGACGGAGTTATGCGCGAACAAACATTAAAAAAAAATACAAACATCCGAATTGAGAAACTCCTCCTTTTTTAGAAGTCGGTTAGAAAACCGGCCAAGTGCGTACCGGGCCACGCGCAATATAGGGTTCCGTAGTTGCCCAAAATAATGTGAACTTAATTAAATACTGTTTTAGTTGTTTAATACTGTGACCAGTTTGAGTTCTAGGTAAACTCAAAAACTACTGGAACGATTTCAGAAATTCTTTCACCATTAGAAGGAATGCTACATTATCCCCGAGTAACATAGGCTAGTCAATGAATTTACATTTATAAAGTGTTTTACGCTACTAATAACGTCATCTCAGGTATGTTCAAAGCAATTTGAACGAAAAGTTCCTTTATTTTTCTCCGAGTACATTTTTTTTAGTTGATCGACTATTAGTCAGTAACTTGTGAAGCCTTCTTAGCCGTGATAGTTTTTCTTTTAAATTTAGCATATTTCCTACTCCCGTGAATTTTTTCACATTTCCAGAAGCAACCGTTTAGCCGATAGATCTTTGAAGACTCGTAATATTTTTGAAAAACCTATCCAACGACATCCCACACGATGGGGTGGACGTGAAAAAAAAGAATCATCCCCAGTTGACGTGTAGATGACGTACCATAAAAAAAATCAAATTTTTATTCTACCATTTTGTTGGCATCATTAATGTGTGCATTCATGCCGAATTACAGCTTTGACCAGACAGACAGACGGACAGAAACTATAAGGGTTCCTTCTTGACTACGGAACCCTAAAATAGGCATGATAAAGACTATTAAGTTTTGTGTGTCTTAGGCTTCGGCTGCACTAAAAAGATCCATTTCAGTGATATGTCAGACGTATGCTGTCTGATGCTGGTTTTCTAAAGAACCTTGAAAAAGACGAGTGGTGGTATAACATCGAAATAAAGTAAATAATATAATAGAATAAACAGATACTTTGAACCAAAAATTGTACTAAGAAACAAAGTTAAAAAGAGATTATAAAAGGCGTATGATATGCTTGGAGTGGAAATTCTATTATTGGTGTCTAAATAAATTGTAATTATATCGCGAACGTACATTTATAGTACATATTCATAATAGTTGTTATTGTTATAGTCGTTTATGACACAACAAACAATGTAAAGAGCTGAATAAGGTACGTAGCAGTTGGTTTTCCGACATTTTGACCTACCCCATGGGATAAAGGCCTGAGTTTATGTACCTCTATAAGTATGTTATGTACATGTTTATACTTTTTAAAGAATTTGACTGTTACTTAAATAAAATCGATACCTAGATCAGGCAAGAGAATAGGTTATTTTACTGTAAAAATCTAATTAGTCCGTCTGATAGATTTACAAAAATATTGGACAAGTATTTTTTCTTTTTTCACGTAAACAAAAAATGAAGACGATACAGTGCGTCGAAAACTCACGTGACGTCACGTCGCTGGTAAAATTTGTAGCAACGTAGTGACGTCACGTGAGTTGTCCTATATATTTTGTAAATCTATCAGACGGACTAATTAGATTTTTACAGTAAAATATTCTTGAAATCAAATTATTATTCTCTTAGCAATTTCCCAGCCATATCCAAAACGGTTCCCAACCTCGCCAGATGCGGCTAACTATCAATATTTTACATGAAGAGACTACCGTCTCACCTCTCTGACCTTATTAGTAAGGAAACCGGCATCTAATGGTAGGATCGCTTCTGTAAAATACAGGGGTACATAAATTAAACGCAAGTTATATGAGTTCAGTATAATATTGTTTTTTATTAATTTGAAAAAAAAAACATATTGTAATTGTATCTGTGCAGGTCAATCCGTTTTTACTTTACCTGCTTAATCTACTAATACCAGTATTTTATAGCGAATAATTGATTTATGGATTGTTTTTTGACGTGACAACGTCTAATAAATCGATGAACGCCGGCTGCACTCACGAAAAAAGATGACTCGTTGTAACGTTACTATCGGAGCGAGAGCGCTGCACGAGCGAACGCAAGGCACGATCATTTCATCAATGTTTTGTTATGACGTTGTCACATTAAACTGTCGTGCAAAAACCGACTTTACAAACAACCATTTTTTTTCTTCTGTGTCACGTATTACATGAAAATTAGTACTTTGCTACTATTGCTGAAATCCAAGTTCTTAAAACGTAACAGATAGATTTGTTGCTGGGGAGTTTGTTGCGCCACTTATTCCTTCCAGCTAAAATCAGTAGGTAGTGTGATTAGGATTAGTAGGTAGCCATTTGGAGAACTGTCTTTAAGTAAAATTTGACGACCAAAAATTTCTGGCCATGGGCCTCGTTTGAGTACATGACTATTGATATTTTAATTTTAGACATCCGCTACGCTATCGATTTCAAACCTTTTATTAGTGCTGAAGCTAACAGTATTTTAACTTCTTATTGTATTGAATTTAGAGGTTAATTGGTAATTTGAGTATGTATTCATAGGTCGTATCCTATTTTGGGGTTGATTTTACCAACGTCAGATATCTAACAACCAGGCCCGCGTCAAAGAGATGTCAGCAGAGAAGACGGGCCCCATAGGCCTGTGCCTGCTAAAGTTGCGAATTTTTTTCGAAACAGTACCGCGACCTTGGAACGCAAAAGGCACTTGGTGGAACACGGATGGATTTAGTCATTAAGAGTCTGACACTCCCTTCCGCTCCGCCCAGAGCGGGAAAGCCAAATTGATGATTTCCCATCCAAAAAAAAAAGAAAGGGTGGACCTAGACAGTGCCATAAAGGTCACCAAAATAAAATTTACACATTCCCTCACCTTTGTATTTAATTCAGGGATTATTTGGAACGTTGTTTCGGAACAAACCTTTCAGAACATGATTTAAATTAATTTGACCCACAAGCTGCTTAGTAATAAGGCAGGGGTTCCGAGGTGGTTTGCGCTTACCTGCACCGAATATTTTGTCGGTTAATCCTTAAATTAAAAGGGCCAAGCTTAGGATCACAGATTGTCATTATTTATACAAAAGGTCGGTATTATTTAGTCTAATTTGTTAACTTAATATCATGCTTGTATTTCTGAAAAGTAAAGTTAAGATGTACCTTCTTTTATAACAACCACATTTTTCCAATTATTATTCATGTACACAATGTTTAACTTCATGTAATAGGGGTGTCTTTTAGCATCAATATTATTATTGATAAAATTATTGTTTTAGCATATACAGGGTCATTTGAAAAGAACCAACAACCCCTTAAGAGGTCATTGAACTCATCACTATGAACATCTTTTACTGTGGCACCAAACCTGAAATCGCGAAAAAAATCAGCTGTTCCCAACATTTATGTTCGTATAACTAGTCAAAA
Organism: Hecatera dysodea; assembly: GCA_905332915.2. NCBI lineage: Eukaryota > Metazoa > Arthropoda > Insecta > Lepidoptera > Noctuidae > Hecatera > Hecatera dysodea. Next base: position 12,141,072 of record HG995310.1, on the reverse strand, counting down.
TGTAGGGATGATGAGTACAATGACCTCTTAAGAGGTTGTTGGTGTTTTTCAAATAACCCTGTATATACATACGTATGTATATTATTAATATTATATATATTACTAAATTCTGCCCGCTAGTTTGATACGCGGGTATACCGTTTTTCCCGTTCTTGTACAGCCTATAAGCCTTCCTCATGAATGTATAATAGCTGTCATATGTACAATATTTAAACATGATTTTCCAGATCTGACTGAGAGTACCAGAGATTATCGCTTTTAAACAAACACACTCTTCAGCTTTATTATATAAGTATATAGATATTAAACTATAGATTAGTATATTCTTTCAGAAACAAAATCGTATTTAAATTTTATTTATTTGCTTTACGTCTTAGTGAAGTTTTTCTAATCCAAAGGTTGAATAGTAGAAAATGCCTTGTTGCATTAAAGTCCGCCCATGTAGACTATTGTACGTAAATTTTAATAAATAATCAACGGCACTAAACTCCGTGATACTGAAGAATACCAGATGTATAAACTTTACCAAGGGTTGCGGAATTTTTCAAAAAAATACCGCCGACCTGGGCTGGAAAGGACATTAGAAGGAACATGAAGGGTTTGAGTCAGTATAAGTCATACACTCGCTTTTGCTCCGCCCAGAGCGAGTGAAGTCACTTAGGTACGGACATAACATCTACAATTGAAAATGTAATAACTTTATAACACTTTGCCCGATTCAGGGACCTTTTTTTCTGGATGGGAAATCATCAAATGACTTCTCCCGCTCTGAGCGGAGCGGAAGGGAGTGTCAGACTCTTACTGACTAAAACTCACCCGTGATCCTTCTTGTGCCCTTTGCGTTCCAGAGCTGCGGTGACTCTTTCGAACAAATTCCGCAACCCTAGCAGGCACTAACCCTATGGAGCCTGTCTTCTTTGCTGACAGCTCTTTGAGGCGCGCGTGGAACACGACGCGCCGTCGACTCGGGCCTGGCTGCTATCGGACAGCGAGCCACCCATAGCTCGCCATCCGCAGGCCCGGCCCGATTCAGGGACCTTACCCATGATCTTATGCTCAGCAGTAGCACTTCATTATACCAACGAGGTACCTACCTATCCACTTAATAGCATCGGTTAAATTCCAGGAAACATAACTTAATCAGAATTTATGGTTTTGGCTGCCATACTGTAAATTAAGCTGGTATAATTTATTGGAAACAGATTTTCCCTTATCTGGGGCTTGTCAATGCCTTCACAGAGAGTTGTAGCTGTGGTTTCGACTTTAAATACAACAGTTTTGGTCAGAACAAAGGGCAGTATCGAGAGAAAAGTTTTGTAGGGTTGGTAATGTTTTTATTAGTTCTTTCTTTGTGAGTGTTCGACTGAATGAATTCAGCTTTATTTATTTATTTTATACATAATATAATATTATCCAAATAAAACTAATAATTAAAAAAAAAAACAAAAGTAACACGCCTGTAATGTCAAAAAGCCATCAAAAAGTCTTTTTATTGCTGCTTCTGCAGTCGGGGGACCAGTAAAGAACTATTCAAAGGAACCGTCCCCCGACTGCAATGAAAAGATTATTATGTATCGTTTGTTGTTTTTATTTTTTTTAATTATTATTAATTATTAATTGTTCTTTAGTTCATACCTGTTTTACAAACTTTAGACGATGACAGTATATTATATATAGTCTAATTTTCATGAAGACAACAATTTTATTCTTAAATTCTAATCTTTAGATTAGACTTCAAAACTAAAATAAAACACAAAAAGTACAAAAAAAACTTTAATTTCGAAATTCGGTTTTTTGGTTGTTTCTTCATTTTTTGAATACCGACTTCGAAAGTTAAAGTTACTTAGGTAATACTTTTTGTGTTTTTTGTTTTGAAGTCGGTTGTATTTTTTTGTAAAACATTTTATTTTTACAGCGTACGTATTATAAACTAGTGTAAACAATAGAAAAACATGCGATTACAGCAATCCCGGAGGTAGCAAATCCTCCGGGATTGCTGAAATCGCATGTTTTTCTATTGTTTTTTACATTTATTGAAGAGTTCCGTTTCCTATCTCCGTTCTTCATCAGATCTTCACCAAACTAGTAAGAGACTACCTCAAAATACTAAGATACCATGACATGACCGTGACAAGTACCAGCTTCCCAATATAAAAAGGATCATCAAAATCAGTATACCCAGTAAAAACGCACAAAAAAAAAATGAAAATACAGTCGACTTGAGAAACTCCTCCTATTTTGGAAGTCGGTTGTCAGTAAAACTTTCTTTATAACACAGTCTAAAACTTTGGGAAATCCAGTCGTTATATACATAATAGAGAAAATAGAAGAGTGTCTGTGGAGTTTCTTGCACGCTATTCTCCATAGAGATCTACGCTTTGGAACGTGCAGATAGCTTCATCTCTTTCGTCTTGATAATTCAAAAGTGCCTGTAAAGGGTTTAATTGAAATAAATTATTTGAATTGAATTGAATTGAATATCGTATTATTTTATAGATATGCATAATACGATAAATTTTTAAAGATCCAAAGTACCTTAACAGGATTTAATCCAAACATTGACCTTCTAAAACTAATCAATAGATACACCTACCACTGTCTCGTTGATATCCGATTTTATGTTCATTTAGTAGCTAAGGCGACGAGATCCATTAGCTGTACCAAGGCACTAACAGAAGTAGCAATCAAGCTCTGGCGGTAAGAAATAAAGCTTCGCGATGCATTAGCTTTATTGCAGTCCGAATGGGGTTGGAAAGTAATACTTTTAATTTATTTCATTTGAAAATCTAGGTTACACGTTCTAGCTGCTTTTCTTGAATGGAGACTTTTATTATAAAAGTAAAATTGACTATGGTCATGTGTGCCACTATGACCTGAATGCAGATCTCTCAATAAACTTGACCGCCTTCTAAATAACTGCATTCGATTTGTTTTCAACCTCCGCAAGTATCCGCGCATCGATTCGTCAGCGCAGAGCGCTGAGGGCCGCGACTGTATATATTTTTTTTCTTAATAATCCTTCTTCCTTCTTATCTAACTTCACAAATTCAATTTCTTTGCGTGTCGGAGGAGCTCGTGGCTAAATTATAACAGCCGCACGGTTCGATCTTCTAGGTTAAGCAACGCTTGCCGAGGTTGGTTTGTGGATGGGTGGCCATCTTAACATAACGAGACTTCTCCGTGCACGTTGAGCCGTTGGTCCCGGCTGTCATTTGGAGATCTTTGGCAGTCGTTACGGATTGTCAGAAGCCAGAAAACACTGAACTCTGACACCAGTCTTGCCAAGAAGTGCCGTGTTCCCCAGTTAATGGGTTGTGGAGGTCTGGTAGGCAGCCGCTTTACGTAAAATACTGGTATTCAGCTGAATCCGGCTTGACTGGGAGCCGACCCCAATGTAGTTGGGAAAAGGCTAGGCAGATGATGACAGAGAATTTCACGAAATTTCTATGAAAACTGGAAAAGTCGTGGGCAAAAGCTAGTCTTGTTTAAAATCTTTTTTTTTTTGTTTCGTGTTCCACGCCCAAAAATTTTATAAAATTCAATCAATAAATAATACAGGTTTATAACTGTTTCGTTGGTCTAGTGATACTGCAGAGCGTAAGATCGAGGCTGAATTTCTGGGTTGGGCCAAATAAAATTGAGTTTTTAATTTCTTAGTAGCAGTCCGCAGACTAGTTTTGCAACGGGTAGAAGGCGACAAGCTCGCTTTTTAAAATGGGATCCAAACTGAAAACAATGGCATGTTTAATATGTATCGATAATGTATAAAGGAACTGCCATTCTTAATTTGAAACACAGTCATGGAAAGCTAGCTACAATTTTTACACGTAGATCGTGCATTCTGTAATGGTACCCTCGTCACCTTTCACGGTGCGTAGTGTATAGACTGTAGGGCTATGCGACTAAAACACTTATTTATTTACTGAAGTGTCTTACTTGAAAATTCACCGGATATTTCGAACAACGTATGTAAATGTCACTTTGAGAATAGTTTGCGCAACCCTTTCGACCGGTCTGTGTATTAAATATTCTAGTTCGACACCACGTAAAGATTAGTACAAACTAACATGTAGGTAATTTGAAATTGAAAACAATATATCTAGTTTTAATTTCCGCGAATATTAGTGGGTTGCAGGTATGCACCTCCCTCCCGCCCGCTATATTATGCACATGCAAGATTACAAGGCAAATGCAAGGATTTTATGCACATGCAGGAAGGCAAAGCAAAACCCAACACCATTACCGACACGTGTTTCGCCTCTCCACGAGGCATCCTCAGGGGACGTGTTGACTCGCTGACCGTTGTTCAATTTCAAATTAAAATATGGATTTCCGCAAAGTAACGCCTGACTCAATCAATTTTAACATGTAGGTATCAAATAAAGAAATGTTGTGTTAACTATGTACGTACACTAATGAAATTATTAGCTTAGATTATTATAAATGTCTAGATACTGCCTCGCGTTGTGACAAGTTTTATATTGCATTGCAGCAGAGTCTTGGGGAAGAAAATTCATGTTTTGTTTGTACTGCATTTGTAGTAGTGTCATTTTGAGTTGGCACACATAATTAATGGTTAAACGAACTTACCTTAAGTGATGTTCGACCATAATTATACGAGACGTTACATCCGAAGAGATTTAATAATTACTATGTAGTTTCACTTCTCAATGTACTAGGCGTCGCACATAATTTTTAGAGCTATGGAAATAAAAATCAAATTATAAATTTTGAATTAGTTCTACTACCTCCGCCACTGCAGCGCCATCTCCACGTGACTTCATTCATTTTAGAGACACTACTCGTTTGATGAATTGTGTGATGGGCTTTAGTTTATGGGTTCGGGAGGGACTTTAAATCTCTTCGGATGTAACGTCTCGTATAATTATGGTCGAACATCACTTAAGGTAAGTTCGTTTAACCATTAATTATACTTACGACGTTACATCCTCAAGATTTAATAATTACTATGTAGATGTTTAGCGCTTTCATTCAAACGATATTGGTAAGGGTTTTTACGAATAATAAACACCATGATAGGAAATCAGTAGATATAAATAACATTTATTGAACATATACCTAGGTACTTAAACGGTAAGTATATCAAAATACATAAATCTTAATAAACATAAATTGCATCCTCTGCATAATGTAAATATTATCTTATGTTAGGTAAGTATTATGTACCCAATCATTCAAGCTTTAATTTACTACCTTAAATTAACAATTATAAATTGCCTCCGCAAATGCGTTGTCCTCGTCCACTGTAATCGGACGATTATAGAATTTAGCGAAGGTTAAAGAGTTCCCTGACCAACCTGCGGTTTTCTTTATTATTTCTATTGAAACCCCTTTGCGACTAGCGGCCGAGGTTGACGCGTGGCGAGTGCTATGAGCCGTGAAAACCCCTGTATCAATACCACTTTCAGCCAACACATCTTTAATCCATCTACTTATAGTTGCAGCACTAGCGTTATGGATTGGTTTCTTGACAGTAAGAATCAGTCTATCAGTTAGTGGTAAGCTCCTATAATTCTTGGTGGCTTCAATATACGCGGACAATGTTTTTGCTGGACAGATTTGTTCTCTATTACAGAAAAATGGTATAACTAAATGAGGCGCCGACCTGTTAAGAGCTGAAGTTTTGATCAGATCATTTATATTAATAATTATCCTCGCGTTACTTACTTCAACACTAGATAAACGTATAAGCGATAGCGTCTGGACACGTTGTGCAGTTGACAATGCGAGCAGAGCCACTACTTTTTTGGTAAGAGAGGCCAAGGATTGGTTCTCATTAGGATAACAATTTGAAAGGTGATCTAATACAAGATTAGGATCCCACGTAGATGTATATCTAGGAAAGGTAGGTTTGGTCCTATAGACTCCTTTCATAAACCTAATAATTCGATCATCTTGACTTATATATTTACCCAGTATTAATGCAAGTCCGGAACGGCATGTGTTGAGGGTTGAGTAATTTGCGCCTAAATTATATTCATTAACCAAAAACTCAAGAATATTAGGAATATTGTTATGAAAGATATTTGTTTTCTTTTTCAGGCAAAAAGACCACCATTTTTTAAAAACTACGTTATATTGTTTAAGAGTGCTGTCCGCTAACGATGATATTATAATTTTAATAGCATCATCCGGTAACAATTGTTTTACGTACGATTGCTTGATAATACTGACGACACCAGGGTAAGGCCTTTCCAAAGTGGGTGTGGAGTTCTGAAAGGTGATAAAAGCAATAAGGAACTAGGTTTGAAATAAATAACCTTTTTTTTGAGAAAGAGATAAAAACAGGGAGTACCATGGCTGGCTAGGCCAATAAGGTACAACTACAATCCCAGTTGCTTTATCTGTAACTATTTTTCTTAAACATTTAAGAATCAATGAGAACGGAGGAAACGCGTAGAAACGCATCTATGTTATAAGCTGACGGATCACGTTTCCACGATATATATTTTTTACATTTTGCGTTCAATCGTGTGGCAAACAGATCAATTTGAGGGTTTCCAAAAGTATTTGTGATTTTTTCAAAAGCAAACAAATCTAACTCCCATTCAATGTCAATATTTAATCGTCTGGATTCGTGATCTGCTTCTGTATTCTCTTTAGACTTGATGTAAGAAGCAAAAACAAAGAGTCTCCTTTGCTCACACCATTGCCAGATTGCTCTAGCTATATTATTGAGGTGTGTATATTGGATTCCTCCGTACTTATTTATATAAGCTATAGCTGTTGTATTATCGATCCTAAGTAAAATCTCTTTATTGTAAAGATTTTTTGTGAAGCACTTTAATCCAATAAGAGCTGCCTTCAATTCTAAAAGATTTATTTGCTCCTTAGATTCTATGTCACTCCAAAAACCATGAGCACGTTCTCCATTACAATATATACCCCAACCTGTAAGGGATGAATCTGAGAAGATTTCCAAATCATACTGACCACTACGTATCTGATTTTTTGAAGTTAAAATATTATCTTGCCACCAGGAAAGCTCTGACTTAAGATTGGGTGAAATGTTCATGACACAGTCATAATTGTCTTTAAATTTACTCAATGCCAGAAATTTTTCACGTTCAAAACGTTTCGTGTACAACCAACCATAAGAAATTGCTGGGCAAACCGAGCAGAGTAAACCTAGGTACTTTGCAAAATCTCTAATTGTTAAAGCCCTTTTTTTAGCGATTCGTTTTGTTTGATCTAGTATTTTCTGACGTTTCATATCTGGGAGCATTAAACACATTTCTTGGGAATTTATTTCAAAACCTAGAAACTTTTGAATTTGTTTTGGTATTAAGCTACTTTTTTCTTTATTGATAATAAAGCCTAATCTCTCAAGAACGTGTACTACTGCTGTTGTACTTTCTAGGCAACTATTAAAGGTGTTATTTATACATAACAAATCATCTAAATAAATAACTAGGATCAATCCTTGGTTTCGAAGATAAGCTACTACTGGCTTCATTAATTTCGTAAAAACGAAAGGTGCTATAGACAAGCCAAAAGGGAGACACTGAAATTCAAAAACAGAACCTTGAAATCTAAATCGCAGATATTTCTTACTGGAATTGTGAATGGGCACTAAAAAATATGCTTCCTGTAGATCCATAGTGGTCATGAAACAATCTTTACTAATTAATTTAGTAGCAGTACGAATGTCTTCCATTTTAAAGTGCTCCGGACTGATAAATTTATTTAAAGATTTTAAATTTAAAATGAATCTAAATGACCCATCGCTTTTAGGAATTAAAAAAATATTGGATATAAACTGGCCAGGTACATCACAGCATTTTTTAATAGCTCCTGAAGACAATAGTTTTGAAATCGACAGCTTTAGATGTTCGAGCTCTTTTTTACTAAACCTTGGGTTGGATGGCTCAAATTTTTGAAAAGGAAGCTTATTAAAAGTATTTTTAAGCCTTTGACATAATTTAAGACAGTTGGATCTTTGGTGATTGCTTGCCAGTGGCTAACATAGTGGCGTAATCTACCAGCATGAACTATTTATTACCTCTACTGGGTCCTGCGAGTTCTGTAGTCCATCTTCCGGGCAGGAGGGGCTCGATTCGCGGCTGGCTGCCTCCGACCTTGCTGTGTCGAGTGTGCTTGATTGGATGTGTACCTCGGCTTCTGCCCACCCGGTTTGGTACCCCTGGTTGACTGAAACCTGGGTGGGCCTCTCCAGTTTCCCTGGTGTCTAGATGTGGAAGGTACGCTAACATTGCTGCGCTTTATTTGAAGACCTGATTTTTCTGCGGTTTTTGTGGCTTTAATCTTTTCTCCCAGGTCAACTCCAAACAGAAATGAATCTCGTTTTATATCAGTTATTGTAGAGGTAAATTTTTTATCCAATGAAGAAGTTATCAACCTTCTTCTATGTTGTGAGTTTTCGTAGTGCAAATCTAGGAAAATCTTGCTGATTTCTGAAAGTTTTTTCAAGATTTCCACCTTTGCGTAGTCTTCTTTAATCAGAGACGAGGCTAGATTGCTAAGACCAGCAATGCCCAACCCGAGTTGGTTTTGAGCTCTTTCGAGGAGTTTATCCCGCTGCTTAATGTTGTCACTAATGATGGCAGAAATTTCTAAATTAAGCTTTGGCGCTTTTGATAAAGTGAAGTTCTCGGGCGTTAAAGTTTTCTTTAATGTGGCTTCCTTCAGCTCTTTGGTCAACCCTTCTACTAGAATCCTACCCCAACGTTTAGAAATCTCTTCATTTATAGTCGGGCCTAGGACCTCTTCTTTTCCCATCGAATCTCCTAGCGCCTCTAATATCTCGGGCGGTAAAACCTGAGAATCAGCTATTGGGACCTTAATTGTGCTAGGACCAGGTTCCAGAAGGAGCAAATTAGATGCATCTGCATTATTTGTAGCATCAACGATATGCGGTGGACTAGCGGGGACTACAACGTCAGATCTGATTGGAATATCATCTTCTGATTCTTCTGAATTCAAAGACAACCGCAGTGAGTGTGGTGTTGGTGACCTTGAGTGATAACGGTCATATTCTGTAAGTTAAAGGAAAAAGAACAACTGTTGTAGTTGACAGTGTGGTCTTTTAGTCTTTGTACGCACTCACGTTACGCCATTCGACTGTTTATTTGACAATCTGCAGTATGCAGTGTTTGTACATTTTAAAGTCATTGTACGTATTCCCGATACGCCACTAGACTAATTCGTTATCAGCCGTGCTCACGTCACGGAGTATAACTATGCAAGAACTCAATTAATTACTAGTAATTTACATTCGTAGTTAGGTCCCATATTACGCTTACATGTCGAATGTAATAGAAAGTAACACTAAACATACGAATCTATTCCTTGTTATGAACGTGATAAACAACAAAGTACGATTTTCAACAAAATTAAAAAAGTTACCTTCAATGAAGGTAGACAGCGAAAAAATAAATAAAAAAATCTATCGTAAAACGATGATGAGTATTTAAATGATTTATATACACACACCAATATTTGGCTCCGATATTCAAATTAGGAACAACGTAAATATGTATAGGTACTGACCTTCCTCATCCTTACTTGTTGACGATGAGACACGTAGTCTTCGCTCCAAACGCTTTATTTGTCGTCGAATTTTCGAATTACTACGTTCCCTTTTTCGTTTTCCCATAATAACACGCTCTAATCCACTAAATAAACACTATTTTTAAATAAAACTATATTTTTTCGAGACCTGCGATGTTACGACGCCCGCACATAAAAAAGGAATGAAGTCACGTGGAGATGGCGCTGCAGTGGCGGAGGTAGTAGAACTAATTCAAAATTTATAATTTGATTTTTATTTCCATAGCTCTAAAAATTATGTGCGACGCCTAGTACATTGAGAAGTGAAACTACATAGTAATTATTAAATCTTGAGGATGTAACGTCGTAAGTATAATTAAATACTATCGCCCCGTCCCTAATTTTGCAGAATGTGCAACTGTGCTGACACTTCAATATCCATATCAAAACGTTTCATGCTGTAAACGTCCTATTGGCAAAACGATCAATTCACAAAAATCGTCCTAGTAACTCAACGTACCTAAAAATAAGAGAGTGGGAAAAGTACAGCCAGATATTAATATAAGATTGTTAAATTTGACACAGTTCTTTTTGTTGCGAACAGTCCATAGAAACGGTCGTTATTCAATACTACCTTCTGTCCGCGACTTCGTCTGCGTTGATTTGTTTCGGATTGAGTTCAGAGTGAAATTAAAAAGTCTTTTTTACTCCGTGTTTTTGGTTGTTTCTTCGTTCTTTGAACACCGACTTCCGAAATTAAAGTTATTTTATACTTTTTGTATATTTTTTTTCAGAAGTCGGTTGTATTTTTTTGTAAAAAAGTTTTTAATTTTCACTTTTTAGTTGTGGCACCCATCCAACTAACTACACTTAAATGTAACCGTCACAGCATACGTGTTATAAACTGGTGTAAACAATAAACAGACACGCGATTTCAGCAATCCCGGAAGATTTGCTACGAGTATCATGCATTGAAAAGTTCCGTTTCTTGTCTCGGTTCTTCATCAGATCTTCAGCAAACTAGAAAGGGACCACCTCGAAATACTAATATGCTCTTCCAAACCATCGCATATATCGCATCGCTTATTTTTATTGTTTACATCGCCAACGATAGAATGAGGACATTATCAATGTAGTCGAAGCCACCCATTATTCAAAAACTGGTTGTCTCTCTCAAATTTAAATGGGACCACATAACTAGCATCAGCTATCTAATATACAAAGAATCATCAGAATCAGGACAAGCAGTACAAAGTTATGACGTACCTAACACAAATATAAAAAATACCGTCGACTTGAGAACCTCCTCCTTTTTTGGAAGTCGGTTAAAAATAATATATTATCTTGCCACCGGCTCCATTCGGAAATTCATCTCTATGATAATTCCAGCTCGGGAAACACTTATACAAGATTCTGATCTTCTGTTTTTTTGTAAATCTTTACTGCTCATAATTTACATCTCCGGTTACACATATTACACATACTTCTTCATGATTCTTGGTGTTCTGTTTGTTTTTGAGTCTTGACCGCTCTAGATTTCAGCTTGTCTCCGAACTTCTGATTCTACCATAGTCTGCGAAAGCCGTACTGTACTTAGAACATGAGATAGAAAATGTTATCAACACAGGCTGTGTCCACAGCAGACGTATAAAATATATATATATTTTTAATTTTTTTTTAATATCTTGGGACAACTCACACACGGCTATCTGATCCCAAGCTAAGCAGAGCTTGTGTTATGGTAATCAGACAACTGATATACATACTTATATAATTTATAAATACATACATATTATAGATAAATCACACCCAGACACAGAACAAACAATCATGCTCATCACACAAAGTTTGTCCTGGGTGGGAATCGAACCCACGACCTCCGGCTTAGCAGTCAGGGCCACTAACCACTAGACCAACAGGCCCGTCAAATTCCATATAATAAGCCATGATGAAAAACCGATAGCAATTTTTCAGCATGACTGTACTTTGAAAATATGACGATTTACTAACAGCAAAATTTTGAGTATAAAACGTTTTGATACGGTTTTTTCATCGAGATTTCGTTGTTACACTTCAGTTAACAGTTTAAGGCACTCTCACGGTATTTTGTACAAACTTTTAGTTCATTATTCTAGGACATACGTGAACCGATTTTGATGTTACTTCATACACATTCTTAAGTTACCTAGGGCTAAAAAGTTATTTAAGATGTATTTTTAAAAACAGTTACAGACAGACAGTAACATACTGAGAGACTGGTTTTTCACTTTTCATAGAAAATTAAAATTGGTCTCATTGTCACTCTGACCCCTTTTTCACAGATTTCTCATCGTAATAGCTTGAATGTTTGTATGAAGTACCTACTATCAAGAATAAACGTGTTCAGGAAGAAAGCTCTGCATGAAAGTAACAACATCATTAAAATCAATTGTGTACTTTGGAAGACAGAAAAAGACACCTTTATACTTTACTAGCAGCGCCCCGCGGTTACACTCGCGTAGTTCCCGTTCACGTAGGAATACGGGGATAAAATATAGCCTATGTTACTCAAGGTGAATGTAGCTTCATAGTGGTGAAAGAATTTTTGAAATCGGTCCAGTAGTTTTTGAGTTTATTTGTTACATACAAAAATACGAATCTTTCCTCTTTATAATATGTATATGTAAGTATAGATTCGCTTTCATCTTATTTCGAAGTCGCCAAGTCTACAAGGTCAGGATTCGGGCCAAGACCTTCAAGTTCATGGTTCATAACAGCTTTGAGACTTGGCAAGGCGTATCGGCGCCAGTCAGTCTGGCCGGCCAAGGTGGCGGCAGCGACGGGAAAACGTTCCTTTATCGAGCTAAATTTTTGTTGCGAATTTATATAGGTATTTGGATCGTGTTTTTTTGTTTATATAGCCTGGAAAATCTAATCTTAGAAAATAGAAGTTTTTAATGCAGAAATAAAGAACCGCAATGGACGGTAGTGTATTTAACCGACTTCAAAAAAAGGACGATATCAATTCGACCCGTATGTATTTGATATTTACAGAATTGGACAGTTTTTTTTTGCTATATTAAAATTTAAACCTGTTTGCAAAAACCTGAAATGTCATAAGTGTATGCATGCTATTTGTGTTTGTTTATTTATCAGCGCATATCTCATGAAATGAAAAATATTTTTATTTCGATGAGGTATAATCCAAATCAGAAAACCGTGCCAGTTTTGAGACAGAGCCTAGTTTTCGGTGTGTAATATGTAAAAATGTTTCATAGGTACTTGTGAGTTAGAAGACGGAGCCCCATAGTGAGACGAGTGACGTCACGGACGCTTTACGGTGCACATCAGCTGTTCGTGTTATCACTAAAATAAAATACTAAACATAAGTTATTCTCCATAAAGTTTATATTTACAATATCACAATATTGGAACTTACGTGCTAGTTTGTGTGCAAGTGAAAACAATAGTGTTACGGCCGTGTAATAACTTAAAAACCAATTTACATTTTGGAACGTTTTCAAACATTGAAGTTACTTCTACATATTGTGTGTGACCGATACCTCCAAAAAGTGTCTTTTTACAAAATAAAGTGTTGCTAGTAACGAACCATAGATCTTGCATTTGGATCAATATTTTTTCGCGGAGTGGGCGACATCTATCGTTACCAAAGTGTGAGGGACGCTGGTGCCATCTAGCTGTGAATAGCCGTATCACTTGGAACCATGGCCAAATGCGCAGCGTGTGGAAAGTTCCTCTCAGCGAAAGGGGGCGCTACATGTGGCAACTTCGCTTGTCACAACCGTTTTCATCTCGCTTGCTTGCCCGATGCAACGCAGGTAAACAGCGACTGGTTGTGTCCTGAATGCAAAAATAAAGTGCCTAAGGGTGATAATAGCGCCACACCCGTCAGAAACCTGGGAAGTGGTACACCTGCAATTCGAGCGGTTGCGGCGGGCGTAGCAGCGGCAGTGGCCAACTCAACAGTGGCAGACTCAGCAGCGGCAGGCCCAGCAGCGTCAGGCTCAGCAGCGGCAGGGGCCGTGTCTGCTGCATCAGATCAGGGCGCCATGAACAGATCGCCAGCAAAAATAGCCCAGGTTCAAGGCTCCTTGACCAAGCCCTCTTATGTAATACCTAAGGTGTTGCCTCAGGCTGGGAGCGAGCAAGGTACTGATGGGGAGCCTTCGCCTGAGACACAGCTCACTCTACGTGAGGAAATTAGGCTCTTCAGGTCTGAGTTGCGGGAGGTAAGGGATGAAATGCGGGAGTTTCGTCGGGAGATGGCTGACCTCCACTCATCAATGGGAGTTTGTACTCAACGAGTGGACAACCTTGAAGCCAGAATTGAGGCTCTGGAGAGCAAGCAAAATGTGGCTCTGCCTGACAACAAAGTCAGCCAACTTGAGCATATTGTAGGGCAGCTACAACTGGAGCTCAACGACCGCGAACAAGATCTGCTCGGTGCCGACTTGGAAATATCAAATATCCCGGACATACCTGGCGAGAATGTGGTGCACACTGTTGGGCTGGTAGCGGCGAAGCTTGGGGTAACCCTAGAGGAACGCGACATAGTGTTCGCTCAGCGTGTGGGTCTGCGCATGGATCGCGAGGCGCAGTCAATTGTTGCGGGCGCAGCGAGTCCAACGGGAGCGGCGACGGCGACAGCGCGCGGGCGGCGCATCGTGGTGCGTCTGACGCGCCGCGCTGTGCGCGATGAGCTGCTGCAGGGCGCGCGGGTGCGCCGGGGAGCCACTACAGCGGACTTTGGTCTCAACTCGCCCCCGCGTCGCTTTTTTATAAATGAGAGGCTCACGAGATCCAACAAGCATCTCTTTTATCGTGTGCGTGAGGCTGGTAGTCGTCTCGGCTGGCGATATACTTGGACGAAGAACGGCCGTATCCTTGCCAAGCAGGGTGATGGTAAGCCAACTCACTGCTTTCGCACAATGGAGGACTTGACTCGTGTTTTTGGAGATGTTAAATCTGCGGAGAAAGAAGTTTAGCTTCCGTGGGGGGCGATTGTTAGTAATTTGTTTGGTTCACATAGACTATTTTATTTTAAGATCCAATATTTGTCAACCTGTTTTACGTGTTTTTATATTTTTAAGTTTGCTCTGTGCGGGGTCAATAGTTCTCCTATCTCAGTATTTGACTGTTTTACTGTATGATCCAGCTGCCCGAGCATTGACTACATACGCATACACACATTATTTATTTTTTAAAATACTTTTTCTAAGCTATACTATTTACCTATACTATACTTTAAAAACTGAATTACATAATTTATTGCACACTATTTACATCATGTATGTTATATATAATTATCTTATAAATGCTTAAGACTAAAAACCTAAAAGTTGGTTTGTTTAATGCGGGGTCGCTAGGTACTCGCCATGATGAGTTTCTTGTAGCCATGGAAAACATTGCGGTGGATATTATGGCGATTAACGAGACCTGGCTCCGGCAGGGGGAGGAGGGTCGCGCGCCCAGCGTGCCGGGCTACCGGCTGCGGCACGTGCCGCGCGCGCGCTCCGTGCGCGGC
Source organism: Hecatera dysodea (assembly GCA_905332915.2). Taxonomy (NCBI): domain Eukaryota; kingdom Metazoa; phylum Arthropoda; class Insecta; order Lepidoptera; family Noctuidae; genus Hecatera; species Hecatera dysodea. Next base: position 12,126,017 of record HG995310.1, on the reverse strand, counting down.
GGCCGCGGCGGCGGCGTGGGCTTCTACGTGCGGCGCGGGGTGCGCGCGCGCCTCGTGCCGCACCCGCCCGCGCCGCAAGTCGAGCAGATGTGGCTCCGACTGAACGTCAACTCGCATTCAGTTGTAGTCGGCACTGCATACAGGCCGCCGTGGCTCGATGTCAATGTCTTCCTCGATGCGCTTACAGACTCTCTTTCCTCTTTAATGAACGCAGATAAAGTTATTTTGTTGGGCGACTTCAATATTAACATGCTAAGCCAATTAGAAAGCAAAACCAAATTACTTAACAATTTCTTAGTCTCCTGTAAATTAAAACAAATTGTTACAGAACCTACACATTTTACTGACCACAGTGAGACATTAATTGACATTGTATGCACTGATGCCCGTGTACGTGAAGTCTCTGTATCTCACATACCAGAGCTCGGCCACCATGCAGTAGTAGTGGTTGAATTTAATTTTAAGGTTGAGAAGCCATCTCCACACTGGGTCACCTTCAGGCCACTGAAAGATATACTACTGGACCACTTTAATAAGGACTTGAATAGGATGGATTGGAGGTATATTGAAAGCCTGGAGGATGTAAATTCAATGGTGGAAACTTTTAATAACTACATATTGAATTTATTTAATTTACATGCGCCCCTCAAAAGAATTCTTATTAAAGATAAGTCCTTGCCTTGGATAACAGACACTGTAAGAGAAATGATGAAGTTGCGAGACAGAAGTCATAATAAGGCAAAAGCTACTAAAGCATTGAAACATGTTGAATCATATAGGGAGCTCAAATACCTTGTTAGAGCTGCTATTGAAAGTGAGAAGTGTGCATATTTCAAGACTAACATAACTCAAAATATTAAACAGCCTAAGAAGTTATGGAGTCACATTAAATCCTCCATAGCCATCTCAAGAAAACCGGAGCCCACGTTACCACACTTTTGTAGTGATCCGGAAAAAATTAATGAAAATTTTTTGGATGTACCTGGTAGCGGTGTGGTTACCACTGCCGATTTATCATATTTTGAACACCATAGATTTGGCAATGGTCACTTCCAACTTGAGCCGGTCCAGGAGGACTTGGTGTTAAAGCTTATGTATGGTCTGAAATCCAATGCTCTGGGGTCTGACTCTATCTCTCTGGAGATGCTGAGGATGACTCTTCCGTGCACTCTCCCAGCTATAACGGCCATCATCAATCGCTCCATCACCACCTCCTCATTCCCTGATCTGTGGAAATTGGCTATAGTCAGACCTATTCCTAAGGTACCTAATCCAGCCAGCATAAAAGAACTTCGACCAATTAGTCTATTGCCATGTCTCTCCAAGGTCCTGGAGAAGGTTGTCTCCAACCAGCTTCGGGCATATCTTGAGGAGCATAATATACTTCCGCTTGTTCAATCAGGTTTTCGCAAGGGACACAGCACAGCCACTGCCCTTCTTGATGTGGTCGGAAACACCCTAGAAGCCAGAGACAAGGGCATGGGTACCTTACTTGTCCTACTAGATTTTTCACGAGCTTTTGATTCTATTAATACTTCGCTTTTGCTCTCCAAGCTGTCTTACTATGGATGTCAGCCTGAGACAGTAAAATGGTTTCAAAGTTACTTGACTCACCGAACTCAGTTAGTCCAGGTTATAGGCGATGGTGATGGAGCTGTCAAATCCTCTGATCCCAAAGTCGTAAATAGGGGCGTGCCACAGGGATCAATCCTGGGCCCGCTTCTTTTCATCCTGTACAGTGCTGATATTACAAACTGCCTGCTCAATGCCAAGTTCCACCTATATGCTGATGATTTGCAGATGTATTTACCATTTCATCCTCAGCAGACGGTTGCCACTGTAAATAGAATAAACGAGGATTTAGATAGGATCTCAGCCTGGTCAATGCGAAACTCCCTTGTTTTGAACCCAGCTAAATCTAAGTTCATGATTATGGGAACTAGAGACTTTTTAAATAAAATGAGTAATATCAGCTTGGACTTGAGGATTGATGGGTGTTCTGTGGAAAGGGTGCAGGAAGCCCGTAATCTGGGGGTGATATTTGATGAGCAACTGCATTTTGAGACTCACATCACGGAGGCTGTACGCAATTGTTTCTATCGACTCAAACTCCTGTACCGTGTGCGTCCCTACATAAGTGTGGATATGCGTGTCATGCTCTGTGAGTCACTAGTTTTGTCTAAGCTGAACTATGCTGACACTGTGTATGGGGCGTGCATTCTTGGTAGGAGCGAAAGGCTAATCCAGCGCGTACAGAATGCTTGTGCAAGGTTTTGTTTTAATGTACCCCCTAGGTCTCACGTAACTCCTTTTTTAAATAAGGGTAATTTGATGAGAATGTCAGACCGGAGAAAGCTTCATCTGGCTACCCTACTATTTGGCATAATTCTCACAAAAAAACCAGACTATCTGTATAGCAAATTAACCTGGTCGCGAGATGTAAACAAAGTCAAAACGAGAGCGTCTGCTTACCTCTTATTGACCTTACCGCATAGAACTGCTGCATTCCGGGGAAGTTTTAAATTTGCAGCTTCTCGCTGCTGGAATGACCTGCCACCGCCGTTTCGTGCTATAAAAACCGTTAGTACATTTAGTTATAAGTTCAAGCAATACTTACTACGTATTCAAAAAGAAACGACATAAACTTACCCGGGGTCTGCACGCAGTTTGTAATGGTGACATTTGTTCCATTTTCGCAGCATAACCTTTTCTTGCAATAAAACACTACACTACACGTCAGTTACTATACAACGATATTTATTTTTGCTATCTAGCGCTGTTTTAGATACTAACGTCGAAATGGCTTTTTGTTTTGTTTTATTTACTTTGTTTATTTCCATCGTCTGTTATTATTTTTGACAGCCGACCATAGTACTTCCAATGCGCCCGCGCGTTCCGTCATTTGTCTATGATTTCGACAAATGATGCTGGAGCAATGGGCCATTAGCGTTGGTCGATGATTTTTTAATTTGTTGTATGTGTGTCTTTCATTATTACTTTTTATTTTTTTATTTCATATATACATTATTTTATATCCATTTATTTCATTTGTATTTGTACATTTCATGTTAGTAGGTATGTGTTCCGTGAGTGTATCCGTGGCATCACAGGCCCTATCAGAATACCAGCGCTGTGGTATTTACTAAAAATTTTATTATTTTTTTTAAATATCGCAGCATATGCTGAGATGGGGACCTTTTTTGGCCTCGCACAGTTTTAAATTAATAATAGGTACTTTTATTTTATTTTACTTTGTTTAATGTGCGAGTCCTAAATAAATATTTTTCTTTCTTTCTTCTTTCTTTCATAGGGTCAGTGCCTACTAGGGTCGCGGAATTTGTGCGGCACAAGAAGGATCATGAGTGGGATTTAGTCAGTAAAAGTCTGACACTCTCTTCCGCTTCGCCCAGAGCGAAAAAAGAAGGTACTTGTGAGTTTCTACCAACTTCAGCAGCTTTTGCAAATGTATTCAAAGTGACTTTGTTTAGCAGCATTTTATCCCAAAACTAGCTGCTGCCCGCGACTTCGTCCCCGTGGAATCCCCGATTTTAAAATATTCTTTATCGCTGCTCCGCTCCTATTGGCTTAAGCGTGATGATATATAGCCTAAAGCCTTCCTCGATAAATGGTCTATTCAACCCAAAAAGAATTTTTCAATTCGAACCAGTAGTTCCTGAGATTAGCGCGTTCAAACAAACAAACAAACAAACTCTTCAGCTTTATAATATTAGTATAGATTAATATGATATGATTTGAGCTGCTTGATATGTTTAGTCATTTTCACCATCCTACCGCATCAAATGACATGCGTTAAATTTGTGCGGCTCTTTAATTAGTCTCACAAAATATTTCTCCGACCTTCTAAATTGATCCGGAATTTCCACACAGGTATTTGCAATACAATAAAAACTTTTGGCGCAAACTAATTTTCTAACTTACGGAATCTTGATTAAGCGAGGGCCTGAAGTAAATTAACTAAGAAGGCGAAAGGTAAAAGTTTTTCTTACTGGGGCTTGTTTACTGTATATGTAAACATCAAGGGGTAAATTATTTACCTTATGTATGAGTACCTACAAGTTTTTCTTTCACGAAACAAAGTACTAATCGTGCTTTTGGGTAATAAGTGCCTAATGGTTTCGTGAATTGAATGGACTTGTGTCTCAGACAGATTTTTGATGTCGATTCGACTTTTTATACCGATTGGCCAATCATTCTATGTGGTAATATACCAAGAAACTGAGCTTACATTGAAGAAATTGGCAACTACATACGTACAGCAAACAGTTATATTGATGTTTAGATTATTTTAATGTATAAGAAACAAAGTTTCTAATACTTACATTAAAAAATCCGAACTTCAAAACTAAACTAACATATAATGTGAATAAAATATTTCTACTGTTATCGGAAAATCATAAGTACCTATTTAATTAAACCGTGTCAAAATTCATTCAAAATAAAAATACCAAACATCTAAAGTCACAAATATCCAAACAACCACATTTAAAACATAAAGACAAGTGGCGACATCTATATCATCATAATATACAACTACGAAAGACGTTTGACGTCACATATAAATCCTACATCGCGCAGGTAAAGTTCTCCCTAAGAGTTAGCGGGTATACAACAGAAGGATATGAACAAAATGGACAAATGCCCACCAGACATAATTATCACCCGGTGGGCAACTGATAGCACTGTATCAGAACTATGCACTGCTACAATGTATCGCCAAAGATTCCACTTCTTTCTTCGCTGTCTGAGATTTGATGATCTGAATACACTTGGCTTTCAGCATAATTGGTTTAATATTCGCTAAAGAAAGGAAAACTGGTGTTTCTTGTTTCAACAAAAATCCTGATACTGAAGATAAACTGAAATCAGAAATTATATTACAAAGCTCTCAAGTGTGGCACTTGCTCTGTGTCAAAGGTAAGTAAAAAATAACCTCTAACTATATTTTTTGGCCTCATGAATGTGGGAGAAAATGCTTAAGTATTTTATAACGCAAACATGACTCGCTTACGAAAAGAAAGTATAGCAAGACGCTACTTTGTGAAGGAAATCGCTATGTGTGTGGTAAAACCAGAGGTAGAGAAGAGGTCTTCTATCACTACTTTGCCCCCACATATCCAAACAGAATGTTTCAATTACTTGGTAGAGAATAAAATATAGACGTACCGGTCTTGCCAGGGCCTAGTAATGTGCGCGGACGATGTTCGATTTATACCCTAATAAAAAATCTTTTTACTTTTTTAAAATAATAGGTACATTCAAAATCTAGGTCTTTTCGACCCTCGCGTGACTGTTCATGACTTAAAAGGAGACGCGAGTACCGGGTTAATCGAAGATTGAGACAACTTTCTCCCTGATATTCATACTCCAGAACATAAGAAGAAATGGGAATAAGAAAACCATTTTACCTATGTACTCGTACCTACTCTAAACAAAAACACTCGTTCCGGCTGAGATGTTTTCTTTCCTATTCCTATAAACCTTGAACGGTTTATAGGAATAGGAAAGAAAACATACAACATTGAGAACAAGATTATGGTAGAAAAAATTAATTCCAGATTTTACTATGTAATTCTTGATTGGCAACACTGAAATGTGTTCTATTTTATTAGGGCAGAAAGATAGGAATAAAACACTGGCCCACCTTTTTCAACTACGATAGGTTTATGATTGAATCAGCTTGAGTGATTATTACTTACATAGTCACGAGGTATATTATAGTCATTTAAAAAGTTAGACCACAAGCCCCACAGGTCGGTCTTCAAGATCAAGCAACGATTACTGAAGTCGGCCGGAACATGAGGGTATCCGTTTTATACAAAGACTTATCCGTGCCTCAAAAAGCATGTTAAAACGTTGTCCGTGACTATCAGTGGTCATTAATAGTCGTTACAGTTAAAAAGTAAAAAAAAAACTTGTCACTACGTGAAGTACAGCACAGCATCACGCGCTTATTGCTTACCAGCATATTATGATGGCGCCATCTCCACAGCATCTGAGAGAATTTTAACGCTGACGAAGAAGGTGCCTTCGAACATGTCTCACACCAATCACCATCAGAAACACTACAGCTATAAGTTCCATAAATGACTCACAGATGTCGCTTATTATAAGAACTAAATGAATCTCATATAGATGGCGTTGTATCAAAAAGGTCTTATACCCATGTACACAACGCTAATCTACTGCAGGCTATAATTATTAAGATAAGCACTTATCTGAATTTAGGGATTAGTCGGTTGGTGCTCCATTCTTTATCTCGGAGTGTCTAACAAAGTAACGTGTTAGATGGGTTCCCCGAGTCCCGAGATTATTGGGCAATTAAATGATCTAAGACTTATTACCTAGTGTTTTTTTTATAAATAATATTATTAACTGCCTTGGATCATTGGGCCGTCAGTGTCGTTATTTAAGGAGGTTTCCTAAGAAATGCTGTAGGATGATTCACTTTTACATATAATATACCTATAGGTACCCTGTGTCTGTAAATAATATATTCTTCATTATGTATTATAAACTGCTGCTGTTCTCAAGTCGACAAAATGCAAACCTATCGTATCTGAAACAAGCTCTGGCGTCTTTAGTTCTTCTGCTTACTCTTAAGTCGGTAACGAAACAGCTGTATCTATGATAAAATCCAAATCTAACATATCCGACACAAGCTAAAATTTGATTGGCTCGATCTCCAAGGTTAAGCAACGCTTGCCAAGGTTGATTTGTGGATTAGTGACCAGCTTAACATGCCGAGTTCCCTCCGTGCCTAGGAAAGCACGTTCAGCCGTTAGTTCCATTTATCCGGCATATATTTGTAGATCTTTGGCAGTCGTTACAGGTTGTCAGACGCCAGTAAATCTGACTGCAGTCTTAGTAAATGGGTTGTGGAGGTCTGCAAAGCAGCCGTTCCATGTAAAATTACCAGTATTTTGCAGCAGAATCCGTTTTGATTGGAAGCCGACCTCAATATAGTTGGGAAAAGGCTAGGCAGGTGATGAGCTTAGATAAAGTGAGCTGTCAATATATACAAACAAGTTTCAGTGACTGTTCACTTCACGCTCACTCACCCTAAGTTATTTATTCATTTCATATATACATTAGTTTATATCCATAAACTATGGTTCAAAAGATAAAAGCGTTTGAGCTTACGAACAACTGCTTAACTGGACCCAAAACGAATTATTATTTATTGACGAATAAGAGTCTTGAGTGTTTCATACAGATTATTGTTTATTAAATTATTTTAATCAGTTGTTGAATTTTCTTGTTTGGTGTAATCTGAGAAAACCATTTCCTGGAAACAAAAGCAGTGTCACGTTTTGGTTGATATTTACGCGAGTCATGACTATCGTCAATGAGTTCCGTACGTCAATTATTCCGAAATCATATTAAGAAAAAAAAAAATACAAACGACTTCTACAAAAAAAAAAAACACAAAAAGTGTAAAAGTTATTTTGTACTTTTTGTTTTTATTTTTTTGTAGTGGTCCCTTTCTGATTAAAAACGGAGATGATAGGAAACGGAACTCTTCAATAAATAATAGCAAATAGTACGGGATTGCTGAAATCGCATGTTTGTTTATTGTTTACACCAATATGATTAGTACCTACGTTTAGGTGGGGTACCACTAAAAAGTGAAAAATAAAAAACTTTACAAAAAAATACAACTTCGACTTTTACACAAAAAAAAAACAAAAAGTACAAAAAAAAACTTTAATTTCGGAAGTCGGTAATCAAAAAACTAAAAAGCAACCAAAAACATCGAGTTCCGATTTTTTTATTTTTTCACTTTATTTGTAACCATTTTACTTTAATTTAACAGCACTTTATATATTCTAATTTAGTATAACATTCTTTGATCTAATTATCTTCTTGTATAATTGACATTTGATCTAACCGCAGAACAAAGACAGAAACAAGCGTCAAGGTCTTAGGATAAAGCCCAGTGAGATGCTATGTTAAGGATTTCTGTGGCCGTACTACGAAGTGCCCATGCTATAATGATTCATTGTGAGGGAAAGAGATAGTGCTATTCGTCTTGTGTAACTCCGTCTCTCTCTCTGACACAGGAATCATGATGGATTTAAGACGTCATGGTAGGGCTGCTGGTTTCACTCTACGGGTCTTGAACCCTAAAAACGTTAAGTGACTGAGCCTGAATTATAATATACATTCAGACAATATAAAAGAGCACATTCAAGTCTTTCGATCATTACATTCGGTCGCTTATAAACGAATCAGATTATTTTTATTGTTGGTTTAATACGGATCAATGAAAGTCGTGTTGCTTTCCTGTACGGGAATATGTTTCTGGACTATTGTGTTCGGCTTTTGGGATGACGCGACCTCAACTGTCGGTTTCGAACACGACGAAGATACGATACCTCGACAAAGTTTTTTCAGGTGGCAGGAAACTCAACCTACATGGTACAGTACGTTTTTCTGGTGGGATTGGGAGACAATGGCGTATAACAGAAGGACTATTGTTGTTGTTGGAATATCTATTGGTAAATATTAAATTGTATTTTAAAACCCACAGAGGCCTAAAATCTTAATATACATAAATAATAATATATATATATATATAAATTCTGGTATTTCACCAATTAATTACTTCTTTAGTACTGCTTTATATCATATTATACTTATAAACATCTACTTTCAGATATGGGTCACGTATATACCGTTTTGGGAGCAATTGATTAATAAGACCTACCTCTTTGTTTTGATGTACGTTTTGGCTAAAGGGCACCAAAAAAAAAACTGTATCTTTGGTATCCAATCAGTAACCCGTTTTGGCTATTAATCTATTTAAAAAGCTCTTTTCAATAGTATTTATCTCATAGCTATCGTGTGCTTAAACAATATTTAAACTTTGGTGCTTACAATAATTAATAAACTCGATTAAATCATTAAGTCGGCGTAGAAATACAGCCACCCTACGTAAAATACTGGTATTCAGCTGAATCCGGTTTGACTGGTAGCCGACCCTTATATAGTTGGGAAAAGGTTAGGCAGATTAGATCAAGTCATTAACTCAGAACGGACTAAAATTGAAAAAAGTCGTGTAAGAAGCAAACATTCATCATGAAAAGCTAGATAGATTATGGTATATTATCGCTATGGACCATTGAGGCAAATTCCCATAATTCGTTGTCCATTGTGTGTATTGAAGTTAGTAACTAGAAATTCTGCCAGAAAGATAAGAATATTTCATTGGTTTTCGACTATGGAAAGGATAAAATCTAAAGATAAACTCACTTTCACTATTGTTAAAAACCAAATTTCACACGGTTTTATGAAATCGCGCATTTCTCGTAATGATCAATGATACGAGACGCCAAGTGATGTTATAGTCAGCCGGTTGATTTTGACAACATTTAACCGTTTTATTTAACAATTTAGTCAGAATTGTCAATCCATAATGTTTGTATAGATTAACAGCTCACTTCATTTTCACCTAAGCTTACATGGCGAGTGGTTTACAGATGCGCACTGCTGTTTCCACGAAGTAGCGACTCTGTGTGGTCCGTGTGTTTAGCATGTGTTTAGCGACCTTATGGTCGCTAAACAAATTCCTTTAACTAGCCCAAAAATGGACATACGAGTAGCTTGCATGCCATTATGCCAGATGTGTAGTGTTTAGGTATAACTATTTTTAATATAAGAACGAACGATATAATCTAGTTTGATATAATTTTCATTTGTTTTATAAAACAAATTATGATATAACCCAATGGATATATTTTCATTTCATATAAGCTTCAGTTGATATATCATACACTAAAACTAATAATTAAAATCATAATATTCATACTGTGTAACATTTCTTGGAAAGTCACCCGCTGGACGGGGCTCTTATTTCTGCTTGCAGGTTTTAAAAAGAACCTAATATGAATGAGATCCCCAGAAATAAGTTCGTTCGCCCGCTACAGCTTTTTTTTAAAATAACCTTGCCCCTCACTAGGAATTTCTCTTGTATAATGGGTACGTTTACAAACATACAAATTCACATACACAATCAGCTAGAGCCGGAATAACTTTTATACTAATATGTTTCATGTAAATGTTTGTCCCGTGCGGGAATCTCAACCTCGCCACGCGGCGCAGCAGCCAATCTCACAATCATTGCGCCAACCATAAAAGGGGTGTTTCCTGAGTAAAAAATATATGATTATATTTAGTCCGTCAGTTAGATTATAGAAAAATATTGGACACGTATTTTTTCCTTTATCAAATCTATAAAAACTGAGGAAGATACAAAGCATCAAAGTTCAGGAGTGGGGGCTTGTGACGTTACGGCTCGTTAAAAATTGTAGCGAGTAGTGACGTCACACGAGTTTTCAACGCTCTGTATCGGCTTCATTTTATGTTTACGTGAAAAAAGAAAAAATACGTGTCCAATATTTTTTGGAAATCTATCTGACGTACTAATTAGATTTTTTTAGTCAACTACCCTATTATAGTCGCATATAGCTCCCGTGTCGGGTGCCTTATGTGCCCTAGCTGGTCGCTGTTTTTCGATTGAATCAATGACGATTCTTTAGCTGTTAGATCAAAATAGTATTAGCAATTAATATACAAAATACACATAAACTGAAAGTTATATTAAATGAAATTTAAGTAAAGCGTTATTAGATGAAGGAAACGTTGTGTCATTTGAGCGTCATAGCTTTTGATAACAGAACAAATATTTTTATACTAAATTATCGGCACCCCATTGTGCCATAATAAGTTCTGATAAATACATTTATTTATCAGAACTTGTTATGGCTGACTGTGGCATGCAACCTACTCGCATACTATTGTGTAAGTACCGTGGATAATGGGAGTTGGCACACAGATTTGCAAATGATTTAACTACTTTTCAATTTTTCAGACTTTAAGTGTCTTGGCACTGGTACGATACTGAACAGAAGAACCATAATCACCGCTGCTAATCTAATTGATCCCTGGTATAATAGACAAAAGGATCTACGAATCTGGGCATTGGGAAATGCGGGAACTCATAAGACACCTTACAGATACAGAGTTTGGAGAGTCACAAGAGTTTTCCCAAAGAGTTTGAATCAGGAACACTGGCACGGACCAAGGGGCATCCATTCACCGAGGCATGACATATGTATAATCCACACTTTAGACCAGATGTTTCTTTTGAATTACGTTTCCTATAGAGGCATGTATCCGACTAGAAGTTTATTGACAATGAAACATAAACCACTAACAGAGGATTTATGGTTTTCGGGTTCTGGTTATGAATATCTCGAGCATATCAAAGAAAATTATAAAATATTTATCTCTCCAACGTATAGAGATGCTGTTGTGGACTGTTCTAAATTCTTGCCCAAGTATTGGGGAAAATTTATCTGCATAAGAAATGTTCACAGTTATCCTGGAATACAGAATGGTGCAGGATTACACAGCCTGGACGATTTAGACGATTATTTGGTAGGGCTAGGTTGTTTTGAAATAAGATATAACGAAGACAGAATCTTTGCGTTTACAGATCTTCGCTATTATGTTGATTGGATAGTTCTATACGCTCATATAGAACCTGGTGAGTATTATGAATACGCGTATCCTCAATGGGGTATTAGTATTGGATTTTTATGGAATACTTACAGTGCAAATTCCCCTAATATCCCTCAATATCAAATCCAGGATGATTTGTACCCGATAGGCAAAAAATAAAATATGTTTCCTCACTAACGTGATAGATCTTTTGAAATAATATCATTCTTTCTTTAATTTTGTGAAAAGTCGAGGTAACCTGGAAACCTCTTAGGTGCACTGGCTTTGTGGTACAGTAAGAAACCATAATAATATATCGTCATTAAAGTCGACTCAAATATGGAACTCTATTTTTTTTTAAACGTACTTATTACGTGTTCCTGTAAATACTAATACTTTGCAATACTTGGTTACCCAGTAAACTTAGTAGTATCATCAGAAAAAAAGTACACACATTTATATGTATATTATGTCAACTTGATATGTTCGTTTGTAAATCTATATACTAATACAATAAAGCTGAAGTGTTTGTTTGTTTCAACGCGCTAATTTCTAGAATTTCCAGTAGGTTTTGAGAAAATTATTCATATACCTGAGGAAGGCCGCTGAAATGAACCATTTTAGTGTTGTTGTGAGGTACACATTAGCTTGTGGCTCACCGTCCGATAGCAACCAGGCCCGGATCGAAGGCGCGTCGTATTCCACGCCCTGTAGAGCTGTCTTCAAAGAAAACGGTTCCACATAGGGTAATACCTGCTAATGTTGCAGAATTTGTTCGGAAGAGTCACCGCGGCCGAGGAACACAAAGGGCACAAGGATGATCATGGGTGGGTTTTAGTCAGTAAAAGTCTGGCACTCTCTTCCGCTCCGCCCTGAGTGGGAGAAGTAATTTGATGATTTCTCACCCAGAAAAAAAAAGGCTCATATCATAGTTGAATTAGTCAGTGTATGTAATACTTACTTGTGTGCATGTTACGGGTAACTTCATTAACAATGACCAAGAGCGTCGGTGAAATTGATTTGAGGAATTGGGCCCATTTCAATAATGCCGGACGGCAAAGCTTAGCTTAATTAAGTTTCCTTTTATTTGTGTCTACTTTGTGTGTATCTGTATGTGCCAAATAAATGTATTTTCTATCTTTCTTTCTTTCTTGAATTTAGCATTTGGATCGGGCGGTAAAAATATTTTTCCAATTTCGCCAACGCTCTTGTTCATTATTCCTATTATACTGCAAATCCATTTTAATAGATAGATACTGTTTTAATTACGAAAATGTAAGTGGTCCACGTCAAACTCCACGCGAAAGCTCCTAGGTCTCCTATTTTTTCTGCAGGACTTAAAGAAACTTAACATGAATGGAATAAAGGGAGCAGAGTTTGCTGGCTTTCTTGCTTTCGGTTTTGAGCCTTACCTATCCTACTTTATGTATTTTGCTTATGTTTTTTTTTGTAAGCTTGCACTTGTCTTCCACTGCTTGGTTAAAGCTTCCAATTTCTCCTTGCAAATATCTCTGGCTGATCGATCTCTGACTCATTTTGTCCCGCAAACTTTATGAGATCGCCACACCACGTCCTTGGTGACGACGGCCTTCCTCAGGCGTCCAGCCAATGAGAGACGATCTTCGCCCACCTCTCTGGGTGCAAGCCTGCGACGTGGTCACTTTAGTCTGCTGGTGTTTTTCCCCTCATCTAATAATTTCATTTTGGAGGAGCTAAAGAGGAGCTCGTGGCTAAATTATGACAACCACACGGGTCGATCTTCTAGGTTAAGCAACGCTTGCCGAAGTTGGTCAGTGAATAGGTGACCATCTTAACATAACGCGACTTCTCCGTGCCTCGGAAAGCACGTTAAACCGTAGGTCCCAGCTGTCATTTGGAGATCTTTGGCAGTCGTTACGGATTGTCAGAAGCCAGAAAATCTGACACCACTCTTGCTAAGAAGTACCGTGTTCCCCAGTTAATAGATTGTGGAGGTCTGGTAGGCAGCCGCTTCACGTAAAAATACTGGTATTCAGCTGAATCCGGCTTGACTGGGAGCCGACCTCAATGTAGTTGGGAAAAAGCTAGGCAGATGATGAGTAGTATTTCTAACGAATCATATCGCGTAGCACCTATTTATGTAGCGCTCCATAGCCTGCCGACAGATCATAAGTATCGACTTAAGTCGTTCAATAAGATACCAACTTTGTGTACCAAAGAATAGGATGGGCAAGATGCACATGTCAATGATTTTTCTTTTAAGTGTAAACGGAAGGCTTCCTTTCATAATTATGTTCTTTAAAGGCCCAGAAGGCCTTCCAAGCATTTTGGACTCGTCCTACGATCTCCTTCTCTTGCTTATTTTTAAAAGACTATCTAGCCTAAGTACGTATGCTCATCGACATATTGCAATACATGCCCGTCTAACTTTCTCTTTTTTTCTGGATTCGAAATCATCAAATGACTTCATCCGCTCTGGGCGGAGCGGAAGGGAGTGTCAGACTCTTACTGACTGAAACCCACCCGTGATCCTCCTACTGCCCTTTGCGTTGAAGGACCGCGGTAACTCCTTCGAGCAAATTCCACAACCCTAGCAGGCACTAAGAGACTCAGCAAAGAAGACGGGGCCCGATACCCTATCGGACCCCGTCTTCTTTGCTGAGTCGCTTTGAGGCGCACGTGGAACACGACGCGCCGTTGACCCGGATCAGGGGCCGTATTATGACCTCTTAAAACCATAATGTTTTCTGTGTGAGAAAAGGATAGTGCTATTCGTCCTGTATAGCTCCGTCTCTTTTTCACACCGAAAACATGATGGTTTTAAGAGGTCATAATACGGACCCTGGTTGTTATCGGACGGCTAGCCTCCCACAGCTTGCCATCCGTTGGCTCACGTCTACGGTGGCCCACTACTTCAACCCTACGATCGGTGGCTTCTGAAGTTATAAGTAACATGATTGTTTTAAAGTTTGTTGTTAATATTTCTAAGGTTACTTTATTAAGGGCGCATATTCCGAACGGCATTTCATACAAATTTTCAAGTCGTTATTTTCCGAAATGACTAAACCGATTTTAATGAAACTTTACACACGTAAGCAGAATACATAGGTCTAAAAAGTTAATTGAAAACATTTTCGATAAATAGTGTTACAGTTAAATTAGACACATTTTAAATGTTCCATACAAACATAAATTTCCAGTTATCTTTTTTAAAATAAGACATTTCGAAAATGTGTTTAACTAACTTTTTAGACCTATGTAACCTGCTTATATGTCTGAAGTTTCACTAAAATCGGTTCATTTCGGAAAATAACGACTTGAAAATTTGTATGAAATTCCGTTCGGAATATGCACCCTTAAGAGTCTTGCTTTTATTGCTTTTACTTATGAAAATATCTATCCTTTTGAAATACAGTAGGGCCTCGTTAATCCGGACTCGCGCTTGTTCGGTGATCGCTGTAAACTGGCCGGGCAATGGGGTTCGCGGGGAAGGCGGGTGTAGGTGCGGGCTTTTGAAATTAATGGCGAAAATTATAAACAAAAGAGAATTACAGACTTTTTCACGAACAATTGTTAAGCAATTTTTTATTTTAACTTACTGTTTTTCTTACATGGTTTTAAATTTGAACATTTACATTTTTGTCTTTAGGCTGTTATTTAAAATTTGACTAAAGAATCTAAGGTTAAACATGTGTTTTATTACCATTAAATATGACATACTATTGTCCGGACGCCTCAATAATCTGGTTGTTTTTGCCTCTCCGGATAAACGAGGCCCAACTGTAACATTTTATAATGCTTATAATAAAGTATTTTTTAAGGTATGTACTATCTCTAGACTCGTATTAAAATAAAACATTGACTGATTATATTTAACGTTTTTTATTTTTTAGTAAATTAGCATTTTATTAATATTATAACTATTACTATATACACTTAAATAATAAAAAAAAACCCTTAGCTAACAAAAAATAAAAGTATTCAAAAAATGGCTTCGAAAAATTCCTATGCATTGCTGGCCACTGGTAATGTACCCAAAAGACTGGCAGCATTACCACGCCGTATGGCAATGCTTATCCTTTGACCAAGGTAAAATCCAGCCCTTGGGTCATGCGAAGTATCAACTTATCGTCTTGACAAATCTTTAAATAAGTTATGAGCACTCGGACCCCACAAACTAAGAGTTTCAACCCAAAACCGCTCGAAGATATAACTACCAACAAGGTTATTATATTTCTGCCGCTTGAGGTTCTTCGCAGCCGCAGTGGCAGCGCCAGCACTGAGCTAGGAAGATGGGATAGCGCAAGAGTATCGACACAAATCTGTAGCGTCCCATACTAATGTCCTAACCATCGTCCATGCCGTCTTCTTCGATCATGCGACATGCCGTCTGGTCTCTTGCCATCGTCGCGTGCCAAGCTATGAGGTTCTAATACACCCATAATCACCAAAGGTAAATGGCAGTGGTCAGGGCAAATTGGTCAAAGAACAGTAAGTCGATGAGGTTTAAAGGTTCTGAAGTAGCGATCGCGTATCGGAAGACGCAGCATTGAGAGAGCACTGGGCTGGGGGAAGGGCCTGCGCGCCATCCGCCCCGACCAGGGGCAAGAGGTCCGCCGCCACCGCCGCCTCTGCCGCCGCCGCGGCTTCTGTCGCCGCCACTGCCGCTTCTGCTGCGGGTGCTGCGGCTCCCAACACTCGGGAGGGTGCTGAGATGGAGTGCCAGTAATGGTCCCATTTCGGCCCCCTCCAGAGACAAGTCGGCCGCTGTGCTATCGCGCAGTGGCTGATGCCTGGGGACGGTGAGCGTGGGTGGCTCGCCGTCCGATACCAGGTTGAGTCGACGACGCGTTGTGTTCCACGCGCGTCACAAGGAGCCGTCAGCACCGAGGACGGGGCCCCATAGGGTCGGTGCCTGCTAGGGTTGCGGAATTTGTTCGAAAGAGTTACCGCGGCCCTGGAACGCATAGGGCACAAGAAGTATCACGGGTTGGTTTTAGTCAGTAAAAGTCTGACACTCCCTACCGCTCCACCCAGGGCGGGAGGGGTCATTTGATGATTTCCCATCCAGAAAAAAAAAAAAAAAAAGCTTTGAGAGGTCTTACACAAGGTGGACCGATATCTTGGTGAAGGCCGCAGGGACCTTTACAGGATTCTGTAACGCTTGAGGAAGGCATATATTATGTCCAGCAGTTGTAGTTTTTCTGCTGAAATTGAGATGATGATATTGTTTCTGTTTGAATTGTTGTAGCATTTATTTTCCCGCAACAGGTAGTATCTAGAGTGAACTAGGACGTTATCACGTCATCGGAGTTTAGTCTAATGAGTTGAGTCTTTAGTATGGAATGCAAGTTGCGCGGTTGTCCTGGGGCAGAACATCCCAAACGGCGCAAATATTACAGCCATATTGGCAGTTGTGTTTGAGCCGTTTGGGATATTAAATTAAAGTTGAAAAATTAAGACCATGGGGCCCGAGTGCCAGTAAGTATCCAGTTTTTTGTAAGCTCGTCGTTGAAAATTCGTTAATTACAAACAAGTAATCGACTCTTCACATGAAACGCCTATGGTTGTTATTATTTCCTCTGTGGTAGCACCAAGTGTGTAAAGGTATTTATTTACGTTAAAATTGTACACATTGATTGTTATGATAAATGTATATGTTGTTATAAAACAATAAATAACTGTGATGTATTTATAAAAACTATTCAGTCTATATAAAAGAGCACATTTATTCATCTGATCATTGTAAATTTTGCTGTTGTTCAAATACAACGTAGCAGCTTCAGTTCGTTGACGCCACAGTATCAATGAAGGGTGTTTTACTTTGTTTTGCGTTGAATTATCTTCTAATCACGGTATCAGGCTTTTGGGATTTCGGATCGACAACCGAAGCTTCACAGCGGTCTGACGATACTCCACGACAAAGTTTCTTCAGGTGGCAGGAGGTCCAACCTCATTGGAGATCTTGGTTCTTCTGGAGTTGGGACTGGGAATGGCTCAATTATAATAGAAGACTTAATGTCGTTGCGGGAATATCTCATGGTGAATATTATTAAATTATATAATTATGTGTGTATGTACTAGCACATCGCCCGCGATTTAGTCGGCGCGGGTTTAGTTATAGGTACTACACGAATGTCAATTTCATTATTTACTATCATTTTGGTTATCTACACAGATATACGATTGCACTCCTGAGATGGTGGAAGCAAGTAGTAAAATCCTCTTCTAAAAACTTCGTCACCCCTTTAGATTTTGATTTTCAAAAAGTTCAAAAACACATAATTCCTATTTCTTACACGTATTGTACATAAATGCTTTAATATTTGAGTATGCCGAATTTTGACGAAAACACCGTACCTATTATTATATATTTAACGGCAAAAGCTTGCTTTGCACATTGTTTAACTGTCTTTGTTTTTTTTTTCAGAGTTTTCATGTCTTGGTACAGCTACGATACTCAATAAAAGAACCCTCATCAGTGCATGCAATTTATTAGATCCATTTTCCAATGTCCAAAGGGAACTACGTATTTGGGCATTAGGTTCCCGTGGAGAATACAATACACCTTATAGATACAGAGTTTGGAGATTCACGAGGTTGTTTCCGAAAAGTCTGAATCCAGAACATTGGCACGGACCGAGAGGCCTTTTCTCACCTAGACATGACGTGTGTGTAATCCATACATTGGACATGATGATGACCCTTACTTATGTGGGACGCAATGGCCACTATCCCTACAGAAGCTTCTTAATTCACAAACACGCGAAACTCTCGGAAGACTTATGGTTTACGGGTTCTGGTTATGAATACTTACTGCACATCAAAGAAAATTATAAAATATTTATAACAAAAGCGAACTACGATGATATTGTAGACTGTTCAAGATACCTCCCCAAGTGGTGGGGCAAATTTATATGTATGATAAATTCGAATAGTTTTCCTGGAATACAAAATGGAGGAGGATTGCATAACCAAGAAGATAATGATTACTTAGCTGGCTTGGGTTGCTTTGAAATTCGGTACAACGAAGAAAGGATTTTTGCGTTTACCGATCTCCGTTACTATATAGATACAATACATCAGGTCGCTGAAATATATCCTGGTGAGTATTATGAATATGCTTATCCACAATGGGGAATGCATTATGGGTATATAATGAATAGTATATATCAGAACTCGCCTGTAATTCCTCAGTGGCAGATTCAGCTAGATTTGTACCCGTTGGGTTAAAAATTAAGTGGTCGGTAATTATTTTCATTTTTTTTTAATGAAAATTGTTCAGCTTTTTTTTGCGGAAAATTGTGAAAATCTTTAATATTATGCTGTAGGTGTGACATGGCATATCCGCTTTTGTCTCGACATACTACACATTCATAATCTGTCTAGTCTCTGTACTACATATCGGGGTCGGCTTCCATTGCAGTGGTATTGTATGTGGAGTGATTTTATAGATTAGGTAAAGTACATACATCTTTTATGGGGTACTGGTTACAACAAAATACCTTGTAACATATTAGAATTAAATGAAAGAAAATTTAAAACTTTTATTAAAACCACCCTTTGTAAACAAGCATATTACAAATTAGAAGATTACATTCAGGATAAGAATGCTTGGAAACATGCTGGTCTTGCTCCATAGGGCAATCAAGGGTGTAGACAAAATCAAACTGATTGATTTATGTGTGAATTAAATTAATGAATGCATTTTTTTTTGTCTTGTACTTTTTTTTTTCTTTTTATTATTCCACTATTTGTAAATATGTGAGTACCATGGGCATGAGATATTTAGAAGTTTACCTCTGCTGGTAATACTTTGTTCTATAACTAGTATACTTGGTGCATCGTCCTCACATATATGAAGTATTTTTTGTATTACCGAATATTGTAAAACATTGGTCTGAAAAGAGTAACTATGGAGTTTCTTGTCCGTTCTTCCCCATAAGAATCTACCTTTGCGAATGGACGCTAGAGTCACTTAATTTATGATATTTTTTATTGATGACGTTCAAAAGTGCCGTTAATGGCCTAATTGAAATAAACGTTTTGAGTTTGAGTTTGAGTGGTTGTTCTGCTACTACTATTCTACTACGAGTATCTTCATATCCAGCAAGAATGTTGTCAGATTTCCAAGGTTCTGAGAATCGAATGCCAAATATCTGCAAATGCAGCAAGCATTTCTTTAAATTGTTATAACAGCCATTAAGATTTTTTTTTAAATATGCAAACCCTTAAAAGTGATGTCACTTTTTATTTTATCCCAACGTTTTCATAAAAGATTCGATCTAATTTTGAATAGTACCTAATTACTTCTACTTTTTTTTTGCTTGTGTGTTACTTATTATTGATCAACAGCGACGTGGATACAGTTTTTTATGCGTAATGTTTTGCTTTTGTTTTCACACGTATTTGTGCATGAGTTCTCTTTGTTTTTAGTATTTAGTAATTCCTTTAGGTCACCTGTACATATTATATATATATACAAATTAATAATGAAGTTTGTTTTATTTTATGTAATTTACTATGGCCTTGATTGACAGGTGGGTAATGCCAGTGTGGTAAAATCATACGCTTAGTTTTGTAAATATTTTATTTTACTCTTATGCAACAATATTTCATTACTCTTATACAACAACCCAAAAAATCAGTTTAAAATACGACTGAAGTACAGATTGCTTGGTTTTTTCCTCTGCAACTCAGTAAAAATATAAAATAAATTACCAGAAGCAATTAAAAACGGACAAAAATTTAATATATTTATAAATAAACTGAAACATTTCCCAATCCATAAATGCTACTACTATAATATGAATGAATATGTTAATGATAAATTAAATCTATACTTATAATAAATCTGTAGAGAGGTCAATTCTGTACAAGGAATATATTTTCAAAATAACTATCAGGGGGTGATTAGTGATCGATACTGGTGCCAAAAATGCAATCAGTAAAATTTTTGTCTGTCTGTCTGTCTTTCTGTCTGTCTGTCTGTCTGTCTGTCTGTATGTTCTTTATAGAAACAAAAACTACTCGACCGATTTTAACGAAACTTGGTGCAATTATTCTTCATACTCCTGGGCAGGTTATAGTATACTTTTCATCACGCTACAATCAATAGGAGCAGAACAGTGAAGGAAAATTTTGGGAAAACGGAAGAAGTCATCTACATAAAATTATCTAAAAAACATCCCGAACCAGCATGTCTATCTTTTGTCAATTTTAAACCGATCGGGCTGAGAGTTTCAAAATCGGGGGTAAAGTAACTATTCCACGCGGACGAAGTCGCTGGCAGAAGCTAGTTAATAAATAAAAATGAATAATAAATATAATTATTATTGAAGTGAGTTGTAGAACAACATTTAAATTTAACTTTTCTTAAATAATAATAGTCCTGTTCCTCTATCCTATCTTGCTGTGCCCTTCAGGGTCCATAATAATCTAAAATGATGTATATTTTATATTGAAAATTAAATCTTTGTCTAAAACTGCCATTCACTACCTGAATATTCACCACTGCAACGTTAGTGAACACTCATCCTACCAACCGACCAATCAGAGCGAAGTAAACGGTATGTATCATCAATTGATTCATCATCATCTGCCTAGCCTTTTCCCAACTATATTGGGGTCGGCTCCCAGTCAAACCGGATTTAGCTGAATATATAATTATATTTTATACATGGAGCGGCTGCCTACCAGACCTCCACAACCCATTAACTGGGTAACACGGTACTTCTTGGCAAGACTGGAGTCAGATTTACTGGCTTCTGACAATTCGTAACGACTGCCAAAGATCTACAACAGACAGCCGGGATCAACGACTTAGCGTGCTTTCGAGGAAACTCGGTATGTTAAGATGGTCACCCATCCACAGACCAACCTTGGCAAGCGTTGCTTGACCTTGAAGATTGACCCGTGCGGCTACTGGTCTTTAGCCACGAGCTTCTCAATTGACTAACATCAATATTAGGGTTTATGAATTATTAATCGGGAGGGAGCGTCAGACACTTACTGATTAAAACCCGTGTTTGTTCATAATGCCCTTCGCGTTCCAGGGTCAACTCTTTCGAACTATTCCACAACCCTGGCAGGCACTGGCCCTAGTAGACACCGTCTCTTATTCTAACATCTCCCTGAGGCGCGCGTAGAACACAAATCACCATCGACCCGCACCTGTAAATGTGGTAAAAATGGTAAATCACTTCGAAAGCCATCTCGCAAATCATCTCGAAAGTCACACTCACTTCGCTTCTCATTTCGTCTAGTATACAAGTTTCGGTATTCACATGTCAAGATCAAAGCCAAGTGAAGTGACTCTATGGAAGTGAGTTCCGAGAACCTAAGTGACATTGCTCTATGGTAGTAGTGATTTACATCAACTCACTAAATAAATTTGTTACATGTATATATGTTACATTACATGTATATATGTTATATATGTTATATATATATATATATATATATATATATATATATATATATGTAACATATATAAATATTTTAAATTTTTTAAAATAAAATAAAATAATATGTTAAATTTGTTACATATATATATGTAACAAATTTATTTGTACAACAAAATCCTATAGACAAACGACAAAATTCTCATCCGTTTTAGTTCCTTTCACTTCGATCATCACTTGGTGGCGCCAGTGTCGAATTCACTCCATTTAAGAATACGAAACTAGTTTCACATGATTTCACTGTGGATTCAGAAAACTTTTCAGAATAGCACGGCTGGTCTATAACTGATGGCGAGCCACCAATATAAAAAAAGCCTACGGCGTGCCCATTTAGCCTGGACCTGAGGTCTCAGTGCTGCCACCTGATCACCAGCTCGTCATCTCAACATCATAAGGGTAGAAATTGTGAAGCAGTAATACTAGCAAAGGAAGAGGCGGAACGCGTGCGAGAGAGGGAAACCTCACGCCCCAGCCGCCGCAACAGAAGAAGACGCCCCGGGCGTCGGGAAACGGAGGGCGATTCCCGGCCACCGTAGGCGTGGGCCTGCGCTGGTGAGCTATGGGTGGCTCGCCGTACGATAGCAACCAGGCCCGAGTCGACGGCGCGTAGTGATCCACGCGCGCCTCAAAGAGCCGTCAGCAACGAGGACGGGGCCCCATAGGGTCAGTGCCTGCTAGGGTTGCGGAATTTGGTCGAAAAAGTCTCCGCGGTCCTGGAACGCAAAGGGCACAAGAAGGATCACGATTGGGTTTTAGTTATTAAG
This sequence comes from Hecatera dysodea, assembly GCA_905332915.2. Classification (NCBI taxonomy): domain Eukaryota; kingdom Metazoa; phylum Arthropoda; class Insecta; order Lepidoptera; family Noctuidae; genus Hecatera; species Hecatera dysodea. The sequence continues at coordinate 12,103,288 of HG995310.1, read as the reverse complement.
AGTCTGACACTCCCTCCCGCTCCGCCCAGAGCGGGAGAAGTCATTTGATGAATTGCCATCCAAAAAAATAGGGTAGAAATTGTGCAATCCGCTATCCTAACCGTGCATCCACACCGCAGTTACTTTTTGAAGATCAACGTTTTCAAGTGTTATTCAGCAGCATCCGACAGCAAAATGTTATTTATTGTTAACTAGCTGCTGCCCGCGACTTCGTCCCCGTGGAATCCCCGATTTTAAAATATTCTTTATCGCTGCTCCGCTCCTATTGGCTTAAGCGTGATGATATATAGCCTAAAGCCTTCCTCGATAAATGGTCTATTCAACCCAAAAAGAATTTTACAATTCGAACCAGTAGTTCCTGAGATTAGCGCGTTCAAACAAACAAACAAACTCTTCAGCTTTATAATATTAGTATAGATAATATGTGTTCCCGTGTAAGTACAAGTGAAGCAACGTTGCTCTACAATCGATAACATTGTTAGATAATGTTACCTCAACAATACAACAAACAATAGCATCTGTCTGTGGGATGGTACGGCCGCGGGGTGCGGGGTTATTATTATTCTTTGTTAATTTATGTTGTAGGCAGCAGTGGGGGCCGAGTGGTAACGGCCCCGACTTACGAATAGTAGGTTGCGTGTTCAAACCCAGTCAGGCGCAGTACTTTGTGATATTTATTTCATAACCACTGCTCTCAAAACGGTGAAGGAAAACATCGTGAGAAAACCGGCATGTCCTAGACCCAAAAGTTCGAAGACATGTGACATTCACTAACCCGCACTGGGCTCGCGTGGTGGATTACGGCCCATTCCCTCTCCTAGAAAGGAGACCTGTGTCCCAGCAGTGGGAACGTTAAAAGGCTGATTATGCTTATGCTTATGTTGTTGGCGGTATGGCCACGTAAGTAACAATCAGCAAATAGTAACAAGAAGCCACATAAGTTACAGATAGTTACCTAATGTTACCGTGTTGCATTTAGTTGCTCCACAAAAGTTAACTGGGGTGTGGATGCACGGAAATATCTCAAATATTAGGTACTCAACCAGTCAACCTGACTGAATTGATTTTGATTTTATAGATTCACTAGCGACCCGCCCCGGCTTCGAACGGATGCAATGTAGATACTAATGTTTCCTCTATACTATACTATAATATGTAAGTATTATACATATAAACCTTCCTCTTCAATCACTCTATCTATTAAAAAACCGCATCAAAATCCGTTGCGTAGTTTTAAAGATTTAAGCATACATAGGGATATACGGACAGAAAAAGCGACTTTGTTTTATACTATGTAGTGCTACGGATCTAAAGAAGTAGAAGAGTTATGTTTTTGAATGGAATGTCTTAGCAATACTTGTAATTACTTACTTTAATTTGAACTAGCGACCTGCCCCGGCTTCGCACGGATGCGATGCAAAATCCGTTGCGTAGTTTTATTAAAGATCTAAGAGAGGCATCGGGAAGCGACTTTGTTTTATATTATGTAGTGAAGTGATGCTGAATAATGAGTTTTTCTTCGCAGTAAACTCAAAGTGAAAGGTATATTACATATACATAAGACTTATCCGCTCTTCCTGGTGACATTTTTTGTTTAAGTTAGTCAACCTGGCAAAATGTGGTATAAATACATTCCTTTAAAGAATAATTTCATTTTAAAAGCACGAAACTTATATGTACCTCCCTTGCGTTAATGCACCCGTAAAAATGGAATTACACCTACATATTATGTAAATGTGATTCCATTTTTATATATGATTGTTTATGAATGCAAAGCCATCTAGTGAAAGTTGTAAGAATTTCTACCAGTAGGTAATTGTTTCTATCTAGAAAGAAGATATGACAGGGGTAGCTTTTTCGTCACTAGCTACAAGTAATTTTTATTAAACACATTAGTTTTTTATGTAAAACATAGTGGTACTTTGGTAATAAATACCATATAACACGAATAGTATTTTTTTTTAATATTGTGAGATTTCATTATAACGCCGACAACTACAGACTTCAACGAAATAGGAATCAGGCAAACTAGACGTTAGTTCTGAACATGAAACATAGATGGTGTTATTTTTAAACACTCCTTTACACACTCGTAGTACTAGCGATCTCCAAAGTAATTGAAGTATTTTTATAACTGGAAAAATAATAAAAGAAGCCGTTTAGTTTGTATGTTATCGGTCTTTATACATATAACAATAATTAATTTTAAAAAACATACTAGCTGACCCGGCAAACGTTATTTTGCCACATAAAATAAAAATAAAAGTTTAGGGGTGGACCTCCCTTAACATTTAGGGGGATAAAAAATAGATGTCCGATTCGCCACCCTAGCCGATACGCACGCTAAGATTCACGAAAATCGGTCGAGCCGTTTCGGAGGAGTTCAACCACAAACATCGTAACACGAGAATTTTATATATAAGAGATTCAGTACCTTGACAGTTTGAAAAATACAAGTTTCTGACAGAAAATAAATTAATGTGAAAGACAGAATCAGCGAGACTGAAAAAACGCGGAACTGCTGCACATGTGATGTTACATTTTATTCAACGTCTGAATGTATGGTAATGGTAATATTATGGGTTTTTCAATCTGGAATTTCTCAGAAGCAACCTGGCGTCTGGATGGCTGGTTAATGGCATGTAGAAAAGTTTGGATCTACTATGCTCACCTATAAATGACCATTTGAGTGAAGCAAGCGTATTGTATTAATGAGTCATACTTATTAATTAGGTATAAGTTAACTCGTGGCTAAATAATATCAGGCGCAAGGGTCAATCATCAACGCGTTTGCGGATGGGTGAGCATCTTAACATAACGATACTCCGTGCCTCAGAAATCACGCTCAACCGTTGGTCCCGGTTGTTATTCCAGCCATTCATAATATCACTTAAAGCCAGTTCTTTGGGCTGTGTCAATAACCTTGATTTTCTTTCGAATATTCAAATACCTAAAGGCATGGAATTAAGCATTGGCATAGCACAATCAGCCTGTTAATGTTCCCACTGCTGGGACGCAGGCCTCCTCTCTAGGAGAGGGAATGGGCCGTAATCCACCACGCGGGCCCAGTGCGGGTTAGTGAATGTCACATGTCTTAGAATTTTTGGTTCTAGGACATGCCGGTTTCCTCACGATGTTTTCTTCCACCATTTTGAGAGCAGTGGTGATGAAATTAATTACACAACCCACGACCTACGATTCGCGGGTTCAATGACATAGAATTAATCTGATAAAAAGAAAAAGTGTTATTTATGTCAGATGGGGTTACAAACTACCCCTGAAAGTATGCTGCGTCTGCTAAGATTAGGAAAAACGCTGACATTTCGCCGATCTGATTTTCTGTTAGTATAAGAGAGCGTACAAACTGAAGACAAACCGAAGTACACAAGTTCTACTTAAAGTCCAACTACCAATGTTAACGATTGCGGTGATAAAAATTTTTTTTTTTTCTTTCTTAGAACATTTGCTTTTCAGTGAGGATTAGATTATAAGTACATACATAATGGATATTATATAAGTATGTATATTTATTTATTTATTAAAAAAAAACTGTACAAAGGCAGACTTAATATGCCATAGGCATTTTCTACCAGTAGACCTTAAGTTAGTATAGAGCAACATGGCAGGTGCAACTTAAAAGAAAGACAAACGCGCTAGAGAGAAAAAGTACAATCATAAAAACATAGATACAAACAAAATTTACAAAGGCGTTGGGAAAAATGTGTGTGGCTGTGATGATTCTTTAAGTTCCTGCGAATGTGCTCACGTGCCTTACTTTAAAAGACAACCGACTGGTTGCCGTCCTGATGTTCAGAGGGAGCGCATTCCAAAGGAAGATCGCCTGGACAAAGAAAGAGGAGTGGATAAACCCAGAACGCTGTGAGGGACATCGTCAAAGACAATTATTGGTAGAGTGAAGATTTTTGCTATGGGCAGTGCTAAGAAATTTAATTAATTGCATACATCACCATAGCCAATTAAGGGGAAAATGAGAGACTGTACAAGCATTGCCTTTATGTGAGCTGGGAGAAAAAATTTCAGTCGTATATTTTATGCATAATCTATAAGATAATCTATAACATGCGTTTCATCCCTTGTATTCATACAAGGGATGAAACGCATGTTATACTGAAAGATTTATGAATATGATGTGGATGGATGAAGAGGGATAGGGAGGCCAAAGACAAGTTAGGAGGATTGTCTGTGGAGTGATATTAAAGTGAAGAGAATTACTGATGGAAGGTTGAAGGATATAATGGTGGAAGAAAATGTGTTTTGCAGACCCCATGTAACATTTAATAAGGATAGGAAGATGATGATGGTCTATAAGTATTTTTGTTATAAAACATTAATAATGAATGTATTCAATACGAAACACTACTCCGTAAGATTTTTAGAAATGTTTATTAGATTTATTATTATTCGTAAATGATGACAAAATAGTTTTTTTTCTGTAAAATAAATCTAGTCTAGTCTTTTCGTGTCTTATCAACATAAAGTAGTTTAAAATTTCACGCCACATTTTACAATCTTTCAGCGTTTACAATTTTCCGTTGCCAAATCTTCTAATCCAAAGGAGCTTTTAACACACAGATTAGCTGCTACTTATTTGTGTAAATCTGGAAGGTAAACGAAAATCACAGTAACTTTTCGAAAATATTTTATAATCCCAAAGGTTTGTAATGCCAGTTTAACATAGACTATATTTATATTGTGTAGGAAACACTTCAACCTGGGAAAAGCCAGGATGCCACCAATCTATTAGTCATTAGTCATTAGTCATTAGTCATTTATTCATTAACAATTATTTGCATTACTAATATATTAAGCTGAAAAGTTTGTTTGTTTGCTTGAACGCGCTAATCTTAGGAATTTTGGTCTGATTTGAAAATTCTTTCAGTTTTAGATAGCTCATTTATCGACGAAGGCTATATCCACCACCACTCTTAGTCCACCATCACTCTTAGTCCAATAGGAGCGGAGCAGCCATGAAAAATGTGACACAAACGAAGTTACTCGGGTCAGTGATAGATATAATCCGTAGCTCAATCGCTTTCGTGCGCCTCCTCTTAAATCAGATGCTCATATTCTTATCGAAGCATGAGTTAATGTCTCGGAATGAAGATAACTCCCGCCAATGTAAGAAGGAGATAGCAAAATTTACTAGCTTCGGCTCGCGGCTGCACCCGCGTCGATGTTCTCCAAGGAAATGTACCTTGCGGAAATTGTTCCAATATTTTTTATGTCATATTGTCACTTTCTGCAAAATAATTAAATACATTAATGAAAAAGGTCTATTCGATCTAGAAATCACAAATTCAAAGTCTATTCCAAAGGTTTATTAAAACTCTTAACTGCTGCATAGGAAGGACGGTTTTAAAAACTCGCTTCAATATTTCGATGCAAACCGTTCGGTTTCCTTTTGAAAGCATATTACATTTGCATTACGAATTTAAAAGAGTTCAATTAAAAATATAGATAAGTTCGTTAGGATAGTAGTCGAGTAGGTTCCGTACCTTGAGATACAACTATACAAGCTCGTTGTATATCTTAATTGGATCTTGTGAGTTTCTGAGGGAATTTCATTCTAAGAAATTAAATCTAACTTTCCAGTCCTTAATGGTTGGCAGGCTTGCTACTGTCTTATTGTTGGGTCTATTGCTAGTGGTCAGGTACGGTATAGTGTCGATTTGCGCAGGACGGTTGGCAGAAACTGGATGCGAGAAGCCGAAAATAGATCTACGTGGCGTGCAATTGGAGAGGCTTGTATCTAGCAGTGGACTGCAACAGGTTGTTGATGATGATGATGGCCAGGAATAACACAGAGCCGTTGGAAGGAGGTTGACTCATCTTCCATTTTTTGCGAGCCCTCCTTCTTCTAGTTTTGGCGCAGTCTTTCCTATATGTTCAGTCTCCGTGTCTAGCCACCATAACTTTATCGTCTTAGCGCGCCATGTTTGTGTTATTTAGGTTCACAATTGACATGGAGCAAACAATTTTTAATTATAACTGAATACAGCTAGTTACCAGTAGTTACTCTGCAAGTATTTTATATCGAGCGATTACCAACCTTACAACCCACTAACTGGGTAACATTGGCAAGATTGGCGACAGATTTTAGGCTTTCGACTGCCCGTAATGACGATCAAATATCTACAATTATGCATGAAGGAGTCTTGCTATTTACAATGAATGTTACCCATCTACGAAATGACCTCTGTTGACCAAACGTTGCTTTACCTTGAAAATCGACCCATATGCCTGAAAATTCGTTCAAAAGGTAAATTAAAATATTCATCAAATAAATTGCTGCGGATCTCCAAAAAAAGTCGAAGTTTTCCCGCTAGAGGAGGTCATTACAGCTTTTAAAATGGCTGCCGATAGAAGCCGCATCCCAATTAAGGGTAAGGCTTGACTTTTTTATAGAATTAAAAAAATATATATACGGAGGTTTTTTTGCTGAAGTTATATTTTAAAAGTATTTGAATTCATTAATCGTGCATAAAAGCCATATTCTGGACTTTTCAGACCTGCGTTTAATCTCGGAGCAAGGGTCCCCCTTGTTTTTTTTTTTACTAGAAATATCTACTGCATAGTAAGCTTAATGTGAAAAACTATGTGTTTTAGAAACAAGAGCCGATGCTCCCAACGCGACAAAGGTGTATCACAGGGTATTCAAGCCACTTATAATGTGTATTTTTATAAGGTTTTTGTGGTTGCTTTTTCGTTTTTTGAACATCGACTTCCGAAATTAAAGTTATTTTGCACTTTTTTGATTTTTTGTGTAAAAGTCGGTTGTATTTTTTTGTAAATAGTTTTTATTTTTCACTTTTTAGTGGTACCTCCCCTGCCCCACCTAAACGAACCAATCACATTGGTCTAAAAAAAAACGTACTGCTCCTTTGCAGAGTAAACTAAGTGGTCGTCAATGTAGACAATGTATTGTTATTGATTTTTCGAAAACCGCTTGGTTGATTTCGATAAAATTTTCATGGGACCATTTGAGAAGTATACCCTTTCCAACAAAAAAAGAATTTTTCAAAACGGTTGACAAGCGATGGAGTTATGCGCGAACAAACATTTAAAAAAAAAACATACAAACATCCGAATTGAGAACCTCCTCCTTTTTTAGAAGTCGGTTAAAAATACAAACATCCGAATTTAGAACCTCCTCCTTTTTTAGAAGTCGGTTAAAAACCAAAAAGTATAAAATAACTTTAATTTCGGAAGTCGGTGTGTTCAACAACCAAAAAGCAACCAAAAAAAAAACTTTTTACAAAAAATAAAACCGACTTCTAAACAAAAAAACCGAAGAAGAAGTCGGTTTTATTTTTTGTAAAAAGTTTTTTTTTATTTATGTGATTAATTTTTTAACCGAATTCTGAATTAAGAGGAGGTTCTCAAGTCGACTGTATTTTTTTGTGTGTGTTAACTTCATAACTTTTTACTGGGTGTACCGATTTTGATGAGTCTTTTTAAAAAGGTTTTTATTGCATGTATAATTGAACATCAGTTTTGTGAACTACAATAAAAAAATGGACGCAAGGAAAGCTTTTGGTTTCAAGAATATTTGTGGTCTATTCGAATATTAACAAAGGTATCTATGTTATTTTACTTTGATTTTTTATAATGAACATAATAAAAAGTATTGTATTATATTATGGCCTTTAAAATGCATTTTAACTTAAGTTTTGTATAAAGGATGCTATTTAGGCGTCTGATCAGTATTCTAGAAACGTAAGATCTTAACGTGAATCGGGGCACGATTTCTTGGCTTATCTTAAACATGGTATGTTCGGTGGGTTAAAAAAAAGCACTGGATGTAATCTCAATCTGTAATCCGGGTTCCGGGCAGAAGCTTTATTTTTAAATATTCTATGTATGGTGTACTTTCCTATAGTCATACATTCGTTGTGTTCGAGTTTGTATAACAAAACTCTTTGAATGTGAAACTATGAAACCTCTTTAGATAAATCGAATAACCATTTAAATAATAATAAAACACAATGGTGTCATTTCTTAAAATATATTGTTCCTTGTAAAATGTGTAAGACTTAATGAATTTATATTATAATAAGTTTGTTGTAAGTTTAGTTTATTTGTTAGCTATATTTATCAAATAAAAAAAGTATTATTATATAATACTCCTGACTTCAGTAATAAGTATTTTTACCTTATCTAATAATCTAAATTTTAATCACTGCTAACCAACTTATTAGTAAAATTCAACGTCCATTAATGTGCGTCCAAAATAGAGCGCCAACGAGCAATGAGATTTTTTTTTTAATACTATGTCTCTCGCTATTCCGTTTTACTGACAGCTGATCAAAAATCAACGACAGTGACACGAATTGTATCGTTTGAGTGTTGCCAGCACAATTTTGACGACACGGTTGGCGCAGTGGTTGAGTGTTCAGCTGCTGCGCTACGTATCGCGGGTTCGATCCCCGCACGGAACAAATGTTTGTATGGCCTACAGATAATTGCTCCGGGTCTGGGTGTCTTGTGTATGTGAGTTTACATATTTGTGAACGCACCTATGATACAGGAGTAAATCCTAGTGTAGGGCAACGTTTAAAAAATATATACATATATTAGTCCACAACAATGAATAATCGAGTACAAAATAATTTAAATAAAAATCTCAGTCACTATAAATTGCAATAATATAACGTAGCAAATTGATCGATCACGGCCCAAATGGAATACTTGTTTTATCTCGAAAGTGTATTATTAAAAAAATATTTTTTAACACTGACGGGGGAGAGCATAAAAAGCATAATCAGCCTTTTAATGTTCCCACTGCTGGGACACAGGCCTCCTCTCTATCATAGGGAATGGGCTATAATCCACTACGCGGCCCAGTGCGGGTTTGTGAATGTCACATGTCTTCGAATCGAGTTGCGTCTTCAAGAAAGTTTTCGTTGATCGAACAGAGTTGAAATGTGATTTATTTATTAAAGTAACTAATAAATCTCAACTAAAACACAGCAATCATTTATATTGTAAGCTATATTTTATTTTATGATGAAAGAAAATAATGTTCTAGACTGCGAATTTTTATTATGTTTTCTCATGAATGTGTTTTACAGACATTAATTTATTTCATTTTCGGAATATAATTTATTTGATTTGAACTTTAATATTCTAGAGGTCCATTATAACTGTAGTAAATTCATTTCATATGATTTCTAACAATAAAAAGTGTTACATTAGTCGAATGAATGTACAAGATCATTCAAACAATTGTTATTGAAAATAAGAAGTTTACATTTGAAATATAAAAGAAATGTACAGTTCTAATTCATTAACTCATAAGTCGAGAAGTGACGTTCTGTCAGCGGAAGCGTGGTGAAAGCGACTGTCAAAACGTCAAAAACGTATGAGATTATCAAACGCCCTCGAAATGTCATGTTATCAATCTATACATACTATGATATTATAAAGAGGAAAGTTTTGATTGTTTGTTTGTATTGAATAGGCTCCGAAACTACTGGACCGATTTTAACCATTTTTTCACCAATGAAAAGCTAATTTATCAGCGAGTAACATAGACTGTTTTATATATATTTATATAGATAAAACAGTCTATGTTACTCGATTATCGTTATAGAATTTTTTATCCCCGTATTCCCACAGAAACGGGAACTACGCGGGTGATGGTAGTCCTTGATATTTTAGCATTTCGACAATCGTATTCGCTGATAGAATGGCACTTTGTCTAGAGCTCCTGATCGATTCGGCAACTTCGGAAACTTCAGCAATCACTGCAGATTCCAGCCACTGACGCGTGTGATATAATAGTGCACATGGATTGCACCAAGACAGGGGCATTGGTACTCTCTTCTTTCACTCTCGTATCAAGGAGTCGTGCGTGCTTCGTTCGTTCTATGGCCGCGTGACTGCCAACTTCTTAACAATGTTTTTCATATCCCTTTTATTTTCTTATTTATTTTGATGCGTATTGCCTGAATACTAATATGTTTATTACGTGGAGCGGCTTCCTGTTTGACATCCACAACCCATTAACTGGACAACACGGTACTTCTTGGCAAGACTAGAGTAAGATTTCCTGGCTGTTTGTTTAGCCACTAGCTCCTCAACTGATCGATTCGATTCAATCTCGAGTACTCAAATACTGATTAGCCTTGGGCACCACCATTACGGAGATAAGTCCTCTCTTTGAGGAATGGCTGGAGAGACGCCACGGCGTCCTAACCTTCCGCCTGTCGCAGGTGCTCACCGGACACGACTGTTTCAGGAGGTACCTGTGTCGGATGCAGTGGGAGGACACGTCCGGGTGTCAACACTGTGTGGATAGCCCAAAGGTCACGGTGGAGCATACGGTGGAGGTCTGCCCTGCTTGGGCGGTGACCTCTCGCGTCCGTCCCTGGTTCAATCCATCGCCCGGAGCGAGGAGGCATGGGAAGCGGTCACTTCCTTCTGCGAAACAGTAATACTATTGAAAGGCAGGCTGCGTAAGGGAGACGTGAACCTCACACTCCAGCCACCGCAACAGAAGAAGACGCCCCGGGCGTCAGGAAACGTAGGGCGATTCCCGCCAACCGTAGGCGCGGGCTTGCGGATGGCGAGCTGTGGGTGGCTCGCCGTCCGATAGCAACCAGGCCCGGGTTGACGGTGCGTCGTGTTCCACGCACGCCTCAAAGAGATGTCAGCATAGTAATCGGGGCCCGCTAGTGCTAGTGCCTATATACCAGGGTTGCAAATTTTGTTCGAAAGAGTCATCGCGGCCTTGGAACGCAAAGGTCACTAGAAGGATCACGGGTGGGTTTTAATCAGTAAGAGTCTGATACTCCCTTCCGCTCCGCCCACAGTGGGAGAAGTCATTTGATGATTTCCCATCCAGGAAAATAGGTAGATTAGCCTCTCATTGGCCATAAGTTTCTTCTAACAAAAAAGGATTTTGACTACAATTGTAAGCTAGGCTCTATAAGGCTATTCTGAAATATTGCTTAAATCCGACATATTTATACTAATTCTTAGCCAAATGAAAGCCTCACAAAAAGTTTGTACAAAGATGTATTCAGTGTTATGGAAGAGATAAATCATTAATATGTTCGTATTCACTGTAAAAACGTTATGGATTGATTATATTACCAAAACCTTGATTTGTGGAAGTGGACTGGGAATTGATTTAAAATATCAGTTTTGTATAAATACTTAACCAATAGCTTTCTTACTGTGTTATTTATGTTTCTAGATTACTAACTCAAAATGGATGTTGCTTATCCAAATTTATATATTTTTTTAAGGCTAACTGTTGTCAAATTCAGTGAATCTGTTCTAGTTTTTGAGGACCATAAGGAAATTTTAACTGATCAAATCTAGCCGAGAAAACTCTTTGGCAGTTAAAACAGCAAAAAAGAGTGGGTAGAAAAGAGGTAAATAGATCAAAGTTATACAAAAAAAGGTCTCGGAATCGTGAAATTAACGCTGAATTACGTACGCAATCATCAAAGCTGTATAAATAAAAAAAATCTAAAGATTTCTGGCAACTGACACTAAATAATGAAAAGTCAAGAACCGTAGCGTACTTACTTCAAATACCTAATCACATCCAGCATTTCTTTGAAGTTTCTGTGTTATGGTAACCGTAGGCTAAAAGAAACGCTGGAACCGTCATTTGTTATTTCTTTTGTGGTGTGCGTTCCGAGAAAATCTTATAATCGCGTGAGTGAAACTTGGGTGAAAATGGAGGCAATTTGGTACGAGACTGCTTTTTAGGATGCGTGGTAACAAATGTTGTGGAAACCCAAAACAGAGCCAGATCAACTTTTGGCACTACTTTACGTAAGTCAACATATTTATTAAATATATGTAAAACATAGCTACCTACTTACTTGTGTATATATTTTCAATAAATTTTATATCAGTAAAGTTTATTAAAAGTATATAAAAAATAAATAACTTATTATAAATGTGCGGCCTTTTGAGCTGAAGAATAATCTGTTTCTTTGTTTTGCTTTTTCATAAATCATTATCGAACCGCCTCGGCTACGCAGGGCTGAAAATTATATACACAAACTTTCCTCGTTTATCGCACGACCTATTAGCGAAAAATCATAATATTTTTCATTATATAAAACGATTAAACATGAAAAAAATAGATATTTTGTTTACAAACTACACAAGAGATAGAAATTTATTATGAAAGTAACGCTTCGCTGGAAATAAATTATTAAGAAGTTAAGTATACATAGTTTATGTATGTACCTATGTTTGAGGAGATAATTACTATATGTATAGTTCCATCTCTTATCCAAAATATACCAAATCATCTAAAATAATCAACCATCGAAGCTGATATACCTTTGAAAAAAAATCTCGATGTTTTGTCATCTTAGTGATTACGATAAGGTGAAAATAAGCTATGAAATGAATATATGATTTAATACCATAGGTACCATATTACCACTTCAGAAAAGAACAAATTTTGATTATGATATTCAATTTACACATTAAATTATGAACCCAAATACCATACGTATGTTTGCAATAAAAATTGTGTGAAAAAATCATTAATTAAAACTGAAATCAACGTTTCATTTCCTACTGAAACGTCATCTGCAATAAACTTAAGTACTTTTCATAATATCCGGTAGTACCGAAGTAAGAAGGCGCATGTCAATCAAACAAAGGAAATTGGGTTTTTTTATGTTTCCCAGATTAAAGGATAATAACGCAGATTAATTTATTGCGTTTAATATAAAAATGGAATCTTGAGCTGATTTGTCAAAATTTAAAGACTCTGGAGTGACGACTTGTGCCCACAAAGTAGACTAATGACTTCGCAATTCTGTTAAAATTTCAATGAACTTTATTCAATCGAACATGTCAAAGTCAAAACGTTTATTTCAATTGGGTCTTTAACGGTACTTTTGAACTTCATCGACGGTACTGTTGACCGAATATATTTCGCGTGATCCCAGGGAGAAACGTTTGCCCGAAACAGTGCGCAGTAACTGTTCGTTCCGAAGCATACATCACGCGCGCATAAAATTTGCTAACCTTGTACTCTGCCTTACATACTTACATGTGTCCCTACAATGTACTACTTCAGACACCGACGAACAACTTCAATTTATAATCTCGATAATCCCTCCAAATGGCTTCAGCAATTTAATGCCTTTTCCGAGTATTTTCTTCTTTTCAATAGACAAGTTGAAATTTACACGCTCGCAGGCGGCGAGTTGAAACCCAGCCAGACGCATTACTTTGTGTAAATAACCTCATCACCACTGCTCTCGAAACGGTGAAGGAAAACATCGTGAGGAAACCGGCATGACCTAGAACCAAAAATTCGAAGACATGTGACATTCACCAACCCGCACGGGCCCCGCGTGGTGGATTACGGCCTATTCCCTCTCCTAGACCTCTCTAGGAGAGGGAATGGGCCGTAACCGGAGGCCTGTCTCCCAGCAGTGGGAACGTTAAAAGGCTGATTATGCTTATGCTTATGCAGGTTGCGGTTGCGACTTGCGCGAGAGTAAACTATAAAAGAAGTGACACAGAAATCCCCGAAACCGTGATAGGTTTGGCCGACTAGTAGGCTTCCAAGCCAAGGTCACAATCGGCACATCTCTAAATAATACTAAATCCAACCAAACCACAAACATTATAATCCCAGTACACACTATCGGTACCATCGCAATATAAAACTAAGCTCACACGATCCACACTGTATAATAATCAAATGTAATCAAACGGTATAGGTGTAGTTCCAGCTTATCGGCGAACGTGTGTACTGCGGTTTATGTTCGTGCGTCGTTTGGTAGATTAGACGAGTTCGCTTGACCAGTCACTTTTGGGTCGCAAGTCGCTATTTTATTCAAGCATTTATTTAGGTTGGTTAAATCCTCAATCAGGTAGGCAAGTGCGACGCTACAACGCGTTGACACAAAGACGGTGTCTACGCCGGAACGCAGCTATCATGAACGCGTCCAAAAGATGGCAACATTCGCGAATCAACGGCGACAACTTCACACAACAAACTATACTCGTACTTGGAACGCGCTCGCGCTTAACCGCCATATTTTTGTCGCGACACTATTAACTTTGTAAAAACTTCTTTTTTTTGGTTAATAAACCACATATTATATCAGGGTCGATCAAGTCTTTTATTGTATTGCCCACATTTTGGTCCTGTCACGGTCGCCAAAATGTGGGCGATACAATAAGAGACTTGTTCCAATACATAAATAATGCAACTATATTTAGAAACTTACTTAGCATCATCACGTCGTGTTTTTAAATAAGTGAATTTTATGTACATAGTTGGAATGGTTACGTCCAAGAAAGAAAATGTCATGCAATTTAAAAATTCGTTTTTCCCATGTGACTAGCGGCAAGTCACTTGAGAAAATTATTGTAAATGCATTTTATCTGAGATACTTTCTTAACTAAAATAACTGATGAATTAAGTATTTTAAGTAAGTAATTATGAATAATAATTAATCTTAAACAATCTTTCATCGACGGTTCACATTAATTGAAAGTCATGGGATGCTACAGGCTCACCAAACCAGCAAGAAAACTTTACCGTTCAAACGAGGCATAACAAAACGTATTTATCGAAGCTAAATAATATTAACGCTTTAAGATTTCAGGATGTATTTACACTACGGCTAAAAGGAAAAAAAAATAAAAACAAGATAGAATTAAATCTTTTCATTGCAGTCGGGGGACGGTTCCTTTGAATAGTTCTTTACAGGTCCCCCGACTGCAATGAAAAGATTTATTCTATTTGTTTTTATTAATTTTTAACATGGCAGGCGTATTTTTTTTTTGTTTTTATATATAACGTTATTAAATTTTAGATGGAGGTGTGATATTTATATCTACTGTTTCATTAAAAAAAAATCGCTAAAATAATATGCGGTGCGATTGTGTAAATAAAGTTATTTTCTTTCTTTACTTTCCTAGGTGAAGTGAACTGTCAATGAAATAATGAAATGTCAATTCACTTCATGCTCACCATAATTATTATTTTTAGTCTTTGATGCTCACTATAGGTACCTACGTTTGCACGCCCTCACCTAGTTAACAGAATAAATCGGTTGAATCTCAGAACTAACTGTGGTAACATACCTAGTGTTAGGCACCTTCTTCTGCCGAACCTTTCGAGGAAAATAACCACGATATTATCTATCTATGTTAAGTACAATTCTTCTTCGTCGTTCCCTCATAGCTGATAATCGCGACCATATGCGACGCGTTTACAAGCCATGCGGTCTTCTGAAGCGTGGACCGCTCTGTACATGCTGCCACAAGTAAGTACAACTAAAACCTTTAAAAATTAGCAATATTACTGAAAGCCACGAAAAAGTTTCACTGCCTCCCATCAACTCCCGGCCGACCGCTATAATCTTACCTTTTGATGGAAAATGGCCTCTTTTGATACAAGCCTCAACTTTGGCCAAAATAAGGTCAAACACGACCCAAATATGGCTTGAGTTAACGAACGTGGCCGTAAGTAGGCACTCAAAATGCTCTAGTGGACCTCCTTAGGATCAAACCCTTAATACATGAGGGTCGTTTAATCAATTTTTTCGGCAATAAATTGCTTTTTACGCGTTAAGGAAAGAGATTTATTGAATTTTATTAAAGCTTTATTGATTGAATGTTTTGATTTTTTAACCATTATTGTGTAGGTTAGTAAAGGGAAGCTTTGTTAATTTTATTGCTGGCGATATGTTTTAATGACACGCAGTTGTCATATCAAGTCGGTGATTGAATTTACATATTACGTACTTTTAGACCGCAAAACATAATTATCAAAAAATTAAAAAGATGGTTTTCCCACTAAACTGTGTAACAAAAATGAATGTAAGCCCCTTACCTAACAGTATGACATATCAAATGAAAGAGCTTACAATTATTCCTTTCATTTGATATTAAAGTAAAATAATATTTAAGTCACAGATATTCATATTTGAGCCAAATCTAAAGTGAATAGTTGCAGTAGATTCGGAGCAAAGTTGGTTATGTCAGACGGTAGACCAACGGCTGCTTTTTCATGGGATGAAACTCTAAAAGTATGCTACCTAAAATTAAAAGAAAAATGTATAGAACTTTGGTTGCGTCATGTCAAAGACCAAGAAAATCGTGCAGACGCGACAATTGTGTTTTTTATAAGACTTATTTATTTTCACAGGAAGAATTCACCGCCACTTCTTATGTAGTGTATTTTTTCCTGAATTAATTACTAATTACCGCAACGTATTTATTTTTTTCCTGCAACCGTTCTAGGTATTGGTTAATTTAGTGGAAGATTAAGCGCAAACGGCATACTTTCATTACATATTTGGCTAACTGGTTACTGTTGACTGGCCTGAGACATTTTTTTAGTAGCAGCTGTCAATTTGGACAGGAGGCTGGTTGATTTCATTAGACTCACCCCTTGCGCTTAAAAAAAAACCAGGCTAAGTATGGGTGTTAATACTCATAGCACTACAGAAAGGTAAGACCTACAGGCTTGATATTATTATTAATTGATATTATTTCATCCTTCCGACCGATTCCGCGGAGATTAGACAAGAACGCAGGTACCAACGGCTTTAGCTGTTCCAAAGCACTGTGTTTTCATACAACCAACATTGTTGTCATGTCTAACCATTCCTATATAAACCACACTCCGCTATCACGCTTGCTACCACGTGATACTACTTTGTAGTTAGTATAGTATAGTTTACGGGGCGACAGCTTTGTAGTTTCGCATCTATCATTCTTATTCTTTGTAGATACGCCAGGTCGAAAGTATCCGACACTTATTGTTTCATTAGACGCCGTGTCGAAATGTTGGCTGGCATTGTATCTGATCTCGTTTGATCTTGTTTAGCTCCGGTTTGTTGTACACGTATTGTTAGCAAGGATGTTACGTTTCACCTGCTTCGTACTTCCTTACTTGGTTAAGGTGATAGTTTAGTTTTATATAGAAGGCATTATGTTTTGAGTTAACGGTATCTTCCTTATATTTTATGTTTTATAGCCTTGCAAAAAAAGAAACACGTCCCTTGTATGGGCAATTTAGGCTTCAATGCTCTTCTTTTGGGATTTGAGAGGTGAAGACGGGGTAAAATAATTTAAACGTTAAGAATTAACCGTTTCTATGTTTTATAAATGTCTCTTCTTTTTATTTCATAGTTCCAGAGAAACTTATTTAAAGTATTTAAATGCTTTAAATAAGTTACTGTTTTATTAAAAAAATTAGTGTATGGAAAAAATGAGCAAAAATTAGATAATTTAGGCTTTCCCGGAAGTTTTTTTTTATGGTAGCAAATCATTAAATGTCTTCTTCCGCTCTAGAGGAGTATTATACTCTTGCTGAGTAAAACCAATCCGTGTTTCTCCTAATGACCTTTGCGTTCCAGAGCCGCAGTGATTCTTTCGAACAAATTCTCACGGAAGTCTAGATTCGCAAATGAGGTTGGATATGCGGTCACAGCAGTGTCTGGAATCGAACATTGAAGGAAATGGCCTTCAAACCCACTACAAAATGCGCCGGTGATTGCGCATAATGGATGCAATCCATTATTGTCACAGACGACCATACCTCAGACGCACTGTTTACTTTATTCATTTGTTTAGTATGTTGTACATAATTTTTAGTATAGTTAAATTATACAAATAAATTGTAAAAATGGTGAATTTTAAATTTGAAAGTTTAAATACTGAATGGCAAATCCTAAAAGCAAATTCACAGAAAATAAGAAGAAGAAATCCGATTCTTAATTTTTTTTCTATATTTCTACCTAATTGGTTCCTATTTAAACTAACCCAGTGGTTCTATAAATCTGACACCAGTCTTGCCAAGAAGAATTGTGTTCCCCAGTTAATGGGTTGTAGAGGTCTAGTAGGCAGCCGGTTCAGGTAAACTACTGGTATTCAGCTGAATTTGGTTTGAATGGGAGCCGACCTCAATATAGTTGTGAAAAGGCTAGACAGATGATGAAGTGAATCTATTTTTTTTATTAAGACCGAATTTTAACAGTTAGTCTGCTAATAAATGCAGCACAAAATCACGGAAGGGTTTGCAAAGACGCAGCTCAAACAGTCAGGGGTTTACAATAGCTGGTCAAATAGACCCGGAGTCGCAATGAAGATGGCTTGGCAAATAGCCGGCGCAAACAGGACTGCAAATACTACGAGTCTGGGTACTACCAAAGGCTTTGAATTTTCGGCCCTACGAGACTTTACTACAAGTGCTAAAATAATAAAATATAGGTAGGTGAAACGAAAATTGTTATGGGAAATAAGCATAATGACATGCCGGTTTCTTCACGATTTTTCCTTCACCGTTTTGAGAGCAGTGGTGATGAAATTAATTACACAAAGTAATGCGCCTGGCTGGGTTTTTGGACATGCAACCTACAATTCGTAAGTCAGGGCTGTTACCACTGCTCACTTATGAGAAATAAACTTTATGAATTGTAACTTTTCGGAGGACAGAATGATATTATACGTTTTAAAATTTAGTATCAAAAAACTGGTGCAATATAGGTACACTGTTCTGACTTCATTAATCAACTATTGATGTCTACTCCAACCATATCTATACTAATATTACAAATGCGAATGTAAGCACTATATGTTTTTTTTTTGTCTGGATAGGATATCATAAAATTAACTCCCCCTATCTGGGTGGAGTGGAAGGTAGTACTAGACTCTTACTGACTAAAACCCACCCGTGATCCTTCTTGTGCCCTTTGCATTCCAGGGTCGCGGTGACTCTTTCGAATAAATTCCACAAACCCTAGGAGGCACTGACCCTATGGGGCCCCGTCTTCGTTGCTGACAGCTCTTTGAGGCGCGCATAGAATACGACGCGCCGTCGACCCGGACCTGGTTGCTATCGGACAGCGAACCACCCATAGCTCGGAGTCCACAGGCCCGCGCCTACGGTGGCCGGAAATCGCCCTGTGTTTCCCGACGACCGGAGCGCCTTCTTCTGTCGCGGCGGCTCGAGCGTGAGGTTACTTTCCCGCACGCGGTCTACCTCCTCCGTCGCTAGCATTGCTGCTTCACAGAAGGAGGTGATCGCTACTCATTCCTTCGCGCTCCGGACTCCGGACCATGAATTGAACTAGGGCCGGACGCGAGAGGTAACTGCCGCCGTTCGCCTCGAAGAGGACACGGCGTTGCTTTTTGCGTTGCGTTGCCCAAGCAGGGCAGACCGGAATATGAGTCCTCCCGCTGAATCGGAAACAGCTAGGTACCTCCAGAAAGCTCAAACTTAGAACTTTAAGGAGCTGAAGATAAGACGGGGCCCCATAGGTCAGTGCCTGCTAGGGTTAGGGAATTTGTCCGAAAGAGTCACTGCGGCCCTGGAACGTAAAGGGAAGGATCTCGCTTGAGATTCAGTTAGTAAGAGTCTCACACTGCCTTTCGCTCCGCCCAGAGCGGGAGAAGTCATTTGATGATTTCCCATCCAGAAAAAAAAGGAGCTCAACGATTTGATGAACAATACCAAATTGATTTGGGTATAAGAATAGTTTCCATCAACGATCGATGGATAGGTCTATAAACTATCCAATTTTAACTCTTCCCTATCGCGAACCAACGTTAGTAACTCAATTCACGTTCTCAACGGGCCTGAGAGCTCTCACGTTTATTAAATACACCGATGCATTAATGAAACTAACTTTTCTGCCATCAAATTAGTGCTGCTTAAAACTGTGTACGGATACATTGGTATCTGGATTTAAATATCAACGATTTTTATGTATATCAATTTGCGTGTGACTGATCCAATGTTGCTGATCCAATTACTGTACTGAAGGCCAGACATTTATTACAATGAGTAAGCAACGAGAGAGATTGGTAATAAAGAGCGGGAAGCACAAGCAAGCTAAAGCAAAAGCGAAATAAACTAAACAATGCTAGTACGCGGTATTTATACTAGAGAGACATTACATATTAAGGTTCACACTTGACACTTTACTTTAGCGATGTATAAGTAATATATTGTATATTTATGTCATATGGTATACTTATTCTCTATCTAAGGCAAAACCCAGCCCTTGGGTCACACGAATAACTAATAAGAAACAATTTTTAGCAACAGTTCCATAGATAGTTTGTTATCATTAAAATATTTCCTGGCGGAACTGTTGCGCCAATTTCACTTACCAACTATTTTACTATTTCTCGTAAGTTAGTAATGAATTTCTGAAACAATGCAACAGAATTGCTGCAACGATATGGACTTAACAAAGTTTTTGAAACGAATAGCTGAAACATAGTAGCTGAAAGAAATGTCTGAAGCGATGCTGTGGATGTCATGGCCATTTCTGAGGGTTGGTAATTTCATGATGCGGCCGAGGTTAGCTTAGGTAAGGTTTGAGGGAATTTAGTCTATCCGAATCAGGGTGCCCTAAATTCCCTCCCTTTCGATGGATCATACCAATCATGATATGTTCCTTTATATCCTGCAGTCAGGAATAGGAGCCCCGCAGCGGGGCTTCGTCGTCGAAGTTAGAATTGAAGTTTTCATTTCATGTAGTGTCCAGACATTTGTGAAATGGCCGGTCACATCATGAAATGGCGAATTACCATAATATATGTATTTAGATACAATGTTGCCTCGGTAATAGTAAATGTGGTGCCGATCGATACTTGATTTCGATGTCTAAACAAAAACCCTTTTCTTTGTCTTTAAAATGTTCAAAATATATTCAAATCACTAAAGATAATTTACAGTCTCATTAAAACAGTAGTCCGGTCTGTCATGAATAAATTCATTTCGTATGGTCAACATTTTGCATAGAATTTGCATGTGGAATCTTTAATGCAAGAAAAACACTGAATGTTTTAACTACTCATGTTACCAGCTTTATTGCAATAGAGGTGAAGTTGCATTGAAGTTGAAAATTAGCGTTTATAATGTAAGTGAAGGTCAGTCAATGATGATGGTGGTGATAAAGTGATGACAGACCCCAGACCAGGTTTATTTATCTAAATAAGGCAGGTCTGGTTCAGGTACCACTACTTCAGACGTCCACGACAGGACATACGCCTCCACAAGGTCCTGCAGTGGCGTGCAGTGGTTCGAGTTAACACACCACATTATTCAAGGTTGAAATGTGGTGTTTTTTTTATAGGCTATTTAAATAAAAACTCATTTCATTAAAAATCAACCCTGAATAATGTGGTTATTTTTTAAAATTTATTTGGACATTTTCTCTGGCCTACCCTAACTTGAACCACTGCACGCCACTGAGGTCCTGTGCTTCCTGAAACCAGCGGAATTTTGACGCCTTCACCAAATCATCGGACTATCTTGTGTAACCTTCCAATACTGCATTCACTAGCGCGTGGTCTCCACTTTAGAACCGTTCGTCAGTTAGTCGTAGGTACATGAGGGGCTTGGTCAAATAGATACACGACATGTATTGATATGATTTAAAAAATCATGTGACGTCAAACGGAAATCAATAGTCGTCTCTAAACATTATTGAATTAAGCTAATTACTAATTTAGCAAATGGTTTTTTTTTTTAATTTGAAAATGAAAATAATATATCTAGTTTTAATTTCCGCGAATATGTGTGGGTTGGGTGTAATCTTGCATACATGCATAATATAGCGGGCGGGAGGGAGGTGCATACCTGCAATCCACACATATTCGCGGAAATTAAAACTAGATATATTATTTTCATTTTCAAATTTAAAATGAATTTCCGCAAAGTAACGCCTGACTCAATCAATTTTTTTTTTTGTTTTTTGTTTTTTCATCAAACTTTCACTTTTAATCAGAATTTAAGAACCACTTTTGCCTTATTTTCTTTAAAACAGTAAGCTCACGAACGTGGTCATCAAATATGTGAATAACAAAATGATAATGATGGACCTTACTGATTTGAAATAATAATATAATAATAATAAGTTTATTGTTCTTCTCTCACATAGAAATATACAACAGTATAAAAAAGAAAACAAACAAAACATTAACGATAATTGTTGTGATCTATGTGAGAGACTGGTTTCCGTACTAGGAGACCTGTATGACAGATAACCAGCCTCTCCAGACTCCGGACAATAGGTGACAGCTGTATTCACATCAGTGAGAAGTGATAATTAAGAGGGATTAAGTTAGGTGCAGTGAAATTGTTGCTGTTGTGGGGGTACAATGTTGCTGTTGTGATTTGAAATAAAAGAAATAAAATAGTTTATTCCACTCATACAGACGCACATGACATTAAATATTACAAAATAGGCACAATTTTTTTTTATTTTTTTTTCTTAAAATATAACCTTAAGCTAAAATCTCTTTTACGCAGAATTGAAGGAAGACTAACCGGCCATTCTGTTTTTATTTCAAAATCAAAAGGACACTTAAATAAAAAATGGTAGTAACATGGTGCTCAAGTGTCACCTTGGCAAGATTTTAGGCGGTAAATTGGCTATGTAGCAGTCATGACCATCATTAAAAATGACGTAATTAAGTGCACTCGTACGCATTAGATTAAATTCAAATAATAGTCCCCAGCTTAATTTACCCATCTATACTAATATTATAAAGCTGAAGAGTTTGTTTGTTTGTTTGTTTGTTTGAACGCGCTAATCTCAGGAACTACTGGTTCGAATTGAAAAATTATTTTTGGGTTGAATAGACCATTTATCGAGGAAGGCTTTAGGCTATATATCATCACCCTTAAGCCAATAGGAGCGGAGCAGCGATAAAGAATGTTTTAAAATCGGGGATTCCACGGGGACGAAGTCGCGGGCAGCAGCTAGTAGGTACATAAATTCCTAAACTGAGTCGCGAATTTCATAAAAAATAACAAATTCGCGGCTGGCTATGCATGTCAGCTCCCATAGAAAAATGTTGGAACTCATTTAATAAATTAAAAAATTAAAACTTATCCGAGCATTTTGTTGAAATATTTTTTCTTCTCTCTGAGCTCAGCAAGTAGCGTTGACTGAATAAAAACAGTTCCCAGTCGTGTGTTTATCTTACGCGAGCAAATACGCAGTGTTTTTTGGGTTAACCATTTTTTCAGGGATGAAGTATCCAAAATATTTTAAGCAATACCTATTTGCATTTTTTTAACATAACTCCCTGGATAGCATATATGCCAAGGGCACCATGATTTTGTATGGTGATCGTAGTTGTAGAATAGAATAGAACACTCTTTTTTATGTACACCATACAAGCTACAGAAAAAGCGAAGAATACATACATACATACGAGTAGGGTGACACAACGTGCGGCCTAATCACTAAAAGCGATCTACCACCAACAACTTAAAATCATGGTCATTATCGAATCACTTAAAAGTATCAAGCACTCAACATCATATTAAAAAAAAAACTGGTAACTACTTTTGTCAAGTTATGAGTTCTATAAACGAAGGATTTAAACGAGGCCAATGAGATTCTTTTTCAGTTTGATAAAATATTAGTTGAATAAAATCTAATTTGCGTCAATCGACACTCGTTTGTTGGCATTTCAGAGGCGAAGCTGAAATGTGTTTATGTGTGTGTGTCTTGTCTTCATCACTATCCTTTCATCTGAAAGATGTGGTACTTTTTTATGGATGGGATATTATTAAGTGACTTCTTCCTTTCTGGCTGGAGCGGAAGGGGGTTTCAGACTTTTACTGATTAAAGCCCATCCGTGTTCCTCCTAATGGCCCTTTGCATTCCAGGGCCGTGGTGACTCTTTCGAGCAATTTCTGCAACACTGGCACTGGCCCTAGTGGGCCCCATCTTCTATGCTGACATCTCTGTGAAGTGAATGAAACACACCGCACTGTCGAACCGGACCTATCACTCGCCTCCAAACCAGAATAGCATTGCGGGACATTTGCGCTACAAATAGTTTTGATGGTCATCTTTAGACAAAAACATTCCCAAAATCCCAAAACAATACTTAGAAACTGTGTAAAAAAAATTGCTAAAACAATTTACGAGATTTGCAATAAGATTTCCGCATTCATACTCCAAAACAAGACTAGACTATTATCCTATATTACAATATTTTATATATTTTACAAACATATACTATCATTACCTCCTAATGCGACAGTACAGTCAATAAGAACAATATTGCATTTAACTTTACAATTTTTCAGTAAATCTATTTAATTTAGATCCAATAGCAAATTACCGCTAGTGCTACTCTGTTAAATTTACTCAAAGTACAAATGAATAGGTCTGACTAGTTCTGTATGAGATTGAAAAAGCGGAGTGCGCTTGTTTGATCTCGCCGTCTCGGCACCTCCAGCAGTGGTGGCCAAAGTCGGCTACATTGAGGCACCACATTATAAAGCTTTCCTCGATCAAGTTCTCGTCTAACCATAAGTTTACTAAATCCTATCATGCCTAAAACAAACTAGGTGGGATAAATTAGAAGAAAGAAAGAAGACAAAATACATACCAATCTTATTTTAGATTAAAAACCGTTCTCTTAATCTCATTAATTCGCCATAGCGAATAACTCCGCTCGCCTAATTTACGACGCCATCTAATTCAAAAAGATAGCTAGAAAAGAAACAAAAAGTATTGGAAAAAAGATTACGTGGATAAGGAATGGTAGAAATAAAAACTTTTGCGCGAAGGCAAGTTCAAAAGAATTCAATTCAGTTACTTGAGTGATGAGGCAGGTTTTATTAAATTATACAGAATAAATGGTAGACCCTAGGCTGAAAAACTGTGTGCCTTATGTTTTCTGAAGTTATTTTGAGAATTGAAGATAAGTTTTCGTTGAACATTCCAGTGGTAGATATGATAAGCAAGCTCGGGGTGTCTTTCGTTACTAATCTTACAATATCATTTTTCTGAAGTAAAATAAATCCTTCAGAGACCAATAATTGCCAAAGACATTATTATTCCACCGTGGAAAAGGAAGGCTATACGTCCTGCGTTATAACGCAGGACGTATAGCCTTATCACAAAAAAACATATCTCACAAAAAAATTGTGGCAATTCTAAGACGTACTATTGTAGGGTTTTTACGTCAACTTCCTAGCACGTCGATAGCAATGACAACGGCATCGGCAAAAAATTCGTAAACGCCTTTGGTGTCATCAGTAGCCAAAGAAGTATCCATCAGTAGCCAAAGTCATGTGGAGGTAGCAAGTTAGGTCTATGATGACAACTCTTTGGGGTGCGCATGGAATACACACTCATGTGGACCCAGGCCTTGTTGTTATCGCATGGCAAGCCCACCCAACTCTTGCCGGCCGCAGGCCCGTGACTACGTTGGGCAGGAATCCCGACGACTAGAATCACGGCTGGAACGTGAGGTTTGCCTCTCCCTCACGCAATCCTTTGCTAGCATTACTGCTTTGAAGAAGGAGGTGACTGCCTTCTATGCCTCTCACTCCGGACCATGGATTGAACCAGGCCAGAAGCGAGAGGTCACCGCCGCCGATTGGCTTGACGATGACACGGCATTGCTCCGCCCATGCACACACAAGCATATCTCCAGCTTATGCTCCACCGTGTCTTCCAGGCGCTCCACACTGTTGTTCTCGCCGGATCCGAAGCAGTTAGCTACCGAAAACTACGTGTCCGGTGAGTACATGCGTTAGATGGTAAGTGAGGACGCTGTGGCGCCTCTCCAATCACTCCTCAAAGAGGAAAGATCTCAAAGACTTATCGCCACAATGGTAGGGTGCTCAAAGTTAGTGTTACCTGCACTTTAGCCATTGAATTTCCTTTTGAGTTTCCCATGAGCAACTCATGGGAAACTCAAAAAGGAATTCAATGGCTTGAAGACTGGAGCCGCCTCTCAGGGTTACTACAGTGCAAAATCGTTTATGTTTTTCTACCTGAGCTGATTTTTCTTACTTTGAACAAATTTGGCAGAAAAAACGGTGTAGCTTGAAAAGCACTTTCGTGCCAAAATAGCGCTTCTTCAGATATTACTACAGGGTATTACATCCATTTACATTTTACAGTCTAAAGAAAGCATATAAAAATCCTAGTTTAACATCAGATTTTGTCTTAATTCTTGTGTAATAATTAAAAAATATCGTTTAACAGTGTTTTGTTTCTAGTTGTTTTCGGAGAATTATAACACGTACAAAATAAAAAGAATTTTACCGTTTGGGTCGGCCCTGGGCAGCACGTAATTTTGCCTAAGGACCATGATATGTTGGCCAGATTTGCGGGAGCGGACGCTAGAGCGATTATAGGGGTTCAAATTACGAATAGTAAAGGCAAGTCATGTGATTCAACTTACAAATGGCTCCGCGGAAACTGTACTGCAATAAGCGTTACTGAAATTTTCACCGCACATTACTAACTGTTTGTATCGCAGTAAAATTACGAATACGATAGTCCTTGTGTTTTGCGTTTTCTAAATACTGAAAATGTCATCATGTGCTGTAAAATATACAGGTATGAAGAAAGCTGGAATTACTTTTCATTTGTGAGTAAATAAACATCTTGAAATGCTATACTTGCGACTCTGGAAAGTGTTATGCAACATGATCGCAACATGCAAGCTTATTTTACACCTTTTGAAATTTCATTTGGACTTGAGAGGTTTGCTGTTAGTTAAAAGGAAAAATGATGATATGCATTAGTTTAACTAAACATTTTATGTAACACATTCCCGAAAACTGAAGTACAGCGCATATCATGGGTAAATGCGGTTCATTTGGAAAGTAACGAGTTTGATTGGATGCATAGTGAACGAAGTAAATGATCCAACATACTATTACTACGTATTAACGGATACTACAACCCATTAATAAACATTTTCATTAAAAAAACACTCAAATCTCAAAGTTTTTAATAAACAATGTTATCGATTATTCAAGAATAGTTTAGATAAATTATAAAATTACAAAGTTAAATCACATGTAGTGCATAACATCGTCCACGCATATCGCACTGCAGCAGGCGTGCGAACCAATTACCAGTATCTATCCTGCCGAGAACCAATCACCGCGCTTGCTGAAATACAATGCGTTACGCAAGCGCAGGTAATTGGCTTATTTGCATGTGTGCTCTTCATTCGAATACTTCGTTCGAAGTTTGTGGCAGAATTTCTCGATGATTTTGTTCACAATTACGGATTCTAACTTTTATTATTCATAGGCTTCAAAGTCTAAGTAAAATTAGACTTTGAAGTTTGAAAATTAGATTCTAGGTCAGCCTGCTGAAATCGTTTTTAGAACCAGGCTGTATTTTTACATAATTCAATGCATTATACCATCTATATATAGACTCTGCAGACCATGACAACTTTTATTGCGTGTCGCCCCGTCATCTGCTAACGCATACTTAATGACTGCGTTAGAAAATAGTGACGAACGAATTGATTACTCATAAATCCAGGCATTTTCGATAACCATTTGAGCAACTTGACCTAAAATTTAAAGTTCGGCTTTGTTGATATGGCGCTCTCTAATTTTAAATGGTAGAAGAAATCAGCTTCGAAGAAAATTTTGACTGACCGCCTACCTATGAAGTACTTAAGATTAGAAAGTTTTATTATTAAACCAAAATATCCTCTCTTGGTTTATTAATAAAACTGCTGCGCAATCGTAAAATGCATCAGTCGGTCAGTGGTAGAATTCATCAATTACATATCGAGACTCCTCTGTACCTCGTAAAGTACGTAACGATGAGCACGGCTGCCATTTGAAAATGTTTGAAAGTCGTTACGGATAGTCGAATCACACACCAGCATTGCCAAGAAGTTCCGGACTACTTAGTTCCTGGGTTTTGGAAGTCAAACAGGTATTCGCTCCATGGAGAATACTAGTACTAAGCTGCATGTGTATAGATTGGAAGCCAACCCCTGAATACATAGTTAAAATATTAAGGGCAGTGGTTCACGACGTGTGTTGTTCACATTACTTCGGACGCTGCAGCTTATAGTGTGAATAGCAAGACCTGACAGTTGAACAACGATAAATCTGTCATTCGGACCTAATGTGAACTGAGACTAAGTCCACCGCTCCCGCTTCCGCGATCCCTACCGCCATTCAACATAACCCCACCTTTTTTCGCATAAAAATCTTTCGCAATAATAAAAAATATTGCCACTTGTTTTCGTCTAAGCTTGCTTGGCAAACTAAAATTCTACTACTTACTAGACTTTTACCCGTTGTATTTTTACGCTTACTTCATTAACTCATTATATTTTTACGCCAAAGTGGGATACAATACAAAAAAATCTGTCAGCTTTCATGCTATTCCTCCTTTGACTAGGAGTCTGTATTTGTTTACTTATTGTATAAAGGAATGGGAAACAAGCTGATGGTGAGCTACCTAAGATTGAACTTACATCACAAATGGTCATGCCAGAGAGAGAGAGAGAGAGATAGAGAGAGAGAGAGGGAGTCCAGAGGTGGCCATCGCTGATGTGTTGCTGTCAGAAAGATAAAGCATCTGCTTCAACTGTGTAGTGCAAAAAGTGAACTAGGTAAGTTCTGCAGACAAAGTAATAATAGCAAATGTTCTTGAAAGATACGACTGACATTTTTATGAGGTAAGTCCAGAGTCTAATTTTACTACCGCTCTGGAGCGTGTTAAGTTTTATGGGCTACCAAAGCGTTTTGACACGGATCTCTTGACCTTGAGAGAATAAAAGTAGTTCATCAGGTGAAACATTTTCTTTTGAAGTCTTATCTTCACCTGGTTGATAAGGCTGTAATTAATAGTTATGATCAGATAGAATAATCAGCCTTTTAATGTTTCCACTGCTGGGTCACAAGCCTCCACTCTAGGAGAGGGAATGGGCCGTGTTCCACCACGCAGACCCAGTGCAGGTTGGTGAATGTCACATGTCTTTGAATTTTTGGTTCTAGGACATGCCGGTTTACTCACGATGTTTTCACGATGATGATCAGATACTAGTATTAAATTGCATCCATTTAGCGCGGAAATTGACCCTAGTACTGTCTATAATTTCGAAGGTAAATCTATGATAATATGTGGTTTTGGTCTACTATGAGACTTAAATTTAGTGTATGGTACTTAGTGTGATTCCAGGACAAGTTTTAAAGGAGGACACGCTCGGATGTCAACACTATGTGGATTGCCCGAAGGACATGATGGAATATACGGTGAAGGTCTGCCCTGCTTGAGCGGAGCAACGTCGCGTCTTCGTCGAGGCGATCGGCCGTGGCGACTTCTCGCTTCCGGCCCTAGTTCAATCCCGGCCCTAGTTCAATCCTTGGTCTGGCGTGAGAGGGTATGGGAATTGGTGACCTCCTTTTGCAAAGTATTGCTAGCGAAGGAGGAGGCAGGCCACTTGAAGTAGAGGCAAACCTTACGTCCAAGTCGCTACAACTATTATAGGTGATTTCCAGCCACTGTAGGCGCAGGCCTGCAGACGGCGAGCGTTGGATGATAAATAATATTTATTTTGTAAGTAGGTTAAACATAACACTTTTACACGTCCAACATTTTTGATAATTTTAAGCTAGATGGAGCCGGTGTTTCCTAGCCGACTACCGTCAGAAGAAACACCAAAACAAACTCAGAGGTCAAAGTCTCTTTTAAAGTCCATACAATTTGTCAAATCATATGAGAACCATTGTAGGTTAATATCTGAAATCCGTGTGGCATTTTCCTCAAAAGGCCACCCTTTTGAGGAAAATGCCAAACAGATTTGAGTGGACCTGTCCAGACAATGCGAGCATTTGTCAGTTACCGTGTAGCTGAAACTTGGAACTTTAAGGAGCTCAACGATTTGACGAACAATACCAAAAGTAAGGACATTTAGGTAGGCCGCATAAATAACTCAAACTGCCAGACTAACTGAATAAGATGGTGGATAACAACCAGGCCGACAGTGCGTTGAGTTCCACGCGTGCCACAAAGAGGTGTCAATCAATCATTTATTTCTTTGCAAACATGAGTAAAGTACAAAGGTGTTTTTGTATTTAAGTTCTCCATACTTCACCGTCACATGAACATGCAAAGGTTAACAATTTTAAATAAAGAATAAAAAATAAGTGGCAGATCGTTGGAATTATAAAAAAAAATGTTAGCGTACAAAAAATGTCAATGACATTTTAAGCAGCTAAAATGAAAATCAGACAGAGAGAGGATCACAATGATTATTTCACTCACAGAGTGAATATAAGCTTTCATCATTAAAAACGTTAGTAGCGCCCTTTTACATTTTATCGTAATAATTTATTTATTTCACCAATACACTACAACATCTATATATCTATCTATAATATAAAAATGAATCGCAAAATGTGTTGGTAAGCGCATAACTCAACAACGCCTGGACCAATTTGACCAATTCTTTTTTTTAAATGTTCGTTGAAGTTCAAGGATGGTTTTTACGGCGAGAAAAATTCGAATAATTGCCGGAAAAACCCTAAAAACAGCCCTTTTCTTTTTCCCATACAAACGTTTTTTAACTAAAACGTAGAGTCAATTTGAGCTTTATTGCTATTGTATATAGTTCAAATTAAATTACAAGCACTCACTGTTGTTTAAACAATGTAGGTATGTTCCTAACGTCAAAGAGTCAATTTGCACTTTATTACCGCTATACA
The DNA here is from genome assembly GCA_905332915.2 of Hecatera dysodea. NCBI lineage: Eukaryota > Metazoa > Arthropoda > Insecta > Lepidoptera > Noctuidae > Hecatera > Hecatera dysodea. The sequence goes on along the minus strand of HG995310.1, from coordinate 12,072,789 downwards.
AAGTTCAAATTGAATCATATCCATCAAAACAGTGTGCGTGTGTGTGTTGGAGCACAGAATACATCGTTGGAGGATTTAATGTCGCGGATTTGACTACAAGCCATATTAAATTTAAAAAAAATTGAAACAACAACAAACTGTCAATGTCGATGTGCCGGTGTACAAGTGTTGTTTTTCTTGGATTTTCGGTTACCTACTCTACTGTTTCGTGCAGAGTGTTTAGTTAGGAGAGATTAACATTCATCAGGTTGATTCAGACCAAACTCCGATCTGAAGAGTATATTCACCTTCGATATGCGATTAATGCTGATGGAAATGCACAGAATGTTGGTCGGATGACTATTCTTCCAGCAACATACATCGGAAGCCCTTGACATATGCACGAATATGCTCAAGATGCCAGGTCGTATGTTCTGTATTTTCTTTTCCTATTCATGAGACACCCTTCTGATATTCACTTAGCTGTGCATTTAGAAAATGGACAAAGAGTGTATTTTACAGCACAGATCGCAGTACAAAGAGCTGCTCGGCCACCATCTACTACATTAACCAGTTTTTCTGAGACATGTCAAAACGATAATTTTGAACAAACATTGTTATATTCTGATTAGGCAATGTACGCTGCCCAACATCATTCCAACATTTACGAACTGTTGATGGTGAATCGTGTGGATCTTACAGAGAAGCCTGTCAATGTTTGCAATTGCTGGAAAATGACGCTCATTGGGATCAAACTCTCAATGATGCTGTAGAATCATCACACGTTCATCAAATACGAACATTGTTTTCTATAATCATATCTACATGCTTACCATCAAACCCAATTGATTTGTGGATCAAGTACAAAGATTATATGTGTGATGATATTTTGTATCAAATACGAAATAGAATGGGAAATCCAAATATACAAATCAGTGAATAAATTTACAATGAAGCATTGATTTCAATTGAGGACATGTGCTTGATGATGTCAAACAAACTATCAACTCAATTAGGCCTGGCCGCGCCCAATCGTCCAATGCATGATGCTTTTAACCAAGAGTTGAATCGAGAAAAACTGTATGATCTCAACACTTGGAAAGAATTAATTCAAACAAATCTCCCACTGTTGAATGAATAACTGACAGAAGTATGTATTTGATACTCTTATGAAAGTAACAAAAATGATGAAACTGGAGGGATTTACTTCTTAGATGCACCTGGTGGTACAGGAAAAACTTTTTTGATTTCATTAATATTAGCAACAATTCGCTCACAGAATAAAATTGCACTCGCTTCGTCGGGAATCGTAGCAACTTTGCTTGAAGGTGGTCGTACAGCCCATTTAGTACTAAAATTGCCATTACATATGCAAAGCAGTGAAACTCCCACCTGCAACATTTCGAAGAATGCAGCAATGTAAATTGATTATTTGGGATGAATGCACGATGGCACATAAAAAATCTTAAAACTTTAAAAGATCTACGGAACAATCATAACCATTTTGGTGGTGCAATGATTTTATTACCAGGAGATTTTCGTCAAACATTGCCAGTGATTCCACGATCAACACCAGCTGATGAACTCAATGCTGTTCATTTAAGCAAGAATACGCGTGTCGAGTTGCAAAATGACCAATCTGGAAACATATTCTCTAAACAACTCATTGACATTGGTAGTGGCAAATTTCCTATAGACATGTTGACTGGCTGCATTAACTTTCCTTAATTTTTTTGTCAGATAACTCGATCAAAAGATAAACTTACTCAGAATGGGTTTCCAGATGTTTCTCAAAATTACAGAAACCATGATTGGTTGAGCGAACGAGCTATATTGGCTGCAAATAACATAGATGTAAATGAATTAAATTTCAAAATTCAAGAATAAATTACAGGCGAATCGAGGATATATAAATCAGTTGATTCGGCTACTAACCAAGATGATGTAGTCAACTATCCACCGGAATTTTTAAACTCGCTGGATTTGTCAGGATTGCCACCTCACAATCTTCAATTAAAGGTTGGATCGGTAGTTATAATGTTGCGAAATATCAACCAACCGCGTCTTTGCAACGGCACACGGTAAGTGATAAAAAAAATACTAAACAACGTGATAGAAGCAACTATACTGAAAGGAAAGTTTAAAGGAGAAGACCATCATACCGCGCATCCCAATGAATCCGACTGATGTGCCGTTTGACTTTAAACGACTATAGTTTCCAGTTCGGCTTGCTTTTGCTATGACCATAAACAAGCCCCAGGGGCAATCATTAAATGTTTGTGGTATTAATCTGGAAAACCCATGTTTCTCATATGGTCAATTGTATGTGGCCTGTTCACGTGTTGGAAAACCATTAGATTTGTTTGTCTATGCGCCAGGTAATCAAACAAAAAACATCATATATCACAAAGCACTACAATGAAAATAAAACTGATTTTTGTTAATAATTATGATTCACATGATTAACAATAAAGCGATTACTTACTTTTAAATGCTTATATATGTTTTATTTAATTATTTCTTATTCACAACGCCCTATCACCAGGGTGACGGTTCTGTTCAGGAGATTTTTTTGCCCCGTCTATATAATATGTAGGAACAAAAAACTGTCACATTACAAATCTTTTTGACAGGACGAAGTCTGTCGGGTCCGCTAGTACCTTAATAAATACGTCTAATAAGTAACCCGAGATAGGGCCATCTAATGAATTAGATACCTATTTGAAGCAGCTGGACTGCGGAGCGTGGTGTTCTGGGTTCGGTTGCTTTTTTTATGGATGGGAAATCATTAAATGGCTATTTCCACTCTGGGCGGAGCGGGACGGAGTGTTAGACTCTTACTAACTAAAACCCGCCCGTGATCCTCCTTTTCCCCTTTGCGTTCCAGGCCGCGGTGACCCTTTCGTAAAAATTCCACAACATTAGTTAACTAACACTTTTTGACAGACCAAGGAATCGATTCCTTGGTCTGTCAAAAAGTGTTAGTTAGGATCTAGGAATTTCTTAGTTGCAACCCAGTATCAAAAACTAGGATGTGTGTGAACCTTGTACCTCAAAAAGCACGCAAAACTGTTGGTTTTCGCCAGATTTCACCGTGATTGTCACCCTATGGAAGTAAGCGAACAGCTCCTGATGCGTCCCCGCGTCGAGCGGCTTGCGTTATTTTATATATTGCATATTTGTAGGTACTATAGAAACAAAAATATCTGGAAAATGTAGCAAACATAAAAAAGCAACATTATTTTACAAGATTTATTAACATACTCCGAAACATTATTTATCAAGTTAAGTATGTATGTATTTATATATTTTATTTACCTACGTCCATGTGTCACTGCAGGGTGCGAACTGAAAACCAGCGCTGGGTGTCTGACGCCCAGCAAATGCTGAGATGGTAACCCTTTCGGCATGGGCACGCTCAGCACAATTTTAATCTTTATCATTTTTTTTTTACTTTGTTGCTGTTGTGTTGTGTATGTGTCGAATAAATGTTTTCTATTCTATTCTTTTCTTTATACTATATCATTTCCTGCTTACATAGCTACGTCCATTGTCCATCATTTCTTTGGACCTACTCAAATAGCCATGCATATCAATTACCTCTCAAAACGTATACAAGACTGATTACTTCACTGTGTCTAGAAGCGAAAGATACTAGATTTTAAGAGTTTTAATAAATCACAAGCGTCTAAACTTATAAAAATCAAGGTTAAATAAAATACAGTGTGCCTTTCTGTCCGGAGATAGGGGCGGGAAATTGCCGGGTTTCAAAGCCCTTTCTATTTTATACGTAGTTTGTAAGAGAACCCTGGGATGGAAGAAGTTAGCCGTTGAAATGGATGAGGTATTATTAGTATACCAAGGCGAATTATTTTCCAGTACAAAATAACGATGAACCATGAAAATAATGGTTTTCACTCAATCGGCTAAACGGATCTGGATGAAATTTATAAAGAAATGGTGGATTATTGTCTGAAATAGCACATATGTAGATACTTTTATCTTGCGAGTATGCCTTTAGTAGGCTTGTTAAGTGATGACCTGAAACACGGGTTTTATAAACCTAGCTCAGGAAAGTCGCTAATTATACATAATTGTAGGTTTAAAATATTTTTCTATAAGTACTGAAATATTGATAATTTAGTTATACACATAGTTATTTGTTGGATGCAAGCACGCTTCGCATCGTTTACTATCAGTAACAACTAGTACCTATTACCTATATAAAATAAAAAATCAAACTAAAATAATTTACTGCAATTAACATTCAACGACGTAGCTATGACGCGTCTTTTGTTCTAGCGGCCAGCGGGCACTTTTTTTTTTCTGGATGGGAAATCGTCAAATGACTTCTCCCGCTCTGGGCGGAGTGGAAGGGTGTGTCAGACTCTTACTGACTAAAACCCACCCGTGATCCTTCTTGTGCCCTTTGCGTTCCAGGGCCGCGGTGACTCTTTCGAACAAATTCCGCAACCCTAGCAGGCACTGCCCTATGGGGCCCCGTCTACGTTGCTGACGGCTCTTTGAGGCGTGGAACACGACGCGCCGTCGACTCGGGCCTGGTTGCTATCGAACGGCGAGCCACCCAAAGCTCGCCATCCGCAGGCGGCCAGCGGGCCCTGCTATGCCACGCGAACCGGTTGCGCGAGCGGGACGGCACTATCGTCGCGTTGTGCTCGCACAAGCGTGGTACGACGACATGGGCCACGCATATCGAGTATATTCACTGGATTGATCGCAACCATTGCATTTTGAAACCTAGCTTCGCCTATTCTATGTAATTTATCTATCTTAAATGCCACCTCCAACAAAATCAAAACTTCATCACATCCCAGTCACATTTTTTCAAGCGTGGCAGTCTCGCGGGATCTAATATTTTCACTTAGGCCAAACCTCGGGCCTCGATTCGACAAGTTTACGATGCCTGATAAAACTACCTACTAGCACCACTCATATAGTTCGAGAATAAATCCCTTTGTATAGTGTACGGTCGGGAAAGATCTTATCGGCGTATTGGGGCACTGGTGTCGATTTGCTTCGACCAGTGTGTAATTTTGTTATTGGTATTTTTATGGACTTGCTCAGAAGTTTCGCTTCGTAAAGGATAAAAAAAAAATGTGTCAATTTTCCAGACTTCACTCACTTTCTGAGTCTCTCTAGGCTTATTAATAAACATACATAAGTATTTTGCGGACCAAGTTATAAATTGGAGCATTTTTCATAGGGTCATTAACCAAGATAGCTAGTGTTTTTTTCCTGCGATCTCTTTACAGTGTTTTTCTTATAAACTTCCACTCTTTGTTGTTTTCAACTTGTTCTGCAGTTTTTGACGAAAACTTTTTGTCTGTAACACCCATTGACGAACTCATGCGACTCTCTGTTGTGAAAAAATGTTTGTCTGCTGAATGAAAATGTTAGCCTGGCAATATCAAATAAACTTGAAAATTAAAATAATATATCTAGTTTTAATTTCCGCGAATATTAGTGGGTTACCGGTATGCACCTCCCTCCCGCCCGCTACCAGTATATTATGCACATGCAAGATTACAAGGCAAATGCAAGGATTTTATGGATATGCAGGAAGGCAAAGCAAAACCCAACACCAATACCGACACGTGTTTCGCCTCTCCACGAGGCATCCTCAGGGGACGTGTTGACTCGCTGAACGTTGAGTTGCGACAACTCAACAACAACAACAACGCAACTAACTTTACAATATCAAAAACAATATCAAATAACTTTGTCTAGATCACCTTTCCATTTTAGCCGTTTTATATTTGCTAGTATCTAAATTTTCTTTCTTTCCCTTTTAAAATACTACTAATAGAAACTAGGTAGTAATATGTAGGGCTAACGTGATACTTGTAAGGGTAGGTACTACTAAGGTGGGGGGGGAATCAACTAACTAACACAACTAACTTTTTTGTTTAAAAGTCGGTTGTTTTTCTTTTGTAAAAAGTTTTTTTGTTAGATAGAGTGATTTAAGAGGAAGGTTTATATAATACACGCATAATATAGTAGAAAAAAACATTAGTAACTACAATGCAGCCGTGCGAAGCTGGGGCGGGTCGCTAGTCATAAATAAGAATTTGGTTTGTGAGTCACTACCACGAGATCAGAACAAGAAAATTATGATACGGCGGCGATTGTAAGACCAATCAAACTGATATCTTCTAGTTCAAATGGAGACGACAAAAAAGACCTTTAAAAGTTTGTTATCTCTAGGTACTTTTCAAAATGTGTTCATGCATCTTAGTAAAAATACATGTTCACGCCGTTTGGGGTTGAAACTCTTGGACCGTGGGATCCGAGTGTTCATGCGGTATTTAAAGAACTCGCTAAACGTAAGACTTCACGTTACCAAAGAGCTGAAATTTACTTTGGACAGAAGATAAGTATTGCCAAACAACGTGGCAATGCCGCCAGTCTTTTGGGTTCACTGCCAGTCGATAGCGATGCGGACGAATGACCTTATCGTAGTTTTGGTCAGGGAAACGCCTTAACTGATGCAGGTGAATGCCGGCAAAAAATGTCCAAAAAAAAAAACAAAAGCTTTTATTGGTTTGATAGTTAGCAGCTTAAGCGATAGGTTGAGTAAATTTTAACTGAAAAAGAGAACAATAACCCTACCCAATTAATCCTCACAAATAACGATTTAATACGCGAAGAGGCGCGTTTGTAATATTTCAATGGGGTTTTAATTTCGCCCCTTGTCCGTCCCATTCAGCCTTCATGACCATTGTTCCGTTCTTGCCATTTCAACCCGCGGTCCAATTTCATTATTCCGTCAGGTATATTATTGTTTAAATAACTGCGACTTTTATGTGTTCTTTGATTTTGAATGCCTGGCTATGTACCGTTTTTGGATCTGTTTGAATTGGAAGCTCTTTGGTTGGTTAAAGTTTGCTGGTATATTTTAATCAAAACTGTTCAATTACTTATTAATAATTACTTATTATTATTGTTCAATTATTACTTTATCTTATGTTATTTTTTCTCTCTAAAGTTTTTCCATTTTCAGGCATCATAATCTGCTTAGCCTTTTCCCAACTATATTGGGGTCGGCTCCTAGACATGCCGGATTCAGCTGAATACCAGTATTGTACGCGGAGCGCCTGCCTTTCAGACCTCCACAACCCATTAACTGGGGAACACGGTACTTCTTCTTTTCCATTTTCAGGCATGTTAAACAAATAAACAAACTTAACAATACTAACCTACTTATTTAAGCACCATTGTTACTACCACCAAAAAACTAACAAAATTATGGACCCTTTATGGAGAAATTGAGAAGAGATGTACTGATTGACTATGGTCCATGGTTAATTTTGATGATAAGCCAACATTTGAAGACACGGTTGGCGCAGTGGTTGAGCGATTGTCTGCTGCGCTGCGTGGCGCGGGTTCGATTCCCGCGAAAAATATTTGTATGGCCTACAGATAGTTGTTCCGGGTCTGTCTGTTTGTGTGTGTGAATTTATATGTTTGTAAACGCACCCACGATACAGGAGAAATTCCTAGTGTGGGGCAACTCTTTATTGAAAAAAATACTACTATACTACTTTTTTTTACTATCTTAACATATAAAGATTTATGTGTTCCACATATAAGCCGTTGGTTCTTTCTCTCATTTTTAGATCTTTGACAGTCGTTACGGGTAGACTGAAGCCGGGAATTTTGGCATCAGTCTTGCCTGAGGAGTCTTGGAACCTTGTTACTGGGTTGTGGCAGTCAATGAATGTGAAATGCTGGTGCTGGTGCTCAACAAGTTGGAAAGAGGCTGGGCAGAATGATTGATTGAGGGACCAGACCGATATGTTATGTTAATTTGTTATGCTCGCTCTTTTGTAGACAAACACTATAATTATTTCAGCAGAATGACATCCATTGCTGGATATTGGTGTGACCCTAGAGGCACCACAGTAACCGGTCCTGTGCTTGTCGTATCCAGCTGTCATCATCTGCCTAGGCTTTTCCAAAATAAATTGGGGTCAGCTTCCAGTCCAACCGGATTCAGATTTTATGTGGAGTGGCTACTTACTAGACTTCCACAACGCATTAATCAGCAATAACAGGTAAAAATAGGTACCGTTATTTTGAAACAAAAATTTAAGAGCAGTTTTCCGTAGGTAGATCCGTAGCTAAAACACTACCATAAAACATGTTTGTATGTCTTAATAACTTTCTAGCCCTAACATTTGTCATTGTCTAGAAATATTTCATATTCCGTCTCAAAGCATGAACAAGTAAATCATATTTCATCTTCTTTCTTGTAGTAGAAGAAAAATGCGTGAAATTAGATTCTGTTGATTTGTAAAATGTGTAAATATTTTATGTGCTAACGGTAAAATAAAATAAACTAGTATTTTTTGTGTTCGTTGTCTTAAAATGATGTAGGCGCAACTAAAGAATTGGTCTTGATACAAAGAGATTTACGTAGTTGTGTTTAGAACGGATCAGAGGGATGTCAACAATTTTACGTTACATTATCAGTACCCCGCCAAAAAGTGAAAAAGACAATCGATCAAGATTCTCTCTCACGTATCTGCCTATATTTCTGGAGTAAAAAATTTTACCCCAGAATGCAAAAATTCAGCAAATTTAAAATCAAAAAGCATATTTAAAATGGTAGATTTAAATCTTCGTTTTCATTCGTTCTAAATCGTATCGTCGATTTAAATCCACGATTTTCTATTTATTTTACAGATGTACGATGATTGAATTACAGCTTGAGTTACTGTTAGACATGGTCACGCGCACTGAATCTACTTGTTCTACTACTTGATAATTCATGGTGCTAAATAAAAAACCTGGGTATCCAAGATAGGTATAATTCTGAACTTGAACTACAGAGCAGAACTGAACTGAAAATCATGCAATTACCACGGTTGTTAAAGCCCGCAAAATCTTAACAGCGAGATTTAGAAAGATGACATATTTGCACAACGCCATCTGTTGATCGAATTATGAATTAATTACTTATTTGATATTAGAACTTGAACAGTTACACTTTATTATTCAAAGAAATATACTTAAATCGTCCAGACATAAAAAAACTGAAAAGCAAAAAAAAAAACCTTTTTTATTTAACCTTCAGAACTTATCTTAAACTAACATAAGTATACCGAAGTAATTTTGAGCCAGTGCCAAACAATCAATGAACAAAGTACGTTAAATTATCTTTAATTTAAAGGAATAACTATTTTTTCATAATACACTATATTTATTCTTTGTTTATGTATTTTTCTGGATTGCAAATCATCAAATGACTTCTCCCACTCTGGGGGGACCGGAAGGGAGTGTCTCTTACTGACTAAAACCCACCCGTGTTCCCCCTTTGCGTTTCAGGGCCGTGTTGAATCTCTCGAACAAACCCTAGCAGGCACTGACCGGGTATTTTCCCATCCTTAGGATAGGATTTTTCCAAATTTATATAGGTCTAATTTCACTAACGCGGATTTTACAGTTTTTTTTTAATGGATAGGTTAAAATAAAAAATTAAAATTCGCGTTGACCTGAGAACCTCCTCGTTTTTTCGGTCGGTTAATAACAAACCATGCATATCCTCTTCAACTTGCATCGGTACACACACATTTTTCTAATATTCAAAAAGCTAGAAATTCCCTCGGTTCCCATAAAAGGTAAATATCGTTTGACAGAAGAAGCGAGTGTTCCCTTAAACAAACGCTTTCAAAAACACTTTGTGGAACTCGACGCGATCTTGCTATCCTTTAAATATATGTAAAACAATACCGGTTTCACATTCATGGATATAAACAGGTTTTTCGAAGGGATCAGAATGAAAATCAAACTTTGAGTTATGTGGCCCGGTACTTTATACTCATGTTATTTGTCTTGATTAGTAAACACTGCAACTGGAGATTAATTAATCCGGGCCACATATAATAAACTAACATGCTAGTTTATTTTCCTGGTTTCAGTGGTCTTGGTTGTAAAATTTAGATGATAGATGCATAATTACGATATATATAGAACCGCAATCATTATTTTTTAGTGTCTATTAACTGAAAAAAAAAACATCTATTTTTGCAGCCGTTCTGTCGGATAAACTATTTATTAGAAGTTTGAAATAATGTTTAATTTGGATGGCATAGTCATAAAAGTCAATTTAAAAAAGTAAAACAATTCTGTCAAAAAACGAAATGGGCCTGTTTGAAGGATAAGTCGCTAAGCCTATGCTTCTCGTATTTAGGTTATTGTCATCGTTAACTTTTCCAATCCATAACAAAGGGTGATTTCCCTAAAGTATTAATTTATTTATCACTGCTATTATGAAACTCTTCTGTATGAAAGTTTCACCTTCTGAAGTATTTTACCTATTCAGTCAGACTTCCTTCATATCACAACGATGTAATTAAAGTTTAATATTAAACGTTAAAAAGTCCAAAAACATATTAAAAAAATATGTAATGCCAACGTCAGATTCTTTTTAATAAAATCAGGGAGAACTCTATTAAAAGCGAGCACTTAACTATTAGGCGACACTTTGTGCTAAGTAAATGAAAGTTCCTCTTATTTTGTTATTAAGAGGCTCCTCGTTTTTCTCCCTCACTGATTGCTTGAGCTTGAACTAGAGAATTTTGTAGATGTTGCATTAAAAATAATGTTCTTACAGCTTTTCTCGTGTCTGGAGTTTGCTACGTGATCATATCGCGGGGGTTTGGTGCTGGTACGTACAACGAATAGTAACTGTAATACAATGTTGGTAGTGCAATCTTTGTACTGAACATGTTTTGCAGTGGAAAATCCGAGTAATAACGTAGTTTTGATTTTAATTTTGACAACGGGGTTAAATGGTTTCGTATCCAAAGATTAAGAATATTTAGCTAATTGTATGCAGAAGTTGAAAATTTGCTAAACTTGATTTTAGGCTGAAAACCTAACTTTTTTAAATCTAAAATTCTCAATTCAAAAACCAGCAAAGGTAGAATTGTTAAGCTTCTTCAAATAATTTCTCGATGCTCCACCAAGTCTTACGGGCAAACTACAATGGTGATACCGAGCGTGTCCTTCCACGAAATCCGAAACAGGTAGTACAACCTCCTAATACAACCGTGTCCTGAAGGAACTGCTCCAGGCGAAAGGTGAAAAAACCGTCGCGTCTCTAGCCATTCCTCAAAGACCCCTCTTTACTTATCGCTTTGATAGTGGTGTTACCTAGAATTGTTAACTAACTGCGACATTGATTTTAAAAGTAAAAATAGACATTAATCTTTAGGATGTCATGACGTGCTCGACTACACATTCTTAATAGGGTATTTTACTGTAAAAATCTAATTAGTCCGTCTGATAGATTTACAAAAAATATTCGACACGTATTTTTTCTTTTTTCACGTAAACAAAAAATGAAGACGGTACAGTGCGTTGAAAACTCACGTGACGTCACTACGTTGCTACAATTTTTACCAGCGACGTGACGTCACGTGAGTTTTCAACGCACTGTATCGTCTTCATTTTTTGTTGACGTGAAAAAAGAAAAAATACGTGTCGAATATTTTTTGTAAATCTATCAGCCGGACTAATTAGATTTTTACAGTGAAATACCCTATTGTTCCTTTGTATCTGCGATCTCATTCGCATCAAAGTTAATCGCAAAACTGTCACAAACACCTATATTTTCCAACAAAATTTGGACACATTATTGACATTGAATGTCGCTGAGATAATATTGCGACTTGAATTTGAGACCTATTTAGGTACGAGAATTGAACCTCAATGTCTAATTTTCCAATAATGATATGTTCCTCTTACGACCCAATTCTTTTTTCCGTTCGCTAGTCACAACGTCTTATTTGCTCAATGCTTTGTCAGTGGACAAAGCAACGTACTTTTTTGTATCTTTGCCTCGGTGTCTTTCCTTTGGGGTTCTGTTACAAAAAGGATTTAATACCACTTCCATTACTACACGGATTTTTTATTTGGTTGAACTGAGAATATTTGGTAAATGGAATAATGGGTTTTGTCTTGTCTTTTTTTGTTCAACATGGGTATGTTACCTAACCTTATACTAGTAGCTGAAATTATAAAAGAAAAAAACATCGTTTCGTCTTCCAGGAGTCTTTATTCTAATCTGTTTGTAGTTGGAGTACCTTTACTTCTACGAATCTCTACTTGCCTCTAGCTTTTAGTCATTATAATCATTATTTTTGGCTGCCTCGTTGGTCTAGTACTCGCAAGCGTTACTGATGAGTATGGTGACACGTTTCTCGGATCAGGTAAAGTATTATCGGGTTCTTTCAATGGTTTTTATTTCAGTAGCACTCTGAAGTCATCTCGATGTATACTCATCTGCATTGCAATATGTTTGCCCCTTTTGGTTTTGAGGTTACATGGGTCGTGGATTATATAGAGCTTATAGAAAATCTGCTTTTGGGTGCCCACGTTCACCTCTATCTAACTCTTCAGGGTATATGGACATGATGTTCTGAATTTCGGTACCATCATTCACACAAGCCATCGACGAATAAGTCCATCTTACACACACAGTCTCTAAACAATACTTATCATTGTCCACTTCAGAATGATGCTTACTCTGCTAAGCCCTGTATTTATGAATTAGCCTTATGTACAGTAGTGCTAGTGATAAATGGTCGTAGATAATATAATATCTTCAAACATCATAATTTGTTAAACCTACATTTATATTATGTTCAGTTAGAAGTTGTCTCTCCTAGTCTCCTTTGAACTCTAGTCTCTCCTTACTATCTCAACTCATTAATTGTACGCTCAGTCATCAAACCTAGGTAAAGTTTCCTCATTGTACACACAAATCATGAACCGGTGGGCACTGGAGTACTGACTCTGCCGAAATAGCTTCGCTTTGTGGAATACTGATGCTAAATGTATAATGTGTATAATTCAGAGGGTTTGAGCGATTTCCTAAAATGCTTAAAGATTCGTGTTTTAATCAGTAGTTCAAAAAATAGTGTACGGTTAAGTTGGATTGTATCTGATTAGCTGAGGGCTAAAATAATCTCCGAGTGATGCCCATTTTTTTGCTAACACAGCTAATATTCTTGTCAGAATGTTTCAGTAGACATTTCGACTGATGGGAGCCATTGCTCTGTATGCTGCTTAATTTTACTGTTATTATTTGCAAGTAAATAATAATTAGACATGTGCCGACTAGCCAAGCTAGTCGGTAAAGCTATCCGACCACGATCGTAGTCGATGACAAGTCGGCGATTATTCTGCAAAGAACGTGAATTACATTAAATAAAACTCCACGCTACTCTCACTTTTCAAATCATTTTCCAGCAGGACTTTTCATCATTGTACATTTCTAGATATTTTTGCAAGGTTTTCAGATGAGACACCCAAGGGCAACTTGATCATATAATCTTGCTAGCCTCTTCAAATGGCTTCAGCAATTCATTACCTTTTCCGAGTATTTTCCACTCTAAAGTAAATAAATTTTCAAAATTTACACGGGTGCCGGCGGCGGTTGCGACTTGCGCGAATTAGCTGTAAGTGAAGCGTAGACCGTGATAAGCTTGGCCGTCTAATCGGCCTACTAGTCGGCTTCATTACAATCGACTAATCAGCTAGTCGTCCAAATTCATAATCGGCATCTTTAATAATAATTGTCATGAACACTACGAGTTTTGGAGTTCCATAATACGACCTTTTCGTTTAATTACAAAAAGAGACAATTTTTTCCATAATATCAAAAAACAAAAAACTGGTGATGACTTGAATATTTTTTTTACTATAATTGATAGGTTCTCATTTGACAACTATATACTTAATGTGTCAGTAGGTGATGATGTAATCGCTTGTCTAGAAGTAACCTAATAAATGTTAGCTTGTAGACCCTAGGATACAGCTATGAGGAAACACAAACACTGGCACGAGATTCCATTAATTACCTGTAGGCAATAAAGCGTTTTAGTTTAGACTTTCTTAAACCCATCTCGCTTCATTTTCTCAACTTGAGCCACGCATCAAGGCTTAGTATACACATTATGTATTTAAAGTTAAACATCAATTTCTATTCAATTCGGCCTCCATCGGTTGTTATGACTACAGATGAATATACATAAATTGACGAAACTTAAATGGAATCCTAAAATTAAAGGATGCTGGTTAATTTATTATTAGAGTTTATGATATACGTGTAGCTAGGTGGATAAGCTTTTTTTGTGGATGGGAAATCATCATATGATCTTCTGCTCTGGGTGGAGCAGAAGGGAGTGTCTGACTCTTACTGACTAAAACCCACCCGTGTTCTTCCTAATGCCCTTTGCATTCCAGGGCCTTGGTAACCCTTTCGAACAAAATTCCACAACACTGGCGGAGGTGGATAAGCCTCTAAATAAGTCTGTCTGGTGTCTCGTTTTGTGGCTTATCCTTTAATTTAGTCCCACGTTTCAGTGTCTTGATGCTATAAGTCACGTTTTAATACTTGCCCGAATCAGTAACCTAGGCATTCAATAGAGAACCCCGCTTAGCCTTGAAGACTGGCAAATAAATAAAATTGTTAAATGTGACGTGAAATTGCGGCTTTTTATTATTAGAAAATTCTATTCGAAGGATTAATTCAAGCAAATTTATCATTACTTCCAGTGCTAGACAGAAGCCGCCCTTCCCGTTCCTTCGCATCTAGCTTATTTCAGAGGCCTTCACCAGATTAGTTGTTCACCTTCTGAGAGGTCGTTAATCTTTCCGGTACATCTTTTTTTTTTCGATGGGTAATCATCAAATGACTTCTCCCGCTCTGGGCGGAGCGGAAGGGAGTGTCATACTCTTACTGACTAAAACCTACCCGTGATCCTTCTTGTGCCCTTTGCGTTCCAAGGCCGCGGTGACTCTTTCGAACAAATTCCGCAACCCTAGCAGGCACTGACCCTATGGGGCCCCTTCTTCTTTGCTGACGGCTCTTTGAGAAAGTTACAGAAGTAAAGTTACAGTAGTTAGTATAGTAGTAGCAGTGTTTTTTTTTAGTTAGTTTTCGGTATACACAGAACATGCTGAAAGATCCTGAAGTGGCAAATTATAAAACGATAATATTATAAGCAAACAGCCCACCTCCCCAAATTTAACAACCAATAATTTTATAAACCTAAAAACTGTAATCAAAGCAACAGGTGAGTGAAGGCAAGTCTCTCAAAGGCTCACTAAAGAGAATTTGTTGAACGTTTTAATCCTCCGATACTTCAGTTCTTCAGTCAAGTTTGACCGCGCCTCCCACTCCGGGCCTTAATTAACGAAGTTTTCGACGATAACGGGCTATTTTCTAAATGGATGGTTGTTTTCTTAAATAATTATTATTATTATTCCAGAGTTTTTAGAGGGAACACAACTTTTTTTACAGATATTAGCAAAAAAAATATCGTGGAAATTGAGTGAGTGGTTTTAATGATGCTTAATATAATATAACTAATTATAAAAAAATATACAGTTTGGAAAGTATAATAGATACCCATATTATTGCTGTTTAGTCCAGCATTGTACATCGATTGATAATTATTAGGTGGTCATGTTACCCAGTAGCTGGTTTATGGAGTTTTGATAGGCTAGGCAGTAGATTCATTTAAATTACTGGTATATAAACAATTGCACCTTAGACTGGTAGGTGACACCAAAATCGTTTTGAAGAGGAATGCGAGATAAAATTATACGTAACAGAAACATAGACAATGACTAACTAGGCTTTCCAATTTTTTCCAAACTAGACAAGAAATTTTGGGAACTGGACTTTTGATTTGTAATTTGTCGAGGTCAATCCTTAGATGAATGGCCATTAATATACATATTGGTACTCATTCGTGTAAAGCCAACCCCACAATTTGGCGAAGGCCTGACCACTAAGAACATAACTGGGAATACTAGATGCACAATTTACAACCTAGTCATTCCTTTGAACAATTCAATTCTAATCTGATTGTTATGAGTTCAAACCTCCCCAAAAGTCTTCCAATGTAAATTCTATTACGCCATTGTCCAAAACAGAACGACCGCTGTACAATAGTTGCTAGTTCGAAACTGCACCACGGTGCGGCACAAAGTTAGTCGCGTGCACAAGACACAGTTTAAATGTGTTTGTGTTGCGTCACAGATTGGCTGTTGTTTGAGATCGAAGTTTTAGTCTGTGGTTCAATAATAATATACGGGTCAATCTCGTCGGTGACGGTCGGGACGATTAGATTGTGTGCGTGTGTTGCTCATGCTAGTGTTGACAGACGACCTGAGCCCATCATTTAACATTTTGTGTACTGACCCCCTTTTAATTTAACTTTTGCGTTGATATGTAAGTATTAAGTAATATGCCAGAAGTTAGATTACACCTCGACATTCAAAAGTATCTCAAGATCTTTAGTACGTTTAAAGGGAAGAAAAATATGTAAGTCCTTATCTAGGTGATGGTGCATAGGTCCTTTTAATCCTGATCCGAAGAAACCTCCGCTTCCTCGGTGCTTCGGAAAGCAAAATAATTGTAACGAGTAGTCAGAAACTAAAATTCAAGTCAAGTCTTCTATTACAATAGTGTCAGAAGGGTCTATCACTGATTTCATAATGGTTGATTTTGACAAGTTTAGTAATCTACTAATATAAAAGCGTCATTATAACTTTCCAATGGTCAACCACTGACACTCCATTGAAAGAAATGGCATTGAATTGTAATCTCGTACATACTGACAAATGTATATAAAAAGCCGTTTGAAAACTTAATGTTCTTTAGTAGAAGCTTTTCGAAAATCATTCTACCAACGGGTTTTATAATAATGGCAATACGAAAATGTCATTCGACCACGATTCTATTACGAGACCATTGACCGACCAATGATCGACCATTATGAATTTAGCAGATTACGAACTTTTAGCAAAGTGACAATGGGATCGTGTTGTAATGACGAATTTATGAAAAATAGCAGACTTGGGGCCCTGGTATCGGGCTACCTATTTGGGAGTTGTGGAGAACAATTGCTCCATTAGATACTTAATAGGATCTTCTGTGTGTCCTGTTAACTTAAGTTACAGGAACTGATGCACTTAACTCAGGTTGGCTTCATTTTGTTTGCTTTTGACACGATAAGAAGATAAAATCACAATGAAACTCGCCCAAACTATACCTAGTTTGGGCGAGTTCAAGAAAAATATAGATATACTACCGTATATCTATATTTTTCTTGTTGTGAAATAAGGATCCACTTTAAAATTCAATCGTTAGACAAATCCGGAGCTTAGCCCAACTCAGCCGAACGTTAGTACTAACGAGGGCAAACGCATACCCTATTTGTATCCTCCTACGTATGCTTTGAAGCGCAGTTGAGGAAACATTGAATTTGGCAAACGATGTTAGGTATAAGTTTGTAGGTACATACGACGACTTATCAAGTTATACCGCTCTAGTATAACCTGACCTATCATTTTAGGCACAGCCTGTACAACGAGAGTTCAGTTTTGACTGGAAATTGATGACTACGTGTGTTGTCGTGCGTACACATACAGATGCGTCTTGTGACGTCTCTTGAAGACGCATCTGGCTCAAGCGAAGTTTCTATACAGAGCTTTGATAATATTGTTAGCAATTCTAAGGTTTGCTGAATTCAACAAAAGGTACCATAGTACTTGGAAAATTACAAGTGATCGACTATAATAAACATTATCGGAAAGTATGCACGAAATGTGAAATGTAGATGGCGCCATCAGCACAAAGGGTGGAACTATTTAAAAAAAAAATCTCCGTAATGTAACGGTATGTTTGCTTCAGTTGTTAGATCAGATTATTAAATCACATTCTGCATGTTGAAGCTCGTATAAGTCGTTTATTGTGTCGGCAGAACGTAAGCCGCGGAAGAAATTAAGGACTTATGTTCATATTTTAATTAACATTTCCAAGAGGTTAAATTGTTTCATTTTTTACGAATATTCTTTCACTAATGAAAATCTACATCTTTGTCGATTACTTTATACTACTTGGAATTGGCGACTAAAGCAAAGCAGCAGGAATAGACTATTTACTTATAACTTTCTTCTGCAAACTGCTTCGCCCGCGTCAAAATCATAAAACATCCTAATCCCAACCTAAGTTCCCGGGTAAGGAGTCCTACATTTATTTATATTTTCGTTTGAAATTGGTTTGTTCTAGTCTAGGTCAGAGGCGACAGAGACAAAGTCGACGATTGAATGAGCTTACCCAGAAGAAGCCTGTGCACTCTAGCTTTGAAGAGATTAGGGTTGAATTCGCTCTGAAAAACAGACGCACGCAGAAGTACACACTTTTGCTGTGTGCTATTTTTAAGAATATAATATAACATTTAAACCCAGAAGTCAATCAGGTAGCCGTACGCTAAGTTTAATCCAAACTCATTTGGCTGTTAAGACATGAACAGATAACAAACACATAGACAGAGTTACTTACACATTCATTAGTATAGATAAAACACACCACTTATGAATATTAAAACTTAATGCAAAGTAGTGTCCATGTTAGCAAAATATTATAACTAAGTTTAACAGAAAGCGGTAACATAGAGCGTGCTTTAAATAAATATCTAGTTACTGTTACACTAAAGACAAAGTTTGTAGAATAGCTAGAATATGGCAGTATGATGGAATTAAAACAATGAGTTAAATTATATTTGAGTTTGTCCAAAGTGCAATTTGCTTAGAAAGCATTCAAATGATGAAGGAAAATATGAAATGAGTGTGAGATGTACATTCTCGCACTGGGATGGTTGGTAGATTATGTACATCCCGCTCGCACAAATCTATCCAAGCTCAAGCAAATCTAGTATTTCGTCCTGATAAAATGTAGCTATCACGCAAATACGCGAGCGTAGCGTTCTTTTGTAAGGAAAACAAGATCGTGTAGTCGTGCCGACGAGACGGCTTTACAGTTTTGCCGGAGAAATGTTTTTTTTTTTTTCGTTTTATTAATACAGTTTATGGAAATTTTCAGGTTGGTTAATGTAACATCAAACGAAAGGCTCTAGACTAGACAAAGAGCCATTGTAACAGCAAATGAAATGTATGCATGTCTAAGCTCATGTGACATAAGAATCATGGGACATTTCAACGGCTTTTGTCAATCTCGTACACTTCTGAAGTTTTGACAATTCCTTCGCCACGCTTTGTTTTCGTGTCGGGAAATCATCAACTGACTTTTCCGCTCTGGGCGGAGCGTGAGTCTCAGACTCTTACTGACTAAAACCAACCCGTGTTCCGCCTAGTGCCCTTTGCGTTCCAGGGCCGTGGCACTGAACCTAAGGGGCCCCGTCTTCTTTGCTGACATCTCACGGTGAGCCAACCATAGATCGCTATCCGCAGGCGCGGCTTTGCAGAATAAGGTGGCCGCTTCCCATGTCTCCTCGCTCCGGACCTTGGATTGAATAAGGGCAGGAAGCGAGAGGTCGCCGCCGCCGTTTGTTCGCCATGCTATTGCTGTCACTTGACTAAAGCTCTTGTGATGATTTGAATTGGTATCCGCGTATGCGTGCGATGATATACGGTTTGTATTAATAGGATTTCATGTTCACAAAAATTATGTCGATATTAAATTTTCGACGCATAAAACGCTTGCCTTTTTGTTACGTGTGGAAATTCTCATGGATGTCTTTCGTCTTGGGGCCTGGGTCTGTCGGACTTCCAGTCTCAAATCATACGGTGTTCCTCCTCGTCACTTTTGGCCAGGGTGCAGGCACATGTTCGTATTCTCTACCATCACCCCGGCAGTTACAGTTTGCGCTTGCAAACTTCTTCTCGAGCTTCTCTTGACCCTTTCATCATTAGTGAGAGATCGGAAATACCACGAGGCATCAACTCTGGCCTCCCTGCTTTGACGATGGATTGCCCCAAGTGCGTCACCCGCAGGCCATTTACATAAAACGCTTGCCTGGCTCAACCCTAATTTTCTAGACTGTAATCGCATTAAATAGTTTGTCACCATGCATGGCGTATCAAAGCGGGTACAATCAAATACAAACTTCAGTCGCAAACAGTTGCAAACTACGTTACACGGCGGTATCGATACTGCTAACAAAGTGGCGAGCTTTGGTATTGGTAGTGACACAAGTGTAATTGAATATTTGTACTTTGTGTAATATAATTGTGAGTGCCATCACAAAATGTGCTACAGCAGAAAAGTGATTCAATTAGCATTTATTCACTAAAAGTTAGCCATCCGTAAAACATGACAAACCATGTTATCTGTCATCACTAGCCTTAGCTTACTGGCAGAAGATATCTGAGGCGTTATGTCCGTTTCATTGATAAATATATTTATCACAAGGAATCGAATTTCTCATTGCAATGTTATATTGTCAAAAATCGAGGTATTCCTCGAAGCGCTACCATTTTGAGGCGCACCTAATGAGGCGCTCCTTTTTTATTCCTCGGAGCGCACCTTTTAGTAGCGCTCCTAATAAATATATATCGGGAGCGCTATTAAAAGGTGCGCTTTGAAGAATAAAAAAGGAGCGCCTCATTAGGTGCGTCTCAAAATGGTAATGCTTCGAGGAATATCTCCAAAAATCTACTAAACCTCGTCTTTACAAAGGTTTGTAGATTTTTTACTACACTTTTGTAGTACATATAAAAAGTGTAGTATACATATCAATTATTTTGTAAACTAAATCATGCTACTTTTCCGACCACACCCTTGATCGAACAATGAATTTCAATTCACACACAAAAGGTTATTTTAACCGTACAACCTTCCTTAAGCTAGAAAATATAACCCCAAAATCCCTTGATTTACAACACGACCAGTGAATACTGCCGAGACACTTTATGTGCTATTAAAACGACAAAAGAGCCACATTAGTTATTTATAGGGCTTTTATATGCTTGTTATTATGCTTCTGTTTCTATAAAGATTTGGATGAGGATGGTAAATAGGAAAAGTGAAAGTGTCGAAAGATGAGGCTGACTATCAGTTTGGACAAAGAAATACATACGTATAGGCAACAATTTCTTGATTATTGAAAATCATGTCCGTACAGTTTTTTAAGTGTGCGTAGATGGCTAGACCAGAAACTTTGAGGAATAGTAAAAAAAAAAAAAACTATGAGAAGAACCTCGAGCCTGATTTTGATTAAATCTTTAACTGCATCATTGGATTTTTCAAAAATCGGTTTGTCTAGTCAGGAATCGAGCCGATTGATTCATTTTGAAAAATAAAACACACCTGTATAAGTACAAAATTTAAAAGTATCGTTGATAAGGATGAAGTTCTTGGAAGTCATAATAACACATGGCAAACTAGCTAGTGAAAAAATTATCCATTAATGTTTAATTAAAAATGTATTTCTTAAAACTGAGCTTTTTAAGCAATCTCCCATTATACCTGATTACCAATATACCATTTTTCTTTATTTCACACTTTCCAAAATGTGATTTTTATAAGCGGATGGTCTAATAATACCAGGTGTTTTTTTTTTCCGAAATCAACTGTTGCAATGGCGTAGTTGACTAAAAAAATCTAATTAGTCCATCAGATAGATTTCCAAAATTGGACACATATTTTTCTTTTTTCACGTAAACAAATAACAAAAGACGATAAAATGCATTGAATACTCGTGTGAGGTCACCACGTGCTACAATTTTAACCAAGGCGTGACGTCACAAGCCCCCACTCCTGATCTTTGATGCTTTTTATCTTCGTCATTTTTTATGTATTTGCTAAAGCAAAAAATACGTTTCAAATAATTTTCGATAATCTAACTGACGGACATCCCTATTCCTGGTAAGAAAAAATCACTATGGTTTAAAATAAGAATACAAATGAAAATATCAAAACCATAGTAATATCTAAATGCCACGTGTCATAAAATATAAGGAGACACTTTATTTTCCGATCGGTAACCTTTGTGAGTTAACCCGTCGGGAAATGCGACACCGTATAGTATTTAAATATCAATTTTTATTGAAATATTGAATCGACTGTTCCTTTGTCAGAAATATTCAATATGTCGTCAGACAAAAGGTCAATGTGTAATATTAACAACGCTTTCACAATTATTGTAATATTGTATGAACACGAAAAGTGGAATGTGGAGTACTTGAAATAATTTATTGTTTGTTTTGGGGTTCCGTACCCAAGGGTAAAACGGGAACCTATTACTAAGACTCCGCCGCCCGTACGTCCGTCTGTCTGTCTATCTGTTATCGGGCAGTATCTCATGAACCGTGATAATTAGACGGAGACATTATCACAGATGATATATTTGTATTGCCGCTATAACAACAAATAAAAAACGGAATAAAATAAATATATAAGAGGCCTCCCACGCAGCAAACGTAATTTTATTTGCCGTTTGCCAAATGGCAAAAAACGGAACCCTTATGAATTCGTCATGTCTGTCAATCTGTCTGTCTGTCCATCTGTATGTCACAGCCGTTTTACTCGCAGACTATTAAAGCTATATAAATAAAAAATAGTAGGTCGGTGCAACCTGTTAACCGCTATTCAATAATGCTAAAATATTATGGAAAAAAATCATTTTAAGGGTGGCACTCCATACGTGTAATTGAGGGATGAAAAAATTAATTCTAACAAACATAATTTTTAACTTCGTAGTTTAAAAGTCCCCCACTTTTAAACTACGAAGTTAAAAATTCTAAAAAAATTGAGGCTACGGAACCCTAAAAACGATCAAAAATCACGTTTGTTATACGGAACCCTTCATGTGCGAGTCTAATTTGCACTTGGCCGCCATCTAGTATTTCTGAGAAACAGCTCGGAACCCGGATTTGTATATTGTTGATGGCAATAGGTTCATCCCCTATTAAATGCAATGGGACATTAACAGGCCGGTTGAAATAAATGTTTTTTTTTTACTTTGTCCCACACTAGATACCCAGATCCGGAACATTTTTCTGTAGGCCATACAAACTTTTTTTCGTGGGAGGACCGAACGCTCAACCACTGCACCAACCGTGTCGTCAAAATATAATTTATATACATTTCTTCATTACCACTGGTGCAGCCATGATGTTATGTCGTCAATTTATAACTGTTATGTGTTTTATTGTTTTCTAAAAACTGAACAAAATCGATCCGGAATGAAAAAAATGACCTGACTAGCTTGTTTCCTTATTCCAAAAACACTTTCTTATAAAAAAATAAATGATTTTTCTGACGAATTCCAAAAATAACAAGAACTTTTCTGAAACTGTTCCAGTAGCATTAACACGCTGGCCACGTACTAAGGAAACCGTTCGTGACAAGACAAAGTTCAGTAAAAGAAGATATTCTTTAATGTTATTGTGGGGACAAGTTTTTCGAAGGTGTAAGCTGGGCTTTGGATAAGGTCTGAACTCTCTCGTTCAACCTTTTCAAACTCTATTCGATTCGGATAAAAGAATTTGGCTGTAAGGTAGTTCCTGTAACATAGAGGAGGAAGTAACGTTTTAATAAAAACAAAAAGTTTATCACTACATATTATAAAACAAAGTACCCTCTTAGCGTCTGTCTGTCTGAACGCAATAAACTCAAAAACTACAAAACCGGTCAAGTGCAAGTCGCACTCGCTTGCAAAAGCTCCGAACGATTTTTTTTTTTAACATCTTAACTTGATGGCATACACTTTTTATAGATTTTCCTGTAATCTATAGTTACTGGCGTATTATCTGTATATCAATCTCTCATATTATCTGTAAATCAAAAAATCTGGTCAATATTTATTGCTTCCATCTGAATTTGCGCGTAGTTTCGTTCGGATTTTAACTCGTGTAATGGCCCACAGCCTACTGAATTGACAAGCCTACCCACATCTGTGAGTATCATCAAATATACCAAAATTTTCTTCAATAACATCATCATCATCATCACATGAGCTGAAAGACGTATACATGGCCTCCCTCAAGTGTCACCACAACAACTAGTCCTGTGCATCTTGCATCCATCGGCATCAACCATCTGTTCTGCGAGCAATGTGCAATGTTTGGCGATCCTGCGGGCTATGTTGGGAAACTTGGTTCTCTTGTGGATCATCATTCCTGATTTGATCACGAAAGGCAACTCTAAGCATTGCCTTTTCCATTGCCCTTTGGGTGACTTTAAGGTTTTTGATGAGGCCTATTATGAGTTACTGCGTTTGGGGTCCGTAAGTCATCACTGGCAGCATGCATGCTTTCGTCTTGAGATACTATGGTATGTGAGACGAGAAGATGCCACGTATCTTACCGAACTCCGCCCAGCCGAGTCGGATTCAACGACTGACCTCTTTCTCAAAGTTAGCCTTACCTAAGTGGACCGTTTGTCCAAGGTAGACGTACTCATCTACAACTTCGAGTGTAGTCTCCGATTTAAATAGCAGTGGGTGCTACATAGGTATTTACTATGATCTTGGTTTTGTCCACGTTCATTTTAAGACCCACTCTTTCGGAAGTTCTACTGTGGTCATACAGCATTGTGCTCATGTCCTCCATAGTCTCAGCTATTACGACTGTATAGTCAGAAAATCGAAGGTTAATTATTTACACGGCAGTGACATTAATGCCTAGCTTTCTCTAGTTAAAAAGCTAGTTCTGGCCTTTTTGGCTTGTTAAATGTGGCTAAATAACATCAGTATCAATAAAATATTACAACCGCGTAATTCCCCTTCCTGTGGGTATACTGACGTAAAATATAGCCTAGGTTGTCGCTAAATCACCTGTGTCTCAGAGGTATGCCTAGGTACGATGTGATTAATATCTAACTACCGCTTTAATTAGGTACATCAAGTTTTACTGAACAACCGTTACTGAATTATCATCGCAATGATATCTGGACTGTTCCCGTAAAGTGCCCTCCAACCTCCCCGAGACTCTCATTTGAATCTAGTCTGATTTGATTTTAATTTTCTGGTCTCTGGTAAAACACTACACACACATATCGAAATAATTTTAAATCATCTAAAATGCAGATCTGAAGATTCATGTGTTCAGATTAAATAAGTTCACTCACCAAGATACTGCTAGCTCTCGCCAGCTCCGAGCCTCAGGTCTTCCATATATTTTCTCATTAATCAATTGATCACAATTACTTTAAAACTAAATCTTGTATCTTCTAACAACCCAAAATTATTAAGCAAATTGTTAGAGTAAAGCACACAATGTATGAAGAATTGTTGTATATATAAGTACTCCAAGTGTGTCCGTCCCCCACGTGTTATAATCTGTAGCTATATATTTTTATCTAGCCTATGCTTTATATTACTTCGCATTCGCGACACTGGTTGATAACGTATCTTTCCAAAAATGGTTTAAATCGGTACAAAAACGGATCTTACTCGGTACAAAAAATCAAACAAACATTCCTTTTTTATATAAAAAATAGTATTATTAGGTATGTATGTATCAGGTATGCACCTCCCTCCCGCCCGCTATATTATGCACATGCAAGATTACAAGGCAAATGCAAGGATTTTATGCACATGCAGGAAGGCAAAACAAAACCCAACACCAATACCAACTGCAACCCACAAATATTCGCGGAAATTAAAACTAGATATATTATTTTCATTTTCAACTTTAAAATGGATTTCCGCAAAGTAACGCCTGACTCAATCAATTTTATCATCATTTTAACTAAAGGGTATACAAACTATGCACTGTTGGACAGAGGCTTTCCACAAGTCTCACCGTTTCGACCAGTTCCGAGCTTATCACACCTAGCAGATTGCCACAAGGCTCAAATTGTTAAGTTAGAGAATAATATTTAAATTTGCTTATCAATTTCACACGAATAAAGCAGTCGTATGAACATTAGAACGGCTGGCAATAAAACAGGACATTTTATGAGACTTTATCATAAATTCTAAATACAGTACAAATTCGCCATGTTTTGTGGGGACTGTCGTGTTATTTACGCGTTTTAATTTATACATCACGACCGAAACTACCAGGAGACACGAATATATTATGAAACGAAGGTGAAACAATTTCTTGCAATTTTTCATTTTCATTCCATTGCTGGTTCTCTTCAAAGAAAACACTGTTACATGTCTATTCGGAAGTACAAACTTCGCAATGGATGCTAAAATGAGTGAAGTCGTCGTTCAATATTATCTCCAAATTCTAAAATTTAGTGGCTGTGGACCAGACAGTGTCGTGTTACATAGTCGTTTGGCAAACATAAAATTGTTTTATTCTCTGCATATTGCGGTGGTGAGACTTTAAATACATTGTGGTCACCATTCTTTCTGTGATTCTTTAAATAAAGAGGAAATCAGTATTCAGTAATGAGATCACGCGGGAAGCATGACTGCTGTCTGGCTAGCTAGCTATTGAGGACATCGAAGGTATTCAAGATTTGGAATCTAAGAGGTATTAATTGGCATCGGCAGAAGTTGTATCAGCAGTATTTAACCAGCATCTATTCTGTAAACATCTAACCATGAATACTTAGGTTGAGAGAGATGAGGTAGCCGTCAATCACAATTCCTTATGATTGGATGGATTGACAGCCCACTTTACCAAAGTTTTCACGGTAATATTTTAAATGAATAGTATTACTGTATCTATGCAATGTACACCTGTTTGTACAAACAATATTTGTATGCCCAGCAAAGTAGTACAAATTTATTATGCTAACGATGTATTATAGACGACTTGTCATTGTGTTGGTTCTAAATTGGGTTGGTCGCAAATATATATACACAAAAGAGGGGGACATTCTGATTTCTCATTTCTGTACCCCTAGATTTATTAGAACCAATTACTCCCTACTATTTCATTTCTAGAATTCCACAATATTTCGAAAAGCTGCTATACAATTTCTTTTAAATTATATAATTGCATATTTCTGCTACAGCAAAAACACAAGTTTAGAACTGCGACAGAATTTATTTTTTGCTGCAAAAATTCTTTTAACTTATCAAAAAGACTCTTAGTGAAAAGTTCCAGTTCACTTTGATACTTAATTCCCGTCACATACAAATGTTAAAGTTTATTACTTAGAACAAATTGCTTCAGTTCAAGTCAGTCATTATTTTAGTGAACAATGTACTAGAAGTAGATTCGGCCTTTTACCAGATCTCCATTGTTAATGATCCGATCAAGTTTTGATTTATATGGATGATTTTTTGAACATTCCCTGTATCAAACTTTATACTAGTTTGTGATATGTAGTGCTAGTAATCGTCTTCATTGAGAAGGGTACACATGGAATCATTTGACAGAAAATATATTGACTCACGTTCTATTGATATGGGATAGACATTAAAGAACGCTAGGTTCAATTAATAATGGTTATATAACGTTACGTAAGTCGAAATGAACTGGAATTGAAAAAGAATATTAAAAGGATCCAGATTAATTTTAAGCACCGCTCATCCTGTAAAACATTACAAACAAACATTTGAAACATCAGAAATCTAGCAAATCCTTTCAGCTTTACCTGAGATTATCTCGAACAAAAATAGTAAAGTTTCCCCTACAAAAGCGAGTATGTACAAGATTTACGGCATGAATATATTCTTGAGCACAAAGATAAACCCCTCACATATTCGGAGCCAAAAAAATACTTCTCTACTTAACAATTCAGGCGAAGAAAGATATGCGGGAACTTTATCTTTCAACATTTGAGATGTGCGAATCAGTTGAAATTGTGGTAAAATAGATAAACACGATGTAGAATTCACAGCGAATTGCAAAGTTGTATTGTTTTGTTTACCTAATTTAAGATCTAATTAACAAAGCATAATAGCGGTAGAAAGTGTCCCTAATGCTACATACGTTTTACAATAAGAACATAATATTATAAATAATTATGACACACTAGCTGCCACCTGCGACTCCGCCTTCGTGAATGTCGAAAATTGTTCCAAAGGAACATACTTCCGGGATAAAATGTATCCTATTTGTTTTTCCAGACTTCAATCTACACTTGCACCAAATATAATTAAGATCTATACAGTAGTTTTTGCATAAAACAGTAACAAAAATCCATATATATATAAACTTTCGCGTTTATGATATTAATAAGGATTAGTAATTATTGTATTAAATTGTGAGTAGGATAAGTTAAATAAAGGTAAAGATTTTCAAGAGACTTTTTTTATTAATTATAAAGCTAGTCCTGACCTTATTTTCTATATTGGAGTATAATATTATTGCAGATGAGGACTAGTTCAGTAATGCAGCTTAATAATAGAATAACTTGTTTGTCTACATTTTTATTTATCTTGCATCATAATTCTACTGAATTCTGCCAGCTGCTTATTCCATGTGAACATATTTCGGAAGAATATATGTATTTATCCTTTTAGTAGGTATATGTCCTATTACAGCAAATTATCTACCCGTTTGCCAAATTTCAAACAACTCCGTGCAGCCTTCAAACGAGAAGTGGTTAGACGACGTGAAGGAGGTAGCAATCAGAGAGACTGAGTTACTTTGGAATAATAATATGAGTATGTTTGTTTATTAATATATAATATAATTACATATTTCGAAATACAGAAACAATTACAAACATATAGCAAAAAAAAACAACATTTTTCTGCCCCACTTTGCCGGATACTTACGTTCACCCGTAAAACAATTTTCCTTATGAAGCTATGACTTTGCATTCACGTACAAAAGTTTCATGTAAGCCTTTTGTCTTATGAAAAGGGATTGCTGTAGAGGCGTACAAAGCGAGACCTGATACGAACTTAGTAACTTTGTTCACAACAACTTGTTTATGTTACCCAATGATAGCATTAAGCATGTACTTGATTGTGTGGTTTGTTATATTTTAGCGTTTGCAGGATTTGACGTATCTTTGTTCTAGTTTTTGTCTATTTCTAGGGCTCACTTCATTAATGATTATAACGTTCATATTTCAGTGTGAACAATATTAGTCACCCGTATGTGCCAGTATCGCAAAACTATACCTACTGCATATGCAGTGGTTCTGTGAAAACATTGCTGAGCATAGCCCTTCTACTCTTCTTTTTCCAATCCCCAAGTTTTTATGCTAGCCTCATCCAGGTTTTATCGGTGTATACCTTTTTAGGATGCGCAACCAATAAATAACTTTCCACTCTGGGCAGAGTAACAAAGAGTGTCAGACTCTTACTACTTTTACTACTCTTACTAAAACCTATCCTCCTTTCGAACAAATTCCGCAACCCTGGATTGAAAAATACTAGCATAAAAATTCTGATCCAGTACAAATAATCGTACTAAATAAAGCAGTTTCTAAAGCTCAAACATTGAAACCAGTCATAAAAGACATTACTGTAGACTACATAGCAATATTCAACGATACAAACACACACAGACTTTCAATAGCAGATTTATTCACAAAATTTTGTTTCGTACCTCTCCCGTCACGATGGATTTGAATTTTTATCCATCCAAAGCGTATTTAAAGTAGGCTGGGATATTTGAATTAGAAAACGCACTCGCTTATCAAAACTTTGGGAGATTAACGGACTGACTGATGGAGAGCAATGGCTATTAACTAGAATTAACTTGTCACCAGAATGGTTTAAAAACGAATTAATAGTGTTTATTCGGTAAACATTTTAGTGT
Source organism: Hecatera dysodea (assembly GCA_905332915.2). NCBI lineage: Eukaryota > Metazoa > Arthropoda > Insecta > Lepidoptera > Noctuidae > Hecatera > Hecatera dysodea. Next base: position 12,043,341 of record HG995310.1, on the reverse strand, counting down.
ATTTTTTAAATGGGAGTGGCAAACTTGATTCTATTTTAATAAATTTGTTATTACTAAGACAACCATTTTAAGGGGTACCTTCACGAGTTACATATTACTGTAATAAAAAAAGATTTGAGCTTTGGTATGTGATTATATAACCTATAATAGGTACCTATATAGAAATAGTAGTGGTTATATTGTAGGTATACAGGTATTCATGTGCCTGCCTTTTCATAGGAAAAGGCAGACCGACCCAATATAGCTAACTTTATTGGGTCCATTTTCAGTCAAACCAAATTCAGCTGAGTACCAGTATTTTACGTGGAGCCGCTGCCTATTAACCTCCAGAACCCATTAATTGGGTAATACCGTACTTCCTAGCAAGATTGAAGTCAGATTTAGTGATGTGTGACAATTTGTAACGACTGCCAAAGATCTAAAAATGACAGCCGGGACCAACGGCTTAACGTGCTTTCAGAGGTACGGAGGAAACTCGGTATGTTAAGACAATAGGGGTGTTTCCTGAGTAAAAAATATATGATTATGTTTAGTCCGTCATTTTGATTATAGAAAAATATTGGTCACGTATTTTTTCCTTTATCAAATTTATAAAAACTGACGAAGATAAAAAGCATCAAAGATCAGGAGTGGGAGCGTGTGACGTCACGGCCCGGTAAAAATTGTAGCAAGTAGTGACGTCACACGAGTTTTTTACTCACTGTGTCGTCTTCATTTTTTGTTTATGTGAAAAAAGAAAAAATACGTCTCCAATATTTTTTGAAAATCTATCTGACGGACTAATCAGATTTTTTTAGTCAACTACCCTATTACCCATCCACAGACCAATCATGGCAAATAGTGCTTTATCTTGGAGTGTGGCTGTTATTGTTTTGCCACGAGCTATGCTATATATATTCTATATTGTACTGGCTTTATGTGTTTCCAGTAGAAACTATAGAACATTTTGGAGTCATCGGCGAAATCAATGACGTAGTATGTATAGATGCATCCTCACCATCACAACATCACAGCACTATGCTTTTTTATTAGCATTCCAAATTCTAAAAAAATCTTGGCCAGTACGAGCAAAATCTTTGTATACCAATGTTAAAGTTTCTCATCTCGAAGTTTCTCATCTCGTTAGAATGTCACGTACAAATATTAGTTTAGAGTAAACACCTTCGGCATGCCAAATTCAAATGGTAGTCAACTCTAGATACATTGGAGCGATCAAAATTTGCGCGGCGCTGAACCTCTTTGAACAAACAACGTTAAAATTTGGTTAACGGTGGGTACCGTTAACCAAATTTTAATTTTGTACTGCTCCAGTGTCTCTGATTATCCTGTATTTGGTTATTTGTATGTGGAAATATACGGGACGAAAGATGAAGTTGGAACGACACAATAGTGCAATAAGAAAAATAGAGAGTGAGAGATATAACTATATTTGGTCCGCTCCCAGACAAGCCGGATTCAGCTGAATACCAGTATTTTACATAGAGCGGCTGTCTACCAGACCTCCACAACCCATTAACTGGGGAACAAGGTACTTCTTGGCAAGACTGGTGTCAGATTTTCTGGCTTCTGACAATCCGTAACAACTGCCAAAGATCTACAAATGACATCTGAGACCAATGGCTAAACGTGCTTTCCGAGACACGGAGGAAACTCGATATGTTAAGATGGTCACCGATTCACAGATCAACCATGGCAAGCATTGCTTAACCTCGAACCTTATTAAACTATTGGATGGATTAAAAAGTGATAAATAGAAAGACATTATTGCAGGCCAGATATTTCAATGTTGCTGTTAACTTGGTCACGTTCACAGAAACAAGTTTTTCACTTTTTTTTTTGTAAGTGTTGGCTTCATAGATTTTGCGTATAAAAATGATTCTGGTCAGTATTTTTTTAATTTTTATGTTACATATATTATACATATACTTTGAATGTTTTTGGATTTTTTTTTTATAAATAGGTATATAGAGGGAGCGTAATAGGGGTGTTTCCTGAGTAAAAAATATATGATTATATTTAGTCCGTCAGTTAGATTATAGAAAAATATTGGACACGTATTTTTTCCTTTATCAAATCTATAAAAACTGATGAAGATACAAAGCATCAAAGATCAGGAGTGGGGGCTTGTGACGTTACGGCTCGTTAAAAATTGTAGCGAGTAGTGACGTCACACGAGTTTTCAACGCTCTGTATCGGCTTCATTTTTTGTTTACGTGAAAAAAGAAAAAATACGTGTACAATATTTTTTGGAAATCTATCTGACGGACTAATTAGATTTTTTTAGTCAACTACCCTATTCTTATATTTTGATGGATCGTTACCATTCGCATGGTCAATCACTGTTAATCTAAAACCAAACTTTTAATTTTTCTACCTTTTGACAAGTTGACAATTTTTCTACCTTTTGACATTGGTTTTCGCTTAAATGATATTGCTTTACTGTCTAAGTACGAGAGGTCAGCAGTCTATTCAATAACCTTGTTCTTTCATACCGCAACCTGCCAGATGTTTCCATAGTTTTAAACCGAAATAATTTGCATCCTAACGCCTCAACAATCTCATTTTGGTACGAATAATTCGAATAAAACTGACATTCCATTACCGCTTCCACTTTTCACGAATAAAAATGTAAATAGAAAATGTACGGAACCCACAGAATGGTTCGTTCTTATGAATTATTAAAACCACAGAATGAAATTAAGGTTTTACTCGGGTATCGTGAAATTTACACTTTATTTTAAGCCAACCTCTACCTATTCTAATCATACCTATAAATAAGCTATTTATATGGATTGAATTCAGGAGATTCTTATTGGAAAATAATTCTTAAATTACTTGTTAAATAAGATAGAGAATTGCTTAAAACAGCTATTTGTATTTCTAGAAAGAACAAAAAAGTATCAATCATCAATTCATCACCATCAATTGTTCCGTTACTGAATGACTAACAGACCATGCACAGCTGAAACTACTGGTCATTGACAGCTGACATTTGGCATGTAACTCCCTAGGGGACTATAGGGGAGCACTAAGAGGATTCCCCGAAATTGCTACGGGGACGGGAAAAAACGGAAAATGCGCATAAGAAGTCGTGAGCAAAAGCTAGTATGGTACATATAAAATCTGCCTACGAATGGTTACTGTTCCATTTATGCCGTGTAACCTACTTTACTTTGCATGAAACGAATGAAAAAAATATTTTTATTTTTTGAAACAGTATTCTATGAAAAACTGTCAGCAAACTGAATGAGGCTTGTATCAAGAGGCTTATTATAATTTTTATTCTCATGTCATATTCCTAACCATTATCATATATTCATTTACCCGACTTATTTTATTTACTATATAGAATATAATTTATAGAAAATCTGGAACGCAAAGGACACTAAGAGGAACACGGTTGGATTTTAGTCAGTAAAAGTCTGACACTCCCTTCCGCTCCGCCAGAGCGGGAGAAGTCCCAAACAGAAAACTGTCACTCATGCAACATGCTGGTCGGTATGTTAAAATTCTTCTTCAAACGGTTGGTGCTGGCTGCCATTTGTAAATCTTGGACAGTCGTAAGGGGTAGTCAAAAAGAAGCTACCAAAAAAATTTGACACCAATTTTGCGAATAAGTATCGCTTTGCCCAGTTACTGGGTTATGGAGATCAGATAAGCAGTCGCTCCATGAAAATACTGGTACTCAGCTGCATTCAGTAGGAATAGAACCCGACCACAAAATTGTTGGAAAAGGCTTGGCATTGATTGAGAAACCCTCGTTTCTTGTGGAAGGAATGTGAAGATATACATGTCATATGCGAGGACACCTACAAGTTGGATCGATGTTCTGGGGAGGGTCCTATCCATTGGGGTTTAGTTTTTTCACTTAGACACATCTGATGTTGGACCTTTGTACGTGAGTCAACCTTCCTGTAGAAGCAGATCAGGTCTCCCAGTTTATTCAAGATACATATCTGTAAGAGAAATCTGTGTTCCTATTGTATGCTTCCGTATTTCGGTGATGCCTGTGCATTTAAGCATCACGTGCGCTACTTCGTTCAGTGTGCTCACTGCCATGCTCATGGTCCACGTCACCATTTGCAGGCTGCCTCTCTCAGACGCAAAAGGCGCCTGGTTAGTTTCTTATTTAGAGATGACATAGCCTTCTTAGAATGCCTGCAGCCTGGTGCCGAGGCCTACCAGCATTCTAAGAAGGGTGGCGGGAGTCCTCTAGATTTGGACTATGTGGTGACGCTTGTGGAAAATCAAGCATTAGGTGTCATCTTGCTTGTTGCGGAATTTGTTCGAAAGAGTCACCGCGGCTCTGGAACGCAGGGCACAAGAAGGATCACGGGTGGGTTTTAGTCAGTAAGAGTCTGACACTCCCTTTCACTTCGCCCAGAGCGGGAGAAGTCATTTGATGATTTCCCATCCAGATCCAAAAAAGGTGTCATCCTACTTAAATGATGCTGACGATTTTAAACATAAACGGGCAAGCAGATACAAATGGTTATAGGACACAGCGACAAAAATGTACCTCAAATCCCAAAAGTCTTCCTCTAAAACTTGCCGACTCAAATAAATAATGCATGGAGGCAAACGCTGACATTTACCGGGCTATAGGCGGCCCTTACAGCCAGTCTATATGCATAGTGCATGCCTTTGACCTAGAGGGAGGTTACCCCTGAATATATTCTACGGCGGATTTAAAGTTGAGCTGGCTGGAGAGAGGTGTGAAAGGTAACGGTATGGAGGGGGCTCTACTTGAAGATTTAAGCGGTTTAGTTTTATGCAGCTAATGTGTGTTGTTGATTGATGGTCGAAAGGTTGTGGAATGCCGACCGTGTACCGGAAGACATAAATTTGGAAGGCCATCCAGAAAGTGAATCTAATTGTGAATGTGAGAAGAACACGATCCCATGATGTCTCGTCATTCGAGGCATCCTTGTGTCTAACTGTGAGCGTCATTTAGCTGAAATTATGATGATATAAATTATGGAAAGTTGTAATGGCTGGAAAATTCTGTGTTTTCATTACCTAGTCTTATGTTAGAGTCTAATAATTGGATTTACCTTATCCCTTTTTATTCAAATAAATTAACTAACTCAAAAATACATGAAAATAACTTAAAGCAGGCTGCCTTTACGAGGCATATTAGCAAAAAGAAGCGGAAACAAGACAAATATACTTGTTAGTAAAAACCTATACAGATGATGTTTTTACTATATGTAATGAATCCTACAGACGCTATGAAAGCGTTCGGCTGTGAGATTTCATGACGAATCCATTATTGGATTAAAGTACATGGTTTAATTAAAAATTAGTAATGAATAAAGGCTACTGATTGATATCTCAGATGTTAAAGCAGGAAGTGATGTAATATAATATACTACCACTATCTCTCCATTGGGTGACTATCATATTTTTTTAACCGAAGAACTTTTTTAGGCGTTCTTCGCAAAAACTCATTTTGTTCAATAGATAAATGATTGAATGTTATGTTAACTGAATACCGGAAACCGGCATGTCCTAGAACCAAAAATTCGAAGACATGTGACATTCACCAACCCGCACTGGGCCCGCGTGGTGAATTACGGCCCATTCCCTCTCCTATTAGAGAGGAGGCCTGTGTCCCAGCAGTGGGAACGTTAAAAAGGCTGATTATGTTTATGTTATGTTTTTTTTTAACTGAATACATACATACAGGCTTATTACTTAACCTTGAAGTAAAAACACAATTCTTTAATAAAAATTATAAACTTGTAAAAACAATTCTTCAAATATATTGCTCAAGATTTAAAATTACTTTCTGGTTTCACCAATTTCACGACTTAAACTTTTGAAAATCATCACATTGAGCTTTATGTTTTGATACCTGACATGCCCAAATCGCAACAAAAATACGACGACGCTTTATTTGCCATATGCTTTTTTTTAACCCTTAAGGCTTATGTCACTTAGTGTGTCATTTGTTAAAAACCATCACGAAGTTTGTAAGTAGGATTTCTTTGCCCTGCCGCACAAAATGCCCTGCATTTTGGCGAAGAAACCCGACCCAGAAACTTCTTTATCCACAAAATATTGTTAGAAACTAGATAGAGTACTGTATATTATTTTACATTAATTTACCATACTCTATCTAGTTTCTGTAATATGATATATAAACTTGAGCGTCTTCAAAACCTAAGATTAACCTAAGATTTATATTTGGCCTGCGCAAGTATTCATGATCATATTTCTGAATTTCGCACAAAGCACAAGTGGCTTCCCATACGTCTTCACCGGGATTCTCATATTCTATTTCTGCTCTACAGTATTCTGTTCAATCCCACAATCCCCTCTTATCTTAAAGAACGTTTCAAGTTCCTTCATGACCCACATAATATATATCTGAGGTTATCGGCAAATTTGAGACTAGAGATGCCTATACATACCACCAGCTTTTACGACAAATCATTTACGGTTCAAGCGGTGCGGCTATGGAATGCCTTGCCCGTGTCGGTAAGGCGTGCTCGATCTTTGTCCATTTTTAAAACAATGGTCAAAAATCACTAACTCTCTCCTTAATCGTTTTTATTTGGGTTCTATGATTTTTGTTTCTATATATATTTTTTCTGTATATATTTTTATCTATCATGTATTTACTGTATATATAATTAGTACATCTAAGACTACCAACAGTACTGTATTTCCTTTTTCTCTTTCAAATCCATCCGAAGCTTGTCTTGAAAAGACCGCGTTTAGCGATAAGGTCGTCCATTGTGTCACCCTATGTAATGTTTTCTTTGTCTATATTTTCTGTAAATTGTATGGTGTACATACTAAAGAGTATTCTATTCTATTCTATAAAATGTTTCCGTTAAGCTGAGAGAGCATGAACTGGAGCTGGTTTAATTTCTAAGAACATGTTTTTCTAAGAACCATAATTATGCTGTTATATCTCTCAGGTGTCGATAGGTAAACAATCATAAATTCACTATACACAGTTATAAACTCACACATTTATAAATTCATTATAATTAAATTCTTCGTAAGTTATCTTATTTTATTTTGCAAAATTATGACGCGCATCGTTGGGCTACAGTAATAAAAAAAATATACGGCAATCGTCATCGTATAGAAGTAACCTCTATAACTCCTGTTGTAATCTGTGGTAAATGTAATAATCTTGATTCTTAAGTTGGCAACCTTTTCTCTCTGCCTCTTATGGCGTCGCTTGTTCTAAGACTGTACACGATTAAAAATGTAAAACAGTGTTAAAAATAATTTAAAGTAATAAACGTTCATTAATAAGACTACTGGCCTAGTTTATTTATATCCACCACTCCAACATGGTAGCAGAGCGTGGTTGGGTGGTTAAATAAGTGAAATATAGTGAAGTCATTAAAAAGGCACGTGGAAAGTAGTTCCCGCCTCGTGTATTTTTGAGTTTGGAAGAAAAGAAGAAGAATCATCACCAAAATGGCTAAACAAGCAAGGATTGAAGACATTATGATGCCCATTTTTGATGGAGTAAATTATTCAAGCTGGAAATTAAGGTTAGTCACGTTACTAGAATACAAAGAATGCAACGAGCCCGCCATTTGCGCGATGCCTGCTAAATACATAAACCAAGAGGCGGATTGGAAGAAAATGGATTTAAAAGCAAGGACTATCATAATGAGCACCATTTCCGATAAACAATTAGAATATATAAGTGAATGTACAACAGCTTATGATATGATGAAAAAGTTTGACAAGATGTATTTATCACAGTCTACTGCTATGCAAATAATATGTAGAGGGAAAATTGAAGAGATTAAATTAAGCAATTACGATACAGTAGAAGATTTTTTTGTTGATTTCGAGAAAACAACGAATGAGTTCAAAGCGGCCGGTGGAAATATAAACGAATCCGAGAAGATGAGATATTTGCTTAGAGCATTACCTCCAAGTTACAGCTATATTGGAGATTTTATTGATGTAATTCCCGAAGAACAAAGAACAGTAGATTATGTAAAATCTAAAATTAAAGAGAAAAATATGACTACTAGTGACTCGGAGAAGAAAAGCAATATGAGTACGTTCTCAACAAAAACTAGAGGACAGTGTTATATCTGTGGGAAGGCCGGCCATCTCAAGAAGGATTGTTGGCACGGTCAGAAAAACAACCAAGGAAGAAATCCAACCAGTCAGCGGCAGCAAGGACTACAAAAAGGTTACAACAGAGGTGGATTTCATCGAGGTCGTGGCCGAGGCAGAGGTCAAGTTCATCCCAGAGGTGAGTCTACGAGCACTCAGCAAGACAGCTCTGCAACAGAGTCATGGACAGCTCAGGTATGTAATCCAGAAGTAAATCAGGTAACGGGGTGTAGTGCAGGGCAATGTGATAATAACTGTGAAATTGATTGGTTGTTAGATAGCGGATGCACAGATCATATTATAAAGAATGACTCATGTTTTTATAACTATGTAGATTTAAAAATTCCCATTGATGTGAAATTGCCAGATGGTAACATTTTAAAAGCAACCAAAGTAGGTACTGTTAAAATCTATTTCAGAAATTATTATAATAAAAAACACATTGATCTAAAAAATGTATATTTTGTAAAAGGTATTAAGCAAAACTTGTTAAGTGTTTCTAAAATAACTAAAACTTGCACAATAGTGGCAAGAAATGAAAATGCAAAAATTTATAACCAATCAAGAGAATTAATAGCTGTTGCTAACAAAATAGACAATCTGTATTGTATAAAAAGTTTTGTTTCAAAAATTGACAGCAATGAAATGTATGTTAATTCAATAAAATTAACTAATAAAGAGAAATGGCATAGGGCACTTGGCTATGTAAATTTTCAATATTTAAACAAGTTAATAAATAATAAATTAGTACAAGGTTTGCCAGATAAGATTGAAAGTATTGAAATGAAATGTTCAAATTGTATTGAAAGCAAAATGGCAAATGTACCTTTTGAAAATAATAGATCTAAGACTACCGAAATATTAGAATTGATACATACTTACTGATCTTAATGGTCCACATAGCACAACTGGTTATGGTGGAGAAAAATATTTTGTAACATTTATCGACGACTATAGTAAATGTGCAAGAATGTTTTGTATTAAAAGCAAAGCAGAAACTGCAAATTGTTTAATAGAATTTGTTAATTTAGTAGAAAACAAATTTAATAAAAGAGTTAAGAAATTACAGTGTGATAATGGAAAAGAATATTTAAATCGAGATATTTATAATTTCATCAGACAAAAGGGAATAGAGTTATTAACATGTCCACCCTACGTCCATGAGTTAAATGGAGTAGCGGAAAGGTATAATAGATCTGCTATGGACATTGGCAGATGCTTAATGAGAGAAGCTAAAATTCACAGAAGGTATTGGCCCGAAGTTATAAAAACAGCAGCATATTTAAAAAATCGAACAATTGCTAATACTGTAGAGAATAAAACTCCTTACGAAATATTTTTTGGTATTAAACCAAATGTTGAGCATTTAAATATTTATGGAAGTAGAGTTTATGTCAGGGTTCCAGAAGTTTTAAGAAAAAGTAAATGGGACGATAAAGCCCAACTAGGAGTGTTAGTAGGTTATAATGAGAATGGTTATAGAGTTTTATTAAATAATAGAATAATTAATGCTAGACATGTACAAGTAATTGAGGAAAATACTCAATTAATTTGTTTGGAAAAATTTGAGGATGAAAAGGATAGGGACTTGGAAAATAAAACTTCAAATATAAAAAATGAGATATTTAAAACTGAAAATTTTGTAGATGCAAGTGAAACTAATTCTAATAATACTGAAGATCTTGTTACTGATGATAATCTAAGTAACAGTAGCAACAAGCCTGAATTAAAAGAAAGATCAAAAAGAAAGATAACTCCAATTTCCAGATATGGCAATCCAGTATCACATTTTATTTACATAAATTGTATAGATGCAAATGTACCAAATACATTTGAGGAGGCGATGAGCTCTCATGAGTATAAGCAATGGCAGGTAGCGATGGACTCAGAAATAAATAGCTTAAACAAAAATAACACTTGGCAAATTGTTGAAAGGCCAAAAGATAAAAAGGTTATCGATGTCAAATGGATCTTCAAAAGGAAAAGTAATAATGTTTTTAAAGCTAGACTAGTTGTACGAGGATTCCAGCAAAAGGATTATCTTGAAAATGTTTATTCACCAGTGGGAAAAATGCAAACATTAAAAATTTTGCTATCATACAGTTGTAAAAATAATTTGTTTATTGAACAAATGGATGTTGAGACAGCATTTTTAAATGGTCATATAAAGTCAGAAGTATTTATAAATCAACCTAAAGGTTATGAAACTGGAGATAATAAAGTTTACAAATTACAGAAAGCACTCTATGGTCTTAGAGAGAGCCCTAGAGTATGGTATGATTGTTTCAACAAATTTATTGAAAACCTGAATTTTGTTAGAAGTAGCTATGATTACTGTTTATATGTAAGCAGAACAAACAAAGATCCAATATATATATTAATATTCGTAGATGATCTACTAATCTGTTGCAAAGACAAAAATAAAGTAAAAACCAGCTTAATGGAAAAATTTGCAATGAAAGATTTAGGAAAAATTAATAGTTATATTGGCATAGATATTGATTATAATGATGATAGGAATAAAATGACCTTAAGTCAAACAAAATAAATTGAATCTTTGGCTGTAAAATATAATCTCGAGAAATGTAGGTTATATGATACTCCGATGGAAACAAACTTAAAATTAGAACAAGCTAAGGAAGTAGATGATAGTATAAATTACAGAAATGTAATTGGCGAATTATTATATATTAGCACAGGCACTAGGCCGGATATAGCATACAGTGTTAATTACTTAAGTAGATATCAAAGTTGTTATGATCAAACACATTACAAATATGCTATGAGAATCTTAAAATATTTGTATAAAACTAAGGATTTAATGTTAACATTCTATGATAATGTAAATTCTGAAATATTAGATTGTATGGTTGACTCTGATTATGCAGGAGATAATGTAGATAGAAAATCTACAACAGGTTTTGTGATTAGATTATTTGGAAACTTAATTTTTTGGAAAACACATAAACAAAGTACAGTAACTAAGTGTTCAACTTTTGCAGAATATACTGCTATGTCAGAAGCAGTGACAGAAATACTTTTTATCAGAAATTTGTTAAGTGAATCATTCAATGTGAAGTTTGATAAACCTATAAAATTATATGAAGATAATTCAGGTGCAATTTCTATTGCAAAGTTTGGCAATTTTACTAAAAATTCAAAGCACATCGAAGTTCAATATCATTATATAAATGAAAAGGGTATAATTAGATATTGTAAAAATTGATACAGAGTCTAACTTAGCAGACATGTTAACTAAAAGTTTAGATAAGACCAAATTTTTGAAAAATAGGTTAGGATTAAAATTAATGTAGATGTTTTTAAGAATATTTGTATGTAAAAGATCAAGATTATACATTTAAGGAGGTGTGTTGTAATCTGTGGTAAATGTAATAATCTTGATTCTTAAGTTGGCAACCTTTTCTCTCTGCCTCTTATGGCGTCGCTTGTTCTAAGACTGTACACGATTAAAAATGTAAAACAGTGTTAAAAATAATTTAAAGTAATAAACGTTCATTAATAAGACTACTGGCCTAGTTTATTTATATCTCCAACAACTCCAAAGTAGAGTATTCTTCCTACCGTAACAACTACTATACATTTACAGTTCTATACATCTGCGGCAATAGAGGCTAGAGCCGCGGGCGCTACAGATTCACCGAGAATATTGCTCGCACAGATAAAAAATATAGACGTAAGTAATTAAAAAAAAAACTACTAATTATTCCGCAGTACGAGTACGTCTGTGCCATCCATCAAGCGAGGGATAAAAGATAGTTGAGCCGTATTTTGTCTGAATTAAATATGCGACGATAATATGGGCATAAAATATTATCTTTTAACACATTTTGAATTAACGGAGAATTATGCTTATTTTATGATATAAAATGGGAAAGCGTGGATTTTTGAGCTTTCATGAATGATGTTTGTAATTTAATGAAGTTTAATAAATAATAACTTTAATCATTATAAAGTTGTTTTCATTTTTTTTCTGGGAATATTAAGTAGTTCTGTTGGGATGCAAATGAAACCGTACCTAGTTAGTAAATGGGACTATTTCTAAATTACCCTAGAAAGTAAAATGAAGAATTATTATCTTACGTTTAGTTTTAGACACTGCTTTAGCTACGGTGAAGACTCCGCCATTCACCCGGCTCAAGCTCGTCACCGTACTGATCACTCTCGCACCAATTGTACGAAATGAATTCCCAAAACCACTGCCCGATTCGCTAAGAAGACGCCTCGGGATTCGGGAGTCACAAGGTGATTCCCGGCCACCATAGGCGTGGGGCAGACCTGCGGACAGCGAGCGTTGGGTGGCTCGCCGTCCGATAACAACCAGGTCCGGTTCGTCGGAACGTTGTGTTCCACGCGCACCTCAAAGCTATACATAGTTGCAGAGTTTGTTTCAAAGAGTTACCGCGGCCCTGGAACGCAAAGGGTATTAGGAAGAACACGGGTGGGTTTTAGTCAATAAGAGTCTGACTCTCCTTTCCGCTCTGCCCATAGCGGTAGAAGTCATTTGATGATTCCCCATCTTTTTTTTTTTCAAGAAAAAAAGCCATGTGCAAGATTGGAAATATTAATATGAGTTTTATTATTAAATAGAAGTAAGTGACAGACAGTCACAAAAACACAACCATACCTTTCAACACAAACGTGCCAAATACGTACATATTTGAATCTTCGTTATCGCTGACGCGTTTGTATCATGGAACTTCGAAGTCCAAAATCGATTAGCGGTATACCGACAGTAAGTCACTTTGACAGTTCGAAATTGCGAAGTACTATACTTTGAATGTACGCTATCTATTATTATTATTATTATTATTATTTCATTTATTTCAGATAAAACATCCATAGAATTGTTAGTAACGCAGATATACTTATGAGAAACTAATGTTAGTAATGACAGACATGAGGCATTTAAAAAAACTAAGTACAAAAATAAAATAAAAAACTATAAACATGACCCATCGGATACTCAGATACTCGTGCGCGTGTTTACTTGACTGTGTGTAGTCGTATCCAGCGCTCGAGCATTGGAGAATCCCACCGGTCCGACAATACACACATGATGCTGTTGGTACTAGCGCGCATGCGTGTTAAGACAGAGGTACAACGCTTGCGCATGATTGCAGCGAAGCTGTCTACGTGGGCCTCGGCAAACATGCCTGAGGCGCTGCAATACCGCGGCAGCCCCATCAGCACCCTGAATGCATTATTGTACTGCACTCTCAGGTCACTGTAAGCCCTCTGCAAATAGTCTACCCACAAGCTGCACGTGTAAAAAGACTGACAGTATGCTCTAAACAACGTAAGTTTTACTTTTTTTGTGCACCGTGCAAACCTGCGAGCCAACATATTACATCGTACAGACAATGACCTGCGCTCTCTCTCGATGTCAGTACTATCCTTCAAGTCATCTGTGATCCAGTGACCCAAATACTTAAATTTTGTAACTCTTTTTAAAGAGTTACCTCCCAAGAAAACTTCAGGTACATTTTCATAACATTTCGTCCCTGACTTAAAAACCATCAATTCAGATTTTGCTGAGTTGTATTTAAGCCCATGGGCCTCCGCATATGATTCACACCTATGTAAAAGTTCTCTCAAAGCACAGACCGAAGGGCTCAGCAGCACCATATCATCAGCATAGCTAATATTATTAATACAAATACCATCTATGTGACACCCGATCCTAGTGCTACGGAGCTCCTCGATCAACTCATTCACATAAAAATTGAAAAGACGAGGGGAGGAAAGCCCCCCTTGCCTTACCCCACAATCCAGCTTATACTCATCTGAGAATGTGCCTGCCCATCTTACTTGGTTTTTCTGCCTATCATACCAATGCATCAGTACAGACACTATTTCCCTGGGTACACTGGTACTCTGAAGCTTGTCCCATAACTTTTTGTAGGAAACTAGGTCAAAGGCTTTAGATAAGTCCAAGAAACAAGCATAGACTGGAGTTTTCCTAGCAGTATAGTACTGAACCGTCTGTTTGAGCGAAAGAATAGCACTTTCTGTGGAGAGGCCAGGTCTAAACCCAAACTGTGCATCATTCAGCTTCAAGTGTGTCCCTAAGTGTTGGTCTATAAGACTGTCCAGTACTTTCGCTATGATTGTAGCCAGGGAGATAGGCCTATAATTAGAGACATCTGAAGGGTCACCAGTTTTATTTTTAATAATAGGAACTACCACAGTTTGCATCAATTTCTCAGGTAAATATGAGTGACTTAAACACAAATTAAAAAACAATGAGAGGATGATGAGGAGGTCTATGCAGAACAATCACAACGTACGGGAACAAAAGCCCATTTTTTGTTTTTCAATACAATAATATGTCTGGCACCACAAATCGCACTGTCGTGTGTTACAACGAATAGAATGTGTCTCTATTCTATTCTTCGCAAGGCTACTTACTGTAGAATACAAAAGTGAGCTACAAAATTGTGTTTTTTTTTTTCAAATTCAATCTATACTAATATTATAAAGAGGAAAGATACGTATTGTTGTATGTAACGAATTGACTCAAAAACTACGAGATCGATTTCAAAAATTCTTTCACCGTTATAAAGCTACATTCACCTTGAGTAACATAGGCTATATTTTATTCATGTATTCCTAAGGGAACAGGAACTATGCGGGTGAAACTGCGGGGTGCTGCTATCTATACTAATATTATAAAGAGGAAAGATTTGTATTTTTATATTTTTGTATGTAACGAATAAACTCAAAAACTACTGGACTGATTTCTAAAATTCTTTCACTAATAGAAAGCTACATTCACCCTGTGTAACATAGGTTATATTTTATCCCCGTATTCCCAACAGAACGTAAACTACGCGGTCACCCGCGTAGTTTACGTTCTGTAACAGACGGGTGCTGCTATTAGTAATAATTTGTTGTTCTTAGGACTATCTTTCAGATCATACATTAGGGAACATGCAATATTTTCATCTTGCTTTCATTTAAAAGAATTCCGTGTAAAATAGACCATACAAAAAATACGCTTTAATGTATTGCCAAAATTGCGATTATAAACTGACCAATTTCTTTTCCTGCGAAAACGAATGATGAAGTCACTCCTGTCTGCCAGAGATCACGAACTGTCATGTATTAAAATTTAAGTTCGTCTTTTCGTTGTCATAACACCAGTGACGTCACTAGACGCTGATTGTTTACGTTCTGTTTCACGTTATATTAATTCGTAATAGTTAAAAAAATAAATATTACCTACTATAAAAACATTGCAGTGGCCCTTCTTGTATGCCATTTTATCATTTCAATAACAAAAATTGCTATGTTGTCTCTTCATTAAATTATTGTATGTGTGTATATAAATAATAAAATAAATAATTAAAATGTTCATGAACTCTGTAATTTCATCTTCCCATTTCTGTACTCCCTACCTACAATTTGTACTCTTACCATAGCTACCTCACTACTACACAATGATGCTTACGGTAACTCTTAGAGATAACATACCTGTATGTTATATTTCCTATGATTCATCTGGAAATAACAACTTCGTTTATGGTGGCCGTGACGTGGAGTTACAGTAACTAGTTCCTAGTCTTATGTTTATGACAGTATTTGTACGTAACTTATGTTTGGACTGTTTTCTTTGAGGTAAAAATGGAACTGTTATTTTGCCACTTATTTTTCTTCTTCGTGTGTATTTTACTACAACTGGGGATATTTGTTATTTTTAAGGCCTATTTTTATAATTCAAGATAATTTCACATACTATAAAATCAACTATGGACTTTAAAGTTGTGTTTTTAAGTGACCGTTTGTGTTGAAAAGGCCTTAAATAGTTTGAGTTGCAATGTAGTTACTGTTTTTCCAAAATGTTATAATTAGCTTAATTTTGAATTAAAATAAGTTCTTATAAAGGTGCGCTTGCACTGGCAATAGAAATTGATCAATTATAAGCAATACTGGTGGATTGTGACGTCAAAAAATATGACGAAATTTACAGAAACGGCAGTAAAAGTCAATTTGGCGAATGTTTTCAACAACAACATTGAGCGATACGGGGAAACTCCAAGAAACTAGGCAAATGAGTGAGAAATAAGTTTAAAAAAAACAGAGAGAGAGCATATGGAATATATGCAGCAATTACAAACAACATTTCAGAAAGTATTTGTTTGAAGTTGCTGCATATTGCTCCAGATTTATACGTATTACCGAGCAATAATTTCCCCTGTAAACGCACCTTTAGGCTTTAAAAGAACAATGAAGACGGTCAAGCCTTTCATGTACTTCAGATTTTTCTGTGTAATTAATTAACTAAAATTACCTATTTGAATTCTCTTATTTAATTCTGATATACATAATATTTAAATTCTAAAATGTTCATACGCATTTATCGGGACTGGATTCAGTTATCCACATTAAATCTTTGAGAGAGATAATTACTATCTGTCAATATGTCTTCTGTTTGAACCTGTCAGTTTTGAAGGTATGTCAAAATCTAATTGGAAAACTTGAATTAAGTTCTTGGAACGAGGTTTACATCAATTTAATTATGTGTCAGCTAAAAATTGAGATCAAAATTTTAACAGGATGAGTTCAATATGGAATAGCGTATAAAATATCGAATATGCATAGGGATCCAATAAATACAGTTCATGCTTGTTTTTTAAAAAAATACGAACTCTTAATATGTCGAATTCTGAACCATCGGATCGTTTTCTGCTTTCCTTCTCTTATCGTGCATTTGTACATATTTTTTTGACAAAATACACATCCGCATCTTCAGTCTAAAGATTTTCGCTCCATGAAATTTCTCAGATTCACTGACACCACCAAAGATTGAATCCCCTTTTCAGAATATGTATCTTCAAAATCCAAACTGGTCCATACTGATGGTTTTCGCATCGCTTCAATCAAATGCTATTATTTTATGAAAGCAAACTTTTACACGACATGACTTATGGTGTAACACATTTAAATAGTAGGTACACCTCTATGGTGTACTATTTAAATGTGTTACACCATAAGTCATGTCAATTGTGATTTTTCCAAACCCTTTACAGCTTCTGAGTGGTAATGAAACAAAACACGCGAGGCTTTACTCTGGGATGAAACGGTGGAAGGATCATCCATCTTCTGAAAATATGATGGTTATGTGTTTCGGTTACAGGTTTAATACTTGGAGAAATCTTGGGATTCCATATTTTGATACTATTCCATATTTGTTTACTTTTCTCTAATGGGCGGTCACCCATCCAAAGTCCAACGTCGGCAACATGTTCCATCTTCTCTATTCGTCACCCTTTTATAGTCATACCATTTTTCACACAGTCCATTGATCATATTTAGTACATCAAATTCCTTTACGCGTAGTGTAACAAACTACTCGTACCTATTTGCCTAGCATCCATATCGCTGGAATGATAGCCGTGAGCGAGCTCCACATGCCTTCATGAGATCACATCAAATATTGGAAAAACCATGAGTGTTTCACAAACTCCACACAGGGGAACATGGCTTCTATTTCAAATATTTGATTGTATCTCTATCTAGATACACTTTACACACGTTTTAGTTTTGAATATCTTATACTATCGATGGTACGAATTTCACTGTGTGGAAGATTGGGTTTTCTACTTGAAATAATCATCGTTTACGAATGTGTAGGGTATATAGATCTGTATACCTATATATCAAGGTGATCACTCATATACTTGAGTACATTGTAAGTGTATGGTTTCATAAGTTTTGAATTAAATATTTACTAGATTTGCCACCTGGGTTTGCTCCCTTAACAATTTCTACAACAACCGTGCATTTTCTGGATTACTAAACCATGATTTATGATGGTAAAAGTCTCGCGCTTTATTACTTGGGACTTGGACATGGGAAAAATAAAAAACATTCTACAAAACATACAAACGACTTAATAAAAAGTACAAAATAACTTAAGTTTCGGAAGTCGGTGTGTTAAAAAAAGCAATCAAAAACACCAAGTTCCGAAATTAAAGTTTACACTTATAATCGTCATCTACCAATGGGCGTATACGTGTGCCTATACTCAAGCCTCTGAGACAGCATCATTAAGGCCCAAGCAATTTTTTCTGCGTTAGGCAAAATCTATATCCCGACCACCGATATTTCACTGGATATCAGAAAAAAGGGATGCTTGCATCCCTTTTTTTCTGGTTGGAAAATCATCAAATGATGTAGCGGAAGAATGTCTGACTCTTACTGACTAAAACCCACCCGTGATCCTTCTAGTGCCTTTACGTCCCAGAGCCGCGGTGACTCTTTCGAACAAATTCCGCAACCCTAGCAGGCACTAACCCTATAGGGCCCCGTCTTCTTTGCTGACAGCTCTTTAAGGTGCGCGTGGAACATGACGCGCCGTCGACCCGGGCTTGGTTGATGGTTGGCGAGCCAACCATAGCTCGCCGTCCACAGGCCCGCGCCTGCAGTGGCCTGAAATTGTCCTGCGTTTCCCGACGCCCCGGGGCGTCTTCATCTGTCGCGGCGGGGAACGTGAGGTTTCCCTCTCCTGCACGCAGTCCGCCTCCTCCTTTGCTAAGATCACGCAAGCCCGTAAAGATTACTAAGAGCAGATGTAGATACTTCCCTACCTACAATTAAACAGTTTATCAGTACCATATATCACGTCGGTATTTACTTCTAACCTCACGTCTCACGCTAACCGCTCTTAATCTATATCAATATACATACCCAACATATCTTGACACCTTAATACTGGCGCTGCTCGTAAAGGATCTTGTGACTGCTAAGCCATATTCGATACGATTAAATTTAGTTCCATCGTCGGCCACGGATCAAGATAAACTGGGCACTATCTACATGTTTGTAATTTGTTATTAAGAACATGTTTGTAACTCATCCGATTACGAAGTATTATTTGGTATTAGTTTTGCTATTTGTAGTCGTGTTTGCTTTAGGCGATTAAATTTATCAAAGATTCTAAAACAAGCACGTGTGTAGCGACATCTATACCGTCACATAAGAACTAGCGCATATACGCGACGTCACGCAAGTCCTACATCGCGCAATTTAAGTTCTCCGCGCGTTTTTAACATATACAACTCTACAGTAAAACACTTGCAGTAGTTATACATATGTTGAAATCGCCATCATTGTCAACTCAAAGATTTTTGAAAATGAAGATAAACTACTGAAAACTCAAACACACCATATTCGACGCCGGAAGCTTACATTATAATTTTAAGTTACTTTTAGGCTTCATAAAAGATGGCTGACACTTTTCCAATAAACCACACACAACTTTTGATTAACACATAAGATAATACAGCTTATATAACCGCTCCCAAAATATAAGAAGAACCCTAATAAAAAGACGCTACAAACTTTTCCTTGGAGTCTTAGGGTCTGCTCACACCGAGCGCGGCGCGACGCAAATATGTTTGAAAGCCTAGATGTTGTTTTTAGCATTCACAGCGGCGCGCGGCGCAGCGTTATTAATACGTCAGTTTTTTTTTTCAACCAAAGCTATGCGGTAAACTTGAAACGGAGTATCGCTGGATGGTAGGTGGATGCGCAGCAAACTCTTTTCCACCAGAGCTGTGTCAAGCCAGGCTAAGAAAATGAAGTGATCCCATAAGTAGAATTTTACCTAATGCTAGATCTTGTAACTTTACACAACTATAGTGGAGATGCACCCTTAACGCCGTAAATCAAGCTTTTGTTTATACGGCCGTCTTTTGTTTTCTAGAAACTACCATTGTGATACAAGATGAAAATTGTGTCGAGAATGTAACATATAGGTTTGTAGCTAGGTAGGGTGCTCTTAGGATTTGTGTAAAGTAATTTCTACTTGGAAACTAAGTCAGGTGGTGTTAAAGGGAGGAACTTTGAAGCACTTGGATTCTCTGTCAGTCTTTAACAATAAGCCGAAATGTGTTTACTTCAATACATATTTTTGTTGATAACTAATATATAGGCATTGGCCCAAGAGCTCGTGGCTAAATTATAACAGCCGCACGGGTCGATCTTCGAGGTTAAGCAACGCTTGCCGAGGTTGGTTTGTGGATGGGTGACCATCTTAACAAAACGATTTTCGGTGCCTCGGAAAGCACGTTAAATGTTTCGTCAGAAGATGATCAGCTGTGCCATTCTGTCTTCAAAATGATTGTCTTGGCTATTCAATTCCATCTAAGTAAGAAGCAACTCCATCACTATACAGCGTGCAATCTAAATGGTTGTTTTCCCGCGGCAGGACGATTACCCATCAGTAGTACTATCGAAACACAAAGTTAAACTAAAAAAAAAAAATGTTTTTTTTTTCAAATCATTAAAAAAGTGTTCATAAACTCGAAAGAGCGAGAATCAATAGTAGTGCACTAGACCTAACGTAGGTAGATACCTACATGGCGGCCGCGCGCTTTCGGAAAAATACAAAGAAACAGTGAATAATAACTGTTCAGAGCAAAATAAGCTCTCGTGGATGGTGATACGGCATTAACTAGCCTGCGCGCACGCGGCAATTGGAGCCGCCAAAGACATGCCGCAAATGCCGACAAAGAGATGCCGCGGGTGCCACCAAAATATTGCTCTGCGCTTAGTCCTTCCGCGATCGTCGTAAGTGTAATACGTAATCGACATCTTTTCAAAAATGAATCGTCATTACATTTTTTTAATTTAAAGTTCGGTGTGAGGAACACCAAACAAGCGACGCGACGCGTTGATAAGTGCGATAGTGGACGCTTTCAATATCGTGAGACGTAACAGAGACACTAATCAAACTGAAAGACAATCAGTTAAAACGTGCTCGTTTGTGCATTCAACGTAGTGGTTTGCATTTCGAACAATTACTCCGCCACCGAGAAATGTAAGTACTTACTCGTACCTTGTAAATAAACATTTAAAAGTAGGTTAGGTAATCAAAATCATTGTAAATAGGTTGATTCCATCTTTTAAGTACGCTTTAAATACTCAAATATCTAAATCAGACTTTTTTTAAAGATAACTGTCTTGATTTTTATTAGTTTCTCAGTGATTTGTAAGTTGTAGGCAAAAAAGTATTTATGACGGTCCTAAGCCCGTAAAAGTATGAATGGAAAATTGGAATAACTTATTGGGTTCTGTGTTTTATTAAGTCAGAAGTAGTGATCAGCTGATTAATACGTAAAGTGCAACGACCTCGTGGCTGTAGGTACGGGCCAACCGCGCGCCTACTCCCGCGTAGGTACCTACATATCATCGCGCGATGCACTAGGTACTGTTGGTTCAAGTCGCTTTCGAGTTTTGTTTATCACAATTGTTAATCTGCCATTTATGGAGTCTAATATTTTTTGTATATATAAATCGAATGTATTACCGATACAAACTCATTTCGCTTCGGGAAAACAACCATTAAAATTTCACACTGTATACATTTAACAACGCGATACGGGCAGCTGGTGCATCTTTACATACAAAGGAGATACACTAATCTCTTGGCTCTCAAGTTCTATTGCTCTGGATAGTAATCGTATTTTCAAGTGGTTTCCAGACGAACGTTTTTGGTCTGGTCGGGCTGCTATTCCTGCACTGGACATTAAATATAGTGTTGATAAAAATAATAACATTTATTTAGTCACAGTGCATGAAACACGCATGGAAAATTATGAAGAAATGGTATACTAAAACCAAAGGTCCACTTCTGCTGAATACTTTAGAATACGAGTAGCAAACTGCATAAGGTTGGTATTCTAAAGTATCTTTCAAAGTAAGAGAGATGGTTAATTTCATAATAAATTATCAGTTATTAACTTAGCAGAATCTTTGTTGAACTACAGGCAGCCTACGCGTAGGATGGTATACGAAATGAAATCTTCTACATAATAAACATAATTTAATTGATACACCATCGAAAAATGTCCACTGCTGTAGTGGCAAACACTTCCTTTTGTTGTCACTTTTGCCAATCCAATGGTTCCTTCATCCAATGGATTCCCACGCATATTTACTCTTGAAGCAGACGATACTCAAGTGCACAGAATTAATAGTTATACAGAGATTATGAGGATCTCATAAAAAACCCTCAACACTCGATAAATATTTATTATTCTTGCAGTTTTAATCCAAAACGTACATAACGAACGTGCTTTTCATAAGATCACAAGATTTAAACATTTACAATGCTTTCAGATCCTGTTTGTTCTGTGTAGGACAAACACAAATATATACCAAATTGGATGGCACCAAGGGAATTGTATAGGAATTTGTGTAAACCACCTTTCGCATGTGTTATGTATGAACGCAGAGCACAAAATAGTTGGCAGCGCCATCTTTGTTTATTTAAATATTCTGTACGTTTGTGTCACTGAACTGTAATAAGTTGAACACATTTTGATGAAGCTTTTGCTTATTTGATCCTGGACGATTTTTTGCCGTTCAGTTTCGAAAAAAAATATAGCAAAATTACTGTGGCAAATTTTCAAACGAGCCTTATCTAACTGTCTGAATGTTTTTAATACCCGACGCAAAAAGAGGGGTGTTATAAGCTTGACATGTCTGTCTGGCTGTGGCTCCGTAACTCTCGAACGGATGAAAAGTTGTGGGGGATGAAAGCGGGGAAGAATAACTGAATGTCTGCAAATATACTCGAGTGGGGTCAAACGAAAGTGCACTGAAAGAGAATATTGATGATGACTTAATCGAGAGAGTTCTTATAAGTATGTGTAAAGTATAAAATAAATAAAAAATACGTCCCCCAACGCACCTTATTTTTTTTAATTATTTAGATCTCACCCCTCATACTTAGGTAGGTACTTTAAGATTGAGTTTTTTTTGTTATTTTTAATTTTTATAGGAAAGTTAGGTTTTTGAGTTTAACAGCCAATTGCTACACTAGATTAGTACAAACCGGGGTTTAAATACAGAACTAGATCCAATAGGTAATCCTTCTAGATATTTTTTTTTACGCCAAACACCGCTCATGTACAACGACAACATATGATAGGACTGCTTAGTTAATAACTAATATTGATACTGAGCATAACTAATGGCTGTCACAATCAAAGTCAAAATAGTCACGAGCCGTCAATCTATGAACAAAATTAACTGACACGCTCGATTTGAATGGAAAGTTTCGACGATATAATTTCTACAGCCGCGGCGTCTAGGTATTCTGTGTATGATGTATCAGGTATACAGTGTGATAGTAACATAGATGCCTATGGCTCGCTAGAGTTACCTTCATAAAATAAGGGATCGTGACAGGATTTTGTTTCTTATTTTTTGGATTTTTGCTGAGTCTAGTAGTGTTACTTAAATTGCCTTTGTCTGAGACGAAGCTACGTAAAATAAATTTGGAGCTACTTCTGCCGTCTTTGCACGATACATTAATACTTTATATTGAGAGAGATATTGGCAAGTATAGAAATTTTCAATTGAGTCATCTAATTTCAAATTCCACTATAGCAATATTGTTTAGAAATTGTTTTTTTGTAGTCTTCTGAAAGCTCTTTCAATTCTCTGCAAAGTGAGCAAAGAAATAAGATGTAGATGCATTACACCATCCACTCTTCAAAAATGTTCATTGCAAAAGCCGCAAAAAAGTCAAGACTTGTCAGAATCATAACCCTATAAAACTAAGTGTTGGTTTCAAATCACTCTATAATAAAATTATTTTATTTATTCTATAACATTTTATTCAAGATAGTATTGTGTATAGTTCTATGTTCCATTCTGTTTCCCTATCCTTTAACGATGATTATAATGCTTAATAAGAATGCGTTTGTTTAGACAGAAATGCGTCACAAGTTTTTTATTGTTTACGGGTTTAAAAAACGAGACGACTCAATTATCTTCGTGCAAAAAAAAAGTGTCCGATAATGACTTATGCGTGTGTAGCCTTCGCACACGCTAAGCCCCGCCAGATCCATAGGTTGCAGGTTATCCAAAACCGGTTTCTCCGAAAGGCTACAGGAGCCCAATGGTACGTTAGAAATGAGCGTCTCCATGTCGACCTCCATATCCCAACCATCAAACAATTCATGAAGCGTATTTCAAAGCGTTCCATAGAGTCCGCTGAAAAGCACCAGAACCCCCTTATCGTATCGGCTACCCGATACACGCCCTCCCAGATCAGCAAGATCCGCCGACCGCGGCATACCCTTGTTGAGCCCGATGACCCCATCACCCTGACCCAAGAGAGTAGTAGGGAAACCAGCACTCTTAGGAAAACTAAACTCAGAACGCGTTCCGTATACCGACCTCGCCGACGAGGTCCATCGCGACTCCCCCGTCAAAACCCTCCCCGACTTTTGCCTAACCAGCCAGCCCGCGCAGCTGAGCCATTAGCGTTAAATCCCCTAAATAATATCAATCTGACCCAGCCTGTCCCTTGCTGCCCCCCCTCAATGACCCCGCTAAGCCGAGGCCCGTATCCTACAGGGGATGCCCTTAGCGAGCGGTCTTTTAGTTTTAAGTAGTTTTAAGCCCTGGCTGGGGGCCTTAGAATCTAAGGCAACCACAGGATTGCCCGGTTAAGCAGTAACCAACCTTAATGTGCTGAACTGCGAGTAGTTCACTAAAAAAAAAAAAGTGACATCAAATGTTATTTAAAAGCTATGGAAAACTATATACACAGATTTTGAATACTATCTATGACATTTTTTTTGCACGTGAATTATTTAAAATGCCTATACCACGGCCTGTGGCGTAGGTTTTACTAACAGTAATGAAATTGTTGTATATTAATAGTAGTATGTGAGCTGTTTGTATTATAACTAATTAGTGGTTACAAAAATACAAAATGGTCTAAAATACAAGTTATCTTTTTTTATTGCTCGCTACCGCCCGGCTTCCCGAGGAAACGTACTATCCTAGATATAAAAAAAATTGTTTGTCTTTATCTAGGAAATGATCTACCCATGTGCCAAATTTCATCCAAATCCAAACTAATCAAACAACAAACAAATTCAATTTTTTAGATTTACAATAGATATTAGTTCAAACTCAGCGTTTCAACCGCCAGTTTGTAGGATTCAGTACCATCTGAAGTGTATTTAGACGATATAGAAACTTGGTAAATACTTGTACGAATACCACTGCAATGAAACGCAAAGAATAATATTGCACTGAGAAAGTTGTTTCAGACTTAGTTTTGTATTTGTACAAAACAGATTGTCTGTATTTTTATTGTTTTGTATTTAAGTTGCGTTTTTACATAGATGGTGGTAGGGTGGCTAAATCATCTGATTTAGCCACCCTATAAGCAATCAAATGTTTCGTGCCCATTTCAATTAATTGTCAAATTTTACAGATTTTTGGTAGGTATCTTTATTTTAGCGATTTTGTTAAATGATAAATATGATAAATGGTTTTTTGTTTTTGTAAGTAGCTTCAAATAAAACTTTTACACGTCAATCTTGTTTGGTCGTTATAAACTTATATTAGTATTAGTATTCCTAATTTTCTTAAATTGACTGAACTGAATATAAATTTGTCAGCCAGCACACAGAACCTCAGCCTCAGCCACACAACCATTGTTAAAATAGATTTAAGCATTTAGAAAAAATTGAATATAATATATTAATAATAAACTGGTTGAGGACGATGTTTCTATCTGACTACCCTGAGAAGAAACACGGAAACAGAGGAGAAAGTCTCTTTTGAAATCCACACAATTGTAGGTACTGGTCAAATGAATATGAGAACCATGTTGGTTGATGTCTGAAGTAGTCTTTTGGGGAAAGTACCACGTAGATTTACTATTCATATTTAAACAGCCCACATGGCAAGTACTGCTGTTACTGTGGCTGGTGATTACTACCGTTTTCAACCAACTTCCAAAAAAAGAGGAGGTTCTCAATTCGATTGTATTTTTTTTAATGTTTGTTAACTCATAACTATGTATCGGGTGTACCGATTTTTAGGCTTCTAAAAGTCGATGATCTGGCAAATGTTATTTACGACATAAAATCGCAAAGCCTATATAATATAAAAAATATCTGGGCAAATTTGTAGCTATACATCGAATTTGGCCACCCTGTATCGGCTCGCCCCGTACAGGCACACATGGACTTAGTCCAAAGTCCAGTCCATTTTTGAAGGTTTCCTCTTATTAAGAAAAATAAAGGTTTATTAAATGACGAAGTACTAATTGCAATGCTCAGCCAGAACAATGAAAGTCCCATTTCACACGCAGACAACGTTTTTGTGCAACAAAACACTTGAAATACACTGTAAAAGTACGCTCTCATTACAGACTCCCGCACCTCCAAAGTATAATGAGTATAATGACAATCGCCTACATACCCAGGTACTTGTGTAAAGGTATTTCACTTATTACATTTTCGCCACCCTCTTATCTTCGTTATACGCTTTCCTGAAACAATTTTCAACCATTTACCGCACTCATAATCTATGTGAAGTAATACATGCAAAGCCATGACTTAACATGCGTCCATACAGGTAGTATACTTTGAGATAATGAAAAACAAAGCCATCTTTGTAAGTTTCGTTAAGATTTTTAAACGTATAAGACTATTCAGCTGCTAAAACTTTTCATAACATAGCACCTGTTTTATCGGAAGGCTTTAGCAGAGATATGTCTATAGAAATACAAAATCTCTCCAGGTTTGTAGCATAGTTCAGAAGAAGTCATCTCCGACCTCAAGTTAATAAGAAAACGGGGCAATGAGGGTTGCTCTTTGTCTCCGGAAACCCAGTTATAGTACGCAGCACGGATCTTTAGCGCTCCATGAAAGAAAGGAGACCTATGACAAAAACAGAGTAAGTAACAGTAGGTGAGCGCTGTAGGTACTATACTGCTGGGCAGTACAAATACTTATGTAAGCGGGGCCTCGAAAGGTACTGTCCAGAGTGCCCTAAGCATTAGTGTACTTAGTACCATCTCACGGAAAGGCTCTTCCACTGCAGTAGAATTTGGTAATAGATCGTAGCTACACAAAGTGGGGTACTTAATTAGACATTTGCTTCAGCACCTCTTTACTTTGATGTTGGAATATGTTGTGATGTAGCAGGTTTGGTGTAAGTTACAGACGATAACTTACTTGAAGAGTACCCAAAAGATTCTTTAGTATACTATGTAGGTGGAAAGGCGGTCACATCATTCTGCGGAGCAGTAATGCTAGCGAAGGATGCGGATCGCGTGAGGGAAAGGCAAATCTCACGCCCCAGCTGCCGCAACAGATGAATACAACCCGGGCATCGGTAGTCACAGATTACCAGCCATTATTGATATTACATTATTGTTGTATAGTCGATGTACTAATACATTCTTTTACAACTTTTGACAACTACCACCAATTTACCCAGTAAGTCGCTTTTTACAGGTCCTCGTTTGATATCTCTCCTAGTTTAAAGGGATGATGAATAATACTCTATTATCATTTTGTCTAATAAAAACTTTTGATAATACCACTAGAGTAGACGCCAAATAATTTTGCAGTAACGGTCATTAACCCACATACATTTATTAACCCACCTATATATATAGGGATTCTTAATTTCAAAAACGCGAAGAAAGTCATAAAGCTGTCCTGAAACGATATCTATCATGATCCTCATTTACTAGTAATGAAAAACGAATCATAATTTGTTTTCCATGTACGTACGAAGGGATATGTGAGAAAGGTCAATGTACTTTATTGCTAATTTATCTGGCGCCTATTATACTATACAGACCGTAGTTCACCCGCTTCTCCCTTGTCAAATTTCCCACAACCCTTCGCTTAACGGTCGAAGCACATGCTGGTGGCCAACCAACATTCTCTTTGTCGTAACTTCACAGAAATTGGGGCATTCAGTTTACTACTGTGTAGCTACGTACAAAATAGTTTGCGACGCTTCACTTGCCCGGCGGAGTGGAATTAAAGCTGCATAAGTGCATATGTCTGCCTGTGTTACTGGCCCCACCGTGCACTTGGCGTGAAAGTTTTTTTCATTTTTTAGGATGCCCTTTCAGAACAAACGGTGTATTTTGGGACAAGTCAGTCACATTATTTCCTATCGCTGCAACTCTGAGAGAGAGAAGAGTGACCCACAATATCATTTGATCATACTATGGACTGTGGCAATGCACCGCAATTACTGCTTTATTTGAAGAATTTTATCAAACTACGGCCACAGCGGGCCTAGAAATAGTAAGCCTTCTCCAAGTTTTGCTAGATAGTACAGTTCTGTACTTCTGTACAGAACTGTACTGTACTATGTGTGTATACTGTACAGTCTTTGGTTTTCCGCGGCCTCCATCTCCACCGACCTGCCAACATTAAGCAGGCACTTCACCTAAAAATATAAGAGTGAATTATGCTATCATCAAACCTTTTATCGCATTTCCACCTCTATGAGCAGTTTTTCTGCTTTAAATGTACCTAACATTTAATGCAGGAAAACTGCTGTACATATTTATTTTTCTCTCGTGCTGCTAGGTAGGTACTTCGTGTGATAACACATTTCCTGGTGAAAATTATTCATGTCGTTATTAAGTCAAGATAAACTTCTCACTAAAAAGGTCTTAGAATTTACAATGGAACACACTGTTTTGTGGGGTGGCCTGATAATGTATGTGACAGAATTTTCCATAAACCAATAATTATGTATCTACTTATATTTTGTGAGTTTGTAAAATTTATCTTTCTGGGAGAGAAAATAAATATTTATGTTATATCATTAGCCATCCTCCGCTTTCCAGACACTTTTGACCATAATTCACCAATGTAGATACCAAATTAATCTAAAGACCAACTTTATCTTAATTTGTGACACATAACGCCATTAGTATACTACACTGCTAATGCCTAAAAAGTAGAGATGCTCCGAATATCGATAGATCCGAATATTCGGAGAGGCTTTCGGCCGAAGCGCTGAATA
This sequence comes from Hecatera dysodea, assembly GCA_905332915.2. NCBI lineage: Eukaryota > Metazoa > Arthropoda > Insecta > Lepidoptera > Noctuidae > Hecatera > Hecatera dysodea. The sequence goes on along the minus strand of HG995310.1, from coordinate 12,014,397 downwards.
TTCGGCGAAACTTTGTTCAATTCGCGGATGGCAGGTTCCGATTTGCGTCGTTGAAGTTGAAGTGTATGTGTTAACTATGCCGTGAGTCCGATCGTGTCATAAAACGAATTATTTGTTAGCTACTATATTGAATTATAGGTATATCTTAAAAAATAGTTTTTTTTTTATATATATACTGTCTTTGGTATTTCGCTGGATAGCGAATAGTAAAAACTATCTGAATAAGCCGAATACCAAATAGTTGCTGAAAATTTGTGACATCTCTATTTAAAAGCTACGTAAAGGTAACTAATATCAGTAAGAACGCGTAATTAAAGTGAGCGGTGACACAGAAAATTAATTCTGAAGACGCTTTCCTTTGGCTTGGGGGAAGTAGGCGTCCATCCATGGGGAAGAAATGGTAATGTGGGTAATTTTCAAATGAGCTTTTTGCTACTGAAGTTATTTTGGTAATGTTTACTGTTCTATTTTTAGATGAGTGAAAAAAAGTTTGAGATTTTTCATTATTCATTTTCAGATGCTTGAGAGTAGCTTACTTTTGTTTGTATAGTGTTTTTATTAGCCTCGTCACAATATATATATATATATATATATTTCTTTTTTATTTTATAATCTATACTAATATTATAAAGCTGAAGAGTTTGTTTGGTTGTTTGTTTGTTTGTTTGTTTGAACGCGCTAATCTCAGGAACTACTGGTTCGAATCGAAAAATTCTTTTTGGGTTGAATAGACCATTTATCGAGGAAGGCTTTAGGCTATTTATCATCACGCTTAAGCCAATAGGAGCGGAGCAGCGATGAAGAATGTTTTAAAATCGGGGATTCCACGGGGACGAAGTCGCGGGCAGCAGCTAGTAAAAACATATTTTTATCTCTTATTGTTTTAGTTAAACTCACAATTTGGTTTCCAAAATGCCCGACGACATCACGGCAGACCGGGGCCCGAGGCAAAAATGTTGGCACGAGCTAGAGGCCTATTAACAAGATTGGTCCATACTTGCCCGAAGCCGGAAGGATAGAAGGAAGAAAGGGAGGTCTCTTCCCTGCAGTGTGGCTTAACAGGTTGAAAATGAATAAATAAATTAAGGTTTGTTTGTAAGTAGACCTGTGGCCGTCTTACGAAGTGCCAATGCTATCATGATTCGTGTGAGGGAAAGGGATAGTGCTATTCGTCTTGTGTAACTCCGTCTCTCTCTGACACAGAAATCATGATGGATTTAAGACGTCATAATAGGTCGCCTGGGCTTAGGGAGAACTAGCTTATACTATTATTTTAATGAAGAAAGATTTGATTATTTGTCTGTATTGAATAGGAATAGTGGAAGATTTTTTCAAATCGGTTCAGTAGTTTCGAAAACTACTGAATCGATTTGAAAAATTCTTTTACTTTCGGGAAGCTCCTTAAATTTCCATGGGAACAGGAATTACGCGTGTGAAACAGCGGGGCGCTGCTAGTCTATACTACTATTATAAAGAGGAAAGATTTGTTTGTTTGTTTTTATTGAATAGGCTCCAAAACTACTGAACTGATTTGACAAAATCTTTCACTGTTGGGAAGCTACACTATCCTCAGGTGACATAGATTATATTCTATCCCAAAATTCGCATGGGAACGGGAACTATGCGGTTAAAACAGCGGGGCGCTACTAGTATAACATAAATAAGCTTCAAGTATCGACGTTACTTAGGCTGTTTGATCTAAGTAGTAAGGTTACCTAATTGCAGACAGTGAAAGTGTAGTGTGTTTTATTGTAAGCAAAATTACAAGCGCTAAAAGCTTGTGGGCATTATTTCTCTTTATACAAAGTTATTTCTATAGTATTACATTCACGCTCCAATATAGCTGCTGATAAAAAAGCACTGAAATACTTCAGAAAATGCAACACCAATCAAATCAATGCCTGGCTTTTCAGGAACTATATTTGAGTTGGCTTCCAGCTTAAGCAAATGCAGCTGACCACCAGAATTTGTATTGAGCAACTGCCTCCTGACCGCCACAACCCAGTAACTGGGTAACACAATACCCCTTGGCAAGAATGGTGTCACATTACCCGTAACGACTGCAAAATATATAAAAAGAATTACTGTTTATTAAGATAGTACCTTTCCCGGATAGACAGTGGTGGCCGAGTGGTAACGGCTCCAACTTACGAATTGTAAGTCGCGGGTTCTAACCCAGCCAGGCGCATTACTTTGTATAATTAATTTCATCACCAATGCTCCCTGCTCTCAACGGTGAAGGAAAATATCGTGAGGAAACCGGCATGTCCTAGAACCAAAAATTCGAAGACATGTGACCGCCGCACTGGGCCCGCGTGGTGTATTATGGGCCCATTTCCTGTCCTAGAGAGGAGACCTGTGTCCCAGCAGTAGGAACATTAAAAGGCTGATTAAACTTTTTTTAAATGGAAAGACATCGGCAAGCGTTGCTTCACCTTGAAGTTTTATTAATTTATTTATTTCCTACCATATATTTATCTTTACCGGCTTATCACGTAATGCGATAATGTAGACATCTTATATAATGACAAAATGTACTAATACAGTTACAAACAATCTTCGTACTTAAATACTACTAACTCCAGCATATCTATGTCACAGTAGGACCATAACTTTCAAAGAGAACTCTTACTATGAACCCACCCGGAGTACAACAAATTTGTGGATGCGTAAGTTCGAAGCGTACGGCTGTTATTATTTACCCACGATATACTCAAACGATATTAGATATATCTACAGAAAGTTAAAGAGCATTTCCTTTCGCTGTGACATAATATTCGGGGATTGTGTATATATATTTTAGTAGTATATGTATTTACATATGTATGTAGGTATGTCTATGTATGTATGATAAAATATGTTATATTGTAAAAGTACACTGGATCCTACCCTCTATGCTGATCTCTCTCTATCACTCAAAGGTTTGCTGGGAGAAAACTCAAATTTGAGTTAAGCTCGCCTTTGTACTTACATTTTACTAAGTCCAATATAATATAATTTGCTTTTCAGGGTGTATTATAAAGCATTACGGAAAATAGCAGCCAAAATCCACCAAAAAATATAACACCAAATCTAAAGATTAAATGAATCCGCGCCTGGAATATATTTCATAGCAATAACACTCACGGATGCGCGCTAACCGTCGCTCAAGGCGCTTTTCTAACAACCGTTTACGTTATAATTTATGGTATATTTTAATTTTAATTAACAGGATTCTCGTCCTGACACCAAAACGACCAGTTGCTGACGGCTTTCCATTGTAAACGCTCGTGGCGCAAATTATTTCGTGAATTTATGATTTACTAGCTTCTGCCAGCGACTTCGTCCGCGTGGAATAGTTACTTCACTGCTCTGCTCCTATTGATTGTAGCGTGATGAAAAGTATACTATAACCTGCCCAGGAGTATGAAGAATAATTGCACCAAGTTTCGTTAAAATCGGTCGAGTAGTTTTTGTTTCTATAAAGAACATACAGACAGACAGACAGACAGACAGACAGACAGACAGACAGACAGACAGACAGACAGACAAAAATTTTACTGATTGCAGTTTTGGCACCAGTATCGATCACTAATCACCCCCTGATAGTTATTTTGAAAATATATTCCCTGTACAGAATTGACCTCTCTACAGATTTATTATAAGTATAGATTTTAAGCTTTACGTTAATTTGAGAGCATTTTTTTGGCGTTTCTTGGCTTTCGGCCGAAAATGCTTACTTTGCGTTTAAAGATAAAATGTTGTTTTGCTTTCTTGGCGGAGAACATTCTTTTGTTATGTTTGGGATGAACAATTTTCATAATAATTTAAAATCTAAACGTTGTTAGTTAATAAGCAATAGATTTGAAATAATCACTTAGCACCACACTTACCTTACTTATCTCTCCTTACTTACCACATTTAAGCAGATAAGAGACGATACGAAAACTCACGTCACGTCACGTCGCTGGTAAAAATTGTAGCAACGTAGTGACATCACGTGAGTTTTCAACGCACTGTATCGTCTTCATTTTTTGTTTACGTGAAAAAAGAAAAAAATCGTGTCCAATATTTTTTTGTAAATCTATCAGACGGACTAATGAGATTTTTGCAGTAAAATACCCCATTTTTATAGAACGTAATTTTTTGACATCTTTTAAGCTCAGTTGTAAGTGCTTCTAGATTATTGATCCTTACATTTATGTTAATAATATGTTTGAAAATCATTGTTTTTTTTTTTGCTATACAAAGACTTCTTCCTTGTCAAACCAAGTAATCTTCTCCCATGCCGCTGCGCTGTCTCAAGGCAAAATTAGTTTCAAAACCTCAACACTCATTTTTGGACAGTCGTGTGCAAACTACTTGGCTATCCTGAAAAAACTAGCCAGTCGAACTCGCGCACGAAGAGTTCAGTACCATTTGTTTTTATAGCGGCAACAGAAATACATCATCTGTGAAAATGTCAACTGTGTAACCTACCACGGTTCATGTGAATCATTCTGGTGACAGACGGTTAGATAGCGGAGTCTTAGTAATAGGGTCCCGTTTTATTCTTTGGGTACGGAACTCTATATAGATATTTTGTAAAAGTTTGTATTAATGAAACGACTACACCGTAATTTCAATTAATTTTCATCAAGTTCTCAAACAAAAAACACTGCAAAGCTTTAGCATCACGAAATACAAATCTCTACTTCTGAGCGGTAGCATACTTACCTTCTTGCAAAAACTCCGATGTTCTCATCGTAAATCAGCCGTTTAATTGTCTGCTTCGCTGTTTTCATTGATTGACACAGTTTAATCGGTGGCCTAAATGACATGCAGCCATTGCGCCTAACAACGTTCAATAAATAGCATTATAATGAACGTGCTGGCAGATATTTAGGCTGTTGAGAGAATAAGGTAACCCCGTGACGAAAATATATGGAATATTTAATTTTGCTCCTATTTCTATGTGCAAGGTTAAAATTAGATTTTCATCAATAAAAAAGGGTTTAAAGGAACCTAACATGAATGGCATATCATTCGAACAAGATAATTTATTGAACCAAGTCATTTACCTAGGCTGTTTAATTAAATGCCAGGATGGTATTTAGGCCGCTGTTTAAACGGCACCATTCAATGAAAAGGCTAGACCGGTCATTAAACAGCTGATTAAGATAGTTGGCTGCGACATATACATTTAAATCACAACTGTGATAAAAATACTTATTTCTGGGACACCACGATTTCCGATGCAGATGCTCTTCAACAAGATTCTTCATAGATTACTCATCGATTTGGCACTTAAATGAACTGACACGCAGAACTTCTGTTGTGTGGCTAATATTATAACGACGCGCTTCACGTGTACCATTATTTATCACCATTTCTGTAGAACTTCACGCAATTACAATATTATTATTAGAACTGTAACGTATTTTCGTCTTCTGAGATTGGAAATTATATCATGTTTGTTTCCTTATACAAGATGTATGAGAAGTCTGTTTAGCAGAGTTGATTAATGGAAATTGACGAAAAACTGAAATCACTCAAGTTTACGTGATTGCAGGTGCAAACAAGTTTAAAGAAATAAAGACGACTAAGAAGTAGAGATAATATTTAAACACTGGTAATACTTTAACGCTACAGTCTCTCAATGAAATGCATGCGGAAAAAAAATCTTCTATGATCTTTCTCGATAAATAAGACTAGCAAAATCTCATTAAAAAAGCTAGTGTTTTATATAATTCTGCAAATATCCTCATTATCAAAATAACAACCAAGAAAACAAACTCCCTAAATCAAAAACAAGCTCGCAAGAAGAACACAATTCTAAATATACATTACAAGAACATACTAAGTTGATATATTATCTTCAAAACAACAGTATATGAGTTCAGAGCTACCAAACAAACTTGTAAGTTAATCAAGAAGACGTGAGAACTTCCAATGTCGTTTGTTAACGTCTTGTTAACTAGAATTAAGTCAATGAAGAACTTGTGACTGGTTGTGCTCCCTTTGACAGATTTGAAAACGGCCAATTAGGTAAATTAACGAGAACTTTGGAAGTTTAAAGCAATTAGCGACAAAGAAAAGGTTTTTAAAGAACTGTGGTAAGGTGGACTGCGTGAATGAAAGTTTGTTAGGTTTACTTTTAGTTTAAAGGTTTAACCTAAATGCTTTGTTTACCAACTAAGAATGCAGCGTAATATTTTGGGGCTGATGCAAGCATTTCAGGAATTTCCGTTAATTTATGAGGTGTTTCGCAGGGATCGATTCTGGGGCCGCCCCTGTGTCATATCGGTTACAACTGGGTGCTGAGGATTCACATTTTTGTTGACAACACACATTGGCCCATCTAGACGTAAGGAAACACGCAATCGGCAATCTTTTAACGTCTTACGCACGGTACTTACCTTGCTCAATCTTATCTATTTCAATATATGGGAAATGCTTAGATGAAGCTCGGTATTGAATTTTTTTCAGACTTAACCTCTTTATTGAGCTTTTGAAGAGCTACTGAACAGCTATTTAAGTGTAGATACAAAAGTATCTTAAATATCAGCCCCGGAATCTGGCTTCTTAAAAGCGTCTAGATCGACGATTAGCAATGTTAAAAGCAGCAAGTATGAAAGAGGTCTAAGGTGATTAAAAGATTAACTAGACAAATTAAAATCAAGACAAGAGTTCAGGCCTCAACACTCCAAATGAAAAGAATACTCTTTAAACAAACTGAGTTTCTGTGAGTTCTATTCCATTGTTGTTCTTTAGCTGTGGTTTGGATTGGACAATTTGGGAAAGTTTTGAATACTTATATGTATCCTATTTGTATTTGTTGTAACCGCAAGTTTTATAAGGAGCTGTGATGTATCTGTCTGTGAATCAGATTTTGTTTGTTTTATGTCACAAAAAGGTAAACAGTACGCTCTAGATTGGTTTTAAGTATTGATTAATATTTTCTTGATAGCAATTCTTTTTTTTTTGTACAGATTGGATGATAAAATGATTCAAAATATTTGAATGTGTGCATTTGTTCAACGTTCATCAAAGCGGGGTAAAAAAAAATACTAAGATAATACAAATTTAGTTATGACTGAGCTGAAATTTAAGAAAATACAACAACATTTTGTTTACATCGTCTTTAAAACGTATAATCTGACACTAGTCGTTAACTTTTAACATTTGTAACGTGACTTGGACACTTCAATTTAAATTTTTAATCTTGGCTTAAAAAGTAAATGGAAAAAGGGCTTAAATATTTTTCTTTAATATTTAAGTAGTCTGGGTAAGTGTAATAGACAACCCATTTAATCATGATAAAATGTCTGGAGTCAAGAGAGTTGCTTTAGCGTCGTATTAAAAACATCAAGATTTTGGTTCGAAATAGTTTTACCAGCGATGTTATCAGGAATCACTTTTGAGATTGAATAAGGATGAACATGGTTAAAGTTTTGGTAAAAATAACGAGGAAACTATGTGTATTTTGTAAGCGATGATTTGTTATCTCTAATACTCGCAACTTTTCTAACCCTAATGTTGAGTATTGGGATGGCACTGTATTTTCCTAGCCTTTTCCCAACTATATTGGGGTCCGCTCCTAGACAAGCCGGATTCAGCTGAATACCAGTATTTTAAGTGGACCGGCTGCCTATCAGACCTCCACAACTGGGGAACATGGTACTTCTTGGCAAGACTGGTTCTGTCATATTTTCTGGCTTCTGACAATCCGTAACGACTACCAAAGATCTACAAATGACAGCCGGGACCAACGGCTTAACGTGATTTCCGAGGCACGGAGAAGTCTCATTATGTTAAGATGGTCACCCATCCACAGACCAACCTCGGCAAGCATTGCTTAACCTCGAAGATCAACCCGTGCGGCTGTTATAATTTAGCCACGAGCTCCCACATAAAGAGGAAGAAAGAATAGTGAGGCAAATAGTTGAGACTGGTTTTTATTTTTAATGGGTTTTCTTCAAATGACTCTTTCCACCCTGCGTGGAGCAAATTACTCTTACTGAATTAAAAAAACTTACCCCTGTTCCTCTTTGCGTTCTAACTTTTTCGAACATTTCCGCTACCATGGCAGGCACTGTTCTTATCTCCGCTGATATCTCTTTGAGACGTATGTCGAACATAACGCGCCATCAACCCGGGCCCTTATAAGAGATTTTCCACTGTATTATTCGCGGTAGATATATTGACTGCCTCGATGGTGTATTGTGATCGCAAACGTGTTCTGGTGTAGTGTTAAATAAGAGATCTTCGCTTCGAATCTTCCTTGGATTTTCATCTAGAATTTCTCAGTATCTGCACAGAGTTTGGATCTACCCTGATTATTAGTAATTGGTTCGACCAAATATAAAGTGTAAATTAAACATCAAAGCGAAATATGGCTGTACACTGCTGCCAAACTCTTCAAGGAATAATAAATTTTATGATATTACCTAATGGGTACGAATCCGAATTTCCTGTTTTGAGTTGTTAATAGATTTATGTTTTTAAATTTAACTCCAGACTATATTTCAACTGCATCATTACTACAAAATAAAGCATTTAGAAAAACACCACGACACCAATATACAACTATTCAAAATTGTGCGACTGCAAGTTTATTACCAACACAAATTAATTTCCCCAGATTGCTCTCTTACACCATTTCAAAAGCTTAAACAGAAACAATATACTAAAGCGAGGGTTCCAAATACACGCTCCAAGCATTCATTGTTCTCTAGCATTCATTAACGCTACCATTTGTACTATCTGACTTGAATAAGCAATCTAGTAAACAAACTAATCCGCTAGAGGGCACCACGCGTCGTCACTTCATCAAACCATTGTGACAATAATGCCCTCAAAAGCCAGAAAGTGGTAACCCAATGAAAGTGAGTTTCGAGAAAAACGGTTTTTGTAGAACATGATTTCCGTCACCTTTATGGCATGTGTTTAAAACGAGCTTCTGCCCGCGGTTTCACCCACACGGAATTTTGATAAAAAGTATCCTTCTCCGGATCTTAGGCTGTATCATCATATTCATTTACATCTATTACGCGGCTTAGACGCACAATTACCGTTACAAACAACATATCAATAGAGTATTTATTTTTATCAATTTTCCTATAAATTATAGGTACTTATTTGAAAAACCCGCGGAACGTTTCCAGCATTCTGATGCAAAGAAGAACCGAATTTCTTTAGATTTTGAGATACCGCTTTTTGGCATCCAAGGCAGAATAATGCAATTGTGTTTATCGTACATTTGTATGAGATAAGAGAAGCTCCTTGAAGCTTCAAGGAACACCCGTGATTGGTACAGCTGTGTTAGTATGACTAACATGGGGTGTTACTATTGGAAAGCAAAGTCGCGGTATTGTCACGTGGCGGTAAAGTGAATGTGCTAACTCTCGTTCTATTCTACCAACATCTCACCATGTATAGTTAGGTTAGGTGAAGTGAGAATGAGCTGAAATGTTTAAAGAATCGCACAGCTACATTTCAATCAAATCGATAATTTGATTGAAATGGACACACAGGCAAATTGTGATGATAAATGATGTTGCAATTTTGATTTGGATGAAGGCACTTTAGTTCGTTGTGATTCATTTGATTGAAAGTGAAATCGACGCTAATTTTGAAAAATCTATTTGCTAATTGAAGTAGTTTTTGAAAACAATATCTGGTTTTAGTGATGTTTTTGGAGTGGCAGCCTAAAAAGAGGACCTTTTCAAAAAGGCTTTTCTAAAAGTAGGAAATAATTAGATCTGTACAAAACGACTAGTAAGTATTTATACTTATTCATATCTCATACTTTTTACAAAGCATCAAAATTCGTCTTTTTTCCCAATTTCAGCCAAAATACGTTTACGTTGTAACTTGCTGGACAGCCATTGAGTAATTTTGGCTCATAATTCTGATAATTTTGAGCCATTTCTGAGGTATTATATTAAATCCATTAAAAATAATTCTTATTTCCTTAGCAACCCCAAAAGTTATTTCGATAATTTCAAATAAAATTCAATTCATTTCTGCCTCTTGCTTGAAAAATAAAACTAAATCAGTCTAAATTAATTTTAAAAGCGCTGTATTCTGAAATCCTATATTTTAGACTAATGGACTTATTTTAAAATGTGCTTGATTGTTTGTTAAATCTTCGGTGTAAAAAATGTTTTGTACTGAGCAGAAAAATAGTATTATTTCACCTGAAATCGAAAGAAAACAGTGCGTAGCTGAGAGCGTACTTATTACACTTTTATAGCATAAAATTTCCAGAGTGTTGTGCAGTTATAAAAACAAATGTAGTACTACAGAATGAATAAAGAAAAGCATATTTCTTTATGGGTACTTTTACGTTCTCTTGTGACGTCAGTTTAAAAAAAAGAGATGGATAGGTTTGCTAAACTGTCTTGTCTGGGTACATTTAAATGTATCATCCCTTGTAATAATTACAAATAGATAGATATTGTACACTGTTGGAACTGAAAACAAGGCTTGGAAAAGAAGTATACCAAATATTGAAGCTAAAAATTGCACCTACTCTTGCGAGCATTCAATATTTATTATACAAAAAAAGTTGAATGCTGAACGCTTTCAAACATTTGACAAATCGCATGCATGAACCGCGACAGGTTTATACACAGTTTATAATGACAAATTGAATTTAAATTCATATATTCAATTTATCATTCAAAAATTGAAGGAAGGAAAACTTACTTCACCTTTAAAACAAGTCTCTCGCCAACTTCTATAATTTTATGTAATTACGTAAAATTATAGAAGTTGGCGAAAAAATTTACAAGATATTTCTTGTAAATTTTTTTCACATTTTGACTCAGAGAACAAGCAGTGAAACACTTTATTTACAAATAAGTAAAAGATCAAAAAGATGACTCAATTTTCACCCTAAAGAGACGTTTTATATTTCACTCAGAATTCATTAGACCGAAAACATGACACAACCAAAAACTTTCGAGTAATACAAACCAGTGGTAGGCAACATTTGAAATGTGCCTCTCCCAGCTAAAGTAAACGTTTATTTTACCTAGCAGCTTTGCGTCAAAGACATAAATGAAATGTAAATTGCTTAAACAAGGATCTGGCGTATGATTTCCCATGTTGGAGTTTGAGATCTAGACGAAACACTATGTTTTGTTCAAAGGAGGTTCTACACTCAATGCGAGAGATTTCCTTGAAGCAATTTGTTTTGTGGCAGGTACACAAACTGCTTATGGTCTCTGTTTACAATGTCATGTTCGTATTGCTGACTTAAACTGCGGAAGAATTGAATTGAATGGGAAACTTGTTGTGATGAAACTTTTGAGTATGACAGCTAATATGGAGGTAAAAGTAGACTAAACAAAATGAATAATTGTTGAGTAGAAAGATAATATTAATAGAAAGATTATTGATTGAAAATATAGCAAATAGATAGATGGAAGAAGAATACATGATGCAACAACCTGAAATAAAATAACGGATTAGTGCCCGGAGAATGATTGGTTTCCTAACTTGATTTACGTTTTGAAGATGAAGTTAGACAAATAGTTAGTTCAAGCAATTAGATTGATTTAGTTGCTAAAATAGTATAAACTTCTTTGGATATAAGAAGCACAGGACCGGTCAATAAGGCTTCGCTTGGAGAGGACACAAATGTACAGCTGAGGATGTCGTTGTTATGAAATTAAAATTTTAAAGTAATGAGTTAGTCTTTTCGAATTCAAGATATCCAATGACCCAATACTGATCAAAATAAAATTATGACAAATGTTTATTCATCAAGTGCCGTGTCTCTATTTACGTGAACTATTTACGTGAATACACCACCCGCTTGAATTTCTGGCAGTCTATCTTCGTTTCCCCGATTAATTACAATTAAAATGATAAGTAGTGGTAATGATTCAACATCAAGGACACGGTCATATCCTCTGTCCACGGTTTGGCAAATATCTTGACAGTTATTTATAGGATACACAGATAATAAATCTTTATTTAGTCTTTCTTTCTCTCTGACAAAGTTTAATCAAGTTTATCTATAGTCGACACCAAATAAATGTGCAATAACGATCATTGACCCACCTAAATTTTATTGACAACTTTAATTCTTAAAACAGAAATAATGAATTAATGCTATATTGAATCGACATCCATCGTGATCCTTTATATTTACTGGTAATGGAAAACGATACATTTTTTTGTCCATGCTACGAAGAGATATCAAGGAAAGGGCAATGACCTTTATTGCACATTTATCTGGTATCAACCATAGTTCGTTCAACTATTTGTTTTTGCTTAAATCCATTTATGATATCAACTTTTTGGAATGACGTTCCTTATCGGACAGTACGGACTGGGTGGATGGGGACTTAGAAAAAACAAGTGTTAGAATTTTTCGTCATGAATTTCCGCCATGACTCGCTTTGGTGTGGACGGTTATCCATAGCGCATATGCTATTGGTTGTACCCGGTCATAGGTGCGCGAAATCAATTATTACTCCGTTTGGATTTACAGATAGAGAATGTATTCAAGAAGTTTATATTGAATTAGATGAGTTGAATGATGTACGGTAAAATATTTATTTTCACAACTCGAAAACATTTATTATATACATTTCCGACAATTCCTTCAATTCATTAGTAATAACTAAAGGAACTTCGTTCTAATCGAGTGTTACACGACACTCATGGTTTTATTTTTCTTAATAAATAGTTTATTTTTGTGCCCATAATAAAAGAGAACTGTCTGACTTCTCATATCGTGGTTATCGTGTTACCCAGTTACTGGGTTTTGGAGGTCAGACAGACAGTCGTTCCAATGGAAATTCTAGAACTCAGCTGTATTTGGTTATACTGGAAGCTGAGGCCAATATATATAAGATTCCAACAAGTTAAATAAATATATTATGTCTCATTTACCAACGCTCCTAATATCTCTCGAAGTTGATTATTTTGTTTTCGGATAAACACTGGCCACTGACTTTTTTCTCCATGACCGAATTTTGTGTGTCCATCCTATTAATATTATAAACGCGAAAGTTTGTAAGTATGGATGTATGGATGTTTGTTACTCTTTCACGCAAAAACTACTGAATGGATCTTGATGAAATTTGGCACAGATATAGATCATAGTCTGGAATAACACATAGGATACTTTATATCCCGGGATTATGTTCCCTTGGGACAATTTCCGACATCTACGCGGACGAAGTCGCTGGCAGAAGCTAGTAAAGAATATAAATATCACAATACTTATGTATGGGAAACACACATCAATTTATATCTTTATATAGTCTTCTCTTGGTTAAACCTACAGCAAAAAAAGCGGTTAACAGAAAAAAAAACGGCAGCCATGACAGATAGATGTTTTCCTCTCGAAGAGAATGATGCCGTTTTCCTAATGCCACGGTCATTTGTTCTGTCCAAGTTCTATTTATAGAGGTATATGGTCTGCGGTCACTGGCCGAGACATATGCTATATATTTTGTCTTATTTTTAGAAAGTAAGAACTGAGGATTACTTAATTTTGCGTAAATCTTTTATCTTTTATCGATCTAATCTTAAAAAATGTTTGAAATTATAATTTCATGTTAGTTTTCATACACATTTCACTTGAATGCAAGTTTTTCAACTGGCATTAGAATATAGTCCGTTGAATTGACCGTTAAGAAGCTACAATTTATTTATTGAAATATATCTACATCTATACTAAAATTATAAAGCTGAAGAGTTTGTTTGTTTGAACGCGCTAATCTCAGGAACTACTGGTTCGAATTGAAAAATTCTTTTTGGCTTGAATAGACCATTTATTGAGGAAAGCTTTAGGCTATATATCATCACGCTTAAGCCAACAGGAGCGGAGCAGCGATAAAGAATGTTTTAAAATCGGGGATTCCACGGGGACGAAGTCGCGGGCAGCAGCTAGTTATGTATATTATTTTATCATCATCATTATCTAAAGCACCTCTTTATGAACATGAGTCTCTCTATTCTTGGGCATTGGCCCAAGAATAGAGAGACTCACGTTCCTGTATTAGCCTCATCCAAGCGCTATACATGATGGCCACAATGATATCAGAACCGATTTTTGAATCCAGCTCACGCCCTCTTTTATCTCTTTCATTATTAGGTCCTGACAGTCGCGACAACCCAACTCCTTGATTTCCGTATTGTGTTTTCTGAAGTCGAAAATGTATATTTTGATTTCATCATAATATGGAAATCGTTACATCAAACGTATGCCAAGTATGGAACGCTCGATGTCTCTCTGTGCATCTCTCACAATCAGCCTGTATATTATAGCTTCAGATAAAATTAATTTAACCGTGACTTTAATAATAATTTTCATTTATAAAATATTATGATATTTAACTAACTTCGTAACTTTCAATTCACTTCTAAATTATTCACTAAAAGTTATTATAATCATCTAATTTCAAACATTACCGCAGTGTTAAATATTTAATGAGGCATGCGATAATGAGTTTCAAGTTTCAAAATTGTTTTCAGAACTTTCAGTGCGAGGGGCCCTCTTTAACTAGACTAGAATTTAAGGGCAAATGTTATTGCTTTGGTAATAAGCTGTGTAGTTAATTGACACATCAAGTCGAAGCTAAAAACAGAATTTTAAAGTCTTTTGTAAGCTTTTACTTTCATTAATTTAATGATCATGTTTGAGGCCATGTTTATGGTTTTGTTTTAAAAACGTTTTGTTTTTGCATAATTTATGTTTTTTGTTGTTTCATCTGGCTGATAGAGGGTAATGTGTCTACTAGATTTCTTTGCAAGATACACCCACAACAGTTGTGGGAATCTAGTAGAAGAATATTTAACTTGTACAATTATGTTCTGCCCTACTACTTTATAGTGTCATTGCCATCGTGAACTCGTTGCGAAAAAATAATATTATATCAACTTATATACCTACGCCACAGAGGTATGCAGGCACATCCAAAGCTATGCATCCATGGGTCTATTCCACCTTTCCGCTATGACTTTCAGGATGCTGTTGGGGCTAGCACGCAGTCGGCGCATTGCTTGCGTACTGTTGTGCAAAAACCATCAACCCCAACCATGTATAAAACGGCTGACAGTCGAGCATTTCGCAAATCTGCGTGCCAACATATTACAGTGGATAACTCTGCGCTCATGCTCAATGTCCAGGTTGTCTATAAGACCTAATAATCACTGAACATGACAATAAAATGAAAGAAACTGGACTTCTGTAAAACTGAATATAAGTACAATCATTTGCGAAAATTATCAACAAGAAAGGTAAGATAGAAGAAAACGAAGAAACAAAGTTTAAAAACTCATTAACCACCTTAATAAGAACACGATACTGATTTTGTTTTACTGTATCAAGTTGTTTATCTGAGTTCATCTATTTTGGTCTTCAATTTTATGCCCATTTAAATGTTTTAAATCTAAATTGATTTTATTATAGACTCAAACGACAGAAAATCGACGTAGAAGTTTAGATCTTACTAATATGATCAAGAGGTAAAATGGTTTGTTTATGAATACATTTGTAAAACTTAATCTATACATAAATAATCTAGCTGTTTGTGTAACTAACTAACTAGTATTAGTACTACTGTCAACGCACCCACGAACCCACCCAGACAAAATTAAAAAAAAAATGGTCTGGCTCTGATTTAAAGCTACACTAGAGTGACTGATATATGATAAGTTTAATTATTTTTATTGTAAAACCATACAGAGAAAGTCTCTGGCAGGAGCTAGTATTGAATTTCCAAACGAAACTGACTAAATTACGATCACAAAAAGCTTTTTCGAAAGTTGAGTTAAAGTCGATGGCATAATGTTCAGTCCATTGAACGATAAAGAAATGGTCTTGCAAATCTTATCAAAATATCTTGGTAACCCAAATCGATATGAAAAACCAACAATTTTAGCAGCAAAAATCTGCTAGCCACAGGCCAAAAATGAAGTAAAGAATTGCCAACGTAGACGAAGACAGCGCAATCTTCTGAGGAAATCAAAATGTAATTTATTCAACAAATACGCCTCAATTGGATACAAAAAGAAAAATTTTAGGAAATTCACCGAATTTAATATTTTAATAATAACGTCTTTTCCTTTTGATGGATATAGCTTAAAGAGAATTTTTGTGTCAGTGCTGGGATGGGATAAATTAGATGTTGATCATCGTCTAACTTTGGACTTATGTTTTGACATTGACATTTTTATTTGTCTTTTGAAGTGATTAGTTAGCAGTATTTAGTATTGTTACGTTTCAGTTCGTAGTTCAGGGGGCCTACCACGACCTCTTAAAGCGATTCATTTTAGGACCCAAACTGAACTGTTCTTCTAATTCGTACCATGATGTCAGTTAACTTGGCCATTCCATCTGACAGCGATTGACCCATACTGAGTCGCTAGTTTTTGTTTCATTCATTCAATTTTGTGCATTTTTGGTACCATGACGTCCTTAGAGCAGCTCAACTGAAACACTGAACTGTCAAAATAAGCGATTCAATAAAAGTTAATATTTCTCTAACAGAACAGATACGTTTGGTAAATTATTAGAAAAAACAAAGCTTTTTCATTTAAAATCTCCCACAAGGCTAAAAGCTGGTTAAATGTTACTCTTGTTACTACAATGCAACAAAACAAAAGTACTTGAAATTGTATCGTCACCAACGTCTTAAGGTCACAGCTCATTAGAGCCACCCGGCACCCACCCCGCACCGCCTCGTCGCAAGGTGTCCACTCGTTGTCGACAGGTGGTCTATGGGTGGAAGCCGCGTTAACACTAATAAACGTCGCGCGGTCAACCAGTGGAACCGGCGCGATCAACGAGAGAACGCCGCGTGGTCAACGGTTGGACGTCGCTTCGTCATTCGAATTTTCGAGTAATCTGTTAACAATTGGCACTAGGTCTACACGTGCGAGACGTCCGACTCGTTCGAAAGAAAGGCTGGGAATAATGGGAGGGTAGGAAGTCTGGGAAGCGGCTCATCACCCAGTATAGTCCTCGCGTGAATCATTCGCGGGCAGCGCGCGGTCCACTCGGGACCCGCGAGTTGGCAATGCGCAGTCAACG
Organism: Hecatera dysodea; assembly: GCA_905332915.2. Classification (NCBI taxonomy): domain Eukaryota; kingdom Metazoa; phylum Arthropoda; class Insecta; order Lepidoptera; family Noctuidae; genus Hecatera; species Hecatera dysodea. The sequence goes on along the minus strand of HG995310.1, from coordinate 11,997,377 downwards.
CAAGGCAAGCGTGCGAGCAGCGAGTTGTCACCGAGTGGTCCACCCGCCGACAACGCGTGGAGGGCTTACGACCGAGGCGATCCGGTGACGCTACGGAGTTGATATAGTGAGCGCATACCCATACAAGTCCATATAAAGAATACTAGCCGCAGGAGGCGAGGCGGTGCGGAGTGGTTGTCGGGTGGCTCTAATGAGCTGTGACCTTTAAAGTGGTTTCTCGAGGCAAGATAAAATTATTATTTCATAGTTTATGTAGTCTTCTCGAAGGAATTATTTAGTTTCAGTAACTAAACAAAATATGCAATGTTTAATACTTACGACATTGCTTGAAATAATTGAGTACTTACCAAATTTTTTTCAAAACTTAATTTAAATTTTCCCACCGCAATCTCAACTCCACAGACTGAAGACTACGTATCTAGTTCATTCAGGGTAGCCAACCCAAAAAAAAGATTCCTCGTAAATGTGGAGCTGAAAATCTCGTCTATTGACTTTCAAACCTCGTACATTAAAATTTATTAACAGTATTGAATACTGTAATATCGCCATCTGTAGTTATGTTTGCAAGTTAATTTCAATAGTATACTTCATGCAAATGATAAAGTTATCATAATTATGCTGTGACAAGATAATTAATTTGATTCACTTCCAAAGAATATTTAATCCGCATCATATGAATGGTTTTAGTCAAAAGCTGTGAAATCTCCTTCCTCAATTATTTTTAACAACTCATTATTGATATTATTAAAGAAGGATGCTCATTATGAAATAATAATGAATCAATAGATGTCAGGCTGATATCGCTAACTCGAAGAAAAAAAAAAGCTGATCTAGTTCTTGCAGAAGTAACCCCACCCAAATGATCGTATAGCCTAGAATCCGGTGAAGTAGCGAAAGCTCATTTGCAACTAGCTACATATTCCATTAAAAAAAATCGCATGCCCATAATGTTATCAAAATCTCGTACATAATTGTACGAGGTTGATAGCGTCCTCGTACCTCGTACGGAAGACCACAAATCTCGTATTTGTACGAGGAACCTCGTACGGTTGGCAACCCTGAGTTCATTGTAGTCAAAGTGACGCCTGCCTGACAGTGTCAACAAACATAACTTTTTTTACTCTGGTACGTTCGAAATAAATATAATAAACATGCCGTTTCATTATTTCGAAATAAACGTATTTTTTCGTATAATAAATACCTAGCAAAAGATAAATAAATCTCAATTACCACTTAGAACAATGGTAGCAAAAAATACGGTATTAACGTGGAATCTTAAACACCACGTTTGAGGATTTTTTAGTTTAAAGTAATGATACTGAGCTAAGAAGAATTAAATGTTACTTGCTTCTGAATGTGTCTGACACTAAAATATGAGCGAAACATACTTATCTGTTAATAGCGTTGTCTCTTTTTCACCAAAAAAGCGATTCAACCACAAATTGCGATCTTTCATTCAAATTCATTCACATAAAACGATCTAAATGCCGCTGAGCGTATCGGACGTCATGGTACGAATTTGATGCGATGTAGTTTTGGAACTGAAATTGAAATGTCTTGCTTTTGAATCGTTTTTAATAAGATCATGGTAGGCCCCCTGGGGTTTACATCAACTAAACCTGTTTTAAGGATGGTATACATAAGGGTGTGTACTGTGACTAAAATCCGTTCATGTTTCTCCTAATAATGCCCTTTGCGTTCCAGGGAAGCGGGGACTCTTTCGAAGAAAAAAAAAACGTTTTCTATGCTGACTGACATCTCTTTGCGGCGCATATGGAACACAACGCGCTGTCGACCTGGGCCAGGCTGTATTCGGACGGCAAGCCACATAGCGCCATCCACAGGCTCTTGCCTACGCAACGGTGGCCGGGAATCGCCCTGTGGCTTCCGACGCCCGGAGTGTCTTCTTCTGTTGAGGTGGCAGGGTTGTGAGGTTTGCCTCTCCCAAAGTAATAATACCTTTTCGCATCAGATTCATCACAATTCTCCGCGACAATATTAATGAAATCCAACATGGTACCTAACTGGTATCTATTTTGCTGAATATTGCTTGGAAATTCTATATTGTTAAGGCCTTCGAATAATCACTATATTATTTTGGTAAATTTTCTATAAGACTTTTACGAATAGCTGGGTAATTTTAATTCATAGTTATTCTTCATCGGAATAAATAAACAACAACTGATCTTTGCTTTTACTAAGGTATATTTCTTTTGTATAATAAACACAGAGACTTCAGGTAATTTAAGCAACTCCAATGTGCACACTCTGTCTACCTTATTCATGACGTCACATTTTTGTCCTGGCATTTCCAATTTTCCGCTTCCTGTATGATAAATAGTGTGCTGAGATGAACCCAACATTTGCATCAAACTAACGAGCGAGAAAGATGTTCCTCCAATGACCAAATAAATTACATCTATAAATAATACATTTTATCTTTGCTAGACAGTCCCCAAAAATCGATACTTTCACACGAATTGTTACTTCAATAAATCGAGTTATTACAAAATTGTGTTTGCGTCTTCTTAGGTCCTTATTTCTTTTCCAATAAAGCCTAATGTGTTTTGTTTATCACAGATTTTTATTAATGGTTTGGGTAGACTTGCTGGCTTTTAGCCAATGGGTGCGTCAATCATTTATTAGCTCTCCCCATTGCATGACGTAAATAAAACGGTTTGATTTCCCAAAAAAACTAATAGGTATATTTTTAATCACTTTTGAAAACAATAATCTTATTGGTGGCTCTTCATATTAATTTAATGTTTAATCCATACATTTATCTATTTAAGTGTAGCCTTAAAGCGATGTATTGTTTTTATATAAAACAATGCTTCCAGTATATTTATTGGAATGTGTTAAAACATTTCATTGTTTAATTTTTATTCAATATTTTTTACAAGAAAACGTTCGTTAATTACAAAAAAAAGTTTCCCGTCACGAGATGCCCGGGAGATGTGTAAGATCTAATATCAGAAATCATAATTAGTAAAAATCTCTTAAGAAAGATGGAATAAAATAGTGATAAGTAAGTAAAATCAATTTATTTTCCTTATAATTTTAATATGATAATTCCAGAAAATATATATTCATAAATATTTATTTTATTATTACTTTATTGTTTACAAAGTTTATGGTTCATTTTTTAATATCCAGATTACTTTTATACAAACCTTAAATATATGAAAGAATGACACACTTTCTACAAAAGAAAAAAAAAACGGCAATATTTATTTCCCAGGAAAAACTTATCTTGCCAGGGTTGTGGAATTTGTTCGAAAAAGTCACTGCAGCCTTGGAACGCAAAAAGCATTAGGACAAACCCTACTTTTGTTCAGTTAGAGTGACACTCCTTTCCACTCCAACCCTGAGCGGAAGAAGTCATTTGACTATTTTACATCAATAAAAAAAACGGGTAGGTACCTATGTGTGCAGGTAAGATATTTTAAATAGATAAGTTATGGGTAAATTTAAAAAAAAAACTTAAATTTTAAAATATTATAGGCGTAGTGAGCTTATAAATTCTATATCTTTCTATGTGTCAACTTTCATCGAGATTTTTTCAGTCCTTCTGGCGTGACTGAGTAACAAAATTATCCAAGCAAACTTTTTCATTCATTAGTAGTAGTAAAATGTAGATCAGTTTTAACTGAAAAAGCGTATTTAGGTATTACCACAAAAACTAGACCACCTAACAAAGCCCAGATTATATTATTACAAACTACCCTCATCTTATTACGGGCATATCTGCACTTTAAACGGGACAACAACAATAAATGTAAGCCTAAACTAAGTGGCAATTAAGGTATCGCTAAGTGTCGGGTAAAAGAGCAGTTAAACAGTGCAAAGTGCCGTATTAAAGTGGAGTTATGAGTTTGCGAGGCGTCTTGTGGAGCGTGGAACACGTGTTTTAAAAACTGATTAAGTGTAAGTTAGAGGTTGCGGAATTTGTTAGAAAGAGTCACCGCGGCCCCGCAACGCAAAGGGCACTAGGAGGAACACGGATGGGTTTTAGTCAGTAAGAGTTTGATACTCCCTTCCGCTCCGCCCAGAGCGGGAGAAGTAATTTGATGATTTCGCATCCAGAAAAAAAAACAGTGTAAGATTCTTGAACTTTTGATTCTTGTACTTAGGGGTTCTATCCCACTAAAATTATGTACATAGTGACACTCACTATATGAAAACTGGACCTTGTGGTTTAGTTTTAGCAGCCGAATAGATATTTTTTAAGGTTAAGTAATACTTACTGAGGTCGCTATGTGGATGGGTGACCATTTGTTACATAATGCGACTGGAAATCGTGAAGTTTTTGGTTCCGGCTGTAAATTTTATTGTAAAACTTAGACAGTCGTTACGTTAATCGAAAGCTGAAAAATCTGCCACCAGTCTTGCCAAGAAAGGCATAGTGGTACTCAATAATGGTTTAAAGAGGTAAAGTGACCACCGTAGACGCGGGTCTGCGGATGGCAAGCTATGGGTGGCTCGCCGTCCGATAGCAACCAGGTCTGGGTCAACGGCGCGTCGTGTTCCACGCGCGTCTCAAAAGCTATCAGCAACGAAGACGGGGCCCCATATTGTCAGTGCCTGCTAGGGTTGCGTAATTTGTTCGAAAGAGTCACCGCGGCCCTGGAACGCAAAGGGCACAAGTAGGATCACGGGTGGGTTTTAGTCAGTAAGAGTCTGACACTCCCTTCCGGTCCGCCCAGAGCGCGAGAAGTCATTCGATGGTTACCCACCCAAAAAAATAGGAGGTAAAGTAAGCAGGTGCTCCATATAAAATACTGGGACGCAATGCATCAAGTTAGATTGGAAGCTAACCCCAACATTGTAAGGAAAAGGCTACGTTTCATTACAATTTTCAATTCATTATGTGAAACTGATTACATACTTTTTGCGGTTGAAACAGTGTATTTCTGTATTAGACAGAAGAGCTCATAAATGTTAGTCGGAAAATAAAAAAGTATATACTGAAAGCAATTTGTATTAAACTGTTTGAATATGAGGGAGTGAAAGTTATGAGATTTTCACTGTGTGTGTAACGGGAATTCGTAAGGATATGATGAGGAAATAAGATAACTTAGACAGGTCTTGGAGGGAGGACAAAGATAATGTGCTTAAAATAAATTTTCACTCACAGCCTACACTCCATTCACGCATATACTATTCAGATTTTTGGATATAAGGAAAATCGAAAACCCGTCTAAGCGTAAAATTGAACTGTCTCCGATGGTTCTAACGTTACCGGCACATTTTACGGTAGAAAGATCTTGCTGTGTTTTGTCCAGTTTAATCTGTATTAAACGCTTTCATTCTTTATGCCTAAGAATTTGCATAATTGTTTAAGGTTGCAATCTTTAGACCACTACTAATTTCCATCGAACCCTGAAAGTAATAATAGGAAAGTGGACCTGTGTTTTCACAGAAACTTTTGAATAATACATCTACTGCGTACTTGAAGAATCTTTTTTTTTACTGTCAGATGGATATGCTCTTGACTCTAGTCTAGATCGCGGGTGACAGAGACAAAGTCGACGATGGAATGAGCTTACCCAGAAGAAGCCTGTTCACTCTAACTTTGAAGATATCAGGGTCGAATGCGTTCGGAAACAGACGCAGGCAGAGAGTTCCCCCCACCGAATGTATCTCCACGTTGTCGTCGTGGTGGGGCTTGAGCGTCCCAATGATCTTGCGAGCTTTCCCGGTAGAGCCACTCATGCCGGAAGGTCGCAAGTGAGGGATCAGACCAAGAGAGACACACACGCGAGGAATCCCGCTCGCTGCCTTCTGGTACGCGTCTGTTCATCAGACGTGGCTGTGAAGGCAGTGAGCGGGTGGGAGGAGAGGCCCTGTGAGGGAGAAAGGGCGGAGGAGCAAGGGACCATACCCTCAAAAAGGAACAATATGAAGGCACAAAAGGAAAGAGATTTACCCCAGGGCGGTTCCAGCGGCTCAGCCGTTGGGGAATCCGCCACGCTCGCAAGAGCGTCTGCCCCACCGTATTCTGGGGGGGGCACCAATTGTGTTCCGATTGCCAGTGGCAACATGAGCCGAGGAGGCTCCGAATCGTCATCCGAATCCGCATCCTTCAAGGAGCTCATGGCATTCGAGTATGTAGCGGAGGGCTCGCCTGAGCGCCGGGGAGGTGCGGAGTCGGATTCCGGCTCTGCGCCTGACCTGTTAACGGTCGGCTCGGCGGGCTCTGGAGACGGAGGAGAAAGGGCTGCTGCGGAGAAAGAAAAGTTCTTCCGCAAGCGGCCCAGGCGGGAGGAAGATGGAGACTCGACCTCCGAGGGCGAGTTTGCCTCCGCCCGCAAGATCCCCACCGCTAGGCGGGGCAGGGGCTGTGAGGCGGGGAGGGGGCTGGCTCCCTCTACCCGGGAGGTGGAGCGCCGGGCCGGGAGGTTGGTGGAGGAGGGGCGTCGCCCTGGAGGGAGCGGTCGCAGGGCTCCCTCTACCCTTCCGCCTCCTCTCGACTCCGACGACTCGGAGCCCCCGGTGGAGGTACCTCCCTCTTCAGAGCAGCAGAGGGCCAAGTTTGCAGAGGTCGTGGAGGCCGCGATCCGCGCTGTGGCCTTCAAGAGGAAGCAGTCCTCTAAGAAGGAAGCCATCAGCGCGGCCAAAGCCTCCATCCTGGCGGCAGCGGCGGCCAACGTTGGCGCGTCTCCCTCAAGGGAGACAACAGAGCTTCGGGCGGAGGTCGCCCGCCTCGCGGCCGTTACGGAGCGACTCGTTCGGGAGAATGAGTCGCTCCGGAAGGACCTGGCGGGGATGGCCAGAGCGGCCTCCGAGGAACCGCAGGGGGTGCTGAGTCCGGCGCCGCTGGAGGGGAGCCTAGTGCTGAGCCAGGTGCGGAACCTGGTGCGGCAGGAGCTGGCTCCCTTCCGGAGGCAGTTCTCCACCCTGGAGGACATGGTCCGGCGGCCCCCAACGGCGGCGACTCAGAGGGCCCCGGGTCAGCAGAAGGCGGCCTCTTACGCAGCCGCGGTGGCTGCCGGCCCTGCAACGTCCGGCCAGGTGACGAAGGCCAAGGGAGCAGCCGCGCCAGCGCCTGTGACGCCGGCGACTGCGACGCCGGCGAAGACCAAGGCGGTCCCGGCGAAGAGGGGGAGGAGGAAGGCTGGAGGAGCGGCTAAGGCTGCGGCGCCAGTGGTGCCGCAGCCGCCCCCACCCCCGCCCTCGGACCCTCCTGCGGCCGAGGCCGAGTGGCAGGTTGCTGGCCAGAAACGGCGGGCCGCGAAAGCGGCCAAAAACAAGGCGAGGAGGCAGCGGCGGAAAGCCAACGCCATTGCGGCGAGGCTTCGCGCCCCGAAATCCGCGGCTGTAGTGCTCACACTGCAGCCGGAAGCGGAACAGAGGGGCGTGACGTATCTCGCCGTACTGAAGCGGGCGAAGGAGGCGGTGAGCCTCCAAGAGCTGGGCATCAGCGGGGGCATCGGGGTCAGGAGGACCTTAACCGGTGCCCGCAAGCTCGAGCTCGCCGGAACGGAGAGTGGCCCGTTCGCGGACGCCCTGGCCGAAAGGCTGAGGGCAGTCCTACCCGCGGACGAGGTCCGGGTGTCCAGGCCGACTAAGCGCATCGACATGCGCATAGTGGGCCTGGATGACTCCGTGACGGAGGAAGAAGTTGTGGCCGCCGTCGCCAGGACTGGGGGGTGCTCTGCCGAGCTTGTCAAGGCGGGCACCCTCCGGCCTGACAACACGGGTATGCAAACCCTTGTGGTGAGCTGCCCCGTGACGGCGGCCAGAACTGTGTCGGAGGGCCGAAGGCTCTTGGTGGGATGGGTGTCTGCGCGGGTAAAACTGCTGGAACCCAGACCTCTGAGGTGCTACCGCTGCCATGTGGGCAACCACACGGGAGCTATGTGCCCCTCGGAGGTCGACCGCAGCGGACTCTGTTTCCGCTGTGGTCAGCCCGGTCATAAGGCCGGCTCTTGCGAGGCCACGCCGCACTGCAGTGCATGTGCGGCTGTTGGCAAGCCGGCCGAGCACTGGGCTGGGGGAAGGGCCTGCGCGCCATCCGCCCCGACCAGGGGCAAGAGGTCCGCCGCCACCGCCGCCTCTGCCGCCGCCGCGGCTTCTGTCGCCGCCACTGCCGCTTCTGCTGCGGGTGCTGCGACTCCCAACACTCGGGAGGGTGCTGAGATGGAGTGCCAGTAATGGTCCCATTTCGGCCCCCTCCAGAGACAAGTCGGCCGCTGTGCTATCGCGCAGTGGCTGATGCCTGGGGACGGTGAGCGTGGGTGGCTCGCCGTCCGATACCAGGTTGAGTCGACGACGCATTGTGTTCCACGCGCGTCACAAGGAGCCGTCAGCACCGAGGACGGGGCCCCATAGGGTCGGTGCCTGCTAGGGTTGCGGAATTTGTTCGAAAGAGTTACCGCGGCCCTGGAACGCATAGGGCACAGGAAGGATCACGGGTGGGTTTTAGTCAGTAAAAGTCTGACACTCCCTACCGCTCCACCCAGGGCGGGAGGGGTCATTTGATGATTTCCCATCCAAAAAAAAAAAAAAAAGGCAGGGATGGAAACTCCACTCCTTTGCTGTGCGCATTATAAAAGACGATTGGAAACGCTTGGTGCGAATTCATAGAATAGCAACACAGGCAGGGATGGAAACTTTCAGTGCGTCTAGATGTCCTATGGTAGAAGGGGGCCGGTGGGACGCTGTCGTGGAGTTCATGGGCATACTCACCGAAGTACAATCTGTAGAAGACTGACATTGAGAATCGCCGTTGAGATTGGCTACTGTGACTGAAATTTTGTCGGGACTATTATTTCAACTGTGCTCGCTACCAACAATAACCCGCCACTCTTTAAAGCTAGAGCAAACATAACATCTAATGGGTCGCTAGTTCCATCGTTAACCGCTGTAAAGTTGTTGAGATTGAGGACAACAGGTGCTTGATCTTGAACTGACATGTAAAAGCAGACTATTTCTACCTCTATTACAGATTCTCGATGCTGATTTTACCAACGAATCCTTCATCAGTCAGTTCTCCCTCAAGTGACACATTGGCTGATCGTGTGCGTTTAGCATCCAGTGGATTTAAAGGGCCTTCATCTGGTTATCAGTCCACCGTGTAGCAAATCTTTGTACCAACAGAGTCACAATATTCCTGTTCATCATTATTATCTACAGCCCAATGATGCTCACTGCTGCCCATAGGCCTTTCTTCCCTTCAGACAATAGGGTAGTTGACTAAAAAATCTGATTAGTCCGTCTGTTAGATTTCCAAAAAATATTGGACACGTATTTTTTCTTTATTCACATAAACAAAAAATGAAGACGATACAGTGCGTAAAAAACTCGTGTGACGTCACTACTTGTTTCAATTTTTACCAGGCCGTGACGTCACACGTTCCCACTTCTGATCTTTGATGCTTTTTATCTTCGTCATTTTTTATAGATTTGATAAAGGAAAAAATACGTGTCCAATATTTTTCCATAATATAACTGACGGACTAAACATAATCATATATATTTTACTCAAGCAACATCCCTATTTCCACGCACATGGGCCATTTAGCAATTTCTTCTCTCTAAAAAAATTGGCTAAATGTTAAACCATGTACGCTTTGTTACCAACGAGAAACAACACACAACATTGATTAAAAACAACACCTTTTAAAAAGTAACTTTAAAAACACACCTGCATCTTCTTTACGAACTTTTACGTTACCTCCGAGGCAAGTTTTTTCTGCTTGATTTAAAATGAGCTCGCTGGTGAGCTATATAAAGTTTTTCTTTAATTTCCCGGCTACGGAGAAATAAAAAGATCTGGTGGGAACTAATCCTACTGGAGCTCAATATGTCTGGTTAGTTACTATTGGTTCACACAAACTTACACGACGATGCATTGTGGAAGTTAATGCAGTAGCTTTGCTTAACCGTGGCAATATAATAACACAAAATATATAAAAAAATATAAAATAAAAAAAGCCCAAACATGAAAAAACATATTATATATGTCGCAGGTTTTTCATAAAATTAGGTTTCTGATCAAAAACTGGAAGATGACACATTTTAAACTCAATTTCATCATAAACCTATAAGAATCCAGATTTTTGATGAAAAAAAACCAGAACTAGTTTGGGTTTATGATCAATCTGATACGCATTTCCGTTGACAGAGATTTAAGGACTTCCTCCGCTTTTACGCGAAACCGGGTAACCAGCGTTCATTTTTGCGACAAATAATTAGGTACGTAAAATATAATTCAATAAACCTAATTTTATGAAAAACCTGCGACATAATATATATGCTTATTTCATGACGTTTTTTGAGCTTAAGCTGCACTTGCAAATGTCGAAATCCAGTACATATCGAGAACTCTCCATGCTTCGAAATGCACGCAAAGCCGTTGTTCCCAGCTATCGGCATCTACCACGGCTTTCACAGCCGGATAGTGTGTTGTATTTACCCTGTTACTATGTAGTGTTGGACAAATAGGCAGTCACTGCATGTCAAATACTGGTACTCAGTTGTGGATGCAACTCAGTACCAGTATTTTAAGACTAAAGTAGACCCCAATATACGGAACTGATAGTACCTAGCTATCTCGAAGTGGCAAATAGCTAGAAAATTACTCTTTCTAAAGTCACTTGAATAATGCATGTATAAAAAGTAAAACGATAAAATAAGTTAGTAAGTAATTGTATAAATTACAACCACAATCTCAACGTTTTTCACAAGTCAAGAAAATCGTAAAGCACACAGTACAAAAGTTTTATTGCAACGTATTTATTTTTTGATACTGAAAGTTATAAAAATGTAAATCCCTGAATAGATTTTCTAGAAATGAATGGAGACATGCCTACCCGCCTTGTGTGGCCATTAAAACTGCGGTTGAAAATTCTGCGTGCAAAACAAATAATACGCACTTAGCACCGTATCTTGCAATCTTTGTAGGAACTAATCTTTTACATTAATTAAAAAGGTACCCACCTTTTTGGATGTTAATAATGAAAATAAATTCAAACATAGGAAAAGAATTTAGAAAATACTTGTATGATAATACTCGTAACTAATAAAACACTAGTATCTCGAATATCGTTTGAATTGTCCGTGAAATTGTATGTAATTAAACTGCCATAGTGTTAGAATCCTCCCCGTGAACTATAAACATCGTCTATAACGCTTTATGATGGAACAGCTAACATGAGGTTATAAAATTGAAAGTCTCTGTAAATTATTTGTATCCACTTTAACCAAACGCTCTTCTAGTGGCGCGTGGTATTTAGATTTTTTGCCGTTGCAAAAAAACATTGTTTTATTGTTCTTTTTTCTCACTCTTGGTCTCATTATGGGAAAAAGTCATCATCTGCCTAGCCTTTTCCCAACTACATTGGGGTCGGCTCCCAGTCAAGCCGGATTCAGCTGAATACCAGTATTTTACGTGAAGCGGCTGCCTACCAGACCTCCACAACCCATTAACTGGGGAACACGGTACTTCTTGGCAAGAGTGGTGTTAGATTTTCTGGCTTCTGACAATCCGTAACGACTGCCAAAGATCTCCAAATGACAGCCGGGACCAACGGCTTAACGTGCTTTCCGAGGCACGGAGAAGTCTCGTTATGTTAAGATGGTCACCCATCCACAGACCAACCTCAGCAAGCGTTGCTTAACCTAGAAGATCGACCCGTGCGGCTGTTATAATTTAGCCATGAGCTCCTCATTATGGGAAAAAGTAATTTATTCAATTAAAGTTCATAATTGAACGAACATCTTCACATGATAGGCATTACGGACAGTCCTGTATGCAGAGAATGCATGGAGTGGGAGGAAACGGTATCGCAGGTTACACGTGCTCCTTGAGTGCACAGCTGTAGCGGAAACACGCAGACAAACAAGAGGGACACTGAATTCATTTACAGAAATTCTAAATACATAGAGTGAACTGCGGGCGTACCATGACGTCTTAAAACGTGAGTCTTCCAAGCGAGAAAAAGGGATGGAGCTATATAGTGTGTATAACTCTATCCATCTTTCTCGCTCGGAAGACTCACGTTTTAACACCTCATGGTACGCTTGCTGATCTGCTTCTGGATGGAGGTTGACTAGTAGGTAGATGGCCGGCATGACTCACGCTCAATGGTCCAACAATATACTCCATTTACTGTATTATTAGACAGAAGTTAAAAAAAGGTTCTATTAGGGGCACACTTTGTAATAAAAGTAAAACAAAAGAAACATATAAAAATAAACTAAAAAACACGCTTTAATAGCAATCAAACTAAAACGTTGAAAATAGTTTTAGACATAAGAGAGTTTGTGTTACTGCAATATAAAATCCAAAAATCAATTATCCTAATAAATTTAGAATAAGATATTAAAAAGATATTAAAAAAAAATCAAATAAAGTGAAAAATCAAAAAAAATATATTTTTAAAATAATTCTGATATTGCAAAATAATCCGCACATTCGATATCAAGCACCCACAGAAGAAAGTACGTTCGAACCACCACAAGCTGACACACATTCCCAGCATAAGTGCAGAAAATACATCGCAAAGACACTACTAGGTCAGCTCTAGAAGGTTCTGTATATCTCTTTTTACTTGTCTACTGCACAGCAACTGCAATATTCCTCTTTACTGCCTATCTACTTTCGTGAACTTAATGCAATTAGTAGACTTGATTTTAGTCACTAAAACTCTGACAAACAACAACAACAACAACAATAACAACAACATATAAAACACAACATACAACAACAACAATATGAAAATCGCCTTCCTCATAGCCCATCGACACCGATACGGTTCACTAACAAGAAAAAGTACTTTCGAAATTGGGTATCAAAAGTTTCTTTACCCTGCCTTTGAAGTATTGCTGTTAGCGTTTTGCGTCTCTATAGAAATGTTATTGATGCAATCCTTTTCTAGGAATATTTACTCTAAAGTTTCTGAAAAGCAAAGTTCTAAACTAACTGCACAAGTTTTGAATGGATCTGGTCGTTTACGATTCAAAACTGATGTTTAGTTTGGATTATATAATTTTTAAATTTGAGGCTTCATTCTTTAGCTAGAACGGCTGTTGCTAAAACATAATTTAAACTTGAAATAGCTTCAAAGACACCGTACATGTCTGAATATTCGTGGAAATTTGACTCTTATCTGGATTGAAGTTATTAACTCTCATAATGTCAGGCCTTAAGTCCTAGTATCTTGTTCCAGTCGTTAAATTTATGTCCTAACTTTGCGTAGGTAGCGTTTTGATTAATTGTGCAAGGGTGGGTTATACGGATATTAAAAAAAGACTTCAAGTTTACTTTGGGTATGTATTGTGGGTTTTGTCAAATTTAAGTAAAGATTGATTTAGTTATGTCTATTTCTTCATGGTAAAACAGCCTTTTTTACCAAAAACAAAGTAGTTTTATTTTGACACTTTCACTTAGTAGCACAACTTAACATAGTAGGCTATTATAAATTATATTTACACATTACAATATATATTTTTTTAATATATAACTAGCACTTCGCCCGCCACTTCGTCTAAGCAGATTTAGTTGGTTGGCTGGTTGTTGTTGTTTGGTTGGTTGGTTGGTTGGTTGGTTGGTTTGGTTTTGGATGGTTTAGTAATTATATTAATAAATATTATAAATAAAGATATTTTGATGAAGTATTGTATTGATGTTCCACACTAAGAAAATTTGTAATCACAATATTGTAAAAGTTTAATTCGCATTAATTGCATTTTGCAAGTTTTTTTTTTACTATTACTACCTATAACGCTTAGATAAAAAAAAACTTAGGAAATTAAAATTATAATAGTCAAAAGATGGCGTCGAAAAATTTATCGGCAATGTACCCAAAAGGCTGGCAGCATTACCACGCTGTATGGTAATGCTTATCCTTTGTCCAAGGTAAAAGTCAGCCCTTGGATCACGCCAAGTGACAACTAAACGCGTTGACAAATCTTTAAATAAGTTATGAGCACTCGGATCCCACGATCCGAAAGTTTCTTTTTGGATGATATAATTTATTGAATATCTAACAATAGATTGTGGAGGTAACTAGTAGATAAGTTTAAAATATTGCTCGTCATTTGACACCCGTTATTTCGAATGAGTTAGGTTTGCTTTTAGCTGATTATGAACATGATAGATTGTGATTTATTAGTCCTCTTACATATGTGATCACTAGAACTTAATATAGTAACCCACTCAGCTTGTAGTGAGTATTTTTTACTACTAGTTTGATAAAATTGTAGTTATGCATAGAGGAATAATTATTGCAATTCTAATTTTAATTACTTTTTTGTACTGGCTTTTGCCCGCGACTTCTTAGGCTCATATTGTTTTTTACGTTCCCGTAGGAATTTTGGGAAATTCTCCTCTTAGTTAGAGGAGAGCAGTGGTGGCCGAGTGGATACGGCCCCGTCTTATGAATTGCAGGTCGCGGATTCAAACCCAGCCAGGCGCATTACTTTGTGTAATGAATTTCATCACCACTGCTCTCAAACGGTGAAGGAAAACATCGTGAAGAAACTGGCATGTTCTAGAACCAAAAATTCGAAGGCATGTGACATTCACCAACTGTGCCGCGTGGTGGATTACGGTCCATTCCCTCTCCCCTACACTCCCCAGGGAAACAACATGTCGAGCTTTTTACGACCAGTAGTTTTGGCTCTGCGTTGTCAGTTATTCACCAGCAACAGAAGAATGTTATGTGTACATTATATAATTATGTATGAATTGATAATGTTCCACGGAGACAAATTGTTGGACGTAAAACATTGCTTAAAGATTGGCTAGACATGGTTAAATTACTTTTCTTCCTTTAAAATGTGTTATTTAAAGTGTTCTTAACCGTACAACCATTATCAATTTGACCCAATTTTTTCTTACAAAATGCTTACTAACAAGAATTTGAAAGATAAATTTCCATGAAACTGCAAGTAACTACTTGTAAGAGAATGGCGCAAGGTATTCAGCATTGTTTTATATGAACTTCATTAAATTTTATGCATTCCAACGTTTTGTATAAGACTCACCATTCTGATTACCTATGACAGTTATAAGAATCAAAATTCTCGTTACCTCTGACGGTACTTTTTTATATATTGTAAGATGGATATGCTCTTGACTCTAGTCTAGGTCGCAAGTGACAGAGACAAAGTCGACGACGGAATGAGCTTACCCAGAAGAAGCCTGTTCACTAACTTTGAAGAGATCAGGGTTGAATGTGTTCGGAAATACAGACGCAGGCAGAGAGTTCCACTCCTTTGCTCCGCGCATTATAAAAGACGATTGGAAACGCATTTACTGCAGAAATATATTTAGTAGATAAGTTATCACTGGCCCAGCCTTTTCCCCATTATTTTGAGGTCGGCTTCTAGACAAACCGGATTCAGCTTAATACCAGGATTTTACGTGGAGCAACTGCCTATCCACAACAAACCAGTTTCTGGGTGACGGAATTTGTTCCAAAGAGTCAACGCGGCCCTGGAAAATAAAGGGCACTAGAAAGATCACGGGTGGGAGTTAGTCAGTAAGAGTCTGATACTCCCTTCCGCTCCTCCCAAAGCGGGAGAAGTCATTTAAAGAAAAAAAAATACATGTGGCACACGGGGACTGCCGCGGTAAAGCTATTGCATAGCATTTTTTATCAACTTATGCAATTATATATTTAGTACTCTGCGTCATTGTGATATGGTCTCGATTCGTTCACCTGGGTTACTGTACTAATGTAAATCACATACGTTTCACTTAACTTTGTCCCACCGATTGTTTCCGAATGCAGACGTTCGGGTCGGCTCGGTGACGGCGACATAATAGCTCAGTAACGAAGCGACCATTTTAAAAAGGCGGGGCCTAATCGAATGACGTAGCGGTGTTAGGTTATTTTCGTTACGGAATTTCTGGATTCGGTTGCCACGCTCAAGGCCCGCGATAGAAGCTATGCAATAGCTTAAAAATATGTCTGATTTTCTGGCTCCTAGCAATCCGTAACGACAGTCAAAGCCCGCAAAAATCTAATAACAGCCAGGACCAAACAGCTTATCGCTTTTTCTGAGACACGGAAGAGACTCGGGATATTATGATAGTCCACTCATCCACGGACCGACCTTGGCAAGTGCTACTTAACCTTGAAGATTAACCTTTTATTATTAAGCTGCAAGCGCTGGAAGAAATAACAATAAGTAACGGTATAATTATTAATTAAGAGCTCGAAGTAGGTAAGGGAGCGTTTAATTTCGCCTCCTGTCGTATATTGTCATGTAAGGGAAATTGGATTAAGGCCAAGTAATTCGAGCATTGTGCCAAATAAGATAATGGGAAAAGGTATGACAATGTATTCATATTTGGAGTTGTTATTCTTTTCTTGAATTTCGGTGTAGATTCTGAGAAAAGGGGCAGTCTCGACATGCTGGCTGGCTCGTATTAGAACGTTCACAAGTTTGAAGCCCAATCAAATCTGAAATATATCAATTTCACAGACAGCCACGTAACGCAGACTATGTTTTAGACTTATCAGCGTCTAATCCTACAAAAATCGTACTCAGTGCACGCAAAAGTAAACCAGTGTCACCAGTGGTGAAAAATTTGGAATAATTTTATAAAAAATATAAAGCTGAAAACTTAATAAATATTTTTATTGGATAAGTATTCAGATTTATAATTTGCTGTTGCTTGCTTTCATATTATAGTTAATGCTTTCAGATTACCTCCAAAACAAAGTATAATCCTATGGACTCATTACCTCCAAACAAAAATCCAACCGCCAAAAAAGACTAAAAAGTTCTGCATTTGCCTGACTGCTTAAAAATTTGTTTGGAACTTTGTAGTCGTTTATATTTGCTATATTACTATTAAAGAAATCGAGATCCCGAACGATTTGCTACAATTTATTGAAGAGTTCAGTTTCCTATCATCTCTGTTCTTCATCAGGTCTTCACCAAACTAGAATCGGACCACGGACCATGGACCACGTTGAAATACTAAGATGCTCTTCCAAACCATCGTACACAATTTTATTTTTTCATTTTACATCGACTAGAGGGAATGAGAACGTCGTCAAAGTAAACTAAGCCACGCATTATTAGGGATAACTCAAATACTAATCGTCAGATCTCAATCAAATTTAAATGGGACCATACGACAAGTACCAGGTTTTGACTTTAAAAAGAATCATCAAAATCGGTACACTTAATACAAAGTTATGGGTAACAAACATACAAAAATACAGTCGAATTGAGAACCGCCTCCTTTTTTTAAGTCGGTTGAAACACCAAAAAGTACAAAATAACTTGAATTTTGGAAGTTGGTATTAAAAAAACGAAAAAGCAATAAAAAACACCGAGTTCCGAAATTAAAGTAATTTCGTACATTTTGTTTTTTTTTTTTTGTTTAGATGTCGGTTGTATTTATTGTTAAAAAGTTTTTTATATGTCCAATGACTCACAATCAAGACGAAACTTACGACACATCTCAAATTAAAATCCATCAAGCAAGCCGTTTAGGCTACAGAGCATGCAAAAGAAATATAATATATATACATTCATACATTCGTAACATAACCCTCCTTCTGGCGCAGTTGGGTTATAGAATTCAAACGAGCAAACAAAGCCCGCAATAGAAAATAAGGATTTCGTTGATGGGTTGCTGCAAAAGGTTTACCGTATTACACCCTATAACCGTATAACTTACGCCCTTTTTTTTTTTTTTTTTTTCTGGATGGGAAATCATCAAATGACCCCTCCCGCCCTGGGTGGAACGGTAGGGAGTGTCAGACTTTTACTGACTAAAACCCACCCGTGATCCTTCTTGTGCCCTATGCGTTCCAGGGCCGCGGTAACTCATTCGAACAAATTCCGCAACCCTAGCAGGCACCGACCCTATGGGGCCCCGTCCTCGGTGCTGACGGCTCCTTGAGGCGCGCGTGGAACACAACGCGTCGTCGACTCAACCTGGTATCGGACGGCGAGCCACCCACGCTCACCGTCCCCAGGCATCAGCCACTGCGCGATAGCACAGCGGCCGACTTGTCTCTGGAGGGGGCCGAAATGGGACCATTACTGGCACTCCATCTCAGCACCCTCCCGAGCGTTGGGAGCCGCAGCACCCGCAGCAGAAGCGGCAGCGGCGGCGACAGAAGCCGCGGCGGCGGCAGAGGCGGCGGTGGCGGCGGACCTCTTGCCCCTGGTCGGGGCGGATGGCGCGCAGGCCCTTCCCCCAGCCCAGTGCTCGGCCGGCTTGCCAGCAGCCGCACATGCACTGCAGTGCGGCGTGGCCTCGCACGAGCCGGCCTTATGACCGGGCTGACCACAGCGGAAACAGAGTCCGCTGCGGTCGACCTCCGAGGGGCACATAGCTCCCGTGTGGTTACCCACATGGCAGCGGTAGCACCTCAGAGGTCTGGGTTCCAGCAGTTTTACCCGCGCAGACACCCATCCCACCAAGAGCCTTCGGCCCTCCGACACAGTTCTGGCCGCCGTCACGGGGCAGCTCACCACAAGGGTTTGCATGCCCGTGTTGTCAGGCCGGAGGGTGCCCGCCTTGACGAGCTCGGCAGAGCACCCCCAGTCCTGGCGACGGCGGCCACAACTTCCTCCTCCGTCACGGAGTCATCCAGGCCCACTATGCGCATGTCGATGCGCTTAGTCGGCCTGGACACCCGGACCTCGTCCGCGGGTAAAACCGCCCTCAGCCTTTCAGCCAGGGCGTCCGCGAACGGGCCACTCTCCGCTCCGGCGAGCTCGAGCTTCCGGGCACCGGTCAAGGTCCTCCTGACCCCGATGCCCCCGCTGATGCCCAGCTCTTGGAGGCTCACCGCCTCCTTCGCCCGCTTCAGTACGGTGAGATACGTCACGCCCCTCTGTTCCGCTTCCGGCTGCAGTGTGAGAACTACAGCCGCGGATTTCGGGGCGCGAAGCCTCGCCACAATGGCGTTGGCTTTCCGCCGCTGCCTCCTCGCCTTGTTTTTGGCCGCTTTCGCGGCCCGCCGTTTCTGGCCAGCAACCTGCCACTCGGCCTCGGCCGCAGGAGGGTCCGAGGTTGGGGGTGGGGGCGGCTGCGGCGCCACTGGCGCAGCAGCCTCAGCCGCTCCCCCTCCAGCCTTCCTCCTTCCCCTCTTCGCCGGGGCCGTCTTGGTAATCGCCGGCGTCGCAGGCGCCGGCGTCACAGGCGCTGGCGCGGCTCCCGCCTTGGCTTTCGCCCGGCCGGACGTTCCCGGGCCAGCAGCCACCGCGGCTGCGTACGAAGCCGCCTTCTGCTGTCCCGGGGGCCTCTGTGCCGCCGCCAACGGGGGACGCTGGATCATGTCCTCCAAGACGGACACCTGCCTCCGGAAGGGAGCCAGCTCCTGCCGCACCAGGCTCCGCACCTGGCTCAGCACTTGGCTCCCCTCCAGCGCCGCCGGACTCGGCCCCCCCCTGCGGCTCCTCCGAGGCCGCGCTGGCCATGCCAGCCAGGTCCCTCCGGAGCGACTCATTCTCCGCGATGAGTCGCTCCGTTACGGCCGCGAGGCGGGCGACCTCCGCCCGCAACTCTGTCGCCTCTCCGGACCCGCCGACGTTGGCCGCCGCCGCCGCCATTATGGAGGCTTTGGCCGCGCTAATGGCCTCCCGCTTGGAAGACTGCTTCCTTTTGAAGGCCACAGCGCGGATCGCGGCCTCCACGACCTCCTCCAGCTTGGCCCTCTTCTCCTCAACCGTGGGACGCACCTCTCCCGGGGGCTCCGAGTCGTCGGAGTCGAGAGTAGGCGGAAGAGTAGAGGGAGCCCTACGACCGCTCCCTCCAGGGCGACGCCCCTCCTCCACCAGCCTCCCGGCCCGACTCTCCACCTCCCGGGTAGAGGGAGCCAGCCCCCTTCCTGCCTCACAGCCCCTGCCCCGCCTAGCGGTGGGGATTTTGCGGGCGGAGGCAAATTCGCCCTCGGAGGACGACCCCCCGGTATCCTCCCGTCTGGGCCGCTTGCGGAAGAACTTCACGTTCTCCGCAGCAGCCCCCCCTCCTTCCTCTCCAGAGCCCGCCGAGCTGACCGTTACTAGGTCTGGCGCGGAGCCGGAATCCGACTCCGCACCACCCCGGCGCTCAGCCGAACCCTCCTCTGCAAATTCGTGCGCCATCAGCTCCTTAAAGGAGGCGGATCCGGATGACGACGACGAATTGGAGCCTCCTCGGCTCTTGTTGCCACTGGCAAGCGGAAGACGTTTGGTGCCCACCCCAGAGTACGGAGGGCAGCCCGCCGAAGCGGGGTGGGATTCCCCGACCGCTGAGCAGTCGGGACCCACCTGGGGACTCATTTTGCAAGCGTCTTTTTTCATTGGGTTTTCCTTTTAAGGGTGTGGTCCCTTTTCGCTCCGCCCCTTCTCAGGGCCCTCTCTCCCAACCCCACCTCTCCACCTGCTCGCTGCTCTCTCAGTCACGTCTGATGATCAGACGCGTACCAGAGAGCAGCGAGCAAGCGTGTGTCTCTCTTGGTCTGATCCCTCACTTGCGACCTTCCGGCATGAGTGGCTCTACCGGGAAAGCTCGCAAGATCATTGGGACGCTCAAGCCCCACCACGACGACAACGTGGAGACACATTCGGTGGGGATAACTTACGCCCTGAGATTAGTTTCCCTAAAGGGGATAATTTACACTTGAGTGTCGCTGTTTCGTGTTCGGGTACTGACAATATATTATGGAATTAACCTTCGTGCATGTTCACTTTATGTAATTAAGTAACGATAGAATTAGATTTTCTTGTTGCTGTATGTAATTATAAATATGAAGAACTTTTATTTGTTGTTATTATACACATTTCGATCGAAGGATAAACTTGTGATAAACTAACTGACCAATCACTTTGATCTATCCCTATGATATATTGGTTATTTCGTTGACAAAGACAGCTCCTCCAGGTTACAGCATGGACATTGTTTGATCAAAGTGAAAGAATTTTGGAAATTAAAACATTTTTTCCACAGTTAATCTCCAACAAAATAACCATAACATTCTTCTTTTTAAAATTAAATAAGTCCCATATTATCTGTATTATTGAAAAATTAAATAAAAAAACACAAACCAAAAAACATCATGTACATTTCGAGACAAATTAACATAGAGATATAAAAGTCGATTTTTAACTACATTTATACTATTTTTTATTTTCAACTGAACATTTTTTACTTAAAGATGTCTTTATTGCATATAAACCAAGTACAGAATAAAGTAATTGAATCAAGATAAGAAGCACTCACTAGTAGCATATTTATCACTTCTTAATCTACCCCATATCTTTCTCTGTCTGTCTCAAACAGCGGCAAAGCAAGATCGATGATTATGCATCCACTTATATGTATAACGTGTAACGACTCTGCTCCATTCATATCTTTGAGCATAACTAGACAAAACGTTCTGAAAAAAAAACAGCTGATTCTACTACGCAAATACTATAGCAAAAGTTGTTATAATGATGAGTGAAATGTCCCTATTTTAGGATTTGACGACACGGTTGGCGCAATGGTTCAGCGACTGGCGGCCGTGCTGCGTATAATAACAGAGGAACAAATATTTTTATGGCCTACAGATAAATAATTGCTCCGAGTCCGGCTCTGTTTGTATGAGAGACTGTATAATTGTAAACTTACCCACGATACTGCAGAAATTCCTAGAGTGGGGTAACATATTTAAAAAAAAGAAGTACATAGGTAATTGCATTTACTCTGTTACACCTTCTCTCTGATACCTTCAGTCACTAACACAACCTGTGAGTGAATTTAATTACTTAACATAGTTGAAAGTGCAGCTCACAAAAATATTAACAATGATAACAATAGCAAGACATCACAAAGGACCAGACGAAACCTCATTTGGAATAACAACTATCGTGGGCTTGACAAAATAGGTACTCCAAATTCAATTTCAGCTTACTCCTTAAAAGTCACAAAAATACTGAATCCCTTATCGTTAATTTTTACGTAAGAAGATACGAAACTACAAATGTGAACGAAAATACGAAAGAAATAGTCAGAAATCTCTTAACCAATAAAAGTCGTATATATAATATAAATTGTCATCTCTTTAATCGTTTTTGTATAAGACTTGGAGTGCAAAGCAGTGTTGTCAACTCATATTTTGGAGGACGTTGATAAAACGAGTCAAATATTTTAAAAAAACATAGAATATTTTATTAATCTAGAATAAAGATTTTAAGGCCAATAAAACATTTATATTTAAGTGTAGGTTCAATAATTTAACTAAAAATATAACATTCATACCATGTATGTACATGTGAACAGTATACTAAAAGAACATGTTCGTAACTACAGTAAAGTTCTGTAAAGTACGTCACTTCATTAAAGTTTTACCGTCCCAAAAAGTTCCTGATTACATAGATCCGCGAGAAAATAAATGTATATATTTGGCAACGCTAGTCCCAAGAGCCAAATCGTCAAGTAAGTTATGATGGGATCAAAGTCGCGCTTAGATTTAATTGGGGCCCATATCAACGTCATCCCGAACCGGATATGCTTTGAAAATATATTATTTCACTCCTCGAAAAAGATTTCGTACCTTATGTCAATCTAGCATGTTTTGATTTCGGGAGAAAATCATTTTACTAATATTTTGTTTCCTTATTTAATATTAGAAAACCTGTCATGACAAGCAGTTTCTGTAGGTATGATTTATTCTACAGCTCTTGAATAATTAAAAAAGAAAATATTACTTAAAAGCATGTCATTCTTAGTTTGATCTTCGTCATAAATCAGAGAGATTATTTATAATATATTTATCAGTTTATTATTTTAGCAAGGTATAGTTATGTATTTTATTAGTATTATATAATATACACGTAGATATCATTCGTATATTCTTTCTGAAACAAATTTCTATTTGTTTTTTTTTTTATCCAAAGTTTGCCTTGTTGCATTAAGTCCGCCTTATTACTACTATTGTACAAAAAAATTGTTTTTACTTTTTTGTTTTTTGCTAATTACTTAGCATTCTGATTTACTATTACAGTAAATACGATTATCTTTTAAAGTGGATTACTTTTCCGTTTCTTTAAGTTACTCCATAGAATCAGTAGTAGGTACTTTAATACCTGTTTATAATGGCAGGAAGTGATTCTATCTGATTTTGAAGAGACTTGTTTTATGATGGGATTTGAATTTGACAGGAAAATAGATGATTTGTGTTAGGATGTCAGATGTATAAATCTTTCAGTGATATCGGTTCAAAAGTACATACATATATTGATTTATCAATTTATCGAGTTTTTCTACAAATACAGGCAGAACAGGTTGCTTGTCAAATAAATTATTTCTTTCTTTCTTTTAACCCTGTATGACACACCATAGGTAAAATCATCACTTTCTCAACGATTTCAACTAGGTTAGCTTCGTCTCGAAGTCTTCATAAGTATTGCAGAATAGAATAGAATAAAATAGAATACTCTTTATTATGTACACCATACAAGTTACAGAAAATATACACAAAAAATAACATTACATAGGGTGACACAATGGGCGGCCTTATCGCTAAAAGCGATCTTTTCAAGACAAAACAAACACAAAGTTCTAAGGTTCAATCTCAACTGAGAGTTGAATTTGAAAGCAGAAGATATTATACGCCAAAACCGTAATAAGTCAGGATGAGGACAGAATTAAAATAATGAAGATCAGTTTGTAGGATCTTCAATCTGGGGCCCAAGTCTGCTATTTTTATAAATTTGTCATTTCATCTCGATCCCATTGTCATTTTGCTTAAGTTTACAATTTGCTATAGTCATAATGGACGGTCATTAGTCTGTCAATGGTCTCGTAATACTTTTTGATAACCGAGCTATTAAAAGTAATGACTGCACAATGACGTTCTAATGGTAGGTCACTGATCAAAGGAATTGTCAAAATTTTAGCAGATTACCACATACGTTTGTCATTCAGTTGTCATTATGTACGAGATTACCATTTTTGCCATTTCTTTCAATGGAGTGTCAGTGGTTGACCATTGGAAAGTCATAGTGACCCTTTTTTATTAGCAGATTACCAAACTTGCCAAAATCGGCGATTTTGAGATCAATGATAGACCATTCTGACACTATTGTAATAGCAGACTTGGGGCCCTGTTCTTGAGATATTTTCTAGCAAATTGACTAATCGTAGAGTGTTATTCTCACTCAGCGTATCAGAGCGACATTGGTCTATAACGCTGAAGTATTGGACATAATCCAAATACATTAGAGTTTCCAGTTGCTACTGTATTTTAATAGAGATATAAATAGTTTATCATTTAGTCTATATATTTTTTGGCTAGACTTAATGCGTGGTTTTACTTGACGTAATAATTATTTTTGTAGTACTCATTATGAGTGAAGGACAGACTGATAATTAATGTTTTATATTTTTATAATTAGAGATAGCGACCCGCCCCTGCTTTGTACAGCTTTTGCTAGTTGCCAAAACGTTGAGATTTATTTATTAATACTTTTGTTTTAATGTAACCTTTGACAGTATATTCGAGAATGTTTAGTGATTTGGTGAAAAACCCATCATAAATTGTAGTTAAACTACAAACAGGCTCGACAAGGAACTTGATTTGAAAGTGTGGAATATTTATTTTGTTTCGCTACGCTGAATAATTTATCGACGTCACTACTTATTCAACCTATTAATGTTCCCCCCACTGCTGGGACTCAGGTGTCCTCTCTAGGAGAGAGAACGGGCCGTAATTACCACGCGGGCACAGTGCGTGTTGGTGAATGTCACATGTCTTCGAATTTCGACGTAATAAACTAAACTAGTAACGTAAACTAATAAGTGAGTTTGGGAGTATTCATTTAACATCGACAAAATTAAAGTTTTAAACGAATCATTAAGATTCTTTCGATAGCTTGATGTAGGGTAATTATCTACTGTCTTCAAACTTTACTATTAGAATGTACCTATGTATGACCAGTCAGTGGTCATCAGGTCACAATAACTGATGACGGATCGATAGTCGGGAAAAAGAGTTTCAAGTATAGGAAGAAGATCTAAGATGGTGGTAGCGAGATTCCGCCTGACACGAGAAACAAATTCCTGGTCGATGTAACCCCACTTGGAAGAAGCATATGTCCAGCATTGGAGATTTTTCGAGTGAAATTATGAAAGACTAGTAGCGCTCCGCTGTGTCACCGGCATAAGTTTTGATTCCGTGGGAATCTCGGGGTAACAATTATCTTATATGTTAATCCTGGTTATAAACCATCTGAGTGCCAAATTTTTATCTAAATCCGTGCAGTAGTTTTTGCATGAAAGAGTAACAAACATACATCCATCCATCCATACTTACAAACTTTCGCGTTTATAATACTCGTATTAGTAGGATTCTCCAGTGCCGTTCTTCGATGCTCAAATATTATCATAATTATTTTGTATTAGACTCTGGATTTTTTTTATAGTTTTGATGATACATTCATGATGGAATGTACCGAAGCACGCTGAGCGAATAACGAAATATATAGAGTTCTTATGAACATAATTTATATTAAAATCAAGAAATGAAATTATACTGTTGTTTAGTTTACAGTAAACAACAATACTGAATAAGTTTCCTTAGACAAGATTCTCGAGTACGCAATACCAACTCTCAATTCAGTACTAAAAGTAACTTACTATCGAATTCCTGTTTACAAACAGAAATACAAGACAACAAACTCGCTATTTATATATCGATGACGTCATGGCCTTATTTATGTGAATTTGTTAATGGACGGAAATTCAGTCCAGAATGTTCGTCGATAATGCTATTGGGAGTCGTCTATCTGAACATTATGGTTTTGGTACCTGTGTGTATATATAATTCTTGGTACCTACCCAACCAGGTGTTAATAATTAATAAAGCATCGTTAGGTATGATTGCTTTTTTAACACACGGCTGTTTCGGGAGGTACAGGGTCCAGAGTGAGGAGGCATGGGAAGCGCCTCTTTCTGCGAAGCAGTAACGCTAGCGAAGGAGGAGGCGGAGCGCGTGCGAGAGAGGGAAACCTCTCGCTCCAGCCGCCGCAACAGAAGAAGACGCCCCGGGCGTCGGGAAACGCAGGGCGATTCCCGGCCACCGTAGGCGCGGGCCTGCGGATGGCGAGCTATGGGTGGCTAGCCGTCCGATAGTAACCAGATCCGAGTCGACGGCGCGTCGTGTTCCACGCGCGCCTCAAAGAGCCATCAGCAAAGAAGACGGGGCCCCATAGGGTTAGTGCCTGCTAGGGCTGCGGAATTTGTTCGAAAGAGTCACCGCGGCCCTGGAACGCAAAGGGCACAAGAAGGAACACGGGTGGGTTTTAGACAGCAAGAGTCTGACACTCTCTTCTGCTCCGACCAGTGCGGGAGAAGTCATTTGATGATTTCCCATCCAGAAAAAAAAAGGTAGGATTGAAAAAAGTTGCTATTCTTAAACGGGGCTGAGTAGGACAAGTCTACCGCATACCACTGTATGCGGTAGAAACGCACACGAAGGCCACTGCCTTCGTGTGCGTTTCCTGACGTTCTTGATAGCGTTAGCGTAAACGTCTATTTGTCTTGAAATTGAATTAGCACCATCGAGTGAAAATAACGGAAAACCTTTTTTGTTTCTCCATACAATTTCACATAAGCCAACGTTAATGTTAACGCGATCGAGTACGTTAGAAAACTCGCACGACGTCCTCTGATGAGCTGTAGGCAAAAATAACCACTTATTAGGTCTTATTAAATGCTAAGTGACGTCGTGTTAGACCAAGATGAAGGTGGAGAGACGAACTTGACTGTTAGTGAAAGGACTGGCCCGCAATGACAGGACAGATGTGTGTGGAAAAAAAAAACTTTTTACAAAAAAAAAGCTCGTAACATTAATTAATCACGTGAACATTTTGAGTATTTTCGAAAATACATAACAAAGGAATCGGCAATTTATTAATAACTTTTTTTTGCTTTTGCTTTTTTCAGAGCAACGCAATTGTTTAATTGCTATTCCTGAAAATACTAAAAACTGTCTTTTATACATATGCCAATAAATACTGAATCAGATACTGAAATAACGTTTCCATTTGCTTCAGGAATAAATTTAATAAAATACTTCGGCATTAAACATTAATATACTCGTCTCTGTCAAGAATTGGATTCTTTCAGAATTTATCCTTAAATCTCCACTTTTTCAAGGAAAATCTCAAACAAAATTACTTTCACATTATACTTGTGTATTGTATAAAGCTAATCGAACTTTGACAAGTGATAAATGTCCAAAAGACCCTCGCAGTCTGGGTAAAAAGTTTGGGCATGCAATTTACATTTTAGCCTTTAATACTTTTATAATAAGGTTCATATCAGATCCCGAAGAAAATTTAGGAAAGACAGTTTTAAAGATTTATGGTTTTCTGAAATTTATGCTGATGGGATGGACAATTCTTTTTGTATTGCTATCTACAAAGCAAGAGCGATTGATTTATTTAGAATTTTAAGTAAAGTGATATAATTTGGAATGAGAAAAGTTTAAATGACAAAAATGTACTATAAAGTGTAATTTCATTTGCACGTACTTGACTTCGCTGGATTGCAAAGATTTTTCAAATCTTTAATAATACTCCTCAAGTCATGTTCTGCGAAGAAAACAATGAATATTTTATGCATATTGGAGCCTACGACTATCTCCCGTACCGTGACTATGTTCGGGTATTAAGCCCTTCAGTAAAGTATGAATTTCCCTATGAGAGGTAATCTATACTAATACTAGCTGACCCAGCAAACGTTGTTTTGCCATATATAAAAAAACTAGCTGCTGCCCGCAACTTCGTCCCCGTGGAATCCCCGATTTTAAAACATTCTTTATCGCTGCTCCGCTCCTATTGGCTTAAGCGTGATGATATATAGCCTAAAGCCTTCCTCGATAAATGGTCTATTCAACCCAAAAAGAATTTTTCAATTCGAACCAGTAGTTCCTGAGATTAGCACGTTCGAACAAACAAACAAACTCTTCAGCTTTATAATATTAGTATAGATAATGATAATTAGGGTATGAAAAATAGATAGTAGCCGATTCTCAGACCTACTGAATATGCGTATAAAATTTCATAAAAATCGGTCAAGCCGTTTCGGAGGAGTATGGTTACTAACATTGTGACACGAGAATTTTATATATAAGAGGATTAAAAAGAGGAAAGATTTGTATTTTTGTATGTAATGAATAAACTCAAAAACTTCTGGACCTCTTTGAAAAATTCTAAAGCTTCATTCAACCTGAGTAACATAGGCTATATTTTATCCCTGTATTCCCACGGGAACAGAAACAACGCGGGTGAAACCGAGGGGCGTTGCTAGTCTTTAATAACTACGGCGCTACCTTCTAAGTTACATATACAATTAATATATACAAAACTCTACCGATACTGCTTGATTGATACGAACCGTCATTTAGTTTGTTAACTTTGTTATTAGCCCTGGCTGAAGGCCTTCTTTTTTCTGGATGGGAAATCATCAAATTTTAATGATTTCTCCTGCTCTGGGCGGAGCGGAAGGGAGTGTCAGACTCTTACTGATTACAATCCGCCCGTGATTCTTCTAGTGCCCTTTGCGTTCCAGGGTCGCGGTGACACTGGCGTGGTAATGCTAGCGAATAATATTTGAGGTGGCCTTTTGAGGAAAGTGTCACACAGATTGAGACTGGAGCTGTTCATCTATGGCGGAATAAACGAGTTTTCTTTCTTTACAGACAGTGCAAGCATTTGTCCGTTACCGTGTTACTTAAAATTAAAACTTTAAGGAACGCAACGATTTGACGAACAATACCAAAGTAAGGACATTTGGGAAGGCTGCATAAATGACTCAAACTGCCAGACTAACTGAAATGACCTTTTTTTTTGGATGGGAAATCATCAAATGACTTCTCCTGCTCTGGGCGGAGCGGAAGGGAGTGTCAGACTCTTACTGACTAAAACCCACCCGTGATCCTTCTTGTGCCCTTTGCGTTCCAGGGCCAGGGACTGACAGATAACGTAAAGTCGAAACTACATGTCGTGTCGTAGAAAACTGAAATTTGGCATACACGTTCTTTAGGGAGTGCAATGGAAGATTTCCTGAAATTCTTACGGGTACGAAGTCGCATGCAAAAGCTAGTAATATATAAACTATATATATACTAAGGAAGAGCTTAGTAGCCGAATGGTAACGGCTCCGACTTACGTATTGTAGGTCGCAGGTTTAAACCCAGTCAGTAGGCACATTACTTTGTGTAATTAATTTCATCACCACTGCTCTCAAAACGGTGAAGGAAAACATCGTGAGGAAACCGGCCTGTTCTAGGACCAAAAATTCGAAGACATGTGACATTCACCAACCCGCACTGGACCCGCGTTGTGGATTATGGCGCATTCCCTCTCCTAGAGAGGAGGCCTGTATCCCAGCAGTGGGAACGTTAGAAGAATGATTATGCTTATGCTATATAAACTATAAAGCACTGCTATAAATTGATCATACAAAGTGGACATCCATGAAGATTTGAATGACACACATTAAATGCAGAAATATTTTAACCAAATTTTCACCTCTGTATGCCTCAAGGGCACATCCAAGGTACTTTTAAATTCGTCCTTTCAAAAACAGAAACAAAAAGTTTCGTCGCCTAAAATCTCTATTTGTACACCTCTCACGTCCTCAAATAGATATTTTTTCACATATTGTACATTCACGAACCCTTTTGTGATATAAATGGGGCTTATAATATTTTAAGTGGGTTTTAAAGTGCGGTATTGTGTACTGTTTTAACATATTCTGTGTTTTTTTGGGAGCGTTTATTTTAAACGAATACCTAATGATGGTAAATTTGACTAAATAGGAAGTACTCAGAAAAAATGCCCCTTTATATATAATACGTATGTTAATAATTTAAACGTGTAAAAGCTGGGATTTCATTGGAAAGTTGTATACATATATGTACTTAATAGAATTCACAGTAATTCTTTTGTATACATATTATAGTTGCATTACTGCAGTGCTTTAGATCTTGTATTCATTGCCTGAGTCGAGTAATTTTTTATTGTTTTCTCCCATCTAGATTGCTTTAGTAGCAGTCCGGATTTCTTTTCTGTTTTCTGCAATACTTTATCCGTAATACATTTTATTTTCACTCTATTTTTTCTGCTCCTTTCTACTACTCTATTTTTTCATTAATTATATATTTTATATTTATTAGTATACTAGCCATTCGCCCGCGACTTTGTCTGCGCAGATTTAGTACAAAAAATTCCCACCCCCGTTTTACCCCATGAGGGGTGAAGTGTAAAATCCATTCTTAGCGCATGTCTACACCCTATAAGGAACCTACCACCAAATTTTAAGTTTGTAGGTGTTATATTCTATTATAGTTTCTGAGATTTGGTGATTAATCAGTGTATATCGTTTTAATATAGATTATATTTTATTTATATATTTTGTATTATTATGACTAATTTATATTACTTCTACAGATTGTAAACTGACAGCCCTAAATCTATCACTTTTCATTCAGTCTATCCAAAGGTTGTTTGCAAGTGATTGCCTTGTGCTATACCCCCATTATTTATTTTAATAATAAGAATTTATCAACCAAAAGTATATTTTTATAAATGTTTGCCCTGTTCTTATTATAAGACGTAAAATAAATTATATATATATTCTTAGCACAATAGAGTAAATTTTATTAAAAAAAAACAAAGACAAAAATAAGAAAATGACGGTTTATTTTTAAACACGAATTTTAACAACTAAACTGACTTTATTAATTACTACGAAACGCAATAACGAAATGAATACAAGTTAAGGCAGAACTGGCTATCCAATCGGGCAGAGGTTTCCCAACCCAAGTTGACTCCACGAAAAAAGGGTTCCAAAATGAGCGCGCAGCGGCTTATACAGTGTGAAATCTTAATGGTTGTTTTCCCGCGGCAGGACGATTACCCATCAGTAGTACTATCGAAACACAAAGTTAAACTAAAAAAATAAATGTTTTTTTTTTTTTTCAAAACATTAAAAAAGTGTTCATAAACTCGAAAGAGCGAGAATCAATAGTAGTGCACTAGACATAAAGTAGGTAGATACCTACATGAGACGCACGTACCGCGCCGCGTACCTACATATCGCGCGATGCACTACTGTTGGTTCAAGTCGCTTTCGAGTTTTGTTTATCACAATTGTTAATCTGCCATTTATGGAGTCTAATATTTTTTATATATATAAATCGATTGTATTACCGATACAAACTCATTTCGCTTCGGGAAAACAACCATTAAAATTTCACACTGTATAGGCGCGCCACCACCACCTGTCATCCCCTCCTTTTGACGGGTGTGACATCATTTTCCCGCTAACACGGCCTCTCCTGACTGGAGGACGTCCTCGTGCTCCTGTGTCCCAGGCAGTGCTGCACTGGAAGTACTTGGTACGGGTTCTGGTGTCATCACGCCAGAGGGCACATCGCTGACAGCTCGCTCAGGTGTGGACTCCGTGTCGTCATCATTACAGTCTGCACCTGAGAATAGATTAGAAACAAATAGTCAAAAATGACACGCAATTTCAAGAAATTGATTTTATTGTAACAGTGCAATTGAGCCTTTACAGACACGTCAACTGCACTATCACAATAAGCTCAGGCAAACTGAACTATCGTGAACCACGTTCTTCATGACAACAGTAAGAAACATAGGCACGACGTTCGCTTATTTCTCACAACTCTGTATGGCATAGGCACTACGTTCGCATACCACACACGCAAAACAACCATGAGAAACATAGGCACGACGTTCGCTTATTTCTCACAACTCTGTATGGCATAGGCACTACGTTCGCATACCACACTCACGCAAAACAACCATGAGAAACATAGGCACTACGTTCGCATATTTCTCACAAATCTGTATGGCATAGGCACGACGTTCGCATACCACACACACAACAACCGTAAGAAACATAGGCACGTCATTAGCGTATTTCTTACAACTCCATATGGCATAGGCACGACGTTCGCATACCACATGGTTTCTACACTCGCATGACATAGGCACGACGTTCGCTTATCAGCAAGTGTATGACAAATTACTTTCGAAGAAGGTTGCACAAGTGTCAGGAGTCCATTCCCCTCGCCACGGCGCCATGAACTCTGCCGCAGCCTGGGTCGCTTTCCCATACGAACCCGCCAGTAGTTGCAGCTCGTATCGATCATGGGGAAGCACCTTGATGACACGGTATGGCCCGCGCATGCCCGAGTCGAGCTTGCCAGTGGCTTGTGCCGTCGTGTTGATTGACCGGATAGCCTCCACAATGCGATCGGTCGCGCCAGCATCACGATCGGCTGCAGCGCTTACGGAAGGACCCGGCGAGGATGGAACCACCGACCCCCGAAGGCCTGCCGCCGCCCTTCGACACTCCGCAGCGGCAGCGGCCGGCTCGAGCGGTCGCGGCGGCGCCGCCGGGCGCGCACCAGCACCTCGCCCACGTGGTCGTTGCGGCGGAGGCGCATGGCGCCGCTCCTCCAAAGACGTCAGCCGATCCAGTATTTGCTGCATCAGATTTTGCCATTGTACACCTTACCACACAATGTTATAGCTTACATACAGCAAATTAACCGTAGGTACTTGTTGAAACCGTTACTTTTTTTCTCCTTCAAATTGAATAGCCAAACCTCCTTACTTCAAGGATCGGAATGAATCAAGGCAAGTGAAAATCGTATCCCACAACTGATCTTAGCACAATAGAGTAAATTTTATTAAAAAAAACAAAGACAAAAATAAGAAAATGACGGTTTATTTTTAAACACGAATTTTAACAACTAAACTGACTTTATTAATTACTACGAAACGCAATAACGAAATGAATACAAGTTAAGGCAGAACTGGCTATCCAATCGGGCAGAGGTTTCCCAACCCAAGTTGACTCCACGAAAAAAGGGTTCCAAAATGAGCGCGCAGCGGCTTATATAGGCGCGCCACCACCACCTGTCATCCCCTCCTTTTGACGGGTGTGACATCATTAAAATAATTAATAGTTTAGGCACACAACTGCCTAAAATGTAAATGATAGTGAAAACGTTTTGTTCAATACAGTCACTAGTCTTTTCCGGTCCTACCATATAGGTGTCAGTTTTTAGTCTGACTGGATGCAGCTGAGTACCAGTATTTTACTTGGAACCAGTATTTTACCAGTATTTTAATGGGCTGTGATAGGCTGAATGCCTATCACAGCCCATTAGGACTTGTGTTAGAGATCTTGGCTTGAGTACCCGTAACGACTATAAAAGATTTGTAAATGGCAGCCGGGATCTTGACCTAAACGTACTTTCCGAAGCATGAAGGCATCTCGATATGTTTGACGATACCGTTGGCGCAGTGTTTGAGTGTTCGGCTGCTGCGCTACGTGTCGCAGGTTCGATTCCCGCACGGAACAAATGTTTGTATGGCCTACAGATAATTGTTCCGGGTCTGGGTGTCATGTGTATGTGAGTTTTCATGTTTGTGAACGCACCCACGACACAGGAGTAAATCCTAGTGTGGGGCAACGTTTATTTTTTTTAAAAGAAAAGAAAGAAAGAATGGTCACTTAGATGACCTCGGCAAGCAATGCTTAACCTTGAAAGTCGACCCATGTGTCTCTTCATATTTATTGGTTACTAGCAGAGCCCCACGGTTTCACCCGCATACGGTTTGATCCCGTGGGAATATCGGTGAAAAATTATCCTTATGTTAATTCTGGTTATAAATCATCTGTGTGTCAAATTTCATCCAAATCCGTTTAGTAGTTTTTGCGTGAAAGAGGAACTAACATCCATCCACACATACTTATAAACTTTCGCGTTTATAATATTAGTAGGATGATTTATTGTATCACACAAATATATCTCTTCGAAACGATTCATTCCCTCCACCATTTGTATATTGAACATTTGAGCTATTTTAAAATCATCAGTTGTGATTTCGAAACTGCATTACTACCCGTAATGCGGTAACATGCATTAATGTTTTGTCGGTCATAAAGTGCTCATTGTTCTGTGTTAATGTAGCTTTATTAATATAATTCAGTATCTCCTATACGTTGATTGAACAACCTGCATTGCTGTTGACTGTTCATTATTGGTTTATTATTAGCCCGAATAGGGTCAACCATAGGTCAAAGCACTCTCGCTGTTCTTTCCATGTTTAACTACAGTGGGCAATTTGAATCCTTTAGGAGAAGATGTTTTGCAGCTTATATTGCCATTTTCTTTTGGGTCTGCCGCGTTTCCGGTGTTTGATGTTTCTAACTCGATCTATGGCCTGGCTATGGATCTATGTGCCTGTGGTCCCCTGCCCCCCGACCCGCTGCCGCTGGTATCTATTCTGGCCACCTGTGATGCACCGCTACCACCGGCACCCAACTCGGCCGTGGTACACACGGTCAACAAAAATGGATCCAGCCCTATCACACCAAAGCAGAAATCGTTGGCGGAGATTGTCCGAGAAGGAAAATGGAAGACACAGGCCCCGAGCGACCAATGGATTCGTGTCCAAAACAAAAGATCACGAAATCGTTTCATTGGGAAGCGAGGAAAAGCAATTCCTGAGCCTGGAAGCAATTTTATGGCAGCGGAAACTAAGGTTCCCATGTACATTTATAATGTAGCTAAGTGCGTGTCTGTGTGTGACATTAGTAACTACATTATGAAGAAAACTAACATTGATGTTAAAATTGAAAAAATGAACATGAAATTAGCAAAGGATTATGAGTCATACAAAATATTCGTACCTAAACATTCGTTAATAACTTTCCTGAGTGATGATTTTTGGCCAGAGGGGGTAGCCTATCGTCGATTTATAAACATCATTAGACGTGACAAGGAAAATGTCCGTGTGACTAGCGAGAATATTGACCGTTCTAAATTATGAATAACATCAACCTGATAAGCTTTAATTGTAAAAATGTGATGAGATCAGTGGAATGTGTACGGAAACTTTGTCGCTCGGCTGACGTTGTGGCGCTGCAGGAGACATGGCTACTGCCGCACGACCTCGGGTATCTGGCCGCGATTGATGACGACTTTGCCTGCACGGGTACCTCTGCAGTGGATACCGCAGCGGGGGTTTTACGCGGTAGGCCCTACGGAGGAGTTGCCCTACTGTGGAGAAAGGTTGCGTTCCCGATGGTAACCGTAGTGAAGTGCAATAGTGTGCGTCTCGCCGCGATAAAAATCGAACTCAGTGATAGTGCAATTTTGATTTTTTCTGTATACATGCCTACCGAGTCCAATGAAAACTTAGTGGAGTTCACAGAGTGTCTCAGTGAAATGACAGCTATAATTGACAGTCACAATGTGGAGTCGGTGTTTATGTTGGGGGACTATAATGCACACCCTGGTGAGTCATTTGCTACTGAACTTTTAACTTTTTGTGCGGATCAATCGTGGTCGTGTGTAGACATGGAACTAATGCCGCCGGACAGTCATACGTTCGTCAGTGATGCACACGGCTGTCGGCGCTGGCTCGACCACTGTCTTGTGACTAGTGCCGCGCGACACTCTGTGTCCGCGGCCTCTGTGTTATATAATACCTATTGGTCTGATCATTACCCTATGTCTATAATATGTAATTTTAATTTAGTTCAGCCTAAAATTTGTATGCCTACTGTTTGCATAAATAGAATAGTCTGGGGTGAACGTGACTCATCTCAAATAGCGAAATTTAAAAATGTATGTCACACTAGACTTCGTGAAATTGATTTTCCTTCGGAATTAAGAAATTGCGCAGATAAAATGTGTTGCAACAAAAGTCATAAAATCCTGTTGGATAACATGTATGACAAGATTATTTGTATACTGTCCGAAGCCGCTATAAATAGTTATAATGTTATTCAAAAGCGTAGAGGTAATTACATTACCGGGTGGAACAAGCACGTCCGCGACGCTCACGAGAAGGCTCGGTTGTGTTTTCAGGCTTGGTTGTATGGAGGTAAGCCCGGGGCTGGCCGTCTTTACAACGATATGTGTGAAACTAGGCGCGCTTTTAAATCAAAGTTAAAGTGGTGCCAGAATAACCAACGGCAAATAAAAATGGATATTATAGCGGAACTTCACTCAAACAAGAAATTCGGTCAGTTCTGGAAAAATACCAATAAATTGAATCATAAACCGGGCCTTCCCGTCAGCGTGGCGGGTTTGCATGAGCCTAGCGAGATTGCCACTATGTTCTCCCATCATTTCAGGGTGGACTCTCCTCTGGGGCGAGCGCGGCAGGAGCCCGATGCTGAGGGTGATAGGGAGCGTAGTGTTTATTTTACTACAAAGGAAGTGCGTGCGGTGATCAGAGGCATGGTGAGGGGTAAATCCCCGGGTCACGACAGCCTCAGCATCGAGCACCTGCAGCATGCGGGTTTTCACCTACCTAGGGTGCTTTCTATGTTTTTTACATTGTGTTTGGGCCACTCCCATCTGCCCGAGAATTTAATGCGTACTATAGTTGTACCCATCATCAAAAATAAAACTGGTGATACATCAGATGTAAACAACTATAGACCAATTTCCCTTGCCACAGTAGTTGCTAAAGTGCTGGACAGTCTGCTTGGTCAGCACCTGGATAAGCACGTCTCGCTAAACGACGCACAGTTCGGCTTCAGGCCCGGCCTTTCCACTGAGAGTGCTATCCTGTGCCTCAAGCAGACTGTTCAGTATTACACTAGTAGAAAGACTCCAGTGTATGCTTGCTACCTTGATTTATCGAAAGCTTTCGACCTTGTGTCGTACGATATTCTATGGGGTAAATTAAGGGACGAAACTAGTCTACCTGGAGAAATTATACTATTATTTATGTATTGGTATAACAAGCAGAAGAATTATGTGAAATGGGCAGGCTCGCTCTCGGGGGAGTACGGGTTGGAATGCGGGGTGAGGCAGGGAGGGCTGTCCTCTCCTACGCTCTTCAACCTGTACGTCAACCGACTGATCGAGGAGCTCAGCAGCACCGGCATCGGGTGTCATATAGATGGAGTATGCGTCAATAACATCAGCTACGCAGACGATATGGTGCTGTTGAGCCCGTCGATTGGTGCCTTACGAAGGCTCCTGAATATTTGTGAGTCCTATGCGGTGACTCATGGGCTCAATTACAACGTAAAAAAAAGTGAGATTATGATTTTCAGGCCGGACAATAAGAGGTACACATTCGTTCCGAATTTCACATTGTGTGGTACAGCTCTTAACAAAGTCGAGCAATTTAAGTATTTGGGCCACTGGGTCACCGAGGACCTTAAGGACAGAGTGGACATTGATAGGGAGCGCAGAGCGCTGTCTGTCCGATGCAACATGTTGGCCCGCAGGTTTTCACGGTGTACGGGCACTGTCAAAGTTGCGCTTTTTAAAGCGTACTGTCAGTCCTTTTACACCTGTTGCCTGTGGGTTAACTATACGCAGCGGACATACAGCGATCTGCGCGTTCAATACAATAACGCGTTCCGGGTGCTGATGGGGCTGCCGCGCCACTGTAGCGCCTCCGCGATGTTCGCGGCGGCCAACATAGACGGCTTCGCGGCCATCATGCGCAAACGGTGCGCTTCTATCATGCGCCGTACGCGCGACAGTCCCAACACCATCCTGCGCGCGCTGGCGGACCGGTGGGACTCTCCGATGCTGGCTCGCTGGATACGGCTGCATGCAGTCATATAGTGATTTTCCACCATAATCGGGGAGTCCACCCGGGCCACTACATTTAGCAAATACTTGTTTACTAACACTAGTTTATAAGCTCGCATTGTACTAACAAATATGGATGTAATCGCAAGATGAGTCTGAAATAAATAATTTATTATTATTATTATTATTATGGCTCCTTTTGCCCAGTTTTTTAGTGATATACGGCAGTCATGGCCTGCTCAGTTTCATTTTAATTTCGCAGAATCGCAGATGTTGGCAGCTGTGTTGCCAACATCTGCGATTTGAGAGATTTAAACAAAAATCCTTACACTGGAAAAACTACATTTCATTGCTCGCTGGCAGATCATGAGTTTCCATAATTATGATGACTGTAATTTAACAAAATATTTAAAGAGTTTTTTTAAGGTCTCTCATGGTTTATTTAATGTTAAAATCCGCAATCTGAATGCGGAAGGCTACACTGGATGTAATATAATGTTGGCTTGACTTACTCACCTTTCCAGAACCTAATCAATATAAGGTTTATTAGTAACCACATAATATGTAGTATTTAAATAAACTCTAACAAACACGTACCCGGAAAGTAAACAACAACGGCCATGTCAAAGCCAAGCCAATGACTCGCAACAGAACTTTCGTAACTTTCAAATCCAAAACTGCTAATCTAAACTTCAGAAACAGCGACACAGTTCAAAGCTAACGTCAAAACAGATAAAACAGTCTTGGACATGTGTATGTAAGTAATGCAGTTTTGAACAAAGTCCAGAAGGTCGGTTTCATGTCATCATTCATCAAAAACTCATGCATGCATAGACATGTTTTACTTAAAGCAAGTGGACGCACGCATTTGGGACTGTATGTCATGGCCATACATTCGCTCATACAGCATAAACATAAATAATCAGCCTTTTAATGTTCCCACTGCTGGGACAGGCCTCCTCTCTATGAGAGGGAATGGGCCGTAATCCACCACGTGGGCCCAGTGCGGGTTGGTGAATATCACATGTCCAGGGGCGTGCGCTCCATATAGGCAATTAGGCTAAGCCTACCCTACCATAGCAACGGATAAATAAAACAAATGTATTTATTGTAACTATGCAATAAAATAAAACAAAAATATTTAATAACTCATAACGCCTAGTATAATGCTTATAGCAACTTCTCGCCCGTGCGTGTGACGTATTTCAAACTACGCTGTTCCTACGAAACGGTTCACATAGGCCACAATACGGAGAGCCTTATTTCAATTGATAAATTTATGCATGTGTGCAAATGTTCTTGTGTATGTACGCCCATAATTTACACACACATGTATAAATTATGGGCGTTTTTAGGCTCGCTGGAGCCCACTACACGGGTCCTGATTGGTTCACCACACAATTCAAGGACAAGTAGTAAAATTTTATGAATGGAAATCGCTTAACAGGGTTGCCAATTTGAGAATAATAATTTCCTTAATAACTTATAGATATAGTTTAAAAAAACTGGTTAGTATTATCAAAAGTATAAAATGTACAAAATAAATGTTAAATTGTAATTAATAACCCTCTAAATATAATTAAAAACCGCAAGAATTTAACTTTTCTCCCCAAATTTTCCAAACTTAATTTGAGAATTTGGTTTAAGGGGAATTAGAAAAATAAAATTGGCAACTCTGTTGACATAGAATTGTCAATTTTGGCGGGTTATGATGTATAACCCGGCAAAATGTCATTACATGTCATTCTTAAAGATTACGATAGGACCATGACCATCCAATTTTTTTTGGAAGTGTATTGATTGTCTTTTTAAATGATATTTTTGCAAGAAAAAGAGAAGCCATATTGTTTGTTGATATTGTTTCATGTGACAAGCAATAATAGTCGTTCGAATATTTTGTTGTTGAGTGTTATAAATCATAGTGCATTGATTTATAAGTAATTCGTTTTGAGTCATAAAGTAGTGTAAATATTAAAGTTCAGTTATTTGTTTACATACTTAAAAATGGTCCTAAATTGTGAAGTTTGTGCTGACAATGTGTTTGTTAGAGATTAAAAACAGTAAGTTTTCACAGCTATCGTATAATGATAAGATTCAAGTTGTTTCTAAAGGTAGATGTATACACGAGTTACGAGAATTAACTCAAAAATAATTCATCTCGTACTCGTCATTTCAATCCTCAGAGTTATGAAACATATAACTGGCTATGTGTGTACACACAAATTATTTTGTTTTCTGTGCATTTTGTTCAATACTTCTAGAAAGAGTAGTTTGTATCGTCAGAATATCGTGATTTGAATTTGGTGAGTTTTTAAAATTATATGTTTCTCATCGTTCCGTATCGTGATTTCAACCCAGTAGAATGTGGTGAGCTTTTTTTTTGGACATTATGTCTGGCCTACCCTTACTCTAGAACCACTGCACGCCCCTGCACATGTCTTCGAATTTTTGGTTCTAGGACATACCGGTTTCCTCACGATGTTTTCCTTCACCGTTTTGAGAGCAGTGGTGAAGAAATTAATTACATAAAGTAATGCGCCTTGCTGGGTTTGAACCCGCGACCTACAATTCGTAAGTCGGAGCTGTTACCATTCGGCCACCACTGCTCTCACAGCTGATACTAACATAATAGGGTGTAACAGAAATATCGCTAAGCTTGAAAAATATTTTTTTTTTACACTGGAAAAAGATCGATATACTCGTACGTTTGTATAATTCAGCAAATGTTACTGAACAACTGATTTTCTTTTCACGATTCTGGGTTGCCTCATAGAGTTAATCGTTCATAATGATGGGTACAGTGATCCTTTTTGGATTCTGCTTAGTCTCTGTTACCAGGGCGTTGGCATACGACGTTGAGGGCGCTTGTGTCCATTTTTGCTCAATGTATCCAGTCAGCATTTTGTATCTATCTGTTTTGTTGTTTTGTATAGACTTAACTGCTTAGTTTTAAAACTATTAAAGGTATATCTTACATACATTATAGTGTGGCATTTTTTGGCCTTAGTAGCTATAATTTGTAAACGTACATACACTACTTACAAATGGTAAAAAATAACAATGTATCCTCTAAGCATATTCTTACTTCTGTGAACCTCATTAGGCTGCAGCACAATATATTTACGTCATTGGAAATAATATTCAACAATTTTATGGTACGTGATATATTGTCAGGATTCTTATGATTTTAGCATGATGAAATCCGTAATATAGATAAGCGTGGAAAGTGCTCTTGTAGCGGAGGGACTCTAGAGTTGTGCAATCTATTCGAAATAGTCGCCCCGGCCCTGGAACGCAAAGAGCACTAGAAGGAACATGGGTGGGTTTTAGTCAGTCAGAGTCTGACACTCACTTCCGCTTGCCCAGAGTGGAAAAAGTCATTTGATGATTTCCCATTCAAAAAGGGGAGGCACTCTATATATAAATAGGTTTGTTTTGTGTTGTTTCTTTTTTTTTTCATAATAGATTTCTGCCAATAATGATAATTTCTCTTTGCATCGCAACTTGCGTTGATTATGTATCTTCATATCGACGATCTGTAATGCTGTCGTTGCTAGAACACTTTGGTTTACATTTGTCCTTGAATGTACCTTGTTTAGGAATATTGAAAATAAAGATTACATTTTTTTTTTACTACATCAAGAATACTTCTTTATCAATTGCGTTCATTATCATGATTACTTTTTGCCACGAACCAAACATTTTCCATGGTACCAACTAGTGAATGAATCATTCACTATGTCTATGTCATTCAGGACGAAACTCAATAGCAGTTTAACTTTTTTTATTCCTTTTCAATCAGTTGATAATTTTTGCACACCATTTTTAGATTCTAATTATAAAACTACAAACAGTAAAAAATAAACAATGTCAGCTGCATAAATATTCGCTTTGAGAATATAAATGATCACGTCTCAAACTAAGATAGTGAACTATTGGCAAATATATCTGTTTCCAAGAATATTCCAGCAAAGTGCTTCGGGCAGTATATTTCTAACTGTTCATTGTAGTTGAAAGCTAAATGTGTCGCTAAGAGCTGGGTTGACCACACGACTTCAAAGGGTTTATACGAACTAATGACTTTCCGATCGGAAGTCGACGTCGTAGCAAATGGACTATTTATTTATTTTAGTATTGAGAGCTTTTGTAGTTTTACTTCGTTAAGTTAAAATGTAAACTTTTATTTTCTGCTTTGCTCGTAAAAACAAATACGTAGGTAATGCCTCCATGGTTTGGTGCTCGCAACTACTGATGAGCATAATAACCTGGGTTTGATTCTTTGATAGGATAAAGTGTGATTGGGTTTTTTCATCTAGAATTACTCAGTAGAAGCTGGGAGTCTATATCTTTGTCCAGTTGATAACCGTAGCAAACCCCTATTAATATGGGATTTAGAATTTACTGGTCAAATGTATATATATAGTACAATGAGATACAGAGGTATCTCATATATTAGACTAGACAAAGGTCTAGTCTATTTGGAACAGGTGTAGGGTAAAACCGGGATAGATGCCTCAGTAGTATAAGTAAACGATTGTAATTACTCTAGCTTCGCGGTAAATCACTTGATATTTTATTTATTTATCTATCGGGAGACTTTTCAACTACCGCTAAGTGAACAATATCTCATGTCTGTGCCTGTGCGATTGCATGGGAAGGCAAAGGCGATCAATTTTTTTTCGGGATAGATGGTCTGTTTTTCAGAGTGTCGCCTATACTAAACGTAAGTAATATCGACTAGGCAACTATCCCATACATAGGTATATGGGATAGATATCCCAAAACGCAGAGGTCCGCGAAAATCGCTTATACTCTGGAAATATCAAATAGAACGTTTTTTTTTAAGCTTTTCATAAATTTGTAGATAAAAAACCAAAGTACTTATCAGTATTACGATTTAAATATTTTGGTTCTTGTACAAGAACTGGGAGATATTATTAAATGTTTTCAAAAAGTTTAGCATCTATCCCGGTCTTAACCTAACTTAGTATATCAAAAGTACTTGGGAGACTCCTGCTAGGGTTGCGGATTTATTTCGAAAGAGTCACCGCGGCCCTGGAACGCAAAGGGCACAAGAAGGATCACGGGTGAGTTTTAGTCAATAAGAGTCTGACACTCCCTTCCGCTCCGCCCAGAGCGGGAGAAGTCATTTGATGATTTCCCATCCAGAATAAAAGTACTTGGGAGACTGTGTTAGTGGGATACGACCAAAATAAAAACGACAGAATATTAAATACGAAACCATTTTCGTTTATTTTTGCAAAAAGCATTTGATTACACGCACATATTAGGTAAATACCTAAAGGTTAAAGTCGCACCACGCATCATTATTTTTAAAATAATTTAAACAATTTTATAATAGCAATAATAATACATTAATTAATTTAATTATATTTTTTCTATATATTATCACGTATGGCAATAAACAATATTTACAACTTTACATAAAATAAATTAATAATTATACTTTTAGTAAAATCTCGATAAAACTAGATTAAACGAATATCAAAATAAAAGGATTTGTGATGTAACATTTATTAAAAATCACGAACGATGATTTACTATCACAGTATCATAGGATACAACATACAAATCA
The DNA here is from genome assembly GCA_905332915.2 of Hecatera dysodea. NCBI lineage: Eukaryota > Metazoa > Arthropoda > Insecta > Lepidoptera > Noctuidae > Hecatera > Hecatera dysodea. Next base: position 11,954,216 of record HG995310.1, on the reverse strand, counting down.
GCAAAATGAGTTTAAACCTTCAATAAATTTCTAAATCAGCAAAAATTTTATAAAATAATATTTTGCTAACACGCCACCGTTTGCATTGCAAATCCATTAAAATTATAGGTATTGATGAGATGCAAAGGTATGTTGAAGAAACTATTCTAAACACAGAGCTACTTATCATTATACGTTATGGTTTCTTTAAATTACATAATATTGCTGTTTTTTTATCTAGTTCACTGTAACTTCTAGTGGATTTTATCTATTTCGTAAAATAAATACGAATATACTTTTTTTTTATAATATCTACACTTTTATATTTGACAAACATTGAATTTTATGTACATTTACTCAGAAATTCCACATTGATATTCGTCTATAAATCTCTAACACATATTATTTTTCGAAATCACAACAAGCTAACAGGCTTTCAACTAGCGGAAAATAGATCACAACGAAACGAAAAAAAAATGGACGGATCTCAAAAGAAAAATAGATGTAGAAAACTTGAAAGTAAACGAACATGACAGGTCCTTACATAGGATAGGTCAGGTCTATATGGTTTTACCAAATATGTACAGTAGAATTATTATTGTGTAGTGCAGTTTCAGAATAGCACAGGGTCTTTTTTTTGTTGAAAATATTACTTTTTTTAGATATGATTAATATTATAAGAAAGTTAGTTGTAATATCTATAGAAGTCACAACCATTTATTATTACTTTTTTTTTACAATTACAGCCCGTATGTGCTCTTTTACAATTTTACACATACTATACACGCTAAAATTTGCTAAAAGGTTAGTATATGATTTACTAAAAATTTTACTCGCTAAATCTCATCTAGTATTTTTACATATACTTTGAGCCTATGTTACTTATTCAAAAGGAAGACACATTGAATTTACAATAGCAAATATTGAAATTGTTGTTTGAACAAAACAATGTATCAATGAGTAGTATTAAATTCAATGTTTTGTACTCTCTTTAATGTAAAAATAACCATCTATTTTATACCAGTTAAGCAGAAAATCAAGAACTGTACTAGAAAAATACAGTATACGTAAAAATATTTCTATGCAGACAAACGTAGACCAAAGACAGAGTGTTTTTTTTTTATTATATCAAAGTACATTCATTTATCATTTTTCTTTTTTTTTTCAAACAACAATCCCTTAACCGTATAATTATGAGAACGCGGAAATACAAGCTAATGTGGTTAATATGGACATTGACACGACAGAAATGAATATTAGATATTCTTGGACGCAAGAGGAAAGTAAAAGTGCCCAGTACTGACTTTATCGAAGCTGTCGTATAATTTTAAACTTATATTTCTAAAGTATGTATTTTTAAATCATATTTATATCCGTTTGACTAAATAAATGTAAAAATATCGGAAGCTACTTTGTTTCCCTTTTTATTTTGATGAATCAAAAACTTTGATAAAGTCTAAAGTACTGAAAAGCAGACAGTGCCATTATTAGTCAATTAAGTATTCCATACAACTATAAACATTTAAAACGATGAGTTTTGACACGACACTGATACATCAAATCTAACAGGTTTGTTATTTACCGTAGCACATCAATAATAATTATTTTAACAATCCTTTTTTTTCTCTATTGAAGCGTTATTTGTCCCCATTATAGTATCTTCCTATGTTTAATATAAATAAAATCTTAATTATTATTAATACTAAGTGACTATATTAAGACTAAACTATCTACAAGACTGACTACTATTTAAATACTATTTACAAAAAGTCTAGTTTAAGTTTTATTACAAAATTAAATTACGTACCTGTTCTACTTAAATTATTTGAAATAAAACTTATTTAATCTTTTTTTACGTATTAATAATCAAATTATAATGGTTGAGAAATGAAATGAGGGTGAAATATCTACACAGTTTATATATTTAGCCTGATTAGTATAAACTCATTAAAACAGAAAAAAATATTTTTATTTTTACAAAATACTTTACACTATTATCCCAATATCTACTTACATCATAATAAATAACTAACTGAGTGTTTACCTGTTATTAATACTTTTATAGTTATTTTACTTAAAGTACCTACTGGCTACATTGTTTAAACTAACAATAATTTAGTTTATTTTATACTATTTGCTATAGATATTTACAACACTTTGGCCTCATTTAATTAGTAAAATCTTAAAGTTAGGCCCGTAAATATAAAACAGCCTACGTTATGTAATTTATTAGAAAATGACTTTATTAAAATGTTTCATTATGGAATGATTCTACTATACAATATGTTGGATTCTACTTAGTATACGTAAAATAAGACGTGAAAAAGTATTTATACGAAAAATCAAAACGAATTTCTGCATAATTTTAATAAATATAGTGTTCAAAATAAGCGGCGAAACAATAAATGACTTTAATAAAATTATTGATACTACGATACAGATAAAAACTTAACTAATTCGTTTAAGTTAATGTGTTTTATGAGTTCAATAAATATTTACAACTTGATCTTATCGATATTTTATTTAAAGAACTATTTGCAATTTTCGTTTTACACGATTTTGGATAAAATAAAGCTTCAAACTTTAAAATCACTTGATCGTACGTATTTTAATTACGTTGGTACCCAATAAAGTGACGTTCTTATTACTTTTATACATGTAGAATGAATTAAAAACATAATACCTTGTAATCATTAAACCTCGCTTTGCAATATTAATAGAGTAATGCGAAATGATGTTATTCATGCATTCAAACAAAAATGATATAATAAAAATGTCTGTATGTGGCAGTAAAAGACTGCCCCTAAACCAGAGACATTTTAAAAAGTAGAAAATAATCTTCTTTGGTTCAGAAATGAATGATCAAAATTATTCAATTACAATTAAATATCTACCTACCTCATATTTCCAAAAATGAATCTATAAACTGCTTTTGATGTGTATTATTCTAAAACTATAAAAAATAGCAATTTATTGACACACTTTTGAAAAAAAAAATACACAATTTATTTCTACATACGACAATTACGTATATTATCTATACAAATTATTTTGACTCTCGACGATTCTAAATAAATCACATCAACTTTGGGAATAAGTACACGAATGTTCTTAAATATTTCGTTGAGACATCACTAGGCCTCTCAAACTGCTGTCACTTCGCACTTTAGCGATATTCAAAGCGATGCTAAATCTGAAGTTCTTCTGGAAGGGACTGGTACCCTCAGTTGAGCTGAACCTCGCCTATCTAACCTTTCCAGAGCATCAAGATCTGAAGCACTTCTTCTACAGAAACTACAGAACGCACACGCTAAAGTGTTCTTGAACGCATTGCGGAAGTCTCTATTGAAATACGCGTAAATTATCGGGTTTAACGCGGAGTTGAAGTACCCAGTCCAGAACATGATCACTGTCACAACTTCGGGACAATTGCACGAGTCACACAATGATGTGGATACGTAGAACAGGAAAAATGGGAGCCAGCAGAGGATGAAGGCACCCATGATAATTCCGAGAGTTCTGGCTGCTTTGTGCTCCCTCTTCATTTTGAGGATATTTCTATCCTTGGTTGGCGTCGTTGCGTTTATATGTAGGGCGCCATTTTTATCGCCCACTTCACGAGAATGCCTGTGCATGAGCATAGCATTGCCAGCTCGAGCATGTAAATTCTTCTCTTGTCGATTCGCTTCTCTAAATATAGCATAGTACGTGAACAACATTATGGTACATGGTATCCAGAATGAGATAGAACTGGATATTACTGCGTAAGGTTTGTTGACTATAAACTCGCACTCGTTTTCGGTCACTTTTTTCAAATGGTCACTGGTTGTGTACCAGCCCATAAAGATAGGTACGTATGATATTGTGATTGGACTTAGCCATGTTGCTGCTAACATGACGTATGCCATCTGAAAAAAAAACATATTTATAAAATCTAGAAATAAAGACAGCGTATGATAAATCCAGTTTCTACCAGTGTCGACTAGAACAAAAATACAAATTTAAAAAAGAGCTTAAAAGAGAAAGAATTTAAATCAATCTTTTCAACAAAATCAATTGTTATTTGTGAATCAACAAACAAAGCAAGCTCATGATTGATAGCTCAATATCTTCGCAATGTGAGTTTCGAATTATTCTCAATATTTTTCCCATAGTATTTGTCCCGTAAAATGAAGAGTTCATTCATACCAATAATTATACATATATTCATAATTGCCCATTGATTCTTCATTATTAAGTATTGAATATTCATCTGCATTATTTATGTCTGCTTTCACAATAATGCAGTTAATTGGGAAATTAAGTACACAAGTCTTTTTTTCGATAATTTAACGTCAAAAATGTGGTTGCAGCAATATTGAAATCAATAAACAGATGGTCCAAATTAAATTGCAGATGAAGTATTTGATCTGGAATATAATAGTCTAGACAAGAATTAAATGTGTCCAGATAGCAAGCATAAGTACAAAAGAACAATATTTTGTAAGGAAACGTTTCAAGAGATGTCGCGTTTTCAAATCTCTATCATGTTTGCAAAGACATGATTGACACAAAAAAGGGGTTTGAAGACTACGTGAATGTTCGCGATATGGACCGATATTCTACAGCTAAGAGCGTCTATGCACATGACGGGCTAATTAGTTTTATTACTCTTAATTAATAGAAAACAACAGAAGATGCAGTAGCGAGCATACGTCGTGTGCAAACGTTCTAAAGAAAAATAAAAGAACTAACCTTCTTGGTCATTTTAATCGGATACTTCAATGGCTTCACAATGGCATAGTATCTGTCGACTGATATGCAACACAGATGTAAAATCGACGTCGAAGTGAAGTAAACATCTGAGGAGTTCCACAGGTCACAGATCGTGGGTCCGAATAGCCAGCTGTTGTAGAACTGGACGCTGAAGTTGAACGGCATGACCACCATGGCTACGAGGATGTCGGCGAACGCAAGGGAGACCACGAAGTAGTTGGTGATGACTCGGAGCTTCCTGTGGATGAGAAAAAATGAATTATTTTTCGAAAAAAACAAAATTTGTAGTAATAGTAACACTTCATATCAATGATAAAAATAAAAGTATTGCAAGGTATAAAATGACTGTAGCATTCCAATTACTTCGAATTATATATCACTAGCGACCCACCCCGGCTTCGCTCGGGTGCAATGTAGATACTAATGTTAACTCTCCTATAATATGCATGTATTATACATATAAACCCTCCATAAGAATCAGTCTATCTATTAAAACCCACATCAAAATCCGTTGCGTAGTTTTAAAGATCTAAGATTACATAGGGAAAGACGGCGGATAGCGACTTTGTTTTATACTATGTAGTGATATTCTAAAATACGAGTAATAAAAAAAATTGGACGACCAACTAATTATATCATGAACAGTGTCCAAGTTACCATTTAGCAAATACTATTTGTAAGTAATATCATTTTGTCCTAAACGAAGACACTAGTTACTACAAATAGGTACAGTTCGGAAATTATAAAAAGAAATGGTTTCATTAGCATGCATACTTTTCACATCTTTTATGCTAGAAATGCGCTCGCACTTTATGATAAACTCTGGTGCAGAGATCTAGCCAACCTAGGCTTCCTATGACCAAGGAGGATAACAATGCAGCTGTGGCCAATTCTTATAGCATCATCCCTTCTTATGGGATCCTTGAGAAGATCAACCTATTGTTTATTAACGGTGAACAACTGTTATTTTGTTGTGTTGTTTGCCCTATTTTTTAAAGTGTCAGTGCTAACTAACATGTTTAAGTAACCACTTTTAATTCATTGGTAATAAAGACTTTGTTAACACTACTCTTTATGCGTTCCTATATGTATAGTCAAACTGTCGATAAATAAAAGCACAACATTTTGATTTACTGTTGAAATTTCAGAGTAGAGAAGTATAAGGAGAGAAATAAAAATAACCCTAATACTAAAAGATATCTTACTTCGAAAGCCTTGGGTCAAATGTCCGAGAATAATAAAGTCATTTGTCCAACCATTCCGGCGACTTGTACTTTATCGGAATAAACTGATGTTGAGGAGAAAAAGGCTTTAGAACTTTTGATTGCTTGGACGAAAGTTCTAACAGGCCCCGTTCACACAAGCGACGCGGGAGGCATTTTAATGGTTATATTATGTTGGTAGTAAGTTATTCTGAAACTAGCTCTCGAAAACATGTGTATGATATACTATTTTACAAGACTTGATACTGGAAGTTCATTTTGACACTTGTCCCATAAAGAATTTTCGAAATTTTCAGTCTCGATGTTTTGGTTGTTTTTTCGTATTTTGAACACTGAATTCCGTAATTAAAGTAATTTTATACTTTTTGTTTTTCTTTTTTTTTTGTTTAAAAGTAGGTTGTTTTTTTTTGTAAAACGTTTTTATATTTTGCACTTCTAGTGGTACATCCTCCTTTCCCCACCTAAACGTACCCATCACAGAAGAAATTGGTGAAAGAAATAAAAAATATATAAATCCAAAAAATATTGGACACGACACATTTTTTTGACTGAAGTTTTGAAAATCACTGTCTCTACTAGCGGTAGCGTTGTGGTGTGTGATTACTTTCGCTACTACTACGCTTAGAAAAAGAAATTCACTTATCTAGAGCCTCTCTGGATGCATTTTCTTCATATTTTTTATGGTGTCTTTGTTACTGACAATAATAGCTTTAAAAAAGTTACTACACCTAAAATAATTTCAAGCAAATGCAACATTTATTAAGTATACATTAAAAATTATAAAATTTACTTCGAAGATTTCTTTGCGAATTAAAGTCGCGTCGCCAGTGTGAAATGACCCCACTTTGGTAAAGACCTTAACAGTAACTTGATTATACTTTGATGGTACAATTATTATGCCTAACAGACAGTTATCCTTAAATTAGACTCATGAATTTAATTTGAAAAACTTTCGTTGAATAAGAGATTGTTAAAATATTCTTTGAATTAATGATGGAATTAAGCAGGATGCCTTAATTTTTCAGGTCAATGGGCAGCTATCATCTTAAAGAGTTCGTAGGGTTCAGTATTTTTCTTTCTTAATTATTAGCATCTGGATTGGAGAAGATAAAATTAACTAAATTTTCAGTTTGATAGATAGATGATTAGATCCGACAGACGCGTATAAATATGAAATATTATTCGCTAAAACTGAAACCTAAGCCCAGGCATTCATTAATTACGTACGCCAAACTATTCAATTTTATACCTTCGTTTACAATGTTTGACGTTAATATTAAAGTTTAATTCTGTAAAGAGCTTCGGAAATCAAACGGTTGATGAAAATAGATAATTATTTATTTATTGAACAACACGTAACAAAATAAACTTAATACTTAGAAAAACCTGTTTTACAAAAAATACAACCGACTGCTAAACAAAAACAAAACACAAAAGTATAAAATAACTTTTATTTCGGAAGTCGGTGTTCAAAAAACGAATAAACAACCAAAAACACCGAGTTCCGAAATTAAAGTTAAGTCGTTTGTATTTTTTTGTAAAAAGGTTTTTGTCAGGTATTAAGGTTATTTTGTTACGTGTTGTTTAATAAATAAATATATAAAATTGATTGAGTCAGGCGTTACTTTGCGGAAATCCATTTTAAATTTGAAAATGAAAACAATATAACGACTGAGCATTTAGTACAAGGCACCCCCCTTTTATACACTGCCACCGTTGGTCGCAACTCAACGGTCAGCGAGTCAACACGTCCCCTGAGGATGCCTCGTGGAGAGGCGAAACACGTGTCGGTAATGGTGTTGGGTTTTGCATTGCCTTCCTGCATGTGCTTAAAATCCTTGCATTTGCCCAGTAATCTCGCATGTGCATAATATAGCGGGCGGGAGGGAGGTGCATACCTGCAACCCACTAATATTCGCGGAAATTAAAACTAGATATATTGTTTTCATTTTCAAATTTAAATAAATATATATTTTCATCAATCGTTGAGTGAATTTTAAGCACAGTCGTTGTCAAAGTTAAAGCTCATAAAAACCTTTTATGTTATACCTATCTGGATAAACCGCTTTTTTTATTTCAGTCGTACAAAACAATGTTTTGAAAGTTGTTTCCTTTTATAGCACTTAAAAGTAACTTTAGCACCCACAATGTAGAAGTATTGATTTTATTACTAAAGATTCTGTCTAGAGTATTTGTTTTTTTCCATTGTAAATTAATCGACACTATAAAACAATAAAAGTAAACTTTGATATGAATACTAAAAAGAACTACTAACACTGATCAATTTAACAATAAAGCAGTAGCCAAGTTACAAAAGTTTCGTCTCGAATTCTGTTCTCCAATCGGTTACGCCTCGGTGTCAGCAACTGTAGAAAACGATAAGTTGGTAGCCACGTTGACGCGCCTGAGGTGGCCGCTCGTTCTACAATGTCTTTAGAAAAACGACCTATTTTTAGTCTCTGGCGATTAATCCTACAAACGTCAAACATGCTAAAATGTATACTCTGTTTAAATGCTTTAAACATTAAGTTTAAACATTTTAACAAAGGATGTAGCATTGAACATTGTAGAAATGATACCAATTCATTCTAACATTTTGAACGATGTGAACTTGGCTACAAATTTTCTATTCGTTTGTTCTAACCACGTGACTTAACGTTGGGATGATTTCATGATTTCACGCTAGTCGAAAATGAATCAAATGTATGAGACATTTGATTCATTTTCGACTAGCGTTAACGATTGCAGATTTATCAACTCGCCTAGGGGGGCTGAGCCCATAGTTAGATATTTAGTGTGTATATCTTACCCTTTTTATTTTTTTTTAGAATTTGCGTCCATGCACACCTATAGTATTAAGTAACAAATAAGTGTTTGGATGTCACAAAGTTGTACCGGCGAGAACGCTGTCGCCAAACTGCTTAGCACTTTGGCAGAAGATATGTGTATTTTTTCTATGTAACTTTTTGTAAATATAAATATAAGTAATTGGTTATAATAAATCTGTTTTAAAATCCATCCTCACCAATAAAGACTTGTAGCAATTTCAACGAATCTGAATATAACATAAAACAAGGGATGCATTCTGCAACATACTTCAACCAATCGGTGTTTCAACCTCATTGGTAGTCATAATTACAACGAATATGCCAACGAAGCGGTGAAAATGGTTTGATAAATAAATGACGTACCTGTGCCTCATAACACTGACGATGACAAGCATATTGCCGAGCACCGCCATGATCACGATGAGCAGCAACACCGACATCCTCAGCTTGAAGAAGATGCTCTGTGTGAGGTCATCGTCCTCAGCCCCCGCGACTGTGCCATTGGCAGTCGCGTTGACCGTCGCGTTCAGTGCCGCGTAGTGGGTTGAATTTTCGCGATCCATATGGGGTGGCCTGAGCGAAAAAAAATCTTTATTAATTATATATATAAAATCTTTAAAAATTATATTCCGTCATTAGGAAAAAAGTCGTGTCACTTATGAGGAGGGTGCGGTGGAGTCACAACAGCATCCTGAAAACCATAGCTGAAGATGTGCGTGCGCCTGTGTTGAGGTATTTCGTTTGTCTAGTAATATTTTAGCGAGGTATCTCCCTGTTGGTTATCTGGACGGGGTGGGGTGTCTCAGCACAGGGGCATTTTTGTGATTTGTGATGTCCAGTTCTTTGTATTTGTATTTTAAGGTACTAACAATAGTTTCTAAGTTATTTTTTGTATACTAACCGGTGGATCTAGTTGTCCTAAAATAGATAATTTTGAATTTGAATTTGAATATATGGTGAGTTGAGGAATTCAGTTCGGGTTATTTTTTTAGACTTCATTCACTTAGATGCAAAGGCGGAATTAATGCTAGGGTATTAATTTGCTAGGACATTTGGTTGACTGGAAAAGAAGGCTAGAACCCTAGTTCTAGTCTTCTTTTCCAGTAGCGGAATTTGTTCGAAAAAGTCACCGCGGCCCTGGAACGCAAAGGGCACAAGAAGGATCACGGGTAAAACCCACCCGTGTCACAAGTGCCACAAGTCAGTAAAAATCTGACACTCCCTACCGCTCCACCCAGGGCGGGAGGGGTCATTTGATGATTAGGTACACATCCAAAAAAAAAAGTCTTATTTTTCCAGTCAACCAAATATGGTGAAGAGACAATGGCAGGTGCATTGTTTAATCAGTTGCAAGAGAAACAAATAACAAATCGTAATTTAAAAATCGAATGAAAGCTCTTGAATGTGAAGCGGTATTGCAGCAGATAGTAGCGAAGATAGGGTGAGACGATTCTGACCGACCTACCTCTATGAGTAGGCAGAATATGTATCCAACCTGTCACACCCATAAAATAAAATTAAGAAAGTAACATGGAATAAAATGAGATCCAGACTAAATGACGCTAAAAAAGTTCTCCCACACTTAAGCATGAGAGATCTTTTTTAGTATTCAAATCCTAATAATTATCTCTATCTTAAATTGCATGTCCTTAGTTTATCATCACATTATAAAATAAAAAAAATATATCAATTTGATACATTAAGCCATCAGTTTTTCCTACATAAATAACTTTGTTTGTGTAACTTAAAAAAACATTGTTCTGTTCTTTTGGAAAACATGTCGTTAAATTGAATGTTAAAAGAATTTATTCGATGAAGCGGGAATTGTAAACGGAAAGTCTTTTTGTGATTAAATATTGGGACCGTCATTGTGTAATTGTAAATGATTGTTAATGGTAAATAAAACCCGTATTGATGTACTTCCAATATAAGTTTATATTAAAGATTTATTAGTCTAATTAATAAACAGACCTTGACCTCTGAGTTTGTTTCGGTGTTTCTTCACAGAGTAGTCAGTTAGGAAACGGCTAAAAAAGATTGACGTGTAAAAGTGTTTTGAAGACCTACTTACAAAATTAATATCATTGACCGATTATATATATGTAGTTATAGACGCAGAAAGTGTGATAGAAGTTTGTGTTTTTGTTTTTTTTCTTCAACTAAAGGCAACTTAAGAAATTAAAACTTTTATCCCAGATACAATAATACGTAGTTGATTTTAGATACATAGTTAACATCCCTCCCATACGCACAAAACGTTTTAGTAATACTTTCAGTATGTCTACAGCTAAGGAGTCGAACTCCGAGCTGAAGTATGTGCTGCCTGATAACTACAAGCTCAACCTGGCCCTAGAATTTATCAACGACAACAACAAAACGATTGATAAAAAACATCTTCATCGTCAACATTTAGGATTGCATAAAATGCATGTTAGCAGCTTTACATAGCATAAGCATAATCAGCGTTTTAATGTTCCCACTGCTGGGACACAGGCCTCCTCTCTAGGAGAGGATATGGTCCGTAATCCACCACGCGGGCCCAGTGCAGGTTGGTGAATGTCACATGTCTTCGAATTTTTGGTTCTAGGACATGTCGGTTTCCTCACGATGTTTTCCTTCACCGTATTGAGAGCAATTAATTACACAAAGTAATGCGCCTTGCTGGGTTTGAACCCGCAACTTACATTTCGTAAGTCGGGGCCATTACCACTCGGCCACCACAGCTCTCATAATCAATTTAATTTCAAAGCAGCTTTACATAATCAATTGGGAACACCCGTGAAAAGTATTATCAAACAAATTGAAATAACCTTTTCCTACAAAATACATATATTCTATAGTAAACTATGTTTCACAGCTAAGACTTTCTTTGGTCTCAAAATTTATGACTCTACGCAGACTCATAAATTCTAGGATCGATATGCGAGCTGAATTATTACTAGCCTACGTTTTTTAGAGAACCTTTTATTTTTAACATCGAAAAGGTCCTTTCGCCACATTTAACTCTTATAATAATGTACTTTGGGGTAAGTCAACGTTTTAAGATGACCAGTCTCTGTATCGTCTGTGAAATGAGCATCAAGCAAAATGTCCAGGGCAACGGTTTTGCTTTGGGTACATTAAGCAATATAAATGAATTATTATCATTGTTTGTATAAATATCTCACTTGGAACTACAGATATGCCTAATATACTTTATGAAAAGGAAAAGCTTTTGAATTTATGTATGCTGGTGGACTCAGTCTAGTTACGATGAAACTGTAAGATAAGCCTATCATCATCGCCTATCGCCTGTCATGCGAGCGATATATGCAAACTAAAAATTAATCAATTTTCAATAATACTGCTAAATAAAGCTAACAAATAAACTAAACAACAAACATACTAAAATATAGCATTAAAAATTCGTTCATAACTCTGTCAGCTGGTAATTTGCCCAAGAGACTGGCGGCATTGCCACGTTGAATGGCATTGCTTAGCCTCTGGCCAAAGTAAAAGCACGGGAAGTGTCAACCAACCGTTTCGACATTTTTTTGAAAAGGCTGTGAGCATGGGCCCCATTGCCCATAGGTTTTAACCCCAAACGGCTCGAAAATATAGCTAGCAAGAAGGTTACTATATTTACGCGGCTTGAGGTCTTCCGCAGCCACAGCGGCAGCGCCATCACAACAGGATTTTTTCTCCATATATTTTCAATTATATTATTATCAGAGTCAATCAAGAAGCCAATTTTTAACTATTATTTCCACTATCCAACGCAAAAGGCAGAGGAAGTACAAACAAATTTACAAAAGAAGCTATTTGATCTAAAGGACAAACAAAGGAACAAAAAAAGGCTCGGAGGAATACTATATTATTTAGTTATAATACGCATAATCCTCTCAAAACAGAAAGGCACAACGAAGATAAGTACGATAAATACGAAGAAACCAAGAAATTAAAAATGACGACGAAATAAAAGTGAATATTTGCGTGGCTGCTCATAATTTCCTCGTAAAATCTTCGTTCTTTTAGTCTAAACTGAGGAATTATGAGATGTTCTTTGGTCGAAAAGTAAAAAGCTAGATTATAAATAAAAGAACCCGGAGATTTCTTAAGTTAACAACGCTGCTTTCTTAGATTTTACGGTTCATCCTTTTGAAACATTGTTTTTATCTTTTCCATCGGAAACACATCTGGAATCATCTGGGTCTAAACACTGTCTTGTCTATTGACTTATCCTTTCTTGCTGACTTAAAAATGTTCTCCCACACATTAAATATTAACTGTATATTATAATACACCTTCAGTGTCTACTAAATCTACCATTACAGGACACCATATTTCTTACCTTTATCTCGCTCGTTGTATCTCCGTTTCACTGACAATCCGGCCGCGTACCTTACACGCGGTGTATTCCACTGCCTCTTTATCTTCGCACATTATTACAACTCCTTTATAAACTTTCTAATATAACACATTTCAGTGAAATGCTCTCGTTCATTTTCTTTTTCACCGCCTCATCTCTAAACTTTTGAAGCGAAATTTCATTACGCATCTTCGATTGTTCTCAAGTCTTCATTTTATAAAAGGATTTCGTTCCGTTCAGGTCATCGTTTCACTGAAACAATGGAGAGATGTTTTAATAAAATTAAAAAACTTTGTGGAACCTATCTGTAACCTTTTGAAAAGAATCTGTCACATTCGTAAAATATTTTCTCTACCCGAATCTTAAAGAAATATCTTTTTATTTTGGAAGTGTGTTCGTTGGAATCATTTAACAGATTTCGATTTTGAATGTCATCTTTTGTTATTTCAAGGAATTAGCTTTTGGATTTAAGTACGTTTAGTTGAAAATCGTTACATCTTTAAAGATTTTGATAAAAAAAGAATATCAATGTTGATAACAGTTTAACATTATTTTGCAAAATAAATCTCATTGATCTGTATAATGTCACTAATCAACATTCGAATTACATTTCGTACAATGAAAACAGCTTATGATAACTGATAAAACTATTTATTTAAAACAACTCCATTAACATTTCAAACATTATTATTCTTAACATTCGCACTTTACGGTCGAATGACAACATAAACAGTTTTATATCAGTTCTGGATGATAATCTAATGAAAATATTAATGGAATGAATAATTTACTAAAGTTGAATGGGTTTTAAACTAATGTTTATGTAATATTTTACACGCTTAATTTATCTAACGGGTCATTCCTAAAGTACTCAAAAAGAGTTTTTTTTTGTAAAATGATTTTTTTCTATATTTATTTACACTTACATAATAATAACATAAATTGCTGTATAAATGGCTATCATTTGGAGATCGTTGGCAGTCGTCACGGATTGTCAGAAGCCAGAAAATCTGACACCAGTCTTGCCAAGAAGTACTGTGTTCCCCAGTTAATGGGTTGTGGAGGTCTGGCAGGCAGTCGCTCCACGTTAAATACTGGTATTCAGCTGAATCCGGCTTGACTGGGAGCCGACCCCAATGTAGTTGGGAAAAGGCTAGGCAGATGATGATGAATAATAACATAAATTAATAGATTTGTTTCGGAGTTACTTCTGAGGGTGGGTAGTCAGTCTGTTTCATCTACAAACATAGTGAGCGCCAATTCTATTAATTTTAAAGCAACGCTCGTATTTGCATCTCAATCTCAATCAATATGATTGTAAGATAGAGATAGATTTAAATAGTTAGATTTACAATAAAATAAACTTTCATGATTATAATTATAGCGAAAAGTACCAATTATAAAAAAAGTACTTTTGAAATTCTTACAATGAGCCCTTTAAAGTGATTTATAATAATATATATGACAAATTAGGTTTTGTTGACAAATCGCAAAAAAGTGCAACGTTCGATTTCTTATTTTTAAACCATTTCCTAAATAAATATCTCACATATCATAAATTATCAAAAAAATAATTTGAACGCCATCATTTGCCGAGACGTTTCACTACTAATTGGGGTCAGATTCTGGTATAATCTTAGCATAAACATAATCAGCCTTATAATATTCCCACTGTTGGGACACAGGCCTCCTCTCTAGGAGAGCCAGGCAGCGGACTCATTGCGGGTTGGTGAACGTCACATGTCTTCGAATTTTTGGTTCTAGGACATGCTGGTTTCCTCACGATGTTTTCCTTCGCCGTTTTGAGCAGTGGTGATGAAATAATTTACACAAAGTAATGCGCCTGGCTGGGTTTGAACCTGCCATCTACAATTCGTAAGTCGGGATCGTTACCACTTTGGCCACCATTTCTGTATTATTTCAGCTGAAAACCAGTATTTAAATGGAGCTACTGTCTATCTGATCGGAACTTCAATTCAAGGTTTTTGATAATCATGCAGTGTAGTATCCGGTAATACTACAATGCCACTTCATGATTATCAAAAACCTAAATATCATAGTCTACTAGGTTTCGATTTCTAGAAAGAAGTGGATCTCAAAATATAGCCCACAAATTTTCAACAAAGCGCGTGCCACACCGAACTAAATAAACTACTAGAAGATACACTATATATCCCAACTTTATTATATTCTCGTATATATTCTGCACCAAATGTTTCGTAGTACCCATTAATTTTATATTTTACAAGCTACGCTCCCGTTTCGTACACGGGCTTAAACGAAACTATATTGCCAGTTTAGCGCAGCACAATGTCATCAAATTCGTGTAGAAAATGGCCAATTTCTGAAGCATCTGTTTGAAAATTTGGATAGCATAGAATAAGCAGCAGTGTTTGGCTTTCAGATATTAATTGTAACGATTAATTTGTTTTCCGGTAGTGATATAAGTGGTATTTTCTATTGGGTCTCTAGTTTTGTTTTTATTATTACCATCTTAGTAGTAAACAAATACTCTAAGTTTTATTTATTTAACCATTTATGTACACACATTTAATAAAAAGATAAGAAGAAGGAAATAGAAAAATAGGTACAAAGGTGATGCTTATTTCTATAGAAATCTCTTCCAGCATATATCCGAAAGGAGAGTCAAGTAAAAAGAGACGTAGACATTGTGTGTTAAAGTATCAAGTAGGAAAATTGAAAACAATACAGTTTAAAGATGACATACAATCCATAATTATCATACTAATAAATAATATTAAAAGATAAATAATAATACATATTTAAACGCAACTAAGATGGGAAGGAAAGATAATGTTCTACTGTTAGTCTATCTAGTTTACTTTTTATTTCCACCCATATATAACAGTTTCTTTAGTATTTTTTTTTTTCGGTTTAATTACTTTTTATACTACTCCGATCAACGTCATACTCTAAACGCCGGCTGTTACTGAAAACCAGCGCTTTGTCTTTGTCTCGTGCATGTGTCCCAGCACTACGCTGAGCGATGGTTGTTTTGCGCGAATGCGACGTATATCTTCCCAATGGATATAAACTTATGTATTTTTGATTATGTGCGTTATGCTTGGCGCAAAGAAACTCTTTTTGTTCTTTCTTCTTCTTTTATATACTTAAAAGGGATTGCATAGCCTTTTAGAATAGAATAGAATAGAGTAGAATAGAATGGAGTAGAATAGAATAGAGTAGAATAGAATAGAATACTCTTTATTATGTACACCATAAAGTTACAGAATATATAGATGAAGAAAACATTACATAGGGTAACACAATGGGCGGCCTTTTATTTATTAGTACTTGTGATATTTCAGAGTTTTTGTTTTAAACTTATATATGCATGGTTTGACATTTACTGTATGCAATAACTGACAAACCGGCATTTGCCAACGATACAAGTTGTTTGAATATTGATATATCAGTCCTTACTTTTTTATTTGATTCATATGAAAGTCAGTAATGTCATTTTTTGGAAAAGTAAGATTTTATTATGCCCGTTTTAATTTCTAAGTTTAACAAAATTTCCGACAAAAATAACTCGAGTAAAAGATGCTTACTTTCAAAACTACAATCAAACCAAACACCACAAAATACTAAAGACTCACAAGAACGTGTTCTTCTAGCCTAAAATTCAGTACCGTCAGACAAAAAGTATAATCTAAGTAGTTAACTTATCTAAGTCGATCCATTAAGCCAAGTGATTTATAACTTAATCTGCTGATGGTACACGATACTGCGCTAGACGTTTGTACTTTATTGCCTAATTTAGCTTGAAAAAACCCGAATAAAACCGTTTTAACAGAAAACGATAAATTGCTAAGAGTTTTAACGTTTATTGGTATGCATTGTCGTGGGGGATATGAAACTGGACTGTAGATTAAAATGTGTATATGGCTGCTAATTTGATACAGAACACCAAAAGATTTGCCAAAATTTATCAGATAAAGCGGAAATGAAACGTTAATATAGCCAAAGCAAAATTTATGCGCAGTAATTTTGTAAAAAACTATTTACAAAAAAAAAATTGTTTTTTTTTTGTAAAAAGTTTTTTTTTCTCACTTTTTAGAGGTACACACCCCCCACCCCCCACCTAAACGTACCAATCATAGCGTACACGGTATAAATTGGTATAAACAAACATGCGATTTCAGCAATCCCGAAAGATTTGCTATCATTTACTAAAGAGTTCTGTTTCCTATCTCTGTTCGTCATCAAATCTTCATTAAACTAGAATGGAAACACTAACTTTTTTTTTCATTTTACATATTCAAGAGTGTAACTGTAGTCGAAGCCACGCTTTATTAGCGATAACTCAAATAGTAGTCGTCAGAATTAAACAAAATTTAAATGGGACTACACGACAAGCACCAGCTTTTGAAAATAAAGAGAATCATCAAAATCGGGACACGCAGTACAAAGTTATGAGGTAAGACACACTAAATAAAATCGACTTGAGGACCTCTTCCTTTTTTGGAAGTCGGTTAAAAACTTACTGGGTTCTATCCTAAATCAAAGTGAGTTTGTTTGTTAGGCTTTCATGCCTAAACCGACAAACCGATTAAGATGAAATTTGGTATAAAGATATATCTAGGATATACATTTATGATATACATACAAAAATAGACTTTTAACATAGGTAACTTTAACGCACGCGAAACCGTGAGCAAAAGTTATATATAGTAGCTGAATACAATAAGTAGGGCAATATTAAGACTTGGATTTGACAGCTTTGAACTTAATATCTACCAAATTGAGCGAGACAACTTATAGCATCAAAAACAAAAAAAAAAAACAAAATCCTTTGAAACCTGTCAGTGGCAGTCACAGTTGTTCCCAAATTTTTCAGAATGATACTATTTATAAAATATTTAATGCGAAGTTGTTAAAAAAATATTCATCATCTCAATTTTGAATATTCAACAATCATTTATTAAGAGTTGAAAACGTCAACGTTACAATATCTCTCAGATATGTAAGTGAAGACAAATGAAAAACCACATTACCGAAACTCAACAACAAATTAACAGCAATTTATTAAACGACAGTCCACTACAGAAACAAGACAACAAACTTCGGTAATAACCTACAGAGAATAATTCAACTTCTCAACAACAACTTTTGGGGCAAAATTTCATAACTTTCGTTAAACTGCTAAAGAGCAAATTCCCTTGAAAAGGCTATTACACGTATGCCATTTTGGGAAACCACTCCCTAGGGGACTATAATAGCTTGTCTGCTAAACGTCCATTTTAGTTCAAGGACGGGCCAATCAGCTATTATGGAAAATCAGACAGACAGTCCCTCAGAGACAAATTTAAAGAGATTAATATTATGACTGTGCCATCCCAGTATATCTATGAAAACCTCTTGTATGCACATAAAAATATTAATCTGTTTAAAAAATACAGTGATATCCATAGCATAAATACTAGGAACAAACACAATTATGTCGTTCCTAAAACCAGGCTCAAAAAAATAGGTGGTTCGTTTCGATGCCAATGTATACATTTTTATAATAAACTTCCTAGCCCTATTCAAGAACTAAGCATAAATAAATTCAAATTATTTATAAAACGTAAGCTATGCCAGAAAGCTTTTTATACAGTGAAAGATTATCTTGAGGAGAAGAAGGCTTGGGATTGAGCTGCTTCAGTTTTGTACACGGCCCAATGTTTTAATGTTTTTTTTTTTCCTGTTTTGTTCACTTTTGTGCGCTTTTTGTTTATATTTATACAGTTTGACATTTTTATATTTTCATTTTCATTTACTCTTGACATGAATGTTTACTTTTTAAAGTATTCTTTTTATTTCATTACAATTTCTTATTTTGACATGAATACCTACTTTGTAAAGTATCATTTTTTTTTTTTATTATTTTAATTTTATTCCCTATTGTGAATATGAGGACTATATGGGTTATTATTAGCATTTTCCCCTTCAAAGTATTTTTTTTAACGTTGTCTGGCTGTTTGAGTATTTTTGTGGCCTACCCAAATGTCCTTTCATTGGCATTGTTCGTCGAGTTGTTGAGCTCCTTGTGGATTCTAAGTTGAGCTACTTGTCTCTGACCAAGGCTTGCACTGACTGGACAGGTCCACTCAAAACGGTGTGGTTCCTTCTTAAAAAGACCATTTCAGACACTGATCTGCATGGTCCTCATATAACGTATTGTGAATATGAGGACCATGTAGATCGCTACGTCGGGGGTTCATTCATTCATATTAGTCTGGCGGTTTGAGTTCCTTACGTGGCCTACCCAAATGTCCTTACTTTGGTATTGTTCGTCAAATCGTTGAGCTCCTTAAAGTTCTAAGTTTGAGCTACACGATAACTGACAAATGCTTGCACTGTTTGGACAGGTCCACTCAAATCTGTGGGGTACTTTCCTCAAAAGACCACTTCAGACACCAACCTACATGGTTCTCATATGATTTGACCAGTACAATTGTATGGACTTCAAAAGAGACCTTGACCTCTGAGTTTGTTTCGGTGTTTCTTCTCAGGGTAGTCAGCTAGGAAACACCGGCCTCATCTAGTTTTTATAACGGCCTAAAAAAGATTGACGTGTAAAAGTGTTTTTTACAACCTACTTACAAAAATAAATCATTTATCATTTATTTATCATTTATCAAACATGCATCCCCTTCGTCAGATTTAATGTTGGGTTCATTTATAAAGAGCTGAGTGTTGGGTGGACCAAATGTTAGAGTGTGATTTTGGCTGTGTTGACTTTTATAAAGAAATTAACACTTTGACAATGGAAAGAACTTGTGAAAATTTGGGGAATGATTGAGTATAAAAATCTGGTAGATTATATCAGGGACGTAGCAGAGTAATACGTCTTGTGCCCACACAATAAGTATACTGCTCAGTAATCATCACTGAATACAAACAGCGCGCGATGGTAAATTTTACTCAAAATGTGTCGTGTGCACTTTAGACTACCTATACCCCATTCACGATGAGATTAGACATTGAAATACATCTTTTTTACAGTCCGTTCAACCGATTTTGACTTCTATTGCGTTAGTGGCATGACACATGGTAGCTGCAGTAAACAGTTGGTATTATAATCACGTTTTTGCTTTTAATGCCATCCTTATGCCTACGGAATAGAAGTAAAAATCAGTTGATCGGACTGTAAACAATTTTGTCCCAATGTCTAATCTTATTGTGAATGGAGCATAGTGAATTCTAAATGATGAATATAAAACAATGCTGGTAGATGCTATATTGTCAAAGTAGTAAATAAGCGATCTTGTCGTAACATTATTTTTTTAGAAATGATGTAATGGTATTTGCAGGTGACCCGCTGGTGGCTCGCCATCCGATAAGAACCAGGCCTAGTTTTACGTTGCATTGTATTCCTAGCGCACCTCAAAAAATGTCAGTTTAGTAGTCGGGATCCGATAGGGCCAGTGCCTGGCAAAGTTGCGGAATTTGATAGAAAAAGTCACCGCAGCCCTGGAACGCAAAGGGCAAGTGGGACGTATACGGATGAGCTATAGTCAATAAGAGACTGACACTCCCTTCTGATCCACTCAGAGCGAAAGAAGTATTTAGATGATTTCCTATCCTTAAAAAAGGTGTCCCTACTGACCGGAATGAACGTTGACGTTGACGTTTCACCTCAAAATATATTGATTTACTTTAGAAAAATATCATCAAATAACTCTACTAACGTCTGCCCGCAGCTTAGCCTTCGTTTGTACTTGATAAAACTTACTTACTTTGTATTGCTCGAGGTATTACGCGAACTGAAAATGTAACAGACAGAGTTACTTTCGCATGTTACGTTACTTGCCGACGAGACGACGAGAGAGAAAAAATAACGATTTTGCAACATTTTTCATTGATGCTCCGCTCCTATTGGCCGTAACGTGATATTATATAAAGCCTTATTTATATTATATTATAATTTATTACGCACAAAAAAATCTATATTAGTTTTGTACTTTTTACGTAATGCGTGCAGGACTCAGAGAGCGCGACGATTAGCACTTGAAATTTCTTACTAATCTTCGAAATGCAATATCTTTTGATTCTGTAAGTCGATTAAGATGAAATACAGGCTAAATACAAATCCGGATAAAACTTAATATGTCTGAGTATCTAGATTTTGATTTCAATCAGTGGTGTTTGCGTGATGCTTCCACAAACATACAGACAAAAAGACAAACAGATAAACTAACAAACGGACAAAAATAAAAAATAAAAACATTTTTGTGTTCTACATATGTCTTTTTTTCGAACGTATATCAGTAATTTTCATAAAATCAAAAATATTTAATGTACAGACACGGCAAGTCTATGATTTTATTATGTACTAGCAGCGCCTCGCGGTTTCACCCACGTAGTTTCCGTTCCCGTGGGAATATGGGGATAAAATATAGCCTATAGCCTTCCTCGATAAATGGGCTATCTAACACTGAAAGATTTTTTCAAATCGGACCAGTAGTTCCTGAGATTAGCGCGTTCAAACAAACAAACAAACAAACAAACTCTTCAGCTTTATAATATTAGTATAGATATAGACATAATTATGACAATAACAACAACAATGTAAAAAAACAACATACACAATAAAATCACTACAAGAAGACGTTTTCAGGCTAACAAGCCCGCAAGTAAGTGGTAACAACATATGTATGTTGACGAGACATGACATGTTGAGCAAATGGGCTCTAAATGTCAACAGATGAGGATGTTACGGATTGAACACAATTTTCTGGGCAAACATTTTTTGAAATATAGGTGAAAATTCGTGAGTTTTTTGACTGTATAGCTGTCGAGGTGAGAATGTAATCATGGAAGGTAGAATAGTTCTTAAGAGTTTGTTTGTTCATAACATAACGTGATGCAAATTGATGTGTACTATGTTTGTGTCATTTTTGTGTTAGTTATATTTAAGTCTCTTGTACGAGTAGTAAGCCTATCGATATCTCTCTGCTAGGGTTGCGGAATTTGTTCGACAGAGTCACCCCGGCCCTGGAACACAAGGGGCACAAGAAGGATCACGGGTGGGTTTTAGCCAGTAAGAGTCTGACACTCCCTTCCGCTCCGCCCAGAGCGGGAGAAGGCATTTGATGATTTCCCATCAAAAAAAAAAGCCTATCGATATCGATTCACATTTCAAGTGAAATACTAGAAAGAAAAGGTGTGACTGTGTTCATCCGGTAATCGTCCGTTGCGTAGTTTTAAAGATTTAAGCATACATAGGGATATAGGGACAGAAAAAGCGACTTTGTTTTATACTATGTAGTGATACTATAGTCTATAATTATAACATCACGTTAAATGAAAACACATCAATGAAAAAACAAAAATGTTTTTTTCTCTCTCTCATATGAGCAGATGAAGTTGCGCCGGTCAGTTATTAAAAGTTATATTTAACGAAATCACCGGGAGGTCTCGTCTTGTACTTATAAAGTGTTCAAATTAAAGTCTCACTATCATATCAGCTACAATTGATGTCAAAAGCTTATCAGAATGTTGGGAAATTAGTGATGTTTTTAACAGTTAGCGACTACGAAGTGAAAGCGGACCCTATAAAACCTAACCCTAAAACTAAGAGAATTGCCTGTCTTCCTTACTTTACCAAGATTGCAGTAAAATTACAAGATATGAATCATATAAAAATAAAAGAAGCAACATCCCATTTTATCATTTTCTCAACTTTGAATTTAGTATGATAGTGTTTCATCAAATTTTCTTAGCCTAATCTTAAAATTGAATCAAAACTAGCATTATCCTGAACTTAATAAATTTTAAATTTGGGTTGGTGGCAAAAACAGCAAAATCCCATACTATTTTTATATCTACCGTCATGCAACGTCAAATAAAAAGTCACCTATCGCCTTTTCATGAAACAAGGATGTTGTTGCTTTTGCTTTTATATGACTCATATATCAAATGTACTACGTTAAAAACTAAACTAACCAACGAATACTGTATTTAGCATAGACAATACAGGCGTTACGTGGGTGCCAGCTGGTATAGGAACTGTACAATATAGAACTAAACATTACTGACAGGAAAAGCCTATTTAAACTTGTGCCGCAGGTCACCAGCTGGTTCGAGATATACGTAGGTAGCTACTAGAAGTGATGTCATTGTTTTGCTCGGGATTTTGGTATATCGGTATTATTGGAACTAATTTGTGGTCGTTACCACAAAATGGCGATCCATTTCTAGGTTCCATACATAAATTGAAACGAAGCTGCTTCTATTGATGTGAACGATTATTTTGAGTACTGTAACACTTGTAGGCCTTTAATTTGTGACCTTTTAATACTTTAATTACAAAATCTTATGAAATAGGACTATTAGAGTGTTACAGTAAGGACTTTAATATTTTATTGGAGTCTTATCAAAAAGAAAATTGACGTTGTTCAATGTTACCTTTGGACATTTTAATTTTAACATTTAACATAATTAAATCAACCCTCGATATTTCTTTTAAACTAGCAGCTCGCCGTGGTTTCACCCATAGCATGAACCATAGCTTATATCATTGGTGAAAAATTGGTTGAAATCGGTCCAGTATTTTCGGAGCTTATTCGGTACAAACAAACAAATATTGTCTCTTTATTATATTAGTACAGATTAAATGCTCCGAACTAATGATTCCAAGAATCTCACATGGTTATGAAAAGAAAGAATCAACAAAAAATAAACTTTAAATATAAAAATAAAACGGTCTTACCAAAGACAGAACAAAACACACTATCGTTTTGTCTACGACAAAACGCCATTATTTTTAAATAGTAATAGAAATTTTAGAAGTGAAGAACTAAAACATCCTGACCATAGATTCGTTAAAAAAGTGTCAGTCATATCTAGATATTTTAACTCCATCACATTGCCCGCGCGCCGGACGCGACGTAATATTTAATTTCCTCTAATATTTCGACCAATCAAAACTTATTGTTAAACGGCGGGAAAACCATAAAAACGCGGCCATTTTGAGTGGCATGTGTGTTATTATAATGATTTATGGTCATCGTAAAACATTGTGGTTTGATAAATGACCCAGATTGGAGACTATTAATATTGTGTCGTCAAATATAAGGCGCCTTTGAAGTTAATTGGGATATATTTTATAATTACCTGCTTTAATATTGTTTCGGACTAGAAATCTAGATCTTATAATTATGGAATTGGTTCAAATATCGATTGGTTTCAACTGTTACTGATACGCTTAGGTATTCATTACATTCATGAGATACTGCACGCTGACAGACGGATGCACGTTTACTAATAGAGTTCCGTTGGTTATCCTTCGAGTGCGGAACGCTGATAATTAACACTATGAATTTAAATCATTAAAAAAATCTGTGCAACTAGTCTTAAGCATTCCAATTTTAAGTCCACCTAGTCTAGAGTACGTATTGAATCGTATGAAGGTAGATCATAAAACGTCGGCGTTTTCAACTATTTTTTTTACATTTTCCATTTCGGACACCTTTTAAATTCAATGCTAGTTGTAAAATTTCAACTTTTATAACTAGCATTGAAAAATAATTTAACTTGCTTGACTGTATAAGCGAATTATACGGAATAGCATATTTTACTGAAAAAAATCTAATTAGTCCGTCAGATAGTTTTCCAAAAAAATATTGGGTAAGCGTTTTTTTTTTTCACGTAAAAAAATAGAAGAGTCTATTGAGAACTTACGTAACGTCACTACGTGCTACAATTTTTACTGAGGCGTGACGTCACCAGCCCTTCCCCCGCTCTTGAACTTTGTTATCTTCATATTTTTTTACGATTTGAAATGACAAAAAATCCATGTCCAATATTTTTTGAAAATCCAACGGACGGACTAAATAGAATTATCATTTTTATACGTAGTAAAACACCCAAATCAGTTTCTTGTTTTTGTAGAAAGTTGCACGGTTCATGAGTATATCTACACAGCTAGTAAAGTATAATTCGTGGGATAAGTTTGTATGGGAAAAATATTGCTGTCATCATCGAAATAAATGTTGTTAGTAATGAAAAGACAAGTGTAATAATTTGAACGAAATACAACCAACAAAAAATATTGTATGATGTCAACATTTCACTTTGAAGTAATATGAACAGCATGCGATTTAAAAGCTACAACATATTTTATTGCATTTGAAAAACTTCTCGTTAGTATTACAAAATTACCATACAGAACTAATTACCATACAAAACACGGCAATATTTGAAAAATAAAAATATTTTGGCGCCAAAAACTGCATCTATACTTGTCCTTTGCAAGATAAAAATAATAATAGAATAATACAGTTCATCACAGTCTTTATGAACAGGCACATGTTCAAACGACATCTACTCACTAATACAATAAAGATGATGAATCAGCTCTGCCCTCTATCTGAGACCGGCCCCTAATATAAAGTGACACAACATATTGGACAGAACATATTAAATGAATCCATAAGGTCATACGTCATTTTAACCTGTCAACCAACAATTTGTCAAAGGGTCAAACACATAAGGGTCAATACAGCATAAATGTATTAAGTCAGACCTCTGTAATAGAAGTTGTAAACGTTGTTGCTAAGGCTTGTGATTTTGTTATAGTTTATAAAATTTAACAGAGTAAAGGTGATATACGCAAAAGAGTAGACATAGGTACAAACATAACGAAACTCATTAAAGTGAACTCCTCATATAACTGTAGATGATGAACTAAGTAAGGGATGTCCCATAGACTAATTATCACATGCGCGTAGATGACGGTGTCAATGATTTAAAGGTGACACTGTAATTGGTGATTCTATTAATTACTGCAAACAAATTACCTGGTAATAGTAACATCTATTTTGTAGAACGGAAATTGAAGACGAAGAAAACATTAACGATTTAAAATGGAATTGGGCAGGTGTTACACGTAGCGTCAGAAGGCCTTCCACATGGAAGACCAGTGACCTGGTTGAGACCGCCTGAATCCCATGAATGCGTAAATTTGGTAAAACCTGACGGAGGCCTATGTCCAGCAGTGGACGTCTTAGGATGAAATAATGACAATTGGTAACCTAGTTTTGCTGCATGTTGCAACAGCCTAAACCTGTCACGAAAGAAGCAGGAATCTGAGTTCTATAACGCGGGAGACCTTAAAGAAAATGGTAAAACGAGATAGAATCTTACTTGAAAGATGTGCAAGTACTTCCAGCAAACAGAATAAAAATACACAAGAAAAGAAAACAAACACATAGAGAAAAAAAAAAGTAGGAACTGGTATATAAAACTCTTCCTCTACTGTTACTGAAGACTGAGTAACTGACAAACAGCCCGTGCACAGACTCTGACGCACAGCAATACTGATCGTAGATAGCTGAAATTTGGCATGTAGGTTCATTGGAGAGTTTAGGGTAGCATTTAGGTTTCCACAAATTCTTACAGTTATGGGAAAAAACGGGATAGTCGCGGGCAAAAGCTAGTGAAACGTAAAATTAGTGACCACTTATTTTAAAATTAGCATCTGTAAAAAACGACATTACAAGCTATAGTATGAACACTTCCAGTGGCCCGTGTCATAGTGGCGACGCAACAAATTGGCTGAATTATGAAATATTGCCAGTTTATTATAGTGGACATTATTGTTTTAATTAAAGCGATACACAATATGCTACTACGTATTTTGTATAGTAAATAGTAATTACAGTCAATGAATTCTTTGATAGGCTAGTGTTTTGTTTCTTATTGTTTACAAGATCGTGCTTTGTTTTCAATAGGTTACCTTTTTAAATCTTAACTTTTAATGTTGCTATTGGAGAAATCAAATCATAAAAAAAAAACAAATTGAGTTTTATTTTATTTATTCTATACTTTTGGCCGAAGGTCTTGCCCAAGTCCTTCTATAAACTCTTTTCCAAGTCATCTCAAATCAGCTCTCGTGAGATTTGAACGCGTACCACGTCCAAATCTCACCATCTTTTTCTAGGTAGGTTTCGTCAGCACCAATCACTGTCAACAAAACTTTTTAAAAACGTAAGTCTAAACTTCGTCTTTTTGTGAAGACCTTATTATTTTAATATTATCGTGTTGTTTGAACCCTCAAAAGGTTCATAACAAAACCCTCAAATCCTGTTTGAATCTTTAAAACAAACAATAATTCTACGTAATTACATGTTACAGCCGCAGAAGTTTATCTAATTAAAATGATTAGTACGTTTTGAAGGTTTACGCAGTAATTCTCCCCAAATGGATATAACGTGTGAAATCCCAGCCATTTTATATGAGAAATTTTGCTCTAGGGTTCTGGGTACAAGTCACGGTCCGTGATAATTTGAAACTCAGGAAATAGCTGTTTAAAACAACCCTACATAAAATGTATACAGAAAGATAACGTCGACATTTCTCCCTTAAATTTTGTGAGCTGTATGTAGTGTATTTCACGGTCAAAGTTCGAGTATCAACCAAAATAATAATAAAGTTATGAATTCCATTTTTTATGAATTTAATTATTGCCATTATTTTCATATCATATCATCACGCCATTTCAGTGACTAAAGAACAGACAATGAATACAAAAGATTCATACAAACAGAACCCAAGAGAACTATCATTTCGACCTTAATAAAAATATACGAAGTGGTCCATTTAAACCGACCTTCCCCTCAAGGGCGGAATGTTCCTATTGTTATGTGGGGAGCACTGGGGATTTATGAGATATGCCAACGGTCTGGAAGGGTAGAATGGGGACACTACGGGAGCGAGGATTGATTGCTGACCCGCTTTTGAAAGATTACGAATGTTTTTTGTCACCGAAACATGAATAAATCTCTGCTTAAGTCCGGTTTTGATTCCGTTCCGGAACTGGAAGAACGGAACTTTGTGAGAACTGTCTGCGATAGCCTTGGTCAGACACGAAGATTTTGAAGATAAACAGACGACTGACATAGTTTTGATATCGATTATAGATGTGTTGCTGGTCAACTAAAAACAAAAATATTTGTTGCTGTAGTAGTTATCTTTTCTTTATTTCGAAGTCAATTTATACTACCTACATAGCAGCTGAGGTGTATCGCAGTACATTTGTAATTGGAAATACAGACGAACCAAATATGTAATTTAATTATATTGAAAGTGTCTCATTGTCGATTCATTAACTCACCAACATTAATGTAGTTATCAGTTTTGGGAGATGAAGTTCAAGAATTTTAACCATGACGTGTGCATCATTGTCTAGGACTGAATTCATTAAGATTATACTGCTAAAAGTAAGTTTATTCACAGTTATATCAGACATAGTGCCAGGTCGAACCAAGGATGACCTGATTACGTAGTGTTTAAATACAATTTTATGAGCAGACGACATTATACCCGTACGCCTAGGCTCCAACGAGTCTATAAAGTTTAACGTCGGGATGCGTAATATGGGTTGATTTAGGATCCGATGGAAAACTCGTATCCCGTAAGAGGCTTTTCGACAACTTTGATTTTGATAACATTGTAATGTCTTTGAATCAGGATTACTTCTGCCTAAACAGATCTTTGTAA
Organism: Hecatera dysodea; assembly: GCA_905332915.2. Lineage (NCBI taxonomy): Eukaryota > Metazoa > Arthropoda > Insecta > Lepidoptera > Noctuidae > Hecatera > Hecatera dysodea. The sequence continues at coordinate 11,925,573 of HG995310.1, read as the reverse complement.
GTAGGTTAAGTAAAACCAATATGCATTCTAACAGATAATGGACAGCTTCTAAAAGTATATGCAAACAGTCTATCAACCATAGCAAAAGCTTAAAACGCTCCTATTGTTGCCTAAGATGAATGCAATTGACATGCGCTACCTAAAGGTCACGTAGCCAATGCCAACTATTTTAGACTATTGACTGTATAATCACTGGTAGAATATCCAAGTGTTATCAGAGATAACATTCCAAGTGCGATTATAGCTCCAGAAAAGAGAGCATCAGCAATTACATACTCACATTTTAGTGCTGCAGTGCGTCAGCTCTAAACCGTGATTGCAGTTATCTATAGATGACCAACAATACCTCCCACTTGACCACATGACTTTCAAGTTACAACACCGATTAACAAAGTAATAGGATTGCCCAACTGTTTATTAGAATGTTGCTTATTTAAAACCCCATCACCATGATATCTATGAACTTACATGTACAATTGTAATCTAAATGCAACTAAAGTTCCTTATTATGATAAAACAGCCTAATCTTGTGATTATTGCTTTATTATAGTAGTTCACATGACTAACATAGGTTCTAATTTATTACTGTAATACCAAGACACACTATACTGGAAATAAACAACAACACACACACATTCTAAATCCTACTAATAACACAGAAGTGGTTGTACACACGTTGATAGATTTCCAACAAGCGTATTAATATAACAATTAATTGTAACAAGTTAATTAAGTGAGGGCTGTTACCAATTATGTAGCTGACGTATCGAATCGTGAAATATCTAAGTTATATACACGTGGGTATTTCGGAATACTTCGGATATTTTCGTAGAGATGTGGATTAGTAGGTACTTGTATCGAGAATTGTTCAGTGGGATTACTTTTGCTTTTCTTCCCTTAAAATGCGTCTAGTAATCAGATGGATTACCGGGTTATTGATAAGTTTATTAGTATTATTGCAAAAGTACCCTTTGAAATCTCGTTTGTGTAAAAGCTTTACTAAAAACTACATTAAATTAATGACTTGGTCATTAAAAACATTTAGTTATCAAAAGCTTGCTACATTTCTTTTTCTTCCAGTTTAGAAAATTAATTCTCGAAACTTTGAAAGTACATTGCTATTTAGATCAGCACCACCATGTTTTGTGGGGAAATATTATAAACACAAAATCATTGAAATTGTACAAAAAGTCGTTAAGAAAAAAACACATGTGCCCAATTTGACTCTTTAACATGCAAATCTCAATCTTAATACAAAATCCCGCAAAGCTTGGGAAATAAGAAAAAAGGAAATCAGTCTAAATGAAAACTCTCTGAGGTAATAAACGGGGGTAGGCAGTGAGGTATTTGATGAAATGAACAATAATAAAGGAGAGACGGACGACAAAATTGTACGGAATCCCTCTTCCCAGAATTTTGAGGAGTTTTACCTTTTTAATCCATTAGGAACGCTTGGGAGGCGAAAATATTTTAAATTAGGACATTAGGCCTGATAAGTGAGTTTTCAGTGAAAAATATATCGTTTGGAAAACGTTGGCTCTTACATTTACGGGGTATCTTCACTTCTTTAGATAAGTGCGTTCTTTTTTATGCAAAATGGAGCCGAATTGTTTTGAAGCATCATAATTAATTTACATTATTTTTAAATTGTGGCTGTTCCTGATATTTAATTTTAAGCTACTTTTCATGCTTCATTAACTTAGAGTGCTTTATAAAATACAACTAAGGTTGGATATTCTACTAGATATCTCCTAACTCTAATAAATTTCACAGCTATAAAGCGAACATCTTTATCAACAAATAAATCGAATCTAGTTTTCATCTGAATCTGACATCGTTCATCAACCTCATCATCAAAATATTTATCAACTTCAATCTCTCTATCCTCAAAGCAATCAATCACATCTTCTAACTTTCCACAATCTAAATGCATCAAAAGAACAGCAATGCTATTCTGTAAGACTCACTCCAGTTCTCACTTGACTGATTCTGCGGTGAAAACTGTATTTGGTATTCTCTAACTTGATGAAAACTACACTAGCGCCACTAAGTGAGAACATAGGTGAAGCGAACTAACTTGACAGTCAGAATATCAAATACTTTTCACTTCAGGTGAGTTACGAAGTGTAATCTAAAATGAGATATGAATCGAATTCGCACGTGAGTTCTTACAGAATAGCACTGCTGAACTGTAAACTTGCTAAAGCCATTAACGCTATCATAAAACAGCGTTCAAGAGCCAAGATTTGACACCACAGTTTGGCCTCGGTCGATGATTTGGTCGTCCGGCATACATTATTGTAGTTTATTATGAAATAGTAATAATGGTGTAAATAACGCAAATGCAGTTTATTTTAGTTGTATGAGTTCATGAGAAAGTTTGTGTTGCTTGGCGTTAGGAAATTGTTTTGTATTTTGTTTGTCGTCATCTTGTTCTTTACGAGTCGATGGTAAGCTTTCTAGATGATTTGAGTCCAATAGGTGGCCACGCCAATTGTAGTAAAGGCATCAGTGGCGTTTATTAGGTTTTCAAAGGTGTATGGCTAATGGATGCACTGCAACATGTGAGTAATATAACTAGACTAGCTGCGCCCCACGGTTTTACCGGCATAAATTTCAATCCTGTGGGAATATCTGATATGTTAAAACTGGTTATAAACCATCTGTGTGCCAAATTCCATCCAAATTTGTTCAGTAATTTTTGCATGAAAGAGTAACAAACATCCATCCATCCATTCATACTTACAAACTTTCGCATTTATTATATTAGTAGGATATGCGCTCCCATTAAATGTGAGTTATGTGTGTGTGTGTGATGTGTGTGTTAGTCCTTTTGCCTTGATTGGTAAACATAGTCATCACAAATATTAAGAAAATTTATTGTATGTTTCTGTCGGAAAGAAATGAAAATGTCGGTCTTATGTCACCCATAAAGTAAAATAGATAAATACAAATAACACTAGTTACCGCTTAAGACAATCGATCAAAACTATCAGTTTTTGGTTATAACATTATTGCTTTTACTTTAAACCCCTTTGTAGACAAATGTCTACAATTATAGTTAATATCTACGTAATACATAGAATTTAATTTACAATATGTACTAGTAACATCAACATCCTTTTAAATTTCCATACTAATCTTTCACAGATTTACAAATATCTCCTACATATCTCTCTTTCAAAATATTGACCATTCACTATTCAACCAGATTTATTTATAAAGGAATCTAAGTATTTGTAAAGGTCCTCTTTCTTTCACTTTATTATTTATTTCAGTCTTAGAACCTTCTTATTCCCATTGACCTGACCACTCGAGAAAATAGAAATAGAATTCAATTCTTTTAATTCTGGACTTCGACTATCGAATTCAATTTGCTGATGAAACAACTCGAGGAAGGGAATGATTCTCCAATGAGATATTTCCTACGCCGCCGCGCCGTGGAGTGTAATCACTGGATTGAATTAAAAGTATTACTGGTTTAAAGATAATGGTGTCTGTGGTAAATTGAAATAAGTATAAGTAAAAGTAGATATATATATATATATATATATATATATAAAGTACAGTTGAACGCCAATTATCCGAATTTATTGGGACCAGGGTTGATTTGGATAATCGGACTGATAGACTAGTAATAAAGAAAAACGAACTGCCACACATAGAACAAACTTTAATAGGTTTAACAAAAAAGTTCTACAATAACTAGGTTAAAATTTATAAAAATAGTTTTATAAATTACTTACTAAATAAATTACTTTGATAAAATTACATGTTTTTTTTTTATTATTACGCTTACGGTGGAGTGATTCAGATAATTGGCGATTCGGTTAATCAGCGTCCGGATAATCGGCGTTCTACTGTAGATTTTTGTGAACATATAACTAAGATAGAAGTTGTTGCGTTAACAAAACTGGAATGCGAACGAATCCATGGTCAAATGCTAGAGTTTTAACGTTTTACTCTCTTCTAAGAAAATCATATAGATCTTACTGATGGAACACATAGCGTTTCCATTCATTGAAACTCAACATGTCAGAAAATTTAACTTACAAATAAGAAAACATGAATGATAAAATAATAAATTATATTTATTATGTAAGTACATAGGTTAAACATAATACTTTTACAAGTCCAATATTTCTTGTAATTTTAAGGTATACATCTACATAGACGCACTGTAGGTTATCATCCCTACCTTGTTGCTATTCCAGCAATGCGCACCAAGCGTCTTCAATCGTCTTTTGTAATGCGCACAGCAAAGGAGTGAAACTCTCTGCCCGCGTCTGTTTTTCCGAACGCATATATGATAAATGATTTTCATTTGTAAGTAGGTTGAAAAAAAATACTTTTACATGTCCATCTTTTTTGGCCGTTATAAAAACTAGATGAGGCTGATGTTTCCTAGCTGACTACCCTGAGAAGAAACACCTAAACAAACTCAGAGGTCAAGGTCTCTTTTGAAGTCCATACAATTCTATTGGTCAAATCATATGAGATCACGTAGGTTGGTGTCTGAAGTGGTCTTTTGAGAAAAGTACCACACAGATTTGAACCTAATCTTTTAAAAGTTAGAGTGAACAGACTTCTTCTTGGTAAGCTTATTCCATCGTTGACTTTGTCTCTGTCACCTGTGACCTAGACTAGAGTCAAGAGCAAATCCATTTCACAATAAAAAAAACAAGGTAGACGAGGCCGAATATTCAACTTTTCTATACACAAACTTAAAAACTTAAAGATTTGCGTCACATCAATATCATCTTAAAACATGTAAAGGTCGCAAAGGTAAAAGTACCTAAGAAAACAAAATCATACATAAAAGGAGATGTTTACTCAATGTTTATTCTAAAGCGTCCAATAAATAAGACATGTTTTCTTACAGGAACAGTCATTATAAATATGTTTATAGTTGGACCAACAGAACCCCAGCCCGATCACCATGTTTGGCAAGCCGATCCCTTGGGTGAAGCAAGCCAAATACTTAGGTGTAATCCTTGACCAAAAGCTTACTTTCGGTGAGCACATAAAGACGGTGCGTAATCGCGCCGCTTTCGCTCTCGGTAGGCTCCACCCCATGCTGAATACACACGCAGCAAGCTTTCCCTTAAATGCAAGTTGCGCATTTATACAACGTGTATACGCCCGATTATGACCTATGCGTGTGCTACCTCTGCGCACACTAAGTCGTACCGGATCCATAGGTTGCAAGTAATTCAAAACCGATTTCTGCGGAAGGCCACGGGTGCCCCGTGGTTCGTTAGAAACGATCGACTCCATGTCGACCTCCGCATTCCAACAATTAAGCAATTCATGAAGCGCCTTAACAAGCGTTTCATAGATTCCGCCGATTCGCATCAGAACCCTCTCATTGTATCGGCCGCCCGATACACTCCCTCCAAGATTAGTAGGATTCGCCGTCCACGGCACTCCCTAGTCGAACCCGACGACCCCATCACCTTACTTCAAGAGAGTAATAGGGAAACCAGTACGATTAGAAAAAACAAAAACAGACCGCGCTCCGTATTCCGGCCGCGCCGACGAGGCCCATCGCGACGCCCCAGTAACATCCCTCCCCGACTTTTGCCTAACGAGCCAGCCCGCGCCGCTGAGCCATTAGCGTTAAATCCCCTAAATAATAATAACTGACCCAGCCTGTCCCTTGCTGCCCCTCTCAATGACCCCGTTAAGCCGAGGCCCGTATCCCACAGGGGATGCCCTTAGCGAAGCGGTCATTTAGCTTTTAGTAGTTTTTAGCCCTGGCTGGGGGCCTTAAATTCATTTGAGGCCACCACAGGATTGTCCGGTTAAGCAGTAACCAGCCTTAGTGTGCTGAACTGCGAGTGGTCCATTCCAAAAAAAAAAAAAAACCAACAGAACTCTTTCATTAGGGTATTTTACTGTAAAAATCTAATTAGTCCGTCTGATAGATTTACAAAAAATATTGGACACGTATTTTTTATTGAACAGGCCAAATAAGGATTATGTTAATATCCAGTTTTTTTTTTAAATATCATGTCATTTAAGGAGCTCGTGACTAAATAATAACAGTCGCACTGGTCGACCTTCAAGGTTAAACAACGCTTGCCGAGGTTGGTTTGTGGATGGGTAACTACTTTAACATACCGAGACTCCTCTGTTTCTCGGAAAGCACGTATGGTCCGGGAATTTGTAAATCTTTGGCAGTCGTTACGGATTGTCAGAAGCATATAAATCTGACTCCAGTCTTGCCAAGAAGTACCGTGTTACCCGGGTGGAATGGGTTGTGGAGGTCTGGTAGGCAGCCGCTCCACGTAAAATACTGGTATTCACCTGAATCCGGTTTGACGAATAGTCAACCCCAATAAAGTTGGGAAAACGCCAGGCAGACCCTCACGATCACGAAATAAATAGAAAACATAATTGTTGTTGTCTGTTTATTTTGAAGGTGATTGTGAAGGTCAGCATAATCAAATTCAACGAGTAAATATAAGTATACATGGTCCAAAAAAATTTTTTTTTTTAAGTCTGAACAATTTCTCAACATTCCGTTGTAATATTGGGTTAAAGTATGTGTCTCTCTTTTTAATTAAGCCGTTGTGTAGCACTGCTGGGAGAAGACCCACTTCTTCCTTTACACACCCGTCTGTCCTTCCCCATTGCGGGCAAGTCCTTCTGGTAAGAGTCGAGTTTGTCTGACCACCTTTGGTTAAATTATAAATTAGCATAATCCAAAAACATTTTCAAATCTATCAATAACCACGCGATTTTTGCCATCCTATTAACATTTTCCCTGATATCTTGATTTGCATTCACCATGAATTGACACCATACGCAAAACTTTTCCTCTGATATTTTATAGTCAATCTGATCTTCCGTATTTTCAAAGAAATCGTCGGATCCATCTTTTATTGATACCATTGTCCTTCCAACCCTTTCGATAAGGAAATCCATGTAAAAACTCTTGGAACGAATACACTAGAGATTTATTAAAGTGTAAAGGGGTATTTTAGAGCCAAAGTTCTGTTATTTTTAGAGCAATTCAATTGGCGATAAAATATAGAGATACCTACAACTTTTCACAGAGACTTTAAATCACCGGCTACTTAAAGCCCTGACCGACAAAATAACTATACATAAACTTAATCAGCCTTTTAATGTTCCCACACACAGGCCTCCTCTGAATCCATCACGCGGGCCCAGTGCGGGTTGGTGAATGTCACATGTTTTCGATTTATTGGTTCTAGAACATGCCGGTTTCCTCACGATGTTTTCCTTCAGTTTTGAGAGCAGTGGTGATGAAATTAATTACACAAAGTAATGCATCTGGCTGGGTTTAAAACTTGATCTACAATTTGTAAGTTGGAGCCCTTACCACTCGACCACCACTGCTCCTACTCTACTACTACTGCTATTACAAAATTACTATGATTATAACATTTTTGATCAAATAATTTTGTAGAAATAAAAGGTATATAACGGAACTAACTTAACTAAGAGCACTATAATATTGACGTATTATATGCTAAATTTGAAAATGAAAACAATATATCTAGTTTTAATTTCCGCGAATATTAGTGGGTTGCAGGTATGCACCTCCCTCCCGCCCGCTATATTATGCACATGCAAGATTACTGGGCAAATGCAAGGATTTTAAGCACATGCAGGAAGGCAATGCAAAACCCAACACCATTACCGACACGTGTTTCGCCTCTCCACGAGGCATCCTCAGGGGACGTGTTGACTCGCTGACCGTTGAGTTGCGACTGAGAAATTAGTTTTTTTTTTTTTTTTTTTTTTTGAATGGACTACTCGCAGTTCAGCACATTGAGGCTGGTTACTGCTCAACCGGGCAATCCCGTGGTTGCCTTAGATTCTAAGGCCCCCAGCCGGGGCTTAAACTACTTAAAAACTAAATGGCCGCTCGCTAAGGGCATCCCCTGTGGGACACGGGCCTCGGCTTAGCGGGGTCATTGAGGGGGGACAGCAAGGGACTGGCTGGGTCTGATTGATATTATTTAGGGGATTTAACGCTAATGGCTCAGCAGCGCGGGCTGGCTCGTTAGGCAAAAGTCGGGGAGGGTTTTGACGGGGGCGTCGCGATGGACCTCGTCGGCGAGGTCGGAATACGGAACGCGTTCTGGGTTTGTTTTTCCTAAGAGTACTGGTTTCCCTACTACTCTCTTGGGTCAGGGTGATGGGGTCATCGGGCTCGACAAGGGTATGCCGCGGTCGGCGGATCTTGCTGATCTGGGAGGGCGTGTATCGGGTGGCCGATACGATAAGGGGGTTTTGGTGCTTTTCAGCGGACTCTATGAAACGCTTGGAAATACGTTTCATGAATTGTTTGATGGTGGGGATACGGAGGTCGACATGGAGACGCTCATTTCTAACGTACCACGGGGCTCCCGTAGCCTTTCGGAGGAAACGGTTTTGGATGACCTGCAACCTATGGATTTGGCGGGGCTTAGCGTGTGCGAAGGCTACACACGCGTAAGTCATTATTGGACGTATGCACGTGGTGAAAATGCGTAGTTTGCCTTTCAGGGATAACTTGCTGCGTGCGTTCAGCATGTAATGAAGCCTACTGAGAGCGAATGCGGCACGATTGCGCACCGTCTTAATGTGCTCTCTGAAGGTAAGCTTTCGATCGAGGATAGAAATTAGTACAAGGCACCCCCCTTTTATACACTGCCACCGTTGGTTATTTGTGTACAACTACCCACAAACATACGCAGTAAAGGGGAAGAAACCAAATTCGTCTGGTCATTCAACAGTGCAAAATTATTATTATTACTATGTTTCAAAATCTCTAATTGTTCCAAAACACACAGCCGGAAACCCTTATCACAAACATGTAGTATATTAAAACTATTGTTGTCGCGCAATGAATGGCCGGTATCAATTAGATGTTTCGCGAAATTCGATTTGTCCGAATGGCCATTTCTATACGCGGCAACATGTTCCCCATACCTTATGTCAAAGTTACGGCCCGTCTGACCCACATATACCCCGTTACATTCATCACAGACCAGCCTATACACCCCAGACTTTTTACTATTTTCTAAAATATCTTTTCCGTTACAAACACGGCGTATATTCTGGTCCGTTCTGAACGCTACATAAACGTTGTTTTTTCTAAGTAAATTACTAATTCTATCTGAAATGGGGCCCATATAGGTCAGACTGGCCACATATCTATTAATATTAGTACGCGGACATGCATATAATAGTGAACGAACCCTTTCTTTCTGCTTTTTACTAATTAAACTGTCTACCATTGACTTAGAGTAACCGTTAGAAATAGCGATTTGGTAAATAATATTAAGTTCTTTTACATAATTATCTGCTGAAAGGGGGAGGGCAAATAATCTATGAATATAGCTGCGGAAGGCGGCTAATTTATGTTGAAGAGGGTGACAAGAAGAGGCTGGTATTGTTGTGTCAGTGTGCGTCGGCTTTCGATAAATTTGGAAATCCAAGTTACTATTGAGTTTTGTGATAGTCAAATCTAAAAAGTTAAGGGAGTTCTGGGACTCTAGTTCTAATTTAAATTTAATTTTAGGGTGAGTTTTATTAAGTTTTTTTTACAAAAAGGTCTATTTGCCGAACGGTACCATTCCAGCAGATAACTATGTCATCTACATATCTATAATAAAACAGAATATTAGGTTCGTTCACTATATGTTTACATTCAAAGTTATCCATAAAAACCTCCGCCATTAGTGGACTTAAAGGCGACCCCATAGCCAACCCTTCCTTTTGAATAAAATATTGGTTATTAAATCTGAAATAATTTTGTTTCATGCAAATACTAGTGAAGTTAAGTAAATCCGCAATTTCCCCAGGATGCAACCGTTGCTTCTCAAATTGGAAACCCAGAATACGTAGACAATCATCGATTGGAACATTTGTGAATAAGCTGTCAACGTCTAAGGATAACAACTTTGCATTGGAAGGAATTTGGATATTTTTTACTTTTTCAATTAGATCTAAACTGTTCTTTAAACTATATTTGGGACTAAAAGAAGACCTACTTCTCAACAAAGTATTGAGACGCTTAGCTAAATTGTACGCTGGGGCACCAATGTAAGAAACAACTGGACGAACAGGCATGTTATCTTTATGGGTCTTGGGTAAACCATACAAAAGAGGAGCCCTCGGATTCATAAGAACAAGGTTTTTTAATTGGTCTTTTGATATGAATGACGTGTTTTTAATGGCATCCTTTATTTCGAGGGCAAACCTCCTTGTAGGATCCGCACCAAGACGTTCAAAATCCTCCCCCAGGATGATGTCGTTAACTTTTTGGGTATAGGCAGATTTTTCCAAAATGACGACAGAATTTCCCTTATCAGCCTTTGTTAATATTAAATCATTCTGACTAATACGGTGCTGAATTGACCGATAAAGATGAAACATTCAAAAACATTAGCAAAAATATTTGAACAAACTATGCAACTAAACGACTTTAAATTAATAATTATTAATGTAGGGTAGATTAATTATGACCAACATAAACTGACACAAAGAAATTGAAAGCTTGTGACGTACACATTAGTAACGGAAAAAACCAAAAATAAAAAAATAAAGACGTTTAACACAGACAACCACTAACATACACAACCCACAAGCAAAGGAGGAGGAGTTAATCAGCTGTATTTCTACCACGATTAAGGGCGCCAGCACCTGGACCTGTTCTCGACGCGCGGGCACTCTACTCCTGCAGCGGCCAGTGACGTCAGGGGAGTGCTAGACCAGGAGGAGGTTAATCACTGTATAGGCTCTAACCCATTTTATTTCTACGACCCATCTACCGAGCTATATTTTCTCAGTAAAATAAATTGTTCCAACTTCGAACTACCTACTTTTATTTAATATCCTCCTAGGATTACCTGTGCCTAGGTTAGGTGGGATAAAGTAGTGTAGCAGTAGCATAGTACCGGGACACTGGTTTTGTTTATAATATAATTGTAAATAGTATTCTTAGGTTATTTCTATTTTATTTTTTATTTTATTATAAAGAATTAAGACATGTAACAATTAATGTTACATGTCCGCGTACTAATATTAATAGATATGTGGCCAGTCTGACCTATATGGGCCCCATTTCAGATAGAATTAGTAATTTACTTAGAAAAAACCACGTTTATGTAGCGTTCAGAACGGACCAGAATATACGCCGTGTTTGTAACGGAAAAGATATTTTAGAAAATAGTAAAAAGTCTGGGGTGTATAGGCTGGTCTGTGATGAATGCAACGGGGTATATGTGGGTCAGACGGGCCGTAACTTTGACATAAGGTATGGGGAACATGTTGCCGCGTATAGAAATGGCCATTCGGACAAATCGAATTTTGCGAAACATCTAATTGATACCGGCCATTCATTGCGCGACAACAATAGTTTTAATATACTACATGTTTGTGATAAGGGTTTCCGGCTGTGTGTTTTGGAACAATTAGAGATTTTGAAACATAGTAATAATAATAATTTTGCACTGTTGAATGACCAGACGAATTTGGTTTCTTCCCCTTTACTGCGTATGTTTGTGGGTAGTTGTACACAAATAACCAACGGTGGCAGTGTATAAAAGGGGGGTGCCTTGTACTAATTTCTCAGTCGCAACTCAACGGTCAGCGAGTCAACACGTCCCCTGAGGATGCCTCGTGGAGAGGCGAAACACGTGTCGGTAATGGTGTTGGGTTTTGCATTGCCTTCCTGCATGTGCTTAAAATCCTTGCATTTGCCCAGTAATCTTGCATGTGCATAATATAGCGGGCGGGAGGGAGGTGCATACCTGCAACCCACTAATATTCGCGGAAATTAAAACTAGATATATTGTTTTCATTTTCAAATTTAAAATGGATTTCCGCAAAGTAACGCCTGACTCAATCAATTGTATTATATGCTACTTAAAACAATATGATCACAAATTTTAACAAATGAAAGATCAGCTAAACCAACAATCGAATACATACTATTTAATAAATAACTGTATCCGCCAATGATAACACCGATCCGATTTATTAAATACCATTTGAACCGTAAAAACGTCAAAATAATCACAACACAGATTGTTCAGAAGATCTGCTCTATGCAAAGAGAGAATGTAGACGCACGGATATATACATAAATATATTATGTAGGTATATCGCGTATATACTGCGATTACAAACAAATATTAGTCACAAGTGCGCTTGCACTCGCCGTACGTGAAGTTTGTATATGTGAGCGTCCATTTCGCAGTTCGTTGAGTGGAATTGACTTTCTGTTCTAATTATTCTGTGGATACTTTGTGATAGCGTGCGATTCAAATGTTTCCAGTCACGCATGTAATGATGGGTTTTCATCCACTTTAACGCCGCAGAAAATTAGGTTCGTGATTAATTTTAGGATAATGTTTGTGTGTCCGCTGTTTGAACGATAGGGTGTATAATTGTATATCAATGCAATAGGATTATCTGCAAATAAAAGTTAAAGCATCTTAAATAATTAGGGTTGATTTCTTAAAGTAAAAAAAAAAAAAAAACATCCATCGTCACCAATTCAAGTATACAAAATTTACTGTTGTGTGTGAATTATAAAGTGACCACTTAGCCAACAGGCCCTAAAGAATCGATATGTATTTGAACTTTGTGATATATGCAGAACTATAACGCAGAGCTTTTATTTAAAAATATTAATAAATACCCTTCCATGCTCAACTTTCTATAATCTTACTTATTTATGGCGACACCAATCATTCATGAAAAATTCGACGTATAAAAAATGAAACTAAAACCTCAAACTCTATTTCGCGCTATTTAATACCATTTACTAATCCCGAAATTGTATAAAGATAAAAATGAAATCAAACCGACGGATTATAAAAGAAATTTATAAACGTTCCACTTTCACTACGTGAACTAACATCTGATAACAGGTGCTTTAAATCTCACGCAAACTATAAAAGTCGCTTGAAGGATTTATTACGTGTTATAGCAATCGTTCTATTATTTATGGACACTTAACAGATTGTTATTGCAACATGCTACTGTTACGGTGCATTGAAACGATAGGATATGTGCATGCTGATACCTAATTTAGACCCTGCATGCAGTGGAAGCACGCGACCAAAAGCAACTACGCAGATTCTTTCTGTAATGTGTCTGTTAAGTTGTCAAGGTTTTGTTGGGCTATTGTTTACATTGGATTGACCTTTGAGAGTTTGTTGAACCACGCATTCGCATTACGGTGCAAGATACTCAACATCTATGTGTCAGCATTCGCAGATGTGTAGCTATTGTCACCTTTAGACAAGCTATTCATCTCATATGCGAGTAATATTTAAAATAACACCGTACTGATGATAGACCACACAATGATTGGTGTTACCATCCCACATGACGAGAAAGCTGATAAATAGATAATAATCATGTATCTTGACTAAGCTCACGAAGTTTTGGAAATATATGTATATGGTGGTCGGACTGCCTAGAAAGCACCTTTTAAAAAAGATTGCTTGAACTACTTTCTCAAGGGATTTCTTCACAAACATATGAAATAGCATAGCTCACAGCAAAGTTTTTTTATAAAATCCGAAAAGATGCAGATTAATTGCTTTCAAGGCATCTGGCATAGTTATTGGTAGCATTAATCATTTATGAGAAAACACTAATAGCTTCAACGGTTGAAGCTCAAGCTTCGTCCGCTGCAGTATTGACGTGATCCGTATATATAAGTTGAGCAGAACATGATACTAGAAATTAGCAAATTGTGGGCTAGCTATTTAAGAAAACCATCATTTAAATCAGACTTGCGAGGACTTTTTACCCAAAACCTTCTAAAGTTTACCTTCTTTTGTGACTTTTCAATAAAGAAGAAAACACCACCGCGCGTAGCCGTGTTCCGTTCCGTTTACTTTTTTCGTTGTTGGTCCCGGCTGTTATGTGTAGATATTTGGCTGTCGTTACGTATTGCCAGAAGCCAGAAAATCTGGCTGCAGTCTTACCGAGAAGTATCGTGCCAGTTAATAGGTTGTGGAGGTCTGGCGGCCGCTTCACACAAAATACTAGTATTCAGCTGAATCCAATTGGTTCGGAAGCCGACCGCAATATAGTTAGGAAAAGGCTACCTAGGCTAAACCTACTTTGATAACAAAACTCAATAATTGAGTTTGATTTAATTGAGTCTCAATTAAAGTGTTCATTATAGTTTGGATTTGTCTGCATACTTGGCATTATTATAAAGTAAATTGTCTGCTTAACAACATCACTTTGTGTACCTTTATAAAATAATTTACTCAACGGTAAATCTCTTTGCACTGAAAAGAAAATAAACAATAGTACTAAGCATTTTTCATCAGTAATTTGAATCAATTGCAGTTTGTTTTATAGGATACTGAATCAAACATCAGAGTGATTGAATTCTTTAAAGTATTTTATTTGAAAACAGAATGAAGCGTTGAAATTTTAGCAATTACATTAGGTCCATTTAAAATGTAGTTGAATTTTTAATAGGGAAATGGAAAAAATATCAGAAGAGCAGCTTTTGGGATATTTTGCTTGACAAAATTGTAATTACTTGGTTTTTACGTTGATAGTTTTTTTATCATATTGTAGTTAGTTAGTTGTTGTGTTGTTCATGTTGTTGTTGTTGTCCTATTTATTTAAAAAAAATGAAGTTTGATACTATTATACCATTGCTTTGAACAGTATTCAATTGATTTCTTTCTAACTGAAGAAAAAAGGAGAGGTTCTCAAGTCAACGCGTCGTACATTTTTTCTGTTTTCTGTGACCACGCGTAACATTTTACAGTGTAGTCCGATTTTGATAGATCTTATTTTTTTAATCATTTAAAAATCACTTTAGCTCACACAGATAACAATAAAGGCATCTCTCAAGACTTGCACAAAACTTGAAAAAACACGCGATCTTGCTTACATTACTGCTAACAAACCTTATACCTAACAAAAAATACTATAATTTAATCTCATAATGAACGCGCTAATTAACATTTTGTGGTAAAAAGATTAGATTTATAATGCGACCGTACAAAATTTTATAAGCGAATCGCTCAACCTGGTTTGATAAATGAGATATAGAGTGGGTCATATCAATCATATGCGAACGGACGGGTAGATACGAAAAAAATTTGATTGTAATCCTATTTGACCCTGTTCCAGTGAGGCAGATGTAAATTTTGATTGAATATTTTAGTAAAAAATCGTGTTAGTTGAGGATTTTTAGATAAGCTATTGGAAAACGATTAAAATGGTTTAAACATGTTAGTGCCTCCCGTTCAAGCTCAACTGGATTAAGTTTGTGTACGGTGAATATGTTGTTCTATAAATGAAGGATGTATTTGTACCACTGTACAATCTTCTTCTTCTGTTTTACCTCATCACTTACGCAAGTGTTGCTTGTGGTCAGCATTCCTTTCACTTGTTCTACTGATAAGCATCGTCCGCCATTCATGATATCCTTCTGAACACTCGGCATTCAAGAGGTTCGCAGGCTACTTCTGATTCTTTTATTGTCATCATAGATAGGTGCTTTTCTTCACGTGGTTATCAGGATTCCGTTTTAAATTACCGTACCATCCCTGACTGGATTTGGTCAGTTTTTTAGCAATAGTTCATCTTCATCCTTGAACATATTGACCCCGTACGAACATAGATACATGTAATGAACTAATACTTTAAATTATTTAACAAAAACAAAGGAAATACAATCGAATTTAATGTACCAATACATACGTAGTAAAGATGAAACACATGAAAAACTCATTTCTTCATGAAGATAAAATAAATCACGATAAAATTTCGAAAAGTAATAACATTTTATATCAATAACGCTTCACTCGATAGGCATTTCATTACGAAATCATTTGTGAGTCATTACATATATCAGATACCGTCATTTACTTTTTCAATATTAAAATCGATCTTAATATGGGATATTATCAAGTACTTTCGTAATTCTCATAGTCGTACTGGGTGCTTAATATCTGGCAAAAATCTTACTACACACTTTTTTTAGATATTTTGGCAACTAAAATGTTAATATTTAAAATATTTGGCGTGTGAATGTGTGAAACGTGCATGTTTCATATTATAGATGATGTTTTGCAATCATGCTAAAAGCTATGTAGAAACCTGTATTCATTCTTCGTTTTTCTTTATTCTTTTTTTTTATGATTAATGTTAAATTTAGGATTTTTAATGAGTTACTACTTATATTAGTGTGAAACAGTAAAGAACAAGCAGTTCTTCGTAGTCGAAACAAGATATTGAATTATAGAAGGTCGAAAGTTAGTAAAATTTGAGTGATAGGTGTGTTTGGTTAGGGTATGTTTAACCTTAGTAATATATAGTATTGTACATCTTATTATTAATTTAAAATGAATCGCGTTTCATTTTTTTTATGTTGCCCCTAACACTTTTTTATCAGTATCACCCAAAGTTATATATAAAGGACTCAGTTATTTTATTAGCCATCTATTCATAGGGAAATATCTTTGAAAATTGAATCTATTTCATGTGCTTGCCAACAGGCAGGTGCATTGTTAAAGAAAAAACATCACTAATTACAGCTATCTACTCCCCGGTGGGTACTTAATTAATTACAAACTACACAACAGCAAACTTCCGACTGCCGAGATTTTAACTAAAGTGCTATAAAAACCTGTTATTAACTGTAATCAACGCTCCAAGGGTTTTTATTCCATTCTTTAATTAGCTGGGATGTTGCTGTTTTTTTACATTTTTCTTTTGCGTTTATTGTATTTTATTTTCTAGTTGATAATTTGAACAAAATGTTAGCAATCGTAAATATTTGCTGTCCATCGTCTACAAAAGGAAATATTCAAATCAGAAAAATGTTATGGAAATATCAAAGTACTTCGAAAATCAAATCCTAAAGAAATATAGCAACGTTGCTGGAACTATTCAAGCAAATCTTAAGTCAAATACCGCATTCAACAGGAGCAAAGTCTTTTCATACAATCTTGAGTTACAATAAAAGTTTTAAAAGACCATTCGTTGTCTGTGGCGACTTGAAAGCCTTTTCAGAAAATACTTGTCCATGATTACCGCTGTCTTTCTCTACTAAGCCTTTGACTTTAAAACATGCAAAAATTTTATTTTCTTTTATAAATATTTCCTTTTCATTATCTGCGTCTTCATTTTTTATTGTTCTTAAGCTGTTGTTTATTGTGTACAGTATTAAGTCGGCTTTCTATGTTGGAATTGCTTACAGTATTAAGTACCAGATACTTCGTTTGCATTTAAATTTTGCAAATACTATCAAGGGGCTTACATGAAAACCGGTTGCAGCTGAGAAGCAGTATACAACCAGTAACATAATAAACGCAATACCTCTTAAGGGGTCATTGTACTCATTATTATGAAGTACTTTTACTATGGGACCAACCCTGAAATTGTGAAAAACAAACAGCTGATCAGTATATTTTGCCGAGTTAGGCTCATATAAATGTACGGGGGCAATCGATTATTTTTCGCGATTTCAGTGTTGATCCCATAGTAAAACTTGTTCATAATGATGAGTACAATGCAACGCAATACCAAGAGGTATTGCGTTTATTCTGTTACATCTTGTATAGATTACATGAAAATAATTAAAAGAAATGAAAAATAGAGTGCTTCATTATCAGTAAAATAATAGATTTTTTAACACCTGAGTGTCACATAAAGGTAGCTTGGCCATTGTCATGTACCTTTATCATCAAAATTAAAAACTATGGATTGTAACAGTCTCACTTTTATTCAAAGAAGGAGGCTTTACAGAGGCTTGCAGTTAATTAGCATTACAAGCGACTGCCGTGCTATCTAGGCCATCTGCGCCATCTTTGCTTTATAGGGCAAGCTTTTCAAGCGCCAGAGTAAGTTTGTTATTGTACCCTTCATAGCTGCATTTGAGTTTTCATTTTGTAGTTGATAACAAGTTTATAGTTTTGGGTAGTTTTGTCGCTTGTCTGTCTGTTTTTGATAGTGTTATATTTAACATTATTTATGTCAAGTTTCTACTCAAATATAGACTAGATTTATTCATCTTCCGAAATAGGAAATACATTAAATATTTTAATTTCTTTCAATTTCTTTGACTTTTTCATTATCATCTTCTTCAAAGTGGACTTTGGTCAATATTAACGCAGCCCATCTACCAACCTGTACCGGACCTATGTACATGCTGTATAACAGTCCAATAAAAAAGAGTTTAAGACAAGTCTAAAACAAGAGACCTGTGTCCCAGCTGAGTAGCTTAGAGTACTCCCATATTAAAGGTTGATTTAATACTTAGGCAGTTGTACCAATTCCGATTTATGAAGAATTAAAAGTATGAAAGAAGTGGCAGAGCTATATAACTAAGAAGATTCTTCCAGAAGCGACTAAGATGTAAATATCGGTAGAGATTGTTTGCTACAAACACAAATTAAGAAGGAAAAGTAAACAGTTGAAGAATATACTGCCTTTTAAACAGGGTGGTGCGGTTTTCATTTCCGCACAAGAAATAATATTTGCTCTGTCACTGGCTGTCTGTGTTCGTAACTTTTACTGTCATGCAACAAATGTAAAATATTTAAAATATTAGAAGGAAGTGATAAAAGCAAATATAGGATACTTGGAAGACTTAAATACGGCTAGATTTTAATTATATGAACACAAAAAAGTTTCGAACTTTTTGGTGATAATTTGAATCAATTTATGTCCTTCAATCAGTATGCACTTGGATAGCTCTCATTGGCTTCGGCAATCGAAAATTATGCAAGGCCCATAATGCATAGGAAAACGGAACCATATTGCAGATGCAACATGGTTGTATTTGGCATGGTTCAAGGACACTCCATACTGTGACCAAGGATTTTTCATTTAGAAATTACTGTGCAACTTATTTCTTGTAGTTTAGCCAATATGTGAGTAGATGTACCGAAACACCTATATAGTGAAGCATTTATTTCAGACACCACAGTACACGAGCTTTTAGTATTACAACATCTATATTTCTCAAATTTATTTTCAAGCATTACCTCTCAGTGAATCATTGTATATGATAGGGAGAGCAAACGAAGGCTCCTTATCTTTAGTGGCATTCTTTTTAAGCATTTTCTTCAAATAATTAGTACCCAACTTTTATTCTCTTTTTATACACCCAACGCTAAGTGTAGGTTCCCAAAGTATGCATCTTTAATTGCTTTCCTGTTTTGGACGTTTGCTTGCTATTTCAACCAGAGGCCCTAGACAAGTGACGTCCAAAAATGTACGTTATTTACAAACACTGACAAAACTTTACGGAATCAGTCCGAATATTTTGGCATTTCGACTAGAGCTTCTCTAAAGCCTCGGGTCATCAGCCCACTTAGCATGGGCTCTCTACAATCCAATTACCATATTTTGGATCTCCACTGCCATACGTTTTTACAAAGCAGGCCTGGTTAAAGCCTGATTGAAGACATCTTAGACGACATCTTAGAAGTTTCCAGAATACTGGAGTAGCCTGCTTACTTCCTCAATTAATGACTCGTTCCATAAAATACTGTTAGAAGCATTCACCTTCTCAGAAATTATGATGATGCTGGTATAATTAACTGTTTAGTAGTTAATAATGAGAAACGAGATCACTGAACAAATTAGTGGATTAATATTTGAAAGAGGGAGGCAACAACTGAAACAGTAGGATCATAAATTAAATATGAAATAATAACCTTTCATTTTACGAGTCCATTCCATGAGAATGAAGATTTAATAATAGAACTCAACAAGAACTTTTTACAAAAAAATACAACCTACTTCTTCTACACAAAAAAAAAACAAATTAACTTTAACTTTTTGGTTGCTTTTTCGTTTTTTTTGAACACCGACTTCCGAAATTAAAGTTATTTTGTACTTTTTGGTTTGTATCTTTTTTGTCGCGCAAAATTTGGTTTTATTTTTTTGTAAAAAGTATTTTTATTTTTCACTTTTTAGTAGTATAAGTAGTTTAGGGAGCTAAACGTACCAATCACATTGGTAAAAAAAAAACAAACATTATTATGCTATCATTTATTGAAGAGTTCCGTTTCCTATCATCTTTACTTCATCAGATCTTCACTAAACTAGAAAGGGACCACGTTGAAATACTACGATGTTCTTCCTAACCTTCGTAAACAGTTTCTTTTTTCATTTTACATCGACAAGACGGAATGAGAACGTTATCAATGTAAACTAAGCCACGCATTATTAGGAATAACTCAAATACTAGTCATCAGATCTCAATTATATTTAAATGGGAATACTACAAGCACCAGCTTTCGAATATAAAAAAAAAATAATCAAAATCGGTACACCCTGTACAAAGATATGAGGTAAAACACACACAAAAAAATACGGTTGAAAAATAAACTGGCTTGTGTCCGAATGGTAAAGTTAAATAAGTACACGTTTTAGAAAAACACTTGTAACAAGCAATTAGTTATTTTCTAAAGCTATTTCAGCAAAATGGGTGTGAAAATAAACTTTTATGAGGGAAACATTCTGTCAGCAAAGTAAACGGCAATTAGTTACTTGAAATAAATAACGAGCAAACGGTACAGAGCAGACTTTAATTTTGCTCCCGAACTTAATAACTTAGCATCTTTTACAAGGTTTTTATTTAATTTAGGCTTTACCCGAAAATTAATAAATGAGTCACATAACATTGAAATTAACATTCTGTTTTTACGTAAATTTTTCAGGATCTATCAAGTTAAATGTTTTTAAGATTTTCATTTATTCTGGTCATTGTTTTTGGTTTTTTATATACTTGGATTTTATTATGTTATAAAACTGTGTTATAAGAGACAGATAATTTAGTTTCATTTTTTGTTTTATTAATTTTGTTTCAGAAATGCGTGGTGTTATTGAGGATGATATCATATATACTTATACAGGACTGAATAAGTATGATATACAGTCTTTCGTTATTTTCACTAGACGGCGCTTATCCAGCCAGTCTAATGTCACTATGGAAATGTGATAAAATGAACGGTCATTTCACCTTTTTTATGGATGGTAAATAATCAAATGACTTCTTCCGCTCTGGGCGGAGCGGAAAAGAGTGTCAGACTTTTTACTGACTAAAACCTATCCGTACCCTTTGCTTTCCAGGGCCGCGGGGACTCTTTCGAACAAATTGCGCAAACCTGGCAGGCACTGGCCCTAGCAAGCCCCGTCTTCTATGCTGACACTCCTTTGAGGCGGAACACAACACGCGGTCGACCTGGGCCTGGTTGTTATCGGACCGCAAGCCCACCAACGCTCACCATCCACAGGCCCGCGCCTCCGGTGTCCGGCGAGTACCTGACTCAGGCGGAATACGCTTGAGTCAGGTACTCGTCGGGTACGAATGTTACGGAAGCTACCTCAAGCCACAGCCGCTGCAACAGAAAAAGACACCCCCGACGTAGGGAATTGGCCGGGAATGCAGGACTATTCCCGGCCACCGTAGGCGTGGCCCTGGAGTTTCGCCCTGGCGTAGCGCCTCTACGCGATTCGCGTAAACCTGTGCGAGGGCTCTCGCCTACAGATACCATGGTGGTAAATCAGCAAGGATGCTCGCCGCCTCGCCAAAGACCGTGCGGTATCCCCGAGCCACTTGGATAGCTATGACCGAGAGTATGACCATTCTCTTCAAACTCGTTTCGCCTAATTGTATCAATTTATGTTTATTGTAATATACACAATTTTAGTCCTTTTAGCACCGTGTCCCAAACTTTTAGCAATTTTTTATCTTGTAGTTCCAATTATTACCTTTTTTTTAAATGCCATAGGAATGGGTCACTTTTTCATGGTATAACAGCTTTCCTCCCCATCTACTCCAAAAACGTACCCCCCATTACCTTAAATTAACTGTCAATTTCGATAATAGATACCTTTTTTTTTTCTGGATGGGAAATCATCAAATGACTTCTCTCGCTCTGGGCGGAGCGGAAGGGAGTGTCAGACTCTTACTGACTAAAACCCACCCGTGATCCTTCTTGTGCCCTTTGCGTTCCAGGACTGCAGTGACTCTTTCGAACAAAATCCGCAACCCTAGCACGATAATAGATACCTACACTCTTTAAATATCACCATGGCAAAGAACTCCCCAAAACAAAAAGGCTCGTTCAACGATAAAGCTGTTTATTAACTTATAAATTTAATAATAAGTTCTTCAAAAAAATACTGATAAAAAATTCGTCGTCCTAACAAACAGGAAAATAAAATAAACAAAATTCTTCGAAAAGGACAGTTGACAGCCTTATGAGCGCTCAGATCCGAAGCCTGTATTTTTATAGAGGAAAGTTAGCCTCAGGGCATGCCTATAAAGAAAGTGGATTGGGGTCTAGTTATCACGAGTTCTGTACCCTTTGAATTAATAAATGAACTTACGAAATGTCTCTGAAACGCTTTTGTTTTTGCTAGGGAAAATTTTCTATAAATTTATCAAGAAAGGGTATGACGTACTCGTATGTATACTATCGATTTCATCAAGTTAGTAAACTGACTTTTAAGACGACACACGCGCGGTGGTTAAATAATTGGCTGCTGAACTGCAGTCACGGTTCCGATTTCCGCACGAAACGAATATTTGTATGGCCTACCGATAGTTTTTCCGGTTCTGGCTGTTTGTCTTTGTGATTTTGTAAACGCACCCAAGATACAGAATAAAGTGTGAGGCAACGTTTTATTAAAAAAATAAACCAATCCAATACGAAGCTAAATTTAATCAAATAAAAAAATGTTATTAAAGTGCAAGCTCGTTGATATATTGTGTACCCTGCTTACGGTTTGCCTAAGAGCGATAAGGCGTAACGTTATGCCGATCACATGGATTGACCGACTGCAACACATGTATACGCTCCAAAACAGGAATCACCACGTTGGAAAAAACCTGTGAGGCTAAAGTGCCTTTGCTCAGGCCCAGTTTGAGGTGCCTGAAGAAGGACGTCGCAACCAAGGTAGATCTAAAACACGCCAGCATAGACTAGAACTGATTCCTGACGGATAGGTCGGAGAAGGCACGAGATAACCCTGTAAATGATAATACACCTTTGCCCAGTAGTGGAATATCTTTGGCTAAAAAAAAAAAATTTTGATGAGTAGCGCTACGGAATTATTAACTGATAAATTGTCACACACACTGAACAGTTTTCCTAGCTATACGTGGTGATTCATTATGACACATGGGACCCATAAATAAGTTAAATAATAATAATAATAAGCCAGAGCCCTGACCACCGGTAGCTTGGACCCTATTCCCGATACCGGTGGGCTATTTTTTTATATATTTTTAAATGTTTTTTTTTTATAGAAATATTTAAATCTATACTAATATTATAAAGCTGAAGAGTTCGTTTGTTTGTTTGTTTGTTTGTTTGAACGCGCTAATCTCAGGAACTACTGGTTCGAATTGAAAAATTCTTTTTGGGTTGAATAGACCATTTATCGAGGAAGGCTTTAGGCTATATATCATCACGCTTAAGCCAATAGGAGCGGAGCAGCGATAAAGAATGTTTTAAAATCGGGGATTCCACGGGGACGAAGTCGCGGGCAGCAGCTAGTATGTAATAAGTATGTACAGAAAATAAATAAATGAAATAATAATAACGGAAACTATTAGAAGTTTTCAACTCGCTTTTATTTAATGCGGTATTAGTTAGTGTGTCCTACTGCTTATGGGCATGTTGCCGTCTTCAATAAGATGTGACGTTTGGTAACGCTATAGATCTATTGACAACTTCATATAAATCTAAGCGTATGTACATTTAGTTTAAATTAGAATCGTGAACAGTCAGTCCATGGACAGTAGACGAAACCACGCTACGCGGGAATCCTATTTCTGCCTGCAGAGTTCATAGGAACCCAACATAAATGGGATAATGCAGCTAAGGAAAGTCAAAACGTAAAAGTAAGAATAGGAAAACAAAGAAAAGCTCTCTGCTAGCACTTTATAAGCAAAGTACCAAAACCCATCCAATTAATTTACTAGCACAAAATAATACAATTCTGATCTACTAAAATCATCCATCATATTCACAACCATCTATCTTCGAATCCTCATGAATATGTAACAACAAATACGTAAATAACAAAAACATTGTGACTATAGGACCAAATGAATCAGACATTTTGGTTGACCTTTTGGCTGGACTAGATAGGAGCCCATACAAAGTGACATTGTATCCGTAATTACTAAAATACTGAAGTCAAAAATTCATGGGATTGACTTGCGTTACTGAAGTGGTACTGCTCCCCTAACCAAGTTGACAATCTTCAATCGTTAACGCTAGTTGAAAACGAGTCAAATGTATGGGAATGAAATCATCTCAACGTTAAGTCACGTGGTTAGAATAAGCGAATAGAAAATTCGTAACCCAGTTTACATCGTTCAAAATTATAGAATGAATTGTTATCGTTTCTACATTGTTTAAAGCTACAATCATGCTTTGTCAAAATGTTTAAACTTAATGGTTAAAGTATTTAAACAGAGTTTATAATTTTAACCTGTTTGACGTTTGTAGGAACGCTCGCCATAGTATAAAGAATAGTTCGTTTTTCTAAAGATATTGTAGAACGAGCGGCCGACTCAGGCGCGTCAACATGGCTACCAACTTATCGTTTTCAACAGTTGCTAACACCGAGACATTCAAATCAATGAGTGTCGCTTAACTTAGAAGATGGGCCCGTGCGGCTGTTACTATTTAGCCACGACCTCCTGCAGCGAGACATCCAAGCCGCGGTAAGTTACGCAAACCATCACTACCAACCACTCTACTATAAACTAACCATAACTTCCCTTTATCGATACGAGTAGTTGTTACTTACTCAAAAGCGCTCAATCCAATACGGAGTATGTCAATACCTGTCTCTCCAAAATAGAAGGGAGGGTATGTCGGAGCGAAACTTTCTTAATTTGGACCTCTGCCAATGCTTTCAGTGTTCTATCGTGGATGACGCGTAGATGAGTTTGGATGTTCGGTTGAGATTAACTGGTTGAATCATTTATGAGGGACAAGTAGCTTCGTAGTTTTGTGAAGAGCCTCAATTTGTAGATAGATTGCCAACCAAAGGAAAAAACATCACAATGAAAACCAAAAAGACCAAACAATTTCGTTCGGGATTTTAAATGATTTAGTCATGCTTGCTTTGGTTAGCGTTACATTCTTTTTGAAGTCAAATATCCTAATAAATGACCTATTAATTTAGTAGCCACCTGAAGTCAGCATGAAAATGGTGTTCTTTGCATGAATTAAATCCTTTATGTGTTTGAACTTTATGAACTGTATTGGTATAGAGGTGGACTTAATGCAACAAGGCAAGGCATTCTACCCAGTCTAATAATACAAAAATGTATTGAATAAATAAATATCAACTAAAGAAAGGTTATCCTACCTCATGCATGATTGACAGGTCACCAATAGGTACCCACTGAAGTTCTTCTTAGCATGAATAAGCGATGCGTCCAAACATGACATTTAGACTTGGCTGCATCACGTAAATAGAACTATCAATCGATCACCTTATGGCCTGACTCCCACATTCATTAGGTATTCTCAGGGTTATTTAGTTGTTGTTTGCAATTTATGGCCTACTTTATTTTAGTAAGCTAGTTTAATCGTAGCTGTCCCCGATTATTCTGGGTAAGCTCATTCAATCGTAGACTTTGTCTCTGTCACCTGTGACCTAGACTAAAGTCAAGAGCAAATCCATTTCACAATAAAAAAATATAATAAAAAAAATTCAGACAAGACATGTTTATTTTTCAAAGTCAAAACGTTTATTTCAATTAGACCATTAAACGGCACTTTTGAACGTCATCATTAAAATTTATCATAATTAAGTGACTCTAGCGTCCATTCGGAAAGGTTTTATGGAGAAGAACGGACAAGAAACTCCATAGTTACTCTTTTCAAATAAATTATTGTTTTACAATATTTGGTATACAAACCATATTTATTTATTTTTATCAATTGCTTACTATACTAACAGTTTGCAGTTATATATGTGAGGACGATCCACCAAGTATAGATACTAGTTTCTATGCAAACTCCTGGTTTTTGTGATAATTTTTAAATCAAACTTCAGCCAATCAGATTCCAAATTCTAGAAAGAGATTGATTCCCTTCTGCTGAGCTGTTTTATGATTGTTTAACCATCAAATAAATAATGATGATTTCTATAAACACAGTAATTTTCAATATAAAACAAAGTCAAAAACAGCCATTAAACATAACTTAACCGTAATGCCATTCGTGACAAATTGTCAGAAAAGTTTGGTTCAACTTTAACTACGGCTGCGATTAAAAAGTGATCAGTGGTCAAAGATTTAACCTAACGTATATTTTTAAGTTTACTTTTATTAAAGGATATTAAACTTTAATGTATTAAAAGTATTGCTAGTGCTTTCTATTGTAGACATTCGCCTTTAATTGGTTGACTTAATTTTGGAGTAAATATCACTATCATCATTTTTAGTATGGAATTATTATCAGCTGCTAACTTTTTACATAAGAAGTTCAGATCAGCTTTGCCACAATTAGACTACCTTCTTAGAAGTAAAATGAAGCTAACGTTTACTGAGAATATAAAAATACACGTTGGGCCTAATTATTGGTTTACTTTGATTTCATGCATATTCGTGAAAAGGCAGACAAAAAAAGAGCACTAAACCCTTTTTTTCTGGATGGGAAATCATCCGATGAGTTCTCCCGCTCTCGGTGGAGCGGAAAGGAGAGTCAGACTCTCACTGACTAAACCACCCGTAACCCACCCGTGTTCCTCCAAGTGTCCTATGCGTTCCAGGACCGCAGTGACTCTTTCGAACAAATCTCACTACTCCAGCAGGCATTGACCCTATGAGGCCCCGTCTTCTTTGCTGACATATCTTTGAGGCGCGGGTGGAACACGCTGCGCCGTAGACACGGGCCTGGTTGTTATCGGACGGTGAGCCATCCGCAGGCCCGTAAACTTAATGCCCTAGGAATTCTTTACTAGGGGTTTTTTTTCGCAAGATTCACCGTGGCCCTGGGACTAAAAGAGCATTTGAAGAAACACGGATGGGTTCTAAGTCAGTCAAGAGTCTGACACTCCTTTCTGCTCCGCTCAGAGTGTAACAAGTCATGTAATGATTCATTCTCTACCAGTAGTGCGATTCTGGAAACATTTCACGATGTGAGTTTAGGTAAAGTGAACATGTAGTGAGCTGATAAACCAAACAAACTCACTCAACCTTAATTTACACGGTGAGATGTTGAAGGAACAAACCAGCACTCTGGCATTCAACCAAGGGAGGTGGAGGGTAAATCGACAACATAGCAGAAGCAATATTAATTATTCAGCTGGAAGAAAATAAAAATATCATGATTCTACTTACTAAAATATTAAAAAAAAAAAATGGTTTGAGACTAACGTATAAAACTATATTTTACCATTGTAAGAGACTGGTGCCTGAAAATGAATACAACCAAATTAGTTTAAGAAATTATGTAAAAAATATTTTTTTATGACAAAAATCTTCGTTATAATGATTGTACAGACACCATACTGTATCAAACCAACTAACCAGTTTATCGATTAGCTGGTAATTACAACTTGAAACCAATGTCAGTGTGAGGTTTCATCAGCTGTTACAAGCTAAAATAAATCACATATCGCTCAATAATATACCATAGCATTACGACTGTATAATCTGAAGAGCCGAGGCTATACCCAATTAATGAAACTCCTTCGAGCTAGAGAGTCTTCAGTTGCCACTCCTACAAAAACAAATTAATGAAGTGCAAAGAGTCCCAGAGACACGATTCGACTGTCTTGGTCTTATCCCGCAACGTAATAAATAAGAAAAGCGACACGAAACAAAATATCTTTCCCCCCTACAATAATTTGATACCTAATAATAATGCTGGCAAGTCTTTTTGCCTTTTAATTTCACTCTATACCGGAACTAAGCTTTTCTCAAACACAAAAAAATATGAATTTTAAGACTGTTTATAAATATTGTATCGCCATCTTTGAGAGACCGCCATGTTGGATTTTGAATTATGTCACTTAGTTGACCTTGTAATTGCCGCTATTGTAAAAACGTCACAAAAAGTAAATACCTACGCTACCAAAATGTCACGTATATTCCCAAAAAAAAATTGTCACTGTGATATTTGGATTGTCACTTTGTGTAGAGCCCATTGTCTTCCAAACTCGGGAAGGTACAACTTCCTACAAACTAATTAGGCGAATTAAATAAAATCTTGTATAAAACGATCCTTGTTTAGAAAATGAAATAAAGGTACCTACACACTGGCGGGTTTTAGTCCGTAAGATTATAGCACTTCCTCCTTCTCCGCCCAGTAATTTGATGTAACCCTGAGGGCTGTATCTAAAATAATAACAAATAAGCATATTTTTTTTAATGGGTATTAAAAAATATATGCTTATTTGTTATTATTAATGCCCTCAGGGTTTCTCAATAATATTTTAGGCTATAATTACCCATCGATGTCATTTTAGAATGCTTGCCGCTATTATCGTTAACCTCAATTACACCGAAGCGAACATGCTCATAAAATACGATTAAATCCATAATTTATAATATAAATGCGAAAGTAACTCTGTTTGTTGTTGACGAAACTTACACACGGGTACACCATGTAGTAAAATAGGACAGAGGATACTTTTTATCCGTGAAATAATTATTGGGATAATTTACTAATTTCATACAGGCGGAACCGCTGGCAGTGCTAGTGTCTAATAAGTAGCGATAGAAACCATAAATTTTAATATCCGACAACACCCATAACTCATCGTTTATCTATAAAATTGTTGAAGTAG
The DNA here is from genome assembly GCA_905332915.2 of Hecatera dysodea. NCBI lineage: Eukaryota > Metazoa > Arthropoda > Insecta > Lepidoptera > Noctuidae > Hecatera > Hecatera dysodea. The sequence continues at coordinate 11,896,776 of HG995310.1, read as the reverse complement.
AAAATAGTCTGCTTTTTGCACCATCTTGTTAGAAAAGATCTTCGATTTTAATTAAATCCAGTTTTCTTCTATTTTAAGTTATGATTTATAGACTCTCACATATTTAAATGATTTGTAACAATTTTCTTCGAAGTGACTTTTAATTAAAACCTGGTAAGGAGAATTATAATCTTTTCCACTTATGATTGTTATAATTTTAATGGGAGGCTAAAGGAAATGTAGATAGATTTTGTGTAGATGGACACAATGGACGAGGGAGTCAGTGATATTAGTAACACACATACATACACATATTTGTGTGAGGGTGTGTGTGTGTGTTTTGTGTGTTTACAAAAAATGTGACTGCTGACAATCTGTTATGCAGTTTGGCAGAATTTATGTATTGTACTATATTTTAAATAAAATGTGAAAAAAATATATAAATACTATAGGTATCATGTCGGGTGATCTGATTGGACAGAATAGAGGAAGACATGTTGCACCGCTCCAACTGACATGAGATGACCCTTGTCAAGATGATGATTGTCATAATTTTAGAACTTTAAAGATAGATTTAAAATTTGATACAGTCAACTGCATCATGAACAACTACAACCACTTTATTGCTTAAAATTATAACATTTTATAGAATCTCTTGTGATAAACACAAGAGATTCTTTTTTCATAAAAGTTTATCACCGTTGATGGAGTGTGTGTGTATACTGCCTTAAAAAGATTTTTAAAGTAAACGATAAATTTTTAATTATGATCAAGTGCGCTCTTCACATTCATGTAATTATTAAAATATTATGCATAAGAAAAATGCATTTAATTATCGCCTGAATGATACCTAATTATTCGCTTACATATAAAATTGGTTTTTTATTCAGCAACTTCGTTCGCGCCAGCAGTGTTGTGTGTAATAATTAATGTATTCACCCAGTCTATGTTCTATTAGAGTATTAGTGTACCACAAGTAATCCACATCCCATCATATTGAGGTGTGATTGAATAAGACACTTCTAAATCTCATATATCTAAACGTAAAGACATATTATATAATGTTAGTAGGATATTCACAAACAATTTTTGAATTATTTTAATTCAAAGTATTTTTTTTAACATTGCAATTACCTCTTATCTATACTAATATACAAAGCTGAAGAGTTTGTTTGCTTGCTTGAACGCGCTTTCTCGCGGTCCGTTTTTAAGCATACTTCGAGTGTTAAATAGCCCATTTATCAAGAATGGCTATAGACTACATATCATTATGCTAAGACCAATAGGTGCTGAGCACTAATGAAGAATGTTGCACAAACGGGTTTTTTTGTTCTCTCTTATGATTGTGACGTAGACGAAATTGCGTAGATCAGCTAGTTTCCCTATATTCTGGCAAACTACGACTGTGATGCTAATGTTTTGAAAAAAAAAAAACTGGATTTGGCCGTCTGGACACTGCATTGCAATCATCCACAAAAACGTGAAACATTTTTGTTTTGTTACGCCACGGTGTTAACCCGGCAGTTAGTACAGTCATTCACACGATACAGGCGATAGGCCATAAACTTAATAGCTTGTGAGTCGTAAACATTACGAATTGGACAAATTGACGACCCGGCCGCTCGTAATTGGACAATTATAAGGCCCGGAAAGCTATGAATTTTATACCGACAAGTAATCATTTTGATTGACAATTTACGCGGCGGCGTTACAAACGAATTTGGAGAAATTGCCATCTATATCTATCTGTCTACTGCCCTTTGTTGTTGTAAAGTTCCGCGTAAATATAGCTTGTTGAGTTTTTATAAAAAATGTTCGTCTTATACTTATCTTACTAAAGGCTCATCATCGCTGCATCGTTTGGGTGTAATTTATCTCATATGGGGATACGAGTATGTCAAGACATAAAGATTTTCGTGTTATACAGGGTGTTACAAAAATGCGTAGTTATATTTAAAAGTGTTGTGCTGTATCTGCTAGAGAGTAAAGATATGATACCAAAAAAAAACTTTTTACAAAAAAATACAACCGACTTCCACAAAAAATCAAAAAAGTACAAAATAACTTTAATTCGGAACTCGGTGTTTGTGGTTCCTTTTCGTTTTTTGAACACCGACTTCCGAATTAAAGTTATTTTGTACTTTTTGATTTTTTGTGGAAGTCGGTTGTATTTTTTTGTAAAAAGTTTTTTTATTTTTCACTTTTTAGTGGTACCTACACCCCCTCCCCTCCCCCACCTAAACGAACCAATTACATTGGTGTAAAAAAAATGCACTGCTCCAATGCAGAGTAAACTAAAAGGTCGTCAATGTAGATATTTTTTTTAGATTTTTGTTGATTTTTCAAAAACCGCTTGTTCGATTTCGATAAAATTTTCATGGGACCATTTGGGAAGTATACCCTTTCCAACAAAAAAAGAATTTTTCAAATCGGTTGGCAAGCGACGGAGTTATGCGCGAACAAACATAAAAAAAAAAAAAAAATACAAACATCCGAATTGAGAACCTCCTCCTTTTTTAGAAGTCGGTTAAAAAATGGTTAATAAAAATAGTTTGTGAGCTGTCCGATGCAGTTGGTGGCGTTTACCTTAGTTCAATTATAGATTTATGGTCACTAGCTGCTTTTTTTTTGTTAAAAGTTAAATATTTTTTATTAACTTTGCTTTTTAAATTAATTATCGGTTTAAAAAAAAGTTAATACTTTTAATTTTAATTTTGTTTCTTTATTGTATAGCAGATACAGAACACTGCCCTTAAATATGACTACATGACCACGCACTTGGAACAGCCTGTATAGCAAGAAATTGGCATTTATTCCGCTTTCTGTCAATTATGATGATGTTCATCATAATATTTAGAAATCTGTGTGTCAATGTATTACATAAAAATTTGGTGTCAAACAAATTGCAAACTGAATATTTTATGTAATTCTTGTGCTTATTATTTTAATTAATTGATTCCGATAATCTTATATATATAAAACAAAGTCGGGTTTGTTACAACACTTATAACTCGAGATCTGCTGGACCAATTTTCTTGGTTTTTGTTTCGTTGTATTTGTCTCTGCCCCGAATAGCAGAATACATCTTAAAAACAATGAAAATTCGACGAATAAATAATTATGAAAGATGAATCATTTTCCCTAAATGTTCCTTTGTTTCGTACCTGTCAAACATTTGTAAGTAAGGATTTACGTGTACCAGCAAACCATAAACAAGTCAAAGCATTTCTGGGGCTGGAATTGTGATTGAAGACTTACAAAGTACCAGAACCAAAATTATTTAACATCAACCTATGATCCATAGGAGACGAAAGAAAGAACACTGGGCCAGAAATAATAAATGGCGCAGGCAGGTGCAACCGCGGCATACAGCTAAGAAGTATTTTAGCTTTAAGTTTTCTATTTTAAAAAAATATTTCACCAATAGAAAGCTACATTTCACATGCGATTTTCTTTTATATGGGTATATAGAACATCATTCATACCCCTAATTATTGTGTTTATTTTATATGGCAAAACAACGTTTGCTGGGTCAGCTAGTACTATATAAATATTACATTCAGTTTATTAAAAAAAAAAAAAAACTATAATTCCTTCCAAAATGTACGACGAACGAAACACATTGTCATCTTTTTATAGGGTTGTCTTCTATTCTTATTAAATGTAGCTGAATACCAGTAGCAGTGGTGGCCGAGTGGCAACGGCCCCGACTTACAAATTGTAGGTCGCGGGTTCAAACCCAGCCAGGCGCGTTACTTTGTGTAATTGATTTCATCATCACTGCTCTCAAAACGGTGAAGGAAAACATCGTGAGGAAACCGGCATGTCCTAGAACCAAAAATTCGAAGACATGTGACATTCACCAACCCGCACTGGGCCCACGTGGTGGATTACGGCCCATTCCCTCTCCTAGAGAGGAGGCCCGTGTCCCAGCAGTGGGAACATTAAAAGGTTGATTATGATGAATACCAGTATTTTACTTAAAACTACTGCCTATTTAACTTCCAAAACCCATAACTAGGTTTTAAAAACACCCTTGGTAAGACTAGTATTGAGGCTTTCTTTACTTAAGGTTTTTTTTTTGGACGGGCAACACTGGTGGCCGGTCGTCAAAAAAACGGTTCCTAAAATTAAATATGTTAAAAATTCGTAAAAAGTGTTAAATTAAGTTAAATTAGTGTATAATAGTAAAAACGACGTATTGATATTACATTGCAAGTAAATGTGCAGTGTTTTTGTCCCGATTACTTCATAAAACAAGTTAACTGAGACCAGCTGTCAAACCAACGCAACAACGGTGACGGATTTAAAAAGAGCAACGAACCCGGGGAGTATTTTGTCTTAATTATGTTAATGTAGATAATATTTACATACTACAAAACATCACGAAATACTGCTCAGACCTCTGAGCGACGTCCCTCACGCACTGGCACGGTTTATGTCTCCTTTTGCTTGACAACTGGTGGAAGCAAAATCGACGACGAAAACATTCGCCCAGACAACGAACACTACATATTTTTACTGCACAAATACACTAAACTAGGTCTATGTTAGGTACTGTTAATTTAAACTGTAATGTGTTTTAAATTCTTTGTATATCTACCTAAAGTACATAAGTCTCAGTGTAAATTATAACTAAAAATAACAAAAGCAGTGTTTATTAATAGTAATATTTTCTTATCTAACTGTCCCATTTAATTCTTTCCATGTAGTTCTAATGACTTCATCTAACTTTAAAGCTATCCTTTAAAGAAATTACTTTGATTATTTTTCCCCTACTACCTCCTCCCTATTTTAATACTAAAACTTTTCATCCACTGTTATTTAACTGAATAACTGTACACATTCCAGTTGACCAAACAATATGATGACCCGCAGCGCCACAATCAAGGAGCTGGAAGCAAAACTAAGAGCTTCTTTGAAGGAACTGAAAGATGCTAAAGCGCTAAACCAAAAGTTGCTCCAGGAAATTACAGAAGGTGAGGTGGAAATTCAAAATGTGGTTAAAAAAAACACATGCCTCAAGAATGAGCTGGCTGAGTTACACATTCAGCACATGGACTTGGCCGACCAACACACTCAACTCCAACAGCAAGTATCAAGTTTTCAAAAGTGCAGTGACACATTTGAACTCACTTTAAACCGTGTTTCTGAACTGGAAAATGAATTATATAATGCTCATAAGGCACTGTCTAATGTGGAAGCCAACAAAGTCAGTGAACAGTTTGTTAACACTAATACTTTATTTGATGAGTTGGTAGGTTTTCAGTCAAAATCAGTGTGTGAGCCAGCCATTACTATAGATTTGACAGGTGATGATACCATACCATTGTGTCCCTTAGTTATGAGTCATAATAAATTAAAGAAATATATTAAAATTAAGAAAATAGTCAAACGGTCTCGGAGAGCAATAAAAAAACAGAATCTCCTCAAATTAAATATTTCATTGCGAAAAGACCGAGTCAGCCTCTCAAATTCATTAAATACTTGTACTGAAGAACTGGATAGATGTAGGGAAAATTATAATATAGAAATTGAATGTCTCCAAAATGATTTATTGTACAAGGAGTATTTACTCAAGAACATATATGAAAAATATGAGACATCACAAACACAACTAAGTGAGCGCTTGTTTGAGGCAGGGGAGCTACTGGACTTGGTGAAGCACAATGCTGAAAGATATGAGTCTATGACTAATAACTACTCATGCAGCTGTGTCAACCATCCGCTGCCTCCCCAACCCCAACTTGACATGTCTGCACCGGTCTTAGCTCTTCCAGAAGAAACAGATGTCAATATTCAGGAAAATAAAACCATTTTTTTTTGTGATGAATTAGGTTCTGGCTTTGGAAAAATACTACACAACTACCTAAGCCACAGTTTTACCAATAATACTTATCATAACATTAGTTTTAAACAAATGATTAATAGAATTATACATTCAAATCTAGATAATTATTATTCAATGGTTCTGCTGCTAGGAAATAGTACTGGTATTACCAAAAAGGACATAATGGATGGTGTCGAATCCTTATTAAAGTTAAATTTGGGAAAGCTAATGTTGTGTGCTTTTCCTTACTCGGATACTTTTTCTGACGAACAAAATAATAACATTTTAAAGTTGAATAATACTATTCACTTGTTGACATGTTGTCATAGTGACAAATTATTGTATTTTGATACTAATAAGTTTATTAGTGGTTTTAAATTAACTCAGGGAACTATATCCCTGTCTGGTAAATATAGGCATATGATTGCTATGTTGATAGCATATAATATTAACGAGGTTATAGCTAATATAACAAATATTAGGTTAAGTGACAAGCCTGTGTTGTCTAGTTGCACTAACAACATAGTGACTAATTATTGTGATTCTTTTTGTTGTACGAAGGAGGACCCATCTATAATGTCAGCATTAGTGGAGGCCACTACCAGTCAGATAGAGTATTCTCCTTCTGATAGAACACATTCAGGCATTTTAGACTCCACAATTGTAGCTGAGGAGGTCACTCTGGATAATATTGTTAATTTAAACTAGACTGCAAGACAACAGAGGTTACCCCTTCAATTAACGAACTGTTATTATTAGTAAATAATAACAAGGTATCTTCTGGCAAATTAGTTCATTGTAAAAAACCTAAGGGAGGGCAATACACATTAAAATTATTTAATCAGAACATTCAAGGTTGCTCCTCCAAATTACTAGAAATAGAAATGTTTTTAGAAAATACCAGGTTTGATGTAGTTTGCTTAACAGAACATTGGTTAAAAGACCACCAAGTAAGTTCCATTAATTATGAAAATTATTTGATAGGTAGCTATTTCAGCCGACAACGCATGATACATGGTGGGTCATTAATTTTAATTAAAACTTCAATTAAATATAAAGAAAGAAAGGATATTGTTAAACTGTCGGTTGAACACACCATTGAATTGTCCTGTGTTGAGCTTGATAAGCATGTTGTGGTATGCGTCTACAGACCTCCAAGTAACCAGAATCTATCTGCGTTTGATTCTGTAATGGAAGAAGTGTTAAAGAAAGTTAGTACTAGCAGTAAATCAATAATTATATGTGGCGACTTTAATATTAATTTATTGGAAACAAATACAAACAGTATCAGGTTATTAGGTCTTTTTAAATCATTTAATCTATCTAATGTTTTTAATGAAGCATCCCGTGTGACAGCTTCGACTGCAACCTGTATTGACAATATATTTTGTAATTGTGATTACCTACATAAAGAAACTATAAATAAGTTGCCATCTGATCACAGCGGACAAACAATAACGTTTTGCACCTACATACCTTTACAAAAAATTGAAATAAAATTTAGACCAATAACAGATAAAAATTTGGAGAAACTTAATATTACTTTGGCTAGTAAACTAGGTGCTCATAACTTTAATAACATGGACGACCCCAATGAGTTCTATGCCGAGTTTTTTTCAATATTAAACATGCAATTTAATGACACTTTTCCTATGAAGTCCAAAAGTATTTACACTAAGTTCTTATTTAGCGATTGGGCAACTCCAGGCATTCGGATAAGCAGGGAAAAGCTATATGAACTGTATGGCCTAAAGCAACATATGAATAATACAAGTTTTCATAAGTATGTTGCGAAATATTCAAAAACATATAAAAGCGTATGCAAAATTGCAAAAGCGCTACATATTAGCAATAAAATAAAATCAGCAGACGACAAAATAAAAACTACTTGGAAAATAATAAATAATGAAACAGGTAGAAAAAAACAGCGGGAAACTAAATTTAATTTAAATACTGTACATGGCCCAGTAAACTCGGATGAAGAGGTAGCACAAGAATTTGAAAACTTCTTTGCTAATATACCTCTTAAAACAACAGAAGTTCTCAACTCGTCACCCGCGCTCTCTGCTTCCTTACTTCGAAAGAATGTAAAGGTATGTCAATCGGAGTTTAACTTTCAACACACAAACCCCCAGGCCATTATAAAAGCTTTTAAAGATCTTAAAATTAAACCAACAGAAGATCTTTGGGGTATATCTGTAAAAGTTTGTAGGTCTGTCATTGAAACCATTGCCCCCTACTTAGCTGTCACATTTAATACTAGTGTAGACCAAGGAGTATTTCCGGATCTCATGAAACACAGTAAAGTTGTCCCGTTGTTCAAATCGGGTGATTGTCAAGAACCTAACAATTATAGGCCTGTGTCAATTCTGCCAGTTCTCAGTAAGGTGTTTGAAAAGCTAATGCTTAGTCAGATGTTACGTCACTTTAAAGAAAATTCCATCTTTCATGAACAACAGTATGGTTTCACCAAAGGGCGTTGTACAACAGACGCCGGTGTCACACTAATAAAGAACATCTTTAACGCCTGGGAAGAGTCGCAAGATGCCATTGGAATATTCTGCGACCTCTCGAAAGCGTTCGACTGCGTTAACCATGAGACACTTTTATTGAAACTTGAGCACTATGGGATTAGGAATAGAGCCCTTGATTTACTTAGTTCATACTTGGCGGACAGACAGGTTAAAGTTCAGGTAAACGGTGTAAACTCACAAGGGTCGAAAGTGACGATGGGCGTTCCGCAAGGCTCAATATTGGGTCCATTCCTTTTTTTAGTTTATATTAATGATTTGCCCCATTTAATTCCAAACCAGCCAAACATGGTATTATTTGCGGATGACACTTCATTAATTTTTAAAATAGACCGACGGTCACAAAATTTTGACGAAGTCAATAGCGCAGTTAGTCAGGTCCAAAACTGGTTTACGGCAAATAACTTAGTACTAAATGAAAAGAAAACCAAATGCATTAAATTCACTTTACCAAATGTTAAAAGTAGAAAATGCGACATTATATTGAATGGAGAAAAACTGGAGATCATTAATGAGACGGTTTTCCTGGGAATTACTTTAGATGAAAAATTACAATGGGGACCTCATATAAAATCTCTTGCTGGTCGTCTAAGCTCAGCCGCTTATGCTGTTAGAAAGATAAGACAGTTAACAGACGTAGAAACCGCACGTTTGGTCTACTTTAGTTACTTTCACAGCATTATGTCATACGGTATTTTGTTGTGGGGTCGGGCTGCTGACATTGAATCCATATTTATTTTACAAAAGAGAGCTGTCAGGGCCCTTTATAATTTGCGTCCCCGCGATTCTCTTAGAGAAATTTTTAAAAAGATCAATATTATGACAGTCCCTTGCCAATTCATTTATGAAAATATTATGTATGTAAGGAAAAATCGACATCTTTTTAGTAAAATTAGTGATAGACACAATTTTAATACTAGAAATAAAGACAAATTAGACCAACCATTTTATAGATTAGCTAAAGTACATACATCTTTTATGGGGTACTGTGTTAAATGTTACAACAAAATACCTTGTGACATATTAGAATTAAATGAAAGAAAATTTAAAACTTTTATTAAAACCACCCTTTGTAAACAAGCATATTACAAATTAGAAGATTACATTCAGGATAAGAATGCTTGGAAACATGCTGGTCTTGCTCCATAGGGCAATCAAGGGTGTAGACAAAATCAAACTGGTTGATTTATGAGTGAATTATATTTATGAATAGGTACATTTTTTGTCTTGTACTTTTTCTTTTTTTTTTCTTTTTATTATTTCAATATTTGTAAATATGTGAGTACCATGGGCATGAGTTATTAAGAAGTTTACCTCTGCTGGTAATACTTTGTTCTATAACTAGTATACTTGGTGCATCGTCCTCACATATATGAAGTATTTATTGTATTACCAAATATTGTAAAACATTGATTTGAAAAGAGTAACTATGGAGTTTCTTGTCCGTTCTTCTCCATAAGAATCTACCTTTGCGAATGGACGCTAGAGTCACTTAATTTATGATAATTTTTATTGATGACGTTCAAAAGTGCCGTTAATGGCCTAATTGAAATAAACGTTTTGAGTTTGAGTTTGAGAGTTTGAGTTTAATTCCATAGAAAGTCACTGATGCTGAAAAATATTCCTAAAACCAAATAATATCAGGCAAGCAAGACGACAAGGTTGGCGCAGTGGTTGAGCGATCAGCTGCTGCGCTGCGTGTCGCGGGTTCGATCCCCGTATGGAACAAATGTTTGTATGGCCTACAGATAATTGTTTCGGGTCTGGGTGTCTTGTGTATGTGAGTTTACATGTTTGTAAACGCACCCACGATACAAGAGTAAATCCTAGTGTGTGGCAACATTTTTTTAAAAGAAAATATATATTTTTGTGGTTAACAGAGAAGCTCAAGCATAATAAAGAAAGAAGTAATAGAGCTAAAACGATATACTGATCATACGAAAAGAAACACGATACATAATGACTACAAGACCTTGATTGGTTCATGGTAAAATATACTGTATCGCGAATCGATTGACCTGCAAGGTTGCAGTATTCATGGCCTACTCAAACTCGTGGTACATACAATGAAAATCATATATGTATGTACCTCCAACCATTGGCCCTGGTTGACATACAACTATATAAATATGTACGTTCTTTGGACCAATTAATACGGCATCATAAAAAATCCTCATGTGATAACAACGATTGAAATAATCAAACCGTCCCAGCATTATTTATGTATATAAATATAATGCTTACCACAGCAGTAAAATAATTAAAACCAGGTTTGATCCTTCTATATCTGTCTGTAGGGTTTAGAAGAACCTTACATGAAAGGCATAACGGGAGCTAAGTTCGCTTGCTCACTCTAGTAATTTATTGACGCAATATTTTAGTATGGAGTTTTTGATTTTAAGTGTTTTATACATAGATTAGTATTTAAAATATAAAAGGTACATGTTATTAATAAAATAAAAAGTGGTTACATACATTTTCTTCAGAAGCCAAAATTATAATAGTATATTGGCATTTAGATAAAAGATCGTGTTCAAGCAACAACAAGCGCTTGCGCATGTCGATCATAATCTTTCTTAAATTTATGGAAATTAAGTCTTTGAGACTGAAAATTTGGCTGCTAAATGTGATTGGACATGATTTCCAAGATAATTAAATTTTATTGAGTTTTCCTCTTGACATTTCGACAGCCTTTCCTTTTAACAACCCGAAACTGAACTAGAGGTACTATTTAATACACATCTGATTCTGCCCATTCCTTCGGCAAATGATTTACATATGTCCATATGTTTGAATAGTACTCACAACCGGCGTGCGTGTTTGACCAGATATATAAACGAAGCAAAATAACTACGTACAGATCGTAGGTGACGTTCTGTCCTTTAAGGTAGAAGCTTATGTAGTTGTGTGTTATTTATTCATTTGTTTTAACTTCATGCAACACTTAATGCAATGCAAATTTTCGCGGACGATAATTTCACAAACAACCCTGTACCGATATTTCCTCGTAATCTATCATCATGAACGTTCCTGAAACTGTTACAATCGTAATCAAATAATTCCGCAGTATAGGTACCTCAATTCCTCGATTATCTATTAACCTATTCCGGCTACAATTTCTGATGCAATAAACAGACATCAAAAAGGAACATTAAAAGCTACTATATGGTTGCGGTAACTCTTTCAAACACGAAAGAGTTACAGCGGCCCTGGAACGCAAAGGGAAAAATAAAAATGGCAATCAGAGGAACTCGGATAGGTTTTAGTTAGTAATAATCTGTCAATCCTTCCTACCATTACTATTATATATTCAGAGCAGGAGGGGTCATTTGGTTTCTCAACTTTAATACTGCTACATATCAATCACCTCAACTAATCCGTAACTAGACAGTCTTCTCTCAGCAAGTCAGTACCAAACTCTTTTTACATCTTCGGTTCATGTTATTATCCGGAACGCCTGTACCGGTCTGCTCCGACTTTCGGTAACTTGGGTCGCTTGTCCAGGGTGATGGTGATGTAGACCGAGACGTAACGCATCGGATCAACTCAGTGTGGATGAAATGGCGACAGGTCACTGGAACAACTTGTGATCCACGGATGCCCCTCAAGTTAAAGGAAAAAATCTGTGTAAAAAAGTCCGTGATAAGACATCTTTAGCGGTTGTGTTTTTGTATGGCCATAGCTAAGGTGGTAACTCCATTGTCCCTTTATTTGTCTAAACTTTTAACATCTAAATATATATAACTCAAAAGGGACTGACTGACTGACATAGTGATCTATCAACGCACAGCCCAAACCACTGAACGGATCGGGCTGAAATTTGGCATGCAGGTAGATATTATGACGTAGGCATACGCTAAGAAAATATTTTTAAAAATTCGTCTCCTAAGGGGTGAAAAAGGGGTTAACATTTTGTATGGAACTGCACGCGAACGAAGTCGCGGGCATAAGCTAGTGTTATATAAGTCTCAGCCATTTTTTTCATGGAGCAACAGCAAATCTGATTTCCAGTTACTAAGGCACCAGTATGGAGATAATTTTTCTTACTTCCCAGGACGATCTACGTGGAGGCGTTCACTTCCTCGCTGGGAACTAAACCCCCATACCAACAGAACATGACCAGTAATGAATCTACAAAGAGACTACCAGGATTTTCAGGTAGTAAAAGCTAGGAAAATCCATTTCCTAGTTCATGGTTACACGGATAGTAAAGACCAATGTATACCGAACATTTCTATAAATATCTTTATGGGCTGTTAAACACGCTATTATCATGCGAAAATAGATTTAGTGGGTACATTAAGATGTTTTAGTAAATAATTTATGCCGTGTTTAAATTGGGCCAATATTGTTTCAAATAGACACGTCCTACCACATAACATCATGCTTGTATTACAGGCCGCAAAGTAAGTCTATATAATATGTCTTTAGTTTAAAAATTAAACAATATCCGCAAAGTCAGTCAAGCAACTTGGAGCTCCGTGTTCTTAAAAATGTGACTTAAAAAGTAACTTCCAAATCTTCCAGTCCAAAGCACAGTTTACTGAAAGAAAATTATCCCAAAATTAATGGGACATATTCTCAAATATACTGGCTGCTACGATTAACGTTTTAATTTGTGACTGTAATGTTGTGTGATTTATAGAATCCTGAAGTCCAAAACTCGTATTTCTTAGAGGAAGAGCATGCGTATCGCTGTCTCAAATTGCCAATATATATTACGTCCCTATCTTTTGGCAACTTTTTATATACTAATAGGCACTTAGATCATATTGCAACCGGATTTCGAATAGTTTTTAAGTTCATTCACATAGAAAGGACCGCTACATCAGGACATGTATAAAACGTCCTTAGTTAACTTCCGCGTCCTGGCGTTCAGTATCGACTGCGCTTTTGAATAGACTTGTAAGTAATGGTCATTCAACAGAGCCTGCACAATGTTAGTCAGCTTTGTTTACGTCTCGTGCTCACTCTGCGAAGGTTCACAAAGGACATTTTCCGATCCTTTGTTTCGGCAAAACGAAGATTATTTTTGTCAGTAAATTAATGACACGTATTGAAACTCGCAGGCGCAATTAAATCTCAGTAGTAGATTGCTCATCGGCTGATATGAGTATTGTTACCAGAGAAAAGTCCATAGTTCTCACATCACAAATTATATCTAATTCCGCAATCGCCATTTTAGTAACAAATATTCGGAGTGAAGCTTTTAGAAGGTACTATTACCCAGAGAAGTGAGGCGTGCTCAAACGCTACCAGCGTTTAAAAAAATGTTGAAGGAGCATTACTTTTCACTTTAATTTTTCCGCTCCTTTCTCAACTATATGCTTATGTGATATTTATTAGTATACCTATTATTTTTTTTTTATATTATGATGACTAATTAGTATTATTTATAACGATTGTATACTGACAGCCCTAAATCTATCTCCTTTCGTTCAGTCCATCCAAAGGTTGTCTGTAAGAGATTACCTTGTGCGATAAGACCATTGTACACTTGTTTTTATAAATGTTTTTCCTGTTCTTATTACAAGGTGTACAATAAAGTATATAATAAATAAATAAATATAACACTAGGTACCTTTAAAGATTCAAAAGAAACAGTTCTTTTAGCTCCATTTAAGTACAGAACCCAAATAACTATTGGTCTGGGTTAAGACTTGACTGCGCTAAAACAAATGCACTAAGGAACTGCAAAGTTTACTTGTAGAAAGCACTAAATCCGGGGTACCGGGTGCTGAAAAGAGCTAAGTACCCGTCATTAAAGACGAAATCGTTTCTTCTTTGCTTTTAACGAGTCGACTTTCAGTGTGAGTAGTTGGTTTTGGTGTTCTAGATCTAGAGGATTCCAGGAAGAAAACGAAATGTTTTGTGTAGTGTTTTCAAGTTTTCACGTAATACAATTTAAAATTTAAACTGGAATTATACCGGTATATTTAGTTATTTTTTATAGTCCAGGCTAATTACGCCGAAATTTAGGCTAACTTAAATTAAATCTCATTTTTTTGCCGCTAATGTGTTGAGTACAAGCAAGTAAGTATGTTAAAATGTATTCCGCAAAAGGTAAACCCCCGCGTGTTCATTTTTTTGTTAATAATGCATCTAATTTCAATTAAACGATGGGAATAATATTTACAGGCTTGTTTGTTTAGAGCTTTTGTAGAAGAGATCGAGTTTTACAAGTAGATCAGTAAATGAAAGAGTTTTAATCCGTGAATTTTTTTAAGTAATTTTTTATTTCGTACTTCAATTTTTTTTTATACAGCGAATCGGGCCTAAATAAAGCAAGACATTTTCAGGGCGAAAATATTTAATTTGTACAAAATAAATTAGTTTTAGCTATTCTTTTCTTATTGTAAAAAGAAAATAAGACATAACTTGAGTTTCCTAGCTTTTATTGAAATAATCGCGTTTTTTTTTTCAGAGTTATCAGTTATGGAAAATGTAAGATTTTTTCATATTATTAAAAAAGCTATCGTAACATTTAAGTAAAGAATCATAGTTAGGAATTTTAGTTTTAGTCAATGAACCCGTATAAGTCAGAGTTAAATTCAAATATTGTATTTAAAATCTATTTTGTCTTTATAAAGCCACCCACTGACGGTACTGACACAATTCTATACCTTATCAAGATTTTTTTTTTCACAATTATATAATATTTTTATCTATTATATTATTACATACAATAAAATCGTAGACTCGCCGTGTCTTTACATTGAATATTTTTGCATAAAAATAACTGAGAAACATTAGAAAAGAGGCGCAGAACACAAAAATGCAATTTTAGAAATTTTTGTCTGTTTATGTGTTTGTCGGTATATTTGTGGGAGCATCACTGAATAACCACTAATTAGATTCAAAAACTACTCGTACTAAATACTATCTAGTTTTGATTTCATAAAAATCGACTTTCAAAATCCAAAGATATAGAATTTCTAAGTTTATTAAGAAACTTAATAGAGTGCTAATCCTCGCGCTGACTGAATTCTGGATGCATCACGAAAAAAGTACAAAACCTATATAAATTTGTTTTATACATAAGAAATTGTAGTCTATAAGGCTAGATAAAATAACGCTACAACCAATAGGAGTGGAGCATCAGTGAAAAATTTGGAAAAACTGTTTTTTTTTCTCTCCCTTCAGGTCAGCTAGTTTCAAAATATAATTGAGCAGATAGAACCGGGAATATGAAGAGATGCAGTAAGACGAAGAAAGTAATTGGAATTTCTTGACTCATTAAGAGTCTTGTTTAAACCAATTCACCTGCCATAATATTATCTCTACCACATTTTTATTTGACTGGTAGAGAATGAAAAAAAATAAATCTATGTCCATGGAAATTCTTCTGAATTTATTCTCACAAGACATGACCTCACAGTGTACAGAAGTAAAAATTCGACATGGATGTTTATATTACAACCAGAATTTCAAGAATTGCAGGGTACTTTCAGATTTCTACCAGTATGTAAACGAAGACCGTAAAAACTATCCAGGTGTTTATATCTTGGTACGGTACTCAGGAACCACAGACTGCGGTCGACGTCACTGCAAGCAACGTGCGTTAGCTCCTATGTGGTAAATGTGGTTGGTTTGTTTCTACCTCCTTGGTATACTAAATATGTGAAGATCATAAAGAGTGTGCAAGCGTGCTGGATACTGTCACTGTGAGGATGATGCTACAACGTTGGAAGTATTTAATCGGAAATACTATTTCCACCATCGATGGATTTATTTTTAGCCTGCCTGTGTGTGTGTCTCACTGAAGGGCAAAGCCTTCCCTTTCTTCGTTTCATTTCTCCTGGTTTTGGGCAAGTGTGGATCAATTCTGTTTGCCTGGATCTCCAGTGATGACGTCAGGATTCCCGTTCAGTCCCACATTAGTTTGACTGCTTTTTGTGCGATGTCGGTGGTTTGTGTTTTTGTTCCTAACGCGGTCCGTTAATCGGATTTCCAGAATGCTGCTCTATTGCTCACTGTCTAATCTCAAGAATGGAACCTCTGCTGAACTGTCAAAGATCAGGATTGAGCTCTTTATTTAAGGATAGAGACAATGCAAAAGTCCATCAATTTGCGGTTATGACAAATTAGAAGGTCTTCTTTCATGGGTTATTTTATCGACCAATAGATCTTCTAGGTGGTCTCTATGCGGCAAGCAACTTCTTTTTAACCTACTTCCAAACAACGAAGAGGTTCTCAAGTCGACTGTATTTGTTTTTGTGTTATAACTTTTTACTGGGTATCCCTATTTGATGGTTCTTTTTATATTCGAAAGCTAGTGCTTTTCATGTGGCCCCATCTAATTTGAATGAGATCTCAAGGCTAGTATTTGAGTTATCCCTAATAATGCGTGGCTTCGACTACATTGATGATGTTGTGGCAGCATTTACAGAGCGGTCCACGCTTCAGAAGGCCACATGGCTTAGAAACGCGTCGTATGTGGTCGCAATTCTCAGCAGTTAAGGAATGACGAAGAAGAAAAGACATACATGCACATACGTAATTAACTACTTTAAAGGTAGTCTTGGTAAGCTAGCTAGTACAAATTATTATCCCAGTCTGTGGTCACCGTCGCTGCGCGCAACATGCATTCGCCAAATCCTCTGTGGTAATGCGGTTCATTTGTTTGATGTAGTTGTAACTAACATTTTACCTACGTGTTTTGTTTTCTATATTCTTATCTACATTGGACCTTTATTATTATGAAGTTTAAAATGATTCTACCGTAATATTTCCTAGATCTAAAATAAGCTGCGGTCTACAAAGCACAACTAAAAAGAGAGGTCTGTCCGTGAATGGGTCTGTATAATTGTATACTAATATTATAAAGATTTTTGTTTGTTTGTATGTCTGAATACGTTCCAAACTACTAGATCGAATTTAACTATTTTTATTCTAACGGAATGCTACATTATCAGCGAGTAATATAGGCTATTTTTTATCTCCGTATTCCCATGGAAACGGGAACTACGCGAATGAAACTGCGGGGCGCTGCTAATCCATTATGTATATACCACGTCTTCCCCGTGGCTTGTTTCAGCAGGCAATTGTACTAGTACATCTTTGACATGGGTCATTTCGGAAAGTCTGAAACCGGTCTTTTTTATTTTTGTGTTGTGGATCTAGTCTAGTCTGACGACCGTCGTCCCAAAGGGTAGGTATCGTGCAAACTCGTTAGGTATATGCTCGTGGCTGTAAAATATGCACAGTCTTTTCCTTCTAGTATTTTCCGAACAACGCTGTGGTCGGCTTTTTGTGGAGTTACGAGGATGGATAAAGTAAGAAATGAGTAGAGTAGAGGAAGTTCACGGCTCCAGTGACGAGTGGTATGACTATGGGAAAAGGAGGGATGAAACGCATGTAACTAAAAGGGTTATGTTTATAAATTTGGGTGGATAGAGAGGGAGAGGAAGGCCAAAGAAAACATGACTGGATTGTGTGAGGAGTGATATGAAATAATATTGAGTTAGTGATAGCGTGACAGCTGACAGGACAGAACGTAAGAAAAAATCGTGTTTTGAAGACCCCAAGTTGCAAGAAAATGATGATTGTGGTGGGCCGTCAGTCTAAAAAGATCGATCTGAATACCAATTGATTTGCATGGAGCGATATTTTAATAATAATAACCACCGGTAGCTTGGACCCTGCTCCCGATACCGGCGGACCACTACTTTTTTATATTTTTAAATGTTTTTTTTTTTGTTTTTTTTAAAGATAAGTATATTTAAAAATGTAAATTAGTAGGTAAGTAAAATGAATAAAGGGAATAACCTCAATTTCAGCACAGTTATATAATCCTGACTTAATAACATTTTAAAACACCTATTTAGACTACTTGAATTAATCGAGTCTTTGGTATGCTGGGAATAAGACGGCAGGCTTAAGCGTAATATAAAATCCAAGAAAATATCCCTTGAAATAAAATAAACATATTCGCACGTTCCAGGTAGTTTCAGAACAATTTCTGCTCGTAAAACCCAAAAAGTTATTGGCGAAATCTCCTAGCTTAGAGGTATTCGTGCGTGCGAAGAATTTTTCTTATCTTTAAGTAGCCGTAAAGATATAATATTTTTGCCATAAACAGGTTGGGCAGTAGATAGAACGTGTTGTGGAGAAAAAATATGGAAATGAAGCTAATAATAAAACAAAATAGAAAGAAGGTTTTTCTTCTCCGTTCTTCTTCACAAAAAAATCAGCTATTCAGTACATTTTGTAGAGTTATGCGCACTGAAATGTATGGAGCAGTCGGATTTTGTTTTCACGATTTCAGTGGCCAATTTTCACTACGGGACCAAAACATGGTGAAAATTGGTCATAAAAAAGTGATAATGCAGTGAAATTCTGACTAACCCAAACGTCAGTATAATTTAAATATTTCCAAGTATTTCATCATTGTAAACATAATTTTGTTACAGTTAATGAGATATAACAAAGTAATAATTAATTACTAACTCACCTTTCGCGCATCACCACCAAAATCTGAAACAATACATAAGTTCATTAATATAATGGTACATCGGTTTAAGTATCCACCATAACCATAATTGTTTACGTATTTGCAAGAATATGGTCGATATGTTTATTTCATGGTCTTAAATTAACACAATTTGTCACAACAATGTCATTTAGGGATGACAGTATTATACTAAAGGGTTCTCAATATAATGGTGGTTTCAAATCAATCTCAACTCAGTCTTTTCTTCTTTATCTTATTTTACATAGCTATTCTTTATTACTTTTAAGGATCAATATTGCAGTAAAAATAGCAAAAATGCTGTTAAGTTGTTCAGTTTTCAACCCAACAATCTTTTTTTTTTAAATTCAATCTTAATGCGCCAGATATAGCGTACAATATAGCATGTTGTTTTTTAGCAGAAATTTTATATAACCTTCTAATACTACGACTACGTATCATCAATATTGATAATATGATTTCAAATCATTTGAAATCATACTTTTGCTTGTACTTTCTATATTATAGGTTGTTTAGTTGTATTTAGTAAATAATTAGATTAATACTTTCAATAAATACCAGCTAATAAAAAAAAAAAGATAATACTATCTTAATAAAAACTAACGCATATCTAAGGGATAAACCCTTAGATATGCAAAACTGCAGAATGTAGGTATTCTATAGTTTCTGCTCCTCCAACGTTCCTTACTCCTACTAAACCACGCTTCAGATTGTGATGTCGCTTTCACAACTACACAATATAAATAACGATAAATTAGAAGGTTTTGTGTGTATAACTGCGTTCATGATACAAACCACTATTAAAATAATTGTAAAATCAAGAACTATCCAACTAGTCAACCAAAAAGTATTAGTACAACATTTAAAAGTGTTGTTCTACTTCAAACGATTAAATAAAAATACCTTATTTTAATTAAAACCTTTAAAAACAAACTCAGATGGAGTTTGTTTTTAAAGGTTTTAATTAAAATAAGGTAGGTTTAAGGCATTTTCCTGAAGGCCCGTGTAAAACAATTTTGTTGATTAATTAATTAATTAAACGCGAGGCAAATATAAAACAAAGCAAAACCAGACAACCCTACGTTCTATACGTCAAGGAATCGATTCAAAATTAAACAGCGTATGTATATACATTCAGAAGGTCTATTCAAAAAAAAAAAAATAGAAGATACCTTCGAGTTCTGCATTTCGATCAAATGTCTACTTCGCTACATACATAGTCTATGCGTATGCAATCTCTTCTCTATACTTATATTAGACTAGCAGCGCTTCGCGGTTTCACCCACGTAGTTCCCGTTCCCGTGGGAATATGGGGATAAAATATAGCCTATGTCACCCGGGGATAGTATAGCTTCCCAACAGTGAAAGAATTTTTCAAATCGGTTCTGTATTTTCGGAGCCTATTCAATACAAACAAACAAACAAATATTAAATTAATTTATAAAAAAAGAAAGAAAAAGAAGAAAAGAAAAAAAAAGAATTAAGAATTAAATAAATTAATTTTATTAATTTATTTAATTTGTTTGTTGAAGACTGCCGCATATCTATACAGATATGCGACAGTCTTTCTGCTTGTTAACTCTTCACATCTTATCGATTTTGATATTACGTTTTAACCCCGAAGTATGTTACTTTGGGATAATGTCCCACCCTGGTGAAAACACAAACAGAACCACTATCATTCTGTTACAAAAGATAAATTAATACAGAATAAAAGCCAAAAAGAACAGTGAATAAAAGCCAAAAATATTTTTCTAATATTGTTGTATGTCCAATCTTCAATAGTAGGAGCTATTGAAAATTTGACATTCAACAACATTGTTTGTTTCAAATAACACCATAATTTCAAATAATAGAACCAAAGTAAAATGTTTGTGTTTTACCCATACTCTCTTCGTTTACCTGCATTTTGTCAGATTGATTGTTCTGTACCTTCAACGTTATTGTGTGTCCCTACGCGTGTATCATTAATGTATTTTTATTCAATTCAAATTAGTTAGGAGGTTAATGACCCACAGGACTCAATAACGTTCCAGTGACAGTGGTAGGACGTTTCTAAAATTAAACCTCAATGGTCAGATTTATTCTCATTCCAAATTAGTCATTCCAGAATGAGTGTTGCTAATTTGAATGTGATTTTGTATTCAGTATTCCGGGGATAATGTAATTTTGTTCGTAGGTTTATTATTATGAACAGCATTTGTGTTACACAGACAAAACCAAATTATAATCTCATCTAATAAACATAGATTTTTCTTTTGAAAGAGTAAAAGCTGACAGCAGACAGGCATGACGTAATAATGCAAAGTGGCATAATGCGTACATATATATATGTCTTTTTTTGAGCACGCCGAGTGGTCTTAACAAGATAGAAACTGTGATTAAATTAAAATAAACGCTCCAACTGCTGGAGACTGTTTCAAAAAGTCACATGTTTTGAACTTTTTAGTAGTTTTTGTAGTCGATTTTTTTCAGACAAATTTTCTCATTTTCAATTATAAGGTCCTCGCATTGTATCGCATTATTACATAATATCAGTATGTGCGTTATTTACTATATAGCTTACAAACATGAAATAGGTTAAATCAAGTAAAAAAATTATCATGTATTGTGAACTAGAATTTCTCATAATTTATTTATAGTTAACTTGAAAAATGTATCGTTGATTGCGAAACCAACGAACAAAAAAGATATGACTTTATATGTATCAACATGTCTAAAACAATTTCAAATAAAATCAGTGTGTACAAAACCGCAAGGAAAACTTTTAAAAAACCAAGCCAATATTGAATTACCTCGTTTAAAGAGGCAAATTTATTTACAAGCTCCTACATTATTTGCTTTCTTCGTTCATTATTTGTCTGACTTTCAACGAAAAATATTCACCAAAAATTATAAAGTACGTAATCTCCTTTTCACAGGCTGGGTATAATTTTTTTAAATATTTTGTGTTTTCCCTGTGGCTTACGGACGAATCAGCTTTGCGAAGCTTATAAGCCTGCCAATATGTTTTTTAAAAGGTGATAAATGTCTGTAATTTCTTTCCCAAAAAAATGTATTTTAATAATTATTATTTATTTTTATTGTTGTACACCCACCACAGTGTAGTCTTAATAACCTAAAGGTTGACTGGTAGAGAATGCCTTGTTGCATTAAGGTCGCCTATGTACCGCAACTGTACATACATTTTAATAAATAAATAATAAAGTTATGTATTAGCCCTTGTAAAGTTACTGTTTAATTTATCGGGGGATATAAAGTCGAAAATATTTGGGCTGGAGCTTGTTATCATGACATTACGCTGTATCGTTGATATATAATAAAACTGGTTGATGCTCGAGAATTTCCTTGCAGCTGTCGAAACGAAATTGTGTCTAATAACTTTGCAGTTTTTATTAAGATTTTGCTTGCTATGTTTAATAAATTTAAAATGTAATTAAATGCGAAAATTATCACTAGGACGTACTACCCTAGATATTCTACAAATAAGCACTGAGAGAAATGGGCGTGTTATTTACATATATAATATAATAACAATATAAAGCTGATCTATACTAATATTATAAAGCTGAAGAGGCTTTAGGCTATATATCATCACGCTTAAGCCAATAGGAGCGGAGCAGCGATAAAGAGTGTTTTAAAATCGGGGATTCCACGGGGACGAAGTCGCGTGCAGCAGCTAGTATAATATAATAACAATATTACGTTTATTTTCAGACCATTGGACTCTGGTTAACTCAAACACACGCTCAAAAAAACAAGTAATTTATGTATCGTGTAATTATTTTGAGACCCGTTTGCAGCAAAATACTTCCGAATTTTTTTACGTAAGTATATTCATACATAAATATGTATGTATATAATAATACCGATCGACCAATATTCTTTTTATATCAGCGGAAAGTCTGGCGGAAAGATATTTCCTATTTCGAGTGTGATGCGTCCTACATTTTGGAATAAAATATTGAAGTCTTGAGCGACAGTCTTTCATTCGTGCACCGAAGATATTTGATTGAATCTTCGAAGACGTGAAGCGCAGCAATTTTTGCGATACTTTATATTTCAACATTATTTTGTAGTACAATTTCAAGAAAAAACTCACTTAAAAAATAATTATTTCCTCATTTCTATCACCTCCTTTTGCGAAGCAGTAATGCTAGCTAGGCAGAACGCGTGTGAGAGAGGGAACCTCACGCCCCAGCCGCCGCAACAGAAGCCCAGGGCGTCTGGAAACGCAGGATTCGACCCGAATCGATTCCCGGCCACCGTAGGCGCGGGTCTGCGGATGGCGAACTACGGGTGGCTAGCCGTCCGGTAGCAACCAGGCCCAGGTCAGCGACGCATGGTCTTCCACGCGCGCCTTAAAGAGCTGTCAGAAAAGAAGACCGGGCCCCATAGGGTCAGTGCCTGCTAGGGTTGCGGAATATGTTCGAGAGAGTTACCGTGGCCCTGAAACGCAAGAGCAGCAGAAGGATCACGGGTGGGTTTTAGTCAGTAAGCTAACACTCCCTTCCGCTCAGCCTAGAGCGGGAAAAGTCACTTGATGATTTCCCGTCCAAAAAAAAAGTATTGCGTTTATGGCGATTGGCGGCAGCGAACTCTCGCGTCCGGCCCTGGTTTAATCCATGGTCCGGAGCGAGGAGACATGGGAAGCGATCACCTCCTTTTGCGAAGCAGTAATGCTAGCGGTCGGCGACGCGTCGTGTTCCACGCGCGCCTTAAAGAGCTATGAAAAAGAAGACAGGGCCCCATAGGATCAGTGCCTGCTTAGGTTTCGGAATTTGTTCGAGAGAGTCACTTCAGCCCTGAAACGCAAAGGGCACTAGAAGGATCACGGGTGGCTTTTAGTCAGTAAGAATCGGACACTCCCTTCCGCTCCACCCAGAGCGGGAGAAGTTATTAAAATCAGTTCATAAAAAATAAATTATATGAAGCTACTACTGTTGCAATAAATATAATTATTATCTTGCCGACTATACACTGGCAAAATCGCGTGCAAACTACAATTTAGATAATTCCTGTGTCAATATCCAAACAAGGAACTCACTCCCCTATAATTCCCGCGACTGAAACCAAACAAACTTGGGAACAAAGTAAATAAATTTGATATCTGCCGACCCCCATTTCCTCACATTCATCAAACCGCACGCCACGATTGCGTGTCATTTCCCTCAGACCACATCATAATGACAGACCAATAAATATTGCTATTGTTTCCCAAACTGAGGGTTACATTACCGTAGAGTACAGAAGGTTCACTATTTTTATAAGACACCCTTTTTTATGGATGTTAAATCGTCAAATGACTCATCCCGGTCTTGCCGGAGCGAAAGGAATTGTCAGACTGACTAAAATCCAACAGTGCTCCATCAAATATCCGTTGTGTTCCATGGCCATGGTAAGACACTGTAGCAGCTATTAGCTGTTGCGTATGCTTCGAATATCTATCACGCCATTCAGATGGTATAGAAAGAAAAATAATATGTTTGTTTTGGTACACAAAAAAAAATTATGGGAACAAAAATAAAGAGACTTCATTTTAAAACAAAAAGGTAAAGTTTGCGTCTCACTGGTGAGCCAGTACAGCGTATAGCGCATAGGCCCAGTGATGTGATTATGTAAAAATGTAACCGTGTCAACTTAGCTAAAGTGAACACGAAGTGAGCTGTTAGTCCATACAATCAAATTGAATTGACAGTTAAATTTACAAAGTGAGATTTTGACGGAATACACCGACTGTTTAACAAAATTAAAAAGATTTAAATTCTTTAATTGCCTTCACATTACTTATGACGGAAGAAAAGTCTCCATACTGAGAAAAGTAAGCACATACATTCTGTTCATGAATTTGTTTCGGTGTTTCTTCTCAGGGTAGTCGGCTAGGAAACACCGGCTTCATCTAGCTTAAAATGACCAGAAATATTTGATGTGTAAAAGTGTTATGTTTAACCTACTTACAAAATCAGTATATTGGTGTTTCCATGGATATCAAATTAAATTGCGATGAAACCGAACATGTATCTTATGTTTCACAGCCAATGAAAGAATGAATGAAGATGATGTGTGTTACATTTTATGTTTCACTAGCTCATGCCCGCGACTTCGTTCGCGTGGAGTTCCATACAAAATGTTAACCCCTTTTTCACCCCCTTAGTGGACGAATGCTCAAAAATCCTTTCTTAGCGTATGCCTACGTCATAATATCTACCTGCATGCCAAATTTCAGCCCGATCCGTTCAGTGGTTTGGGCTGTGCGTTGATAGATCACTATGTCAGTCAGTCAGTCCCTTTTGAGTTATATATATTTAGATTTTCGCAATCTGTACCCGAGATTTGGAACATTTGGAAGAATCTAAGAATTTTATATGGAAAGATTTCAAGACGCCCGCCAAACGCTTTATAAGCGTTAGTTTTTTGTATGGAGTTGACTTTCTTACCTACATATCTATTCTGTGGTTCCATTCTAAAGAATTCTAAAATTAAAGCTTTGGTTATAGGTCCTTTCATTTGTTAAATGAACTTACTGTGAATTTGGTTTAAGAATGAAAGTGGGTATTAACAGTAAAAGCCTTAGCTTAGAAAAGATTGAATTTTGTAAAAAATATCTTTGTTATTAGGATTTTCTAAGAAATACCTCGTTGGAATTAAGGTTGTAAACTGTAGGCGTTGGTTTTATGAAGTCCAAAGTTTAAAGATTAACTTTAATGAGCGTACTGGTTAATGAGAATGATTTAAAGACTTTAAAAGGAGTAATAATAAGAAAAAGACCCTTTAACTTAAAACTTCTTCCCCTTTTTGAGTCGATAGTTAACTCCTTAGATTTTTCGAGACCTAACAACAACAAAAAATAACAATACGTTCACTGCCATGAATTTTTCTCTACACCAAACTGAATCTTCATAAATCATTTTTACAAAAAAAAAAACTTTTTTTTTCTCTCACTTTTTAGTGGTAACACCGGTACAGCTAAACGTACCAATCACAGCGTACGTGTTATAAACTGGTGTAAACAATAAATGAACATGCCATTTCAACAATCCTGGAAGATTTGCTATCATTTATTAGAGTTCCGTTTCCTAGCTCCATTCTTCATCAAATATTCACCAAACTAGAAAGGGACCACCTCGAATACCTTGTAATCTTGTATATAGTTTTTTTTTTTCATTTTACTTCGACAAGTGAGGATGAGAACATCATCAATGTAATCGAAGCCACACATTATTAGGGATAACTCAAATACTGTCATCAGGACTCACTCAAAATTGGACCACATGACAAGCACAAGCTTTCGAATATAAAGCGAATCATCAAAAACAGTACACCCAGTGAAAAGTTATGAGGTAACACAAAAAAAAACAGTTGACTTGAAAATCTACTTCTTTTTGGCAGTCGGTTAAAATTGCATTGTCCTCACATATAGAAGCACCAAAGGATGTAACAAAAATATGTAATACAGAACATGATTTAAAAGAGTGTCCGTGGAGTTTCTTGCACGTTCTTCTCCATAGAGTTCTACGCTTTGGAACGTGCAGATAGTTTCACCTCTTTCGACTTGACAATTCAAAAGTGCCTGTAAAGGGTTTAATTGAAATAAGTGCTTTGAGTTTGAGTTTGAAACATTAACTTTCAATGCTAACAAAATGATATCCATTCACTCAAATAAAACTTGAGTATCTAAGCAGAATTACTTAAAATACACAGGCTAAAGAATACCACATTTCAGTCCCTGAAACATTAGCTACCTGAATAGAAAATACCTCCTACACGCTCCTTAAATTACAATAGAATAAATAACAATACACTGTGTAATAAACAAAAAGGAATACACATAATCAAAATTTATTTGGTTAATAACGTCGTCCTGAACAAAGCCGTTGTATAAATTTTGACATTCCTACCTAGAAAGTTTGGCACAATTTATGTGCTGGATGGTGTAATTAGCAAATGAGACAACAAGTGATGAGGGATTTCATGCATTAAATTGTAGAATTACTGGAGATATTCTCAGGGTAAATAATTAGCACCTGTTCGTTATACACGAGTACATTTACACTTGGTAGCAATCATTCTGATGGATTGGACTGTTTATGTGAGATATAGTCAACAAAGTGGAGTGTCTTAAAAGTTAAATATATAATATTAAGCTAGTAGAAGCGACCCGCTGTTTCTTTTTTTTTTCGGTAGCTTTTTAATGGTGAAAGAATTTTTGAAATCGGTCCAGTAGTTTTCAAGTTTATTCGTTACACGACATACAAAAATATAAAAATACAAATCTTTCCTCTTTATATTATTAGTATAGATAGTAAATGGATTAATGATGTGAATAAAATCTCAATTAATAATTATGAACATGAATGTTTGAGGCTTCTTCCAAATACTCGTTTGGGAGAGAAGATATGCGTGACAAAAAAGTTGGAAAAATTGGATATAGTAGTACTATGTTCAATTTTTATAAGTTATATTTCAGTAACTGTCACCCGCGATTTCGTCTGCGTGAATATCGAATATCCCTCAGGAACATATTCCGGGGATAAACAAGTGTTCTACTTTGTGTTATTTCAGGCTACCTCTGTACCAAATATTATCAAAGTCCATTCAGTCGTTTTTGTATGAAAGAGTAATAAACATCCATACGTACAAGCTTTTGCGTTTATAATATAAATAAGGAAGTAAGGATTGATAACTCCTGCTATAATATATAATTAGGTACTCTAATCTTTGTTCCTACGTAATATCCAGTAGTAGTATGTTTACCTAAGAATTGACGGAATAATGCTTTGTTGCAATAATTCTAAGCAGCAACTAGCAACTTTTCATCTGTTATGTACGTTTACTTGTGCAGAATTTTCTTTTGTAAGTAAAACGAATAAAATTGCAGACATTGAAAGTTTCGCTGGTAATAACATAGATCGTATTGTAATTATATTACGATTCCTCAGAATTCAAATCAAAATGTCTATTGAATCGTAGCAGGAATCAGACATGCACAACCATCCGTCGTTACAGTGATGTAATAGGACTTCATAATGTACGCAAATTGCTGGAGCGATTTCTAACAATGAGGCTAAACGTAGCATTGATGTTTACTTCTCAAGTACAGCGCTATTGCAATTTGTGTGAATCAAGATATCATGGCGAATATTACGATAATAATGTTCTAAGAATTTGATTCACAGTAGGTACTGTACTCGGAATCGAAATATCCGGAAATTCAATCAGCATTTATTTGTGTCATGAAATGCAAAATAATTGAGAGCATAATGTTCTAGGTATGTAGATACACATTTATGTGCGACAAAGTGAAGTAGCCGCTGGATGAACAGAACACTAAAGTGACGATGCTTGGGAAAGTCTAAGTCTATCAGTAGACGTCCTTCAGTGGCAGCATTTGATAAAGCATCTTTCATAACAATCTAAAAAACGTCAAAGAAAAAATCTGTCTTTGCGAGCGAGGACATTATTCCCTAAGCCCCTACATCGAATAACAAAGCACGCATAGATAAAACAAAAGGCGAAACCTTTTCTGTGCCAGCCGTGCTTCACAAACTGTCGCATAAAAATATAGATTACTTGTAGCGCCCCGTGGTTTCACCTGCGTTGTTCCCGTTCCCCTGACAATACGGGAATAAAATATAGCCTATGACAATAATTTTGAAAATTGGTTCAGTAGATCCAGAGATTATCCCTTACAACGTCACAAACTCACAAACTTTACCTCTTTATCTTATTAGGACAGACTAATAGCGCCCCGCGGCTGCACGCCCCTCCCGTGGGATTATGGAGATTAAATATAGCCTATGTTACTCGCTGATAATGTACCTTTCGATAGGCGAAAGAATGGTTAATATCCGTCCATTTCCGAGCTTATTCGGTACAAAAATAAACAAAACAATCTTTCAATTTCAATCTTTTCTCTTTAGTATTTTTTTTATAAGGTTTTATTTAAAAATTAAGCTTATATGAATTTTCAAAGTGTAACCTGCACTAGTTTTGGTGAAACAGGCCTAACCACTAAAATTAATAATAACTTTTAATTAAAATCAAATGTTATTGTATACATACTCTGCAATTTATATTTTCTTTTAATACATTTATTTTACTCTTATCCACTATCATTCGGTAGGTAAACAACGATAAAAATATAATAGTATAAAAGCTGGCGCTCAGTAATGACAGGGTAGCATCTCCCAGTCACAGACCTGGGAATAGCGAAGTCAGTAGAGAAGACACTGCTTATAAAATCTCTAACGAAAGAGCATTGGCTATATTAGGGTAGATAGACAATAAACAAGGTGGACCGACGAACTGGTAAAAATAGCAAACAAAGGAAGCTTTGTACTAAGTTAATTGACGTGCAAGAGACCTATAGTCAGCCAGGCTTACGGAATTTGTCCGAAAGAACGTCACCGCGGCTCAGAAAGCAAAAGGCAATAAGAGGTACACGTACGAATTTTAGTCAGTAAGAGTCTGACACTCCCTTCTACACCGCCCAGAGAGGAATACATACAAAAAATAGTCAGCATTCGAAGAAATAGAAAGTAAAATGCACAATCAATTCAGCAAGCTTGAAAATCTTAAAAAAAAAACTGGTATGCTTAATTAAATCTAACTGTATGCATAACGGCTGCATAGGGTTGACGAAGAGAGAGAAAGAGCATTTAAATACTCGGCTTTCGGCGTCTTTGACAATCAAAACCCCTTTTTTATACGTCAATTTTGTCATAGCACGAGTTAAGACGTTTTATGAAGCGTATTGACAATTTAGCGTTTAGCAGTGACCGATTAAGCCTCTCCGTGCTCTATAGTAGCAACAACATTTCCTTGATAAATATTCCCTAGGCGCCCGCTAAAGTTGGTCGTTTGTACCATAATAACACAACATCAGCCAAGCTTGTCCCTTAGGAGGTATTCACGTTGAAAAACAATAAACGTTAACCTATCCCTTGGCAGTTTTCGTTTTCGTACGTGGTTTGTTTGATCAATTGTTTCTGCTCGAATTTAAATTGCTTTTGTTACGTGGACGTCGTAATTTGTCAAGTTTTTTTTGTGAAAGTGTGGAGGGTTATTTGTGAGAATTTTACTTTTTTTTAGTATGTCTTTTTTTAAGTGTTCAAAATAAAAAAAATAGCTATTTATGTGGAGTAAAAATTAGTGAGCGTGTCGTTTTGCCTGTTTCAGTCTTTGTTTAAAATTGGCATCATTATTTTTAGCTTTTGCCCGCGACTTCGTTCGCGTAGAACCTCCGATATTGAAACATTCTTCATTGGTGCTCTGCTCCTGTTGGTCTTAGCGTGATGATACTCGATGAATGGGCTATCTAACACAATATTTTTTCAGATCGGCCTAATAGTTCCTGTGGTTAGCGCGTTTAAGCTAACAAATAAACAAACTCTTCTTTATATAAGAGTATAGATATAATTTCCACATTATCTAAGAGTATACACGAACAAAGAATCCAGTTATTGCACCCGACTTTAACAATACAATATCCAAAAAAATTAATAACATTTAAACAAGATAAAAGCAATCAAGGTTTTCTTACAAAAGTATCACGTATGTCGGAAACCTTATTCATGTTTAAATTAACTTCATCTGCCTATAAATTAGATGCCTTCAAATTCAATTTAGTTTTATTCTATTTATAGCCCCGTAAGGATTCTCTTTACAGATTGATTTTGATTAAAATCTATTTTTTATATCTTCATGTTTACCTTTTATGAAAGCAACTATAATAAATAATAAAATAATTTATCTTTCATATTCATGCATGATTCTAGTAAGTATTTATCTGTTTCGTTTTTGTCATTCCAACACGATCCCATTATCATTTTGCTAAAAGTTCGTAATCTGCTAAATTCATAATAGTCGATCATTGTTCGGTCAACGGTTTCGTAATACTTTTTGATAACCGAGCTATTAAAAGCAATGACTGCGCAATGACTTTCTAATGGTAGGTCACTGATCAAAGGAACTGTCAAAATATTAGCAGATTACTGCATACGTCTCTCATTAATTTGTCATTATGTACGAGATTACCATTCTATGCCATTTCATTAAATGGAGTGGTTGACCATTAAACAGTCATAGTGACGCTTTTATATAAGTAGATTACCAAACTAGTAAAAATCAATCAATGATAGACCATTCTGACACTATTGTAATAGTAGACTTGAGGCCCTGCCCAGGGCCTACTATACTATAAAACCTTATATTGAATAGAATTGAAAACAAGAAAATTATATTAAAAACAAGATTATCCTACACATAATATTTTACCATCGTAAAAACACGAATGAAATCCAAAAAACAAAAGATCTCATTCGAATTTTTACAACCGATAAAATATTTGTCTTTATTTCGTCGTACATTGTAAGGTTTCCGTCGCGTCGACAGATTCATACATCTTGTTTCTGTTTTTTACGACAAACGTTTTTGATTTCCTTGTTTTACTGATTGTTTGACATTATTGTTCAATGAACCGGTTTGGGAAACTGATGTTTGTTACTCAGTATTTAAATTATAACAGTTTTACTGCCCTGTTTTTAAATAATATCACATGAAAAGTTTAAATACTGATATATACATAATAATCTTTAAGTACATATATCGTCTTATTAGCTATTTTCGACTTTTTGATGTTCCTAATTAGTCAAATTAGACTGCTAGAAGGGGGCTTTTGTTTTTGCAGCATACTTTATTTTAACTTAAAACTATAAAAGTTTTTTTTTAATATCGCTTGAAGCAAATAAGGCAGGTATGTTTTACTTCAAGCATTATGAAAGCATTTTTTATGGATGGAATATCATCAAATGACTTCTTCCGCTCTGGGTGGAGCGGAGGGGAGTGCTAAACTCTCACTGAGTAAAACCCACCCATGATCCTCCTTTGCGTTCCAGGGCCGCGGTTTCGAACAAATTCCGCAACCCTAGCAGGCAATGACTTTTTGAAGCGCGCGTGGAATACGACGCGCTGTTGAGCCGGGCCAGGCGACCTATTATGACGTCTTAAATCCATCATGATTTCTGTGTCAGAGAGAGACGGAGTTACACAAGACGAATAGCACTATCTCTTTCCCTCACACGAATCATGATAGCATTGGTACTTCGTTATACGGCCACTGGTTGCTATCGGACGGTGAGCCACCCACAGCTCACCATTCGCAGGCCCGCGCCTACGGTTGCCGAGAATCGCCCTACGTTTCCCGACTCCCGGGGCTGCTTTTTCTGTTGTGGCGGCTGGGGCGTGAGGTTTCCCTGTCCCTTACGCGGTCTGCCTCCTCCTTTGCTAGCATGCTCCGCAGAAGGAGGTGACCACTTCCCAGATGCCTCTTCGCTCAGGACCATGGATTTAACCATGGCCGGACCCACCGTATGCTCCACCGTGTCCTCCGGGTGATCCACAAAATATTGATACTCGGACGTGTCCTCCCGCTGAATCCGAAACGGGTACCTCCCGAAACAGCCGTGTCCGTTGAGCACCTGCGTCAAGTAGAGGGTGAAGACACCGTGACATCTCTCCAACCACTCCTCAAAGAGTCCTCCTTCGCCGCAATAGTGGCGTTCCCAAAGTAAAACATACTTACTCATAGTAGAACTGTGTATTTCCCGTAAAAACGAAAGCCATTTTACAACTTTAATTGGTACACACAGAACAATGTGTCCGCTTGCTGCCATTTTGCCGACCTTTGTTTTTTTTTCTGTTTATTTCGGCGCGCGAAAGTATTTGTGTATTCAGCCAATTTTCGGGGAGAGGTCTCGACGAGATGTATGAGGATAGGTTCATTGTCTTTTTTTTATTTCGTCTCGTTGCAAAAGCAACGTGTATTATTTTTGGCACCGACGTTTTAAAATTGACGTAGGTGAAACATTTTGATCTTTGTTGCAGAGATTCTTTGTTTTTATTTTTAAGTGGGATGTTTATTTAATTTTAATATGCCAACCCAAAAAAAAATTAAGTGATGTATAAACTTGAACGAAGTTTTCTTGCGAGTAGTTTTCGTCATACTATGATTTTTCTTTTGTGTCTAGTTTTTTTGGTAATCTTTGACAACATGTCACTTTCTTTGTTTTTTTAACATTTTCTTGTTTCTTTTAGACCACCTTCAGAAAATATTTGTCATAATTTTGATATATTTAGTTTATTGTTTCATTTTTTTGCAGGTAAACAGCTTAACTTTTTTAACTTCAGTGGACTTTTGTGTATTGTATATTTTGTTTTTGTGATATTGCATCAAATAAATCGACGTTCAGTTTAACCGCAAAAGTAAACCTGCATTAAAATTTGTTGTTTTATTCAATAACAATGAGTATTCTGCTCACTTACGTGATATACATTGAAAGTTCAATTTGTAAATGGAATAGAATGAAAAAAAAAACATAAAATAAACCCTATTTATAACACATTTTTCATATAAATCGAATATGTCAACAGTTTACGTCATGGTATAAAGTTAGGATTAGGATGACGATGTTAAAACGATGAAAACTCCTAATTATACATTTAAATATTCTTTTTCCATTTCAAACAGACAATATTGGATGACAAACGACTTCAAATGAATAAACGAACTAAAATACATCTTACAATTTGTTTCTGAGAACATTTTCATATCGGAAAATATCGCATATTCAGAAATAAAGCCAACTCGCTAGACTGCCTGGTTATGAAAATAATTTGGTGATATCATTATTTGATTATTATGTTGGTTTTTAGTGTCTTGTTCTGGTTCCTTTATTTTATTTTTGTCCTATTGCCATCCCAAAACTTAAGCAGACGACTGTCAGCTGGCATTGCCACATTGAACGGGAATATAATTTTTTGGTCAAAGAACAAGCCAGTCCTAAGGTCACGCAGTGTCAATTAGTCGGCGCATTATATATCCTTGAAAAGGAAAAGCGCACTCGGACCCCATGATCTAATCATTCAGAAGCTCAAAACTTAAACTACCATAATTTAAAAAGAAAAAAAAACTGTAGTTCCAATCCCAATGAGCAGGCCATCGAAAAATATCATGTTTATATCAATCCTATTTGTTACGGTTTCCGTATTAGCCGCTGAACCGATTTTGATTAATTTTGGTACAGAGCTAGATGATACACTGGCTATTGACTACTGGTTCGTGAGAGAAGCCGCACGAATAAACTAGTAATATGTAAAATAAATAATCACTTGTCATATACACTAATATTATAAAGAGGAAAGATTTGATTGTTTTTTGTTTGCATTGAATAGGCTCTGAAACTACTTGACCGATTTGAAAAATTCTTTCACTGTTGGGAAGCTACACTATTTTCAGTGAAAATAGGCTATATTATATCCCCATAATCCCACGGGAATGGGAACTACGCGGGTGAAACCGCGGGGAGATGCTCGTATAAATTATATAGTACGAAATATTGGGATGATTCAAGGTTTTAATTTTCGATTTCACCGTTCGAAACTTAAAACCATTTCTTCAAAAAATATGTTCTGTCATTCCCATTTAACTACCTAAATTGCCTATCCTATTTCGTGTTTACGCTCGTTAGCAACTTAATTGTGTTGGTATCTTAGCGACAAAAAATATCAAATGTTTTCTTCATCACCATGGTAACACAGTAATCTAATCTCTTTATTGAATTATATAAATTCAAACGTCTTATCTTTTCATACAAAAAATCCTTGACGTTTTATTAAGAACATCCATATTTATAGACGAGGCCCTATTCTATTCGGGAATAATAAAACAGAAATCCCGAAATTCGGGATTACTTTAATGAAAAACCGGACTAGCATATTGAAGGTTTCTATGGGAGTCCCATTGGCATATTTCTGTTCGTTTTGTTCATTGACAGTCGGCCGGATGGATGCCTCAAATATACTCGCTAACAGGGTGTGTCCTGTGTGCTTATGAGAAGCGATTAGTAAAATGATATTAGGAAGAAACATTCGTAAGTAATGATTTTTACTGTAATTTGTAAACCACAACAATACTAAAACATCAAAACAAAATGGGTCATACACTAATGAAACATAATATTCACGTCGATGGTACGTTGTACACGATTAAACTGTAATAAAATAGACGCGTGAATTCCTATCAAATAAATGGTCCCGCAAGATTTGTCTACGTTCAACCAGAGCTTAAAAATAATCAATACAAGACAGTTTACCAGTTAACATATTCGGTGTTATGAGCATTCTTAATAATTATGATTTTTCTTGAATACTTTTACTTCTTACAGAAATGACAATATTGGGATTTTTCCTTATCAATTCCTCGTCCGCTCCTCGCTAACACCATTAACACACCCTGAAGCGGATTATTAAAGAAAGCCACGCACAGACCGAATAAAAATGTACCTATCGCGAATACGAATGAAATGTCAGTAATATATGGAGAAAAATTGGTTTTTACGCTCTTGGTTTCATGACATCTGCCTTGAGATCTTACTAATATAAATGAGAAAGTTTTAATGTTTGTATGTTTGGATTTTTCTTTATCAATCTTGCCTCTATGATTAAAGAGATTAAAATGTAACTTGTCACACGGGTCTAATGCTGGGGTTAAAGAATTTCTTGGAAAGATTTACCGCGGCCCTGAAAAGCAAAGGGCATTTGGACCACGGATGGGTATTGAATGGATCAGTAAGAGTCTAACACTTCCATACCGATGATTTCTAGTAAGTAAAGAAATGATCATGATTTAAGGGTAATTCTGCAAGGAGCGTTTGCATCAACTGACAAAAGATAAAATTGATTGTGATCGAGATGATTTTGTGACTTGAATTTGAACGTTTCGATTACAAAATATAATACTTAGTTTATATTGTGGCATTCAAGAGCTCGTGACTAAAGAATAACAGCCGCACAGGTCGATCTTCAAGGTTAAGCAAGGTTTGCCAATGTTGGTCTGCGGATGGGCGACCATCTTAACATACCGAGTTTCCTCCGTGCCTCGAAATGCACGTCAAGCCGTTGGTCCCGGTTGTCATTTGTAGATCTTTGGCAGTCGTTACGGAAGCCAGAAAATCTGACACCAGTTTTGCCAAGAAGTACCCTGTTCCCCAGTTTTTGGGTTGTGGAGGTCTGGTAGGCAGCTGCTCTACGTTAAATACTGGTATTGAGCTGAATCCGGTATGACTGGAAGCCGACCCCAATATACCTAGTTGGGTAAAGGCAGATGATGATATTGCGGCACATAATATCGCCGGTTCCCGAGGAAAAATAATCGTGCTTCAGGCGATCGCAGCCATTGACAAAAGCTAGCTACATTATACTCGTATATGTTACTTTGAGGATAATCTTGACTTGATGGGTTTTTACGACGCGCTTTATGCCATTTGCAAATCTCCTTAGATGTTACAAGGTTTTTTAATCAAAAATGGGGCTGAGATATTCAGAATAAAAACTTTATTCGGTACGAGGTGAAGCCTCCTTGTTTTTTGATATTGAAAATTATGTGTCTGCTGGTTGATAGTTAAAAAAGACGCGTGAAATCAAGTTTACGTGTGACTCAGCAACTCTGGGTTTGGACGTTAGATAGGCTGTTCGTACCTTAACAGTAGAAACCAGTTTAGCCAATTTAGTGACGCTAATAAATATTATATAATATATAATAAATAAATATTATATAATATATAATATTTATTAGCGTCACTAAATTGTGACTAAAGGGTGACTTTAATTTAACTACAAGTACACATGTACATATTATGTACATGTGTACTTGTAGTTAAATTAAAGTCACCCTTTCCCTAAAATACAATATTTATTGCAGAACTCTTTTGGTTTATTTTCTGTTTCAATTTGCATAATTGG
Organism: Hecatera dysodea; assembly: GCA_905332915.2. NCBI lineage: Eukaryota > Metazoa > Arthropoda > Insecta > Lepidoptera > Noctuidae > Hecatera > Hecatera dysodea. The sequence goes on along the minus strand of HG995310.1, from coordinate 11,860,166 downwards.
CTAAATTGGAAGAAAAGTGATCGTTGATTATCTACGAGCAATCTGACATTTCCCACGATATTATCCCTTGAGAACAGTGGGGTAAACGACAATGTTAAAGGAATATTTTCTTATGTTTTATTTGTACATAGGTTTAATTTCTATATTTCATCTTGTCTGAAAACACTGTCTTTGGGATCTCATTGAAATTTATTTATAGATACAAAGCTTTTGACTGAGCTGACTTTTGAGGAGCTTGTGGCTAAATTATAACAGCCGCACGGGTCGATCTTCCTGGTTAAGCAACGCTCGCTGAGGTTGGTCTGTGGATGGGTGACCATTTTAACATAACGAGACTTCTCCGTGCCTCGGAAAGCACGTTAAGCCGTTGGTCCCGGCTATCATTTGGAGATTTTTGGCAGTCATTACGGATTGTCAGAAGCCAGAAAATCTGACAGCAGTTTTGCAAAGAAGTACCGTGTTCCCCAGTTAATGGGTTGTGGAGGTCTGGTAGGCAGCCGCTTCTCGTAAAATACTGGTATTCAGCTGAATCCGGCTTGACTGGGAGCCGAACTATATCTTATCAGAAATAGAGATTGCCAAAAGTCGGAATTAAAATGGCACATGGTATGTATATGCCATTTTAATTCCAATAAAATGTGTAGGTACTTACATTTATGTTTAAAAAACATATTTGGGACTGATCAAATGTATTTTGACTTGGCTTTTAATTTTCATCGAACTTGCTTTTTCGTATTTTAACTCCGTCTCGACATCATCTTGGATAGAAGAAACACTGGTTCGTACGTCCAACTGGCTTGGATCAAAGTTAAAGCTGGGTTTTGATGACCGTCTGAAAAGAGGGTCATCGGAAACAAAATATCACTGCCCTCATTCTTCGCCCATTAACATATTATATCCATTCAAAAAACTCACTTTAAATTACGATAAAATTAGCAAACGAATCACGATGCAAGACAAAGTTTCATTAAAATAATTTATGTGCCATTCAAACTATATTTGGATGTCGTAATCCGAATATTAATATTACTTTCGTGACACACGGTCAAACCGGCGATTCAACTTTTGTTCGAGCCAAAAATACGAAAGACTGTTAGAATGACACGCTTTTTATTTTGTATTTTACTAGTACGTACATAATATTTTACACAGACCACGGAAAGGAGCAATTAATAGTATTCGTACCCAGAATAGTCCCAGATCGTCAATTTCTACGAGTGAACAGTGGCAGTAGCTGACTCACTTGGTTTGTATGCAAAGTTTTGAAAGTACTGTGGCATTGTGGGCATTTCTTTCTCTGTGGTATTCTATTTTATTATAATAAGTCTGGCCCAGCTTAAAATACATTGTATTTTAAACAAAATGACGATAATAATAGCGTTCTGTTTTTAAATGTGTTTTGCAACGAATGCTGTCATTTGTCATTTTTATAGCAGTCAAAATTAGCGATTATGTTAGTAGTGTGTGCTTATTTGAATAATTAATGGGGTTATAAATAAGGAAATAGTCTTCGAAATAGGATTTATTGTTGATGATGAAATTTTTGTGAAGATTATATGATGCTGAAAGCTTGTTTTTGGTATTTTTAATATTATACTTATCTCCGGATAGCCAGTTACAGACTTCTATGATTTTTTATCTTTTTCATGGTCATGTGAAGTAATTTACATTAAATATATTTATTTTTAAAGTGTCTAGTATTCAGTTATAATATAACACAGCTTTTGTCACATATTCAAATGAATAAAACTTATTTTAGATTTATTGTCGTTTTTATTACGGCTATACAAGCTCATAAAGTTATGCCAATGTTGGAAGTCCCTGACCGCAGTATGTGCAGTCCGCTGGTGTTTTCCCACGTAACAATACAGTGGCAATCATTACGCGGTGGTATCCGCTGCGCCGCGTTGCCCACCGCACTAAACATGTGACGATTCCATGTGGATTACTTATTTATTCACTGTTATTTTATTCGAGCAGCTGTTGTATTCTGGTTTCGTGGTTTTTAGTTTTGGTGGATGATCAATGGTAGGTATATTTAAAAGTATTTCAATACATTTATTTTACTGTATATTTTTAATAGCCTATCGTCTCTTTTTAGGTAACTTAAACTCCCTTTGTAGCTATTGTATGCATGGTATCTACATCTGATACTAATAAATATTAAAATCATAACTTTCTTTTTCAAAATCTAATAAAAATATATTTCACCTGACCACCAAAACCATGAACATAACCTACACCAAACTCTTAGAACTTAGCAAGATCCAAATATCCCACATTAAATTAATTTATGACAACTACACTGTCAGTCGTCCTTTGTCCACACAATGGGACCGGCGGTTATTACGCGGATACATATATCCGCTCGGGCCCCGCACTAAACGTGCTGATGTGAATAACTAATTGTATATTGTTTCTGCTGTAGACTGAGAGTAATTGTGTTTTGTGTATGAGTCATTGTAGCAGTAATTTAGAAGTTTTTCAAGTTATGTTGTGTATTAAAAATGCTTGATGGTTAGTTAATTTTGCAAGTGACATTTAAGATCATGTGCACTGTGAGGGGACACAGTTTATCATGCAAAATCTGTAGTACAGTACATATCTGCACTTGCGTGTTTTATTCAAATCGGATATTTGCTATACACGAACGAGCAAATGCTCTTTAGACTGATTTCTCCTATTGTTAATTTAGTCACAGGACCTTTATTAACTACGTAAATTAAATGAGAATGACTAAAATCTGAATCAACATCCTTTGCCCTGAAATCGATTAATTATATTTGCATCAGTATTGTTACAGGGTCATGTTATGATAACTGTATTGAAGCTTAGTTGGTTACCAAAAATATTTTTGCATCATGATCAGTGAGGGGTCATGAGCGGATATTATGAGTCATAATATCCGCTCATGAGCCCCTTAATATGTGTTGCTATGTGTAACAAAATTTTTGTTAATACATTTTTTGTTGTAGTGATGACTCATTGCATGGCATTGTTTTAAAATGCAGATTTGGTGAGATTAGAATGATCGTGGATGATTTTGGAGTGGACTGATTTGGTGATAATATTCAATAGATATATTCATTGTCCCATAGACACTGGTGGTAGGGTAGCCGTCAATCTGACAGTTGCAAGTTGACACTTGTCGAGAGTGGTCGGTGCCTGTACTTGTGCCAGGTGTTGCAGTGAGCCAGTGAAATATTATATTCCTAGGGACCTGCATAAGGATAAGAAGGATCTTACAGATCTTTATTATATTGCCTTGCCATACGTGTTAAGGCAATATAGTTATAGAAAAGATGAATGGAGAATGCATCCAATTCTTCATTAAAAGTTGGTCTACGTTTTATTTAGGTACCAGAAAACATATCCAAGGCATATCTGATAGAAAGTTATTTATCAGACACTTAAGAAATTGAAAATATGTATTTCTTTAACTTCAAGGATAAAAATTACCCAATAATTAGGGTTCCGAACTTTTTTATAAAAAAACTGAATCCTTATAGGATCACTCGGTTTTCTGTCTGTCACAATGAATTTATATGAAAATGAAAATGTTCATGAAACAATGAAAATTTTCATTTTCATAAAATATTTAGTTCCAACGAAATAATTGAAAATTGACCAGTACCCCTATCTTCAAAACTACTGAGCCAAAAATTTTAGAGAAAATACAGATACATAATAGGTCTTTACCTATAGATTACAGGTAAACCTATGAGAAATCTATGATTTTAAAGCAACGTGTTAAAACTATACATGTTGCAAAACAAAACGTGTTCGGTGTTGTAAGCCATGTTACGGGACGTGACTTGCAACATGATACATAACATATTGTTGCTTACGCTCTATCTTCTCTTGTAACGGTTTGGAACTCGAGATAGCTTATGCAAATTTGGAAACAAGACTGCCAAAGGAGCTCCGGACGTGATGGCTAAATAATATTAGCCTGATCACACTTTTTATAATCACTGTTATTATAATCACTAGGTAAGACAAATCTTTACCCAAAAATCATCCAAGAGTCGTCCGGCGACAAGATGAATAAATGAAATTGTTAGAACATTAATGGGTAAATAATAAGTGCCGCACGGGTCGATCTTCAAGGCTACGCAACGCTTGCCGAGATTGTTCTGAGGATGGGTGACCATCTTAACTTACCGAGATCCTCAGTGCCTCGGAAAGCACGTTTAGGTGATGGTCTTGACTGTCATTTCTATATATTTGTCAGTTGTTATATATTGTCAGAAGCCAGAAAATCTGACCACATTTTTGCGAAGAAGTACCGTAGTACCCAGTTAATGGGTTATGGCGGTCTGCCTACCAGATGCTCCAAGTAAAGTACTGGTACTCAACTGAATCTGGTTTGACTAGAAGCCGACCCCAATAAGGTTGAGAAGACTAGACTGATGACGATCTGACGAGTCTGATGGGATCGGTGTAAATGAAAAAGAAATGATCAATGATTCAAGGCTGGAAGGCAAAGGGCACTGGGGCACGGGTGGGTTTTGGTCAGTAGGAGTCTGACACTTCCTTCCACTGCGTCCAGAGTGGAAGAAGTCATTTGATCTGGAAAGTATCCAGAAAAAAAAGCATCTCATAAATATATGCCTTTCCGCACCCTTTCCGAACAGCAATTACAGCACTACCCCAATATTTATTTAACCAAGTGTTGTTAAGAGCCATTTCACATTTTCGCGCAGTTTTTTAAGATTTTAGTCGTCTTTTTTACGATCTTAGGTAATAGTCTGAAAATCTAAAATACACGTATAAGATAGATCAGTCCTTAGTATTGTTATTTAAAGTACCATATTTTCAAAAACCAACTTCGTTTCTATGTAGTGATCAATTTCCCACAACTCGATTACTGAAAAATCGTCGCAGATACAATTTTGGATTCCAAAATCTATCAAAAACATTTATAAATTTGGGTAAAAAAAATATGGTAAGCATCAGACATATCTTTTTGTCGTTACATTGCGTACTATTTTCTCGATTTTTGATTACATTAATTAGTAAAAAAATTAAAACCGAGTCCAATTTTCACGACTTTAATCTAAACTTTATCGCTATTTTTTTAACATAATAAATATAATTTAAAAGAAAATATATATATCACCGTAAACTATGTTCTTTGAAAAATATGTTTCTATGTTTTCATAACAATTGCTTTATTCAATTAGAAATAACATCGTTTTTAAAACTACTCTAAATTGCAATAAATTACGATGCGCAAGCGGTCACCGATCAGTACGGCGTAAACGCCCGTCGAGGTAGGACCTGTGTCACTTTTTTCCGCGTCCCGATCTTCAAGCGCGCGTGTTGTAAACCCATTATTATATTACGACTACTACGTTTTGATACTCGCTATTATTTTTAGTAAAATGATTTTTAAAGTAGAATACGATTATCGTATTCTGTAGAATAATGATGTTATTTGGTTTATTAGTTTAAGCAATGGGGAGCAAAAGTTCTGTACACCATTGTATCATAAATGGAAACGTAATTATTTAGCTGCCTTATAGAGAAACAATTTATAACAAACTTTGTAATAATTTATTGATTTAAGAGAGTGTCACTGGAGTGTCTTGCACGTTCTTCTTTATAGAGAATTACGCTTTGGAACGTGCAGATAGCTTCACCTCTTTCGACTGACCGACCTTGACAATTCAAAATTGCCTGTACAAGGTTAATTAAAATAAATGGTTTAGGTTTGAGTTTGAAAGCCACGGTTTACTATTTCAATTTATTTGTAGGTATCGAAATTTAATAGCCATGTTTTATTTTTTAATTAGAAATTTTGGTTTTATCATTAGACTAGCTGCTGCCCGCGACTTCGTCCCCGTGGAATACCCGATTTTAAAACATTATTTATCGCTGCTCGGCTCCTATTGGCTTAAGCGTGATGATATATAGCCTAAAGCCTTCCTCGATAAATGGTCTATTCAACCCAAAAAGATTTTTTCAATTCGAACCAGTAGTTCCTGAGATTAGCGCGTTCAAACAAACAAACAAACAAACTCTTCAGCTTAATAATATTAGTATAGAAGAGACGCTGTGCTGGGTACATATAAAAAGTTAGATCCGGTAATAGAAATTGTATCTTTAAGAAACAACTCTTGATTTAAAGCATACGGTTATTGAGCAGCAAATAACATTATTATTTTAATATTGTAGGAGAAAGAATGTTGACTGTTGGACGATTGAGTGAACCATTCGGAATCAATCGAAAATATTTTATTTTATTACGGAGCCTTTCCCGACACTCTTATTCTGTTGCGGCTGGAGCGTGAGGTTTCGCTCTCCCTCACGCGGTCTACCTCCTCCTTCGCTAGCATTACTGCTTCGCAGAAGGAGTTCATCGCTTCCCATGTATCCTCGCTCCGGACCATGGATTGTACCAGGGCAAGTCACAAGAGGTCGCCGCCGCCGATCGCCTCGATGAGGACATAGCGTTGCTCCGCCCACGCAGGGCAGACATCCACCGTATGCTCCACCGTGTCCTCCGGGCGATCCACACAGTGTTGACACCCAGATAACGGAACCCTTATAGGATCATTTTATTGTCCGCCAGTCTGTCCGTCTGTCACGACCCTTTTTCTCAGGAACTTATGGAGGAATAAAGCTAAAATTAATATGAATTCCTCAAATATGTTGAGACTAACTTGGAGCTGTGAAAAAAATCAAGTTCTAAGACAATGCAATCTAGAGATAAGGCCGGTTATGGTGCATATTTTGACGCCCGCAAAGGAATCAAAACCAATAGGGAACATTCCGGTGACCTAGAGTCATGAAATTTGGCATGAAGATAGATTTTACAGTACTGTAGTACTACAATTTTCTGACTTTTTCTGTACTTACAGAAAAAAAGTTAGAAAATTGGGAATTTGTAGTTTTCTCTTATTAAATGATATAAAATGTTTTTTGCAATTACAATTTATTTCAACAAGTTTGCCCTTCAATTTAATTTGCTTATTTTTGCCAGAGTAATGAGAGTGCTTTCATAGTTTATAAACTTCCGTAGAACCCGGAAAAAATCAAAACTCGATCGAAATAACACGAGTCTGACTCGCTTTATCCAGTTTTTTCCTTAATTTTCAATTTGGGTTTAGGGGATTTTTACAAATTTATATATCATAGTTTATTTAGCAGTAAATGATACAATTTATAGAAGAACGGACCTGTAGCGTTAGACCACGGACTTAATGAATCAATTAACGAACTTGATGAACTTTCAGACTCAATCAATTTGGGGATTCTACCGAATTGATATCGCTATTTCACTTTATTTTTAAAATGAGGGCGCAAAATTATTGATGACTCTGCCCGCGTGGAATAATTACTAATTTGATTTTGAAACATTCTTCATTGGTGTACCGCTCCTATTGGCCTTAGCGTCTCAGACTGAAAGAAATTTTCAAATCGGTCCAGTAGTTCCTGAGTTTATAGCGAGTTCAAGCAAACAAACAAGCTCTTCAGCTTTATATATTAGTATAGAAGTATAGATAATAATACAAAACAAAGGCGAATGTTGAAACTAACATATTTGAAATATTTAACATGATTGAATAAAGTAACTAAGAGCTTCTTGCAGGTTTTTCTCCTTATGTAAATTTTCGTTTTGAAAACTACAATCTCACTAGTTCTCTGACTTACCGACCCCTTAATTATGCAAAAGTGCCCGTAAAAGATTTACTTACCGCATACGTCTGTAATTCATTTGTCATTATGTACGAGATTACCATTCTTTCAATGAGTGTTCAGTGGTTGACCATTGGAAAGTCATAATGACGCTTTTATATTAGTAGATTACGAAACTTGTCAAAATGGACCATTATGAGACCAATGATAGACCATTCTGACACTATTGTAATAGCACTTGGGGCCTCGAAATCCTTAATTCTACTGCATAAATGAAATCACTTTTTAATAACTCGCGAACAAATGTGCATTACGATGTAAGCAGCTCAAGATTGTTTAGTCCGTCTCGACACTCGCGCTACACTGTCGGCTCGGTTTTTGTGTGGGTAACTTACGCACACATACAATATGCTAGCATTTTTACCTAAACTCGAGCGTTCAAATTTTGTGAAATGGCTCTTAAGGCGCTACCCGGACCAAATAACCTTGAGCATTCGTTCCCTCTTCGCCGCACCCGCAAGATTCGTAGCGATTACGCTCAGATTTTAAAGTAAAATCTATATAAAATCAAATTTTCGAGTTAAATAAAAAATAAAACTAGCAAAATGTTTATTATTAAATTACCTATCCATTACTTTAAGTAGCAAACCAAAATAATGGTTACTTTACGAGGAGATGCATTTTAAAAATAATTATTTCTCATTTCTGTCGTTTCGTTGCGGCTCTATAATTAAACATTGCGACTTAAAAATAAAAAAATAAAACTACCATTTTGGAGTCAAGATTATGTAGAAATTTAATGTATTTTTTATTTGTTGATATTTCTAATGGATAATGAGAAGATGGCTCCTAAAAACTACACAAAAAACGGCTACCGCTGCGTTTTGCTCGGGGACGCGCCTTAACAAAATAAACCTGTTCAATATTAATAAAATGGACGCATCAACACAGTATACTCATTTGTAATTCTCTCAATGTGCCGGACAAATTAATTACGCTGACCGTTCCCGTTTATATGCGGAACCAACATGGTTTTAATTTTAATATTAAAGTGTAATCGTTAGTATTATTAGCTTGGTGGAGTAAGGAGGAATGAATATTTTTTTAAGAAATTCTCTCTGCTTCAATCAAACATTTCTTGGTATTTTTGTATCAAAAGTTAAGTTAGGTACTTACTAACTTAACCTTTGATACAAAAATAACCAAGAGTTTTTTTTTTGTTTATTTGCAGGTGTTATGTGTACTTACACGTTTATTGAATTCAATATTATTTTTAAGTTTTTCTCATAGATACCTATTTTATATTTTTATGGTTTTTCTGCTTTCTTATCCTACGGGTTTCAGGAAAAGTAATGACTATAAAGTGTTTTTGTTTAGTAAGAGTATGTTGTATACCAACTTACCATTCCTTCTTCTTTTTCAAATCGGGTTTCTCGCAGAAGGAGGCTGCGGAAACACGGAAAGGGAGATCTCGACCTCTCTCCCCACCCGCAGCAGGCGCACCGGGCGTACGCAGCCCTGTTCCGGCCCCCCTAACTGGGCCCAGGGGCGGTGGACTTGGGAATGTCCGTCGCCCCCCATTCATCCGGACCCGAGGTGGCAGCGCGTGGTGTTCCCGTGCGCCTCTACTTGACGTCGCGGGGGGAGTCAAATCTGAGAGGTTTGACTCCCCCCGCGACATCAAAGCTCCCTCCGTTGACCCGAGGTGGCCTACAGAGGTGGGCTGGAACCAGCCGGAGATTACTGAAGTCGCATACGTTCCCGCGATCCCCGGCGTAGGTGGGAGATGAAACATCGGGGTGGTTTTAGTCAGTCAGACTCTGACAGACCTCTCCACCCACCCCAGGGTGAAGGACATGCATGAGGATTTCCCCCCGTACAAAGGTACCTACTAACTTAACCTTTGATAACCACGTGTTTTTATTTTATTTGCTAAAGATATGTGTACACCTTTATTGAATTAAATATTATGATTAAGTTTTTCTGTTTTCATTTTCAGGAATCGTAATGAGTTTTTTGACATGAATGATCGTCACGTTCTGCGTTTCCTGATTGTACTGGATTAATTATAAGCATTTTATTGATTACATAATACAGAATAGAATACTCTTTATTATGTACATCATATAAGTTACAGAAATAATGAGTAGTAATGAGTTATAATGTATGTTGTGTACCTACTTACCGTTCCTCCTTCTTTGTCAAATTGTTTTTTTTTTTTATTAACAGATTGATAGGTATGTTGCACCCTAATATTTTAAATCTCCTATTGTGATGTATTATGAACAATATTTAATTAATTCTGTCATTTGGACCAAAATGTTATACTTTGTATAAAACATTTTAAGTCAAAGTATTAAGACATTCCTATGTCCTAACTAAAACATCGGTCTCTCGGTCTCAACTAAAATAAAGTAATCACCATTACTAAAAACACTGTAGCATATTGTTAATTAGCACAAAGGTACTTATTATAATTTTATACTAGTTATAAGCCCTGCGGTTATACGTAAATAATGTGGCATTTGTGGTCCGCGGTTATTTAAGCATAAAAACCATTGCATGAATGGACATAGAAACACTTTATTTTCAGGTTTATAAGCTAAACTGCGAATCAATACAACAATCTCAGTGACAGCGCCTGGCTAGCGTCTCTGACAAAAGACAGCAGAACTGTAACGAAACACGAAAAGATTCTGACAAATGTCAGTAACATTCAAGAATATATAGCATATATTCTTGGATTTTTACGAAGCGTTCGCATTCGTAGTGCAGTCGCTAAATGTCAAAAATACCACTAATTTCCTTACATTTCGAAAAGTTGCGTTGTTGGGACTTGAATTTTTACGAATACTGTTGTACAACGTACAAGTACTGGAGCCACCCTAAAGACAGTTTTTCTGTTTTTTTTTTTTGTTTACCTTTGATACTAATTATTATTATACATAACTAATAAGCACATTGATTGTATAGAACGTGTTACAGAAAAAACGCAATACCTCTTAAGGGGTCATTGTATTCATAATTATGAGCGCAGAACTCGACAAAATTTAGTGAATAGCTGATTTATTTTTTCGCAATTTCGAGGTTGGCCCCATTGTGAAAGTAGTTCAAAATTACTAGTACAATGACCCCTTAAAAGGTATTGCGTTTATTCTGTTACGCGTTGTACATATTATGTAAAAAAATACAACTGTCTCAGTAAACAAGTATACAGAACGTATTCTACAAAAAAAAAAAAAAACGATTTAATTATGACTGTATTCAGACTGAGAGTACTCGTATTTATCGAAAAGTTTGATTGGGAGATATGAAATCGTATAATTGTATTGCAAAGTGTCCAATTTTAATGTTTGATTGATTTCGTTCAACTGAACCGGAAGCCGGATTTTTTCCTATATTAATGTTTTTTTTTTAGGTATGAAACATATTCTTAATCCAAACAATGCATTATATCACATTCTTGACTATTGAAACAATCACAAAACTTACTCAATTTGCATATTTTATGCAAACAATTCTCGATAGTGTAGTTTTTTATGCAAACCTGTACTGAATGAGAAAACGTATGACTGAAAATCGGTTTTACGATTCATTCAAATTGGTTTAGGACCAGAATATAACCGCTTAACAATTTGAATGCCGCGTGTTCGCATTATGGCGATAATAAAAACGCAATTTGTTACTTCAACGATTGAAATTGAAATGTCAATGAACTCAAAGTGATTTTTCAATGTATTTATTGAATACATTTTAAATGTAAATTTTATTTGTAGATGTTGAAATTGCAAATTGAGTGGCATTAAAATGAAATATTTACAGTGCTAAAACTTTTATCATCCAAAGTTTGGTGTTAGCTCAAGATGTTCCTATAAAAAAAACTTTTTACAAAAAAATACAACCGACTTCCACAAAAAAGTCAAAAAAGTACAAAATAACTTTAATTCGGAACTCGGTGTTTGTAGTTCCTTTTTCGTTTTTTGAACACCGACTTCCGAATTAAAGTTATTTTGTACTTTTTTGACTTTTTTGTGGAAGTCGGTTGTATTTTTTTGTAAAAAGTTTTTTTATTTTTCACTTTTTAGTGGTACCTACACCCCCTCCCCTCCCCCACCTAAACCCCCTCCCCTCCCCCACCTAAACCCCCTCCCCTCCCCCACCTAAACCCCCTCCCCTCCCCCACCTAAACGAACCAATTACATTGGTGTAAAAAAATGCACTGCTCCAATGCAGAGTAAACTAAAAGGTCGTCAATGTGGACAATGTAGATATTTTTTTTAGATTTTTGTTGATTTTTCAAAAACCGCTTGTTCGATTTCGATAAAATTTTCATGGGACCATTTGGGAAGTATACCCTTTCCAACAAAAAAAGAATTTTTCAAATCGGTTGGCAAGCGACGGAGTTATGCGCGAACAAACAAAAAAAAAAAAAAAAAAAAAAATACAAACATCCGAATTGAGAACCTCCTCCTTTTTTAGAAGTCGGTTAAAAACAGCTAGGAACTTTGAGTCGGCTGAAGACAAAGTGACATTCTACCAGCATAATATATTGTCCAAAAGGCCAAAGCTCTTTTAGATGTAAAAAAACATTACGACTATACAGTAGAAAAGTTTTTATACTAATATTAGTATTAAAACTTTTCATTTATCGATTCCTTAAACACACCATTAGTTTGTACTCCCTAGACAAATGGATATGTGACTATAGATATTAGGTATGATTTACATCTATCTATAGTACACTTAAATTTTGCCATGTACTGGTTAAGTACTAAATAATATAGGATTAACCTATTACCATCGACTGAGAAATTTCTAATGAAAAAATTCTTTAACCACTTCAGCAACAGTGGTATCGTGGCAGAATCCTTTCATTGCACAAAAGTTTCTTAGTAATATATATAAAAAATATTACCGGCTATTTCTAAGTGTCCATTTTCTTTGAAAAACTCTCACGTTCGGTATAATTCTGTAATGCATTACGTGGGCATATTTCTGGATCATTTAATTTGAAATGTAACCTGACGTGGGTGCGCGTTTTACGTGTAAAAAATATGTCAAAATATATATTAGTTGGTATACCTACCCATAAATTATTCTTAAATATATTTTTATACATAGTTTTGTATTGCCTCTTATTATAAAATGTAAGTCTTCAATATTTATTGCTACAATAAATAAACTTTAAATCTAACTATAAACTACTATATTTACACTTAAAATAACAATAAACTAAAATCCTTCTAATTACAATATGGCATCAAAAAAATCGTCTAATTCGTCCGCATCGCTAGCGACTGGAAGTGAACCCAAAATACTGGCGGCATTGCCACGTTGTATGGCAATGCTTATCCTCTGTCAGAAGTAAAAGCCAGTCCTTGGGTCACGCAAAGTGTCAACTAAACGTTTAGCAAGTTCTTAGAATAAAACATTAGTTCAACGTTTGTATGTCTAAATGTTTTGTAAATAAATAATAGCAATGAATCTGTTTTTTTTTATCGGATGAATGCCAGAAAAAAAATGTACCAGAAGAATTGTACTAGTGCTTATAAGAGTTTTTTTTTAACATCGTATCGGCAACAAGAAATATTTTCGAAGCGGGAAGAAAATCGTCAGTTCTCGAGTTTTATGAAAGACATTTTTCAGTGGATTTTTAAAAACAGCAGTATTATTTTTTGTCCGGAAAAACATCGTTTCCAAAGTGAATATTATCGAAAGTAACTAAGATCGAGAGAGATTGACAGGCATTTCCACTACAGCTAATTTCAAAGCGGATTATGTCAGCACCTACCACAGAGTGTTTTGGCGGCAGCTGCTAGAAGCGACATTGGTTATACTTTCTATACAAATCAAGTGCCACTTGTGCGTACTGTAAAGTGAAAATGACAACTTTGAATGGCAGTCTATAACACGAATCGAGTGAATAGATTTTATTAGTTATGTCGTACAAACAGTGAAGATAATCATCCTGAGGAAACTGTCATATCCTAGAACCAAAAATGTCAAAAATTAAACCACACTGGATCTGTTTTGTGAGTTATGGTCTCATAGAGAGGAGTCCTGAATTCCAGCTATAGAAATTTTACAGGCTGATTATGCCGTATCTAGCTAGATACTGCCAGTTGCGACAATTCTATGGTCTCTGGTCGGTAGATAGGAAGCATTTTCGAACAGCAACCAACGCGTTTCCTGCTACTGTAGTACTTTTTGAAAAGCAAAGAAAACTGATCTCTAATGTCACATAACGTGTACAACAAAAAAATAAGAAATCTTATAATGTTTTCTCGTGGGTGTTATGTTGGCGCCACACGCATTTAGCAAAACTATTTAGTATAAGACAATGTTTATTTTTGTAAGTCATTCATTAGTTTTTGTAAAGCAATGGGTAATTATTGTATGCTCATTTTTAGGGTAATTCTTAAAATAATTCAGCATAATTTTAGTCGCTCAAAATGAACCTATGATTTTGGTGTTTTCAATAAACGCCATGCCGACCCGTAATCTGTCTTCATTTAAGAGCAATAAAAAGCGTCACCTGTTAAATTGTGTAGCCTTATTCAAGTAGGTATTCAGTTTCAAACCACTCGACGTAAAATTCCTTATTCATTTTTTATGTAAAACTACTACAGTGTAATAAAATTCATTGGTAGATAAAGCATTGTTGCATAAAGTCGGGGTGGACTGCAGTGGCACATATATATGTAGGTATAAACCACTGCTGTCCATTAAATTTAAATAATTCGTATTTATTGAAATATTTATCATTTAAAAGTCATTTGTTCTAAAATAAATACTATTGAACGAACAAATCTTGCCCGCAGATTAACTGCTTAACTTCTCTAGTCTGTACCGAAATTGATCAAAATCAGTTTATACCGTAAATTTAACAAAAAAAACTCAATTTCACATTAGTTATCATATTACGTAGGATACACTTAGTATGCATTAAATTTAATTCTTTTTTCTAATTTAACAAACAAAATAGACCTACTAATAGAAAAAAAACCTACTCTATTTTTAAATTGATATTTTTATAAACAGCTAGTTCTGTGAAAATACAGATTTGTAGAAACAGTTTTAATGGCTTTTCGTTGTACTTATTATGAATAAATAATACTACCAACCTAACGGCCACAATAATTATTTAGTACCTTAACTCATAAATATTTCACCAAAACTCGAAAGATTCAGAATACATAATCCAGAAGGTCTAGGTCTTCAGCTTATGCCAAACTTCAAACTATCGAGGCAAACTCCTTCTGAAACTGAAATCTTAAACAAAGCTTAGTTCACGAAGCTTCTAGTTTTGATAATTAGTTATATAAGTATTTAGTTAGGAAAATTTTTGCATGCATTAAATACTTGACTAACGGGGTCTTGACTTTCTCTTCACTTTAGATTAGAAACTAAAATGTTTAAGTACGTCGTGATTAACGTTTGTTTTAAGAATCTGGTAGGGCGAAAATGCTGTGCTGTTAAATTTACGACGTTTGTTTTTAATTTTTTGTTCTATTGTTTTTGTGTATAGGCTTATGCATTTTTTATGTAGTTTGTTTTAATTATCGTTAATATACAATAGCGTTTGTTTAAGAGCTTTTACCACTCACGGATTTAATGTTAATTGAGAAATAAAAAAAAAACAAATGAGAGAGAGATAGCAAGATTAAGTTTTCTATAGAAAGTGAAAAATATTTATTTTTTAGAAAATTTCTTAACCAAATTTGAGCGTACTAGTTTCACTATAATTGATTCGTTCAATATCAATTCGATTTGAAAGTATCCACGAACCACCCTGAGGAGGTTTTAAATGTCTGGACAAGGTTATTTCTAAAAGTTCTTATCCGATCAAGAAAAATCTTTTACTGATCTAAAGATACTAGCAGCGCCCCGCGGTTTTACCCACGTAGTTTCCGTTCTTGTGAAAATATGGGGATAAAATATAACCTATGTTACTCAAGGTGAATGTAGCTTTCTAACGGTGAAATATTTTTTTTAATCGATCCAGTAGTTTTTGGGTTTATTCATTACATACAAAAATACAAATCTTTCCTATTTATAATATTAGTATAGATACCGGGAATGGTTTCCATGGAATTACAAATTCTGGGTTATTTTTAGACTTATTCAGCGATAGACCACGGGACCGAAAACGCAAGAAAACTTTGGTATTAAATATTTTATATGTATGGACTATTGTCCTCACGAAGTAGTCGCTGGACATAGTGAGAACAGTCATAAAAGATAGACCGAATATAAATATTTCTACTGCCTTAACTGAGTACGAAATGTCATATTTTTAACAAAACATCAGTAAAAAATTAAAAGCATGTCGAATACCTAAATACGAAAGAGTTTAGACAAAATACAACGGGTTTTAACGTAAAGATTGAAGAATCTATTAATTGTAACGTTATGTGACGCGCAATAAAGCTAGCCATTCACTAATACACACTTAGTTTTTACGGTGATAATTTTTTTTTTTAGAAGTTTTTATGAAAAAGTTTGTTAGGATTGTGGTTGAACATCGCATCAGCGTAGGTGAAAACCTTTCTTTATTTTTTCTGGATGGGAAATCTCAAATGGCTTCTCCTGCTCTAGGCGGAGCGGAAGGGAGTGTCAGACTCTTATTGATTAAAACCCACCCGTGATCCTTCTAGTGCCCTTTGCGTTCCGGGGCCGCGGTGACTCTTTCACACAAATTCCGCAAGAGCGTAGGTAAACCTTAAAGTATTACTACGTGAAGTGGCTTCATAATCAGCCTTTTAATGTTCCCACTGCTGGGACACAGGCCTCCTCTCTAGGAGAGGGAATGGGCCGTAATCCACCACGCGGGCCCCGTGCGGGTTGGTGAAATGGCGTGAAATAAGTTTACTAAAAATACTCAAGGAAAGATTTCCATTTGAATGCTCAATGATGTGATCCTGGCCTGTCTTTTCCTGTACCAGGCCTCTCTTTTCATGTGCCAATTCCAACCATTCTGTGGCCTCTCTTTCATATGCCGATTCCAACTATTCTGTGCTACCTTCATCGAGGTTGTATCTGCGATGGACTCTTGTTGCAAATCCACTCCTGACGACCAAGTTCGGATCAAAAACGGTTGATTAAACCTGAATATTACATTGTTATAAAGGGTTGAGCGGATAAATGCTTACCTACGGTATCTTCAAGTACAAAAGTAATAGTACCTTTGCAATATATCCAAGATGATTACCTACATCAAGGTAGTAGGAGGCATATTGTAATAAATTTTCTTTTCATCTCCACAAAAAGTACGTAAATACAATAGATCAGTCAACACTTTCGTATTCCACCTTCAACTTTTAAAGAAAAGCTTTAGAATAAACCGCACCATGAATAACCCTTAGCATGAATAACCCCACATGGCCTTGGGAGCCTAAAATGAATACTGAGTTTCGTCCGGTTTAAATATTCCGGACCGGTTTTATTTACGGATATCGGGATCAATGGCGCTTCAGAAATAGTGCGTTGAGCCGTAAAATGATGCAAACGCGTTTCACACCTTGGTACGCCTAGAAAGGCGGGAATTTACTTTCTTTTGAGCATTATAGGATAGTGTGTGCTTATTGGATACAAATATTGAGCATACGAATCGAAGATTACGTAAAGGGTTGATGTGAGTGATTTTTTTGGATCATTGAGGCTGACTCTTCAAGTACTCTTTCACGTTTTATTTGACTGAACGTAGAGGAGTATTGAAAATAGCTGGTATGTTTACTTGTTAAAAATATTGAGTTTATATTTAGCCCAAGAAGCAGAAAACTTAAGTACTATGTATTGATAAGCAGATTTAGATCTATAATAAATTTAGTTTTTGATGACATTTTCTCAACTTCTACTGTTCCAGGCGAGCTGACAATAGAAAACGCCCTCAGTTAGTATCAATTGATGACAAGCTACACACAATTTAATTTAGTCGAGTGAAGAAAATGACTTAAAATATTATTATTTATTGATTGCCAATATTATTAATGTGTGTAATGTTGATAGCGCAATAACTAATATTTTCACAAATATAATTGTCACAAATCAGCAGCTATACATTTACGTAACCCCATAAAAATATGAAATAACATCACCACAACATACGCTAACACTCTTTATTATTTCCTGTGTCCTCATTGATAAATTATACGTTCAATATCAAAGAAATATTTACGTTACGCCTCAGTGGACGTCGACGTTAAGAGTACCCAACAATTTACTATATTTATAACACTGACATGACATACGACACAGGACTGTTGTAATTTCCTGGAAAGTATCCAAAATACGATTCTGAAATAGACTGGATACTGCATAGATTTAAAAGAAAAAAAATGTAAGTATCTAGACGTTTGGTGAAGTGAGTTATGATCGGCGAGCGATGTGTTTCTTATAGGCAGTTACTTAGTGTCACGGGTTCGGAGATTGATGGTGCGATCTGTCTAATGGATAGCAGCCTTAATGTAAAATTAAATGCTTGTCTATTAGTTGGTAATGTATTTTTGAGCATGAGATTTTATTTCCCGACTTATATGGTTGCAGAGTCATGATTTTTCAAAATTGCATGTGAAAGATATGAGCTATTTTAATAGGTACAAGGCTTATAAGGTGACAATATTTTTGTGCTCCATTAAGCAAAACGTTCTCATTATTGCATATGCAAAGTTATCAGAGCACGTAGTGTTAGTATATAAAATAAGCATTCAAAGCCTTTCATTTAAAAGGAATATTGAATAATAAAACAATATAAAAATTCTAAATCTATTAGAGTAGCTAACTGAGTTTTTCATAATTATAATCTTGGTCTCAATATGTCCAAAATAGTAATTTGCGAAATTAGTTCAGACATACATTAATTCAAATGTTTTTGACATTAACTGTCAAAATCTTTGAAAAAACAAATGATTTAGGTTTAAACATTTACTTGAAAAGAGTAACTATGGAGTTTTTTGTCCGTTCCATAAGAATCTACCTTTGCAAATGGACGCTAGAGTCACTTAATTATGATACATTTTGATGATGACAATCAAAAGTGCCGTTTAATGGCCTAATTGAAATAAATGTTTTGACTTTGACTTTACCCAAAATGTTGACATTGACTGCAAAAGAAATGAGATTGCACTTATATTTTTGTGAATTTTAACATTTTTCTGACCTTGAGGTACTGTAATTTATTTTCAAGTCTAAACTGTTCTTTTATCATTGTCATAAAGCGTACAATACATCCACGCTTCATGTCACTTCCACAATGCCTATTGCAGCTAAAATATGCTAATTATTCCTCGCAAAATATATTTCGAACACAGCATAAACAAACAAGATATTACATTATGTCAAAAAACATGATGAATTTTAGTGTCAGCGTTTTCAGTACAATAGGTGTCAGATGTCATGAGTGAGTGTTATGTGTCAAGAATGTTAGCGAGAACGTTAGTCTTTAAAATGAAAAGTGTAAAAATTTGCTGTCGCGTTTTGGGGTTATTATTAATTTTCATGGAAACGTCAAATGGGCTAGAAATAGTTTTAGGTCCTTATTGTTTTAGCATTGATTGATTTATGTTGAAATTCATAATTTTCAGGTGAAAGTTGTCCATTGAGTTTGTGAAATCAAGTATCAAATAACTATTTTATTTTATGTTTTATTTAATTTTAATCTATTTAAATGCACATACATAAATATGGAAGAGTGAGGTATTCTAAAAAAAACCTCTCCAACAAACTTATAAATCTTGTTTTCAACGAAATAAATTATTATTATTTTATTACTGTGCTATGCATACAGCGGGTTCCTGTGGCCCTCACCAGCTTATCGGTTTCAACATTGCTTGCCCTCACACACAGTCGCTACTCCGGAATATTTCAATCCCATCAACTATGCATTCTCCGAGCGATTAGACCTGGCGAATCTCACTAAGTACACGAAGATATTTAAACATAAATTTCAAGTATCTCTAATAAATAAACATTAAATTTTCTTCAGTTATACACTTAACCTAAAATCCTCCTAACTACACAAAAGCATCAAAAAACTCGTCCGCATCGCTATCGACTGGGAGTGAACCCAATAGACTGGCGGCATTGCCACGTTGTATGGCAATCCTCTGTCAGAAGTAAAAGCCAGCCCTTGGGTCACACGAAGTGTCAACTAAACTTTTAGCAACTTCTTGAAATAACGCATGAGCACTCGGACCCCACGGTCCAAGAGTTTCAACCCCAAACGGCTCAAACATATAATTGACGACTAGGCTTTTAAATTTCCGTCGTTTGAGGTTCTCAGCAGCCGCAGCTGTAGCACCAGCACAACACGACGAGATAGGAAGATGGGATGGCGCAAGAGTATCGACACAAGTAGCGTCCCACACTAAAAGCCTACCCATCTTCCATGGAAATAAAGACATACCGTCCGGTTGCTTGCAATCTCACATAATCAAGAAGAAAATAAACATTTTATTTGAAATTTTAATGTAAACAACACATTACAAATGGAAATGAGGATAAACATTTATGTAACATTTAGAAATTGTATGTTTTGATTTACATATGTGTAAATGTGACAACCTCACTAAAAAAGAATTATTAACATTCCTTTTTCATGATTTACATTGCTCTCCATATTAATTGAAACATTACATAAAACAATTGAAGCCATACACTAAATTAGAACGAACACAAAATGAGAGGAAACCAACTAAGATCGGAATTGCACCAAGATATTTATTGCACAGACAGAACAGTCGCAAGGGGACCTAATTCATCTAATGAAGAATAAGTGCGACTTACAACTGAGGTCAATTTTAAGACGATAATAACTTTGCTATTTTATTGGATCACCTAAAAGATCTTAGTTTATTTTCTTGACCTACTTCAAAAAACGGAGATGGTTCTCAATTCGACTTTATATTTTTTTTTTGTGTGTGTGTTCATAACTTTTTACTGGATTTACCGATTTTGATGTTTTTTTTTTTATATTCGAAAGTTGGTGTTTGTCATGTCGTCCCATTTGAGTGAGATCTGATGACAATTATTTGAGTTATCCCTAATAATGCGTACTTAATTGGCTTCGACTACATTGATGATGTTCTCATTTTCACTTGTCGACGAATAATAAAAAACTGTATACGATGTTTTGGAAGACCATCGTAGTATTTCGGTGGAGATCTGATGAAGAACTTTGGAGATAGGAAACGGAATAAATGATAGCAAATCTTCCTGGATTGCTGATATCGCATGTCTGTTTATTGTTTATAAAAACGCTATGAAGGAGTGCGTTAAGCTGTGGGGTGTCACCACGAAAAAAAGTGAAATAAAAAATTTATGTTTCATCAAAACGATATCAGCATTGTGTACATAGATTTTTCTCAACTATGGTATGATCGGATTCCAGTCGGATTCCAGGAAGCCCTAAAGACTAATCACCATGTACTGGTGATTAGTCTTTAGGGCTTTTGATTAAATATGTAGTGGAACCAATGCCGCCACAAGAAAAAAAATAACAAAGCAAATATGTACGGCGACAAAAACAACAGCTACGCCACCTATCTCACCAGCGACGAACTAAAATCCTACGTCGTGGTATTTGAATTTACCGTGCGATTAGAACGTATACAACAAATCAAATATCAAACATCGAGGCAGTTGCCTACCGGACACAACAATAGTCTGGTTGGAAGATCCTCCTTTTTCAATGGAAGTAAGCGGGACCTTTCTCTCTGTACCGCATATCATAATCTAATGCTGCTAAAAATATATTAAAATTAAAATAAACAAGACATTGTAGCTATAACTCTTTCATCGTTTGTTAGGATAGCTGAGATCATTAGCAATTTCTCATACAAGCATTCAAATATTTTCGAAGTAAACTTTTCCGGAAATTGGCTATGTATTGTGTAGAGAGAAATTCAAATGATGCAATGACAGAATAATGTTGTTTTAAAACAAAACAAAAATAAGAAAAACGGAAAAATAAATTTTCAGCAACAATCATAAAGATGACGAATGTTAGACAAAATTGTGAACCGGATAGCCCGATGACGGAAAAAATTACAAATAAATAAAAATACATACAGGTATAACATCACGCCCGTATTTCTCGAAGTCTTAGGCTTCGGTCAAATTACTTCTTCAGCTCTGGGCGAAGCGGGAGGGAGCGGCAGACTCTTACTGACTAAAACCCACCCGTCTTACTCTTGAAGCAGTTTGCGTTCCAGCGCCGCAGTGACTCTTTCGAACAAATTCCACAAATAAGGCTTAAGTCACAACATCACAATTTCGTTTGTTTTAAGTACTATGTTATAAGGGGCGACTCCTATTGCCATAAACCGGGCACAGCACCTTATATGTTTATATTGTAGTAGTAGTAGTAGTAGTAAAACGGCGAAGGAAATCATCGTGAGGAAACCGGCATGTCCTTAAACCAAAAATTCGAAGACATGTGACATTCACCAACCCGCACTGGGCCCGCGTGGTGGTTTACGGCCCATTCCCTCTCCTAGAGAGGAGGCCTGTGTCCCAGCAGTGGGAACGTTAAAAAAGGCTGATTATGCTTATACACGAGGTAAGCCGCGAGCGGCAGAAGCAAAACATATTTCCCCTTTTTTATATTACTGGATCTTACACGATTACGGCCAACAGGAACAATGTGTTTCTTCAGCATCAAAATACCTACCTACTTATTGAACCAAATCCATTAAGCCCTGAAAACTTGCCTCAAACTTCACCGGATCTCTGTAAAGTTCTGAGGAAGGTAAATTCTCTTCGACGTACTTAACGAGTTTTCAATTAATGGCGTCAATAATTTACGGCGCAGGTGATTAAGTTTCTTAAACGAAGTACTTTTTAGTTTTATTATTTTGATGAATACCGTTTTCAGCAGATTTTTCTTCTTTCTTCTTCTGAAAAAGATCTTCTTGACTTCTTATCCAAGAGACACTCAACATACTGTTTTACGCTTATACTATTGTTTTTAAACAATCTTTCAATTGGCAAAATATAACTGTACTACGTATAAGAGGGGTTCTGCCTAACACTTCTAGGAATAAAGTCGTGATGTTGTGTGCTTTAAAAAAAGTAGTTACTGATAAATCTGCCTTTTAACCGACTCAAAAAAAAGAGCGAGGTTCTCAATTCAACTGTTTTTTTTTGTATATTATCTCATTAATTTTTACTAGTTGTACCAATATTGATTATTCTTTTATATTCAATGGCTGGTGTTTGTCACGTAGTCCCATTTAAACTGAAGTGAGATCTAACTGCTAGTATTTGAGTTATCCTTAATAATGCGTATTTAACTGGGGTCAACTACATTGATGATGTTTTAATTTGCACTCACAACACTGACACAAACTTGGAACAGCCTCTGGGCTCCCCGCCAGAGAGGCCAGGCAGCAGGTCCGAAGGCGAGGCCCCCCAGTAAGGCCTGCACGCGGGCCAGGTCCGAGGGCGAGGAGCCCAGAGGCTGTTCCAAGTTTGTGTCAGTGTTGTGACTCTTATAGAGAGCGATAGGTAGGCGGTAGCTAGAGACAGTGTTAAGGTTTTAGTTTTAGTCATCTGCTCTTCCTTAATATATTAGTACGTCATATTTCCTCTCTTTTATTTATCTTTGAGGGAAAAACGTTACAAAGTTAGCAAATCTTCCGAGATAGTTGAAATCGCATGTCTGTTTATTAATTACATTAGTTTATAACACACCGGTAGGCCGTGAAGGTAAAGTTTAGCTGTGGAGTATCACCAATAAAAACTGCATTCTAAATAAAAAAATACAAAAAAGTCTGAAATAATTTTAATTTCGGAAGTTGGTGTCACTAAACGGGGAAACAGTTAAAAACGCCGACTTTTGAAAGTAATTTTATAATTTTTGTGTGTTTTTTATTTAGTAATCGGTTGTATTTTTTCCTATGGTGTCTAGTTTGATGCAAGTGATCACCATTATTTTACATAGAACGACTGCCTATCTTAAATCCACAGCTTACTAACTGAATAAATCACAAAGTAATTGGCTTGAAAAATAGTCAAAATTTCAAAGACAATCCTCAAGATTTATGTGAATATAAACACACGGAAACCAGGCTCTGTTTCACATAAACACTATGTCACTTCATATACAGACATAAACATCTATAGAGTATCCAATTTATTGAAACAGACACGATTTATTTAAAGAAACATACTTTTCCGACTTCCACACTCTTATACAATAAATTTCACAAATATCAAGCCCTATAATATCTGTATTGGCCACCCACACATTTGAGATTGCTACCTTTATAAAAAAACTGCTGTTCAAAGTAAAATAAAACTAAAGGTTGATTGTCATAAGTATCTCTCAAAGATTTCTCTCTCAAAGAGTCTTTATGATTCAAGATTTGTTTGAAGGCCAATCCTCCGACTAAAAAAATTAAAGTTCAAATCTAAGTTGCAATATAATCTCAGTAACAATTGGTAAAAAAAACATTAGGAATTTCCGTGCGAGAAATTTGTAAAAATACAAGCATCAATCTGAGGTCCTGTGATAATTTCAATTTCTATTGATTCATTAACCTTCTCTGATTTATCAAACTTTTGACGAAGTGTTCAGAACAGACTATAAATAGACTTGGTAAGGAATATCTCAAAAATCGGGGAACAGGTTACTAGTAGTATCGAAAGATTTTGTAGCCTCCTATGGATTGCATTTTCACGACTTTGCTGGTCTTGTTATCCACTTATCAATGGCAACATTACATACTAATTGAAATTAACATTAAAAAAGCTTTTCTTCAACAGAGACTAAAAAAAAAAAACATTAAATGCCAAACATAATTCACATTTAGCCGCTTCTAAATATAATTTGTCTTCAGACGAAGCAATTTACCTAGTTGAATTTAGAATGAATCTGTCAAATGTCAACTTGACGTAACTCTAAGTACCCCCAGTAGGTACTTGGTGTTACGTCAAGTTGACATAGCGTCCGAAGACGAGAAAAAAGGGCAATCTGGTCAAATCGATACCGGTTTGAGGAAAAGTATTATAGCTTGAAGAGTAATACAGTGTGAATGGGCGATTAGTGATCAAATTCCACGGGCGCGTTCCAGGTAGTTCTACCTGGAACTACCTGGAACGCGCCCGTGTTAAATTGTGCGCGTGGAATTTAATTATTTAAGTTATGTTCAATATATTTTTTTTGTATTTATTTATTTATTTATTTGCGAACTACGGAAGACTTACATATCAACAAAACAGAGTAAAATATATCTCCGTGAACTTGGCAGATCATGTTCCAGCAGAGCACAAAAAAACCAGAGTTCTATTCGCATGCAGCATAGTTCTGAAGTTCCTGATAGTTTTTGGAAATAGTTCTGGCGTTTTTCCGCGGAAAAAATTGAATGAAAATATGATCTGCTAACTTCCGCTAGCAGATCATTTTTTCCAAAAAAAGCATTTTAAAAGTGTTTCAGGTTCACAAAGGTAATACCTATAGTTCCTGATACATTTCAGAAATAGTTCTGTCTGTATTGACGCTAAAAAAAAATATCAAAAGTATTAGACCCAAACAATAAAAAATATGATTTTTTTTTGTATCACAATACATTGGACCGAGAACTCTTCGTTTTACTATAGATCTACAATGAGACTATATGGAATGGTACAGAATAAACCCAGAACTCAGACTAGGATAATAGCAGAGCATGGTCGAAGACCTAGATTAGACAAAAATCATGAAAATTTTAGGTGTCTAAGTTAAAAATTGAAAAAAAAATAAAGGGAATACGTAGGACCCAGAACTCTTCGTTTTTAGATAGAACATAATAAGGACTATATAAACTGTTACAAAGCAAATCCATAACTCATACTGAGATATCAGCAGAGCATGGTTGAAGACCTAGATTAGACAAAAATCATGAAAATTTTGAGTCTCATTTAAAAATCGAAAAAAAATATATAAAAATTACCTAGGAACGAGAACTCTTCGATATAAGTAAGATCATAATAAGGACTATATTATCTAATACGAAGCAAACCCAGAACTCAGACTGAGATATCAGCAGAGCATGGTTGAAAACCTAGATTAGACAAAAATCATGAAAATTTTGAGTCTCATTTAAAAATGGAAAAAAAATATATAGAAATTACCTAGGAACGAGAACTCTTCGATTTAAGATAGATCATAATAAGGACTATATTACCTAATACGAAACATACCCAGAACTCAGACTCAGATATCAGCAGAGCATGGTTGAAGACCTAGATTAGACAAAAATCATGAAAATTTTAGGTGTCTAAGTTAAAATTAAAAAAAAATAAATAAAGGAAATACGTAGGACCCAGAACTCTTCATTATTAGATAAACCATAATAAGGACTATATAAACTGTTAAAAAGCAAATCCAGAACTCATACTGAGATATCAGCAGAGCATGGTTGAAGACCTAGATTAGACAAAAATCATGAAAATTTTGAGTCTCATTTAAAAATCGAAAAAAAAAAATATATTAAAATTACCTAGGAACGAGAACTCTTCGATATAAGATAGATCATAATAAGGACTATATTACCTAATACGAAGCAAACCCACAACTCAGACTGAGATATCAGCAGAGCATGGTTGAAAACCTAGATTAGACAAAAATCATGAAAATTTTGAGTCTCATTTAAAAATCGAAAAAAAAAAATAGAACATACCTAGGAAAGAGAACTCTTAGATTTTAAATAAACCTTAATTAGCACTATATGAAATCATAAAAACTAAACCCAGAACTCTGACTCAGATATCAGCAGAGAATGGTTGAAGACCTAGATTAGACAAAAATCATGAAAATTTTGAGTCTCATTTAAAAATCGAAAAAAAAAATATAGAAATTACGTAGGACCGAGAACTCTTCGATTTAAGATAGATCATAATAAGTACTATATTACCTAATACGAAGCATACCCAGAACTCAGACTCAGATATCAGCAGAGCATGGTTGAAGACCTAGATTTGACAAAAATCATGAAAATTTAAAGTGCTTGAGTAAAAAAACGAAAAAAAATTAAAGGAAACACGTAGGACCAAGAACTCTTAGTTTTGAGATGGACCATAATAAGTACTATATAACCTGTTACAAAGAAAACCCAGAACTCATACTGAGATATCAGCAGAGCATGGTTGAAGACCTAGATTAGACAAAAATCATGAAAATTTTGAGAGTCTCATTTAAAAATCGAAAAAAAAAATATAGAACATACCTAGGAAAGAGAACTCTTCGATTTTAAATAAACCTTAATTAGCACTATATGAAATCATAAAAACTAAACCCAGAACTCTGACTCAGATATCAGCAGAGCATGGTTGAAGTCCTAGATTAGACAAAATCATAAAAATTTTAGGTGTCTAAGTTAAAAATTGAAAAAAAAAATAAAGGAAATACGTAGGACCGAGAACTCTTCATTTTAAGATAGAAAATAATAAGTACTATATAATCTATTACATAGTAAATCCAGAACTCAGACTGAGATATCAGCAGAGCATTGTTGAAGACCTAAATTAGACAAAAATCATGAAAATTTTGAGTCTCATTTAAAAATGAAAAAAAAAATATATAGAAATTACCTAGGAAAGAGAACTCTTCGATTTAAGATAGATCATAATAAGGACTATATTACCTTATACGAAGCATACCCAGAACTCAGACTCAGATATCAGCAGATCATGGTTGAAGACCTAGATTAGACAAAAATCATGAAAATTTTAGGTGTCTAAGTTAAAAATTGAAAAAAATAAATAAAGGAAACACGTAGGACCGAGAACTCTTCGTTTTTAGATAGACCATAAATAGGATTATATAACAAGTTATAAAGCAAATCCAGAACTCAGACTGAGATATCAGCAGAGCATGGTTGAAAACCTAGATTAGACAAAAATCATGAAAATTTGTAGTCTCATTTAAAAATCGAAAAAAAAATATAGAAATTACCTAGGAACAAGAACTCTTCGATATAAGATAGATCAAAATAAGGACTATATTACCTAATACGAAGCAAACCCAGAACTCAGACTGAGATATCAGCAGAGCATGGTTGAAGACCTAGATTAGACAAAAATCATGAAAATTTTGAGAGTCTCATTTAAAAATCGAAAAAAAAAACAGAACATACCTAGGAAAGAGAACTCTTCGATTTTTAATAAAGCTTAAATAGCACTATATAAAATCATAAAAACTAAACCCAGAACTCTGACTCAGATATCAGCAGAGCATGGTTGAAGTCCTAGATTAGACAAAAATCATGAAAATTTTAGGTGTCTAAGTAAAAATTGAAAAAAAAAATATAGGAAATACGTAAGACCAAGAACTCTTCTTTTTAAGATAGAAAATAATTAGAACTATATAACCTAGTACATAGTAAATCCAGAACTCAGACTGAGATATCAGCAGAGCATGGTTGAAGACCTAGATTAGACAAAAATCATGAAAATTTTGAGTCTCATTTAAAAATGGAAAAAAAATAAATAGAAATTACGTAGGACAGAGAACTCTTCGATGTAAGATAAATCATAATAAGTACTATATTACCTAATACGAAGAATACCCAGAACTCAGACTCAGATATCAGCAGAGCATGGTTGAAGACCTAGATTAGACAAAAATCATGAAAATCTTAGGTGTATAAGTTAAAAATTGAAAAAAAAATTAAGGAAATACGTAGGACCGAGAACTCTTCGTTTTTAGATAGAACATAATAAGGACTATATAAACTGTTACAAAGCAAATCCAGAACTCATACTGAGATATCAGCAGAGCATGGTTGAAGACCTAGATTAGACAAAAATCATGAAAATTTTGAGTCTCATTTAAAAATCGAAAAAAAAATATATAAAAATTACCTAGGAACGAGAACTCTTCGATATAAGATAGATCATAATAAGGACTATATTATCTTATACGAAACAAACCCAGAACTCAGACTGAGATATCAGCAGAGCATGGTTGAAAACCTAGATTAGACAAAAATCATGAAAATTTTGAGTCTCATTTAAAAATGGAAAAAAAATATAAAGAAATTACCTAGGAACGAGAACTCTTCGATTTAAGATAGATCATAATAAGGACTATATTACCTAATACGAAGCATACCCAGAACTCAGACTCAGATATCAGCAGAGCATGGTTGAAGACCTAGATTAGACAAAAATCATGAAAATTTTAGGTGTCTAAGTTAAAAATTGAAAAAAAAATTAAGCAAATACGTAGGACCGAGGACTCTTCGCTTTTAGATAGAAAATAATAAGGACTATATAAACTGTTACAAAGCAAATCCAGAACTCATACTGAGATATCAGCAGAGCATGGTTGAAAACCTAGATTAGACAAAAATCATGAAAATTTGTAGTCTCATTTAAAAATCGAAAAAAAAATATAGAAATTACCTAGGAACAAGAACTCTTCGATATAAGATAGATCAAAATAAGGACTATATTACCTAATACGAAGCAAACCCAGAACTCAGACTGAGATATCAGCAGAGCATGGTTGAAGACCTAGATTAGACAAAAATCATGAAAATTTTGAGAGTCTCATTTAAAAATCGAAAAAAAAAACAGAACATACCTAGGAAAGAGAACTCTTCGATTTTTAATAAAGCTTAAATAGCACTATATAAAATCATAAAAACTAAACCCAGAACTCTGACTCAGATATCAGCAGAGCATGGTTGAAGTCCTAGATTAGACAAAAATCATGAAAATTTTAGGTGTCTAAGTAAAAATTGAAAAAAAAAATATAGGAAATACGTAAGACCAAGAACTCTTCTTTTTAAGATAGAAAATAATTAGAACTAAACACATCAAAAGTATCTAGGGATCAACATATATTTTTGCAATAACTTTTCTCCTGATTGATATTAATTAAAATTTTCTTTAAGGATTCATCAAATAAAGTGTTTTCGTTTGTCACAGTAACGATAAACCAAGTCACCTTTGCATTAATAAAGAAATTTGCCATTTTCCTAATAAAGGGATTTTTGACATTTGAACCACTAACATTAAAGTTCGAAAAAAAGACTGAAATAACAGTTTTCTTTAAAATTTTATTGGGTAACTTAAACAATTAATAATCCGTGTTTCTACCGCGAACACTAACAACACAAGAACATCGGTTTGGCATACTCAAAATGAGTTCATCCAAATCACGCTGTGGAATGGCCGCCCATGTTCGTTGCAACAACAAAAAAAGGTCTTCTTGCGACTGGATACCCTCCATATTCGGCAGAGCTCTTCGCTTACCTTGGCTGAGCGCCATGGAGGACGGTATCGCTGCACCACACGGAGACAAGACCGATACATTCAAATCTTAACTCGAAGAGCTCCAACAATAACCGCCATGATGTTAGCCGTGAGGCTTCATCACTCTTCAGGGAACTTAATTAGCGACCAAACAGTCAGAAACCGCTTGCATGAAGTGAACCTTCATTCCCGAAGACCGCTACGGGTACCACCTATAGCAATGCACAATCGTAGGATTCGATATCAATGGGCTCTTGAACACAGAAATTGGGCAGAAGAACAATGGCGTTTCGTGTGCTTTTCTGATGAGTCTCGTTTTGGTATGAGACCGGATACAAGACGTATACGACACTGGAGAACCCCTGGACGCCAACAGCGATTAAAATCCTGCCAGGAAGTCCATCCTTATAGTGGTGGAACCATCATAGTATGGGCGGGTATTTGGATCGGCGGAAGAACTGAGTTGATTTGGATCAGAGGCAACCTCAACGCTCAAATTTATGCTGAGACGATTGTATCAGACGTCATCGTTCCTCTACAAGTGCAAATCGGTCCCTTATTTCAGTTAATGCATGATAATGCACGACCGCACACCGCAAGAGTTGTAAGACAGACTCTCGCCGCAGCTAACATCAATGTCCTGCCCTGGCCTGCTCAGTCGCCAGACTTGAACCCGATTGAGCATGCATGGGATATGCTACAGAGAAGAGCTCTGCCGAATATGGAGGGTATCCAGTCGCAAGAAGACCTTTTTTTGTTGTTGCAACGAACATGGGCGGCCATTCCACAGCGTGATTTGGATGAACTCATTTTGAGTATGCCAAACCGATGTTCTTGTGTTGTTAGTGTTCGCGGTAGAAACACGGATTATTAATTGTTTAAGTTACCCAATAAAATTTTAAAGAAAACTGTTATTTCAGTCTTTTTTTCGAACTTTAATGTTAGTGGTTCAAATGTCAAAAATCCCTTTATTAGGAAAATGGCAAATTTCTTTATTAATGCAAAGGTGACTTGGTTTATCGTTACTGTGACAAACGAAAACACTTTATTTGATGAATCCTTAAAGAAAATTTTAATTAATATCAATCAGGAGGAAAGTTATTGCAAAAATATATGTTGATCCCTAGATACTTTTGATGTGTTTATATAACCTAGTACATAGTAAATCCAGAACTCAGACTGAGATATCAGCAGAGCATGGTTGAAGACCTAGATTAGACAAAAATCATGAAAATTTTGAGTCTCATTTAAAAATGCAAATGCGGCGACGCATATAAATTAAGGATTTACACATTATATTTCATTTTTCAAGTCGGTTAACGTTCCCCATTGACACGCAGACGGACGGATCTGGGCGATCTTCAATAAGATTGGGGGGTAATGAGTTTACATACATCTGTTTTGACAGCGGAATTTAAAGTTGGGCGTAAAAAAATGGCTAATTTTGTAAAGACATTGATGCCAATATGTCAAGATTTTTTAAGTGTGTTCTTGACTAAGTTTTCTGTTGTTTTTAACCGACTTCTAAAAAAGGAGGAGGTTCTCAATTCGGATGTATGTATGTTTTTTTTTATTTTTTTTTATTGTTTGTTCGCGCATAACTCCGTCGCTTGCCAACCGATTTGAAAAATTCTTTTTTTGTTGGAAAGGGTATACTTCCCAAATGGTCCCATGAAAATTTTATCGAAATCGAACAAGCGGTTTTTGAAAAAAAAAAACAAAAAATACAAATTCCGCAACCCTAGCAGGCACCGACCCTATGGGGCCCCGTCTCTGGTGCTGACGGCTCCTTGAGGCGCGCGTGAAGCCTTCGGCCCTCCGAGATCTCCTTGGCCGCCGTCACCGGGCGCAAGCTCCAGCGCGGGTGGTGCAGCAGCCCACACCTTCGAACCCACCTTCTAACCCCCCTGCCGAAGCCAGATGGCAAGTGGCTGGGGAGAAAAAGAAGGCGGGCATGGCAGCCAGGGCGGCCAAAAGGAGGGAGAGAAGGTGGCGACAGAAGGAGCGACGCGTCGCGAATATGCTCCGCACCCCGAAGACCGCAGCTGTAGTGCTCACACTACAGCCGGACGCGGTCAAGAGGGGCGTGACGTATAGCGACGTGCTTGCGAAGGCGAAGGAGACGGTTAGCCTCCAGGAGCTCGGCATCGTCGGGGGCCTCCGGGGGCTTACGTAAGGGTCACCATGACTGGTGCCCGGATGTTGGAGGTCCCTGGGGCAGCCAGCGGTCCGAGCGCTGACGCTCTGGCCGAAAGGCTCAGGGCGTCCTTGATTGCGGAAGATGCCCGAGTGTCCAGGCCCACCAAGTGTGTGGATATGCGCATTTTGGGCCTGGACGACTCCGTCACGGAGGAGGAGTCCTTATTTTTTTTTTTTTTTTCTGGTTTAGGTCTGGGCGGAGACGTCGAACCGGATATACCGGTGGTCGGAATAGGTCTCCACCTCCTCCACAACACGCCAGTCAACGATACGCGGCGACAGAGCGGGGCTGGCGAACGAGATGTCCACCACGGAGTCACCCCGCATCCGCACACACGTGGGGACAGAACCCCGATTAAGGACGACCAGGCCTGTCTCCAGGGCCCAGTCCTCCACCATCCTACCCCGTACGTTCGTATAACGGGAACCCCAAGCCAAATTCTTGACATTGAAGTCCCCGAGAACAAACACGGGGAGGGGACGGTACCCGACGACGACGTTACGCAACTCTCCAAGGGAGTTGTGGAACTCGGCGAGTGTTCGATTCGGGGAGAAGTAGACTCCCACCACTACAATCTCCCCGAACCGTGCTGCTACGCACACCTGTCCTCTCCTAACCCTCTCGAGGGACGGGGTACCGGCGGCGGCCGACGAAATTAGGGCCACTGAGCCGTCCAGGTCCTTCACCCAGTCATCCCTGGGCGGGACGTAGTACGGCTCAGCGACCACGGCGACATTAATCAACCACTGTGCCATGCTCTGGAGCAACAGGTCCTGAGCGGCGGCGCAGTGGTTGATGTTCGCCTGGAGGAGGCGTAATGGAGCCGTTATAGGCATTCCATTTTGGCCTCCTCCCGGGCCCCTTGTGTGGGCTTTCCTAGGTATGTTCTATATTTTTTTTCCATTTTTAAATGAGACTCAAAATTTTCATGATTTTTGTCTAATCTAGGTCTTCAACCATGCTCTGCTGATATCTGAGTCTGAGTTCTGGGTATGCTTCGTATTAGGTAATATAGTCCTTATTACGATCTATCTTAAATCGAAGAGTTCTCTTTCCTAGGTATGTTCTATATTTTTTTTTTTCGATTTTTAAATGAGACTCAAAATTTTCATGATTTTTGTCTAATCTAGGTCTTCAACCATGCTCTGCTGATATCTCAGTATGAGTTCTGGATTTGCTTTGTAACAGTTTATATAGTCCTTATTATGGTCTATCTAAAAATGAAGAGTTCTCGGTCCTACGTATTTCCTTTATTTTATTTTTTTAATTTTTAACTTAGACACCTAAAATTTTCATGATTTTTGTCTAATCTAGGTTTTCAACCATGCTCTGCTGATATCTCAGTCTGAGTTCTGGATTTGCTTCGTATTAGATAATATAGTCTTTATTATGATCTATCTTATATCGGAGAGTACTCGTTCCTTGGTAATTTTTATATTTTTTTTTTCGATTTTTAAATGAGACTCAAAATTTTCATGATTTTTGTCTAATCTAGGTCTTCAACCATGCTCTGCTGATATCTGAGTCTGAGTTCTGGGTATGCTTCGTATTAGGTAATATAGTCCTTATTATGATCTATCTTAAATCGAAGAGTTCTCTTTCCTAGGTAATTTCTATATATTTGTTTTTCCATTTTTAAATGAGACTCAAAATTTTCATGATTTTTGTCTAATCTAGGTCTTCAACCATGCTCTGCTGATATCTCAGTCTGAGTTCTGGATTTACTATGTAATAGGTTATATAGTCCTCATTATGTTCTATCTTAAAACGAAGAGTTCTCGGTCCTACGTATTTCCTTTATTTTTTTTTCAATTTTTAACTTAGACACCTAAAATTTTTATGATTTTTGTCTTATCTAGGAATTCAACCATGCTCTGCTGATATCTGAGTCAGAGTTCTGGATTTGTTTTGTAACAGTTTATATAGTCCTTGTTATGGTCTATCTAAAAATGAAGAGTTCTCGGTCCTACGTATTTCCTTTATTATTTTTTTTAATTTTTAACTTAGACACCTAAAATTTTCATGATTTTTGTCTAATCTAGGTCTTCAACCATGCTCTGCTGATATCTGAGTCTGAGTTCTGGGTATGCTTCGTATTAGGTAATATAGTCCTTATTATGATCTATCTTAAATCGAAGAGTTCTTGTTCCTAGGTAATTTCTATATTTTTTTTTTCGATTTTTAAATGCGACTACAAATTTTCATGATTTTTGTCTAATCTAGGTTTTCAACCATGCTCTGCTGATATCTCAGTCTGAGTTCTGGATTTGCTTCGTAATAGATAATATAGTCTTTATTATAATCTATCTTATATCGAAGAGTTCTCGTTCCTAGGTAATTTTTATATATATTTTTTTCGATTTTTAAATGAGACTCAAAATTTTCATGATTTTTGTCTAATCTAGGTCTTCAACCATGCTCTGCTGATATCTGAGTCAGAGTTCTGGGTTTAGTTTTTATGATTTCATATAGTGCTATTTAAGGTTTATTCAAAATCGAAGAGTTCTCTTTCCTAGGTATGTTCTATATTTTTTTTTTTCGATTTTTAAATGAGACTCAAAATTTTCATGATTTTTGTCTAATCTAGGTCTTCAACCATGCTCTGCTGATATCTCAGTATGAGTTCTGGATTTGCTTTGTAACAGTTTATATAGTCCTTATTATGGTCTATCTAAAAATGAAGAGTTCTCGGTCCTACGTATTTCCTTTATTTTATTTTTTTAATTTTTAACTTAGACACCTAAAATTTTCATGATTTTTGTCTAATCTAGGTCTTCAACCATGCTCTGCTGATATCTGAGTCTGAGTTCTGGGTATGCTTCGTATTAGGTAATATAGTCCTTATTATGATCTATCTTAAATCGAAGAGTTCTCGTTCCTAGGTAATTTCTATATATTTTTTTTCCATTTTTAAATGAGACTCAAAATTTTCATGATTTTTGTCTAATCTAGGTTTTCAACCATGCTCTGCTGATATCTCAGTCTGAGTTCTGGATTTGCTTCGTATTAGATAATATAGTCTTTATTATGATCTATCTTATATCGGAGAGTACTCGTTCCTTGGTAATTTTTATATTTTTTTTTTCGATTTTTGAATGAGACTCAAAATTTTCATGATTTTTGTCTAATCTAGGTCTTCAACCATGCTCTGCTGATATCTGAGTCAGAGTTCTGGGTTTAGTTTTTATGATTTCATATAGTGCTAATTAAGTTTTATTTAAAATCGAAGAGTTCTCTTTCCTAGGTATGTTCTATTTTTTTTTTCGATTTTTAAATGAGACTCTCAAAATTTTCATGATTTTTGTCTAATCTAGGTTTTCAACCATGCTCTGCTGATATCTGAGTCTGAGTTCTGGGTATGCTTCGTATTAGGTAATATAGTCCTTATTATGGTCTATCTTAAATCGAAGAGTTCTTGTTCCTAGGTAATTTCTATATTTTTTTTTCGATTTTTAAATGCGACTACAAATTTTCATGATTTTTGTCTAATCTAGGTTTTCAACCATGCTCTGCTGATATCTCAGTCTGAGTTCTGGATTTGCTTCGTATTAGATAATATAGTCTTTATTATGATCTATCTTATATCGAAGAGTTCTCGTTCCTAGGTAATTTTTATATATTTTTTTTCGATTTTTAAATGAGACTCAAAATTTTCATGATTTTTGTCTAATCTAGGTCTTCAACCATGCTCTGCTGATATCTGAGTCAGAGTTCTGGGTTTAGTTTTTATGATTTCATATAGTGCTAATTAAGTTTTATTTAAAATCGAAGAGTTCTCTTTCCTAGGTATGTTCTATATTTTTTTTTTTCGATTTTTATATGAGACTCAAAATTTTCATGATTTTTGTCTAATCTAGGTCTTCAACCATGCTCTGCTGATATCTCAGTATGAGTTCTGGATTTGCTTTGTAACAGTTTATATAGTCCTAATTATGGTCTATCTAAAAATGAAGAGTTCTCGGTCCTACGTATTTCCTTTATTTTATTTTTTTAATTTTTAACTTAGACACCTAAAATTTTCATGATTTTTGTCTAATCTAGGTCTTCAACCATGCTCTGCTGATATCTGAGTCTGAGTTCTGGGTATGCTTCGTATTAGGTAATATAGTCCTTATTATGATCTATCTTAAATCGAAGAGTTCTCGTTCCTAGGTAATTTCTATATATTTTTTTTCCATTTTTAAATGAGACTCAAAATTTTCATGATTTTTGTCTAATTTAGGTTTTCAACCATGCTCTGCTGATATCTCAGTCTGAGTTCTGGATTTGCTTCGTATTAGATAATATAGTCTTTATTATGATCTATCTTATATCGGAGAGTTCTCGTTCCTAGGTAATTTTTATATTTTTTTTTTTCGATTTTTAAATGAGACTCAAAATTTTCATGATTTTTGTCTAATCTAGGTCTTCAACCATGCTCTGCTGATATCTGAGTGTGAGTTCTGGGTATGCTTCGTATTAGGTAATATAGTCCTTATTATGATCTATCTTAAATCGAAGAGTTCTCTTTCCTAGGTAATTTCTATATATTTGTTTTTCCATTTTTAAATGAGACTCAAAATTTTCATGATTTTTGTCTAATCTAGGTCTTCAACCATGCTCTGCTGATATCTCAGTCTGAGTTCTGGATTTACTATGTAATAGGTTATATAGTCCTCATTATGTTCTATCTTAAAACGAAGAGTTCTCGGTCCTACGTATTTCCTTTATTTTTTTTTTCAATTTTTAACTTAGACACCTAAAATTTTTATGATTTTTGTCTTATCTAGGACTTCAACCATGCTCTGCTGATATCTGAGTCAGAGTTCTGGGTTTAGTTTTTATGATTTCATATAGTGCTATTTAAGGTTTATTTAAAATCGAAGAGTTCTCTTTCCTAGGTATGTTCTATATTTTTTTTTTCGATTTTTGAATGAGACTCAAAATTTTCATGATTTTTGTCTAATCTAGGTCTTCAACCATGCTCTGCTGATATCTGAGTCAGAGTTCTGGGTTTAGTTTTTATGATTTCATATAGTGCTAATTAAGTTTTATTTAAAATCGAAGAGTTCTCTTTCCTAGGTATGTTCTATTTTTTTTTTCGATTTTTAAATGAGACTCAAAATTTTCATGATTTTTGTCTAATCTAGGTTTTCAACCATGCTCTGCTGATATCTCAGTCTGAGTTCTGGGTTTTCTTCGTATAAGGTAATATAGTCCTTATTATGATCTTACTTATATCGAAGAGTTCTCGTTCCTAGGTAATTTTTATATATTTTTTTTCGATTTTTAAATGAGACTCAAAATTTTCATGATTTTTGTCTAATCTAGGTCTTCAACCATGCTCTGCTGATATCTCAGTATGAGTTCTGGATTTGCTTCGTTACAGTTTATATAGTCCTTATTATTGTCTACCTAAAAACGAAGAGTTCTTGGTCCTACGTATTTCCTTTATTTTTTTTTTAATTTTAACTTAGACACCTAAAATTTTCATGATTTTTGTCTAATCTAGGTCTTCGACCATGCTCTGCTATTACCCTAGTCTGAGTTCTGGGTTTATTCTGTACCATTCCATATAGTCTCATTGTAGATCTATCGTAAAACGAAGAGTTCTCGGTCCAATGTATTGTGATACAAAAAAAAATCGATTTTAAACTTGGTTTTTCATATTTTTTATTGTTTGGGTCTAATACTTTTGATATTTTTTTTAGCATCAATACAGACAGAACTATTTCTGAAATGTATCAGGAACTATAGGTATTACCTTTGTGAACCTAAAACACTTTTAAAATGTTTTTTTTGGAAAAAATGATCTGCTACCGGAAGTTAGCAGATCATATTTTCATTCAATTTTTTCCGCGGAAAAACGCCAGAACTATTTCCAAAAACTATCAGGAACTTCAGAACTATGCTGCATGCGAATAGAACTCTGTTTTTTTTGTGCTCTGCTGGAACATGATCTGCCAAGTTCACGGAGACGTAAAATATAGTATAATGAGACTGACAGCCAATTACAAGTCTTCACTTACAGAAAGCAGTTTGGCATTTGCTGATTCAATTCAGCATATTTATGCTGAATTGAATCAGTCCATTTGTGATCGTTCATAAAACGTTCATTTGTTTAAAATTCTTGTGCCTGCAAAACTCACGCAATATCCTTCTCTGACCTAGTCAAGATAATTTATTTTAAATCCAAGGAAAATAATTTATATACGTGATTAAAACAACACAATTTGGCAAAATATGAAAATACTAACACAAATTTCATAGAAAGACAATTAAAAAAAGTCTATTGATTCTGCTAATTTTGTTTGTGTTCAATAAAATATTTATGTTGTTTCTAAGACTTGAATATTAATTGGAGATTTCTCAAGGAGTATTCATGGAAATAATTTGAAGTATTTGATAAAATTAACTAAAGAAATATGTCAAGTACTTTACTGGATGAATTATGTCGGAGACAGTAATTTGAAATATTTAATGAACTTTCCAGTATTTAAAATCAAGGTTAAAAAATTACGCCTCTAATTAGCACAGTTTTTTTTTTGGGATCATTAATACCAAACTAAAATATTTTATTTACGATCGCGAACGCTGAATTAAGTTTAATTCAGCAGTCGGAAATAAAATATTTTATTTGGAAATTTTATATTTTCTTACTAAACCTTTGGTGGGCGAAACCAATGTATGTATCTAAAAATATAAAATTTTGTTCACTAACTAACATTATTTACATATATACCAAATCGAATATAAAAAAAAACATGCCACACCTGTTCTCACCATAACTCGTTAATACAAATATTTCTAAACATTGTGGATTAAAATATTATGTTTGAGCATCAATGACATCAACAACCAAAGATATCGAAAAATTGGAAGGAAAATAAAAACATGAAGAGAACGTAAAACGCAATCTTTACGACTCAAAGTACCTACGGGAACTTGAAATAATAACGATAACAATAATTATTTATTGTGTTTGGATGCCGTTTCTAGCAGCAAAGCTTTCTGTTATTAGACCTGCAAATTCTTTTTATTGCTTTATTACATTAGCAGGTTATTTTATCTGGAAAAGCTGTAATTGGAAAAACAAGTTTCATTTTAGGGTTCCGTACCTCAAAAGGAAAAAAACGGAAAGGATCACCTTTTTGTCCGTCCGTCTGTCTGTCTCTGAACACCGTTTATCTCAGGAAGGCGTGGAGGAATCGAGTTGAAATTAAAAGATTTGAAGTTTTTTAAAGCTGTGAAAAATCAAACTTCTGAGTTAAAAAGGTTCTAAGGCTTCAAGGAAAAACGGCCTTTTATGCCGCAAAAATGTATATTTCTCACAAGGGAATCAAAATGTATAGGGTACATTCCGTTGACCTGGAACTATGGAGTTTGGCAAGAAGATAGATCTTACAATACAAGTACAAAAAAAAGCTTGAAAATTACGAATTTGCAGGTCTATCATATTTTTTTGCGATTATGTACTTATATTTTTGGTTGAACAATTGAATGCGACGTACATTGATGAACATTTTATCTTCAATCTTTCCTACTATATTTGCTTTTATAGTTTATGAATTCCATAGGTATACTCGGAAAAAATCTAGACTGGTTCGGAACCCTCGGTGCGCGAGTTGACTCGCACTTGTCCCTTTTTGTTATTACTTGCAATGATTGGTATTTATCATCTCTTTTCTTTTGACAGAAATTCTAAGTCATCATCAATCAATCTATCTCGCTCTTTCTCAACTATGTTGGGGTCGGATGTGTGACCATCTAAACATACCCAGTTTCTTCCGTGCCTCGGAAAGCACACAAAGCCGTTGGTCCCGGCTGTCATTTGTAGATCTTTAGCAGTTGTTACGGATTGTCAGAAGCTAGTAAATCTTACTCCAGTCTTGCCAAGAAGTACCGTGTTCCCCAGTTAATGGGTTGTGGAGGTCTAATAGGCAGCTGCTCCACGTAAAATACTGGTATTCAGCTGAATCCGGTATGAATGGGAGCCGACCCCAATATAGTTGGGAAAAGGCAGTTATAGGTTCAGTTAATCTGGAAACCGACACATGAATGATTGCCTTATTGCCTCTTGCCTCTAGGGGCAGCATTCAACTCTAGAGTTGAATACAACTTCCTTATTTATTCTTCTTAGGTGATAGGGGCAATCTAACTAAAGCAGCAGGTAATCAAAACGCGTGCATGAAATGAGCCTCTCTGAGCAATACACTGATTAACTTAATCCATTCACTACGATCAAATCCATTAACCATGATTTCAAAGTTCAATTCCTTCTTCGATTCCCTTATGGCTTGTTTATCTTTAAAATCAGTCCAGCCCAAACAATTACCTTATATTGATGCGGTTGTAATCGTCGACCTCGACGCTAACCTTGGTCGGCTGAACCCGTCGTGTGCCGAAATGAGCCCGAAATAGTTTTGTCCCCCACTCGTAATGAGCGAAGATGGCCGATTGCCAATATAATAGTATTATCAGTTCAGTAGCAGTGCAAACACGGATGGGAAGCGGAAAAAAAATCAGTAATTTTTCTGGATTTTCGTTGATTGCCAAATTTAATAGTTCTCAATTTGGGAAATGATTATAGACATACATACCTTATCGAAAGATTGATTGACGACATAATGATAAAGTAGTAAAATTGATTACGTATGTTCTGAATCGTACTTTCAAAATAATAACTCTGAAAAGAGATACTATTTAGAACAATGTTTCAATGCTAGAAAGCAACCCTATTACTAATGAGCGTCAAAAGCCACCTTATTTGCCAAAAGATAAGTGAAGCCGCGGGAAAAAGTTACTATCAATATTTAGATTTTATTGCTTGAATTCTTGTTTGAGAATAATAAAATAATTTTACCTGCACATAAAACAATAAAATCGTAAATACCTACAATAAATTAGTGCCAAATCCACACTTGCAGTATTTTAAAGCTGTCGGTGCTTTTATCCTCCAAATTCAAATAATTTATGTTTTCATTATACACGAGTAATGTGATTATTATAAATGTTATTTAATAAAATAATACAATGCAAATTTTATACTATCTTACTTTCCAATACAACTGCGAATGTTTGGATGTTGGTTATTCAATCACGCCAAATCGGCTGAATGGATCAGGATGAAATTTGACACAGATATAGATTATAGTCTGAAAGAGCTCACATACTACTTTTTATTTTGAGAGTATTTCTCTTGGTATAACTCCTGACATTCATTCGGGCGAAGCCAGGGCAGAAACTAGTTGTATTATAAAAAGCGCGTATTATATTTTTAATTCAAAAAGTACACAACATGACAAGTTTGGACTGTGACATCAGCCTTCATTCAAATTACATTCACTTGACCTGACAAAACAGTCTTCATTGGACAGATGGAAATTATAAATAAAAATTATTACGAATATAACCTACTTGGACTAAAGATCATATCATTTAGAATAATGAACATCTCTAATTTTGTAAGTCGTTGGCATGGCTAATATAGGGACCAGGGCCTCAAGTCTGCTATTACAATAGTGTCAGAATGGTCTATCATTGATTTCATAATGGTTGATTTTGACAAGTTTGCTCGAATCTACTAATATAAAAGCGTCATTATGACTTTCCAATGGTTAACCACTGACAGTCCATTGAAAGAAATGGCATTTAATGGTAATCTGGTACATCATGACAAATGAATGACAGACGTATGCAGTAATCTGCTAAAATTTTGGCAGTTCCTTTGATCAGTGACCTACCATTATAACGTCATTGTGCAGTCATTGCTTTTAACTGCTCGGTTATCATAAAGTATTACGAGACGATTGACCGACCAATGACCGACCATTATGAATTTAGCAGATAACGAAATTTAAGCATATTGACAATGGGATCGTGTTGGCTTGACGAATTTATAGAAATAGCAGACTTGGGGCCCAGAGAGATTGATTAAAAAGATAGAAACCCAAGGTTATCTCCAAAATAGTTCGAAAAATCACTTACGTATGTGGCAGTGGGAATTGCTCTGTACATCTCAGGTGATGTGAACATTAAGTGGGCTGTCAATCCATATAAAGGAAAAAAAAACAACCAACTTCTAAAAAAAAAGACACAAAAGTATGAAATAATTTTAAGTTCGGAAGTCGGTATTTCTGGTTGTTTCTTCGTTATTTGAACACCGACTTCCGGAATTAAAGTTATTTCATATTGGTTGAATTCAGAAACCTCCTCCTTTTTTGAAGTCGGTTAAAAATGGAATGGAACGGTGCGGTGGAGTAAGCGATAGTGAATCACAGTTCACTATCGCTTACTCCACCTAAGATAACACAGTGTTATGTTCCCGGAAATTTCTGGCCATAAGGTGAAGTAATGGCAGCTGGAATTCGCTGAATGCGAGAAAGATAGGACCGGTCGATGTGGTGACACTTCGGGAAAACTTATTATGTCTTTCTACCAAAATGATAATCATCATCATTATATCAGCCGAAAGACGTCTACTGCTGGACATTTATGATGCTAGAATTCTAAGGCTAATAATTATTTAGCGTAGCCCTAGCGTAATAATTATTTTTAACCGACTTCTAAAAAAGGAGGAGGTTCTCAATTCGGATGTTTGTATGTTTTTTTATTTTTTTTTATTGTTTGTTCGCGCATAACTCCGTCGCTTGTCAAAAGATTTAAAAAATTCTTTTTTTGTTGGAAAGGGTATACTTCCTAAATGGTCCCATGAAAATTTTATCGAAATCAACCAAGCGGTTTTCGAAAAATCAACAAAAATCTAAAAAAATATGTACATTTTCTACATTGATGACCTTAGTTTACTCTGCGAAGGAGCAGTACGTTTTTTTACACCAATGTGATTGGTTCGTTTAGGTGGGGGAGGGGAGGGGGTGTAGGTACCACTAAAAAGTGAAAAATAAAAAAAACTTTTTACAAAAAATAAAACCGACTTCTAAACAAAAAAAAAACCAAAAAGTATAAAATAACTTTAATTTCGGAAGTCGGTGTGTTCAACAACAAAAAAGCAACCAAAAACACCGAGTTCCGAAATTAAAGTTATTTTATACTTTTTGGTTTTTTTTGTTTAGAAGTCGGTTTTATTTTTTGTAAAAAGTTTTTTTTCACTAACAGCGACCCGTGGTTTCACCTGCATGAGTTTCGATCCCGTGGGAATATCGGGGTACAAATATATCCTATATGTTAATCCTGGTTATAAACCATCTGTGTGCCAAATTTCATCCACATTCGTTCAGTAGTTTTTGCGTGCAAGAGTAACAAACATTCATCCATCCATCCATCCATCCATCCCGTACTTACAATCTTTCGCGTTTATAACTTTAGTAGGAATGCCAACACAATGTGAATGAATTGAAAGTATTATTATTTGTATGGCCCATAACAATAATATTTTGAATTAATGATGACTTTCAACCGATACTGACAATTTGGGTCAAAGCAACACCTGTTCCCTGTTGTGACAAATGTATTGTCAAGAATATTGTACTACATATAATTATATCGCCTTTAAAATTGGTGCGTA
This sequence comes from Hecatera dysodea, assembly GCA_905332915.2. Taxonomy (NCBI): domain Eukaryota; kingdom Metazoa; phylum Arthropoda; class Insecta; order Lepidoptera; family Noctuidae; genus Hecatera; species Hecatera dysodea. The sequence goes on along the minus strand of HG995310.1, from coordinate 11,816,580 downwards.
ACTATCGCTTTTAATTTTCTGAGTTTGTACGCCGTTTCATAATCAGCCTTTTAACATTCCCACTGCTGGGACACAGGCCTCCTCTCTAGGAGAGGGAATGGGCCGTAATCCACCACGCGGGCCCAGTGCGGGTTGGTGAATGTCACAGTCTTCGAATTTTTGGTTCTAGGACATGCCGGTTTCCTCACGATGTTTTCCTTCACCGTTTTGAGATTGAAAATACCTTACAATGCAGCGAATTTATGAATCTTGTGACAGTTCAGTTCAGACAGCGGTCCTGTTTTTTTTTGGTGATAAATACACATTAGCCTCATTTTAAGCTCGACCGCACCGGGGTAAAAATAACAAGTAACTAATTCGATATCATATTGTTTTTTTTTAAGAACGGAAAATCACCAAATGGCTTTTTCCGCTCTGGGTGGAGCGGAGGGAGAGTTAGACTCTTACTGACTAAAACCTATGTATGACATGACATGATAATATGACTATGTTCCTCCTAATGCTTATTGTGTTCCAGGGGCAACGTGACTCTTTAGAACGAATTTTGCAACCTTCCATATGATCTACACATAACAATTTTGAGTGGTATTTTGCATTGTTTCGTAAAGCTAAAATACAAGACAATGATTTTAAATGTTAACGATATTTTGTCATTTGCGACCATGAACACGAGAAAGATGATATTCTAGGTTATTCAGCGATTTGTAACCGTGGCTAGCAGTGCGATGAAGGTTGACATAATTAAAACATTAACAGTTTTTCAATGGCACACCATTTTACAAGGTTTTGTTTTATTATTAATGAATTTTCTACTAGATGATTTAATATTGTTATCCCGGGCGTCGGGAAACGCAGGGCGATTCCCAGCCACCGTAGGCGCGGACCTGCGGATGGCGAGCTATGGGTGGCTCGTCGTCCGATAGCAACCAGACCCGAGACAACCGTGCATCGTGTTCCACGCGCGCCTCAAAGAGCCGTGAGCAACGTAGACGGGGTCCCATAGGGTCAGTGCCTGCTAGAGTTACGGAATTTGTTCGAAAGAGTCACCGCGGCCCTGGAACGCAAAGGGCACAAGAAGGACGGGTGGGTTTTAGTCAGTAAAAGTCTGACATTCCTTTTCGCTCCGCCCAGAGCGGGAGAAGTCATTTGATGATTTCCCATCCAAAAAAAAAACCTCTACTTCGTCCATCCATAACAAGCTCAGTTTAAGGCTCACACAAGCAAGTGCGATGACTCAATGCGACAACGATGCGGCAACGCTTTTTCATTTAAATTTCTTTTTATTCAGCAACTTTTTTAATATCTATGAAAATGGTCATCGCATCGCAAAGTTGTGGCACGACTGTCGTCTGTGGAATTCCTATTTCTCTTCACTAAAAACTACAAAAGTAGAAGTTTGGCTCTGTCTGGTTTCCGCAACTCCACGACTAAGCGCGTATTTTGCGTGCAATTGCTCCCCAAGGAAGGCCAGCAACGCCTTGGTGTAACTATCTCACAGAAAGCACCTGGTTTCTAAAGTACTAAGCACTGAAATCCGCGACTACCGGGTAGATGAGAAGCAGATGTGTTTATGTCCCATCGATCATGAAGGCTCTGCAGAGCGGGCTGTTAGTGACTCCTATAACTTGAAGGTGTTTATTAAAAGACCGAGGCCAGTTGTGACGGCTGTGTATAGTTAGTCTTGCTAGGGCTTGTTTCGTGAAACGGTCTTCAATATAAAAAAGTGCCTCTTTGGTCAGCCAACACTCACCATTGTCAAACCATATCGTCTCTGGTGCGTTTTCTTACCAGTTTGCAAAGGTGACCCAAAGGGAGTCGCACGATAGGTTCCTTGGATATCCTTTCATACTCAAACCCCTTCTGGCCAGTTCGTCTGCTGCATCGTTGCCTCAGGATTCGTTGTGTCCCTTGATCCATTGAATGGTTACTTTGGTGTGTCTACCAACCTGGTTTAGACGTTGGTAACACTCAAGGATCGTTGCATACATGCTCTCCGAAAGTTTTCGTATTGATTGGTCATGCACTCAGCTTAAAACACTTTTGATTTATGGATCCCCAATGGTGTATATGAATGTTATAAGATCTTCTGAGATTCTCGCACCCGTGCCTTAACCTGTTTTTGATCAGCTTAGTGGGGTACAGCCTCTTGCAGCGGTAATCTTCAACCGATTGGATTTTGTTTTTTTATAAAAAAAAAAAATTGGGTCATTGATTGTTTTTGTTGAATTATTGAGCTCCTCGAGCAGAGTGGTGTGTTATTATTGTCTCTTAAACCCAGAGACCCAGTGTTTTAAAGCGGACTGCTGCCATCGTCGCTTCCTGTTGCATAAACTGGTCGATTGGGGGGAGTCCCAGTATGGCTTCCAGTCACAGTACTTGTGCATTCCGTCGTTGCCATGCAATCCTTAAGTGTAAGTGCAATTACTACCCTGACAAAATGACATGACAACATTTTTATACTCCTCTCCCAAATAATTTCACAAAAAATGAAAATAAACTTTCAAGTTCAAACGGCAGAGGCGCTTGTAAAATTTTAATTGGAACGCATAAACGTACAGCAATGACATCCGTATTATATGCGGAACCACCATATTAAATGTTTGAGTGAGTGCCAAGTTTGTGACAAAATATAAGACATGAGTGTTCTTTTGTAAGCGTGTTTTGTATTTCACCGTTGATCTTGGTTTCAATGCGAATGCATCAGCTGTTTTCGTATCGTTATGTTCTCGATTGAGGTGTTTTTGGCAAAGTCCTTTACTCACTTATTTATTACTATTATTTGTTTATTTTGTCAGCGTCTTTAGGGAAAACCGTACTGATTTTGATATCCGTAAAAACCGTTCTGAGTGTGTACCTATTATCACACACCGAATGAAACATTTACAGTTTAATAATGTTGTTAAGAGTGATACCAATTTAGATACTTGATTCGGTTATCTATCCCGGCTTTCACGAGATTCTTTTCCACCAATTATTATATAATTATTTTTTACTGAAACTGATTGATGTGAATGGCTTTCGACTAGCTGACGGTTTGGTGGTTAACAAGTTCCTATAGAAGTGACGTTTAACAGCTTTTAATTATGGAGTAATTTAAGTAGGTAATGTAGTGGACTTTCAAAGGCGCTGGAAATATCCGTTGTAGTTTAGAAAGCGGGAAACCAGAGTGAATTTTTCAAGCGGGCTGGGATGGCCAGATCCGATAGTGAAAAATATTCAAAAGAATCTCTAGTCCGATCGATTCGATGAGCATAAAAACTTCATCCCTGGATTAAACGAAACAGTTTTGGTTTTAAAAGATAAGTAACGTAAGAAAATGAAATAGTTTATTTTAGTACTTACTAGCGACCCGCCCCGGCTTCGCACGGATGCAATGTTTCCACGAATGTTTCCTCTACTATAATATGCATGTTTTATACATACAAACCTTCCTTAAGAATCAGACTATCTATTAAAAAAAACCGCATCAAAATCCGTTGCGTAGTTTTAAAGATCTAAGCATACATAGGGATAGACGGCGGATAGCGACTTTGTTTTATACTATGTAGTGATGTGTTATTACTTCACCATTGATCCTTATCAGCGACACTTCCATAACTATATGGTATATGGTGTATCAAAAGATTCCTGGCTAAAAACATAATTTTTCAATAACCCAATCATCCTTTTCTAGTTGTCTGTAGGTATTTTTATATTATGTATACATTATATGTTACATATAAAGACTGTGTTTTATCTTATCTCAGCATTACAAACACATCAAAATTTATTCCCACCATCAAAGTTCATTAAAAACATTAACTTTAAGGTCACTGATTCATCGCAGCGTACCTTGATAATGGTCTAGGTCAATCGCCACGTGTATGCGTCGGGTGCCAAGCGCGAACGCTTAATTATCTGCAGAGTGCACACCGTACTATGAAAATGTATCTAGATGTATGAACATTTATGTGTGTTTGAAGATGCGTTTGATACCGGAAGTGTTAAGAATGTTACGGTAGTAATTGTTGTGTTTTTGTAAAGCAACTTTGGCCTTTTTTGTGAAAATTGGAGTCGTTTAGACGACTGTGAGGTATTTTATTCAGGGGTTATCGAAGATTTCCACGATCAGAGCATTAAATAGTTTTATAAACTGACGATGATAAACATCGAAAGCAATAAAATGTCGCATTGCCATTGGGCAGTCCCAATGGCAATGCGACATTTATTACTGTGCAAAGTTTCAATTTACTTAGGTAACGAGAAGTGGGTGAAAAATTGCCGGAAAATAATGTTTTGGAAAATTCATTCAAATGTAAAGTATTGCAATGAAATCTTAGGTAGTTCAGGATTAGGTTCTCGGGTCGGGCAGTGTTTTTGGATTTTTTTCAATCTACAGCTTCTTATTAACATCCCAGAGTCCGGGTTAGGGTACCTAATAGACTCGCCGTCATGAAATTGAAAAACTTAACTGGTGTAATGACTTATAAATACACCTTTTGTCAATTCCTATAGGAAATACAGGCTTATTACTTATATTATCAATTGACAAAAGACGCCAAAAATACTCTGAAATTATACAGTAACACTTTCAGTGCTGCACACCTTTCTTTATTAAATCGAAAATATTAAACTTCCGTATTTATACATACACACATACTAATCTTAAGAGTTCTCAAGAGATCTCTTCAAAAGTTTGGATGGATGGATATTTGTTAGCCTGTCACGTCAGAACGACTGAATGAATCTTGATGAAATTTAAAACACATGTAGACTATAGTCTGAAATAACACCTAAGATAGTTTTTATACCAGGAGATTAGGCCTTGGGGTAATTTCCAACCGTTTACGCAGGCGGAGCCGTGTGCGAAAGCTAGTTATTGTAACAGCACCAATGTCCAACATTTTCCCTATCTGTAACAAATAAAATTAAATATAATGTATTTTGAATACATTTTCTTCCTGCTTCACTTGGCCTCAAACGGTGCCAAAGCCCTGGCATTGACACTTTTACAACTCGCGTACTACTAGTTAATTTGTAAACTGTACTGTTGTGTTTCCACTTTTCCAGTACATTGGCTTGCAAGTGGGCGGCGACGATTGTAGCTGTCAGTGGCGTGTGACTGTGCACATATTTCGACACTGTCACAATATACAGTTTGGTGCTTCAGTTGTGTGTTTTTGGTATTTATGATACTACATTACAATTAATGGAGGTTTAGATTGGTTTGCCAAATCTATACTTAGGAAAAATTAATTACAAAGGAATACGGGAAAAAATATAGTCTATGATGTAATTCGCTGATAATATAGCTTTCCAGTAGTGAAAATGTTTTTTTAATCGGTTTGATGGGAAGCGTCAAAGAGAAACAAACTGACATTCGCATTTATAATATAAGTTAGAATTATAAAGCTACAGAGTATGTTTGGTTAAAAGTGCTTAAGAACTTCTGGTAAGAATTCAATTTTTTTTAGTATTAGTTATTCTATTTATCAACAAAGGCTTTTAGACTATATAAATCACGTTACGATTAATAAGAGCATCAATGAAAAGACACACAATTTGCAGGGCTGGTACGTGACGATGGCAAGATGAGTAGGTCTTTAGTATAGGACGCTACTTGTGTCGATACTCTTGCGTCATCCCATCTTCCTAACTCGTTGTGTTGTGCTGGTGCTACTGCTGTGGCTGCTGTGAACGTATATATTTTGTCCTTTGATAGTACAGAACAGTCTTTGCGGTACAAGTTGAGCCCGTCACGCAATTTTCGCCTGCGTCTGCCGCAATATCCTCTTTCATTTGATGGGAAACCCAGATTTTTTTCTTTTTTCCATTTCTTGTTTGAAACCCCATTCCAGTTAAGTGAGTTAAGATATTGGAAATCTGGGGGTTTCCATTTATGTCCAAAAAAAAAACTTTTGTTTTTCATGATACATAATTATATGCAAACGCATGCGCAACTTATTTTTATCACAAACCCGAGTACTATAAAACAAATACTCTTTCAGACATCCACGATATATGATGCTCATACAAATTCCCTCGCAGTCGTAAAGAAAACTCGAATATCTTCTGAGGAACTACGGTGCATGTTACGGATATCGACACCACGAGGTAACCCAGTAATAAACTAGTCTTTGAAATACAGATATAGATGGATGAAATATTATATTTGTATTTGTTTTATGATATTTTTATTTGCAAAATTACAAGAACTTGAAATCTTTGGTTATAATATTTGGTAGGATTTCATCTACACTAATTTTATAAAGCTGAAGAGTTTGTTTCGTTGAATGCGCTAATCTCAGGAATATATTATAGTTTGGATAAGAGGATCAATACGAGCGAAACACCAATGAAAAATGTTTTTGTTTGTTAAATGAATAATTTGCCTTATGCTGACAGCAAAAACTTATTAATAATATTAACAATATTTTTAAATATTTTTATATCATTGTATTTTAATATTTAAAAATGTAATTTATATGTATTTATGTAATGAATAAAGGAAATAACAATAAAAATGTCTCCATTATCTGCCAAGCCCTTTCACAGATATTTTGGTGTCGGTTCCACTGAATTGAATTGAACAACAGAACTTGGCCATTCTGCAATTTTTAAACATCATAACTGTAGGAAGTCTTCATTATTTGAAATTAAAAGTGAAATCTTAATTGTTAGAACTAACATTGAATTTTCTGTAATATCTAAATGGAATAAACTGAAGTCACTGTCTGGCATAAATTATTTTTATCTTACTTTTCCTGATTTTATCAGACTTGGATAACGTTTTCACAAATAAAAAGAGTGATTAACGATGAAGGTTTCTGTATATAAATTGCAACCATGCAAATCTCGGGCGAATTACTAGTGGATAATAAATCGCACAATTGAACCAATTAACTAACAACCATTGTTCTAGTACTTTCAAAAAAAAAAAAAAACTATACGCATGCATTCCCTGAAGGTAGCTAAGACAGAGTTGAACCTATAGTACATCAAATCTTGCCAGTAGTTTAAGTCCTATGTTGCGGTGAACCTATGGTCGTTAATCGGACCCATATTCAGACTCCGCCCTTTGCGTTTCAGGGCCGCGGTGACTCTTTCAAACGAAATCGGCAACCCTAGCAGACATTGGTCCTAGCGGGCCCCGACTACTGTGCTGACATCCCTATGAGGCGCGCGTGGAATACCAACAATAAGCCATTGACCGGGGCTTGATTGTCATCGGATGGTGAGCCACCCAGCGCTCGCCATCGGCAGACCCACGCCTACGGTGACCGAAATCGCCGTGCGACTCCGATGCCCGACGCATCTCCTTCTCTAGCGGCGGCTGAGGTGTGAGGTTTGAATATGCTTCACGCAGCCGCCACCTCCTTCACTAGCATTACTGCTCCGACTGAAAAAACTCAAATAGAAAAACCATTGGTCACCTTGCTCGACCAAGCAATCGGACTCTGAAATGAATTTAGCTCGTAGAGCTTGCGTTTATATAACACAAGTTCTGTATTTATAATCTGCAACTAATAATACCTGCTATAATAGTTATACTGAGGGGACATTTAGAATGTTCTACATGAATATAAATATCCACATAAATAAGATCACTGAGCTGATAAGTGACACCCACGATAAATTTTATGTATCAACACCTATAAATAAATGATGAACGAAATATAGTACGTACATTTTTATGCACTATACTTACCTACTGCTTACATTGTATACCTACGTACTACTTTCTGCCAGCGCCTTAGCCCACGTGAAAGTCGGAGCATATCCCAAGGGAACATAACATAACATCTCTGAATTGGAAGCCATGAGTCCTATGAGTTCCAAATTTCATTCAGATCCGTCCAGCTGTTTCGCGTTTTGATTAACAAACATCTATCCACTCATCCCATCATTCGTATGTATTACTAGCAGCGCTCCGTGGTTTTACCCGCGTAGTTCTCGTTCCCGTGGGAATACGGGGATAAAATATAGCCTATGTTACTCAGGGTAAATGTAGCTTTCTAATGGTGAAAGAATTTTTGAAATCGGTCCAGTAGTTTTTGAGTTTATTCGTTGCATACAAAAATACAAACCTTTCCTCTTTATAATATGAGTATAGATTATAGTAGTATGTACATATGTACATTTGGGGATAAGCGCCAAATGACGACGAAACTCCGGATGTCACAGAGAATACGTGCTACGTATTTGTATTAAAATGTTGGTATTATTAAACACGCGCGACCCGCCCTGCTTTGCACGAGTGCCATCTACTGACGTGGCGACATGTGAAAATGTCAACATTCAGTGAACTTTATAGTATTTAAATATTCAAGCTTCCAGCATCATGACCATTTTAGCTGAATCACATCCACTGCTGAACATAGGCTTCCCCTTAGTGTCGCCACATCGACCAGTCCTGTTAGACATCTTGTGGGAAGCCTTCCAATGTTTCGTGTTCCAGAATACGGTCACCAGTTCAGAATATTTCGTACCCATTGACTACCTGCTCTGCAAACTATGTATGTGTCTTGCCTTTTGGCGATTTTTAGAGGTATGTTGGTAAGCTTGGTTCTCCTGAGAATATCTCCATTATTGATTTGATCGCGCCAGGAACTCCAAGTTTAGCTCTTTCCTTGTCTTTTGGTTAACTTTAAGCTTTATAATAAGGTCCATTGTGAATGACCATGACCACGATTGATTTTTTTTGTCATCACTGTAAACACACACTGTTATTAGAGGTTCCGGTATAAATTCTCAAAAAATATGGTGAAAACTGCATCAAAATTCGTTGAGTAAAAAATTACAGCCACACCTACAGACTAATACGAAAAACGTCATTCTCAGCCTACGCAATTGAGGAAATATGGTGGTGTGGAATGTTAAAATAAATTAAGTGTCTTGTAGTATTTCTTAGGTTCTTATTGTGCCGTTTTATTAAATTACTTACAAATTCATGACATTACCCTACTTTACTTGCTGAACGACAAAGCGTCTCTTTGACATTAAGCAAAATAGTTTTAAATTATTCGTGTAATTAGCGCAAAAACATGTATGCTATAACTCATTTGTTTTCATATCTACATATATCCGGGTAGTCTAATTTGTGTATTCAACTCGAGTTATGTTAGTTGAACAAATTGTAATGACGGCGTAGTAATAAAATGCTAAGCTCATTGAAACGTAGTTTTCAGTGCCATACGTTGAACTGAAAATCTACACAGGCCAAGGTATGACCTTGGCCTGTGTAGATTTTCAGTTCAATAACCATAATTCCGTTAAGGAAATGAGACGGAATTATACTCAATTATCTGATAGCATAGCATATTGTCCAGAACCTCTGGTGAACTCAGGAGAACTCCACTAGATCTAAAAAACACGGACTATCTTTACGGCGATGCTCAGAGGTTCACCTTATTCTTGATGACCAAGACCAAGACTATGCTTTGCCTGAAAATCTGCCAACTGATATATCACCTCTTGAAATAACCTATTTCGAGTTTAAATCTAGGATTAAAAATGAAAATCTGCCAACTGATACATCACCTCTTGAAATAACCTATTTCGAGTTTAAACCTAGGATTAAAAATGTAACAAGAGAGAAGCAGCTGCAACGTGTGAGCGTCCTGTCACAGCGGCCATTTTGTAATAAACGGGTGAAGCGGGGTGGCGCTTTTAGATGAAAACTTGTCACCAATGCACTGTTTTTTTTAGATTCGAAGTAAAATAAGTCTTGTAGTGTTATCTCTGGACTAAAATATTTCGTAGCTGTGTGACTTGTGGCAAGGAGGTTCGTAGTTTCCCATATTATAGCCCCAGAAGCATGAAGAGAAGACGCTTGAATTCGATCTTATTTTCACGTAATTTCTGGCTGCTTACATCAATTTTGCAGTATGCAATATTACCAGATAAGTCTACCAAAGTCGGGCGAAGTTTCCGTGTACCCAGAGACAAGAGTACTATGAGTCATAATAATTATCACCTCAATCGAATCATCATCTGCCTAGCCTTTTCCCAACTACATTGGGGTCGGCTCCCAGTCAAGCCGGATTCAGCTGAATACCAGTATTTTACGTCAAGCGGCTGCCTACCAGACCTCCACAACCCATTAACTGGGGAACACGGTACTTGTTGGCAAGACTGGTGTCAGATTTTTTGGCATCTGACTATCCGTAACGACTGCCAAAGATCTCCAAATGACAGCCGGGACCCACCTCGATCGAATGTAACCTAAAATTTAATATCAATTAAAATAAAATTACTAATTAATATCACACCATTAAAACTTAGCCTATCCAGCATTAGAGTTTCCATTTAAATAATAAAATAGAAGGTCCAGAAGGTTCACTCCGTACAGCTAGCGAAAGCAGACCCACACACACATAGGTGCGTACGTACGACGCGACTATCTCAAACAAATGCAGCTTTCGAGTACGGTTGCACTCGCTGTACGCGAAGCCTGTCTATGTATGCGTGCATTTATTTAGTTGTACAGAGTGAACCTTCTAGAACTTTCTATTCTGTGAAGTCTGCCCTTTAATTAAATAGTCCACATAGTTTTGATTGCTATTCAAAACCCATTATGAACCTATCAATGGGCAAAATGGAGGGTTAATAAGAACCGACTTGAATTTTAAGGAGAGGTTTGTTTTTGATGAAGCTCAATAGACAATAAGGGTGCTCATGAATAAATGATTGGCGTGGGTTCAAGTTTGTTATGATGAATTTTTAATTGATGAGTTTGGAAAGGTTTCGATTATGTTTTAGTATTGCTAAAAGCGTTAAAGCACTGTTGCTGAGAGAGAGAGATATGTACATATACTCCTATGTGTCCAACCCACGAGCCAGTGGGTCACAGTTCTAGAGTCTTGAACATCATCGCCAGAGAACTAGCCTGTCACTTCTGAGGAAAAAAGGGGGGTGCCTTGTACTAAATTCTCAGTCGCAACTCAACGGTCGGCGAGTCAACCCGTCCCCTGAGGATGCCTCGTGGAGAGGCGAAACACGTGTCGGTATTGGTGTTGGGTTTTGCTTTGCCTTCCTGCATGTGCATATTATCCGTGCTTTTGCCTTGTAATCTTGCATGTGCATAATATAGCGGGCGGGAGGGAGGTGCATACCTGCAACCCACACATATTCGCGGAAATTAAAACTAGATATATAATTTTCATTTTCAAATTTCCGCAAAGTAATGCCTGACTCAATCAATTTTATATTCTGAGGAGTATTCGTTAGCGTTGCAAAGCGGCAATTAGCCTGGCCCGTCAACACGTCAACGGAAAACAAAACGTACGGCTATGCGCCGTCCCTATCCAAATGGTAAACATTCCACGCAAATACGCTAAACGCTTTTGAAAAACTTGCATTGTGTATATAGCTCTTTAAGTCCTTAGGAATAAAATTCTTTGGCAGATTACTTGTTCCATGAGCGCGAAAGCCTTCAGGTCTTTATATTTAAGACTTAAATTACTTCTAAGTATAGCATCGTTCATCATCCTCCACAACATCGCTTTTCACTTGGTGAGATAGCAGTTAGTAAAAAGCTTATAAATATTACAGACCTGGTTTATATAGCACAGTGTGGTTTTAGTTACACAAAAACCAATTTCTCGATTAGCCATTTACTAAACCTCCGAAACCTGAGCACACTTCGCGTATTATTTATCACTTCGCAGTTTCCAAACACACTCTGTTTATTAGTTCACTCATCGAACCACAAACAAAAGACAAGGACGGAAAGAACTTTCACTCAATTACTTAGTTCCACTGCTATTTTGTTTCAGAACTATTTTCTCTGTCTTTTGGTTGTGGTGGCTGTAATGTGCTCTTCGTAGAGTTCCTTGATTTATATACTTTGTCTCTTTCTGCCACTTTTACTAAATAGATTAATTAAATGTATCATTTCCTCTCTTCTTTATGCTTTAACTCATTAAATGCTCCTGCAGATAGATGCGAGGAAACAATACGATGAATTGATTTCTTAGAAATAGTTTTAGCTTGTTCTTCAGAGAGACAAAACACTAGTGAAAAAGCGTTGTCCCGCCAGTCTACAGAATCCTTGAAACAGCCAATATTTTGGCCTGTAAATACTTTTAACAGACGAATTGGAAATCCCAATGAGATGAAGCAATGTGAAGTGTACGCGGGATTGCGCGATCGGCAGGAACGCATAGGGCACTATGAGGACACAAACACAGGTGGGTTTTAGTCAGTAAGAGTCTGCAACTCCCTTCCACTCCTCGTGGGAGAAGTCATTTGATGATTTCCCATTCAAGTGTCCATTATTTTACAAAAATATCATATATTTTTTTGTAGATTCCATAGTGTCCTTTGATAAAAGACTATTTTTTTAGCAGTATAAGATAGATTTTATCTTCAGTGCTGTCGTGAAAATAGATAGTTATTCATTTCATGTTCTGTGACGCAATGGGGACAGTAATATGCTTTTAGGGATATAACGTGATTTATATCACGAAATATGTCACAAAGTTACTTCACATGTCCGTTTGCCTAATGTGAAGCAGTCCTTTGTGTTATATTATATTTCTTTCAGTGCTTTGGTTTCTTTATGAGGGAAAGGAGACTAATGTTGGTACAGGTAAATCAAATTATTTAGTTGTGGGGCGCGTCGTTTTCCACGCGTGCCTCAAAGAAACATCTCTAAAGACATAAGTAAAGAAGACGGGGCCCACTAGGGTCAGTGCCTGCTAGGGTTGCGGAATTTGTTCGAAAGCGTCACCGCGGTCATGGAATGCTAAGGCCATTAGGAGGAACACGGGTGGGCTTTAGTCAGTAAGAGTTTTAGACTCTCTATCGCCCCACCCAGAGCGGAAGAAGTCATTTGATGATTTCCGATGCATGAAAAAAGGCGATTAAACTTAAAAGGTTTTAACTGGCACAATTTCTGCTAAAATAATATAATATAACTGTTGTGTGTTGTATGTTTTTAATATCTTCCTGAAGAAGCAAGTACGGTTAAACAAGAAATAACTTTTCATACGGTGTGGAAAATACAGGAACAATGTGATTTTCCTGCTACGCTCCTTGATACCATTTTTAGGTGGTATTAGGTTTAAATTGCATTTATATACTTACAAATTTCGACGATCTTACGATTTCATTTGTTTGAGGTTTCTTTTTGTGGGTTTTTTTGTCTTATTTATTTGACTCCGAAGAGACTGGTTCTGTATTTACTTACCAAGTTGAGTTCATAGGTTCTGAAACAAAGAAACATAAAAGAATTATATAAATACGTTTTGAGTTACTAACTTTGAAACTAAATAAGCTTTCACCGATTTGACATCAATGAAAATTCTATAGAAATCTTTGGTCATAATAAAAATCATTGTTAATATCAAAATAAAATAGGTATACCCTTTGGGTTTTATTCAAAAATGTTAGGCCCTTTTATTGGACACACACCAAATACCTTTACAACCAATATTGGCTTTAATACTGACCAACATAAGTCCTGAATATTTTAGGCATACCAGAGAATACCCTAAAAATTCATAAAATAAAAGTAACACAAAGGCATACGGAATTTGGCATGAAAAGAATTTCTTCGGTTGACCAAATAAGAAATATTTTTGGCTATAAAGGTATTAGCACAAAAAAAGACGATTTCGTTTCGTGATAAAATAATCCCTTAGTTACCGTGTAAGACTGAAATACCTACTAAAATACGAGATGAAATAAAGGGAATAAATACGAAATAAAAGAAATACTTATAGGCTCCAATATTTATACCGACATTAAAACAAAAACAAATATCACAAAAAGTATTTCGGAATACGGTGTTTTTAGTTGTTTCTTCTTTTTTTGAACAAAGACTTCTGAAATTAAAGTTATTTTATACTTTTTGCATTTTTTTGTTCTGTTAAAATCAAAGATCTTTGATTTTTAACTTTTTAGTGGTGACACCCCACAGCTAAACGTACCCATCTCAGCGTACGTGTTATAAACTGGTGTAATAAATAAACAAACATGCGATTTCAGCTGCATAACCTAAAAGATTTGCTATTATTTATTGCAGAGTTCCGTTTCCTATCTCCGTTCTTTATCAGAACTTCACCAAACTAGAAAGGGACAACCTTGAAATACTAAGATGCCTCAGAATACTAAGTTTTATTTTTCATTTTACATCGACAAGAGAGAATGAGAATATCATCAATGAAGTCGAAGCCACGCATTCTTAGGGATAACTTAACAATTTGAAATGGGACCACATAAGAAGCACAAGCTTTCGAATATAAGATTCATGAAAATTGGTTCACCCAGTAAAAAGTTATAAGGTACAAACAAAAAAAATCTTGAGAACCCTTTTTTGAAGTCGGTTAAAAATCAGGTCTGTTTTATTGAAAATTCAGTTACCCAAATCAGGCTGAATATCAGTATTTTTAACGTCAATTTACATAAGGCAGTCCTCCAAAAGGCTCACCCGTCACCACTTACTATTTACAAGTCTTGCACAGGCCTCATAAAAAAAACACTTGACCGTCTTCATTTTTTATGAGGCCTGTGCTAAGTATTCGTGTACGTGGTACAAGTAGCTGAATTCGTACTGTGCCAATGCCATCTTGATTCGGTCGCGAGCAGAGTTTTAGTGCTCTTTCACACCAAAGTCATTATAGAGCCTCTGAACTATGTATGTTGTAAACTAGCCTTTAGATCTACACATCTGTTCACTAAAAAGAAAATAACAGTTAGCTTTCATTTAAAAGTGAGGATAACAAAAAAAAAAAAAAAACATTGAATTATAAAACCTGGCCAGGTGCGTCTCATGTCTCTAAAATTATATATAAGCTGTGATGTTCAAACCAATTTTCGTTGAAAGTGTCTGTGATGTTCTACTTGGTCATTTTTTTTTTAATTTTCATCTTCATAGTTTCAAAGTTAGAGGAAGGACACATTTTTTACGAATTCGAAAGCATAATTAATTAAGGCAATAGTTATTGAGATAACTATTGCCTTAATTAAAAATTTTTTAGGAACGTTTTTTCATCCCTCACTTACATGTATGGAGTGCCACCCCTGAAATTATTTTTTTCCCATAATATTACAGCATTATTGAATTGCGGTTAACAGGTTGAACCTACATACCAATTTTCATTAAGTAGCTTTAATAGTCTCTGAGTAAACCGATAGACAGACAGTCAGACATGACGAATCCATAAGGGTTCCGTTTTTTGCCATTTGGCAAAGGAACCCTAAAAACACCTTAAAACACACTCATCAGATCAAGCTCCCTTTTACTCTTAAAACAAGTACTCACGCACAGCCTCACACTATAAATCAAAATAATTTTAATAAACCCACCATGATGGAATTCCTACCCTCGAACTAAAACGAGGGCAAGAGCCCATATTTCTTTCAGCAAGAAATACCTAAGCTATATCCAGTGAAGTACTATGTTACGGCTTACGGCCTAGAAAACCATTTACTTTTTGAAGCGAGCTTTTCTAAAAGACATTTTTATTCTCGCACTGAATATGCGGTTTTTCTTCGCGAATAATGCGCTGGCGGGAAATTTAAAATTTTAATTCTAGTCTCGGAATTAAAAATGAGGATAAGGCTGCCTGTGTAGTGTTTGAGTAGAATAAGACAACTATAGAATGTACTTCAGTTAGCTTGCGAGTGACTTTCACATTATTGTGATGAGACTAAAAAACGGAAAATTGTAGACATGCGTAAGATTGTAATAAGTCTTTATGAGATTATAATTTCTTGATAAAGTATTATGAAAAATCGTTACAAACAAAAATGTTTACAATTTCACAATCTTTGCAATTATTCGGTTATAAATTACAATTTTATTTTTGTACCTACTAGTACTACTTGTACTACTGACTTATGAAGAAAGTAACGAATTTCCATATACTTTTGGTTGTTACATACTTTAAGTAACAATAAAAAAGAAAGTTATATGAGTGCTTTACGATTGCTCGAATTCAATTGACTGACGAACATTCGGCCGAATATCATTCGCTCGGAGAACGTTCGACCGAATTATCGTTCTCTTAAAGAACGCTATGGAGAAAAACTTCACTCCTGTTCATCAAATTGGTTGCGAAAATGATATAAATTCTACTCAAAGGTTTCAGCTTTTAGTATTCGAATCTGCTTAAAATGAACATTAACAAAATTATTTTCACGCTCTTATAAAATATACACTCTACACACATTCTTACATTTCGTTTCATTCTCTACAATACAACAGAAAGAGGACGCACTATCTGCAATCTACTCAGTATATAAATATATGTATGTCATTATGTAGGTATATGCAGTAAACTGTTCTATGTTACGACCTAGAAAACCATTTACTATGAAACAAAAGATTTAAAAGGAGACATTTTTATTCAAGCCAGCGAATGCAAACTTTTTGCTGATGTTCTATATTGTAGCGAGAAAATTCACGTTTAACTACTGTATAAAGTGGGTAAGTTTGTTTCTTTTGGAGCACATTTTGTCACATTTTATATATTAAGTAGTAAAAGGACAAGTGAGATACTTTGTCGTAAACCTACAATAAGGTATTTGTTGATTGGGAAACGCAGGGCGATTCCCGGCCACCGTAGGCGTGGACCTGCTTGTTTGTGGATCGCGGGAACGCAAAGGTCACAAGGAGGATCACGGGTGGGTTTTAGTCAGTGAGAGTCTGACACTCCCTTCCGCTCCACCCAGAGCGGGAGAAGTCATTTGATGATTTCCTACCCAGAAAAAAAAGTGGGCCTGTGGGTGCCGAACTATAGGTGGCTCGCTGTCCTATAGCAACCAGGGTCGAGTCGACGCGACGGCGCGTCGTGTTCCACGCGCGCCTCAAAAAGCCGCCAGCAAAGAAGACGCTCCCCATAGGGTCATTGTCTGCCAGGGTTGCGGAATTTGTTCTAAAGAATCTCCGCGGCTGGCAGAAGGATCACTGATGGGTTTTAGTCAGTAAGAGTCTGACACTCCCTTCCACTCAGTCCAGAGTAGGAAAAGTCATTTGATGATTTCCAATCTACAAAAAAAAGGGATTTGTTGATATTCATCAACATTTTTACTTATATTTACCTTAAGTATCGCCAAATTTTCAATTTCTCGCAGCTAACACATTATCGCAATCTCTACCAAATATCGGAATACCTTGTATGTAAGTGACCTATCAATGCTGCATCTACCGGTACATAGTCACTGTTCCAGAAACATTATCGGCCCCATTAATTAGCCTTTTGTTATTTAAGATTTTGTTATTCAATACAAATAAGTCAAGTCAAGAAGATTTTTGGGATTCACGTGAGGCCAAGTGCTGTAGTAAAGGCTTTTAAAATATTTATTGTATTTGTTATGTATCTACTGCTCTTGAACATACACAGTCCGAAAACATTTCTCTTCATATAGCTTAAAATGACAAGAAATATTGGACGTGTAAAAGTGTCATATTTAACCTACTTACAAAATAAATATCATTTTTCGTGGAACTTATTAATTGTTGCTAAAGACACCTTTAAATTATGTTAAGTATTTTTGATTATTTAATTGGTTTTGATAGTAGCTAATATCACTAAAGCTCCCATGAGCTAAGAAAGACTTTAACCAGCGGATATCCTTTTTCTGGAGGCATGTCTTCTATAGTGTAAAAGAGCAGTGTTTTTTTTTATAAAAAAAAAAACAGATATTTATCTATGTAACCCTACCTCCAAAAAAAGTTTGAAGATAGAAGTTGTAGTAATATCCACGACGTAAGACTACGTCATACGCAATTGTGTGGGTATTTACAACATCTGTGAGTAATTTGAGAAAGTCATGACGATTCTGAAATAAGTGTGGCCTTCATTGAATGCGGAGAGAAAATAATCTCAATGATAACCTTAAGAAAAACATTGAGGAAGAGGCTGAAATTATCTATCATCTTGGTCGACTACATTTTATTTCCTCTGACTAATGATGTGGTCATTTAAATTATTTATTTTGGTCAAGAAGCTGAAGGAAATGAAGAGAGACATGTTTGTAATTAATCTTCTAAAATAAATGTTAGAGGCACGATTTGAAGTCTTCTAAGTTGTCAGGTATTACCAAAGGTATTGTGTTTCCATAAAATAACATTTATGAGACTGGCGAGATAAATAAACAAAATTTTCGAATACATGAACCAAACGGTACTAGACTTTGTGAAATAAGCCCGCTGTCATTCACTGTGAGGAGACTTGTTAATCTGCAGTGAGTGCATTGATAGGCTGATTTATGTGTGTTTTGAATCCGGAACCAATCAAATAGTATGTAAATAATGACTGAGGTTGGTTGGTTGTCGATTTGTAGTAGTAGGTTCACCACGAGATACTAACTTGTCCCCCATTGTACCCTAACTGGGTACTCGGGATTTAATTCCCACCTTTTTCATCTGGCTCGACAGTGTCCCAGCCAACGTTATACAGGGATTATTATCCCATCCTTAACATCATTGTCGTTAATAAAATCTAAATTAAAATTTTAATCTTGTTACAACGGAACGTAATATCAGTTGCGACAAAGATTCCTAAGACATTTTAATTAATTAATTCCAATCTCCCGTAACGAACCTTGTGTAATACAATACAGAAGATCATCAGAAGTTTAATTTGGTATCTACTTACTGGATAAAAGAATACTTCTTAAGGTTTTAAACTTATCTCAAAGATACTATGTCTATCAAAACTTTGAAAAAAATGTCGATATATTACAGGTTTTCTTGACATATTGATATGGTAATTGGAATAAAAGATCGTTATTTCTTTAAATGACTGGACTTGAAGAAACCAGAATGGATGGGCGGTAGACATACCACCCAATGAATGAAAATCAAGGAAATTCATAGTTATTATTTTAATCAATAAAATATTTTTTTATGATCTTACTATTAGAGAATGGAAAAACTAGAGATCGTAGAAAGCTGAAATTTGGCACGTAGGTTCCGTGAGAAGTGCAAGTGAGCAAGAGAGGATTTCTCTAAATTCCTACGAAACAGTAAATAACGTTATATGGGCGTACAAAATAGTTAGTATAACATTTTGCAAAAAAGTCAGGAAGATGCATAACAAGCAAATAATGTACTATTTGAATCAAATACACTAATATTATCAATGCTTGCAGAACAGATGTTCGATGGGGCTGAAAGTTCTAGAGTGGCAGCCGCGTCCCGGATGACACAGCGTTGAAAGGCCTGCTATAAGGTAGAACGATGATCTGGTGAGGGTCGCGGGTAGCCGATGGATGCGAGACGCACAGGACCGGTTGTTGTGGCGACACTTGGGAGAGGCCTATTTCTTTTGGCTGATATGATTATGAACAATATCAGACTGGATGGTCACCCCTATCTAGACGTCTATCTATTTCTTAGGAAATATCTTCGGAGATATTGACTATGGTAACAAATTAAGCCAGTGTATCACTGTGATTGCGATATAGAAGCAACCAGAAGAAAACTCCACTGCAATATACCATAACGCTTCTAAAATCCATCCAATTATGTCTCTGATCAGTACAGCTAGTTAATTATTCATAGTCCTCTTATATCTTGAGCCTTTGAAATTTATTTGCGACGAATTGCGTCGGAGTCTGTCATTTTATATTGAACGATATGGATACGATTCGAAGCCCAAACTTTGTGAGATTAACACAAAACACGCTCGCAAAAAGTTTTGGGTCTGGATCTGAAGTAAAAAGGGTAATTAATTTTTATTGCGCTTATATTTTAATTTAGTAGTTCCTTTTATGAGTATTTAAACTTTTAAGATTTTTTAAATTAATTTTGCAAAATTGAAAATTAATGTTTTAACTTGAATTAAAATTGTGAAAGCTCGTTAATACTTGTTGTTGATATATTTTTTATGCCATTGACTTGCTTAGTATAATTAATTTAATCACAGTTGTATTACTTTGTGGCTTTCAAGGGATGTGATTTGGTTACGAATGACTTAATAAAATTGATTGAGTAAAACTAGATATATTAATTTCATTTTCAAATTTACGAATGACTTATTTAGAATTTTATGATGTAATATTCGATGCCTTTACTTAATAACATAATCTAATACCACAAACTATGTGCCCCATAGGATTTCCTATCAGCATTTTCAGGAGCCTTGTCTTTAATCTGATTTTCTCTCTGGGTTCCACTAGCCAGTAAGTAAGGTATCTCATGGGAAGACTGGTGTCAGGTTTTCCGGATTCTGACAACTAGTGACGTATGTCAAAGATTTAAAAATGACAGTCGGTACCAACGACATAGCGTGCTTTCCGAGTCACGGAGAGACGGAGAGGTCTCGGTTTTGTAATTACCAACCTCTGCAAGCATTGCTTCACCGTGACCATGACCTGACTTGATCTACCATTGCGGCTGTGATTATTCGTATCGTTTCTTCAGTATTTCTCTGCCTCTATTTTTATGTGATCCACATTCATACTTAAAACTTTTCATACGACACCAGTGATTTCATATTTTATCATTATATTATTGAACTTTACTCAATTTCTCTTTAAGCCAGATTATACGATAGTATCTACATTTTGCTGGTACATCTTTATGAGAAGTAGAGCCTGAAATTGCATGCAATATACAGCTATGAGGGCTTCGGTGCAACGAACAAAATAAATTGACTTCCCGATTGTTTGTTTCAGAAAACAATCAAGTCAATTTTTACCGTGAAAGCTTTTTGAATTTTATTAATGGGTAGTAAAAATATCGTGCGTATAAAAGTATTATTTTACGTATGTATATATTTGCTATACTTGTGGTCCGCATTGGAAGGCAATAGACATTATCCTGTATGACTCATGCAAGACGTGTAAGGATTTCGTCAAAGAAAGGGCACAAACATTATCCTGTTGTTTACCAATTGTATTAAAAGTACTGAGACTACCAATATTGTTTACGATTATCATAATGATCACATATTTCATCATGTGTCCATTGTTTTATTTAAGGTGTGACCAAAATCACAGGATTCTTTGCCAAATAATGTATCGGGGATTCTCCCAAAAGTAGTAGGCCCAGAGTTAACGGTCTTGACCTAAGTGTCTAACTGATTCCAAAGCATCGTGAGGAAACCGGCATTTTATAAAACCAAAAATTCAAGCTGTGTAAGCACCAACTGTCACTGGGCCCGCGTGTTAAACTACATATGTTTCTCACAGAGATCTGATCACAGATACTCAGAGAGATATATCAGGCCTTCATCGCAGCAGTAAAATTTTAATATCACTTACAGTCTTATAAAGCTCCATATGCAAATTGAAAAAAGAATCTGTAAACGTATAAATCATCGCGTGAGCATTCATAGCTTCCTACATAAACCTCGCTACTATTCCTATTCCAATCCAAGACACCGCCAATCCTTTAACACGCGTTGTAATTAATTCAGCGTGATACGCTTCATCCCTCTGAAAACCTCCAGAATTTGATATCGAGTACCTTGCTAGCACGGTGGAATATTGTCGCGAGTGAGTTGAACTGATATAGCACCAGAAGAGT
Organism: Hecatera dysodea; assembly: GCA_905332915.2. Lineage (NCBI taxonomy): Eukaryota > Metazoa > Arthropoda > Insecta > Lepidoptera > Noctuidae > Hecatera > Hecatera dysodea. The sequence continues at coordinate 11,795,117 of HG995310.1, read as the reverse complement.
TTAACGTGGTTGGCTGCCGAACGGGAATGCTCCTCAAATAATCTCAGGTCAAACCCATAATCAGCCTTTTAAGGTTCCCACTGCTGGGACTCCGGCCTCCTCTCCAGGGGAGGGAATGGGCCGTAATCCACCACGCAGGCCCAGTGCAGGTTGGTGAATGTCACATGTCTTCGAATTTTTGATTCTAGGATATGCCGGTTTCCTCACAATGTTTTCCTTCATCGTTTTGAGAGCAGTAGTGATGAACTTAATTACACAAAGTAATGCAACCTGGCTGGGTTTGAACCCGCGATCTACACTTCGTAAGTCGGTGCCGTTACCACTCGGCCACCACTGCTCTCATGTCAAACCCGCGCTACACGATTAGCTTGTAATCCGAACAACATAACCACCAATAAATTTAAATAAGCTTTTTACACTAAAGAAAACCCAACACTAAGAGTTTTTCACATCTCGCCAAACTCTGCGCGAATAATAGGCAATTTGCTATATTGCCGATTTTTTTTTTAATGGACCACTCGCAGTTCCGCACACTAAGGCTGGTTACTGCTCAACCGGACAATTGCTATATTGTCGACAATACAAGCAGTATTTATATTCCTGCACTCCAATCGAAATGAAAACAGAACAAATTTGAATTTCATGTTAATTAAATGTTTTAAACATAATTTTATTCAATGGCCCCTGAGAAACATCAGGTGTTGGCTGTCGCAAACTCATTTACAAGTCTTTTTCGAGTTCGAATTTCGTTCAGAGTCCCTGTTTCAAGTTTCTCTACATTAGCTATTCGGGGACACGTTTGTTAATCAAATGTTTGAGTGGGCAAGAAAGATTTTATTTGATTGTAAAGGTGATTTAATGTAGTTTTGTGTGATTAATGTGGCTTTACGTTTATCCTGGGTCTCAAGTCTGCTATTACAATAGTGTCAGAATGGTCTATCATTGATTTCATAATGGTTGATTTTTACAAGTTTGGTGATCTACTAATATAAAAGCGTCACTATGACTTTCCAACGGTCAACCACTGACACTCCATTGAAAGAAATTGCATAGAATGATAATCTCGTACATAATGACAAAATAATGACAGACGTATGCAGTAATCTGCTAAATTTTTGACACTTCCTTTGATCAGTAACCTACCTAACGTCATTGTGCAATCATTGCTTTTAATAGCTCGGTTACCAAAAAGTATTACGAGACCAATAACCGACCCAATGACCGTCCATTATGACTTTAGCAAATTGTGAACTTTTAGCAAAATTACAATGGGATCATGTTGGGATGACAAATTTATAAAAATAGCAGACTTGGGGCCCTGGTGATTTACTTGATTTATCACTTAGTAGTCTTTTCAACGGTGCTCATGTGGCTTATCGCAAAAATTTATTCAACAAAAAAAGTAGCCTATAGCATAAGCGATGTCCGAACTATTGGAAGGTATTACCAATGATAATGGAATCCAACTACTTTAACTACTGAGTATTAGGATGGCAACAGCGGTCCTCAAATAAAATACCAAATCGACCTGTCTAAATCTATCGTTATACTCGAAACTTTTTGCAAACAAGACTAAGGAGGCATGTTGAAAAAAAAGCAATAACCTCTATTGCTCTAAAACGTGACATTACATACCATCGCTTACCATCACGTGAAATAGTGGTCAAACGCGTGCCAGTAAAAACAAACGCGTGCATAAAGTACAAACATTAAAAAAAAAAAAAAACTAGACTACTATGGAAAACCTCCAACCTCCAACCTCTTCCAGATTTTTGGAATGTATTCAAAGCGTATTCAATTCGTGTGTGTACAAAGTTTGATTGTAATGTTACTGTAAGTATAAAGCAGAATTTATTTATGTATTTATTAACTTAAGTTAATAAATTGGTCAGCAAATTCAGTATCGACATTCAATTTGATTTGTAGTCAGACCACGCTACCCGGTCCACGTTTGAATATAATCCCAGCGCGGCCATTTGCTAGAATCACAGGAAATTAGAGATAAATAAACGTTATTACTAAATCGGATCACGGGTAAACATATATTGTTTTGACGTTAAATTGAGTGGAAACGATGAACATGGGCGCTCAATGATACATGGAACAGAAATCATGTGTATTTATAAATCGTTGGTTCACTGCTCGCCAGTGCTCGTGCTAGTGCCAGTTGATTAAGCGCGTGAGGTCCTTTTTTTTTTTTTTGGATGGGAAATCATCAAATGACCCCTCCCGCCCTGGGTGGAGCGGTAGGGAGTGTCAGACTCTTACTGACTAAAACCCACCCGTGTTCCTCTTGTGCCCTTTGCGTTCCAGGGCCGCGGTAACTCTTATGAACAAATTCCGCAACCCTAGCAGGCACCGACCCAATGGGGCCCCGTCCCTGATGCTGACGGCTCCTTGAGACGCGCGTGGAACACAACGCGTCGTCGACTCAGCCTGGTATCGGACGGCGAGCCACCCACGCTCACCGTCCACAGGCATCAGCCACTGCGCAATTGCACAGCGGCTGACTTGTCTCTGGAGGAGGCCGCAATGGGACCATTACTGGCACTCCATTTCAGCCCCCTCCCGATTATCTGGAGTCGCAGCACCTACAGCAGCAGCGGCAGTGGTGGCGACGGAAGCCGCGGCGGCGGCAGAGGCGGCAGCGGCGGCGGACCTCTTGCCCTTGGTCGGGGCGGATGGCGCGCAGGCCCTTCCCCCAGCCCAGTGCTCGGCCGGCTTGCCAACAGCCGCACATGCAACGCAGTGCGACGTGGCCTCGCACGAGCCGGCCCGATGACCGGGCTGACTACAGCGGAAACAAAGTCCACTGTGGTCCACCTCCGAGGGGCACATAGCTCCCGTGTGGTTGCCCACATGGCAGCGGTAGCACCTCAGAGGCCTGGGTTCCAGCGTAAAACTGCTGCCGCGCAGACACCCACCCTACCAAGAGCTAAGAGCGTGAGGTCCTGAGTTTGATATCTAGCATTAGGTGTTTTTCCTAATATTTTTCAGTCATCATCTGCCTAGCCTTATCCCAGTTATATTGGGGTCGGCTTCCAGTCATACCGAATTCAGCTGAATAACAGCATTTTATGTTAAGCTACAGCCTACCTGTTCTCCATAACCCATTAACACGGTACTTCTTGGCAAGACTGGAGTCAAATTTTCTCAGCTTCAGACAATCCGCAACGCCTGCCAAAGATCTATGACAGCCGAGACCAACGGCTTAATGTGCTTTCCAAGGCACGGAGGAAACTCGGTATGTTAAAATGGCCACTCATTCACACCGCAACCTAAAATCTTGGATCAACTGTTATCGCTCGGCCAAGACTTCATGGCATAGCAAAAGCATAATAGCATTATCAGCCTTTTAATGTTCCCAATGCTGGGACACAGGCCTCCTCTCTAAGAGAGGAAATGGGCCCAGTGCGGGTTGATGAAAGTCACATGTCTTCGAAGTTTTGGTTCTAGGACACGCCGGTTTCCTCACGGGGTTTTCCTTCACCGTTTAGAGAGCAGTGGTGATGAAATTAATTACACAAAGTAATGCGTTTAGCTGGGTTTGAACTCGCGGCCTACAGTACGTAAGTCGGGGCCATTACCACTCGGCCACCATTGTTCCTTGCTAATATATCTTTTAAAGTTCAAAATCTGTATTTATGGCAATAGCAACACTCGACGCTTCCTTGTAATGGTACTCAAAGACAAGGTGACTAGTGAAATCAAGTCTGGAATTATTATTTGAATACAATTTACTAGCATATAATAAGCAGTTTCATCGCGTCTTTGAAAAAATAATCGAAATAGCTAACCAGCAGTGCTAGCCAGCTCACATACAAAAAAAAAATCCAAACACTTTTAGATTCCAAGTCTTCGGAGTGAAATACGTTACAAATTAGCTCTAGTGAAATGCATTTCAAGGAACACACTCAATGCATGATACACTGGCGATAAAACCTTTTTCTATCTTCGAGGAAGTAGTAATAATGTAATCAATCGTAATATGTGTTTATAGCAGACTAAATCGAATTTTATAAAATAACAATTAAATATAAATAATGCCCTAATCAAAACAATATACTATTATAGTGACAAAAAAAATCCGGACCGTATACAAAAATAACTTTAACAAAATCATAATTATATAATTTAATTGCAATTTTTCTTTCAGAATAATGATGTGCAATTAATGGGAATCGCATTCGATCCATTGGGCGAGGTCGACTTTGAAGTAATGCTTTGCGTATTAACTTATTATATTCTTTCAAGCGCGGTACTCGTTTTTCCCGGGTCGCATTTACTTGTGTAAATAATTGCTGAAGTAAAAATACTTATGTCGTTATGAACAGGTTTAATATAACGTCGATTGTGTAGATTTATAGATGGGAGATGCATAGGACCGGTTGATATGATGACGTTTGGGGATGGTGTTATTTTATTTTTTTAAGTATGGGGTAATCATCAAATGACTTCTTCCACTCTGGGTGGAGCGGGAGGGTGTGTCAAATTTATACTGACTAAAAGCCATCCGTGTTCCTCCTAACGCCCTTTGCGTACCAGGGCCGCGGTGACTCTTTCAAACAAATCCCGTTACCTCGTGGATGGCCTACGTCTAGCATTAGACGTCAATTGTCTGAACTGATGAACTGAGCTTCAAGTCAGTGGCGTAACTATAGGCGTGGCAGGGCTGGAAAAATGCCACGGGCCCCCGACTCGAGAGGGCCCGGATGTAACTTTTCCGAACTCTGGGATCTATCGATCTATAGTTTTCGATAGCATAAGATTTACCATCTCGCTTCGCTCCCAAGATGAAATATTTTCATTTCAAGTTTTTCTGCATAGTTAAACAAATTGTTTTTTTTTTTGGAAAATAGAAAATCTACCTATCCGAGAATGAGTACAAAATATTCTGAACTTGCTTTGCTTGCAGTTGGATCCATAGTTTTCACAATTCCTTGCTCCGACAGCAAGCCAAGTAGTAAAAATTTTCGAGCTCGCTTCGCTCGCTCTATCATACTTTTAAGGTTTTAAGTCTTTTATATTCCATTTTTTATTGTATGATTGATATGCTCTTGACTCTTGTCTAGGTTGCAAGTGACGGAGACAAAGTCAACGATGGAATGAGCTTACCCAGAAGAAGCCTGTTCACTCCAACTTTGAAGAGATCAGTGTTGAATGCGTTGAAATTTCCACTGGTTAGGAGGTCATACCTACGGAAATCAGCTACCTTTGCTCCAACACTTTCTTGGCCTGTTTTCCAAAAGGCCCCGGACTCAGGTGTGCCCAGAGACCCCTGCATGGGTTAAGACAGCCCTGCTGCCAATGCAGCCTCTAAAGCACTTCAGTCAAAAGCCATCGATCTTTTAAATGCCTTTAAAATTTAGAAATAGAAGCTTATAGTGCAGCAGAAAAATAATTCATTGACCCTGAATTTTCTAAAATAAATGTTTATTAAATTAAATCCACACAATATTTTTCATAATGTTGAATAACTACTTAAGTAGTTGATTAACATTTTAAATTATGTACAACGTGACGATTTTTTCTGGGAAGTCCACCAAAAGAATTCGCCACGGGCGGAAACTATAGTTACACCACTGCTTCAAGTGTAATACAATGGGTGTCCATTCTAGTTTTGTCTTCATGGAATCAGTTCTTGACGTTTCGTCTATCCTTCGAATGTGGCTTCAATAGTTATTGTCGTGACTCATATTTACAATTTTCTCGTTATTGACTAGCTATGCAATGAATAATGATTTTTGTATAATTTAAATACATCTTAAATACGGTGACTGTAAATTATGTAAAAGAACCACAAAAATGAGCAAATCATGAGCAAGGCATCTGAAAACTAAATTAAATAGGTGCAACCAATATAAAAGCTACAAATCATTGAAGCTTCTTCTGAATCCCGCAGAATCCCTTTTCTATTTGTAAAACATGAACAGCAATTAAAAATTAATCAATAACAAACTATCCAGCATTCAAAACCTAAAACTTTAATCCACGAACATTAGGCCCATTATTTAAACGTCTATTTCAGACCCTCATTGAATCTCATAAATAAGCGCCCACTTTTCCCTCACAGTTCACAAGAGTAGTAAGTAGTGGTTGGTAATCGAACTGCCTTTGGTTAGTGCATAGACTACCGAGTCACCATGATGGCCAAGGCTAGAAGCGTCAACGGCAAAACTTTCCATACATGCTTTGTCTTCTTCCAACTTTCGTGTAGTCATATTTCAGTCTAACTGGTTAATGCAACTGAATACTTTTATATGAAGTATCATACAGACACCATCACACACACACACACACACACACACCCCCACGCACACACACACACATGCACACGCACACACACACGCACACACACACGCATCACACTCCAACACAACCCCACTCATACACACACGTATTAAACACACATTCATACAAAACACACTAGTTTAAACACGCTGCCATTAACACGAATTTCATTTTTCTTTTTATTGTTTTTATAAAAAATGTGTAACTTATACCTAATTAGCACAACCAATAATATATTGTTAATTTAATCAAGGAAGAGCGAGGTTTATCCCATCACAAGTATCTTCGGATTACTTTCTGGGAAGCCCCGGCAACTTAACTGTATAGATTTAAGATAGTAAACACATTTTATTTTTTAAGTATCTGCCTATCTGGCTTCCAAAATAAATTACTGGGTATCATGGTACACCTTGGTAAAATTTTAGTCTGATTTTTTTACTCCTGAAGCCGTGCTGCAGAAGCATAGTCAGCCGCAGTCGGTTTTACCTGAAAGCTGCAACTTGGGGGTATTTTAGTCAAGAGTAAATAGATCGTTCACATCCACCATAACATCGCTTCCCATTATGTGATATTGTGCTCAAATGCGAGCCTCTCAATATTAAAAAAAAAGTGACAGCTAATAGGTACTTGTGCTGTGTGCTCAACACAAAGTGTCGACTGTTATTTCGTGGACCCGATTGCTATTAGTATTGGCATCTGTTTTAATTTCCTGGTGTAATGATTCCATACTCTGTGCGTCAGTGGAATGAAATGTGAACGGGCTTGGAAGGAGTCCTCGGCTTCGTGAAACGAAAGCGAATAACGAGAGATCAATTAAAGGGAATTGGATTTAGCTATTTATACGGTTGTTTGGTTTAGATCTACAGTTTCATCTTGTTGACAGAATTTTGTAAATGTGTCTGTTGTAAATTCATGGTATTTCGCACATTCTTACTGTCTTTGGCACCTTTTCTGAAATACAAAGTACTAATTTACCTTAGCCGTGGGTTCGATATCCACGAAAGAGTATCTCGCGGAATTATACGACATGCTTGCAGAATACTCGTCTCAAAACTAATACCTATTACAAACATTCAGACACTGATACAATGCTATACTATCACCGAGTTTATTAAGGTGACAATTTATCTCGCAAAAATGCTCGATTCATGTGAAAGTGGCTATATGAACGAAGCAGTGGAGAAAAAGGCTAGAGTGAAATAAAATGTGAACGGTCTAGTAATAAGGAGTTGTAGCAAATAGGAAACGAGCGGGGATAAAGAGAGATCAATTAAAGGGAATTGGATTTAGCTATTTATATGGTCGTTGAGTTTTGCTCCAGCCAGTAACTGAGACCTACTTGTTTTGTGCTTGTTTTCTGTTAGAACTAAGGCATCGTGCTGATACTACGCGATTATCGCGCGTATACGCGATCGTCACGTTAATTTGTTCGGCAAAACTAGAAGGCGCTCTCTCAGGAAGCACGACGACGCGATCCGTATTTACCATACAAATGAATGCGACGATCGAGAACTCGCGCGATGGTGATTTTGAATTAAAGTTATCCTAGAATGTTACGTATTTGTGTGACGACAATTTACTATATCAGAATTGTTATTTCAAAGTGATCATGCACGTATGTATGTACCTATGTATTTTATTACTAATATTTTTGCTTTTCTTGAAACTAAACCCATAATTGTTGTATAGAAGTAGTCAGTGGTAACTGACTACGATTACCAATATAATTGTAGTTTCAGAACCATTGCTTTGCATTGCATTTTCTAGATCGGGGAATCAAACAACTTTTCTTAATTATTTATTGGACACCAAAATGACTTCTTTTATTAACAGTGTTAAAACAGTTCATGAAGGTGAGCTTAACTCAAAGTTGGATTTTCTTCAAGCAAACTTTAACCTCTTCAGTATTTGCTCCGGAGATTTATTAGGTGTTAAATAAAAACTTATTATCTACTGAGACGACGACTAATAGAAAAGTTGGATTTAATGAAAAAGATACTTAACCGACCTCTAATGGGATAAGAGTAATTCATGATGTACTAAGCGTTTTCAATCATCTTTTATAATGCGCACAGCAAAGGAGTGGAACTCTCTGCCTGCGTCTGTGTTTCCAAACGCATTCAACCCTAATCTCTTCAAAGCTAGAGGGAACAGGCTTCTTCTGAGTAAGCTCATTCCCTCGTAGACTTTGTCTCAGTCACCTGTGACCTAGGCTAGAGTCAAGAAAAATCCATTTCCCAATAAATAGTAAAAGTAAATCTAAACTTTATTACGACCTAGTAGGTGGATAAACAGTGTTGTTAAAACGCTAGGTAACAGTAATCACCTCAACGAGATTAGCTTTGTTGAAGTCAGCCAATTAGGTATAAGCCAATAATATGAGAATTAATTGCTTTTGTGTTTAGCGCAATTGAGAGGACTGATTGGTTATTTACCAATATTGAAGATGGTGTGGATTGATCTCGATACTATACTAAAACTAGTAAGACTTTGAGTCTTACTAGTTTTAGTATTCACGCGCTTCGAGTTCGAAAAGTATTTTTAAAATAAGTCCTTTAGAATATTTTAGCAGGACAAAAAGTATACTCTATCCCAATAAAAAAAGAAAACAAATTTATTCTATTTTTGAGGATCTAAATAATAGCCGCACCGGTTCATCTTCAGGTTAAGCAATGCTTGCTGAGGTTGGTCTATGGATGGGTGACCATCTTAAGGTATCGTGACTCGGAAAATAAGTTTAACCGATGGTCTCGGCTATCATTTGTAGATATTTGCAGACATTATGGAATATCTAAAGCCGGAAAATCATATACGAGTCTTGCCAAGAGGTACCGTGTTACCTCGTTACTGGGTTGGACTTGTAGTGGTCAGTTGCTCCACGTAAAATACTAGTATTTAGCTGAATCCGGTTCAACTGGAAGCGTACTCCAATACTGTCCGGATAAGGTTAGATGGTGATTATTTTCCAGTTCATGATGGTCGTGTCTGACCAATACCAAAATTACCCTGTTTAATTTTGTATGGAAGGCTGACGGGGTATAGAATACATATTCACTGAAAGATAACAACATAAATAGGTATCACAATCTAGCTATGCACATAATAAATATGCAGTTTACAGAAACTGCAAAATAAATATGCATAAGTACAATAGACCTTACATTTACCAAAATGTAAGGTCTAATGTATCTACGCAAATTCATTTTGCCTACATTTCTTACTGACTAGCTTATTCATAGTATATTATACCCATATCTACTACGCAGATTATAAACCCATCTCTTAATCACCAATAAGTCAATACCTCTATTTACAAAAGCTCTATATTAGAGCTTAATAAAGGCTTTCGCTCAGAAGTAAGATTATCGGCCTAATCTCTACGCTCGACAGAAAAGGTAAAGTCGACTAAGATGGAAATTAATTAACGTTTTGCTACCCATTGACCTAGAAATGGATTAGCCAATAATCATCTTGTACGCTTCGTTTACTTTGTTTTTGGGGTAGGATGCTTAAGCTTATAATGTACAGACTATATTTGTTTAGGTACTTTCTTGAATAAACCATGACTTTTATCTACTGGATGATTATAAAAAGCTGCTAGGCTGGGGCGGGTCATGTCAACTATATGTACACAGACCACTGGGCAGTCTCCACGCAGTGGCTTCGTTTAGATGGAAGGCGCTGTCGAAGCCCGGAAATAGGTGGTGTGATTATTTGCATACGTATCATGAGGGCTAGTTCGAAACGACTTGCGAGAAGAAGGTTTGGAAGAACTTGACGGAACTGCTTGAACGGCCTTTGCCCAGCAGCGGGACGAACGACGACAAATAATAAAACTGACGACACTTTTCTGTAACTTTTCATGAAAGCAGTGAGGTATAATTCCTCGAGCAGTACTTACGTCTGGATCTTGAACAGTTCTTGGCCCGTAATCTTGAGCTTCTAAGTATGAAATTTGTCGCAATATTATTTTACTATTGATAAATAAATATAATAATCTGTGGGTTCAGAGGTACGATATGTAATGTTTAAGTGGTTTCTGTGCCAAAAGCACTGTAATCCATAAGTATAATATGTACCTACAATAGTCTCTTCATTTCTCACTGGCTAGCCGTCTGGCTATGAAAAAGAAGAAACTGAATTCGTCAGCAGATTGCTATCCAGCTACTCGTTAAATTTAATTAAACGAAATCCCGCAGTAAGCACTAACGGTCCAGATTATTGTATAGTCTGGTATTTCGTTATCTTTTTGACCTCATCTCTATGAAAATTGCTTTAAAACAACAAAGACGAAATTAAATATGATTGAATGTCTGGAATAGATTAAAGAGACCATTACCGATTTTTCTCGGCGTATTGCCTCAGTAACCGCATTTATTTTTACGTTAACAACGGACTCGAAACCACCCCTGTCAAATTTCTCCATGAAAACTGAAGCGGTGGATTCCCAAGCTCACTTTTACTCAGTTTTCAAAGCAGTTTTTTATACATTTGAAAGAACTGTTAGACCTCATGCCTAGCAGAAGCGCTTGGGACCATTATTTGTAAACTTACGTTTAATATGACGTTTTTGACTACCTCGTTGGTACAAAGCAGTAAAAACGTCAAATTAAACGCTCGAAACTCGCCCACTATAAGGCCACAAAATCCAACACATTGAATTGAATAAAAATGTTCGTTATATTACGGATGGCTATTAAATTCTGAAGTACGGTATGCCAACAATAAGTCCCTCAATTGGTGCATCGGAATGAATGCACAATCAAATGTGGGTCGCAGACACAATGATGGTTTGGAGTCAGGAAAAGTTTTGTTTGGATGTGGTAAGGCTGGGTCGCTTTAAATTTCGCTTTAAATTTTCTAGAGGTATTGAGAAAATCTGTCATGGTATTTTGAAGTGTGTGCGGTCTTTGATGGCTTCATGCAAGTTGGTGCCTACCTTCATGTCTATTTATACTCCATCTTCCGTAATCTGTAGTCTCAATGCTGAGCGTAGACTTTACTCATTCTTCGGCCCCCTTACTTCCTCTATTCCTACTTTCCTGGTTAGAATTGTTGAAATTACCTTGGTTTTTGGCTAACTGGGCCTACTACTATTTAAGTGTTAGTTTTGAAGAATACGTAAGGACTATAGAGGGTTGTGTCCTTTTGTGTGTGCCTACAAGAAATAGATACTTTTGAGAGTTTTATCAGTTAATTTATAATCTATTCTAATGACATAGCCGCCAAAAAATTGGCGGCTATCGTCGAGGGTAGCTTATCAACCTGTTTAATTTTTGATAACCTAACCATTCAAATTATGTTGTTGTGTGTCGTTGTTGAGTATTTATAGTATTGATGATTGATAATACATGTGTTTTTTTTTTTAAAGTAGTGATTCTTTTCTTATAGGCTGACTGATTTAACCGCCTACTGAATTTTATTCTCCCTATAATTTCCCGCTGATTTAAACAGTACTAGTATGTACCAAGATTTGTAAAAATTAGATCTAAAGAAAATCATAAACTATAGAGAAATGTTATACAATCAACCACGCAAATTGCTTCAGCGATGATAATGCAGTTAAAATGTCTATTGCAATCGTCAAAGTACTACAGACACAACGACATTTCATCGGCAAAATATGAAACTTCGGTAGCGCATGTCAAGAATGAAGTCTTTGGAATTTTCAACGATCGTTATCTTTTTCAATTTCACCCTTTTTAAACCCTCCAGGTTCTATTTTGGTTTTTAAACCAAAGATTTTATATTTACTTTATTTTTACTTCGAAAACAATTTGACAGTGAAATATTTTAACTTCTCTGGCGGCTAAAGGTGGTAAAATAATTACACACTACATCAATAAACACACGTTTAGTATCACCCTTTGGGACCTCTTCGTACTCAATGTATCTTCGTGCTATTGTTAATAGTATTGACATTTGTAGTATTGATCTGCCACATAAGCACCCCGTGGGAGGCCGATCTTGATATTACGGCATCAGAGCATTGATTCCTAGAGCTCTTCGGCCCGCATATAGGCTTCGACGCTTCGGTATAATCTGGGTCGTTTGTTTCAGTAAATATAGGCATAGTTAATATGTTTTTAAAGCCGAAAGTAGTAGTTATTGTCAAGAAAAGAGGAGATATTTTTATTTGTTTTTTTTTTTTTAGAGGAGGATGAACTAGCGATTCTTGCTAGGATGCGACGCACAAACTAGATTTACACATATTTTCAAGTAGACAGTAAGTTAACAGTCTACTCTTAATTGCATTATTTATGTTTATGCAATTTATTTTGTTGTGTTATTACGTTGTCACTGTCTGTCGGTGCCGGATATCACGCCATAGTCTAAATATTGACTGTGTTCTTTTTTGTCTGTGGTGTGATCAGAAACTCGTGGTCATTGATGTCTGGTCCTGGCACAGTTTTTTAGTTTTAGTCGATAACTTGTTTTCTTTTAAGTTTCTTTATTTACTTTTAGTATTATTTTTTGTGTGTCTTTTCTCGCGGAATAAACGAGTTTTCATTCTTCCTTTCTTTTTTTTCTAGATTAAATACTAAAGGAGGATGATATGGATGGATAGCATGAAAGTGAACTCTGCCTCTAAGGTCTCTACGGTGGTAGACTGCTTATTTTTGCGATGGATTATAATCAGACTTTTGGCCTTTTAACCGCTTGTGAGGATTGCCAAAGATCTACGATTGATAGCTGGAAAAAGGACGAAAACATTTAGTGAAATCTGTTAGCACGACTATTATTACGAAGATATGCGTTGCTTCCAACCAATTCTTCTTCATCTTCGTCGTGTCGATGGTACACCGAATTTTATTATTTTGCCTAGTCGGTTATTGTAGCATTCGAGGCATTATTCATGATTTCATTTAGGAAGCAGGTGAATGAACATTTGGAACACTGCTAGAAAAGGGACTAGTATACTCCGACTGGGCGTTTGAAGGATTGATAATCCCCCAATTGAGATAGAGACAACATGATAATGAATACGACTGTCTTGTTTGGCCTATAAGTTTTCTCAATCACGACCACTAAACGCAAGTTTTGGAATAATATCCTCGGATTCATAAATGATAATGATAAATTATATTTATTTTGTTAGTGGGTTACAAATAAAACTTTTGTATATTAAAGTTTCTTTATAGAAATCGCAGTAAGTTCCAAATCAGAGCCTTGATTTGTATTAATGTAAAAATACTCCTCCCTACTACATAGGTACATAGATCTTGAACGTTACTGGCGAAACCCGAGCCCGCAATAATGGTAGCTTATAAAGTCCAAGGAATACAAACGAAATTGTTATGTAGTTTATCTATTATCTGAGGCTATCAACTCGACCGCTTCGCAGAACAATATTGTGTGCAGTTCGCAAGCAGTAATGAACAGGAATTGTGTCCCAAGTTGCTTCATTTAAACGCTTTGTGTTTTGAAATCAATTTGCTGTTTGGACAGAATTGTTAACAAATTCCTCCTGTACCTCCTGAAATAATGTTCACATGTTGCAAAATTTGAGACTCTAGACAGTGTCATTTTATTAGCAAATCCGATGCATTGTATACTTAATTACTAGGTTGAAGTCAGCTTTAAAAATGTTTTGGCAAACATTTTCAGCATTTTATATAGAGCGACTGCTTATCTGGTCTCCACAATACTAACTAAGTTTTGAAAATAAGAAAGAAAGAAAGAAAATAAATTTATGTTGCACATAACGTAGACATAAATAAAAGGAAACTTAAATTTAAAACAATAACATTGTTTGACCCGCGGCTGCGTCAAATAGGTCCAGTTCAGCAAAATGCCAGACAACTAGGAGCTGCCTGACGCTGGTTTTCAACTGAACCTGACGTTGAAATGTACCGATGTAAATCAGTTTGTAAGGTATTAAATATACAGGTAAATAGATACATAATAGTTACATACGTTCATGTAGCTGATTGAAAATTGAAAAAATAACACTGTTGTATCACATCCTCCTGGTTTAAGATTTATAGTTATCAGAGTTTCCAACTTCTGACTATCCCGAACGTCTAATTTATGCAAAATCTGATTGATTTAACATCGTCCCCAAGAATTACAAAGGTCGTAAATTCATTGTTGTTCCACACCGCTGATAACATTTAAAAACAAAACACAATACTACACGACCACACTCATGGTATGTAAACATCACCGGTCGCTATTCAGGTCTGATTTATGAAAAATCTGACTGATTAAACATCGTCCCCAAGAATTACAAAGGTCGTAAATTCATTGTTGTTCCATACCGCTGATAACATTGAAAAACAAAACACAATGCTCCACGAACACACTCATGGTAGGTAAAAATCACCGTTCGCTATTCAGTCTACAACTTGGCACGACCACATGAATGAATGAGCAATTACAATTAATTATTGCCAACAAAACTGCCGTGTCCTATAGTATTTATTGTTAATGTATAGTGTGCGCAGATTGCCAATTACATGTCTTCCGTTCATAGTTCAATCTTTTCATTTCGTTCATTCGTTGCTGTTCCATGTAGGGTCACGATTGTAATGATTGATGGTGTATTGGAAGTCTAGTTATGGCCTTTGGATTATCGTATGGCAGAATGAATACTAATTAATTGGATTAAAGATATATGATTTTGACTATACTGAGTTTCAATTTGGTGTGTGCATTAGAGATTAAAATAAAAAGTGTATATAAGAGAGAATAATTTTCTGCGATATATTTCAATACTAGCATCGCCCCACGGTTTCCACCCGCGTAGTTCCCGTTCCCGTAGGAAAATGGGAATATAATATAGCCTATGTTCACTGGAGATAGTGTAGCTTTCCAACAGTCAAATAATTTGTCAAATCGGTCAAGTAGTTTCGGAGCCTATTCAATGCAAACAAACAAACAAAAAACCAATCAAATATTTCCTCTTTATAATATTAGTGTAGATGAGGACTTATTGAAACATTTACACATTTTGCCATGCCTATGGTGAAAATTATTTACATAGTGTTATAGTGAGCGATCCGGAATAAACGCGCTTAATATTGGTGACCAAACCGTTTCAATATCATCCAATGTGTTGTTTAGAAGACACAGACAGATATGATAAGACATTTTACTTTAATACAATTTATTATATGAACAGACTGCGTTTGTGCAACATTAAATACGAGACAATAATAAACTCGGAATTTAATATCTGAAAGACCTCATTCAAAGATGGCAGATTTACTGAAACGCATCTGACCGTCAAGGCCTGCTGGATCTCGACATAAATAAAATATAATGTTAAGTACGAGCTAAAGTGATAATTGAATACGGTCGATTAGTTATCTGAACCAAATGTATTTGAATTCTTTTCAATAAAATTTAAACCTGCTAAAAGATTTTTTTTCATTTGTTTCTTGTACAAGGCAAACAAAAGTTGATATAAATTGAAAACTAACAGTAACATTAACGAATCAACAAGCTAACAATATGAATAGTATCTGTGCGAGGACAAAAAGATCCCTATCTCAGGCTATGCTGCAAAATTTAAAAAATAAATAGCACAGCGCTGGTATTAGAAAGAAACAAAGAAAAATAGTTTATTCACCCCATACACACACAGAGGTACAAAATAAACAAACAAAAATGAAAAATATAAAACAATTAGTAAATAAAAGGCAAAATTAAAAATTTTGAAAAAACCCACGACGGTAAAAACATAATTGAAAAAGAATTAAATAATTAATAAAAACCCCCGACTTAAAAAATTAATGTAACCTAAGAATATAATATTTTTATTTAACTACGTCAGTTGGCTACAGGCTAGGCAGATTGCAAACAAGCGGATTGAAGATTGAACAAAGTACTCCATTATCATGATCTAATTAAAAGTTATCACGTTCATTACCGCGTTAATGAACTGTCCTTAACTTCGTCTTTTATCCTCAAACATACCTAAGTATACAAAGTCTTAATAGGTGGAAATGATGTCGAAGATTATTTTCACTTATTTTGATACTTAGCTTTTATTCTAGATTTTACTGTCGTTGAAAAATATTTTTAGAATAAAAAAGGTAGCATGCAACCATCTCCCAAATTTCATCTATCTCTGTAACAAAAAATATCAAAATCGGTTCAGCTATTTCGACGTGAATGCGTAATAAACAAATACAACAATATTAGTAAGGATTCTGAAAGAGGCAGAAGTTGTAAATACTAACTTCAGCAGCGGCTTAACGTGTTTGGCAGACGGAATACTACATCATGTCTAAAAGTGCCATCGAGTAAATGCAATAATTGTGTTTTACTACTATACTCCATTCACAATAAGATTAGACATTGGAACAAAATTGTTTACAGTCCGTTCAACCAATTTTTACTTCTATTCCGTAGGCATAAGGATGGCATTAAAAGCAAAAACCTGACTATAATACCAACTGTTTACTACAGCAACCATGTGTCTTGCTGCTAACGCAGTAGAAGTCAAAATCGGTTGAACAAGCTGTAAAAAATATGTATTTGAATGTCTAATCTTATCGTGAATGGGGTATAGAGGCTCTAGACAATTGACATTCTAACAGTAGTTTGGCGCAGGGCGATTGTCAAAACTTCAAAAATGTTTAACCTCAAAATAATTATGTGTGTCCAGCATTGGTGATGTGTGAGCAGTGGTGGCCGAGTGAGCAGTGGTGGCCGAGTGAGCAGTGGTGACCGAGTGAGCAGTGGTGGCCAAGTGATAACGACCCCAACTTACGAATTATAGGTTGCGGGTTCAAACCCAGCCAGACGGCATTACTTTGTGTAATTAATTATATCACCACTGCTCTCAAAACGGTGAAGGAAAACATGGTGAGGAAACCGGCATATCCTATAACCAAAAATTCGAAGACATGTGACATCCACCAACCCGCACTAGGCCCGCGTGGTGGATTACAGCCCATTCCCTCTCCTAGAAAGGAGGCCTGTGTCTCAGCAGTGGGAACGTTAAAAGGCTGATTATGCTTATGCTTATGCTATGTGCGTGCAGTTCAGCAAATTACCAGTCAACTAGAAGTTGCCTGGTGGTGGTTTTCAACTGGACCTCACGTTGAGTGTTACGGATACAGATCAGTCAATGGTAGGCTTGCCGACTATGAAGGGAACTTGAAGCCTGAATTATCACCATGTACTTACATCACCTCTGCCAACCCTTTCGATCATACACAGGCGTGATGTTGTTTTAATCTTCTTCGTCTTTATACTTCCTTAATCAAGATCGACAAAATCCAATTAAGGCTTATCAAGAATTTTTCCTCCACAAGTTCTTTAGTATCTTTTAATTTTTACACTGTATGGTCGTCAATATTGACTGTGAATAGACCTCCCGAATTTCGTGAAGTTTAAAATGAGAGATATTCTCAATTTATTTTTAATTCTTGGCCTTTATGGTAAGGACTTTTATAGCATTTGGTGAAGTTTAAATTTTTGTCTGTCTGTTTGTCGCCTCTTCACGTCTTAACTGCTGAAGAGCTCCTGGCATAAAAATTCTATTGCCAAATCTCCTTCAATGTTTTTTATTGTAGGAGTATGTTCTCTGGGGATAATATTGTAGACTGACGTAATGCGAGCGCTGCAAAGGATGACAAGTGTTAATATATTATTAATGAAATGATTTAAAAACATTTATTTTCAATCAAAGTTTTCCAAAACAATTTGAACCCCAGTAAATGTGAAATCCTGCAAATTCAGGCGTCATTAGTAAAAGAATACACATTTGGAATAGAGCTCGTTTCAAAACTTGCATTTTATTTTTCAGCGAGCCGGTGTCAGTCAAAAGAATTGGGAGGAACACCAATACAAGACCCTCAATACAACGTTGTCACAAAACACACTGAGACAGAGCCATACGAGTATTATGATGACGGTGATATTGGTACGAACTGCTATACAGAAGAAAATCATTGCACGTCGGCCTTGTACGTTTAAGTTATTGTGATTTTAGTTTCTTTAAAATTTGACAAATCACCTTTATATTACCGTATCGTCACACACAGTTTCTCTCTTTATTAATTACTAGCGACCCGCCCCGGCTTCGCACGGGTGCAAATGTGCAATGGTGATACTAAATCTCCATGCACGTATTATACATATGCATCTTCTCTTGAATCACTCTATCTATTAACAAAAACCACATCAAAATCTGTTGCGCAGTTTTAAAGATCTAAGCATACATAGGGACAGACAGACAGCGGGAAACGACTTTAAAAGCTTTTCCTTCGAATGACGTGTGATGATGTTTGTGTCATATGAGCTGCATTCTTATCTGCTTCAAATGTAGGTAATTCAATATTGAAATACGTTAGTTTATGTTAAACTATTCATAAGAAAAATAATTTAAAATAAATATTACGTCATAAAGACAGACTCTGACAGTCGTTATGGGCAGTCAGAAGTCTTAAAATTCTGACAACCAGTCCCAAGACGAACGACGGCGTTCTTAATAATCAAGTAACGGGGTCCTGAAGGTCAAATAGGCGCCATCCTATGTTAGTTACTGGTAACTAACATAGATTTATTCAAGAGACATTTATTTAGCTGCGTCTTTTTAAACTTGGAGCCGATCCCAACATTGCTGGGAGATGATGAAGAGTGGACGCCATTCATTGGCAAATTGGTAGTATATCAACGTCAGTTAGATGGATGCAACTTAAGGTCGAAATTGTACAAGTTTATGTCTAAATTCTTTTGAAGAACTTACACTTCTTGTGACGCAATACCTGTCAATCTTATAGTAATAATGCACTGGATATTAATGTGCTAGTTTTTTAATCTCGATGAAAAACAACTCTGGACCGTAATAACATTTTGTATGGTTAAAATTTATCTTTTTTTTCAGGAGCGATATACCTAAGCCAATATGCGTTTATAAAAAGAAAATGGGATTGACAAACTTTTTTGGTTTGTGTACAATAAGATTACATAAATGTTTAATTAAACAGCAAAATAAATTAAAGAACGGCTCTGTTTCTCCAGATGGTACGTAATTTTAGATTAAATATGTTTTTTTTTTAAGAACAAAGGAAGTAATCTTGGAAAGATACGCATCTTGATTTCTTCAAAATTCTATTCGATCATCCTACTAATATTACGCGAAAGTGTGTAAGTGTCGATGGATGGATGGATGGAGGGATGTTTGTTATTCTTTCACGCAAAAACTACTCAACGAATTTAGATAAAATTTGGCACACAGATGGTTTATAACCAGGATTAACATATAGGATAATTTTTACCCCGATATTCCCACGGGATCGAAACTTATGCGGGTGAATCCGCGGGGCGCTGCTAATCTTTGAGTCTTGAATCTCGATCAACATTTAGGCTCTCGTACCAGAAGAGAACCTTATTAGTAACCGGCTGTCTATCTCCCAGTGGTTCTAGTCTCAAGAACCGTAATAAGTAAACATTTTAAATTTACAGAGTGTGTACTTCTATTTTCAGTATAAAAATAAAAATATAAACAAGTTAGGTATAATATTAAATAAATTCGCTTTTTTAATTTTCAGAAGAAATATACTACAACGGAAAATCTTTCGACTGCCAGTATTATGGAGCCCATTTTAAGTCTGAAAGACAAGCTATCATTTGGTACTTTAAACTTGGCGGGCTTGATGCTGAAACTGAAGATATTACGCAACCGTTTGAAAATGTCGTTTGAGTTTCCATACTTTTTTTTTTCAACTGCTGAAAGCCAGATTTTTATTTTGAGTAACCTTCAATTACGATTCTAGTATTGAAAATGATTTGTGTTTTTGAACGCTGGCAATAATTTCTAAAGTTTCATGTTATTAAATATAATAATACTTTTATTGTATTTTTAATTTATTCCCTTTTTACTTCCGATTTTTATTTTATGCCAATTTCTGTGGCCTGTGTGGGGCCTGATATAAATTTGATGAGTTCATGATAAAGAATACATAATTTAAAAAAAACACTTTCTTAATGTCAATCAATAACATTATCGGCCTGTGCCGTTTTCACAGCTGCGACACAGGCTTCCATATAAGTGAGGACCTGTGGCCGTATTACGAAGTGCCAATGCTATCATGATTCGTGTGAGGGAAAGAGATAGTGCTATACGTCTTGTGTAACTCCGTCTCTCTCTGACACAGAAATCATGATGGATTTAAGACGTCATAATAGGTCACCTGGGCCGTAATCCACCACGTTGGTCCAGGGGAGTTAGTGCCTAGTACGGATTGGTGACCAGTGTGGGTTGGTAGCCAGTGCGGGTTGATGACCTAGTTTGTGTTGGTTGCCCAGTGCGGGTTGGTGGCCAGTACGAGTTAGTGACTCAGTTCGTGTTGGTTGCCCAATGTGGGTTGTTGACCTAGTAGGCTTGGTTGCCCAATGGGGCTGCGTAGTGCAAGTAGGCAGCTGGGTGGTTGGTTTTAATAAATAACAAGCTAATATTATTGTCAATTTGCTTGAGCCGAGTAAAGGATGATCTGTAAATAATGATTAGTTTTTGTGAGTTTCGTGTTCTAGATGATTTAAAAAAAGTGGCGTACAGGTAGATTGTCAGATAGAATATTTTATTCTACCATATTTATGAGACACTTTGAATTTGTACTGGCCCTCCATTGTAAGATATTTAAATAGGAAAAGAGAGCTAATTCTGCTTTTAAGGTTCGAAGTACGTGTCCAAATGTCTGTTTGTTACAGACTATTTACCGTTTTTTTTCTTTCTTAGACAGCTGCTTGGCAAAAGCTTCCCTGTAGACTTTTACGGAACTTTTTCTTCGCGGAGATAGCGCTAACTTCCGAAGATCTCGTAAATCGTTTAATTAAACGTCGCACTATGTAGTAGAAGCTTATGGCGGAATAGTAACAGCCAGATGGCTCAATCTTCAAGAGTAAGCAACGGTTGCCGAGGTCAGCCTGTAGATGGGTGACTATCACAACATAACGAGACTCCTCCATGACTCAGAAAATATGCTAAGTCGTTAGTACCGGCCGTCATTTGTAATTTTTTGGCTGTCGTTACTGATTTTTCACTAGACAGAAAATCCGATACTAGTCTTGCCAAAAGGTACCGTGTTACCCATTTACTGGCTTGTGTAGTTCAGATAGGAAGCTGCTCTATATAAAATACTAGCAGCGCCGCGCGGTTTTACCCACGTAGTTACCGTTCCCGTGGGAATATAGAGAATAAAATATAGCCTATGTTACTCAGGGTGAATGTAGCTTTCTAAAGATGAAAGAATTTTTTAAATTTGGTCCAGTAATATTTGAGTTTATTCGTTACATACAAAAGTATAAAAATACAAATCTTTCCTCTTTATAATATTATTTGTATTGACTAGTATTCAGCTGAATCCGGTTTAATTTGAAGCCGACCCCAATATAGCTGGGTAAAGGCAGATAATTAAGAAATGTCGCATTATGCACATTAGATTCAATTTAACTTTATCGTTACTTCATTAACTTCGACTAATTATCTTCTTTCTCGTTCACTTCTCGGCGATAACTTAAACATTCAGTTGGTGTGGTAAAGTGTTGACAATGATTCTCAGAAATAACAATCTTTTTTCTGTTTGTTTGATCGTGTTCGTTATATGTATTTTTAATGGTAAGAATCTTTTCATATTTATCTATGGAAAATGCTGGAACAATGACCTGCTTTACTAACATATTAACAATATAGACAAATATTTTCTTATTCTTTTATGTCGTTTTTCTCATTCAGTATGTGGTCATTTAGACCGATATAGCATTAGCCCCGTGCAGGTTCTGAAAGGCAATTTCGCACAAAGGATGAGAAAATAGAACAATTCAAATATAATAATAATATCTTTAATTAGGAGCTCATGGTTACAGTCGCAACGGTTGATGTTCAAGGTTTAGCAAGGCTTGCCGAGGTCGCTCTGTGGATGGGTGAACATTTTAACAAAGCTAGATTCCTCCGTGCTTCGGCAAGCACGTTACGCCGTTGCTCTTGGCTATCATTTGTACATACGTCTTTAGCAGTCGTTATGGATTGTCAGAAGCCAGAAAATCTGACACCCGCCTTGCCAAGAAGTATCATTACCCAATTAATAGGTTGTGGGGGTCTGGTAAACAGCCGCTCGACCTAAAACACTGGTATTGAGCTGAATCCGGTTCGACTGGAAGACGACCCCACTAAAGGTGGGAAGGCTTGGTAGATGATCGTTTTATTAAAAATAAAAATAAATACTATGTGATATGTTTCAGTGCACGATTCAACTTCGAAGAAGAAAAAAGCAGCAAATAATGCATCAAACACAACCAATCTTGCTGCATCTCTGGAAGAATTTATTCATGTTCCACCTATGCCTTTTATTACCGTGTCATCGCCTTTAGTATTCGAAGGAGTAGACTATGATCTCTTATATAACCTGAGTACAAAAGTTTATAAAGATTACTATGACTGTCATTATTGGTTTACGAAATGCGTCAGAGACATGTATGTACTTTCGTTATATTTTTTTGTTTTAAAAATTGTTTTCTTATACAGGGTGGCCAACTCACATGTTTAGAATTTTAAACTAATAAGATGTTTAGGGGACAGTATGGTAAATTTATTGTGTATGACGACGACGTTGATCAAAAATTTGTTTTTCAGTTTCAATTATTGGGCAGAAGGTTTGTTTTTTAACAGGAGGATTGGCTTTTGGCAGGCGTATTTTTTTGTAATTATTTGTTTTTTTTTGACTCATACCTTTTAGTAATAAAACGATGTTTTGATTGAACAAATAATGCGAAATTAAATCGATTTTTGATTGATATCACATCGATACTAAGATTTCTGAGGCGATTTAATGCATGGAGAGAGATTTTACCCTGTAGGTACTTGTGTAGGTATAAGACGATATTATTTGCCAAATTCCATAGTTCTGGGTCAACGGAAAGTACCCTATAAATTTTGATTCCCTTGAGAGTGTGGAAATATACCTAAATTTTTCTTGGCATAGACGGCCTTATCTTTTTTTACGTTAACTTAGAAATTTGTTTTTTTCTCAGCTTTAAGAGACTCTGTAGGCCTGAATATTTATGGTAATTTCAACTCAATAGTTCCATGCGTTCCCGAGATAAAGGGTTTTGATAGACAGACAGACATACAGATTAACAACAAAGTGAATCTATAAGTGTTGTGCTTTTTTTTCTTCTTTTAAGATACGGTTTCCTAAGAATCATAACAAACTACTGCTAAATCCAATCAAAAGTTATATCCATATGAGGGCCACCTTAGTTCCAGAAACTGTTATAAAACGATAGTGGGACAAAATGGAAATCCAATAAAATGGGGGCATAGTGGAATAAGCCGTGATGCAATCTTTTTTTTTTTAGGACCAACTTTCACACAGTTTGTGTTTATTATTATTCGATGACTTGGGTTAACTTCTCGAACTCTTGTCAAGTGGATCTTGAAAATTGTAAGCATAGAGTGGCTGTACTGTATTGGAAAGAGTCACAAGGAATCTATGGAGAGTACGGGACGAATTACTGTAAGTCATAGCTTTTATTTTCGCTATTTGTGTGTATTTCCCAAAAATATGCAGTTTAAAAAGGAGCCCGTTACAAACAAAAAGCTTAGGGTCAGTGGAAACTTAGGCTCCTACAGGGGCCTTTATAAATTTCCAGTAGTGGA
Organism: Hecatera dysodea; assembly: GCA_905332915.2. Lineage (NCBI taxonomy): Eukaryota > Metazoa > Arthropoda > Insecta > Lepidoptera > Noctuidae > Hecatera > Hecatera dysodea. Next base: position 11,771,212 of record HG995310.1, on the reverse strand, counting down.
TGTCAGCTGAATATTCGATTTATATTTTTGACATTTTATGTTTTCTAAGTTTTACTACGACAAGTTCCAGTTTATTGCTCGCGAGTGTATTTTCGTTTGCGTCGAGATATTTTTGTTTTTTTTTTTTTGTTATTTTATTTTTTAAATATTAAACGTCTTTTTTGTAGTTGAATTGTTTTTACATGAGATTTTTTTTTAGATGATTACAAATACCTTCGTTGGTACAGCGGTGATGGTTGGGACTGTAAATACTCTTTTAGGCGTAATGTTCCAGACGATAAGGTGAACTTTTACTACGAAGACGAACAAGAAAGTATGGAATTTCAGATGCAATGAAAGAAATTCCAATGGTACCATTCAGTTTCTCAACATATAAAGGTAATTCTAAAATATGTAGTTTTCGAAAGAAGAAAAATCATTTCATGTAATAAAAAATTAAATTAAAATGAATTTTATTTGTACTATAAAAATACCTTGTTATTTAAACACAGGGCAACGCAGTGCCATTTCCTTCATTTTTCTCGTCGTCGTCGAAAAATGAAGGAAATGGTCGGTGACCTAAAATTGATGAATAGTCACCGACGTAATTGGTACTAGTTCGCGAGTTAAAAATTGAAACGCTATTTTTATGTATTTTTATTGACATATCGATTACATTCCAAATACCTCTTAAAAATACATTTAAATATATAAATAATGGTAGTCCGCCGGTATCGGGAGCAGGGCCCAAGCTACTGGTGTTTAGGATTCCAGAGATAGGAACCTCCTCACTACACGAGCCCTATCGAGGAGTACAGTGATCACAGATAACGCCAGCTTGGAAAGGTTGTCGAAGCTTTTGGTCACAAGGCCATTAGCCGTAACGACAATGCGCACAATGATAGCCGTATCCACATTCCACATGTCGACAACCTCATTCTTAGCACGAGGTTCTCAAATCAAATCAAATCACTTTTATTTGTTAACACAGGTAATACAGATGTTATATTTGACAAAGAGAGCGCTATGTTATGCCAGGAGGCGTACAAATATGGTGAGCATCCAGCTCAAGATTACAAATTAAATTTTTAAAAATATTTATTTATTTGAGAATCCTTTATAATTATAGTATTTAATTTATTAAGCGCCATGTGGGATGGTAACATCGATTATCATTGTACGGCGTGCTAATCAGTCTATCACCCTTATGTCAGGCTTATTGGCTACAATAATCTTATCAGTGATGATAGATGATGGTCACTTTTTTTTTTCCTCCTGTGGCAACACTACAGCTAACAGCTGTTTTATATTTCTCCTGTTTATTTTAATTTTAAATATTAAATTTCTTTGTTTTTAAGGCCTATTTCCAATTACTCATCAAGTAATTAGGATACTAATTTGTATTTAGTGTTCGTTTTTTATCTTTGAGGTGAAATAAGTGATAAAAAATTTAAAGTGAATCGGTGACAGTTTAGAGGTTACCGGCTCGAGTGAATTTTTGCATTGTCATCTTGTTAACAGGTATTACACATAAAGTTACTTTCTATCATATTGTTTACGATCCAGTTATTTATTGCTTAGCATATTTATATTTCTTTTTTTCACATTTTTATACAGTTACATATTCATGTCAGTGACCTATAAAACGTAAACATAACCTCAGTTAGTTGATGACAGAACTTCTTACGGTCGTAACTAAATTTCGCCTTAATTTCTCATTTCTTACTTAATTTTTTTTTTTTTTTTTTGTTTTCCACATTTTGCCCTTCCTTCAATTTCTTTTCAACTTCATACATCCATATAATCATGCCTATGACACGTAGCGCCTATGCTCGCCAAGAAGAGTCCAAGCTCAATCTGGCTTTGAGCGAATTAAAGGCGTCCAAAGAGTGCTGTGATCAACTGATTAAGGAAATGGATGACAATGAAAAGGTTCTTTTGGAAGCTCATAACAAGAATAGACAGTTAAAAAATGAGATGGCTCAGTTATACACTCAATTCACTGAGGCCATTGAAGCCCGGGATAGGCTCCAGCTTGTTGTAGACGGGTTCAGTCAGTGTAGCACAGAGTACGAACAAGCTCTTAATCACAAGTATATATTACAACAGCAGCTACAAGAGGCTCAAAGTCAAATATCACAACTTGAGACGGCAAACCTTAACATCACAGCCTCCCTGAACCAAAGTTTATTTAGCGAGTTGGTGCCTATTGCCCCATCCATGGTTCCTCTAATAAACCCCTCATACACAATAGATTTAACTAGTGAAGATGATTCTGAATCAATTAAAAAAGTGAGGGTAGTTACTAGTAATAATAAACTAAAAAAATATATAAAAATTAATAGGTACATACTCAAAACTCAAAAAATGGTTAGAAGACAAAAGTTTTTTATAAAAAATGTTAAACTAAATAGGGAAAGGTTGAACTTGCTAAAACAATTGGATATGTATTCTTTTAATCTGGAACAAAGTACTAGGAAGCACAAAGTGGACACAGAGGGCTTGCAATCTCAACTAAAGCACTTACAGGAAAAACTTAGCTCCATGACTAGCAAAACCTTATGAGGGAATATGTGTTGGCTATGAACGAACTGGTAAGCTCACAAACAACCAACTGTGAGCATTGTCAACCTAATAACGTACAGACACCAGACCATTCATTGTCAACATGCAATACCACCATACCGCAGACTTGTGTTGATTTTCCAAGTCCTACTGTTAGTCCTAGAAAGCAGTGCACATCAGTAGTAAATAATGACATAGTTATATTTTGCGATGAGATTGGAAAAGATCTAGGCCACTTGTTGAATTCTGAATATCCCGGACACTCAATTATTAACTATTGTATGCCTGGTTGTTCTCTATATGATATTATGAAGAAAATTGTTAGCTATAACTTTCACCAGGATACTTTTTTAATATTTGTTGGTAATCGAGCTCACGTAAACAAAGGAGAATTGCTCCAATATTATAGGTCCTTAAGCAACCTTAAGTTAAGAAAAATTGTTATGTCTACATTTCCTTATAGTAAAAGTTTGCCACAGGAAGAAAACTACCTTAGATTTAATATTAATAAGACATTGCATAATATTACATATAGTAATAATACATTTCATTTAATAGACATAAACAATTACATTGGTAATCGTTTTCTTTTGAGGAAAGATAGATATCTTATAGATAGGTACTATCTTTCAAACTATTGTAGGAGACAGATAGCTGTGTCGCTATAATATTATTTTTCTATCACAGCCAAGAACTTGGCTAAACAAATTGCTCATATTGAGCAATGCTATGACTGTTTAGATAATTCTGCCAATAACTTGGCAGCTAATATTGACATTGATAATAATTTAAATTAGAAATTAAGACAACAGAGGTAATCTCTGGCACTAATGTACTAAACAGCATAAACACTTCAGATAAAGTCATAAAATCAATAAATACTATCAACTTGGTGCATCAAAATATTCAAGGATTTATGAACAAGGATTTAGAAGTAGAATTATTCCTTAATTTTAACAGTATTGATATTCTCTGCTTAACAGAACATTGGCTTAAAAGCCATCAGTTTATTTTCCACTTTAGTAATCACCAGGTTGGTAGTTCGTTCAGCAGAGAAAATGCTATACATGGTGGCTCATTAATTTTAATAAATAATCACCTTAAATATAAGGAACGCAAGGATATAGTGTGCCTCTCTGTTGAGCGAATAATTGAAATAGCCTGTATTGAATTGGAGCAGTTTATTATATTAAGTGTGTACAGACCACCTTCAGGATTGTATGATTGTTTTGAGAAAGTAATGGATGAAGTTTTGCACAAAATTTGTAATTCTACTAAGTCTGTCGTTATCTGTGGAGACTTTAATGTTAATTTGTTAGAACATTTTGGTTTAAGTACAAAAATTGTTAGTTTGTTTCAATCATACAATCTTGTACACCTATTTATGGAGCCTACTCGAATAACGCCCACTAGTGCCACATGCCTAGATAATATTTACACAGATATTGTACCTACCCACAAAAAAATTATAAATTTAATGGATTCTGATCATTGTGGACAATTAATTACTATCCCAAATGTAAACAAAATAAAGCCAAAAAAAGATATCACTGTAAACCCAAAATCTAAATATCGCCTGGAAACATTTAAAAATAAACTATTAAATAAAATGCCATGTTTGTCAACCAATGATGACCCTAATCAACATTACAATGATTTTTTCAAAATGTATTGCACACAATTTGACACTACATTTATTCCTAAAACTATTTCTGTTAATAATAATACTTCTTTCAGTGACTGGGCCACCATTGGTATTTATAAGAGCAGAGAACGGCTTTATGAGTTGTATGAAGAACGGGCTTATATTAATACAGCAGAGTTTAATGTATACGTTAAAAACTATTCCAGATTATACAAAAAAGTTTGTTATATGGCCAAGTCTCGGTACTTGAGTTCAAAAATTAAAAATAGCAGTAATGTTATTAAAATGACATGGAATATTATTAATAGCGAAACGGGAAGGTCTTGCAATCGAACCAATGATTACAGTCTTGCTATTAATGACAGTGTAATTAATTTAGATTCCGAAGTCGCCGCGGCTTTTGAAAATTTCTTTGCAGAGATTCCCGTCTCAACAACTAAGTTTTTAAATTCATCACCCACCGCTGCAGAAATTTTACTTAAAGAAAACGTTCCACTATGTGATGCTGAGTTTAAATTCCAACATGTTACTTATAGTGATATAATAAAAACTTTTAATTCTTTGAATTTAAAAAAAACGGCAGATCTATGGGGTAATTCTGTTGATCTGGCAAAGTCCATTATACATATTGTGGCACCTACCTTAGCTGTTATTTTTAATAAATGTATCGACCGTGGTGAGTTTCCTGATCTAATGAAATATAGTAAAATAATACCTTTATTTAAATCAGGTAGTACGTCAGACCCTAGTAATTATAGACCTATATCAGTACTACCTACTTTTAGTAAAATTTTTGAGAAAGTTATCCTAAATCAAATGCAAAGATATTTTAACAAACACAAACTGTTACATAATAAACAGTTTGGTTTTACACGGGGTCGTTCAACAGCCGATGCCGGCATTGAACTGTTAGGACATATTTATGATGCATGGGAGGACAAATGCGATGCTTTGGGCATTTTTTGCGATTTATCCAAGGCATTCGATTGTGTTCTCCATGAGACATTAATCAGGAAGCTGCACTATTACGGAGTCCGGGACGCCTCTCTGGATCTTCTTATTTCTTACCTGAGTGATAGGATCCAAAGAGTTGACGTCAATGGTAAAAGATCTCCTGGATCTGTAGTGAGGATGGGGGTCCCACAGGGCTCGATTTTAGGTCCCTTTTTGTTTCTCATTTATATAAATGATTTGCCGTACCTCGTAAAGGATAAACATGATATAGTGTTGTTTGCAGACGACACGTCGCTTTTATTCAAACTGAAACGTCAGCAGCACAATATAGACGCTGTAAATAGTGCCCTTACGATTATAGTTAAATGGTTCAATATTAATAATCTTCTACTTAATGAGAAAAAAACGAAATGTATAAAGTTCACGTTACCTCATGTTAGACAGGTGAACACTAGTGTGTTAATAAAGGGGGAAGAGTTAAAACCCGAAGATAGCACACTGTTCTTAGGCATAACTTTGGATGCGAAGCTACAGTGGGGCCCCCATATAGATAAATTGTCCAAAAAACTTAGCTCTGCAGCATATGCCGTCAGAAAAATACGTGGCTTAACAGATTCAGAGACAGCACGTTTAGTATACTTTGGTTATTTTCATAGTGTGATGTCATACGGCATTTTGTTGTGGGGAAATGCCGCTGATATTCAGACAGTATTTCTGTTACAAAAAAGAGCTATCCGTGCAATTTACAAATTAAGTCCTAGACAGTCCCTCAGAGAAAAATTTAAAGAGATTAATATAATGACTGTGCCTTCTCAGTATATTTATGAGAATCTTTTGTATGCACATAAAAATATTAATCTATTTAAAAGATACAGTGATATCCATTACGTGAATACTAGGAACAAACATAATTTTGTCATTCCTAAAACTAGGCTCAAGAAAATAGGTGGTTCATTTAGATGTCAATGTATACGTTTTTATAATAAACTCCCTTCCTACATCCAAGACCTTAGTATTAATAAATTCAAATTGATGGTAAAACGTAAGCTATGCCAGAAAGCTTTTTACACAGTTAAAGACTATATTGAAGACCAAAAGGCTTGGGATTGAGCTGCTTCAACGATATACATGGCCTAATATTACTTTTATCTATTGATACTTTTCTCAATTTTAGATTTGACATTTTATATTCTCCTGTTTGTGCAATTTTGACATGAATGTTTACTTTATGAAGTATTATTTTATTATTGTGACATGAATATTTACTTGTTAAAGTAATATTTTTTATTTTTTTTTAATTTATTATGTTTGACATGTATACTTACTTTGTAAAGTATTATATTTTTACTTAATTTATTTTTGTGAATATGAGGACTATATGGTTTTCTATTTCTTTCCTTTTTTAAAGTATATATAACGACGACGTCTGGCAGTTTAAGTACTTTTGTGGCCTACCCAAATGTCCCTTCTTTGGTATTGTTCGTCGGGTCGTTGAGCTCCTTATTGTTTCCTAAGTTGAGCTACTCGACTACTGACAAAAGCTTGCACTGAATGGACAGGCCCACTTAAATCTGTGTGGATCTTTCTTCAAAAGACCATTTCAGACACTGATCTGCATGGTTCTCATATAACATATTGTGAATGTGAGGACTATGTAGATCGCCATATTAGGGTTTTATTCCAGTTTGTCTGGCAGTTTGAGTAATTATTGCGGCCTACCCAAATGTCCTTACTTTGGTATTGTTCGTCAAATCGTTGAGCTCCTTGAAGTTCTAAGTTTGAGCTACACGGTATCTGACAAATGCTTGCACTGTCTGGACAGGTCCACTCAAATCTGTGTGGCACTTTCCTCAAAAGGCTACCTCAGACATTAACCTACATGGTTCTCATATGACTTGACCAGTACGGATTGTATGGACTTTAAAAGAGACTTTGACCTCTGAGTTTGTTTCGGTGTTTCTTCTCAGGGTAGTCGGCTAGGAAACACCGGCTTCATCTAGCTTAACATGACCAGAAATATTTGACGTGTAAAAGTGTTATGTTTAACCTACTTACAAAATAAATATCATTTATCATTTATCATTTATCATTTATCATTTATCATTTATCATTTATCATTTACTTACGAGATCTGGGTCGGGTACATACTCGTAATACGGTACCTCAGAATTCACAAGTTTGTATGTTAAAGCAAGTTGCTGGTGAATAATTCTGGCTACTTGATTTTGCCTGTGCAAGTACTCGCCATACCCAGAGATAATGTCTTATGGACTAATCCGGACGGTGGCATGCCTGACACATGTCAACCGTCCCTTACTTCATAATACGTCTCCAGTAATTACTCGTTACGATAACTTCGTCCATAATTGCATAAACAAAACCTTCAGTTTTTATTATTAACAGTCTTCTTTACTGAGCTGCTTGTGTTCAAGACTACATATTTCAAAGCTACTATTTTGAAGAAATCTTTGTTTGATGAATGTGTGTTTGTTGTATCATCAGAATAATTGATAGCTTAAACTTCGGTAGCTGTGTCCTGAAAAGTGGCTTGTCAATTTGCCTTTACTAAATATTTTGTGACGTCGTTATTTTCTTTAAAAACTTATACATGAACCGGTGTAATTACGCTAGAATTACACAAAACAAAGAAGAAATAAGTAAAACAAATTCAACATAAAAGCAGTATCTTTGCAATAACTTCCAGACAAACTTTGCTTCCTCTGAAGAAATTAATAATCTCAGATTTATGTACATTAGCTGGGAGGAGCCGGGTGTTCTTTATTAGTTGAATCTTTCGTGAGTTGTCAAGCGCACTTAGTTTATACAGGAGATTTTCAAAGGCAATGTCCTTTATTGCGAACTGAAGTTTGAACCTAATGCTTTTTTGACAACTTTTTAATTATTCTTCTGTACTTTTCTGTTTTTTCTTTTTGGTTTTGTTAATATCACTTCCTTTATGATTTAATCGAATGGTCATTCATCACATGGCTGTTACTTGCTGATGTGGAGTCATTAAAAAAACTAGTTTTCCAAACGGCCAGTCCTAAAGGGTAGCGTTTAAGGTACCTATTATATATGTGTACAATACATTGGACGAATGAGAAAGAGTTGTAATGCTTTGAGAGCGAGAGGACGGGCGTCGTGGCCGTGGAAGGCCAAAGAAACGCTGGAGTGACGACTTAAAAGCGTTAATAAGGGATTTGTTGAAGAAGCCAACACATTGGGAAGAGTGGAAGACAATGAGGCAGACCTATGTCCACCGGGAAATAGGTTGATTTAAAAAATACAAATTTACAAATAGACGACAAACGTACAAACTGATTCAACAAATCAATTTCGTGGTTTATAAAATCTAAGGGAAATAACTGCAAATTTACTTCGTACATCGAAAAGGGACGTTAAGCTTCAAGGCTGGCATTTTATACTAGCACAATGCTATGACTTGTAAGATTTGCCTTTCCAGGATTGCGGAATTATTCGTAAGAATAATGCGGCCCTGGAGCTCAAGGACAGTTGAAAGAATACGGATAAGGTGTTAGTCAGAAAGAGTCTGACACTTTCACTCTCGCTCTATAGGCGAATTTTCTCATTACACTTGAACAAGTGTATGTAAAAAAAAAAAATTAGGAGTTCGTGGCTAAAAAATAACAGCCGCATTCAAGGTTAAGCAACGCTTGCCAAGGTTAGTCTGTGGACGGGTGACCATCATAGCATACCGAGTTTCCTCCGGGCCTCGGAAAACACTTTAAGCAGTTGGTCCCGGCTGTTATTTGTGTACCTTTACAGTTGTACGGATTGTCAGAAGCCGGTAAATCTGACTCCAGTCATGCCAAGAAGTACCGTGTTACCCAGTTAATGGCTTGAGATCTGATAGGCAGCCGCTCCACGTTAAATACTGGTATTCAGCTGAATCCAGTATGACTGGAAGTCGACCCCAATATAGTTGGAAAAAGACTAGGCAGATGATGACTTTAACATACATTTTGAACTTCAATGTGGGCCTTACCAGAAGGAAAAACCCGTCGGTACTCATAAAATAGACCCAAGATAACATATCATCAGAAATCTGGTAACAATTCTACTGTAATAGCTCATATTTTTCCGTTCTATATTTTCGCCTTAACTTATCAAAAGAATCACTTTAGGATTATTATTTTTTCTTTTGTGTTAATTGTATTTTAGTATACTGCCGTTCGAGCAGTGGTGGCCGAGTGGTAACGGCCCCGACTTACGTAGTGTAAGTCACGGGTTCAAACCCAGTCAGGTACATTACTTTGTGTTATTAGTTTCATCACCACTGCTCTCAAAACGCTGAAGGACAACATCGTGAAGCATGCCCTAGAACCAAAAATTCGAAGACATGTGACATTCATCAACCCGCACTCGGCCCGCGTGGTGGATTACGGCCCATTTCCTCTCCTAGAGAGGAGGCATGTGTCCCAGCAGTGGGAACGTTAAAAGGCTGATTATGCTTATTATGCTATACTGCCGTTCCAAAAAAAATTGTATCGAAAAAGAGAGTTTTTGTACAGACTTCCATATTTTTCACAAATGATTTCAAAACATTTTTATTGCTGCAGATGATCGCAGAAGAGTCTCTTGCCGATGTGGGGTCACCAAGAAGATGTCTTGCACGCCTCAGTAAACAATACGGAAGCCATAGAGTTTGTTATTCAAAAATGTTGATAGTTATTATCGAATTCAGAATTCATTAATATTGGTTCAATGTCACTTCTAAACAATAATAACGACAACATTTTTGGACTTTGCTCTACTATGCTCAGTCTAGCACTAAAAGTAGATGACGTCAAAATTATAACAGGTAATAATTTACCTACCTACAGTATAAATTACTTATGGAAGTTCATAAACTATAAAAGCAAAATATACGAGCCCCAAAATATGTATATAGCCAAGTTGATAATCTGCAATCGTTAACGCTAGTCGAAAACGAATCTAATATATGGGAATGAAATCATCTCAACGTTAAGTCACGTGGTTACAACAAACGAATAGAAAATTCGTAGCCAAGTTCACATCGTTCAAAATGATAGAATGAATTGTTATCGTTTCTACAATGTTCAACGCTACATCCTTTGCTAAAATGTTTAAACTTAGTGGTTAAAGCAATTAAACAGAGTTTAAATTTTAAACTGTTTGACGTTAGTAGGAACGCTCACCATAGACTAATGAATAGGTCGTTTTTCAAAAGACATTGTAGAACGAGCGGCCAACTCAGGCGCGTCTACATGGCTACCAACTTATAATTTTTACAGTTGCTGACACTGAGGCGTTACCGATTGGAGAACGGAATTTGACACGAAACGGTTGTAACTTGGCTAGGGGGGCTGGTAAGATTGAAGGACAGACTTAACTTTTTTGTTTGCATAAAATGAATGTTTCACATAAAAGAGTGTGATAACGTGAATATATTTAAAAAATAGTCCTAAGAAACATGTATATACAACATAACTTTGTTACTCCGGAGGAAATTGCATTGTATCGTATCGTCATACTTACTACTTTGTATCTCATTATAAGTGGACTGTAAGTTCTTATGAAAAATAAATTTCTTTAAATCGAAATGTTTTGCTATGGCCATCCAAAGGATAACATTTTTGGGACCCACTTAATTTTATTGATATAAATCTGAGTAATAACTTGAGTTGGTCATAAATGAGAGGACGGAGAAACTCTGTATCCATTGCGCTGCTTTGGAATGAACTAAACCAATACCGTAACTTTCATAAACCTATAACAAAATTGAAGAGATAAATTCAACTGGAACGCAATTTCTACATTACAATAAAACGGTACATTAAATGGCTTTTAATTCAAAAGTTATTTCAACCCATTGTTCGGCGAACAGAATCAAAATCCGAGGCTTTTAATGTATTCAGTAGCCATAAACCAATTGATAAGGTAGCCCCAATAGAATAATTAATAACTGTTATAATGTATTCTATTAACTGTTCAAATTTATTGGTTTGAAAATTAGAGGGCATTTCGCGTTTCCATACCAATTAGGCATTTTTTACGTTAATTTAATATTTACCTCTACGAGCAGTCTCTGGGTGATATTATCGTTCGTCGTATTTAAAGAATGGAGATATGCGGACGTGGGTGTAAAATCTCACAACCTCCACTAAAAAAGAAGGTTCCTTCGACCCTTGGGTTTTGTATCTGGTGGGCAACTGCCCGAGTGGAACGGGATAGGACTCATTGCTAGAGATACTTGTAAAGTCGTCCACAGCACTATGCCCCATTCACGATAGGATTAGACATTGAAATATAACTTTTTTACAGTCCGTTCAACCGATTTTGACTTCTATTTCGTAGGCGGCATGACACATGGTAGCTGCAGTAAACAGTTGGCATTATAATCAGGTTTTTGCTTTTAATTCCTTCGTCCCTTATGCCTAAGGAATAGAAGTAAACATCGGTTGAACGGACGGTAAACAATTTTATTCCAATGTTTAATCTTATTGTGATAGTTTTTTTTTTCGCTAAACCAATCTCTGAAGCATTTTTCCTATCCACAAAATAGCAACCTCAGTGCATAATTCGCCTTAATGATCTTTCTTGCAAAGATCGACGCAGTATGTTTTTATAGCAAAGGGTAACCACAAAGTAATTGCCACTTACTCAAACGAAGTTAAGCAGAAATAAAACGGAAACGCTACTGGCATTGTTTAAACATTTATCCACAGAAGAAGATAAGTACTCGTAGTAATGACGGAGCTCGGATTTCTTGTTGATCCTTTACAAACTTTATCGACTCCGATGAATTTCTTTCTTGATTATCTGTTGACAACGTGCTCTCATTTCGGCTTCTAGTAATGGCAGATCATATAAGTAAGCACCTAATAACAGCCGCACAGGGCCCCAAGTCTGCTTTTTTTTATAAATTTGTCATTCTAACACGATCCCATTGTCATTTTGCTAAAAGTTCGTAATCTGCTAAATTCATAATGGTCGGTCAATGGTCTCGTAATACTTTTTGATAATCGAGCTATTAAAAGCAATAGCTGCACAATATCATTCTAATAGCAGGTCACTGATCAGAGGAATTGTCAAATTTTAGCAGACTACCGCATACGTCTGCCACTCATTCGTCATTATGTACGAAATTACCATTCTATGCCATTTCTTTCAAGGGAGTGTCAGCGGCTGACCATTGGAAAGTCATAGTGGCGCTTTTATATTAGTAGATTACCAAACTTGTAAAAATCAACCATTCTGTCACTATTGTAATAGCAGACTTGAGGCCCTGGTCAGTTTACAAGGTTAAGCAACGCTTATCGGGATTCGTACATGGTTGGGTGACCATCCATTACGTACCGAGACTCTTTCGTCTCTCGGAATGTATTTTAAGCCATCGGACTCAGCATTCACTAGTAGATCTAAGACATTAGTTACGGTAAGTGGGAAGTCAGAGACATAAATTAAATGGTTTCAATCTACTGTTATTGAGCAGTTCGTACAACAAAATTATCTTCGTCTTCAAAAAGTTTGGTTCTCAAGGAACTTGTTTTATTTGAACTGGCTAGATCGATTAGTTTTCTTGAAAGAAGTGTTCGACAGATTTTGCTAAATTATCTTCTACTAACTAACTACTAACTACTTTTGGGTTTAAACATTGTTGAGAGTTCAAGGTCCAAAGATTAATAAATAGATTTTTATTTATTTTTAGATCAGCAGTTTTTGAGATTAGTATAAAAACAAACTCTTCAGTTTTTATATTAGTATAGATTGAATAAACAGCTGATTTCGCTAATGTAGTTCACACAAATACAATGGCTCTTCGTCGAATTCATGGTAACCAAAAACTAAGCTTATACAACCCTAAATTCTTCCTAAAATACCAAGTAGGTATCTTAAAATTATAATTGCTTTACCCCTTTTGTGAAATTATCCAATAAACCCAGTCCGTGGTTTTGTCCGAAACTAATAATAAATTTTCCGAACGAATTTCTCCAAAAATTCCTCAAACCTTTATTGTGGTTTCAGGGGAATGGTGAGACTCTGTATTTACTTACACTTGTAATATTAATTCCCAAGGAAGACATCTAAGTCGTCCCGCCATCCATCCATTACTTTAAATATGAAAATGGTCAAGTAAGAACCGCACTGGTTTTGGTATTGGAAATTCAAGGTTAAGCAACTCTTGCGAAGGTCGATCCAAAGATGGGTAGCGCACCGCGACTCCTCCATGCTTCAGAAAGTCGGAAATCAAAAATTCTGCCACCTGTCTTACCAAGAGATATCACGATACCCTGATATTGGCTTATCGAGGTCAGAGTGGCAGTCACTTGCTCCTGGTAGAATTCTGGTTTTGAGCTGGATGCGGTTTGAGGGTTTCAGGTTAGTTCGGAAGCCGAATGTCATGTATCATGTCAGTAGTTTTCGCGTCCCATCCATCAAGGTGCACGGCAAAGTTTTTAGAGGGTGCAAGTCCCACATAATGACGTCGTCTCCCCAGAAGGCATGGCATACGTTAGACATTTTTGTTACAGAAAAAAAAGAAAAGAAAGCCGACGTGGGACAACTGGGAAAAGGCTAGGCAGATTGTTTGATTGATTGATAAATGAGGGGTCGTATTAAATACGACCTTTAGAACCGACATTTGTTATTGTTAAATTAATATAATTGATCATCCAATTACGCAATAACGGTTTGAATTGTTTATATTTGATTGAGCACGTGCAATAAGCGATGGTTCGTGGACGTGGAGAACAGACTAAGTGATTCTTGGTGGTTTTCGGCTTTAGCTGGGGGCCTTAAGTTCATTTGACATCACCACAGAATACTCCGGTTGAGCAGCAACCAAACCTTTTTTTTTTTTTGATGGGGAATCATCAAATGACTTCTCCCGCTCTGGGCAGAGCGGAAGGGAGTGTCAGATTCTTACTGACTAAAACCCACCCGTGATCCTTCTTGTACCCTTTGCGTTCCAGGGCCGCGGTGACTCTTTCGAACAAATTCCGCAACTCTAGCAGGCACTGACCCTATGGGGGGCCACGGTCAGTGCCGTGCTGTCTTCTTTGCTGACGGCTCTTTGAGGCGCGCATTGAACACGACGCGCCGTCGACTCGGGCCTGATTGCTGCTATTGGACGGCGAGCCACAGCTGCAACCAACCCTAGCGTGTTGAACTGCAAGTGACCACGAAAATTTTACCTTTTACATTTGCTTGCACTGTAACAAGACTATAGGAAACAAGCAAGCAGCATTACAGTGCGAGGTAATAAGACTGCTAAATTTTGCCGTGTTCGAAACAGGCGTTATTTGGACGATTAGTTTCATGAAATGACTCGCAGAGTCAGAGCTAGTTGTGGCAAAAATTTGAACATTTCGTGACAACTAGACGACTTAATTCGATTACCAATACCATAGGAAGTTTCTGAATAAAAATGATATCGTCAGCAAGAAAGAACTGAAGTTCAAAGTCGTCGTTGACATAATATTGTAATACTACCCATCATCATCATTTAAACCAAAATAATTATGTCCACAGCTGAACATAGGCCTCCCCTAAATGTCCCGCTGCCGGACATAGGCCTCCCCCAAACGTCGACCCGTCCTGTTCATGACGCGTCCAGCGGGTTGTCGCGGCCTTCACCAAGTCCTTGGATAACTTTGTGGGAGACCTTCCAACGCTGTGTCTTCCGGTATGCGATCACCACTATCAAACTACATGAACCACGCACACTACGCAAACTGTAAGAATGTATTTACTAATTTACTGAAAGTATGATTGCTTTCAGTTATCGACGAAAACTATGGTTTTACTAATACTACTAATACATCAGACAGCAAATTATGATAAAAACTTAAATGGATGGTCCCCTCTATCCAAACAAATCCATTCATTCTTAATGATTGTTTTATCTCTAATCTATCCTAGTATAAAACCTCACATAAAACAAACAAAGGTCACGCCACATACCGTTTGAGTAATGGAGCATAGATATTAAATCCCATAGATTCCCCACAATTTCTTTTACAAAGGAGATTCCCATGACATATGAAGTTTCAAATGAGGAAAAAATGTGTCTGCGAACAACAAAAAGGGAAAAAAAGTACTGAAACATTTTGTGTAACCGTTTCGTGTATATTTTTGATGAATGCTCCGAGATTGTATCCGTGATTTTAGTATAAAAATGCGTGTTTAGTTTTTGTAGGGTTTTTAGGGGGGGAGGGGGTTCTATTCAGAAGATAGAGAATTCATCTTTGAATAGTGAATATGCCTCTTATTCAGCAAGTAATAAGTTATAGAGTGGCAGTGTAGCGGCATTAATGCTGCCACAAGAAAAACTTACGAAGCAAAATTTGTAGGGCAACAAAGAAAACCGCTACGCCATCTATCTCGCTAGCGACGTATACCTACAACAGCCCAAATAACAACAATCGGGCAGCTGCCCACCGGACACAAGAACTGTCCGGTCGGAGGATCCTCCTTTTCAATAAAGGATTGCGGGACTACTCTCTGTACCACGTACCTTTATAGGACTTCGCATTCACGGCGAAAAGCTCTATAGGTGTGGGCTACCTGAGAGGACTTCGAAAACATACATATGTATCTAAAAAGTCAAATCAAATCAAATCAAATCAAATACATTTATTTGTGTACACAGGTAAAAATGGGTGGAACAATACAGGATAATGTGTCTCTGTGTCCTGCCACAGTAGGTGACATACAAATATTAATTGAAATTACATAATTAAGCATATTAATAGATATAAAATTTAAATTCATAAGATCGTGCAAATGGTAGGCAGCTCTCTGCTTGTTGAATTTATACACATGATAAATTGATTCTAGAACGTGTCATTGTTATCTCATGTACTGAATTCAAAATCCGCGTTTGCCAAACTACCTACGTTCAGAGTTGTTCACCATGTACTATACAAAACGCGGCATGACCCAGGCAGATTATATTTTAATAGTGATTTGTCGGCAAAGAAGTCTTTCATAGAGTAATAGCATTTGTTCACTAATAGTTCATGGAGTTTCTTTTTAAATGATTTAAGATATGATCCCTTTTTTTGGATGGGAAATCATCAAATGATTTCTCCTGCTCTAGGCGGAGCAGAAGGAAGTGTCAGACTCTTACTGACTAAACCCACCCGTGATCCTGTTTGTGCCCTTTACGTTCCAGGGCCGCGGTGACTCTTTCGAACAAATTCCGCAACCCTAGCAGGCACTGACCCAATGGGGCCCCATCTTCATTGCTGACAGCTATTCGAGGCGCGCGTGGAACACGACGTGCCGTCGACCCGGGCCTGGTTGCTATCGGACGACAAGCCAACCACAGCTCGCTGTCCGCAGGCCCGCGCGGGAATTGCCCTGCGTTTCCCGACGCCCGGCGCGTCTTCTTCTGGTGCGGTGGCTGGAGTGTGAGGTTTCCCTCTTCCGCACGCGGTCCGCCTCCTCCTTCGCTAGCATTACTGCTTCCCGAAGATAGGAGCCCTATAGCATGCAGAGTTTTAGATATGTATATTCCGCACCTACTCAGCTATCAATATGTCGCCCTGAATGTTTTTGCTTAAAGCCTTGCCAACCCCTTTTTAATCTTAGTTTTTTTAAACGATTTGGGACACTGGGGATGAAAAAAACAGACTTAAATCCGCTGACCTTATACCAAATTCGATTTGAGTGGATTTAATTTAGCACCTTAATAACATTTTTTGACTGATTGATCCACTAAAAAGATTTAAAAAGAAAAGAAAATACATCAAGTAAAGTAAGAAAATGATGATTGATATAAAATTCATTCATCATTATTTCATGCTTTAGTTTTTTCGTTCGACTTGTTTCACATCTTACTTTTTTGAGGATAAGTTATTAATACAAACACTGAAACTGACATGGGAACGTGATGTTACGATAGGGCTGCCACTTTCATCAGGCTTCTAATAAATATACGGAGCACGCAAGTTTGAGGTTTTTAGTGGCCAAAAATTCAAAATTCAGTGGGAAATTTCAGAAGAAAACAACTAATTCGTTACATTGAATAAATTTTACTCATAATCTCGAGAGGAAAAACAATGGATCCAATGGCTAACAATAGTACCTATACGTTTATTAAAATTTAAATCGCTGATTTTTTCAAGCAACTACCAATTAATTAAACATGTGTCTGCCTAGACTTTCCCAACCATGTTAGGGTCGGTCTGACGGAATGCAGTTGAGAACCAAGTATTTTAAACTTGAAGCAACTACGTAGGTATCATGCAAATAAACATGAATGTGAAATGACAGACTATAAAAGTCACCTAACTGACAACCCTAGCTGTTTGACAGTGATTTGATAGAAATCCATCGAACAGTAACAATTGATTGATTTTGCGTTGAAGGAAGCGTCGACTAATATACTTAAACAATATCGACGAGAAAATGGCTGGCATTTTTATTGTTGCCAAGTAATACTTCAGAAGTGGAAAGAGTGATTGTGTTTCTCTTAGAAGTTTTCCTTTAACTTGTTCTGAATATATTAGGTACTGTTTGACTGATAAAAATAGTTTGTCTGGTAAAAGATTTTAATCTGTGTAGGAAAATATTCGTGAACTACACCACCGCTGAGCATCATATATTTATATTTTGCGAAATTTTACTATTCCTGAACAATACGATTAAAGATATTAATTTAAAAACGATAGTCCCAGAAGGAATCCCGGTATAATAAGATAATCAAAAATCCACGGATCAACCTCGACCGGTGTTGCTTAACCTTGTAGAATCAACGCGTGCAACTGTTCTTATTTAGGCGCAAGTTTGAGATATTACTCTAAGCACATTCATTAGCAGAATCTGAATGATTGACAAGGGGTGTGTAATTATAATTATGTATGTATTGTTAATAGATATACCTACATAGGTACTCATAACAACAAACGATATAATTTAATTTTATGTAAGCTTAGTTAATATAATCATACCCATAAATTAATGATTAAACGTTTTAACGTTCATACTCATAACTTTTGAAAATATAGAAAATATATTACAATGAATGAGTAGCACCCATTGGAAAGCGTACTATTCTGTTGTTTCAACTCACAGGTGACCAGAGGCCCAAGTCTGCTATTTTTATAAATTTGTCATTTCCAACACGATCCTATTGTCATTTTGCTAAAAGTTCGTAATCTGCTAAATTCATAATGGTCGATCACTGGTCGGTCAATGGTCTCGTAATACTTTTTGATAACCGAGCTATTAAAATTAATGACTGCACAATGACGTTCTAATGGTAGGTCACTGAGCAAAGGAACTATCAAAATTTTGACAGATTACCGCATACGTCCGTCATTCATTTGTCATTATGTACGAGATTACCATTCTATGCCGTTTCTTTCAATGGAGTGTCAGTGGTTGACCATTAGAAAGTCATAATGACGCTTTTATAATTATTAGCAGATTACCAAACTCGTAAAAATCAGCCATTATGAGATCAATGACTAACGTTACTGACTGAATGACGTTACTTCTCATTGCACTTGACGTAAAACCTCTCTCTTCTATGACATACCAGTGGAAGGAAAGAGGGTTGAACATTCTCTGTGGAAGCACACGATACGATAATATTGACTGACGTAAATTCGTTGACTTTGGCCGGGCAAATGCAACAGACGGAATTTTCAATCGTGTCATGCAGTTTTTTCTTTTAGCATCCATTTTGGTTGCTAGTTTGTCCTTGGAATTGTGTGTACTGTCAAAAGTGGGAAGGTTTTTGGTTTTAATTACAACAAAATGTTACTCTAAAGGAGACAGAACCTTTCTGGCATAGTTACCCACAATTTTGTTTTTGTTTTCAAACTAGCAGTGATTTTAATGTGTTAATCAATTTCTTGGAAGAAAGTTAAAATAAATATACGGGAATACCATTTCAGTAACTTGAAAATCGTGAAATTGTACTGTTTGACTTATATAAAATTCTCAAATCAAGCCGAAAACTATTATTGGAATACAATCTACTGCATATAAGCACGTGATAAGTACATTTCACATGGCGACTTTACCTCCAAATATATCGGCAGCTCTATACTTATTAGAGCCCCATATTGCTACTATTTATTGTTTCTTTAAGTATCTTCTACCGAGTCGAACATGTTTAATCGTGAGTCACAATTTTGAAAAAAAAAAAAAACAAAATGGCAGCTGGTGACTACGCCAGCTCCCATACAAATATGTTCGAATCATTTATATTTATATTTTATTTATTTAAATATACTACAAGACGACGACGATATTTTTATGCGTACTTAACTCAACTAATAGACACTAATTATAGTAGTATTGGCTAATATAGTTTCAATAAGGTAACAAAGTTATGATTTGGATACCATAGACTTGAATTACGTCTTAATACTAGTATTGCAACGCTATTATATTAGAAATTTCACATTTCTCCTATGGAACATAAAAGTTCTCCATAGAACTTCCACATCGAGTCTTCATCTTATGAAACGTTGTTCTATTCCAGAAAAGTTTAAACTGGTGAGATGTGGCTGCACTATGGATAGCTCTGCCTAACCTATTATACTAACAGGCACTATCGTTGTTATCACAGGAAAAACAACCAACTAAATAAAAACGTGGTGTCAAAACACAAAACACTAAAACAATAGCCGTTTTACTCACAAAAACCTCACATTTACCACACCTTTTGACAAAAAAACAAAAACAAAATTACATATAGAACGAAAACGGGCACACAGCAAAATGATGCATAAAACTGCGCGCTACGGACAATGGGCCGCTGACGCATCGCCCGCTCATTGTGAGGGGCTCCCAGCTTTTATTAATTAAATGCAAACTAGTCAAGTGGGGATTGTACTGAACTCGGTTTTGATGGGATTTCGTTTTGGTTAGTTTAGTTTGTCAGGTTAGATAGCTCTTCTTTCTGAAGTAGCTTCAGTTTTGATGTTCTGTAATCGTCGCTACTACTATATTGTTTGGCATAGCTGAGTGAAATGTCGATTGTTAAGTCAGTCGCATGCATGATGATCATTTGGCTAAAGTCTCCACGCAATGGGTGTCGTCCACATGTTGAAAGCCGTCGCTGAAGCACAGAGCGGTAGCGAATTAATCTGGACGCACACCACGATCCAGTCTTCATGGTGTGCGCGAAGTGGTGCAAGAAAAAAGTTTCTGGTAAGATATTGGGAAGGGTTTTTCCCAGACAGCAGGACATACGCTAGTAAAAAGATGAGGGGAAATATCCTTAGGAAGTCCGCGTGTTCTAGCAAGGGAAATCCCAAAGCACATAAAGTTTACTAGCGTGGTGGTGGCGTGGAAAAAGTTGCCTAGTAATGCTAAGGACGAATGGATACTGATACACACATACTAGCAGAAAGTCTATTTTGGGATAGATGGTTTACTATACATAACCGAGGTCAATGGTAATCATAGTTATTCGTGGATCTAAACCCGGATTCAAAAGGAATACAAACAGAGTCGAAAGTAAAAGCCACTATTGAAAGGTTAAAAATTCTAAAAATAATGACAATAATATATAATGAATTTATGACAAACACAGAACCAAAACCATTCCCAAGAGAACAAACGGTGTAGAACTATGCTAATAAAGATGAACCCGACAAATTTTGAACCACAAATCAACGCAAATACTAACGAAAATAGGTAGTTCAAATATCCAAAACTAACAGTAGAAGTTTCAAGAACAATTTGCACCAAGTTATCGTAATAAAAGCGTTGAATTAAGTGAAAAATAGTTCCCTTAGGACGCCACACCACACTGTCATGCGCTCAACGATATGCAAGGAATGTCCCACATTCTCTATGAATAACTCATAACGCTTTATTGAAGTCACTATGTTTGTGGGTATTAATAAAAACTGGGCCTTTTGGTTGGACTGAAGAGTGTGAGATCAGAAGTGTGAGGGTTTCATAAATAATTTGTTGAAGACACATTGCAATTTGATCCTGTATTTCATGACGTTATTTTATGCTTAGGAGATAGAGATATTTTTAAGTTTTAGTCATCAACCTATAATTTATATTTTACCCACTAAAGTGACTGCCCCTGGATGGAAAATCATAAAATTACTTTTTCGTTCTTGGCGGAGCAGGTGAGAGTGTCAGATTCTTACTGACTAAAACCCATCCGTGATCCTTCTAGTTCCCTTTGCGTTCCAGGGCCGCGGTGAGAGAGAGAGTGCAATGCAGACTCTTTTGAACAAGTTCCGCAACCCTAGCGCCTGCTGGGGTTGCAGAATTCGTTCAAAAGAGTCTGCATTGCACTGTCTTCTTTGCTGAGAGCAACTCGACTGCCCCTATAATCATATTTTTTTTAAGTAACTAATGCGACAAAATATACTGATAAGAAAAAAAAATGCGACTTCTGGGTTAGTCACCTAGCACCGAAAAGTTGGTAATAATGATGAGCACATTGACGACTTTTCGGGTTTTTCTTTAGATTTTAGTTGACCTGTTGTTTTCGCTAAATAATGACTTATTTACGTAGAAAATATGTAAAAACCCGAATGTTAAGAAAACATATTTATGAACTTAAATATGAAAGCTCACAAAATTCTTGTCAAATTAGGAAATTATCCGCGAATTTCGTTTTAGTAATTTGCGTCTCCATCAATCATACGTGTCTTAAAAAGGTAATATTTTAAGGGCGATAGACACTGCGTTCTCTTATATTTTCTAGAATATACTTTTCGAAGAAAGCTTTTCCTGCCAGAGGCTTCACCCACGTGATTGTAGAAAATTATAGGAAACGTACTAACGGGATACAAGTTTCTATGTCCTATTCCAGGAAATTACCTGCCTGCTTGCCAAACTCCATTCACATCTTCTCAGCGGTTAAGATGTGAAGAGGAATAAAACAAACAAACATATACATATAATATGTACTCACTTTCACCCTTAATATGGATCATGACTCAATAAAGCTAATGTGATACACTGTGAAATATGCCAATAAATGATGTGATAATATCTTAGTCTAAATTAGAGCTCTAACTTCTATGATGTACTATCCCATCATTACATTTATATATGTTTGTAATCTTCATGCGTAGTGGTTGGTATATGCATAGGTGGACTTAATGCAGCAAAGCATTCTACTAGTGATTTTAGAGGTTTAAGAAAAATTGGCCTCCAGACTAAAAGAGAAATAGATTCTGAAGAAATCGACATACACATAAAGCGAATGAAGGACAAGCATTGAAAATTGACAAGATTTGAGTCCTATAACAGGCACTGAAAGTTTGATGCAGAAGATATAAGGAAAACGGCATGCCTTAGAACTGAAATTCAAATCAAATATCCTGTTAAAGTTAGGAAGCTAATTTTTCGTTCTTATAAAACGTGCTACATTAAATCACAACCTCATCAGTGACGATCAATATCGAAACTTAATCAATACTTTGACAAATTAGACTAATATGTATAAGATTGCAGACATTAAAAAAAGAGAATTGCTCCCCTCATGTATCCTCGATATGAAGGTAAAGGATGATAGCAACTCAATATAGATAGGAAGTCATATTTAAGGTTGAAGTTTGGTAGCTGATAATATGTATACACATAGGAAAGCAATAGCAAAACAAATAACATTTTACAAAAAAATCGACAGCAAAATCCAACTAAAACGTTTCAAACAAAAAATGTTTCAGGCAGTCTGATGCAGTGGGTGATAACATGTCATTGAACTCAAGTAATACTAACTATATCAAACATTCCACGATCACCCATAAAATATGGGATATCCTGTATAAGGTGACAATCAATCAAAAACCTTACCAAAGCTTTGACAGATTACACTAAGTTTATTACGCGAATGTTTTTGAAAATATGGAAAATGTTTCCCTAATGTACTTTTGAACGATATAGGTAACTGAAAGATTTGTTTAGTCCCCGCCCATTACCTAATTAATCGCACAACGAACATAATACACGACATCAATCTAGTCGAAATTGATACGTGTGTAGGTAACTACGTACATAATTGATGAAACGAATACAAATGAATGAGTAAACTTCTAATATTACAGCATAATAGAGAATTTGATGAACGGTTTTCAATAAACTATGAAAATCAATTCAGATTACGTTAGATATTTAATGTTTTAGAGAGCAAAACATTGTTGTTATTTAGTTTTAATATGCGATTATTTGATCCTATTTCTTTTTTGCATTACGGCTGCTTGTGCCACATTTCACTACTTGGACAGCATATTTTGTGCTCTAAATGAATACATTTTTTTTCTTTTCAGTAACAGCACAGTGTTATTTTAAACAAATTTAGTGAGAAGTGTACCTCTAAACAATTTAAGTGATTTCTCCAGATACCGCGCTTTAATTTTGCTGCTCATACTTTACCAATTCTAATTTATTGTAATCCATTATGAGGCTCAATTTACGAAAGACCGTATTCATAACAGACTTGAAATAATACCAGCCAGTGAATCCATCAAAGCTGCTGTGTCGTAATGTCAACCTTACGGCACTTACTTGGGCTCAGAATAGATACATTAAGGTGAGGAAAGTAACCAAATGCATGGTAATCGACGCAAGGAATCAGCAAACAAAACTGATCTACTACAAGGCGTACAAAACGATTTTATGAAGGTACTGTAGAATTCTGGGTGTCGTAAATCAAATTAGATTATCTTTCCTACGGATCGCAGAGTCATCGAGTCTCTACCAGATACAAATGTGTTTTTGATGATCAATAAAATTTCATGTCAACTTTGGCCATAAATGTTCACTCGTGTCGAAGAACGTCAATATTTAAAATGTAGAATAAACAGCCAAAAATAGCAAAGAATATCAGAAAAAAGAAGAATATAAAAATACTGAAGAAAAAAATAAATGATAAAAAGACTTCAATCATAAAGAAGATTCAATTCTATTGGAGCGTAAAGTAAGCAAATTTCTGGATAACATTAAAGAAAGTTACAACAATTTTATACAGCAGAATCTTCGTGTTTTCTCCGTACATACGCAACACAGGGTATATACACATTAAAGTTTATTTGGCAAGCAAAGCTCCCATATCGGAGGAATCGTTTGCCGAAGTGCGTACAAAATACACACAAATATTTTGCTCGAACAAATACACGGCTAGAATAAATGTAATCATTTAATATTGTGTAACGCTGAGTGTAAGTTGTGGTTTTCTGTTAATGCTTGTGGGAACAGACATAATTTGATAAGTTATTGCCGTAGCTGAAGTCGAAGACGGTATTGTCAGAGATGAAGATTCTGTTGTAAATGTATGTTCACGTGTTAATGATTTTAGAACTGAGAATTATACAACAACGTACGCTGGATGAGATTAGGAAGATCATGTAAGTGTGGTAGAAGATGGAGGTGGCCTACAGTCTGCCTGTAGTGGTGATGATTATAGTATTATTGCATTTTCTTTAATTTTGAAAACAACGCTTAACTTGTGAGTAGGTAATTTATATTCGATTGTAATAAATATAATATATTTTTTTAATTTTCATGGGTTTTCAATACATTTATCCAGTTATTACCCTTTACAAAGCCTTTTTTATCAGAATAATCAATTCAGTTTTTGCTAAGCACCTTTTAATAGAATTTGTTCGGTCTGACCTCGGAAAAGAACCCCGGTCCGCCTGCTGAAACGACTTCCGACTGGCAAAGACCTTGACAGTAATTTAGGCTTGGCAAACACTGAAATAAAGATCGCTAATAATATAGATCCAACAAGCAACAATAAAAACTAAAAAGAAATAATCTTTCTACTATTATTATTGCGAACGTTTGAATGGATAGATGTTTGTTACTCAACGACGCCAGCACGGCTGAGCGGATTTAGATGAAATTTGGTACAAGCATAGATAATAGTCAATAGCGGATAGGCATACTTTCTATTTCGGGAAAATCTTCTTTTGGGATAATTTTTGATATTCACGCGAGCGAAGCCGTTGGTTAAAGCTTATATTTGGAAAGAAACTCTTCAGCAAAACCCGGTTCTTCGATGACGTCATCTTACAACCAATCATCGTAACCTATCTCACGATAGTAAAAACAATTTTATAGTCTTCAATATAAAGAAAGTCTATCTTGAAAGAGATGAAAGAAAACATTTTATCAGCTTATTATAATATCGGGACCAAGAAATAAAAGACTTGTCTTATTCATATATAACTTGAATGGAAATATTGCGTTATGTCATTGTTAAATTGATTGACAGAATAATATATCAAGAGCTTTCGAAGGAGTGTCTTTCTGTAAACTGTAACAGTTTACAGAAACGACGACGACGTATACGTTCTATCAAAAGCCATATCCAACATGCAGAAAATTTGTCACAAAAACTAGCAGACGATAGACCTACAGCTTACAGTTTGCTAAAGGCAAGGCAAGGTGGACGTACCAATAGATTTAGCCAAGTTCAAAGAAAAAAGAACTGGTGATGCAGTAGCCGTGCGTCATATTAAAAGAACTAAAGAAAATTCTCCCGTTACTGGTAACTGAATGACTGACAGACAACACATAGCAGAAACTACTGACCATAGATAGCTGAAATTTGGCATTATATACTTGAAAAACTAGCCAAATCGAATCTTGAGCCTTAATTTTTCTCATTTAAGGATTACCTACAGAACTTGGCACCCATTTAGATTTCAATTCTTTTGTCGCTTAAGTTGACAATCACGCATATTATTAACATTGAACTTGGCTCCCACTTTCATATTTATGTTTTTGATAGGATGTAAAAATTTCATTTCTAGGGTGAATCTTGGTGGTTATGGACTGATGACTTATCATTTGGATTGTAAAAGCCAAAACATCCTGTATGCTTGTTCCTCTAAGAACATTCTTAAGTGACAATTATTTTTCAAGTCGCTCTCAGCTATTTTACATTCTAGAATCAGAAAAAAGAGCGAATATTAAAATTAAACTTACAAGCAGAAACAAAAATTGTATAACATCAAGTTTGCGATAACATTCAATACATTCACAAAAGTAACCGACAAATTGAGATTACTCAATTTGACAAAATCTCACTCGTCTTCCAAAACAAGAATCCAAAAAACAAATCACTTTTCCCATTCTAAATCCAGCGAACGTGGCACAAAACGTTATAAAACTACACAAAATAGAAGACGTAATCTCCACATTCAGGGCCGGAGTCATTGAGCGCTCGTTACGGTCACAATTGTGAATGGACACGATATGATCTTACGTAACGTAATACGTTAGGGATCTGTGTGATTTAAATTGTTACTGCAATACTAGTGTTTCCTACAACTCACTGGACTGTGAATAGATGTATAAAAATACCGACATAGATATTATGTAGATAAAATGTTAGAAGACATGTACATACACATGTGTATTACTATTATATTTAAGTACATTTAATACGTTTGGTTTACTAAGAGGAGACAAAGTCGAATGTGACTCTTTCTAGTACCTAGTAAGCAAGAAAGAGACATGAAATAAATCTCCGATGCCAATAGTGGTAAAGCGCTCTTCTATCCCTCTCTACTCAACTGTCAAATCCGACTTAAGCAGTCGGATTGTCACGAATATAATGAGGGAATAAAGTCCTTACTATGCATGCATGCACAGCATATTGACGATCACAGTACGAAATGTATCATAAACATCACAGTATAATATAAAAAAAACAGGTACTTTAAATATTTTATTGACTAATAAATAAATAATCGACATACCCAAATTGATAATAATTCATAGTTATAAATTATGTATAAGCGCTCCAGAGAAAGAAACCTCCTTACAATAAGAACCATATTATTATTATAACTAACTATTACTATATACACTTAAATGAAAAACTCTTAACTTAAAAGAAAAATAGTCAAAAGATGACGTCAAAAAATTCCACCGCATTGCAGGCCACGGTAATGTACCTAAAAGGCTGGCAGCATTGCCACGCTGTATGGCAATGCTTATCCTTTGTCCAAGGTAAATACCCGCCCTTGGGTCACGGGATATGTCATCTTATGTATATACATACATTTTAAATACGTATAACAGACTGCCAATTATATAAATATGTTAGATTAGAAGAGAGAAGAGATTAAAAACATACTATATAATTGAACTCATTTAAAATTATTATTTTAAGAAGTACCTATGTATGTGATTGGAAGATCGTACAGGTTTTAGATTAAAAAGTAGATCTTGGATCTAATCAAGTTGGCCACCCCTGGTATACACCATGAAGCCAAAAAAAAAAATATCAGAAGAAACAAACAGCATGCCATTGCTGGTTAATCATAATGGTAAGAATACGATCATTACTAAGAGAAACGATGGCGCACATACAAAGCATGATGAAAATGATAATGTGATAATAACATCTACATCTATTAATACGAGACATCAACTATTGCATATCAATACCTTATAAAAACTTGATTGCTTGAAGATCTTATCAGATTCACTCATAATATTATAGAAAACGGAGTTTACAGAGGAGGGTTACACGTACACAATTGTAATTATCCAAGAAAGGTAAGATGTTAAAAATGTTCTTGTCAGGAAAAATTGTGATGACACAGCTATTGAAAGCAAATCTCTTTAGATACCAACAACTCAGTATTTTCTTAATGATTAATTTCATCTTGGAACCCAGACACCAATTAAAAGTCAGCAGCATCAAATTACTAGACAGAGGATTGTCGTTTTTAATTACTAGTTAGTTTTAGTTGATTGCGTTTTTCCGCTGGATCGGATCAAATGGATTAATTTATATTGGGAACAATATTTGATTATCTATTTATTCCGGTGAGTTGGCAGTAAAATGAATTGGTTCGTTGTTGTGGATTTTAGGCAATTTCATAAAATTCCAATGTTATTATAATTAGGTACTCATTTCATTAATTCCAATAGACAATGGACGGAAAAAGATATGGCAATGATTTCAATATCTAAGTACAAGAACAGAGACAAGGACACGCGAACGCCTGTGAATGTCGAGCTACGGTTGGCTCGACGTCCGATAACAACCAGGCCTGGGTCGACGGCGCGTCGTGTTCCACCCGCGCCTCAAAGAGAAGTCAGCAAAGAAGACGGGCCAAAGGATCAGTGCCTGCTAGGCTTTCGGATTTTGTTCGAAAGTGTCACTGCGACGCTGGAACGCAAATGGCCCTAGGAGGAACACGGGTAAGTACGGACAGTGAGAGTCTGATACTCCCTTCCGTTTCACCTAAAGTGGGAGAAGTTGTTTGATGATTTCACATTTTAAAAAAAAACTTTTTCTGCCTGCAGGTTTTAATCTC
This sequence comes from Hecatera dysodea, assembly GCA_905332915.2. NCBI lineage: Eukaryota > Metazoa > Arthropoda > Insecta > Lepidoptera > Noctuidae > Hecatera > Hecatera dysodea. The sequence continues at coordinate 11,742,805 of HG995310.1, read as the reverse complement.
ATTCGAACCTAACCGTTTGCTAAGCTCCACAAACCTAACATGAACTAACCTCAGCCACATCATTAAATGGCTTGTTTTCTTCAACTGGCGCATTATTATTAGCTTTTTTATCGGAATACTTCTCCTCCGCCATAATGAATCCCAAAAATATAATGACATCAGCGCCTCTAACGTTGTAATGTTATAATGTAATTATTAATTTATGATACAATGACACGATTTCATGAAATGGTCGACCAAGTCAGCAATTCTATCAACCACGATAAATATATAAACTATTATTTTGGAAATAAATTAACAATAGGCCAGCATACCAATTTTATAAAACTAACTAAACTGAAGAAGCAGGCAGTTCTCTATCATATTTTAGCGGAATTCAATATGGCGGGTGTAGGTGACATTATGATTAATCCATAAAAATATCGATGGTACTCAGACATCACAGTTTATGTCTACGGACCTTATGATACAGAGTTACGATTCATAATTCAATAAGCCTAGAATATTCGGAATATTTTTTGTAATTAAAAATCAGAGAATTGTCACGGTAATAATCAAGTAAATTACTTCCCAGCAAACTTACCAGTTGAAAGCTATTGAGGTGGAATATTTGTAGATACCTGAAATAAAAAAAGAAGATTAAGGTAAATCAAAATGAAACGGCTCAGTTTCTACAACAAGCCCAAAACCCCTATTCATATACCCTATGTATGTATGTATGTAAGTCCTCTCCTAACAAATCTCGACCTTCATTATATAGCGCTCTTATCGAATCCTCTAAGGTAGAACATTAGTGCCCCTTTGCTAGAAATACAAATATAATTATACAATATTTATGAAACCCATGTCACCTCGACAGCTCATAAGACGTGGATCCGGGATGTCTATGTTTTCTTGACAGACCGGATTCCTGACATTGCTTGGATGTTCAGGTATGAGCAATATAGGGTCACAATTTTGTTGGACATTGTCGTCTTTGTTGGACATTATAGTCATCTATTTTATTAATTCATGAATTGTGTACTGTAACTGTAGAAATGATTAGTTCAAGAATATCCCAATCGGTAGTGTGAATGCTATTTTTAGATTTAAGAGCGTATAAGCCGTACGGCGTTTCATACGAATTTTCAAGTCCTTATTTTCCGAAATTACTTAACCGATTTCACACATAAGCAGGATACATAGGTCTAAAAAGTTGAAAACATTCTCAATAAATAGTGTTATAGTTAGTCTTTTTTAAATACGACATTTCGAAAATGTTTTACTAGCATGTTAGATCTATTTATCCTGCTTATATATTGTGTGAACTTTAATTAAAATCGGTTCAATCATTTCGCAAAATAGTGACTTGAAAATTTTAATGAAATGCCATACGGCGTACACGCTGTTGGCAACACCAACAAAGCACTATGCAATCAATACTTGCAACATTGTGCCCATAGTGAATAAGTTAATTGTAAATTCATTCGTTCTTGGGACGAGACTCGAAAATATGGATGTCTGACGAGTAGACGTGTTGCTCTTGTGTCCTAATAAATCTTCTAAAATAGTGTCAAAAAACTGTGTTTAAATCCGACAACAAGCCTCCACCCGCCGACTATCACCAGCAAATACAAAATACAGTCCACGAAGTAAACATTTTGGTCCCACCCGACCCGGATAGTTTGGCAGCGTGGTTGGCTACGAGGTTGGCGGCAACGATCCAGTCTCTTCACGAAGAGGACTCAAGCGATTAAGCAGCCGTCTGCAGCATCCACGAAGTTCGAGGATCATTTCAAAAAACTGCAACGAAGCTGGAATATCCATTTGCAGTAATAATAAATCATACATATTTCTATAAAGACAAGGAAGCCGGAAGCGGTGAGCGAAGCAGCTAGAAAACTTCATTCGACCGTCCAGTTGGTGCTCTTACGTCATACGTCAAGTAGCCGATCCGCCAATCAACGGTCGTCTTGAAGAATAACTTCGCCGAATTCGCCAATCAGCGGTCTTCGCGGCGTGCATCTCCGTTTTCGTTCGTTCACTGTCATGCTGTCATTCTATGCGTAAGCGATCCGTGGCGTCGTCCGCCATTTTGCGCAGTTAAAAAAGTTTTACAAGTTTTTCAAAAGTTTACAGTTTGTTAACTAAATTTAGCTTAGTTTAAGAGTATTGTCTTAAGTTTCGTTCAAATATTCACTAAGGTCGCGTTATCACAGGCACTATGGCAGAGTTAAAAAGGCTCACCTCGTCAAGAGGATACGTAAAGGGCAGTTTAACAAGAATGGCCCAGCAAAGTTTTCAAGACGACAATTATCAAGCTCTAATTGCCAAAAAGGAGCGTGTGATAAAGGCATTTAACGAGTATGACGAGTATAATAAATCGATTTTAGCGTTGGATCCTTGTGATTCAGAGAATTACTCTGAAATCGAAGAAAAGTATTATAATATCATCTCTGTGTTAAATGTTGAAATAGATAAAAAACAATGTAATACTCTCATTGTAAAGGAGAATGTATCTAATATTAACAGTAAGATACGGTTACCTGCAATACAAATTGCACCCTTTACTGGTAAGTACAGTGAATACACACCATTTATAAACCTTTTCAAGTCAGTGATAAATAAGGATGTTAATTTAGATAATGTCTCAAAGCTTTACTATTTACGGTCATTTCTTAAAAATGAACCTTTTGACATAATAAAAAACCTTCCACTTAGCAGTGATAGTTATCCAGAAGCCCTAAGGTTACTCGATGAAAGATATAATAACAGGTATATCATAGTAAATGAACACATTTATTCGCTATTAGATATCAAGAGTTTGTGTAAGTCCTCCCCACAAAACATTCGTGATTTTGTTTCCCAAATAAAGCAAATTCTTAGTGCATTAAAAAACTTAGGCATCAAAGTTGATTCTTGGGATGAGATTGTGTTATGTGTTTTATTGCGTAAACTAGATAACTACACGTCGCGGGCCTACCAGTTGGAGCGAGATGGTGAGACATATCCTTCAGTCCAACAGTTTTTGGAGTTCCTCGAGAAAAGAGCTTTGGCTCTAGAGAATTCTGAACCGGTGATCCCACCTAAGAAGGCAGTAGTCAACTTAACATCCACCAACTCAGGTAACAAACCATGTTTTTATTGTAATGTTAGTGATCACAAACTGTATAACTGTAAAACTTTCAAATGCTTACCAGCTAAAGAGCGACTTGAGTTTGTACAAAATAAAAAGCTATGTCAAGTATGTTTAAATCAACATGAAAAGAAATGTAGGTTCCATTTCAAGTGCGGTGAGTGCAAGAAATCCCATAACTCACTCGTGCATTATGAACCATTGCCATTGCCTGTTACATTAATGTCGGGCAACACATTTAATAATATTTTACTTCCCACAGCTATGGTCAAGCTTGTAGGCAAGGATAACCTTGAAGTTCATGTGAAGGCTATCCTAGATTCTGCTTCCCAAGTATCCATGATCACAAGTAGGGTTGTGGAGAAGTTAAAATTAGCTCCTATTCAAAATAGGTTGGATATAATAGGAGTCACAAATTCAAAACATACCTCCATGTTTTCTGTGCCTGTGGATTTGTGTTCATTGACATCAAATTATAAAACTTCATTAAATTGCCAGGTGGTTAAGAGAATAACATGTAAACTACCCCACAGTAGGATAAATATTTCTGATATCAAAATCCCTGCCAATACTGTGCTGGCGGATGAGAATTACCACACACCATCTGAAATAGATTTATTGCTTGGTGCTGATGTATTTTTCCAGATCCTGTTGCCGCCTGAGCAAGCAGATATAACACAACCACAGTTAATAAACACAAGGTTTGGATATGTAGTAGCAGGGGGAATGCCTGCACAGCAGGCCTCTAATGCTAAGGTAACCTCTTTGCTTTGCTTAACATGTGACTCTGATATCAAGGAAACTGTATCATGCTTTTGGAAGGCTGAACAGGTCCCAGAAACATTTAATGAAAAATTAACTGAGCATGAGCTCGCTGAGAGTATTTTCCAAGATTCAGTTAAAAAAAACATTTTATGTTGATATGCCGTTAAAGGTGCCAATTGAGGAGGTAAATAATACACTTGGTAACTCATTTGATTCTGCATATCATAGATTTCTTAACTTAGAAAAAAAGTTACTAAAAAATCCAAGTTTACAATCTGAATATAACAAATTTATTAATGAGTTTGTAACATTGGGTCATGCTGAATATGTTGAACTTGGTTCTTATAATTTAAATAAGGATCCCGTTTATTTTTTACCACACCATGCTGTTCTTAACGAAAATAGTAAAACAACTAAAGTCATTGATGCATCAATGCAAACAAAGAAGAAAGTTTCACTAAATGATTTAATGTTAAATGGGCCTCCAGTTCAAAAAGAGCTTTTCGATATTGCACTATTGTTTCGCTTTGGAGATTATACTTTTTCAACCGACATCCAAAAAATGTATAGATGTGTGATGCTTAACCCTGAATTTACATTGCTACAAAATATTCTTTTCCGCAATAACACTGATGAGGAAATAAAATGCATGCGGCTAAAAACTGTTACTTATGGCTTAAAAAGTTCAGCTTACCTAGCCACACGTTGTCTGAAGGAGCTTGCAATAAGGTTTGGAAATGATTACCCATTAGGAGCTATTATATTGCTAAATAACTGTTATGTGGATGATGTGCTCTATGCAGACTCTAATCTAAACACTATGTTAGAGGCAAGGAAACAGTTACAAGAATTGCTTAGCTTGGGAAATTTCAACACACATAAATGGGCATCAAACTCACACTTATTGCTAGATGATATTCCAGATTCGCAAAGGCAGTTTGACGAGCTTGAATTACAAAAACAAGAGTGTAGCATGAAGGCTTTAGGCTTAACAATTAACATGAAAGAAGATTGCTTTAAAATTAGCTATCCTAATTTACCTAGTAATGATAGACCTACAAAAAGGGATATTTTAAGTTACATAGCACGTTTCTATGATCCCATGGGTTTTATTAGTCCTATAGTTATTAAAGCTAAAGCAATAATGCAACGACTTTGGTTTGAAAATATAGAATGGAATGATACTGCACCTGAAAACATAAGAGTGGAATGGCTTAATTTTATTGATAGTTTAGCTAAAATGCATCCCATTGAATTACCTAGAAATGTTTCAGTTCCTGAGTCAGCTATCTCAGTGCAGTTAATTGGGTATGCTGATGCTTCCAGCACCGTTGGCTATGGGTGTTGTATATACTTACGTGTAGTCAAAACTTCAGGCGAGGTTACGGTATCATTACTTTGTTCCAAATCGCGTGTCAATCCTATAAGTAAAAATTATCCGTACCAAGATTAGAATTAAATGCTGCTTATTTGCTTTCTATGTTAATTGACAGAGTCTATAATACTTTAAAATTAAAGGTGAAAATTGATAGTGTTATATTATATTCAGATTCTAAGGTTGTTCTAGCTTGGCTAAAAATCGAAATAACAAGATTATTACCTTATGTTGCTAATAGAGTAAAAATAATTAAAGAAAAAACATCAAATTATAGTTGGCATTATGTGAGGTCACAAGACAACCCTGCTGATCTAGTCAGTAAAGGAGTAGATCCTTGCGAACTGTCCTCATGCGCCCTCTGGTGGCGCGGGCCTTCATTTTTGCGCTCTCCTACTTATTCTTTGGAAGAAGTTAGTGTAGATGTAGCATTGCCTGTTGACTTACCTGAACTAAAAGTTGTTTCTGATTCAGCGGTTGCTTTGATTGCTCAAAGTGATCATGACTGTTTCCAAATTTTAACCAAATTTTCTAATCTTAATAAAGTTACTAGGATAATGGCTTACGTACTGAGATACATACATAATATCAGCCCAAGAAACAATAAAATATTAGATTCTTCACTTAATAGTTCTGAATTAGAAAAAGCATTAATGCTAATTATTAAAAATGAACAGAATAATCATTTTGCGGATGAAATAAAGGCTTTAAAAAATAATGAAAATGTCAAGGGTCCCTTAAAACCGTTACATCCCTTCTTAGATAGTCAGGGTTTAGTTAGAGTGGGGGGTCGCCTTCAAAATACGGACTTTTCATTTGCACAAAAGCATCCAGTTATATTACCAAAAGGTTCATTTATAACTAATCTTATAATTAGCCATGAGCACTCAAGATTATTACATGCAGCCCCAAAACTTATGCTGGCTCATTTAACCCAAAAATATTGGATTATAAATGGTGTGCGAGAAATAAAAAAGATAACACATAAATGTTTAACATGTTTCAGATTAAAGGCCAGCACTGCAAAGCAGCTGATGGGTTCTTTGCCTCAGCAGCGTATCACTGCCGCCCGACCATTTGAAAGGGTTGGAATAGACTTCGCTGGGCCCGTAGATGTGAAAAATTCTCGATTAAGACGCGCCATAATTTCTAAAGGTTACGTTAGCGTATTCGTTTGTTTTGTTACTAAAGCTTTTCATTTCGAACTTGCTTCTGATTTGTCAACTGATTCGTTTTTAGCTTGTTTTAAAAGATTTATCTCTCGTCGCGGGTTACCCAGTGAAGTCTTTTGCGACAACGGCGGGTGCTTTCGAGGGGCAAGCAACCAGTTGGCTGAATTGTACAAGCTGCACGCTTCTGCTAGTCATCAAACCCTGGTGAAAGAATATGCTTCTCAACAAGGCATAAAATTCCATTTTACACCAAGTTATTCACCAGTGGTTGCTGGGCTTGCAGAGGCAGCTGTAAAAAGCATGAAATTTCATTTAAAACGTATTGTGTTAAAATCGTTATTAACTTATGAACAATTAAACACTATCCTGGCTCAAATTGAAGCCGTATTAAACTCTAGGCCTTTGCTACCTATGTCTTCTGATAGTGCTGATTTCAGTTACCTCACGCCAGGGCATTTTTTAATAGGAACCTCTGTGGTCGCCTATCCTGAAACTAATGTTGCTGATGTACCTATGAATAGGCTTAAGTATTGGCAATTGTGTAACAAAATGACTCAACAATTTTGGAATGTATGGCACAAATATTATTTAAATACTTTGCAAAATAGGCCTAAGTGGCGTGATGATTTTCCCAACGTAACGGAGGGAATGTTAGTAATTTTAAAGGATCCAAATGCGCCGCCATCATTTTGGCCAATGGCAAGAATAGTAAAAGTTTTTCCTGGTAAGGATGGCAAGGTTAGAGTTGTGAATGTACAAATCCCAAATGGAAAAATCTATAAGCGATCATTGTCAAGCATTTGTATCTTACCTTTTAATTATAATAATAACGAATAAGTAAACAGTAATTGTTAAGTAGTTTAGCATAAATTATATTAAGCTGTTATTGCAAAGGCTGATAAAACCTTGCATAGTGAGATTTAAGTTTTTAGATAAGTGTTTGTACCTATTACCTATATGGTTATAAAATTTCATTACAATTTTTTACTAGATATTAAGTTTGTTCAAAAGTTGTAACTAATTTTAGTTCATATTATTGATACTTAAATTCGACTTTATGTAAAACCTTACTGTAAGGTACAATATTAGAAAGTAAGAAACTGTTTAAATTTCTATTATTTTGTCAAAAAAAAAAATGGGATAGTAAGTTTTCTCCCGCTAAGTGGGCAGCATGTTGGCAACACCAACAAAGCACTATGCAATCAATACTTGCAACATTGTGCCCATAGTGAATAAGTTAATTGTAAATTCATTCGTTCTTGGGACGAGACTCGAAAATATGGATGTCTGACGAGTAGACGTGTTGCTCTTGTGTCCTAATAAATCTTCTAAAATAGTGTCAAAAAACTGTGTTTAAATCCGACAACAAGCCTCCACCCGCCGACTATCACCAGCAAATACAAAATACAGTCCACGAAGTAAACACACGCTCTTAAATGAAATGTAATATGCAAGAAAAATAATCTAAAAAATTCAAGATACACAATTTATAGCCGCTAATACAACACAAAACGCCTTCGTTTTATCCAACACCTAATTAATACGCGATTTCCACATAAATTATACGTATAAATGCTACGCTAGTTTCTGAATCAGAACAGCCGAAATTGGACGGCTGATCTTGATAGTAATCATAATGATACACTATAATTTGTTCTAAACAAAAACCTTGATGATAATCATTAAAGAAAGCATTTATTTGAAGCTTATGCTTCAATATGGAATACTCATACTGATTACTCTTTATGTGACTATAATATCTTTGCATATTTATTCATACCCACCAATTTTCAAAGAATTTTATTTTGGAATTCAATATTGAAATCACGTATGCAGAAAGCACTCTCAATTTAGAAAACCTTTTCAACTATCATTTTGCACATCGGAAAATTTAATCACGACGTTTTGAAAGGAATATGTAATATTTAAGAAACATCTCTAACAAGTAAAATTCAATGTATTTTGAAGAAAACCTTTGTTTGAAGTGTTTTTACCTTGTATTTAAATTTTTGTGAGTAGTTATCGGCTATTTATAAAACCGTGGTATATTGAAATATGAAAGAATACATTTCCTGGATGTACTCATTAAGATGTAGTATATGATGATGTAGTTTTATTTTAATAGATTTGTTGAAGCAAAAAAAAATATTTTTTGTGGGTCATGAATCTTGGGTAAAATATTCATTATATTCAAAAAAAAAAAAAAAAAAAAAAAAAAAAAAAAAAAAAAAAAAAAAAAAAAAAAAAAAAAAAAAAATACCAGATCGCAATTTCTAACGGTTACTCAAAGTCAATGGTAGACAGTTTAATTAGTAGAAAGCAGAAAGAAAGGGTTCGTTCACTATTATATGCATGTCCGCGTACTAATATTAATAGATATGTGGCCAGTCTGACCTATATGGGCCCCATTTCAGATAGAATTAGTAATTTACTTAGAAAAAACAACGTTTATGTAGCGTTCAGAACGGACCAGAATATACGCCGTATTTGTAACGGAAAAGATATTTTAGAAAATAGTAAAAAGTCTGCCTTGTACTAAATGCTCAGTCGCAACTCAACGGTCAGCGAGTCAACACGTCCCCTGAGGATGCCTCGTGGAGAGGCGAAACACGTGTCGGTAATGGTGTTGGGTTTTGCATTGCCTTCCTGCATGTGCTTAAAATCCTTGCATTTGCCCAGTAATCTCGCATGTGCATAATATAGCGGGCGGGAGGGAGGTGCATACCTGCAACCCACTAATATTCGCGGAAATTAAAACTAGATATATTGTTTTCATTTTCAAATTCATTATATTCATTCAAAATCAGTCTCCCAGCTCTAGACAAGAGATATATTTGCGTGATGGGTCATACAAGGGTGCTGGATTCGAGGGTTGAAAGGCGACAAGATACTGTCACTGTGAAGAAGGTGCCACGTTGGAAGTATTACATAATAATACTATTTGAACTTTCGATGGTAGCAAGTACTGTACCTGCTGAGTGAGGTAAGTCTTCTGTCTCATAGCAGATCTCAGAAGTCAAAACTGAATTTGTTTTTTTTTTTAATGAGTGTCATTTCGCATTCTACCTAGGTGGCCAGACTTACCTGTGGCTGCCTTAATATAAATGCCACCAGCCAGGCCTTATAAAAACTTGCAAACTTAGTGAGTACACGTTAAGGACACCCATTGTGTGGTACAGACATCGGCTTAGAACGTCGCTAGGGAGAGAACAGCTATAGACGGGCTGAATCAAACAAGGATCATAATTTAGGGTAGACTACAGATACAACGGCGCGAGTTGGCTCGAGCAAGGGACGGGGCGGATATTACCGGTCACGTCGCGACGGGCCGCGGCAGCGAGACCGGAAAGACAGCAGTTATGGTTGTGCAGAGTGCTGGTTTATCTACTGCTCTCCTGGAGGAGGGTGAGGGTAGAACGTTAGAAAATATTATCAGCGTGGATTACAAATGGCGGATTATTTTCGACTGTTAAGAAATATTTGACCCGTATACACAAGTCTGTTCATGGGCTCGAACATAAAACATTAACAAAAATCATACAAAACAAGGGATCTTAACTACGAGGCTCGACCATTTACTTAATCAATAACAATATTGACAATGCGACCCGAAAGTTCCCGAGTGCCGGTGAGTCCCTAAACTCTGGCTACCTTCTAAAAATATGTTCCCAACTAAACGGTATTCGTCTCTTATAATAAACTAGCAGCGCCCCGCGATTTCACCCCTGTAGTTCCCGTTCCCGTGGGAATACGGGGATAAAATATAGCCTATGTTACTCAGGGTGAATGTAGCTTTCTAACGGTGCAAGAATTTTTGAAATCGGTCCAGTAGTTTTTGAGTTTATTCGTTATTTACTAGAATACAAATCTTTCCTCTTTATAATATTAGACTTTACTTTACTTTATCTTTATAGACTAGTACAGATAACTAAATATTGACTATGAACATCAGACTATGTATGCGGCTGCTCTGCGCGGTATCAGCAGTAGTATGGTGATAGCGACTGGGGGACTGACAAGCGCTATCGACATGTCGCATTATTAAAATACCGTAAGGTAAGTACTATTTCGATCTTGGCGATCATGACGACGACTACGAGCCAGTGCTTTGTATGAATTACTATAGGACACTTACGAGTGATATCGACCTAGTAGCGCGATCAATGGGCGTGGTTTGTGAGGGACGGGGATACCATGACACTGTCGCGCTTGTAGCAGTGTGGTCGCGTGACCCATGATAATTCAGAAGTGCCTATAAATGTTTTATTTGAAATAAACCGAAAAGTACATCAAATGGCGGCGTTACCTTCATACGAGGATGAGACGTTGGTCGAATTAGTTAATGATAATTTTATTTATGACGCAAGACTTCAATCGCATACAATCCACATCTTGAGAAATATATTTGTGAGCATATCGAAGAATGACTATAAATTTGCATCATCATAATTATATAAGACAAGTGTAAATGCTTCATCACAGCTCAAAAGGATTTACAAATTAACTATCCAGTTTAGCTACTGCAAGCCAGTGTTAGGTCGCACGCTTTATGATTCAACAACTCACGCACATTAATATGCTCTTATGCACACCACAGTTGTGGCAACAATTCCTCTTTAAGTAGTGGTTGGAGAGACGCTAGGCCACGTCCACTCTTTCTACCTGACACAGGTACTCATCGGACATGGATTCCCGGCGACCACAGGCACGTGGTTGGTGAGCGATCGGTGGCTCACCGTCCGATATCAACCAGGCCCAGGTCGACGGCACGTTGTGTTCCACACACGCCTCAAACAGATGCCAGCAAAGAAGATGGGGCCACATAGGCATATGAATTTGTTCGAAAGAGACACCGCGGCCCTGGAAAACAAAGGGCATTATTCTTTTCCGCTCCTCCCAGAGCGGAAGAAGTCATTTGATGATTTCCCATCCATAAAAAGGGGTCGCCTGGCGACAGATGCGGTCGCATGTGGCTGTCGCCAAGATATTAATCGTACCATAGCAATTAACTCATCTGTCAACATGTTACAATACCAAAAACTCTCGAAAAATAATTTAGTCAAAATCTTTAAAAACTCTTAGTAAAATCCTTCACTTTCACAACTCATTTTAATATCCTATACACGCCAAAGCAAACATATTTACATAAATTAAGGAAATCTGTAAAAAAATCACAAAAATAAACATGTAAAGGACGATGCTCGACAAAAAACATGACTCCAAGAGAAATAAAACGTTCCACTCGACTTGACGTAATGATGAAAATTGTTAGACAATGTTAGGGAGTGTGTGGTGTAAGTGACAAGAACTTTGACTTTTTAATTGATGTAGTGGATCGGTAAGTTCAACGTGTAGAGACAGTATTAGCAACATATCACGGGCTACAACCCCAGCTAGAAGGAATATCAGCTTGGGGGAGGTCAATGTCGGGCTGAGTGAATTAACAGACAGGTGAAACTCTACTAAACACTAAAAATGGTCCGCAGAAATATTGAAAAAAATAAATAAAATTAATTACACTAAAATTTGCCAATTTGTACAATATTCCATAGACAAAGTTTCTCAACTTTAATTCTAATGAACATGCGGCTCTATGAGACCTCTACATGTAATAAGATATTCATAATAACAGATCAGATGAACAAATAAATCAACGATTCGAACACTGGGACAAAGAATTAATACAATCATAAAATACTCTTGACAATTAAAATGACAGTAATAGATGCATTCATTTGAATTTCAAATAATTTCCGACTCGATTGACTGCATTTATACACTGTTAGACTCTTAGTTAATAATAAATTAATTGATTATTTGTCGGTACTTTAATTTTATTGTAGCAGCAACATATTCATGTTTTAATTAACTGAATAAATGTTGTCATTATGTTTTGATTTTCGTTAAATAAACATTCCATCCATTAGTTCTAATGCTTTTAATTTCAATTGTAGTCTGATTTGATTTTGTTTTGATATATACCACATCTATTTGGTTTCTAGCCAAAATAAATAAATTAGTTTACCAAAAATGTTTTAGTTCATTTCAAGATTATCTATTTTCATCCAATCACGGTGCGAATAAATAGCGTTCTCGAGGACTTAAATATTTATTCTAGAAAGTCGGCCCAGCTAGGGAGACTGTCGACAGAAGTTTATAGGAAATAACGTAGGTGGGTCGTTCTTCTTTTTTTGCGACAATGGTCGACATTTGCGCGCGACATTTTGCGACTCAGCGAATTTGCGAATCAGCGACATTTTGTGTTACATTAGAGTATGAATTATTATGTTTTTATTGTTAGAATTTACATCCTCATCGCTTTATACCTTTTAATACTAAGTAATCGTTACCTTTCTCTAACCATTTTTTTGCGTGTGTTAATTTTTCATTAAATACCGTGACAGAGTAGTAATTCACAGTTATGTCCTACCCAAAAAGGACCACTCTGTCACAGTGTTTTCACGACAATCACCATAAAATAAACAACAACAAATTATGGGCATGAAAACAAAGATTCAATGATCCAAATGAAAACTATATACATACGAAAAGAAATATCTAACACTGAAATCAAAATATTATCACTTGAAAAACTCGAAAAACTGAGAAACACCAATTCATTGTCGCAAAAAAAAAGAAGAACGACCCAGGTAACACTGACTGGCGGCAAAAGTATCTGAAAAAGGCTGAAGAAGACAAATGCCCAGTTGTGAAACGTCACTATAATATACTCGTATATGAGTTATCCTCATATAATCCATGTCGATACAATGGAAGAAAAGGTTGCGTGTCTTGCAGTTATTTAGAACATCTGACCTTTGATCTGTATCAAACAGCTCGTGTATTTTTTCCGCCAACTGCAGTAGTGTCCACATTAGGAGAAAATTAACAAAGTTTTCCTCAAACATAACTTTGTTTTTATAATTTTATAAGAGATTCTAAACGCAATTTAATTTTGTAAAAGTAAATAATTATGTAAAGTAAACAATAATTAAACAACTGAATATAAATACTTTAATATAGACGTTGAAGTACTCCTCCACGTCACTGTCAACAGAAAACGTACCCAAAAGACTGGAAGCAGTGTCACGTTGAATGTGTGTGTGCACTTTATTAATATAAAATTTCAAAATAATATACTATATATGTAATATAATAATTATATATAATATATTTTCATACTAATATGTAGGTACATACATTGTTTATACAGTGTATATTAGGTAATCATCTTTTCCAATTCAACGTTGAGATTAGATACTGTCAAACGTGTTCTCCGTTATGTTTTGTTCTCAGTGAAACCAACTACTAACACTTTTTGAGCTCATTCGCTTCAATTAAATACATTTGTCTACATTTCTATGCAAATATCTATAGAAAAAATCACGTAGGTTCCAAACTTGTGGAATCTTGATAGGTTTAAGAGCTAAATTGAACCAATTAGTGCTAATGCAGGATACGTTCTGCCCCTGTGCCGAAACTGTTCTTATTATATTGCCCCAAGTCCATTCCGCAGTTTCAGTGTGATTAAGTTATGAAATAACTTGCTTGCGTTTCAGTTTTGGAACAAGTTAATTGCAACAGATTCCAATAAAAACTGGTTAAAACTTCTTGTGGATAATATGGTAATGCTGTATTATGCTATTTTGTTTTTGGAAAACCTATATTTATGAGATTTTCATAAATAATATAATAAGGTCCCGATTCTGTTCTGCACAGTACCTTGTTTAGGGCATGTTCTGATTGGTTCTCAAAAGTAAACCAAGAAAAGGTCAGACATTATTAGTGCAATTAATATAAATTGACCTAAAAATTCAATATATTATTATGTATAGTGAATAATTTTTAAATAATATTTACACTGTATTTTTACAAATTATTTTTATTACTAGCAGATTTATTATAATTTCGTTTATTAACAAGAGAGCCAGCGACTTTAGCTCATGACTTGGGCCAAAACTGTTAACATTATTTATCACCACGGCTGTCAGTGGCAAGTTTTAGACACATTGTGTGTAGCTGAGTGGCAGACTTTTGTCTCCGAATATCTTAGGACCTGGGGTTTTCTGAATCCATTATTGTTCAACGTATTTGTTAGAACACCATGATTTCTGTTGTATGTGAGTTAACTTTGAAGAATTTTAGGTAATTTTTTTGTTTATCGTTAAATCGCTTTTAACTGCATCTTCGCTCACATTCATTTGGATTTTGGCTAAAAAATCTAGCCTACAACCGTCTCTAGGATCCAATTATGATACAGAGATATACATATAGGCTATCTCGGTACCAAATTCGTCAAAATTTGTTCAGCGATTTAGGCGAGAAAGCGTGATAGGTAAATAATAAACGGGTAAGGTTACTTCCAGTTTCAAAATATTGGTTCAGATAGGATTTATATAAGAACCATATTTTCATAGAACAATGTATTTTATTTGCGTGTTTTTGATGAGCCGTAATTTTTGGCGAAACACGTCCACTGCTGGACATAGGCCTTAGTCATCACATCGATCGATACTGTGTTTCTCACATCCAACGGATTTTCGAACTTGATGGCAACAATCATGTCGGAGGGTCATCATTTAATTTTCATCTTATTGTAGGCCTATCGAAACTGCTCCTTCCGATGCGCGGTCATAATAAAAATCGTTTTGGTAGTTTTTAACCGACTTCTAAAAAAGGCGGAGGTTCTCAATTCGGATGTTTGTATTTTTTTTTAATGTTTGTTCGCGCATAATTCCGTCGCTTGCCAACCGATTTGAAAAATTCTTTTTTTTGTTGGAAAGGCTTTGAAATTTATACCACGTACGCTGTGATGGGTATGTTTAGCTGGGAGTGAACCACTAAAAAGTGAAAAATAAAAAAACTTTTTACACAAAATAAAACCGACTTCTAAACAAAAAAAACAAAAAGTATAAAATAACTTTAATTTCGGAAGTCGGTGTGTTCAACAACAAAAAAGCAACCAAAAACACCGAGTTCCGAAATTAAAGTTATTTTATACTTTTTGGTTTTTTTGTTTAGAAGTCGGTTTTATTCTTTGTAAAAAGTTTTTTACGTTAAAGATTAATGAAGACATCCATGCATCCATTTTAATAAAACTTTGCCCTTAGGATTTAGTATTCCATGTCTATAAAAGTTAAACGAAATCAAAATAGCATATTCTTTCATTTTGCTTTACAAAAACCACACATTTTTTTACTAAAAACTAGTTTATATACAAAACCTTTCAGTTTGCAATATAAAAGCCGCACATTTTTAATTAAAAACTAGTTATTATATGGAACCTTTCAATTCTCAATATAAAAGCCGCACATTTATTTAACAAACTTAAAAAAAAATCTTGTAAAAAATAAAACAGTGCATGCAATATCGACCTATTAAAACATCATCCTATCAGATACATTCAGAATATTCTGGCGGAATTCAGAAAAACAGCCATTAAAATGTAATAAAACCTACGTCAGACAGAGCCGATCGTATCTGGATGAAGAATACAACATCAAAATAATTTTTGTTTGTTTTATCGTCTGGTGTTTCTGATTGATATCCTACCTCAATGTTTTGAAGATTCACTGGATAATTTAGGTCTAGGCTTACAAACTTGCCTTAGGGAAGGTTCATATCTGACGGAACATGCGTCGCGTATTATCGGTCGCGTAACGCCAGAAATGTATAGAAAAATACTTGACCGTTCACACTCAACCGATGATACGTTAGTGCGTCGAGTGTGAACGGTCAAGTGTTTTTCTTTATTATATCTATGTGTTTTTCTATACATTTGTCTGTTCTGGCGTTACGCGACCGATAATACGCGACGCATGTTCCGTCAGATATGAAGCTTCCCTTACATACATATGTGGCAGGGGAAATTAGTGGCAGAACGATTGGGATTGAAAGGTTCTGATCGAGATGTTCGTTCAGATGGTCGAGAACCCAAAAGCAGCAAAAGGTAACTATTGACTTGGTCCTCTTCTTTTCGAATTAATGGTGACCCTCTAACATAATGTGCTCAATATGTGGTCACGTTTGTTGTGTGTGGCAGTGGCGTTCATAAGATCCTCTATGGTGGAAGGGAGCCATAATCTGGAGGAGGGCTCTGTACTCACATTTGGTGTCAAGTGGGTCACTAAAACTTCATTTTGCTAAGTTGTATTTTCAGCGCCCTACCTGTGTGCGCTACCGATTGAGTAGTTAAAAGCACTCTAGTAATCTAGTGAAGTCGCAGGTGTTCACCTAATACATAAATCACAGGACCGGTCGATGTGAAAGCGCTTGGGAGCGTGTGCTGTAGTGGATATCATTCAACTGCAATCGTCGTTTTTTAGGAACGTCTTCTCAACAAAATTACTTAGAAGTATATATATTATGACAGTGCCTATGGAAAAGACGAGTTATAGTGAATATCACATTGTGAAAGGTCAACGCTTTTTTGAGTATTTTAATGAACTTAAAACATACCAACCTACATGCACAACTTTTGAAAGTCTTCGACATGTTCCCTCATTCGCCCGGATATTTCCTCCAAAAAGCTTTCCTTCTGAACAAGCGTATTAAATCAAATACACAACCAGTTTGTAATACCGGTCATATTCAAGTACATTCTTGGGGCTTTAAAACTATGAGCAAGCCTCCCATTCCAGTTAATTCCTCGGAAGCTTTAGTTACGACCTCATAAGGCCTCCGGAGGCCCGTGAAATGCATATCACGTTCACCTGCCTTTGAGAATTATTTCCAACTTGATGTTCATCTCAATATTATCTGACGTGATTTGCTCTGTCGTTCCTGGTGTCCTGAACTGAAAGTTTGATTTTAATTCAGATTTACTAACTTCAATCTGAATGAAGATACAAATTTACTCAAATTCGTATTGTATTTTGTAAGTTCCGAGGGTTAAAGGCCTCGCACTAAAAATAACATACCAAGACCCATGCCACACCAACCGTGCCTTGAACGGCGCGTTGAAATTTTGGCCTGGCTTTACCTCTAGTTTTTCGATATTCAATCCTTCCTTAAGAATAGTCAGTCACCTGTTTAAGTCTAACAACCAGTGTTACGAAAAACCATATTGTTCCCTAGTCAGATGGGCTGTTAATCTGTGTAAAATACTTACACTGCTAGCCAAAATTTGAAGACCAATTAAAATATGAAAATAAAATAAAACTCCAATAAGATATTAATTAAACTGTTTAATCATCCAACAAACCACTGATTGATAAACAATATACTTTAAAAACGTAAAGAAATATTAACTTATAGTTAACTAAACTATTTCTCCTTTACTTTCTATGACTTTTGGCATGGGCAATCAGTTGGTTGATATATAATGCTCCAATTTTCATTTAAAACATTCCACATTTCTTCTTGAGAGGATGGGCCACGCGACGAACCTCTTGATAATTTTGAGCTACGCTTTGGATCATTTTCTTGTTGGAAAATCAATCCAAATATATTTTTTTAATACTACTTTTTCAAAATTCCTTCGACTTTGATCAAATAATTTAATCTGGCATCATCTTTTCTTGGGCGTTTCTGCGTCGTACGCAAATTCTTCATTTTAATCCGATTACACATGTAGTTAAAACTTGGATTCATCGGTCCTAAGAAAAAATCTACAGTCCAATCTCGATGGACATCTGTTTTTCTTGTTTTTTGGCCTTGGCAGAGGTTTTTGAACGGCAACACGACCACACAACTTCGCATCTCTCAGTCACCGTTTTACTGTAGGTTATGATAAAGGTTCAACTCGTGTTTTGTTTACTTCAACGCGGATTTTTGATGCTATAAAGCGTCTATTTCACTTGCTGGTAACAATAATGAAATTATCTTCACTAGACGTCTGCATTTTAACAGAATATGCAGAAGTGCTTTTTTTTCATTTATCTTATGGGATTTTATTACAATCGATAGATAATTATGTTGTTTATATGCGGTATTAACCTTTTGGCCGGCAGTGTATATTAAAGCAGCAAGCGTCAAAATGGAATCCAATCGTGACACAGAAAAAAGGCCAGACAGATGATTGATGCAACATATCATGAACATAGCTCAATGTATAATTACGTATAACATCAATAATTTACTACTCTTATTCATGATGACTAATTCTGCAGCCGAAATTGCCTGCGGAATTTGTGCTAGAATAATGAGCGATCCAATACCGGCCTAGCTTGCATGGGTGACATTAATCGGTTCACAGCATGAATATTTGTGGTGACAAACGCTACTTAAACACGGTACGTTGTTAGTCATACATATATTGTTGATTTATTGTGCAGTGCCAGTAATGTAAGTGATTTGTGCTCCGGTCATTCTAAAAGTTTTTTTCATTTTCATTATTTTCCTACTACTCAACGGTTAGATAGTTATTAATAGTTAATGTCGATTGTCCACGTTTTCTTCTTCCATTTTTCAACAATAACGCTATCATACGTTATCTTGTTCCTTCCATGTCATTAGCACAGTTCTTCCTCAAACCTTTGCTTTTATTTTTATTATTAAAATTATGCATATACTATTTAAGCAGACTGGCGGATTGGCTAATGTTTTTCTTTTATTTGCTCCGGCATGAAACGTGATAATTCTTTTATGGTCATCGTATAAGTTCACTACATTACGAGTAGGTCGTGGACTATCATCATTGAAATAGAATCTCGAGATTCGTCACTTGGGTAATTTTCTATGTCCGGTCATTCAGGCGTTCAATGTGAGGTCAACGTTCAATAATGGACGTTTACGGGTCGGTATAATCGAAACAAATAATACAAAGAGGTACATTTTTTTTAACAGTCCGTAGTCCGATTATCTCTGGAAGTACTGATTCTTTGAAATGCATCTTTTTTCACAAATACTATTTTTTCGCTGAGTGTTATTGATTTTAACTCTGAAGATGCACATTTTCTGTGGAATAACCTATGACTATACGTATAAGTACTGGTATTCAGCTGAATCCGGTTTGACTGGAAGCCGACCCCAATATAGTTGGGAAAAGGCTAGGCAGATGATGATGAACCTAGGACTATAAATATATGATGGAGGTTTATGGGAAATCCCAGTTTCCAGTAGATTTGTATCTCGAAGTTCACCAAAAAAATTGCACATGCTTTCCGGGTTATTAAAACGAGATATTGTTTTTTTTTCCACATCGTCTCAGTCTACTTAATGTCAGTATAGCTATTAACAATGAGCGGATTATTTACGTAAAAAAACTTGGTATCATCTTTAAAATAACCGGTTTCCATCAATTCTTGATCAATGTTTGTAAACAAATTTTTATTGCTTCCGGGCCTCTAAAAAGTGGTATGAACTCATCACATCAGCTGGTCGTCTTGGTATACATGTCAGTTATTGTTAGATAAAAGAAGGAATATATTTTTATTGGTGTTTCAGTAATACAGTTTTGCATTATCTGTTGTGAGTTGTGGCAACTTCGAGCAAACATTTTGTGTATTTTCATTTTTAAATCTGCAAGGTTTTTCACTGTATGTTGTTGCATAACTTCTATTAATGTTTTATGTGAATTAAACGTTAGCGTATGTCCATTTGTAAATCTCTGCCTATTTTCTTCTATTACGCTAGCAAAACACGTTCCAGACGTGTCAATACATATAGTGGAATAACATTAATGTTTTGTGCTCGTTACCAAAAGCCACTAACTTGAAAAGTCTTCACATAAAAGATACAAATCTCACACGGGATAGGCGTATAGAATATGTGGGTGGTACACACTTCGTGTTACACCCACATTTTACCGAAGTCCCATTTCCACGACTATTGCTGTTGTTCAGATTAAAAATCCAAATTCAAACAGCAGTCTATTTTACGACCAATAAGAATAAAGACGCAAACTACAATCGAAAAGCATCACATGTGACTTTCACCAGCATGCACCTTAGAAACAAAACCAAATACAACTCCTGTCCAATCCAATTACGACTACGTAAAGGATTAACGTGGAAACATCGTAGTAACTCCGGATCTTTTGTTCCCGACACAATTTCCCAGAAAAACACATTTCCGTAACTCCATCAAAATAGACTTTTATCACTTTTGAAACCTTCTAAAACATCGAATAGCAAACAGAATACAGTTTTTTTTTCTCTGGAACCTGATAAATGGTGTCTAATGTAATTCTATGGATATGGAAATTAGATGGACCAGTGAGTGGTGGAACGAAAGAGGCAAGCAGCCGAATATCAGCCTTCACAAACAAGTAAGGACAAAGGGAATGCAAATTCAACAAGACATTATTGCCATGTAGTTTTAAGTTGACAACTATTATTAGTATAGTTACAATACAAATGTTCGAACATAACAGTGAGTTGGCAGCATTTATGTAGTTTTTAAAGGAAATGAGAAAAACAGATCATTAAGCTAATGGTTGTAACGAAGTTAGTATAGTTAGGGTCAGAGTCAAAAAACTGATTAACGTAGCAAAGATGTAGCTATTGATGTTAAGCTTTTAGAAACGCATCACCTTTCTAAAAGCATAACGATCAATAGCTACACCAAGGAAGATAAGATTTATAAAAGATCATTCCAACTATAAAGCAGTTACTTTATGTTTTTTTTTTTATCGTAGATGTTACGTATGATAGGTATATCTAATTTATCATGAACATCAATTAATCGTTTGGCTCTTTTTTACTCCCATACAGCCTTTCTAGCGATAATACCACAACATTATCATCTTTTATAACATTCAAACGATCGGTTCTTACGTGTTTAAACCTAGTATTCAAGATTTTGAAGTTAACATTATTAATACCGCTATGAAATTAAGTTTTTATTAAAGATTTAGAATCGGATATTGCAGCTAAATTTACCACTACTCACACTTCTTAGAGTAACTAGAATCAAAATCGAATTTGAAAGAAAACCTGTTTTATTAATAAAAATAAATTAGAAACGCCCACGAATCAATCTAAAAAAGGAGGAAGTTTCCGTTTATTCACGCTTATAAAATTTCCACAGGTCGTCGCTTGATTTGGAAATTCCACCTACATATACTGATTGGTTTGTAACCGACTTCAAACAGGCGGAGGTTATCAATTCGGATGTTAATACATAAATATGTATGTATGTATGTATCGGTTCGGGCATAACTCTATCATGTTAAATGATATTTATTTTGTAAGTAGGTTAAACTGGACTACCCTGAGAAGAAACACCGAAACAAACTCAGAGGTCAAAGCCTCTTTTAGAGTCCATATAATCTATACTGGTCAAATCATATACAGACGGATTTCGAAAATTATTTTCAAGTTCAAAAGATATTAATCTGATAAGGAACTTCTTTGATAGACAATGTGATAAAAATAATAGACTGGTTGGAATTGTTGGGGAAAGTTGTAGCCAGCAAAAAAGTGTAAAAAAAATTAACCGACTTCCAAATAGAAACCACTACTAATAAATTACAAAATACATTTCTGTAAAAAAAAAAAAATTGGTTACAAAATGACGCACAATGAGATGAGTAATCAATAATATAATAATATGAGAAAAGCATCCAAGTGTGTTTGTATTCCGCATAGGTACGTGATCATTTAGAATTCAAGAATAAATACCAGTTGTTCCGCAATAAATTCTATTATTATTGTACTGTTGGACGAGACGACAATCGGCAATTTGTTTAAATGACTTCTAAAGACTATTGCACCATTTTATTGGTATTGGATGTCTCGATTGTACGTCTTAGCGTTTGGCTAGTTAGTTTAATTTTCGTAGTTCTTTTTACGACAAAAAAATATTGGAGACATATTTTTTCTTTTTTCACGTAAACAAAAAATGAAGACGATACACTGCGTTGAAAACACGCGTGACGTCACTTCGTGCATCAATATTTACCAAGTGATGTGACGTCAACAGCCCCCTCTCTTGAATTTTGATGCGATTTACCTTTATAATTTTTTTACAATTTCAAATGACAAAAAATACATGTGCGATAATTTTTGAAAATCCAACGGATGGACTTAATAGAGTAATGTTTTTTATATGTAGTAAAATAGCCAATCAAATTAAATTTCTGACCAAACCGCCTATCTAAACAGTAACTAATTCGTTTCGATTCTTGGAGGAATAACGATGGTTCAAAAATTCAATCATGCAATTTTAGTATTTATCGAAATCAAGCTCGTTTTTCATTAACCCGCATAATTTGAGATTTGGCCATCCACACCCAGTTTAAAAATTCATATAATATTATAATATATTAAACAAAGTAACTGTCAAAAATGTGTAACTGTGCTGAGATCGCATTTCTGTTTATTATTTACATTAGTTTTTGGGCATAACTTTTGCGTTGGCTATAGTTAAATATGTTGAATTTGCATTAGACGTTGAACTTCAAAGATAAACTCGATTTAAACTCAAATTAAAATAAATAAAATCTAATAAAGTGAGATGTAGTTAAGTTTAATAACTTTAATTTCGAAAGTCGGTGTACATAAACGAAGAAAAGTTATTTTATACTTTTTTAGTGTTTTCATTTAGAAGACGGTTGTAGTTTTTCATTCCATGTCTCAGATTGTCTTTTAAACTATATCTTAAAAAAGCAGGGGAAAGAACGATGAATTCATTAATATGTCTATCTCGTTCTTTCCTCTATTAACATAGTAACACGAAGTTTCATAGTTATACGAGTATATACAACCAACCAAATACCCAATGATGAAACAAAAAATATGCCTATAGCATTAAGTCCGCTTTTGTACAGTTTTTTTACAAGGGCGAAACTTTATTTTAGCAAATAAAATAAAAAATATTAGTGCTAGAACAAAAGTTGTCTCTAATCTAAACATGCTCACATCCCCGACTCTTTCTAAAAGTGGTGAGATTCTACTAATTAGGACATGATGAGGTCATAGTCGGGGCTACACTTGACCTATTTTTAGAATCTCTCCTGGACTTGAATAAATTGTGCAAATTTCAGAGCCCAATGATATCGGTAAGCTAAGCTAATATAATTTTGTCCTATTGCCACTGCGGGAATTGGGATTCAATTCCCGCAGTGGCAATAGGACAAAATTGTTTGCGCAGCATATCGGTGGCAAACACTTCGGCTCTGCACTATTTGTCACAAAGATACGAACGTCGCTAGACTGCTTTGTATTTTTAAAGCTAAAGTATAAATCAAATAATCGATACATTGAACACCTGGTGGAAATTCTTTGTAGACCTACAAGCCTTGCTCTTTTCAAGACGGTGAGAATAAATCTCATTATTTTTTTGCTAGGTACGTTATTATTGATAGGTACGCATTTGACCACTATCTCACCTGATTATAAGCGATGATATAGTAGAACATGAAGCACGCTTGTCATAACATAAATTAATGTAATGTATTAATTACTTGTAATGACATAAAGACTCCCAGGTTGTAGTTATCAGAAAACATGGGCTCTGGCAGGATATTACACTCCTTAGCTGTACGCACAACGAATTTGTTCCCAAAACGTGCGTGTGGCTAGGATTTCCACCATGAAACGGTGGCACATTGCCGCACGTCTTGTAGTCCGATGATAGAACAGACTTAGTGGAGTTAAACTAGGTATGCGATTCCGTTGCACACTCCCCAAAATGCAATCGATATAAAACCGACAGGCTAGCAACTCGGCGTCGATGCTCAAGTCTTTGAGCTTCGATTCGATGAGCCTTTCATTGCCGATTATCCTCTTGACTCGTTTCTCAATTGAATTATCTTATTCATATTTTGTATATTTGTTAAAATATACATATTTGCGTTAATTCATAATGTATTTAAAAAAGAATTAGTTAAAGCACTTAAAAAGTGCCTAATAATAATTTAGTATAATAATAAACTTAGTCCTATCTTTCATCCATACGTATGTAAGTGAATAATACTTTTAATAATATGTGAAAACGTTGTTGATTGCACATTAACCTACTTTATTGTTTACCTAGATTTGAGATGAAATCTACAATTGTTTGTTTTCCCTAATAAAATAAATAAAATAAAATTATAATGTAGTCATCTGAAAAAAAAAAAAACAAAAACAAATACTAAACTTCATATTTTATTTTGTTTTCATGTTTATTTCTGGTCAGGGACACAAAAGAATCCAACAAAGAAAGTAAAAATACTCAATTACTTCAAAGCTTTATTTCTCTCAATTACAATAAATCCTGGGACAATCTGGACGTTTAAAAGCAATTACTCCGATTAATTACCAATTAATTTAAGCGGTTGATAACACCACCAGCGATGAATTCAAAGGAAATGTATTCGACTGACCAATAGCTAACCGAGATTATGTTGTGATGTATTCAACTGACCAATAGCTTGTCGAGATTATGCTATGGTGAATACAACTGACCAATAGCTTGCCGAGATTATACGGTTGTATTGTTATTTAGTGCTTATTGAACTCAGTTGAAACACAGGTTTTATATAAACCTAGCTCAGGAAAGTCGCTAATTGTTAAAAAAACTTTTTAACAAATAAATACAACCGACTTTTACACAAAAAATCAAAAAAGTGCAAAATAACTTTAATTTCGGAACTCGGTGTTTGTGGTTGCTTTTTCGTTTTTTGAACACCAACTTCCGAAATTAAAGTTATTTTGCACTTTTTTGATTTTTTGTGTAACAGTCGGTTGTATTTTTTTGTTAAAAAGTTTTTATTGTTCACTTTTTAGTGGTACTTACACCCCCTCCCCTCCCCCACCTAAACGAACCAATCACATTGGTGTAAAAGAAAGCACTGCTCCTTTGCAGAGTACACTAAGAGGTCGTCAATGTAGACAATGTAGATATTTTTTTTAGATTTTTCGAAAACCGCTTGGTTGATTTCGATAAAATTTTCATGGGACCATTTGGGAAGTATACCCTTTCCAACAAAAAAAGAATTTTTCAAATCGGTTCACAAGCGACGGAATTATGCGCGAACAAACAATAAAAAAAAACATACAAACATCCGAATTGAGAACCTCCTCCTTTTTTAGAAGTCGGTTAAAAAGTCCTAAAATATTGATAATTTAGTTATAAGTACACGTAGTTATTTGTTGGATACTAGCATAATAATTTATTTAAGATTACTTGTGGCTATTTATATGTAACTAGGTATATTGTGTAAAAGATTTTAATATTTATTATTTTTTCCAGTTATAATTTATTAATGGAAAACTCATTGATGAATTAAATTACATGGTATGTATATATAGCGTACGATATGGTATGGAATCAATCGAGTTTGGGCGTATAACCTTAAAGAATTATCTTAAACTTTGTCACTGTTGGATATTTTAATCACACAGCTGAACCGGGAATTGAAAGTCAGGTAGTGCGTTTTTATACTGGCATTACATTTTAGTTTCACGTGTCATTAACGGATTGCTCGTAAGATAAGTTCTGATTAGCGTTACTTTCAGGTATTTTTTTTAATTTTTTTTTATAAGTAGACACACATCTACATAATGTAGCGGAACCAATAAAAGTCAAAAGAAAATCAAAGACTTATGATTCTGCAGTCCCTTAAAATTACAGCCGAAGATATTGAAGCAGATCATTGACCTTCAAGTCTTCCAGCTTTTTTTTTGACAAATTACCCATAGCCTCTCTTCATTGTCATTCTCAAACCTATTCAATAGCGATCTTTTGTGTTTTATGGAAGCCACGAGTAGCTTCTCGTCGTTGGTGGTTTAGTCTTACAAGATCATCAATCATAAGCCCGTTGGTCGTCAGAAACACATCGGTCATTTTAAGGCTGCACCACATGCTAGAGAATTTAATACTAGACAGACTTAGGAATAAAGGTGCAATTCGACTGCTGCATGTAAACCAGCGCTGGGATTCTGTCGTGCACACGAAACGCAGGCGCCACGCTGAGTGATGGCCGACACATACGAATATGTTCTCCATTTTATGGATTCCGTACCCAAAGGGTAAAACTAAGACTCCGCTGTCCCTCCATCTGTCTGTCTGTCCGTCTATCAGCAGGTATTTCATGAACCATGACAGTTAGACAGTTGAAATTGTCACAGATGATATATTTTTGTTGCCGCTTAAAAAATAAATACAAAAAAAAAACTTTTTACAAAAAAATACAACCGACTTCCACAAAAAAGTACAAAATAACTTTAATTCGGAACTCGGTGTTTGTGGTTCCTTTTTCGTTTTTTGAACACCGACTTCCGAATTAAAGTTATTTTGTACTTTTTTGATTTTTTGTGGAAGTCGGTTGTATTTTTTTGTAAAAAGTTTTTTTTTTTTCACTTTTTAGTGGTACATACACCCCCTCCCCTCCCCCACCTAAACGAACCAATTACATTGGTGTAAAAAAATGCACTGTTCCAATGCAGAGTAAACTAAAAGGTCGTCAATGTAGACAATGTAGATATTTATTTTAGATTTTTGTTGATTTTTCAAAAACCGCTTGTTCGATTTCGATAAAATTTTCATGGGACCATTTGGGAAGTATACCCTTTCCAACAAAAAAATAATTTTTCAAATCGGTTGGCATGCGACGGAGTTATGCGCGAACAAACATAAAAAAAAAAAATACAAACATCCCAATTGAGAACCTCCTCCTTTTTTTGAAGTCGGTTAAAAAATAGAATCAAATAAATGTTTAAGAGAGCTCCCATACAACAAACGTCATTTTTTGCCGTTTTTATAGATAGTGGTAAGGAACCCATCGTGTGCGAATTTGACTCGCACTTGGCCGGTTTGTTTTTTTCTTTTATTTTTGCATACGCCATACAAGCAAATAAACGTGTTTACTTTCTTTTGTTCCAAGTTAATATACTTACCAGACATATTATCATTTCCTATCGTAGCCATGGGTCGTAGTGAACGATCCCCCCATTATCTTATCACCTTATTTATTTTTTGGTCATTAGTTCGGGAGATTACTCCTCTACAGACAGACCTACAAATAAACAAATTATCTCTTTATAGTATAAGTATAGAAAATGGAAAACATGTAATCGTGTATGGTGTGACTGCCGGCAACAGTGAAGCTACGCCTTAACCCTACTTTTATAAAAATCTACTAGGAAAATTCTGTCACAAGCATACTTTTATGCAAACTCACGAATTCAATTTCTTTCAACTGTGTCATATAAAACTTGGTTGTCAACGCAAGGTGTGCTTTTTGAAATGGTGCTATTCATATAGATACCTTTTATGTATTATATTTTGATATGCCGCGTTGATTGTTGCTTAAATTTGGAATACATATTTTATATATTTTCGTCACACGATTACCCCGTTTTGTGATTGATTAAACGGTGCCGTCCGATGAAAAGGATAGGCAGCCAATTACACGGCCGATTAGCCAGTTACACTACACTAGAAAAACCTTATACCTAACTCTGGGAAAGTCGGGTGATAAAAAGCCCACCAAAAAGGAATTTAGTGACTTTTGTGGGTGACTGTACTACGGTACATCCATTTGTGTTGAACTGTTGCTGTAGCATTTGTGTTGCGAATGCGAACTTTCCTTAAAAAGTATGGAAATTGACCCGTTTTTTCTGGATGGGAAATCATCAAATGACTTCTTCCACTCTGGGCGGAGAGAAGGGAGTGTCCGACAATTACTGATCAAAACCCACTCGTGATCCTTCTAGTGACCTTTGGGATCCAGGACCGCGGTGACTCTTTCGATCAAATTCCGCAACCCTAGCAAGCACTGACCCTATAGGACCCCGTCTTTTTAACCGACTTCTAAAAAAGGAGGAGGTTCTCAATTCGGATGTTTGTATGTTTTTTTTTTATGTTTGTTCGCGCATAACTCCGTCGCCTACCAACCGATTTAAAAAATTCTTTTTTTTTTGTTGGAAAGGGTATACTTCCCAAATGGTCCCATGAAAATTTTATCGAAATCGAACAAGCGGTTTTTTTTTGTTAATTTCAATAAATGATAGCAAATCTGTCGGGATAGCTGAAATCGCATGTTTGTTTATTGTTTACACCAATTTATACCACGTACGCTGTGATGGGTATGTCTAGCTGGGAGTGAACCACTAAAAAGTGAAAAATAAAAAAAACTTTTTACAAAAAATAAAACCGACTTCTAAACAAAAAAACCAAAAAGTATAAAATAACTTTAATTTCGGAAGTCGGTGTGTTCAACAACAAAAAAGCAACCAAAAACACCGAGTTCCGAAATTAAAGTTATTTTATACTTTTTTGTTTAGAAGTCGGTTTTATTTTTTGTAAAAAGTTTTTTTTTTTGGTGACAGCTCTTTGAGGCACGCGTGCAACACGACGCGCCGTCGATCTTGCCACCCATAGCTCGCCATCCGCAGGCCCACGCCTACGGTGGCCGGAAATCGCCCTGCGTTTCCCAACGCCCGGGGCGTCTTCTGTTGCTGTGGCTGGGACGTGAATTTTCTCTCTCCCGCACGCGGTCTGCATCCTTCTTATAGCAATTAGCCGTCAGATTCTAATTTTGAGTGTAACTTGTGTGCTAAAAAAAAATTGATCGTCGTATTCATTTATTTTTTAACAACAAACAAATGAACTGCTCAATGATAATAATTGGTTATTTAATATTCACGAATTACTTTTTTTTTCCTTTAGTTAAAAATGTTGCCCCACACTAGGATTTAAGTACTCCTGCATCGTGAGTGCGTTCACAAACATGTATACTCACATACACAAGACACCCAGAGCTGAAACAATTATCTGTAGGCCATGCAAACATTTGTTCCATGCGGGGATCGAACCCGCGACATGTAGCGTAGCATCCGAACGCTCAACCACTGCGCTAACCGAGTCGTCATACTTTTATTATTACTATACTCATCAATATCACTATCTCTGTCACACACATACACCCCTCCCTATCTCTACCCTATTGATTTAACACTATTAACCGCCAATAGAGATAGTAAGTCTACAATAATGAATGAATGGTAACTGACAAGAGCATAGATAACGTCTGATAATAAATGGTTTTGTATTGCCATATCGATTGTGTCCCGAATCATTGGTAACATCGATGTATTGACATGTCAGTCAGATTCAGACGTAAGTTTCTGCCTGGTTTGTAATATCAAGTCTAAGAGCTCAAAGAGCCGTCAGCAAAGAAGACGGGGCCCCATAGGGTCAGTGCCTGCTAGGGTTGCGGAATTTGTTCGAAATAGTCACCGCAGCCCTGGAACGCACAGGGAATAAGAAGGATCACGTGTGGGTTTTAGTCAGTAAAAGTCTGACACTCCCTTCCGCTCTGCCCAGAGCGGGAGAAGTCATTTGATGATTTCCCATCCAGAAAAAAAAAGAGCCGGTCGCCACCTCGAGTGAGATCCTATTCACAAGGCTGAAAGAAAAAGCATGTTGTCTCTGCACTACCCTGAGGTCGACTGGTAGAAAATGCCTATGGCATTAAGTCCGCCTTTGGACAGTTTTTTTTTTTACTAGTGCATAAAGTTTTAATAAATAATAAAAAAAAAACAATGGCGAAATTTTAGCTGGAGCGTTTAAAAGTGATTTATATACGGAGGAAGTTCCATTGTTTTCCACGTTTTTTTTTTCAAAGTATCTTATTAACTAGATCAGGCCGGATAAAATAATTAATTTAAAAGAAAAGTTATTTGATTTTTTCATTATCGTTTTGTGTTGCCATTTTATATTTATCCTGCCAAGTAACAGTACAGTAAATTATTCAATTGTTATCAGCTTTATTTTGTTATTATAATTACAATTAAAATTAATCTGTATTATTAATTCACTTACTCCATAGTAAGTGAATTAACAATACAGTTTATTTCTAAGTGCGTTCCTCGCAGGGAGGTCAAAACAATGTGATGTAAAAAAAAAATACTTTTAATGACTGGCAAAAAGACTAGAATCCCAAATCTAATAAAATATATAGCTTGGTTATTTAAGATTGTTGATTGGTTACTGTTGATATTCTAAGAGTCACTGGCGTGACAACGCTAATGAGAGGCCAGATTAAGTCAGGTCACGTAACCAAGAAGTAATATTATGTATATGTCTTAATAATAGAATATGATATTCCTGACAGGAATCAGTGAATATTGCTGTGAATGTTTAGTTGGTCGTCGCATAGTAGAAATGTTGAGCTTATGTAATGACGCTAGTCTGGTATTTAGGATGGGCCTGACATCGGCAAAATGTTACCACACTCGCGGAATTTCAGGATGAAATAATTGTAAGAGAGGATGAAGAATTATAAACATAGATGTAAAAATAAAACATGTTTTATTGGCTCTTATCAACTTACTCAACATATTCAACACACATTCTAGGATTTTATAAATACTTGCCAAGCTGAAACTTAGAAAGTATTTTAAAAATCCTATAATTTTAGATAAATCTTATTGCCTCAGTACCTAAAGATACCTATTGTATATAACATGCTTATTACCGTGTATTGTATCTTGACGGTAGCGCCAAACAAACAAAAATATTATAGTAAAGAAGAATAAATACAGGATTTTCCCAAAATTCAAGCAAAAAATCTTCACTGCGGCAATTTGAGACTCAGAAACTATAGAAGACGCACTTAATAGTATTTGTTTTCAAGCCGATAAGAATATCAGTCATCACAATAGTGTTTTTTGCTAGCATGTCATAAGAAGCTTTTATTTACCACTAAGTATTCGTATTATGGGTTTATGGGTTTTCAGTTTTGAGATCTTATATCAGAGATATTTTTATTTTCATTTATATTGCAAACATTTTTGACAATTAGGGATGTTTCCTGATTAAATATGATACCTACTAATTAGTCCGTCAGTTAGATTATAGAAAAATATTGGACACGTATTTTTTCCTTTATCAAATCTATAAAAACTGACTAAGATAAAAAGCATCAAAGAACAGGAGTGGGAGCGTGTGACGTCACTGCCCGGTAAAAATTGTAGCGGGTAGTGACGTCACACGAGTTTTAACGCACTGTATCGTCTTCATTTTTTGTTTATATGAAAAAAGGAAAAATACGTCTCCAATATTTTTTGGAAATCTATCTGACGGACTAATCAGATTTTTTTAGTTAACTACCCTATTGAACACATTATCTTGTTAGGGCGAATGTTGGCTCTGCGATGGTTGTCAGTTACTCAGTACCGAGAGAGTTATATACAAATTTATATTGATGCTTATATATACTAGATAAAATTTTGACCTAAAGTCACAGACTAAATCAACTTTAGACGCAAATTACGACGAGTTTAAAGCAGAAATGGTAAAATGAGATGTTATCTGAGCAAATTTGGGCAAACTTCATTTGGCCAAGATAAAACTGAAAGATAAATTCTCAAATAAGGCTACGGATTACGTTACTCTTTTTGTTTTGAAAAAATTAGAACTTTAATAAACTTTTTTGAACCCAAATAAAGTAAGTGAAATAATTAATGACCAACATTCACGGCGCAAGAGTTAGAAATTAGTATTCTTTTTTTTGCAAATAATAAATGTTTTTAGAAAAACTTAATTTAATTCTTAGACAGATTAGCAGAGATAGGCATTTTAATTTTAGAGACCGTGAATAGGGTATTTTACTGTAAAAATCTAATTAGTCCGTCTGATAGATTTACAAAAAATATTGGACACGTATTTTTTCTTTTTTCACGTAAACAAAAAATGAAGACGATACGGTGCGTCGAAAACTCACGTGACGTCACGTCGCTGGTAAAAATTGTAGCAACGTAGTGACGTCACGTGAGTTTTCAACGCACTGTATCGTCTTCATTTTTTGTTTACGTGAAAAAAGAAAAAATACGTGTCCAATATTTTTTGTAAATCTATCAGACGGACTAATTAGATTTTTACAGTAAAATACCCTATTATGAATGATGTTCTGTTCTGAACTTCTGATTATATTATCTGTTTTTCAATCTCCAGAGATGAGTTATTTAAATTCTCTGTATGTATGTGATGTGAATTAGGACAATATAATTATGCAACTGTGTAGACAAACAACTGCGAGCTCGGACACTGCATTGCGCTAATACCCAGGGACAAAGTTAAAATAATAGCTCCATAATCCTGTGGTATTGTTGGCGCCTACGTCCATTTGTCACTTCTTTCTCCAATTTATTCAGAATCTTGATCTAGCCACAACAAAGTAGTATCAGTGGGCAGCTTGGCTCAGGGACGATCAATGTCATTCGATCGGTTGAATGGTGTAGTCTTGTTTCCTTAGTGCAGCGATGGCGATGCCTTTCACTGACGCAGTCAAGACTTCAACAGGGCATTAGGCGAAAGATGAAAGGTGGTTAAGGTCATGGTCACGGAGAATAGAATTTATTAATTATTTATTTTATTTGGCACTTCAACAATGAGTAAACTATTACAATACAAGAAAGCATTCCAGACTTAAGTTTAAGTGCCTCATCACTTAAAGAAGAGCACTACATGCATACAACGCTATTGAAATGATGAAACAACAATAATGAAAAATTACAGTGAACAATTTAAAAACTAGAAATAAGGAGGGTACAGTAACAGTAAACAACAATCATTTTATGGTCATAGAATAGAATACTCTTTATTATGTACACCATATAAGTTACAGAAAATATAGATGAAGAAAACATTACATAGGGGAGCGGGGACGGGGGGGGGGAGGAATGATTCATCAAACCAATTGAGAAACCTCAACTGTAGAGACTCACTTTACTATCGAAAAATAATTATGATAGATAACATAATAACCTTTTTTTTCTGGATGGGAATCATCAAATGACTTCTCCAGGCGGAGCGGAAGGGAGTGTCAAAGTCTTACTTACTGAAACCCACATGCGATTCTTTGCGTTCCAGGGCCGCGGTGTTTTGAACAAATTCCGCAACCCTAGCAGGCACTGACCCTATGGGGCCCCGTCTTCGTTGCTGACAATTCTTTGAGGTGTGCATGGAAAAAGACGCGCCGTCGACGGCGTCGACCTGGGTCTAGTCGCTATCGGACGGCGAGCTGTGGTTGGCTCGCCGTAGGCCCGCATAACATAATAACCTTAAAACAAATCCAATATTGTGTATTCATCGAGAACTTTCACGGTTGTCATTTTTATATTAACCTATATCTAATGTGACATTTTGCTACCGTAAAACACTTAAAAGATTAAGTGGTTTTACTATCGTTCCATTTGTGCTTATCTGAACAAGCACTTCTGTTAACATATATTGTTTTTCTTTTCATCTTTTTAGCGGCGTGCATAATTATGCTAACGATCCTGCCTGATAGTTATTTAGCGATGCAATTAATTATCAATAAAAGTCTTGTGCAAATAAACTTTGTCAAAAACTACTTTTGGATAAGTTATTAAGAGCAAAGCAAAAGAATAAGGAGCATCACATAACAATGTGACCAGAAGACTGCAAAATTGAACTTATTTGTGGAGTAATTCTTGATGTTAATCGTAATCCTTGACTGTTATCCTTGTTGATTAATATCTAATGATGACATGGTTGGCGCAGTGGTTGAACGATTGACTGCTGATATTTCGGGTCTGCCTGTTTGTGTATATCGTTGGCTTACTGCAAGAACTCTTTTTTTATATTATACTAGCTGCTGCCCGCAGCTTCACCCGCATGAATGTCGGAAATTATCCCAAGGGAAAATAATCCCGGGATAAAAAGTATCCTATGTTACTTCTAGTACCTCCCAGAATATGTCTACAAAGTTTCATGATGATTCGTTAAGCAGTTTTTGCGTGAAAGCGTAACAAACATCCACGTTTTCACATTTATAATATTAGTAAGGATTATTAAGTGACAATACAAATCTTTGAGAAATCATCTTATTACCAACTACTACTACTATTACTTATTTATTACTAGCTTCTGCCAGCGACTTCGTACGCGTGGAATAGTTACTTTACCCCCGATTTTGAAAGTCTCAGCCCGATCGGTTTAAAATTGACAAAAGATAGACATGCTGTTTCGGGACATTTTTTAGATAATTTTATGTAGAACATTTCCGTAATACATGATTTCTATGTAACTTTAACCATTAAGGCTACACACGCGACGGAAGCTTAAAAAATGGAGTAACTTCTTCCGTTTTCCCAACATTTTCCTTCACTGGTCTGCTCCTATTGATTTTAGCGTGATGAAAAGTATACTATAACCTGCCCAGGAGTATGAAGAATAATTGCACCAAGTTTTGTTAAAATCGGTCGAGTAGTTTTTGTTTCTATAAAGAACATACAGACAGACAGACAGACAGACAGACAGACAAAAATTTTACTGATTGCATTTTGGGCACCAGTATCGATCACTAATCACCCCCTGATAGTTATTTTGAAAATATATTCCTTGTACAGAATTGACCTCTCTACAGATTTATTATAAGTATAGATTATCATTTATTTATCAGATAACAAAGATTTATGATTCCATTAGATGCTTTATAAAATCATAATTGTGGTAGTTTTAAAACGCGCAATCTAAAGTTATTAAATTATTTCTCAAAGTTTTGTGTAGTCACTCAATGAGTTCTTGCAGTAAGCCGACGATTTATGTTTGTAAACGCACCAAAGATGATACAAGAGAAACTCCTAGGGAGGGGTAATGTTTTTATTTGGATAAAAAAGAACATCACATGCTCCTTATAGATCACCAGCACTGCAAATTATCTGCAGAACAGATAGTCGATGTAATCGTTAATTTCTATATATAGTGGCGTCACACCAGAAGATGCAGTATTGGAAGGTCCATTGATGAAAACAACTGGGGGAGCCCTATGTCCACCAGTAGACGTATCATTTAAATGTGGCTCAGAGGAACGAGACAGATCAAGAAAACATGAATGGACAGTGTGCCTGTGCATGAACGATGACATGGATATAAAAGAAAGAGTTGTGCCACGCTGGTCTTCAAGAAATTAGGAAAAAGAGTAGACAATGAGGGGCGGGTGTTTTTAATTAAACATTATAACGTTCAAAAAGTGCTGGCTCTCGGCCTTCTTTGAATAAATTACTTTCTCGATTCCTTGGAAACATTTCAAATAAACCTGAGCTCTAGTAGAAATTCTACCATACATATTATTCGCGAATACTCATATATCACTAGGTACAGTCGAATAAATAAAATATAGCCAAAAAACGGATATTTCTTTCGACGGTTTCAGTAACTAGACCGTCTAACGCGAACGGTATCATGCTCAAAGAATTCTTCGAAGGCGAATATTGCCGATGCAATTTTGAACTCTTCAAAGGAACTGTGACACCGACTTTAACTTGGATATATCGATACTAGTCATAGCCCGCGGCGTTTCCCACATCGACCCCTTAATTTTAATATCTTTTGACGAAAACTCATAAATCAATTTTCGAAATTGGTGTAGTGCATATCAATGTGGTTTTAAAAATTCACGAATATGCAGTCAGTATTTATTTTTATCACCTTGTCTATAAATACAGTACCTGCTATTATCTATAATGACAACACTACAAGGGCTTTTTATCTAGCCTGGTGTTAGTCAGGTGATACAATATCAAATACCACAATGATAATCCAAAACAAAAACGTTATCAATATAGGAAATACGTCATTTCTAAAATAATTGGAAATCCCGTATGAAAAGCTACTATTGTAATCCCTCACAGTTAAGCCCCTTAAACACAAACCAAATTAATAATGAACAGCACGTGACTATATTAATCAAATTCAATAATTAATCAAATTACATCTCAAAGACATACCAATATAATCCATCAATTTCACGAAATGAACCCATTTACACTAGATATTATAAACATCGAGAATATTATATCGATAGAAATGTGAATCATCAAAAGCCCCAATGTCTATGTAAATAAATAATATTTCGACACTCGATTCCAATTTATCGACTATAAATCTTGCCTATTTATGTAAAGGTGGTGTACACACTAGAGCCAAAACTATTCTGACTTTTGTAGACCGATCAATAACTTTTGTCACGTTATTGAGCCAGAATTCACTTACAAACGCGGCGTCGTCCTATTTCACTGAAACCATTGCGAGAATTCACATTCAGAGCGATATTTGTTCGGCAAAACCCGAAAGCGTCCTCTTTCGATATCCGCTCGATAATGCGTTCTATTAGGACTTTGCCTGGTCGTCAGGGCCTTATTGTAACGGGCATATTCGCAAATGCCCATTTAATCTATATTATTAACTAGTGACCCGCCCCGGCTTCGCAAGGGTGCAATGTTGATACTAAATCTCTATTATATTATGTATGTCTTTTACAAATAAACCTTCCTCTTGAATCACTCTATCTATTAAAAAAACCGCATCAAAATCCGTTGCGTAATTTTTAAGATCTAAGCATAGATAACGTCAGAGAGACAGTGGGAAGCGATTTTGTTTTGTACTATGTAGTGATAATCCTTCCTCTTGAATCACTCTATCTATTAAAAAAAATCGCACACACAGACATACAGTGGGAAGCGACTTTGTTTTATAAATACTACATAGTTATACCTAAGTATACTATAGTAGAGGTGATGGTAATTTTTAATTGTAACGAGCGTCTGGGTAAAGCTCCATCTACTATTAACTATACTACTATTATAAAGAGGAAATATTTGTTTGTTTGTTTGTATGTATTGAATAGGCTCCGAAACTACTGAATCGATTAGAAAAATTCTTTCACTGTTTGGAAGCTACGCTATCCCCGGGTGACATAGGCTATATTTTATCCCCACATTCCCACGGGAACGGGAACTATGCGGGTGAAGCCGCGGGCCGCTGTTAGTAGACAATAAACAGCTTTTTGTCTACAACTATGAAGAAAAAGTCTTAGCGTATATGCATCCCGTCATTGCTAAAGAGCCATTATCTTTATTTTCAAGACAGTTTGGACTCAAGTTTGCACACAGCCTACCAATAACTTTAGAAATAATAATTTTAATGCCTATTTTTAACGGGTGCTGATGTATTCATGATAGCTGTGGTAGGTATATCAATTAAAATGTATGCAATTAATACTACAGTGACGGTGATACTGACAATACTCAAGATTGTTAATTAAGTCACCCGTGCCGCGAACCACCGTGCCGCGTACGATAAATTTCTATGTTCCTATGGCCCATAAATGATTCTGAAAAATATCACTATTTTTGTGCAGTAAGTAGTCTTTTTTTATTGTCAGTTGGATATGCTCTTGACTCTAGTCTTGCGGAATTTGTTCGAAATAGTCACCGCGGCCTTGGAACGCAAAGGGCACAAGAATGATCACGGGTGGGTTTTAG
The DNA here is from genome assembly GCA_905332915.2 of Hecatera dysodea. Lineage (NCBI taxonomy): Eukaryota > Metazoa > Arthropoda > Insecta > Lepidoptera > Noctuidae > Hecatera > Hecatera dysodea. The sequence continues at coordinate 11,705,215 of HG995310.1, read as the reverse complement.
TCAGTAAGAGTCTGACACTCTCTTCCGCTCCGCCCAGAGCGGGAGAAGTCATTTGATGATTTACCATACAAAAAAAAGGTGACAGTCAAAGCCGACGATGGAATGAGCTCACCTGGAAGTAGCCTGTTCACTCTAAATTTGAAGAGATGAAATCAGAGTCTACAAATTGTATAGATGTGCCAGCTATTTAATTTATTATTTCTTCTCGAAAATTATTATTCAAGCTCTCAGTTATTAACCAAGTGAGACAATAAAAACAAATTACACTGAACATCCCTTTCAGTGGGTCAAGTTAAAAATTAAACCCACAAATAAATATATAGGATCAGGAGAGCTGAGCGGTACGTTGTCAGGTTTTGGAGTTCCCATTTTATTGGGATAGACAAGACAGAATAATAAATTACAAGGATCTATTTAGCAATAGCAAAAAGTACACGCACGCAAAATAGAAAAGAAAATAAAATGAATAACAGTAGTAAAATATAAAGAGCAGTTACAATAAAATCGAACAGACCTTTAATGTCAACGTTCTAGTAGCATATGCCACCATAGTACAAAGCGTATCTTACGATACAACAATGTCGATATGTACAACAGCGCTGTACCAAGTTAACTGACAGTTTTGTAGGGAGCAAGAGATCTGTATTGAGTCGATTCCGAAGAACGACTGGCTAGCATATTTTTTGTATGGACCACTCGCAGTTCAGCACACTAAGGCTTACTGCTTAACCGATGAATCCTGTGGTGGCGTCAAATGAAATTAAGGCCCCCAGCCATTTAAGGCCCGGCCGACACAACTGGCTAGCAAACCAAGTTCACGCTTTTTTAAAGGACGAAGTCCCCACTATACGACAACTCTGCCCGAAGGCGCACGGAAGTGCTTCATCGTATTTTATTGATACAAAACACCAAAACAAATGGAATCTAATAAGACTTACATCGTAAATTAACTACATCTCACAAGAATAATTATCGTAAATCAACAATACGGATTTAGTAAAGTAATCGATTTTAAAATTTATCATGCCATCATTACAACAATAACGTCAAAATTTTGTTTTGAAGAATCCAACAGTCAATGTTATCTGTGCTATTATTCAAATAAGATGATAAAAATCACTGTGTGTGAACACAGAGTAAGTATTCAATAAATCATGATTTGAATTATTAGACAATTAATTATCGGTACTTAAAATCACTTAAATTAACATTCAGAGAAAAAAAAAACAAAACAATTCTGTTTGCAAAAATAGCGAATTTGATAGTCAAGTATCCATACTTGTAAAAGATAAACTCTGACAAAAATAATATGATATAATAAAACAAATTTTAAACTTCACAAATATGAAAAAAAAATACAAAGGATTCTCGATACGTAAATAAGAGAACAATGCGAAAAAGAAATCAATTAGCGCATCGCAGTAATGAAAGGCATCATATAACATTGTTCAATGTATAATTATACAATGACGTATATCAATAAATTTCCAGTACAGACTGACCTTGCATGCTGTAGAGTTACTGTAGAATAAGAGGTCAGCAAATATCGGAAGGTATAGCTTGATTAATCGTGGAGTGTACATACATAGTAAAATATTTAATTTTGCGACGAACGTAACTGATTGATATTCACACTTGAATATACATAAAGCTGGATATTTATGTGATTTATGGAAGTGTACGTAACTTATTAATTGGTGGAATAATTTTATGGATTTCGAGACTATTGATAAAATTAATAATCTATATCATGTATAAGATATATATTCGTATAAAATTGTCGATCTGTTAAAAACAACAACAACATTGATTGGAATAGGAGTCACTCTCGGTATAAAGTCTTGAAAGTTAAATTACAGTTCGAGCAAGAAAATATATTTTCATTTAAACGAATCCGCAAACTTATTTTTTATATTCATGTTTATCCACAGACACTTATTTAGATACACGCCCTTCAATCTAAAGTAATGGAGTCTGTTAAAAATGTCTACTATATAATATATCTAGATACCTACATACAGTCAATGTATTGTTACACATTATTTGTAACTACGATTTACTCTGTGGCTTCAACGAGTTCGGTTGGGTATTAAATTCTGATTTATAGTTTAAGAGCCTATACGCCAAACGGCATTTCATACAAATTTTCAAGTCGTTATTTTCCGAAATGACTGAACCGATTTCAATGAAACTTCACAAATACAAGCAAGATACATAGGTCTAAAAAGTTAATTGAAGACATTTTCGATAAATAGTGTTACAGTTAAATTAGACCCATTTTAAATTTTCCATACAAACATAAATTTCCAGATATCTTTTTGTAAATAAGACATTTCGAAAATGTCTTCAACTAACTTTTTAGACCTATGTATTCTGCTTATATGTGTGAAGTTTCATTGAAATCGGTTCAGTCATTTCGGAAAATAACGACTTGAAAATTTGTATGAAATGCCGTTTGGCGTATACGCTCTTATCGAATCTAAAACCTATTGATACATTTTTATCAATTTAATCTTCTTCTTCATCTACTTCATTATCTATTATTAAAGCTTAGATACCTTTAGTCTTTGTAGATCCTAGCGCTTGAAATGAATCTGAAAAAGAAAAGATAACATTAGTACTAATCAACTATCTAAGTGTAGCTGTTTAAGTTCAGTACAAAAATTTTACGTGATAATAAAAGCATTCATCTCTTTGGTTTGAACAACGAACATTTGATTTGACTGGGTGGTTGCACCGAAAAACCGTTTATCATTTTATAGTTCTTTTTAACGATCATTCGTCTGGCGAGTGTTGGACGGGAGATGGGCGGTCAATGGTTTTTGAATGGGCCAAATTGGAGGGCGGCCCAATGACAAGAACAGTTGCAGTAACATTATTTATTTCAACGCACGAAACAGCTTTGTCATACAAGAACATAATTGTTATATCGCAAAAAATGGGATGACTGAATTTGCATCCAATTTTTTCAATGCAACTTTAATTGTGCAAGTTGAATAACAGTAAGTAACTTGGTAGTGGTCGGTGATAATAATTTACTATTGCCTTTCCATAATTACTTAATTACCTACCCTTGATAGGCGAAATTTGTTGCTCATTTAACTGGATTACAATCTCATCATATGTAATTATTGGCTGAACGTGGGATTTCATAATTGACTGCAATGAATGGCTTCGCTTTCAAAAGAGGTTAGTGATCGCCTAATTAATTACCTGTGTCGATGTACTCCAATTTATGGTGGACATTTCACCCATACATACAAAATGATTTGGGTTTACTTTCATTGAAAGGAATTTCCTGTTGGCGTGTTTTTTTTTATAGCTACAACCTGGAGATCTTTAGGTCAAGAGTGAAACGGTTACTTATAAGCAAGTCACTTAATTAATTCACTGTAACTACTGAGAACCAGAGCCAACAGTGGTGGCTACTGTTGATTTTGATTCTCAGGAAGTCGGAGAATCTAAAAGACATTTAAACGGCCAAAAAAACATAATGTCTATTTCCCAAAACGTTATCAAGCAGGACACAGAACAGAGATAAGGGACTAAATTATCACTTATTTTAATGGGTCCTAAAATCTGAACCAAAAATACCCAAATGCCTTTGCCCTCTGAAGATAATATATACAATGCGTGATGACCTTGGAGTTATAAAAGTCATTCATCTGCCCATAAAACACACAGCAAGACAAGTGCACTTTATCTTCTCAGTAATCTGTATTTTGCTGTTTATTTTAATACGAGAAATTATGTGCGACGTTTGTAAACAGTTTTGTAGTAACACCGTAGTAGTGTTTGTATTGAAAAACTGGCTTTTGCGAGCAGTTTCCTCGCGTGAATGTTAAATTGTCTCACTAAATTATACTATTGGAACAAAAAGTAGATAATTATGTATTATATTTTTATCTGGGCTATGGTAAACTCATGTTCCAAATATATTAAGGGCGTAGAAGCCGAACGGCATTTCATACAAATTTTCAAGTCGTTATTTCGCAAAATGACTAAACCGATTTAAATGAAACTTTACACACATAAGCAGGATACATAGGTCTAAAAATTTATTTGAAAACATTTTCGATAAATAGAGGTACAGTTAAATTAGGCTCATTTGAAATTTTCCATACAAACATAAATTTCCAGTTATCTTTTTTCTTAAATAAGACATTTCGAAAATGTTTTTAACTAAGTTTTAGTCCTGTATGTATCCTGTTTACATGTGTGAAGTTTCATTAAAATCGGTTCAGTCATTTCGCAAAAATAGTGATTTGAAAATTTGTATGAAATGCCTACGGCGTACACGTACGCTCTTAAGCCTTTGAAGCGTGATTAATCAACATTCATTTATAATATTTGTAAGATAGTCGGATAATCCATACATTGTAGTTTTTAGAGAATATTTTTTTAAACAACAGCTAAAAATGAAACTTGGCTTCGATCTTAGAAACTCAAACATTATACGCAAAATAATACGCCAGTGGCAATGACTTCTTGCGGAGTAAATACCGAATTTTCAGACCCGTTTTAGATCAGATATATAAATGAGCTACTTCCAAAAACAGTGAGGCAGATTTTTGGTGCTGAAATAATATTAGTACCTACACAAAGCAAAATGCCAGCCCTAGAATCGAACTAACAACTCGTTAGTCTTGTCCATCGTGACCAATGGACCACCATTACCTTTTAACGATAAAGTCTATCTCATATTACGAAAAATTAATGAACCAGAAAAGGTAAAGAAATATTCAAATGAAAATCTATTATGTACCTCAAGCATGGCTATTAAATTGGCCTTCCTAATATTCAAATAATAAATGGCGCTCGTGTACGTACAGAAAATACGTAGTTCTCGTACGTTTTATAATATTTTATCCCGCGTAAGTGGTCAGCAATTCACCTGAACTGGTTTATTTAAAAAAATGTTTGCCCATTACTGTTTGAAAAAAGCCTTTAATTTGTGCTCCACTCTGAATTTCTGTATGTAATGGTTTCAGTTTTTTTTTAATGTATTTTTCAGGCTATTGTTTCGAATAATTTTGTAGGTTTTTGAGGTTATTAACAATATGGTTTTGTGTTCAGAGTTAACTTACTTTTCAAAGGGTTATTTGTTTTACTTTGGAGTCCGAGTAAGAAAATTCACACCAATAAAATAAATATAAAAAAGTACAAATCTTTCTACATACATATGTAAGTTACATAAAATGAGCACTATCGTTTAATTCTTCTCCCCCATAAAAACATATAACACAAAATCCAATCCAAGATTTTGGGTCCAAATCTCCGAAACAGGCCCAATATCTATTTGCCGAAAGACCTCTATTGATTTGGGAACCCAACTTAATAAAGTTAGGGGTGCAACACCCGGAAAAATTGCCGGGAAAAGTAGAACTTTCAAATAGAGAACAGCAACGACGGGACTGGCTTAAGTTATCAAAATCTCGAATCTCGGCAAGGATCTTCGGCAATCGGGTTTTGACGACCGATTCCCATCCCTTATGTGTGTGTTATCCCTATATCGTGTAGTTAGGTATACATCTACGCAAACCCTTTGCCTTGTAATGTCTCTGAGATTCCATATTTACTTGACACCCTTAGTAAACGCAAGGTCCCGGATGATGATTGGAAAAACTAATTTCGTGGATTCAGTAGTAAATCCGGGTTTATGTTATATTGAGTACGTGTTGAACTGTGTTTTTTCAACTTGGTCTCTTGTTTTCGACTTTTATCAACTTAAAAATTTACCTTATTTTCCGGCAGTCGCGTATAAAACGTACATGGTACAATCGGAGACCCACTCACTACTTTAATTCATGTGAATGAGTAAAAATGATGCATTAACAGATAAGTCTAAAATTAATGCCCCAACAAAAATTACAGGTAATTTTAATTGTTCAAAGTCTTTGAACCCAAAAATGCCCACCACCCACGTTTTAGCGAATACACAATAGGAAGCAATTATGTAAAACTATGCTATTATCTAAACTGAGTTTTTGACGTTACCGTCAAACTTTATGATTATAGTCATTACAAAACATCTCTAGATAGAGATTATTGTCTACTGCAAAAGATAAAAACGCAACGGTCTTTTGCAAAAATTTGGTGAGTATTTTATACATTGATATGCTCTGCTATAAACGCAACTTTGCAATAAAGTGTACTTTTTGCAATTAATAGTTGCATATTATAGCACTGAGTTATAATGTAGTTTACATCAGGGAAGGGTTTTTTGCAATGAAATCAGTCTTAATTAAGATTAGGTACTTACCAACAAAACCTTACAACCTTAAGTTTATACAACATTAACAAAAATATATTTGAAACGACTTAACAAGCATTATAGCAATGTAATTTTTTATCACGAAAAAAGACACAAGCTGACTTTTATTCCCCACGTAATTCGTGACATTTTGTTCTATCCAAATATCACCTGTTCAATAATCCGGTCCGCAATAGAACGTGAAATAACACAATGTTTTTTTCTCATCTCAATTTCACGTGTTGTGTCATCTGCCAAATTGTCAATCTTTCAATCAATATTAGACGATGTTGCCAGTTGCCAACTGGTTTTAGTACTCACTTTCGTTGGACATATTTGGCAGATCAACGATGTATTAAGTATGGGTAAAGTTATCAATTGACATCTTAATGACGCTATAAATATACACGTGTCTTCTTCTGTCAGCGGTTTACAGATATTTTTAGTCTGTTGCTTACCGCTGAGAATTATTATTGATGCTTTTTTTTGCTGATTTTTTGTTTTCCAATACATATTACCAGGAGGATAGATTTGTACTTTTGTATATTTGTAACGGATACACTCTAAAACTTCTTTACCGACTTGAAAAATTCTTTCTTCATTAAAATGCTACATTATCTCTGAGTAAAATAGGCTAATAATAGCAAGGTCATCGATATAGCCCACCGGATTAGTAAGCTGAAGTGGCAATGGGCTGGCCATTTTAGTCTTAGAACCGACAACCGTTGGGGTAAACGAGTTCTAGAGTGGAGACCGCGTCTCGGCAAACGTAGTGTAGGACGTCCTCCGGCACGGTGGAGTGACGATTTGCGCAGGACAGCTGGCAGAAACTGGATGCGAGAAGCCGAAAATAGATCTAAGTGGCGTGCAATTGGAGAGGCTTATGTCCAGCAGTGGACTACGACAGGCTGGCTATATATAAATGTCTACCCGTGCGAAGCAGGTACTGGCTGCTAATCTATACTTATAATAAATCTGTAGAGAGGTCAATTCTGTACAAGGAATATATTTTCAAAATAACTATCAGGGGGTGATTAGTGATCGATACTGGTGCCAAAAATGCAATCAGTAAAATTTTTGTCTGTCTGTCTGTCTGTCTGTCTGTCTGTCTGTATGTTCTTTATAGAAACAAAAACTACTCAACCGATTTTAACGAAACTTGGTGCAATTATTCTTCATACTCCTGGGCAGGTTATAGTATACTTTTCATCACGCTACAATCAATAGGAGCAGAGCAGTGAAGGAAAATGTTGGGAAAACGGGAGAAGTTACTCCATTTTTTAAGCTTCCGTCGCGTGTGTAGCCTTAATGGTTAAAGTTACATAGAAATTATGTATTACGGAAATGTTCTACATAAAATTATCTAAAAAATATCCCGAAACAGCATATGTCTATCTTTTGTCAATTTTAAACCGATCGAGCTCAGAGTTTCAAAAACGTAAAGGGTAAAGTAACTATTCCACGCGGACGAAGTCGCTGGCAGAAGCTAGTGCGAAATAAACTCTTAAATAAGGGTTGTTTAAGTCCACCATTTAGTAACGTTAGATACCAAATGGTTATATATAGTGATTTTGTTGAAAGCTTTATTTGACTAATGGTCTTTAAAACGTTCATTTATGTGTCAATAAATCTCGGCTGATTCGGAACATAAAAGCGCGCTTGTTTTAAACTTCTTAACATGATTTACTTCTATGTCTGAAAAGTTTATTTTTATTTAGTTTAACACTCGTCCAGCAATTTTTTGACGTTTACGATTCGCCCAGGTTTTATAACCGACTTCCAAAAAAGGGAGGAAGTTCTCAAGTCAGCTGTATTTTTTTTTCTGTGGGTCTGTTATCTCATTACTTACTGGTTGTAACGATTTTGATAATTCTTTTAATATTCGAAAGTTGGTGCTTGTCACGTGGACAAAATGTATAAAATAACTTTAATGTCATAAGTCGGTGTTCAAAAAACGAAGAAACAACAAAAACCTCCTACTTTCGAAATTAAAGTTATTTTAAACTGTTTGTGTTTTTTTTTGTTTAGAAGTCGGTTATATATATATTTTCTTTTTGTGAAAAAGCTTTTTATTTATTTGCGAAATCGTTTTATCATAAAATTGTAATGTCTCAAATATCTATTCTTTCCGCTGATAATTCATTTCTAAATAGTAATTATATTGACGTGCTAGATTCTATAAATGAGTAAACAAATCAAAAACAACACAATCTCTCGTTTTTAGATTGTCTTTTAATAAAATAACTATTCATTTTTGTTTGCACTACTCCTTATACCAGTGGCGCTAACGCCTCATTTTTTCTTTTTTGTTCTATCGAACATAGCATTGCAACCTATGCAAATACTGCCAGAGGCACGAATGCGTTTGTTAGGATTTCACGAACGAATACTCAAAAATATTGGACTATGTATGTAACAACCCTTTTTGGGACAAAAGTTTTTTTTTGTTAAATCTTTCATGCGTAACGGATAAAAAATGCTTTGGTTCTCTGTTGGGGCGGAATCGAGTTTTTATTAGAATATATTTAAAAATAGGTTGGGCTGTTATTTAAAAAATATATATAAATGTATGTATAACTTCTAATGAAAGTCTAACTGGGTTTCTTTTGACCTCTGTCTGTTATATCAAAACAAATTAGTGTCCATTATATAATTTAAAAAACAATCATTATTCTATATTCAACGTAGGCAATAATCACAAATACTATAATAAGTCTAATTAAAAAATCATCCATTGTTTTTTTTTACTATGTCAACACGTAAGTTACCTGACATTATCAATATTACCAAAAGTTAACATACTGAATATGAACAAAAACATTAATACTATTTCAAATAACAAAAATAAGTACCTAATTATTTATGAACCGTAAAAATAATAATAGAAAATCAGCTGTCCACCATGTACCAAATTAAGCACCAGAGTGAAATGGATTATAATAATCCAACCATAGGTCACTGACCTTTCATAAATAATTTATTAATAGAAGTGTCGATCTTAGCAAAATTTATACCCATTTATAATATAAACAATTAAGATATAACGATACCACCTGGTAATCTGTTCGACGTGGAAGGAGAAAACAAGATCGATATTATATTTATTATAGTTCCAGAACAAAAGGTGAATCCAAAGATAAAGGGCCAAAGAATTAGGTCAATTATATTTTCGTTCAAAGACTTTGGATGACTGCCAAATATTAATGGTGTGTTAGAGATAGTATTCGGAAAATATGTCAATTTGTTTATTGTTTTTGTTAATTTTATAATAACATACACAGCTGCTGTGTTCATGATTTGGATCTTTAAATAAATGACGACAGATTTTTACCGATAAAAAGCTTTTTAAATTAGGTCAAAACTCTTGGGGTAATTTGTGCAGTAATTTTATAGGGCAGGGAATTTAGTGAACTTAATAATCTTTGGACGGCTTGGATTATATTCCTTAGGATTTAGCAAGATGTGGCATGAAACCGGAAAGAATGGAGGAAACCCTTTGCCCAGCAGTAGGCTAGTTATAATTAAAATAATTCAATTAAACTTTTTAAAATACACCAAAAAACCTACTCAAATTCGACTTTACTTTACAAAGCTTCTAATAAGTAACCAGAACACTGTTTTTTTCTAGATGGAAAATCGCAAAATGACTCAGAACTATTATATATTTAGATACTCCCTTCCGCAGAGAGAAAATATTAATAACTAAAAGGACCGCAATCCTAGCAGGCGCTGACCCTATGGGGCCCCGTTCTCCTTACAGACATCTCTTACAGGTGTGCGTGGAACACGACATGCCATCGACCCGGGCCTGGTTTTCGGGTGCGATCTGCCTCCTCCTTCGCTTGCATTAATGCTTCGCAGAAGGAGGTGACCGCTTCCGCGCTCTGGACCATGGATTAAACAAAGGCCGGAAGCGAGATATAAACGGCGCAGATCGCCTCGAAAACCAGAAAACCTACTCCAATATTACTGTGATAAACTGATTTCTGAAAATGCATACGGGTACCACTCTATACTATCAAAACAAAGGTACATTTTAAGTTTATTGACTTACAACACAACAGAATATTGTTCTAAGTAAACGCGTGGACCATATGTACTCGTATGTTTCTATTGATAAGCGTAACAACTGTGCTAATATATGTGTGTCGTCATTGGTTTTAACGAGTTATCCTATAGAAGGCAATAGATAGAAAATACTTTGTATGAAATGAAAAAATCTCAAATATAGAGTCTGACAGTTAAAAAAAAAATATTAAAAAAAGTAATTATTATCAGTAGAAGGTCAGAATGATAAGATGTTTGTTAATAACTCACGCTTTAAAAAAGCTAAATGTGTTTGCATAAACTCGACACAGTGGAAATGGCCTGCAAATAGGGTGGGTCAGGTATAGGACAATCCCATATAATAATAACCTCTTTTTTTCCAAAATGCGACATCTGTTATACTCATCCATAAACTCTATTAGTAAGTTTAAGTCACCACATATGGCAACACCATCGATACCAATATAATTTGTGACTTAAAATTAAATTACTTAAAATAATATGAATTTCAGTACCAAAACATTTTATTTAAAACATATTATAGTTATTTGTAAATACTTGTATACATAACAAGCGGCATCATTACTCAGTGAATTATTGATTTTGTGTTGATTGTCATTATCAGATCACATCTCAAATTATAGCGACTGCTCTTTTTGTTTGCGCGTGTTTCGTACGCTATGTCTGTGCTGATTTGTTAAAAAGGCAAAATTGAAAATATCCGTCAGGGTTGCCATTCAATGAGCTAGTTTGCAGATAGTGATGACAGCCCCCGTCGGATATTCTTAGGTTACATTAATTTTGTAAGTCGGGGGTTTTTATTAATTATTTAATTCTTTTTCAATTATGTTTTATCGTCGTGGGTCTTTTCAAAATTTTCAATTTTGCCTTTTATTTCAAACTTTTTAGAGAGAATTTTATTATGAACCAGCACCGCCCCCCTGGTGAGTTGTCACCGTAACACTTATCCAAGAACATGCACCAATCAAACCCGAACACATCACTGAAAACTACATCAAAATAGGAGAAGTTTTGTTTTTTTTTTGCATAAACATTGTTTACTGCAGCGCCCCTTCGTGAGTTGTCACCGTAACACATATCTAATTACATGCACAAATCAAACCTTAACCCATCACTGAAAATTGCATCAAAATTGGAATAGTAGTTTTGAAGATAAATGGCAACATTGGTTTGCCCACATATCCTTGACTGCAGCGCCCCCTGTTGAGTTGTCACCGTAACACCTATCTAAGAACATGCACCAATCAAATCCAAATCCATCACTGAAAACCGCATGGAAATCGGACTAGTAGTTCTGGAGATAAATGGGAACATTGGTTTGCACAAACAAACATCCTCTCACCCCAAACGCATATACCGTCTCCGTTCCGTCGTGGGTAATAAAATAGACACTTGTGATTTGTTTTTATCATGCCTAAACGGTGTGCATTGGGATATTCTAACTAAGCTTACAAAAATAAGCAATTATATTTAATTTCAAGAAAAGATTTTTTTGCGTCCAGTTCTATTTCTTTTTTAGCGATAAGGCCGCCCGTTGTGTCACCCCATGTAATGTTTTCATCATTTAAATTTTCTGTAACTTATACGGAATAGATAATAAAGAGTATTCTATTCTATTCTATCAAAAATCAAAAGTCTTTTATTCAAACTAGGCTGAGAGACAGCACTTTTTGAACGTCAAATTTTACATAAAGACAGTCCCCCAAAATGCCCAGCATCACCTCTGCAGTGTAATTACATAGTTTTCTTTGCATCACACTAGTTTTGGCCCAAATGCCCCTGACATTGCTTTAGAGACATTCAGACAATCAACTATGTCACAAAGTTGAGACTGTGCCAAAAATTTTCGGTCAATTCGATTTCATATTTTTGCCGATTGACTTCTTATTTATTTAGGCTTTTTTGAATAATAATAAAAATGGTTTATAAACTTAAGATATTCTTATTGTTTAGTAATAACTCATCTTCCTATATATACTTTTTTAGATTAATTTCCGAGATTAGGTTTGTTTTTTCCTAGTTGGTGACCATCATGTTTCTTTAATAATACTTAAATGTCAACCCGTGATATCCGTTTCTTTCATATTTATTTTAAGTTAGCTTCCTACAGGTTTTATAAAAAGTAAAAATATTGTATTCGTTTGGGAAGCCTTTTTCTAGTAATTCCTTAGAAAAAAACAGGTCAAAAGTAGGTTTTATTTAGGAGTGGAGAAAAAAAAAACTTAAATATGAAAAGACATAATTTACATGCGATGACATAAAGTCATTTATATTATAGATTTATTGACAACAATTTTAATGTTACCAAAGTCAGTTGAGTAATATATAAGTGTCATATATATATAAATAGGTATAATACCTTCACGTAAAAAAATTAACATACAATTAAATTTTAAACAAATAAATTCACCGTTCAGTCACATTGACTTAATTACAGAAATTAATTTGGGCATTCATTATACAATTGCATGAAATTGAAACCATTTTATTTAGAAATATGTATATGAAATTCAGAAGTAGACGTCTTTAAGCTGAAAAGACATAGCCAATTATCATGGTTCTCTACCTCGTGAAGGTGATTTAAGGTTAAAATAATTAGGTATTCGAAGCCATTGAAATTCGGCTCGCACTCAGCATAATCAATCAAGTTACAATCGAAGAAAATCGATGAAGTCGATTTCTATACTTAACAAATTAATCGGTCATTTTGTTATAATTAATCATTTGAGCACACACGTGACATTATTTATTACAAAACAAATGTTACATGGAAATATTCTTTAAGCACTTATGAAATTGCTCGTTGCTTCGTGAAACCGATTATCACTAACCATCAGGTGAGACAGTGTTCAATAATAATGAAGTCAAAACTAAATACTTTAATAATGGATGTAAAAGTAAGGAACGTATATGGATGAGTACATAAAATACTTATTATTCCGATTTGCCGTTCTCTAGGTAAGCCGCTGGCAAAAACAAGTTATGAAACAAAACTTACATTATAACCAAATAACATTCAGTGAGTTATTAGATCATGACTCCTTCAGAAACTAATTTTAAAAACATAACTATTTCACATCACAGTTTCAACACAATTTCGACATACTCGTATCGTCATCTCTTTCCCTCTATCCAAAGTCTTTGGATAATTAATTATCAACAACAGACACTTGAAAACTTCTTTGCTGCCGCCCTTCCATTCATCATATAATTTCGAAACGTTTTTAGATTTACGTATGACGAAAATAAAATATTTTGGCATTGTCTTGAAATGAATGTTTTGACTGCCGACAGATTTAATATAGTCGTGGAACTAGAATGTATGGAATGATATGATAATTTCATTTTGTATATTGAAGAGATCTAAATCTAAGTTGTCTAGTTTTAGTTTTTTGTGAAAGATATTGTCAACGAGATTACTTGTACCGTACTTTTATACGTCACTAACCGTTGCTAGAGCAGTGGTATGGCCCCGACTTACGAATTTTATTGTAGGTCGCAGATTCAAACCCAGCCAGGTGCATTACTTTTTGTACTTAATTTCACCACTATTGCTCTCAAAACGGTAAATGATAACATCATGAGGAAACCGGCATGTACTAGAACCAAAAATTCGAAGACATGTGACATTCATCAACCCGCACTGGGCCCGCGTGGTGGATTACGTCCCATTACCTCCTAGAGGAGGCCTGTGTCCCAGCAGTGGGAACATTAAAAGGCTGATTATGCTTATGCTAACCGTTGCTGTGTTCTTGTTACTAACTTCATAGGCAGTAAACAGGTTCCACCATTGACTCTGGCATCGTACCATCTACAGTGTCTTCCGGTTTGGTATTTTGGGGACGGCTCACAGTCTAACTGAATGCAGCTTTATTTTTCATGCCTCGATGCTTTATTTGACTAGCCGCACGTAAAACCGATTTCTGGCGTGGCGTCGCATGCCGTGGCGACGCGTCGCCACGCTATATGATGGTATTTATATAGTCTATATGCAGTACCTAGTGTGTACGGTGTGGCGACGCGTCGCCATGCGCAATCGACTGTCGTAATATTTTATTTTATCATTATGACATATTTAGTTCCTATCACAATCTGTTCTTTTCTGCATATTACTTTTACAAAATAATGGCGATGTTTCACATCTGCCAGGCGTCCCGTGACTGCTCACATTTTTTTAACCTCATCCTTCCCAAAAACTAGGTAACACGATATCCTTTGGCAAGACTTGCACCAGGTATAGGTTACTTGTAACGAATGTCAAAGTTCTACAAATAATAGTGGAGAACAACAGGTCAATGTGTTTTGTGGCATGGAGTTAGCTTGGTATGTAATGAATGGTCACCTATATATGTTTGACTTTAACAATCGACCCGTGTGGCCGTTTCTACTTGACCAGAAGGTCAAGTAGAAACGGCCACAAACAAAGGTTGTGTAACGTGATTAGTACAGGTAGATTCACATCCTATGACGGGTCAGAACAGTCCGCAAGTCACAACGCAGTCGTAAATTCATATGACAGCAGCGGTTAGGGGCCCTATTTTTCTGATACGCAGCGCAAAGCGAACTTCATAGACTTATTATCCTTAATTTAGATAAAAACTATGATAATGACGAAAATTTAAATTCACTTACTAATTACATACTAGAACCTAGTCAGCGTTCTTCGTTTTCTCCCAGTGTTTAACGCAAATCTACATCCTACAATTAAAATTCTGATCTTATCAAAATTTAAAACAATGAGGAATGGTAGAACGATATATTTTTTTTCTCATGATTAGTTATGTTTTTGTCTTATTAAGGTTACTGTGGTCAATGTTCTGAAAAATGCATCGACCGCCGCTATGAACGTAGCCACAATGGGTTCAAATATCTTTCGTAAAAGTACGACACGAAAAGAGGAAGAAGACCAAACTTTAGAAGTTAAGGTAACAAATTTATCTTGTTGCTAATGCGATTACCATCTGGCATGTTTGACAACGCGTGTGTCGATAGCTTTCATGTCATCCTTCTAAAGAGAGCCGAATCCCAGCTAAGTCGTGTCCATGGTAATAGCAACGGTATTCTGAGCATTGTGGCTGGCCGACCTGACTGCCCAATACTGTGTGCATTGTGTGCAGTTACATGTCAAAAGGAGGTTCTAATGATTGATTATAAAATATAATTTATTTACCAGATAACCAAGATCTATTGGGTTAAAAACAATAGCCTTAACCAAAAACATCGACAGACACCAACGGGCTGTCATGTCTCCCAGCTATAGCGCGTAAAATGCTGTTGAGGCTACCAAGGAGTCTATTTAGCAGAGAGGCTGCTTTTTTTCGCCGAACAGCATTGAAGCAGTCGGTACGTGCCTCAGTGAACATAAATGACACGCTACAGAACCGTGGCAAACGCAATAGCGCCCTAAACGCGTTGTTATACTGGATCCGCAGATCCTGAGTGACTTGAGATTAATCGTATTTATTTTGATTATTTTAATTTTGTTTTAATATTTTATGAGCATTGAGGCTCATAAAATAATTATATTTTATGAGCCTCAATAATTTAATGAGTCTCTATAATTTAATTAAATTGACTGCTGTGTGTTTGTACTTAATTTAGTTACTAACATAGTGTGTAAGTTTTAGTAATAAATTATGTATCACTGATATTTGAATTAAATTAAATGTACCGAGCTGACAGTTATTTGAGTAAGATCCATAAGCAAACAATAGAAAATACCCTCAAAATCTGACAAAGGCATACGTATAATTGTATTGGAAACGTAATTAGTCAAAACCGACCGTTATTCTTTTTTCAAAAGAAAAATGAATACGAATTTTATATTTTGTGGAAATAGATAATCTACCAGTAATCCGATTACCGTGATAGGAATGTCAAATAAGATACCACGCAAATTTTTGGGGAAAATATAAAAGAAAGAAGACTCGCGTAAATACGATAGACGCGCGCAAAGTATGCGGACATAATGAAAAAATGATTAGTCCATAAGCCATTTGATAAATAATAATATTTGCGTATTTTCATATTTAGAACGGGAAAAGTCTTGTGTTGTGTGACACTATTTACGCCAGCAAAACTGGAACATCAAAATAAGATGGAAGGAATTGAAAGCATCTTCAATATTTAAACAAATTACTGAGAACTATTAATTAGTAAAAGAAAAGAACTGTCTGTAGTCTACTATGAGATGGTTGGCATTTGACAGCAGTATTAATGATCTGAAATTCCGTGCCTCGGAAAGCATGTTAAGCCGTTGGTCCCGGCTGTCATTTGGAGATCTTTGGCAGTCATTACGGATTGTCAGAAGACAGTAAATCTGATTCCAGTCTTGCCAAGAAGTACCGTGTTGCCCAGTTGATGGGTTGTGGAGGTCTGGTAGGCAGCCGGTCCACATAAAATACTGATATTCAGCTGAATCCGGTTTGTCTGGGAGCCGACCCCAATATAGTTGGGAAAAGGCTAGGCAGATGATGATGATTTGCCGTGGCTCAGCAAGGTAAAGGGCATTAGGACGAACATGAATGGATTAGTCAGGAATATTCTTAGTTAGGAAAAGGCTAGGCTAGGCTTAATGATCTGAAATTGCCAGTTTGCTAGAAACCAAACATCACAAATTTACGGCTAATTTCGTCCTTTCCGAAAGTTCCAGTTGAATTACAAATGACAGGGTTCCGGAATCTGTTCGAAAGAGTCACCGTGGCCTGGGCAGGTAAAGGGCATTAGGAGGAACACGGATGGGTTAATCAGGAAGAGTCTGACAAGTACCGTTCCACCCAGAATGGAAGAAGTCATCTAAAGATTTCCTATCCATACAAAAGGATCATCAAGCAGAATATAGTAAACATGATACATTACACAAAAGAAAAAATATTTCCAATAACTGTTACCTTAGACAGTAGTTTCTGAAAATAGCCTTTCTTTTCGTTCGAAATAAGGTCTGATTGACAAACAGCAACTTATTGAACCTCACCAATATTCTCGGCCTTTATTTACTTCTATATTATTACGTACACTACAGTTGCTCGGTTGTCATCAGCACGTACGGCCCTTTTACATCCAAAACACATCAAATAATCCTTTGTTCTTTTACGATAAAACAGTTAGGCCCTTTTTTCGGTGGCACGTCCTTTGGAGGCGTTTCCCTTGATCCGATTCGTTAGTTATATTTTTGTACCTTTCTTAAAAAAATCTTACGCTGACTAAATCTGCCTATGGGATACTACAATTTTTTTTTATCGCTTTACTGTTACTATGCCCAACTAATTATTTCATGAATCTAGAAAATAATATAAAGTTTGCAACTACAAGTAAAACTCAAGAACATTAATTTATCACTCAATAACAGAGCACAATAAGTAAAGTGTTTCTTGAAAAGTCGATGTATTCATCAAATACTTCTACTTAATAATATTATAAAAGCGTAACTCTGTCTGTTTATTTTCTCTTCACGTCTTAACGGCCGAACGGATTTGGATGTAACGGTTAGACTATGGAATAGGATAGGGTACCCTTTTCATCCTGAGAGTAAATCCCATGAAAAAATATCCCACTTTCGCACGGGCGAAGCTGTTGGCAGAAACAAGTTTCATTTACTGAAGAAGGTAAATCTACAAAGTGATTCGGTCAAGGTCGTGGGAATCTGTTGAATGGGAGAAGCATTAAACCCGTCAATTTGGCGACACATGCAATACGGGCTAACTTCAAAATTAGCAGTTGTCTTTGCTTCTTCAAAATGAAGCCCCAAAGAACCTTAAAAAGTCCCGTGAAACATATTATTTGATTAAATTCCAACATAATTTTAAACACAAAAAAAATTAACACCCTATGCATCACCGAGCACTTAAACACTAAACCAAGCAGACTTAACGCAATTAATGTTACTACCAGTTCCACTCTCCCTAAGAGAAAACGCGCTAAGTGAAAATAGAGGAAGTTTAACTTAAGTTAAAAGCAACATCACACGAGGCCCCAAGTGGATGCGCATTTGCATCCAGGTTTGAAGTTTCGTGTATAATTTAGGTGACGCTTATGAACGGTTGATAGTAACATGTTAGCTTTGCTGGGATATCATTTGGATATGAATTCCTTTGGCATTGGGTATTGCTTTGAGGATTTACAAATCAGAAATTATAAGAACGTATCCAAGAGCGTTTGATTGTCATGTTGTGTAGTTCTTATTTTATTTTCTTCTAACCAAAGGTTTACTGATAGAAATCACTGGTAGAGGTCAGATCGTCATTCTTTACTGAAATCCTAAAATTTTACGTAAAACATTTATGTGTACGTTTTTTTTTATTTTGTGATGAGTTTGCTCGTGACTCTGGTCTAGGTCACAAAGACAGAGAGTCGACGATGGATTGAGCTTACCCAGAAGAAGCCTGTCCACTCTTTTGAAGAGATTAGGGGAAAACACAGACGCAGGCAGAGAGTTCCACTCCTTTGCTGTGCGCATTATAAAAGAAGATTGGAAACGCGCGGTGCGAATTATACTCTTCATTATTTCCGATATAATCCCGGTTCAACATTTCTTCTGTAATATCTTCACTAACTACTTAATTCGTCATTCACTTTTATTTCGTCCTAAAGGTTAATCTCATTATTAGTTTGCGCTTGAAGAAGGAATGTGTCGGAACACCTATCGAATGACATAGTGACATCCAGCACCACTTAAGGAAAAGGGCTTTTCACTGTGTTGTGGAATGAACTCCACTTGAGTTTGCTTCAAGAACGGCTTGTGAACCAGGAAAATAAAGATATTCCGATCACGCTCAGCTTCGTTTACTTGTTTTAATATTTCGCAAAACTCTTATCTGCTAAATATCGTAATTTCTAAACCTACACAAAATGCATAACTATAATCATCTTATAGAAATCCAGACATTCTGACGTTTACAAATTGTCCGTGAACTCGTCAAAATACCTAAGGACTTTGTAAAATACAGTCGACTCGAGAACCTTTTTTTGAAGTCGGTTAAACAGATAAATACTATCAACATTGTTATATTCTACACTATTCAATACTCATAAAAAAATGAAAAACAACTGCATCAATAGAATTAGCACGTCTGCTATAATCATATCACTGACTGATACATGCGACTGCCACCGTATAGATGTCAGGTTCAAAATATGGGACACTTTATTACGCATCAGAATTTGATAATCAATAATCTCTCGAAGTCTTTCCGAAAATTTGTGAGCCGACATATACTGACAAGATGTAGGCGAGCTATCGTACGGATCTACAATTTATCGGATTTACTGAACTAGCCAAGTAGAGATACATAAGGCACAGAAAACTTAAGGCTCAAGATACGGATAAGTTAGGTTTGTGAAAACTTCAGTAGACAATTTATTGAGAGTGTACAATCCCTCAAGATATTTTATAATCTTGCGCATTTTATCATTATCCGGCGCACATACAAAGTAAACCCACTTAAAGTTGAAAATATCCTTTCTTAGTGGATGCTTAGGTTATATGTATATTCCTAGATTTAGTTGTTTGGTTGTGAGCTGACAGTTAGTCAGGGCTAACAAGTATTATAAATATACAATATACGGTATTTTCCCACATTACACCAGTCTAGCTTGTCTACGAAAAACAAATTGGACCATGTCTGGTCTGGAACAAATGACAGGCACGTTTCAGTGTCATCTGTGACCACAGAGGCATCATGGCTCTGCAGACATGTTACATGTCGTATTACACTAACCATTAAGTCAATGTTCCACAATAGTCCGCGGCCAGGCTACGCGTATGTTGTCTTTTTTTGTATTGTAAAAAGTAACTTCAAAAATGAAAACCCGTCTAGGTACTGAAAAAACACGCACTAAAAAGTATGCAAGAAGAAAATATTCATAGTGATATTCAAAGAATAGACATGTTCGTTAGGTTACTTAGCCTATACCTGCGAATTATCAAGACCCTTCAACCACCACTCATTTTTCCAATTATGATAAGTAGTTATGAATTTATGAGGGAACAGATGAGTATGTACATACAAACAACATCATCATCTGCCTAGCCTTTTCCGAACTATATTGGGTCGGCTTCCAGCCATACCGGATTCAGCTGAATACCAGTATTTAACTTGGAGCGGCTGCCTACCTGACGTCCACAACCCAATAACTGGGGAACACGGTACTTCTTGGCAAGACTGGTGTCAGATTTTCTGGCTTTTGACAATCCATAACGATTGCGAGGGATCTACAAATGACAGCTGGGACCAACGGCTTAACGTGCTTTCCGAGGCACGGAGAAAACTCGGTATGTTAAGATGGTCATCCACAGATCAACCTTGACAAGCGTTGCTTAACCTTAAAGATCGATCTGCGCGGCTATTATTCATTAGCCACGAGCTCCTATGTATGTACATACAAACATACTAGTCAAAATTATAACCCTCTTTTTGCTTCACCTTACTCTGATAGAAATATAGACAGGATCGTCCACAGTGACCCACATCCAAGCTTCAATCGTGCAGCTATTGAGACAAACCGCTCTTTGCACCTCCGACTTAATACATAATAATTTGTAAAGAACGACATAATGCTATACTCGTGCTGAGCATCTTTTATTTGCAGACTGAGACCTCTTTGTGACTCAGATAATCTCTGTCTATTGGTATGTTACCTCTTTAGGTATTAACAGTTGGCCGTTTTTCTATGAAATTTGACACACGGTAGACATTTATTATTGTGATACTTTTTTTTTTCGGGACAGTTTCTTGTTTTTATATTGAGATTTCTTTGTGACTTAGATGTAAACAGACGCTGAATAAAGTTTCTGATTTTGCAATACAGGTTCGTTTGCGTTCATAATCAACACCAGAAATAAATGACTTTTTGAAGCTTTGTAAATTACAGTTCATGTATAACGGAGCGAACCCCAAAGTTTTAGAAAATATTAAGATCATGTTCAAGTATATTTTTGGCAGTAATCGCCCCACTAAGCACATTGGCTCGTATGTTGACACAAGACCCCACTCGTCCCTTCAAGGTCACCTTTGGTAATAAAATATCAGTGATCTGGCGTACTAGACCGTTACAATGTGCAATAAATTCCTCGATATGGTCGAATTTTACGATACTTACAAAAAGAGTATATTTTATTTTTATTATTATAGCAGCACATGTCTTCTATCGTCATCATTATTATCTGCCTTTTCTTGATCATATTGTGATCGACTTCCAGTTTAACTAGGTTCCAGTCTAGCCAGTAAACCGGTAGCTAGTATTTGATGTGTGACAAGGACTGGTTCCCAGACTATTGTGCTTCTGACTATCTATGAGGGCTGTCAGACTGTCATCTTCAATTGCCATCCTTCAAGCTTCATTTTCTTCATTTATTTCTTTGTCTTCTCCCGAGTCATCGAATAACGAATCCATCTGAATAGCTGGAACAAGATTTCTCACACTACCCACAGACATATTTAGTATGCCAACTTCTTCGTATATCAACAAAGTAACACTATCTTTTGTGTGGAGACGTTTACAGCTGTTTTATGGGTTCCCATTGTGGTGTAGCGTGTTTTTCTGAGCGTTTTGCTCTACAAAGTTGAATGGTGATTTCATTAAAACTGTAAATAATTCTGACGTCCTCTGACGTTGGTATTGTCTTGAAAATTTTATGGTACATTTTTTCCAAGTTGATTGTGGGTAAGCATTTTGTGGCTTTTCATGGTATTTATAGATAATTCTGATCCATCTGCTACAACATTGGCTGCTTTTTCTTTTGTCAATATTAGTGTGAGTTCAGTTTCGTTATTGGGTTGTTGTATGTCTCTTAGTGCTTTCAGATTTTATAGTGGTATTGTCGTTTAACTAAGTAGGTTATTATTTCGTTTCATCCTTTTCCCAACATTATTGGACACAGCTTCCAGTCAATCTTGATTCAGCTGAATACCAGTATTTTACATGGAGCTACTGCATATCTGAATTCCACAACCCCCTCTCTGGGTAAGAGGGGTACTTCTTTGCAAGACCGGTGTCAGATTTTCTGATTTCTAAAGATTAAATGACAGCCGGGACCAACTACTTAGTACCTATGCTATCAGAGGCACGGAGATTCTCGGTATAATAAGGCGGTCACCCATCTACAGACCGACCTCGGCAAGCGTTGCTTAACCTTGAAGATCGACCCGTGCACTATTATAATTTAGCCACGAACATCCAAAAATATAATGTAATTTTATAAATTGTAAATCGGTAGCTACTTAAGGTTTTTTAATTTATTTATAAAATATAACAGTCAACTCGGAAAAATTGAAGTTTCTATTAAACCAAGTGTAATGTTTAACTACTTAAGTATTATATTTTTTTCTTATGAATCTATAAGCACATATTATGTATATGTTTCTATTAGATTAATAATGTCTGTTCAAACTGGGGACCACACAGTATAATTGATTTGCATAATATTACAACGACAAATGAGTTTCACATCTTTTGGCCTTCGATTTTCACCGCATCGAATGGACATGTAATTTGTATTTGAGAATCTACACGTTGAATCAGTTGTCACTACCAAATAATGTGACTTAGTGTTGATAAAGGTTCTTAACCCAGTAACTGGGGTATGGAAGTCAGTTGAGTACTGCTTCTGGTCAGACCAGGAGCCGATTGCAACATAATGGGGATATTTCCTGAGTTAAAAATATATTATTATATTTATTCCGTCAGTTAGATTATCGAAATATGTTGAACACGTATTTTTTGCTTTATCAAATCAATAACAAAATAAGAAGATAAAAAGCATCAACGATCAGAAATGGGGGCTTGTGACGTCACGTCTTGGTAAACAATGTAGCACGCAGTGACGTCACACGAGTTTTCAATACACTGTATCGTCTTCGTTTTCTATTTGCGTTAAAAAATAAAAAAAATACGTGTCCAATATTTTTGGAAATCTAGGTATCTCACGGACTAATTCGATTTTTTGGTCAACTATCCTATTGGGAAAATTTCAAAAAGATGAAGTTGACTTTAGAAACAATTTTCATTTTTTACCTCTACATAAGCCTGATCCATCGTCGAACAGCAATGATAATTGCTTCCCATCTGATGACGTTGTGATACCAACCTGTATAGGTATATCAATGAAAAAAATAAGAAATAAAGTAAAACTCGAGCTCTTAAAATCAGTGTAGTTTTAAATAGGTTTCTGACTACGCTAAAATTAAATTGGCTCGCTTATTACAGTAGTTGGATTTGCAAGTAAAATTGAAAATCTGTTTGCGGTACACAAACAATACTTAGTTAACATTCGTTGCGCGCAGATAACACTCTGAATTATAATAATTTAATTTAGTTTAGATAGGGTACAGTGTTTGCAAAAAATATCTAAGCACTTATTTTTATATTATTTAGTTAAAAGTAATTTGTATAAAAAATACGATTACCAGAAATCGTTACCACACTTATCAATAAGTATCCGGTGTATAAAATATTTATTTTAAAGTGGTCGGAGCAATTATATAATAGGAGTTCGTGAATAAGTCAAGCCAAATAAACTGATAGTCAAAGTCAAGCAACACTCGCAGAAGCCGACAAAGACTCCTCCATATTTTGGAAAACACTTTAAGCTGTTAGTCCCGAATCCCGATAGTCATTTGTACATTTTTGGCAGCCATAAGCCACTACTACTACTCCTCAAACTCTCTCCCTCTCTCTTCTACTACTGCTGCCAAGCGGACCGGTTCATACCCTGTTACCAGTTTATGGAGACCAGAGAACCTGGCTGTGCAGTTCGACTGGAAGCCGAAGATACACAGTTGGGAAAAAGCTACTCATATTGAGTAATAATATTAACTCAAGTAACATTTTATGCGGGACGACTTGGATGTCTTCCTTGGGAATTAGTAGGATGTGGCACAGGATCGGGAAAAGTGGAAGGAGTGGAGGGAGGCCTTTGCTCAGCAGTGGGATATTTCAGGCTAGCTATAATAATAATAATAACATTTTATGTGGTATGACTATCAATTAATAAATAATTAGGGAATTACTTCTGATGTATTGTAAAAAATAATTTAAAATGACAATCATGTAAATTATACTGAATATTTAGCGAAATAATATGATTGAATCAAATAAACCGAATATTAACAAAACCGCGAAATCGTTCAATCTGTACTTTTAAGCAGTAGAATAATTTAAAACAATATCAATCAAAATAAGATCGTAAAATAGCTTTAAAACTAGAATTTATTGATAAAATAATCTTAGATATTTTAAGGTTGAATGGATTATGATATTAGTGAAGAATCTTAACATTGAACCTCCACACGCAAAACAGTTTTATATTTTTAAAACTCCATTCCAATGTATATTATGCCTTATGGTTATGAAAATTTACAAGTTTATAATATTAGGAGATCTATGAAATTGCTATAAACGGGCACTTCTAATTATAACAGCTTCGTTTTGACTTAAAATTATACATCTTTTTTAAAATATTATTATCGTGTCATTCCTTTTCGAAATTAGTTATTTCTTTGTTTTTGTTAGTTTTATATATACAGTACCTATGTTAACTAACAGAGGGCGTTCCCGTTAACCCGCAATAGTATAGCATCCATATATGATAAAAAATATTACCATTCAAAAACAATTTTTTTTTTTTTTTAATATTTAAATATGCACTAAAAATGTTAAATTGATACGTTAAAGAAACACTCTGTACACGCGTACTTGCCGGTTTGGGTATTGCTACTACGAGTAGGAACTATTCCGCGCTACTATTTTAATTTTAAACAGGATGTTTCGAATTTATTGTATTTTTTTTTAATCGGATTATTTTATGCTTATTTTTCTATTCTGATATTTTAATCTATTAATGATATATATTCAAGAATTTAAGGGAACGCCCTCTGTTATATAACATACTATATACATTATATTGCTATTATGTAGCAAAAAAAAAATGTAATTGGGGAAACATACAACACTTACAAAGGTAATCTCTTCGTAATCTCTTACAAACAAACAAATATTGTAATAGGTATAGCAAACAAAAATAGTATTACATTTAAATATGTGCGTATTTCGATAATTAAAAAAAAAAACCAGCACTTAAAACAGGATTTAATAACAAAATATAAAAATATATGTTTCTTGTCGTCATAAACCTTTATAGATTCTTAGGTAACCTTTGGTCATTGGTATTTATCAAGGACATAATATGCTAAATATAGAAGTGAATTTTTATTCAATATCTTGTCCATTTTCTGGTAGGTAAGTAGGAACTTTTAATGTCAGCCTCCATACATATAATTAAAGTTTAAATGTAAACAATATGGACCAACAAAAAATACAAACCCGCGAGTCTATCAGCTAACGCTCCGCAAGTATGTAGGTATTAAAAACTAGCAGCGCCCTGCGGTTTCACTCACATTGTTTTCGTAACGTAATAAAGTATAGTTAATGTTGCTCTCTAATAATGTAGCTTTCCATTGGTGAAAGAATAGCTAAAATCGGTCCAGTATTGTCGAAGCTTATTCACTACAAACAAAAAATCTTTCGTATTTATAATATTACTAGCAGCGCCCCGCGGTTTCACCCACGTTGTTCCCGTTCCCGTGACAATATGGGGATAAAATACCTATGACACATACCTATACCTATCCACAATAACGCAGCTTTCTATTGGTGAAATAATTTTGAAAATCGGTTCAGTAGATCCAGAGATTACCCCTTACAACGTCACAAACTCACAAACGTTACCTCTTTATAATATTAGTATAGATAGACTAGCAGACCCGCGGTTTAACCCGTGAAGTTCCTGTTCCCATGAGAACACGTGAATAAAATATAGACTGTCATTCGGGGATAGTGTAGTTTCCCAACAGTGTAAGAATTTTTCAAATCGGTTCAGTACTTTCGGAGCCTATTCAATACAAACAAACAATCAAATCTTTCCTCTTTATAATAATGAGTATAGATTTTAATCTGCCAAGCCTTTTCTCAACTATGGGGGGTCGGTTTCTAGTCCAACCAGACGCAGCTGAGAAGCAGTGCTTTACCGGGAGTGACTGTTTGACCTACACAACCCAGTCACTAGCAAACATACCCGTGGGCCTGATTATTGCCAGATTTTCTGGCTTCTGATGACCCGTAAAGACTGTCCTACGACTGAAAACTGATGCCAAAGAAGGGTCTTTTTAATGAACGGTCACCCATCCCAACACTGTATAGTGCAACTTTATGTAGTTTCTAATGAGTCGGAAGATAATTCATCCTTGGTCATTATCTGTCCATCTGAATACTGATATTTTACGTGGAGCAGCGTCTTACCAGACCTCCATAACCCATTAACCTTTCCACATATGAAGCTGTTGTTCAATTAATGTTTAATTAAAATCCTTTTAAAACATAACCATGTACGTAGGTACATTTGTTATTAACCCTTCAATCCTATTCCATTCCCTGCGTTCACTACAACCCATCTGTTTAACTTTAGTGTTGTGTAAATTAAATTTACAACTTACAACATTTTGGGAAACAGTATCTAATTACAGGTTCTAAAAGGTTCACTTGTATCCTTTATAATTAAATAAGGGCTGTCCCTTACAGATATATATATATATATATATATATGTACAACAGTATACAACGTGACGCTACCTGTGTATTCCTTTAAAATGTAGTTATTTATTTATTTAAACTTTATGTACAATAGTGGTACATGGGCGGACTTAATACAACAAGGTATTCTCTACCAGTTAACCTTTGGGTTAAAAGACAACACTGTGGTAGGTGTACAACGAATAAATAAAATACAAAACATATTTTATGGAAAAGAAATTACAAATAATAATATAAAATACTGGTAAAATACATAATTATATGGAAACATAATAAATATGATGTTTTATAATATTTTTTACGTATAAGAGAATTATAATAATTATGACGAAGACCAAACTAAGAATGACAGGCTTTTAAGTAGTGTTTACGGATTTTACGTTTAAAGGAAAATTTAGACTGCCTTCTTGATGTCAAGGGGTAGCATAATTATTCTAGAGTTTAATGGCAGAAATGGCGAAGGAATTAGACATAAACACGGTGCGGTGAGAAGGAATATGAAGAAGTTTTTGGATGGATCAAGGTTAAGACTGTGAGAACTGCCTAACAATTTGAAATATTGTTTTAAATAATCAGGAGCACACATATCGTTCACTATAGTGAAGAGTATGCAGAGGGATCTGAGGGATCTCCTTTCATGGTTGCGGAATTTGTTCGAAAGAGTTACCGCGGCCCTGGAACGCAAAGGGCACATGGAGGAGCACGGGTGGGTTTTAGTCAGTAAAAGTCTGACACTCCCTACCGCTTTACCCAGGGCGGGAGGGGTCATTTGATGATTTCCCATCAAAAAAAAAAAAAGAAAAAGGGATCTCCTTTCATGGATAGGCAACCATTTAAGCTGAGAACGGAAGGAAGAAATGTGACCATATTTACGAAGGCCAAAAATGAAGCGAATACAGTTGTTAAGAAGTCGATCCAGTATTTTAAGAAGTTCTTAGAATAGATCAGAGTAGCAAATAGAATCATAATCAATAATAGGGAGCACAAGTGATTAGACCATATAGTTTTAGTGCTTGAAGGAAGAAAATGCTTGAATTTTTACAGAGATCGCAGTGTGAAAGTTACTCTCTGGCTAACTTGGGCAATCTGTTTATTCCAATTTAAATTGTCATCAATGTCTAACGGCCTAAGTCTTTAACGTGTGGCGAGAGAGGGATGACGGTATTGATGAAAGTAAGTGGTAGGTATAGTTTGCTGGTATCCAAGTTACGTAGCCAATATGCACTACCAATAAGGATTGAAACGAAGTGATCTATTGATGTATGAATGTAGGCATGTACGACTTATTATGTAATTAAATTCTTTAAATAAATTTTAATTTTTTATAATTTAAAAAATAGTTCATAACTAAAAACGAAAATATTTTGTTTTCATGAAAATTAGACTACGTATACTGTCATCGACTTCAGCTTGCTTAGTACATAGCAAAAAATATATAGCAGTAGTATTCAATTACTTATAGAAAAACAGATAAAAAATTATCTTGCGTTGCATATTGTGCGTTTGCAAAAAAATGTTTTATCACTAAAAGCAACGAAATAAAAAAATAAATACTTAAATATTATATTTTATTGTTAAATACCTAATTTGTGCCCATTTTTATTTCATTTTTGACACGGTATGACACGCGTGTTCATTAATTATTAGTTTATTTATTCATTACCTTTCACCTTTACCGTTTAGAAAGATACACTATCAAGAAGAGTTTACAATCCCAAAAAAAATGAAATGTAAGGTAGATGACGGTATCAAAGTCGGGGCCCAAGCCTAGTGTCTTATAACAAAAAGGTGTCGCTGATTGGACATTATTATTATTCTGTAAAAATATTATTTATTTATTTAACGTTTTATGTACACACATTTCATAAAACGAT
Source organism: Hecatera dysodea (assembly GCA_905332915.2). Lineage (NCBI taxonomy): Eukaryota > Metazoa > Arthropoda > Insecta > Lepidoptera > Noctuidae > Hecatera > Hecatera dysodea. The sequence goes on along the minus strand of HG995310.1, from coordinate 11,676,436 downwards.
AAGAAGAAGGAAACAGAAAAATAGGTACAAAGGTGATGCTTATTTCTATAGAAATCTCTTCCAGCACACCTGCGATAGGAGAGTCAAGTAAAAAGAGGTGTAGACATTGTCACTTGTCTTGATCTCAATGAATAATTAACACATGTTAATATATTCAGACTAACAGCCAATTTTATGCGCGTAGTTCTTGTTCCCATCGGAGTGTTACTTGTTAGGTTAGGTTAGGTTATTTGGTACTCCTGGCGGAGGAAGCGGTGTCCCGGGGTGGGGTGATGTTGGCGGTGTCCTTGGACATATCCAACGCCTTCAACACCCTGCCCTGGAGTTGTATTCGGGAGGCACTGCGCTATCATCGAGTGCCTCCCTACCTCCGCCGCGTAGTTGGGGCTTATTTAGCGGAGAGGTGTGTCACCTATCTGGGACGTGATGGCAGACACCAGCGCCCCATGTCGTGCGGCGTTCCACAGGGTTCGGTCCTGGGCCCGCCCCTGTGGAACATCGGGTATGACTGGGTGCTGAGGGGCGAGCTCCAGCCGGGAGTGGACCTGACGTGTTACGCTGACGACACGCTGGTTACTGCCCGGGGGAGCTCGTACAGGGAGGCAGCGTTGCTGGCGACGGCTGCGGTCTCACAGATGGTGAGCCGCATACGTCGCCTCGGCTTGGAGGTGGCCCTCAACAAGTCGGAGGCCATGGCTTTTCATGGCCCCCGGCGGGCACCGCCGCCGAGATCACACATTGTGGTCGGGGGGGTCCGTATCGCTGTCGAGTCCACCATGAAGTATCTAGGATTGGTGCTCGATAGCCGGTGGGATTTCCCCCCACTTCCGGCGGCTGGCGCCCAAGTTGTTTGGTGCGGCTGGGGCGTTGTCAACGCTGCTTCCCAATCTGGGGGACCCGGGCACCGCCTGCAGGCGGTTGTACGTGGGGATAGTGCGATCGATGGCCCTTTACGGGGCCCCGATCTGGGCGGCTGACCTGACGGCCAGCACTATCACAGTTCTGCGGAGGCCGCAGAGGGTGATGGCCGTCAGAGTCATCAGGGGTTATCGCACGATCTCCTACGAGGCGGCTTGCGCACTGGCCGGATCTCCGCCGTGGGACCTGGAGGCGAAGGTTCTCGCGTCACTGTATCGGTGGCGCGAGGACGCGCGGCGAGCGACTGATGCAGCGGCACATTGAGCTGCGTCGGTCGCAGCTGCGCGAGGTCCTGGTGGCGGAATGGCGGGACAGGCTTTCATGCCCTACCGGATGGCCTACGGATGGCCTCGCCACTGTCGAGGCCATCCGGCCAGTACTCGACCTTTGGCTCGGGAGAAGGCACGGCTCCCTGACATATCGCGCGACGCAGGTCCTCTCGGGGCATGGCTGCTTTGGGAGGTTCCTGTGTCGCATAGGCAGGGAGCCGGACGCTCGGTGTCACCACTGCGTCGACTGTCGGGAGGACACGGCGCGGCATACGCTGGCAGAGTGTGCCGCTTGGGAGGAGCCGCGCCGTGACCTCATCTCTGTGGTGGGCAGTGACCTCTCGCTACCGGCCGTAGTCCAATCTATGGTCGGTGGCGAGGAGTCCTGGGACGCGGTGGTCTCCTTCTGCGAAACAGTTATCTCGCAGAAGGAGGCTGCGGAAAGGGAAAGAGAGATCTCGACCTCTGACCCCGCCCGCAGCAGGCGCACCGGGCGTCGTAGGAGGGCGTATGCTGCCCTCTTCCGGCCCCCCTAACTGGGTCCAGGGGCGGCGGACTTGGGGACGTCTGTCGCCCCCCATTCATCTGGAGCCGAGGTGGCGGCGCGAGGTGTTCCCGTGCGCCCCTCTCTGAAGTCACGGAGGGTGTTTAACACCTCACTCCCTCCGTAGACGCAAGGTGGCCCGCAGAGGCGGGGCGGCACCAGCCGGGGATTACGGATGTGGTTTACGTTCCCGCGATCCCCGGCGTAGGTGAAAGACGGAACACCGGGGTGGTTTTAGTCAATAAGAGTCTGACAGACCCCTCCGCCCGCCCCAGGGTGGAGGACATCCATGAGGATTTCCCCCCGTAAAAAAAAAATAGGTTATTTGGTACAAACAAACAAAACAATATTTCCTTTTTATAATATTAGTAATTACGTAACGTAATTACACCTTGCATATACGTATAGAAAGGTACCTATCGTAGGGACTTAGAAATTCCAAATTTGGTTAATGTTTAGGTAACTGATATCGGTCGTCTTCAAAGACATGATAGTGTGTTTACCAAATTACAGAGAAAGGCATCCGAATAGGTCTTCGTGGTGAGGGATATAATAGATTATTGGTGGCTCTTGTAACACATCTCGGTAATGTACCCTTATTTGTGTGTAATCCTGTGATAAATAATGGTTTAGAATATTTCAAATTCTTGGAACTGCCAATTTCTGATGCCGAATATAATTTTCGAATAACTAATTAATTACGCAAACCAGAAAATTATAAACCAACACTTTTTCCACTCTCTTTGCCTGTCTCGCAGAAAGTGTGCAATTTTTTCAGAAAACTATCGGACTCATACAGTCATCAGTAATTTCAGAAAGCCATGAAAATTTTAAGAAAATGTTATCTATATTCTATACTAATATTACATTTGATTGTTTGTTTGTATTGAATAGGCTCCGAAACCACTGAACCGATTTGAATAATTGTTTGACTGTTGGGAAGCTACACTGTACCCCGGTGACATAAGCTATATTTTATTTTCATATTCCCATGGGAACGGTAACTATGCGTGTGAAACCGCGGGGCCTTGCTTGAAGGTAATAAAGACGAAAGATTTTTTTGTATGTTTGGTTGTTTGTACCGAATACACTCTGAAACTTCCAGACCGAATTTAACCATTTTGTACGGGGTAATATAAATTTATGTATATCTTTTATCCCTGTATTCACACGGGAACGGGAACCCCGCGGTAGAAACCGCGGGGCGCTGCTGGTCTCTGTATACAAATTTGGTACCTACATACAATTTCAGAGAACTTTGGTACCTACATACAATTTCATATACTTACTATTTTCTCGTGTAGTTAATTCTAAAATAGAAACTGTAGAGTATGTAGTAATAGAGTTACATTGTTAGTACCTAACATCCATTAAATGATAACAGTGAAATTGTAATTGACAAGTAATATTTACATCAAACAGCTTTCAAATTAGGCCGTTATATTCCACATAACCTTAAAATTATTTATGAAAGCAGCCCAAAATATAGAAATAGGTAATATAAATAGTGTTATATTCAACATTTCAGTCTAGATATTTATCAGAAATATATTAGAGTATAGATATGAGCAAATCATTAAATATAACAAAAAAAAATGTAATTAAAAAATTCTCTCTCTCCACTACAAATTGTAGAGGTTTGGGTAATATTCATCCGCCTAGCCGTTTCCCAACTATGTTGGGTCGGCTCCCAGTCAAACCAGATTCAGCTGAATACCAATATTTTACGTGAAGCGGCTGCCACAACCCATTAACTGGCGAACACGGTACTTCTTTGCAAGACTGGTATCAGATTTTCTGGCTTCTGACAATCCGTAACGACTGCCAAAGCTGAGCGTTCAGATGAAATATACGTAGTGAAGAAAGAGCGTAAGGTTAACTTTATTAATATTTGATCCCCAAGTCAGTATTTCCAGAATATCTATTTAATAATTTCCAAGCTTTACTTCTAATATTATTCAACCCTATAATTTACTTAATTTATTACCGTCTAGAAGCGAATAGGTACTTTGTTCGTAACTTTTCCTAAATTTGTACAATTTAATGAAACATTGTTCTGTTTTAAACCGATACAGGGTTCTGACAGAACTTTATAAGGAATCTGCTTATTTGGGTCCGACCTTCACGGGCGAAAAACAGAGTTTATGTTTTCGTAAATTTTGCTTATGTTTGAAGCTTGGATATAAATAGTCTCAGAAAATAAGCTGTATAGTTTTTATTCCTGCCAGCGCCACCACGTGAAAGTCTATAATCATCCACAAGAAAAACACTCCTAAAACGACAGTACCCTATATCCTATTCCAGAACACAGTCTACCGGCGTTCTAAGTTTCATCTAAATCCACTCAGCTGTTAAGACATAAAGAAGTAACAAACTAACACACAGTTATTTTTACATTGATTGTATTCAGAATGAATTTTCATAGGCAATAAACAGGAAAATTTTCGAACATCTGATGTAAGTAGTAAGTAAAAAGAAACAAAAACAATTCATTCTTCTTTGTTTGAAGATTGAGTTGAATTTTTATTTCTTTTTTACGTTCATGAAAGGTAATCTCTGGAATTATATACTGATAAGGTTTTGAAACGACTTTTCCATTTACATAGAAAGCTTTGTTATCACGATGTTCCAGAGATATGAACGCATGGAATGTGGAGCATAAATATTTTATTATTTACCATTATTCTGGTCTTCAATTAATACCTAAAATAACAGGAGTGTCCCGTTCTGGGCTACGAAATTTGTTAGAAAGAGTCGCACCGCAGCCCTGGAACGCAAAGGGCATTAGGAGGAACATGGGTGGGTTTTAGACAGTAAGAGTTTGACACTCCCTTCTGCTCCGCCTAGAGCAGAAGGGAGATGATGCGGGGGGGAGAGATGATTTGGAGATGATGTGGTGATTTCCATTCCATACAAAAAAATAATAATAATAAACTGAAATTAATTTATTGCATAAATTCAAGACATAATAGGTGAACCTTCCACCTGCAAATTAATGCAAGAGATATATAATTAATTTCATGCGATTATTTAATCATTTTTCAATTACAAAAACGTGATCTTTATATTTAAACTAGTGATCTATCACCCGCGTAAATCCCGGTCCCGTGGGAATACGGGATATAAAAATATAGCTTGCGTTACTGGCTTATAATGAAAAAAATTATAAAATCGGTTCAGTAGTTTCGGAGCTTATTCTGTATAAACAAACAAAAATCTACCTCTTTTAATATTAGTATACACAACTCCGTCTCACTTTATTTAATACGTTACAATAAAGCATCAAACAACCACTGTTAATTAAATCTTATAATAGTTCTATCTAAATATACTTATGATTTATAAACAATACAACAGAGTTGAATCAGCGGATTTCCCTTTCTATAAATAATAATATTGAAAATAACTTGCTAATATACCGATGAATTTAATTGTTTGCGATTCATTTGTGCCGGTTATTAATATTACATAGATATAGTGTGTCCACACGATACAGACTTAGGTATGTATGTTTGCACAGACTTTAACTCTGTGTAAGTAAAAAAATATATATTCAGAGTTCAAAGTAAGCGCAGACAAACGTCGGTATCTTGCGGACGTTCCATTAGGTACTTGATTATTTGTTGGTCTAGTAAACACATATAATGGCCGAGCATATCTTATTGAGATCGGTCGATCTATACGTGTAACAATAAGTTATGTATTAAATCTGTGTCTTTCCAGTCAGTGGTCATTTGGTCGAAGCGATTTTAATGGAACCTTAAGGGCGTGTACGCCGTATGTCATTCCATACTAATTTTCAATTCACTATTTTGCGAAATTACTGAACCGATTTAAATGAAACTTCACACATATAAGCAGGTATAATATAAAACATAGGTATAAAACATTTCGATATGTCTTATTTAAAAAAAGATAACTGGAAATTAATGTTTGTATGGAAACTTTAAAATGGGTCTAATTTAACTGTGACACTATTTATCGAAAATGTTTAACCTAATTTTTAGACCAATGTATCCTATTAAAATATAGGTTTAGTCATTTCGGAAAATAAGGACTTGAAAATTTGTATGAAATGCCGTACGGCGTATACATCTTAATACGCAGGTGCAATATCCCCTTTTTTTGAGGATAGTAAATCATCAAATGACTTCTTTCGCTCTCGGGCGAAATACCATGAGAAACAAACTTAACATATCAGCCGATGTGATAGAATACACAAGAACTCCTCACTTTTACCTACTCTAGTGAACAAATCAGAATGCATTTATTTCTGGAACACAAAAATATCTTTATCTAACACGGAAATTTAACCCCCGACCCAAAGAAAGTGAACCATTAAGGTCACATTTAAATCAAAAGTAGAGATAACAACAAATTAGTTGAAACATTAGGCTGATAAAACTGCTTAGATAGATGGTCCGTTAAACGCGGTCATCTATTTGTATACGTTAACACAGTGACCAACCAAAAGGTTTAACCTAGATGTAATTACCACTTTAGAATTGAGTAGCTAGCAAACTTGGAAATGTGGTAGCACTTAACAAAAAATATACAAAATTATTTGGAATTAAACTAGGGTAACCACACTGTAAATAGCTCACCACACTATTCCTAAACACTGCAACTTCTGACAGTCAGAATCAACGGTGAAGACAATGAAGCTGAATGAGTCCCAGAAAACGATTCAACTGTTTTGGAACCTACAACGACCACAGCTTAAACAGAAAAGAACAGCGGTGGGTGTCACATCACCTTTAAAATGGATTTCCTAATTTAAGAGCTCGAAAACATTTTTACGCATCCACGGAATTGATCTCAGTACCCCACACTCGGCAGTCGAGCAGCGAGACTGTAATAGGAACAAAATAAAGTAAAATGGGACGCTGTTAGATTGGGAAAGAATTCTCAAATTTCTAGTAGAATGGGAATTGGATCCCTTAATCCAGTAAACTACCCCTCGGCAGTGTACCTAATAAGGCTAAAACACAATTTTGTAACCATCTTTCATACGAATATGTTAACAAAACGTTTTTACTTAGGTACCTACAATAACTAGCAGGTAAGTAAAATACTTTATTTTCCGTGATAAAAATAAACACAAAATTAATTTCTCCAAATTCTTCTGCCTACAAATTGCCTTCAAAGTCATAGCCTGAAATATACAGCTGTCCTGTATTCCGTGATACATTTTTTCTAATTAGATCTCCTGGCTGACAAATTGGGTGCCTTATAACATAGCTACAGGCTGTGGCTCACGACTAATGGCGAAAATAAACGAGATTTTTTGACCGTCAAACGTAATGTCAATGAAATTGGCTATTAATAATCTAGGCACTCTGCAAAAGTTGTGCATAATATTTCATTTTGAGTGTACCAACGAGTTGTTTTTGTGAATAAAAAGAGTTCATTTTGGCAGCGACTAAGAATGTTCCATTTATTTAGAATGTAGCTTACAAACTTATTCTAGGGTCGTCTGTTCAAAAAAAGCTCGCCCCATTTTTCCAACCACTGCAGAGAAGCCAGAATTAACAGGGCGTAACCAGATGTCAAAGTCAAAATTTAATTTATTCCAACCAGATCATTAAAAGGCACTTTTGAACGTCAAAACAATTTGAATATAAAATATTATAGCGCCACTAGTTGTCAATTCGCCAAAAATAGATTCTTATGGAGAAGATAGGAATTGGTACAAGATGTTTTCAAATATAAGTTTTGCAATATTTTGTACATATTGATCAATGTGATCATATGTGAGGACGATGCATCCAAAATAATACTACTAATAGGTACAAAAAAGTAATACCAGCAGAGATGATATTAAAATATGATTTAGAGTAAGGGTAATTTAGCAACCATTGATTTATATAATTAACAACAATGGATCAATGTGTTAAAAATAAATATAAAAAATCAGATGTAGATGAATGGATCCACGACCAGAATTCTTGTTACCACGGTGCCCCTTGATTGGACTACTATCAAACTATCTGGTCTCCTGGACCTTGATAAACTTTATTTAACACTAGCTGCTGCCCGCGACTTCGTCCCCGTGGAATCCCCGATTGTAAAACATTCTTTATCGCTGCTCTGCTCCTATTGGCTTAAGCGTGATGATATATAGCCTAAAGCCTTCCTCGATAAATGGTCTATTCAACCCAAAAAGAATTTTTCAATTCGAACCAGTAGTTCCTGAGATTAGCGCGTTCAAACAAACAAACATACAAACTCTTCAGCTTTATAATATTAGTATAGATTGAAGATCGATCCATACTTTTGGACATTTAAGTAATGTTGCATATATCCAGAGGCTGCGTATTTTTAAGTTTATTTATCTCAAAGCCACACCCTAATATTGCGATTTTTAACTTTCAAATAAAATTGAATCGAACAACATTCCGGCAAAATGTTCCCACATAACCTTCAAAGATACACAACAACATTGTAGGCGCCATCTCGGCTTGCCAAACACGTTTGCTTTTAAACTTATATCAAATATTCAACCCTAGATGTCATTCTGAAAGTTTTAAACGGGTTAAAACGACTCTCGTGTTAATAAAACTGTTTTATACTCTGTCTCAAGAGACGTTGTTCCAGGTATTTTTACCACAATCTTTTTTTCTTTTAGTTTTGACAAGATATTATAATGACGTTTTCTTATTTTTTTTTTCGTTGTTGAGTTAAGTTTCTCTGAAAAGTTCTCAAATGTTTCTGTGTTAGTAGTCTCCAGTGTACCGGAATTTGCAATTAAATCTTATCTTATCTTTTTTCTACTGCTGTTGCAAATGTTACTATTCGGTATAGCTGTTAAAAACAACCAACTTATTTACTGATTCTGTGATATCAGCATCGGTATCAAAAAGGCATGTATACAATAGGTATTGAAAGTTCCTGCTAGGGGTGCTAAATTTGTTCGAAAGAGACACCGCGGCCCTGGAACGCAAAGGGCACAAAAAAGGATCACGGGTGGGTTTTAGTCAGATCGGGAGAAGTAATTTGATGATTTCCCATCCAAAAAAAAAGAAACGTAGGTATTCAAAGTTTTGGTACCCAAACTCTATGGCAGCGGGCGACACTGTCAAAATTCTCATTTGAATCCCAAAAAATAACGCGCATTGAGTTTAATTTGTAAGCAAATTGCAGTAACATCATACAGATCTCATAGTGTTCAAGTATTTTTTTTACTATTGTTTTTCTTGCAACTACAAAATAATTTATCAAGATAATAATGATTAATTACTTATCCACATCAAGTTTTGGGTATCCACATAAAAACTTGAAACTTATAATTATTTTCAAAAGATCGCATCAAATATTTTCTTGTATTTAAGATTTTTTCTCTAAAAAATATAAGAACATACATTTTATCTTAAAACCTTCAAAATCCCTTGGAAGGTAAAAAAACGAGTCTTCGCTTAAACATATCGTAAATTGTATTTACTATGTTGTATGTTTTCAGATATTACATTATGTATGCAAAATGAGAGTATACAAACTGCCTACAGTAGATTGTAGGAAGTAAAAAATCTTCGCATAAAAATTGTGTATTTTGCTTTATATAATTGGATGTATTATCTGATTCTAGGCACAATATCTTTACAAAACCTTTAGTCTTAATGCAGATTCATAACAAAATCAATAGTTTGTTAGTGATTATTGTTATTATTGCACTATACTCAAAGTACATATTTCAGTTAAACTGACAAGACCGTTTTCCATTAGTTTATGTTTTTCTTTGTAATTATTAGATATTTTAATGTATGTAACTGTTTACATACATTAAAATATATTATGTACCTAATGACGAGAACTATTTGAGGTCCACGCCTAAAATAGTTCTTATTTTAATTGTCTATTAGATTCGATTATTTTTATTTGTATTTTTCTTTTCAATTTTATTTTTAAAATAATAAAGTATTTATTTTAAAAATAAAATTGAGAAGGCTTTTTTTAATTTAAATCTATACTAATATTATAAAGCTGAAGAGTTTGTTTGTTTGAACGCGCTAATCTCAGGAACTACTGGTTCGAATTGAAAAAATCTTTTTGGGTTGAATAGACCATTTATCGAGGAAGGCTTTAGGCTAATATTAGGGATATATGTATCATCACGCTTAAGCCAATAGGAGCGGAGCAGCAATAAAGAATGTTTTAAAATCGGGGATTCCACGGGAACGAAGTCGCGGGCAGCAGCTAGTTTAAAAATAAATCTTTTAACCGAAACAATTCGTTAGATGATGTATTTGTTGAACTTATCTTAATCGTATAAATTACGATGTAAGTAATTTAGGTATTTAAAAAAGAAGATACAAAAGATTGCCCTGTGCGATAAGACCACTCATTGTATACTTGTTAATAAATTTTTGTCTGTTTTATTACGTGCAAAATAAAGTGTACTTATAATATTTAAGAGCGTGTACGCCGTGTGGCATTTCATACAAATTTTCAAGTCACTATTTTGCGAAATGACTGAACCGATTTTAAAGAAACTTCACACACATAAAAAAATAATCTACTCTATTCTATTCTACAAGCAGGATACGTAGGTGTAAAAAGTTAGTTAAAAACACTTTCAAATTGTCTTATTTAAAAAAGATAACTGGAAATTTATGTTTTTATGGAAAAATTAAATGTTTTCAACTAACTTTTTAGACCTAAGTATCCTGCTTATGTGTGTAAAGTTTCATTAAAAATGGTTTAGTCATTTAATAAGGACTTGAAATTTTTTATGAAATGCCGTACGGCGTATACGCTCTTAATACATGGTAACAACTTTACTTTTATTAAGAAACGCAGTCGTTTTTCATTAGCTGCTTACTAATACTTCTCTCTAGAAAATTAAAATAGTCTACTTCAATTTTTACAGACAAGAGGCTCTAGACAAGTGTCATTCTGTCAGTGGTAGCGTGGCGAAGGAGATTGTTGAAACGTCAAAAATATATGGGGATTGTTAAGCGCTGTCAAAATGACAGTGATCTCTTCTATTCTGGGATTTTGACAATCGCATTTGCTGATAGAATGGTCCTTTGACTTAAGCCCTAGAAGAATTCCATAGAGTAGAAGGCCAATTTATTTCAAAAATTTATTCATATGCTTAGTTCAACTGCTTAGATGATTTTTAATTAACATTCTTTAAAGATTTTTTATTAAAAACTCGATTATAAGAGAAGGCCTATGCCATAGGCAATCTCTGCCTATTTGGATTTCTGCTTTTCAAATTCGAATAAAGAATCTGCTAATAATAAGTTATACTAAACATATGGTTAAAATTTTATGCATGAGGCTCTTGGCATGAGGGGATCTCTAAAAAAGAAAAGTTGCAGACACAGGTTTGTTTATCTATGGTAATATGTATTACAAAGATGTAAAATTTGTGTGTTCGTGAGGTTTTAAGGGGTAATCTCTGGATTGACTCAACCGATTTTGAAAATTCTTTTACTAATAGAAAGTCAAAATATTTGTGAGTGTCAAAAGCTATATTTTATTCCCGTATCCCCACGAGAACGGGAACTTCGTAGGTGAAACCGCGGGGCGCTGCTAGTTTTAATACAGCAGTGCTGCGACCAATCAATGACGCTTATGATATAATGCTACAAACAGTTAATATCGTTAGTATCGATTTATAGAACCTAATTACTGATTACCGCTTTTCTGTCGCTCGATATTATGTCATTATGCTGAACACTAGAAAGTCTACACTGTTATTTTAGTTAGACTAAAAAAATCTAATTAGACCGTCAGATAGATTTCCAAAAAACATTGGACACGTATTTTTTCGTTTTTCACGTAAAGAAAAAACGAAGACGATACAGTGCGTTGAAAACTCGTGTGACGTCACTTCGTGCTACGATTTTTATCACGCTGTGACGTCACAAGCACCCTCACCCTTTCCCTCCTCACTCATGATCTTTGAAGCTTTTTATCTTCGCCAATTTTTATAGATTTGATAAAGCAAAAAGTATGTGTCCAATATTTTTTGATAATCGTAACTGAATAACTAAATATAATAATACTTTTATTCCTCAGGAAACATCCCTATTATTCAGTTTCAATGCTTTTTTAAAATTAAAAAAATAATATAGTTTTATTTTCTACAAACATGTTTTTTTTTTAGGGAAATTATCCTAACAAGGCAGTGTCAACCCCATCATAACCTAAGTTGAAACATTATTACTATTTTCATGCAAGATTAATTAATAATTATAATATGTACAAAAAGTGGAGTCATCGACATAATGCCATAACATACATCATTTTAGCGGCGTCGCTTTCTAGACTTGCGAGGATTTCAAGGAAATTACCGTATCATATTTATTTAATTTTCCCAATTCTGTCAATGACTTTCTTAATGTCTGGTTTTTGGCACTTATCACCAAAAGATGAATATCAGCGATAACCACACACACTTCACAATTTGGGGAATCATTTTTTTTTCATCAGTTCAAATCTTTTGGTGGGATGGTGTCCCGTACGTAGCCTAAAAGTTGCTATAACGTACGTTCTATTCATTTTAGAGTCTATAACTATAGAGACTTACAGAGATGTTAAAACTGTATATAACCACGCCTTTATTATTTTATGGATAATTCGGGGAATAACTGTAATACGATTAAAATTTGCCAGTCAAATCTTTATAAAACAAAAAGAAAGAAACTAAAAGTATTTCTCCCTCCCCCCCTTTAATGGGGGGGAGCCCATCGCAGTAAATCGGACACAAAACTAACACCGCTAAAGGCATTTATTTCTCTCTATCCGAATACTTTTCCCTGAAAAGGCATATTCACAGATAAAACTAATCTATTCCACATTTTCTTGTAGAAAGTAAAAGTGATTAGTCTTTTCTACCGTGCATGTTTCGGGAACGCCCAACTGGTTCCGGTCTGAATGAAAGCTTTTAATCATGAGTACTCCCCGTATTTCTTCATTAACTTACTCGTACCTAGAGAGATAGAAATGAAGGTCCTACCTACACTGCTGCTACGGTTGCGGAATTTGTCCGATAAGGTCACCGCGGCCCTAAAACGGAAAGGGCATTTGGAGGAACTCGGATGGATTTCAGTCAGGAAAATTATGCCACTCCCTTTCACTTCGCTCTGAGCGGAAGAAGCTATTTGATGATTTCCCATGATTAACAAAAAAAGTACCTACTATACTTAGTATCTAGCGTTTCATCAAGAATCATCATCTGCCTAGCCTTTTCCCAACTACATTGGGGTCGGCTCCCAGTCAAGCCGAATTCAGCTGAATACCAGTATTTTACGTGAAGCGGCTGCCTACCAGGCCTCCAAGCCAAGCTTTTCATCAAGAATACAGTTTCTAAAAGTTAAATTCTGTAACTATAGACGTTTTCAAAAGAGTCTTTTTTTATGAATCACCGTTCCCTGAGAACGTTTCAATCGCGGCCAATATTAGTTGCCTATCTCCCTATTACTTGATATCTACTTTAGTAGAACTAACTTCGCTTTCACACGAGTATAAATTATAGACAAAAACTTACCTCGTTTATCGTTCTTTCTTATTGTGGAAACCGAATCAAAATTCATTGCGTGATTGTGAAGAAGCAGTCAGCGAATTTGTTTTGTACTATTTAGAGAGGAGCCAATGCGAGAGCTTGTTCAAGAGGTATGGCTATAATTATTTATTTATGTACACACAATATACGTAAAAAAGAAAATTTTGTACAAAGTCAAGAGCAGAAAGGTACTGCTTATATTAATAGACATTCCTTCCAGCAGACCTGCGACAGAAGAGTGGGATAAGAAACGTAGAAACAGTGAGTAAAGAGACAGAGAAGGAAACCAAATCTAACTAAATGATTATATATTATAACTCTTAAATGCCTCTAGTATACACAAATTCTGTCAGGAATGTTAAATCCCCATATACCAAACTAGCTTTTATCCGCGACTTCATTTTCCGTTCCTATAAGAATTTCGGCAAATCCTCTTAGTGCTTCCCTAAACTATCCAAGGAACGTACATGCCAAATTTTAGATTTCTACGACCTTTAATTTCGGCTTTGCGTTGCCCGTTATTCAGTCACCCAGTAACGCAAGAATTTTATATAATATATTGATTGGTTGATCGGGGGCGAGCCTTTTGCCACTAACATAGCACAAAACAAACATAGATTGACACCTCTCCCTACTTCGTCAAAGAATGTAGGCACGATAGTATGTTACTATGATGTGTTGCATTTTTCAGCACGGAACCTATTCATACCCGTGAAAGTGGCATTTGCAAAGAAAATCTGCAAATCGTATACATATAAGTATTTACTTCAGTATATGTAACCTAAAAGTCTGATAACCCTCGGGTGACCACCTAGCCTACCATTTTTTTTATTACTGACTAGCAGCGCCCCGCGGTTTTACCCATGTACTACCCGTTCCCGTGGGAATATGGTGATAAAATATAGTCTATGTTACTCAGGGTGAATTTATCTTGCTAATGGTCAAAGAATTTTTGAAATCGGTCCAGGAATTTTTGAGTTTATTCGTTAGATACAAAGATACACATTTTTCCTCTTTATAATATGGTAGTAGTATAGATTGGCTCGGATTTGACCACACTCTCACCAGATGGAAACCATGCTATGGATGGAACACGCTTGCCTAGAAGTAACCTATTCATTACTAACTTAAATACTCCCAGACTGTCGAATATCCAAATGACGTGACAAATATTCTCTCCCAATTTGTCAATTTGTCAATCTTTCACAATTGAGAGATGACCATTCCTTCAGCAAAATATATTTCTATAGCAATAAAAGTGAACAATAAAACAACCAAGATTTTAAAATCTGTCTCTTTTTCTAAGGAAAATCATAAAATAAGAGTCGCCAGTCATGTCCCACGTGCAATAAAAATCATTTTACGTTTTAGTAATCGTAAAAATCCATTTATAAAAATAAACATCGTAAAATAGTTTGAGATCTTCTTCTTCTGAAATAATTATGGGGGACTGGGCTGACATGATTAATCAATCATGACCTAGGATTCAAATTGATTCATCAATCAACGGTCTTACTCATTTCAATCTTAGATGCCTACGTATTATGTCATCCCGTGTCAAGAAAAAATGTTAACTATGATATGAAGAGCATTTTTAATTAACATAAATTCTTTAGCTTGTAGGTAAATGTAAATGAGTAAATATTTTTTCTAAGCGTTCCGAGAAGTTCAACTCTTAATCCCGAAAAAGGGAAAATATTTCTAATTATTTTACTCACCCCTTTTATCTTTGTCTCGCAAAAAAAATCTCAGGGAATCACACTAAAAAAATCTTCACCACATTCACATCACTGGACACTTAAAAAAATTGGATCTACACTGTCACACTCGGTATTAATTTATCCTTCACAAATAAATTGTCTAAATATACATTTTCAGTCACTGTACGAGAATAGTGCGGGCACCCGAAGAGCGAATTTTACTGGCTCAGTGACGAGACGCGGGGACGTGCGAACGGCGCGACGATCCGCGAGCGACTGGCCTGGGGCTTGGCTTGATCAAAAGCGCGGGAAACTCAGGCGAAAAACGCGCGAAATTCACCACCGCCATAATGTATTCGCGCCATCGCAAATTCGCTTTCCAGAGTTCCGCAATCGAGGGGTAGAATCAATCGTTTTTTTACTACTTTCCATCTGGAACTCAGCTGTAGCAGAGTACTGTGTAAGTGCTTATTCGACTAATTTGGATTTACAGTCCTCTAAAAATGGCGTTGTACTAAAACTGAAGCTTGTATTACTTGAGTAAAATTTAATCAAGGTTCAATCATCATTAAATTTTTAGACTTCGCTTTGTTTACATTTCTAACTTAATCAGGCTGAGTGCATGCATTAGCGTGCCTAAACGTTTGAAAGAATATAAGCCTTTAAATGCGAGTCTGACAGACTCCATAATGAACCTTTTTGTTTCATTTCAAGCTCTGCATTGCGTCGTTATGCGCTTATTTCGACTGATGAATATGTGATTGTTAAAAAGTAGTTTCACTTAAAATTCTTGATTTTATAATTTGTTCATATATCACGTAGATTTATTATCTGATACTGGCGCAGAAATATAGTAATAAATTTAAGCGTGTCATAACTAAATTCAAGATTGTGCTGATAGACAAAGGTCGCTATGCCAATATTATTTGCAAATAATTTAATTTATGTATTTATTTTTTCCTGTTTGATAGGTATTTATTTTCTTGTACATACTTATTGGCTTAAGAAATTAAGCTGATATTTTTTGCTGACTATCTACAGTCTGACATAGGCCTCTCTTGTCTTGTGCCAATGTGCCAACCTACTTTATCCGTCACTGCTATATACTACATCTGTTGTCACCGCCATTCAAAGTGTTCTGCCTAATTCCATAAAAATTACTAACAATGTAATATCGAACAGAAATCCTAACAAAAAATCCCAATATATTCAAATACGGAACCCGTACGATACACAGCGGCAGCTTATTCATTCATTTTTTTAAGACAAAGGCAATTTTCGTCCGCGTTCTTAATACGAATGTCAAATATACTGAGTTCGTTGCAGAGTAAAAACGTTTTCATTTCGACACCTCACGTCCGTGTCTATGCTTGATGTTTTCGCGACAGTTGGTTAATGTCAATGTCATCATCTGTCAATTTAGAAGTAGCGTGTAAATCTATTTATTTTTATCTGGATTTAAATGTGGTGTAGAATGAATTTGTTACGGTTAGATTTTAATGTTTGGGATTAGTTCTGACAGTCGCACTTTTTGAATTTAAATGTTTGCAGTTTTGTTGATAATTTTGAAGTATAAACTGTTTTTGAAGCTTTTTCTTATTGCGTAAATATTCATTGCTGGTTTTAGAATTCCCGATAATTATTCGGGCTACTATTAACTGTGGTTTGACATGGAATGTTAAATTGTAAAAAAAATATGTTAAAGCATGTTACCGGTTGGTTGCTCGTCTTATTATTCCATTCTGAAATCAGGTATTCATTTATTTCTTTGGTTTTGTTTTTTTTTTCAGTTCAGGGTTGACCTTTTTTCTGGATGAGAAACCATAAAATAACTTCCGCTCAGAGCGGAGTGGAAGCGAGTGTCAGACTCTTACTGACTAAATGTCACCCGTTTTCCTCCCAATGGCTTTTGCGTTCCAGGGCCGCAGTGACTCCTAAGAACAATTTCCGCAACCGGAGCAGGCCCTTACTCAATGGGGTCTTCTTTGCGAAATCTCTTTGAGGCGCGCGTGGAACACGACGCGACCTCGGCTTGGTTGTTATAGGACGGCAAGCCACCCATAGCTCGCCATCCACAGCCGCGCGCCTTAGATGGCCAAGAATCGCCCTGCGACTCCCGACACCTGGGTGTCGTGTGTCAGTGTGTTCTTCTATTGCGGCGGCGGAGCATGAGGTTTCCATTTTCCTCGGGCGGTTTGCTTCCTCCTTCACCACCAGGAAGTGGTCACCACCTGCTTCACAGAAGGAGGTGCGGACCATGGATTGAACCAGGACCGGAAGCGAGAGGTCACCGCCGCCGCTCGCCTCGACGAGGACACGGCGTTACTCCACCCAAGCAGGGCAGACCTCCACCGTATGCTCTCTCGTGTCCTCCTGGCGATCGACACAGTGTTAGAACGTCGTGTTGCTTCTCCAACCACTCCTCAAGAGGGTGACTCATCCCCAATATGTCTTTATGTTTAATTCATGTCATTTCCATATAAATTTCAATCAAAATGTATTTAATGCGTGAAAAGGTAACAAACAGACTGACAGACAGGGTAACTCTCGCATTTATACGATAAGTATGGATATGGACTACATGTAGTAGGGGTCGATATAAATTCCTACATAATTTCCAAAAAGCTTTTACAAATAGAAATTGATCCTCTATTGTCACGGATTTATCAATCATCAAAACAAATCACTAGGTTTTCATCAGTCAATTCATCTGGATGTATTGTTATGATACGGATTGAAAACATTATTTGGATGAATCGGGTTAAATCATTTTGTTCAAGCGAACATAATTTTGTTACTTGCTAGGTTTTGAAAGTTGCGTGTATTAAATATCTTTATTTGGAAACCTTTTAATGGGATTAAAGTTTAATATATGATTTTGTGTCAATATTATTTTCTAGTAAGTGTATATATAGGTAGCGTCATGTTTCTGTGGCTGCAGTTGTATGCTGAGATACAGGCTGTCTCCGTTTTCGGCTGCAGATAATCCCTTTGATATATTTGCATCTTGCTAATATTTAAGTCCCTATTAATCTAAATTATGAACCTTTTTTAAAGACATTATGAAAATTTATTAAAAAGGTTAAATGTTAAAATTTAAAAAATACATTTATTTTATTCCAGCGCTTCCAGGCAATAACTGAGTAGCGTCCAAGGGTCTAGGGTTCCTACAAGGGTACCTCTATAAAAGAGCCTTAGGTAAATTAATCTAAAGCAAAATCCAGTTAGTAATATCATATAATTATTCATCCATAATTCACAGCTGTTTCGACACAAACAAAAAAAAAAACTATTCCTATTTATAATAATAGAATAGATTTCATCTGGGAGCACAATTTCGATTTTAATAATATTTAACTAATAGAAAGCTGAAATTAGCAGTATTGAAGCGAGATAGAGTCATATTCATTCATACTGGCTATTACTATATGCCCATTGCCCATAGAGGTTGGAACAGCTTACTTTTTCTTCCACACATTTTTGGTTTTCATTATCTCAATAGTAACCTCTATCCCGCAATCCATCAATCGTTACTTTATGGTCATCTGTCTTTATTACCCACCTTATAGCAACAGTCGAGAGGAGGAACTCAACGACAGGAGCCATCGTCTAGCTAAACAATGTAAAAGATTCCAATTTGCATAAAGTGCTATTCCTCTTGATTATTTAGCAATCCTTACAAACAGAACCGAATTATCCTTTTCTGAAAAAAAAAAAAAACATGACAGACGTAATCATAGTGTTTATTTCAGCCTAAATCCAATAGATAGACTCAGTATGTAAATATTCTGACAAAGTTTTGCAGTAGGTAATTGAATTTTAGATTATGTTTTCAATTCGTTAACTGAACTAGGTTTGGGCGTGGCGAGTCTGTCATCTGCGTGATAGTTTATGGGCAAATACAACGAGCGATGGGGCCTTGACCAGTCAGCCTGGCTTGACAGTTTAGAAAAAATATATGTGCCAGTGTGATGTATTGACGGGATTAATCTACAGATATTTACGGGTATTATATTCGTATTTAAAAAAAAAACACGTCAGATTTTAAGATATATTATGTCTGTGATGGAAATAATGAAGTTACATATATTTTTGTGAAAAGAAATCAAACCAACTTATATTGCCAATGTCAGTACGAGTAAACAGTGTCTATTACATGTTAGATAACACGGTTAAAATACCGTCTTAAAAAAAGAAGTGAGTACCATTAAATGACATCTTTTCTGGGCGGAGTGGAACGGAGTGTCAGACTCTTACTGATTAAAACCTATACGTGTTGCTTCGAAAGCCTTTTCCATTTCAGGACTGGTCCTGAAATGCAAAAGGCTTTATCTAAAGAATTTATGTAGCGCTTACCAAATATCTGGATATTTGGTAGGCGTTACATAAATTTGGAATTATGTACTTTCCCTGATATCTCTTCATAGGTACCCCGAAAACAAATTAGGATACGTTATTCATTATTAGAAAATGTAAGCTTCATATATTTCATTCCGTTGTAGAAATTAGTAATATATAATCTTCCATATGAACGAAAATGACAGCAATTTAAGCGTGAAGGTGTAACAAACAAAGTCAATTAGCCCGCGAATTCATTCACGTTAATTTCGTTCTGACCCTTAAGAACTTAAAACTTCGTTCACTCGTTTCTAAGGGTACAGACTACGGGTACGGCTAGAACCAACTGCCAGATTCACAACTTCAATAATGACAATATTCCATAATCGTAGCAAGTTTAAAGAATATTGGTCCAAGGAATAAGCTTTTACTCACAAACTCCCACTCCCTATTTCACCCTTTTGAGGGAGTAGTGTCCTGAAATCCTATCATAGCAAACGTCTACTAACTATAAACTACCCCGCTGCTGGTTTTTGATATTTTGTGATGAGTGTGTGAGTGAGTATGAAAGTAAGCTTTCGCTTTTGTATATTTAGAAGATAGATAGATCAATGTTAAGATAGTTAGGATTATTTTCTACACAAAAAAGTGAAACTTTTTACCATGGAAGGTTACTGTTTTCAAACCTATTGTTACTCAGTTAATGGTTCGTATTGTGTTGCCAACATTTCAATACATAGGTGTTTAAAAAGTATACTGTTGGATTGGTTGACATAGTCTAGATATTAATAAATTGTACACGATTGTTTTAAATTATTAGAACACTGTGGATAAATAATTAAGACTGCAAAATTCGCTCTTGATTTGAAATATTTATTTAACCTTTACTGTAAATAACAGTACAGTTATGTATGATATATAGGCGTACTTTATGCAATAAGGCTTTCTCCACCCGTTCTTTTTTTATTTTTCCTGCTTTTTTGCACAAAAGACTCACGTTAAACGGGGTAAATAGGAACGCAGGGGCGAATTGAAACAAAACTTTGATAGGGATTTTCACTTTAATACCGTTTTTATCGATACGATATTATTTTTAAGAAAGCGTACAGCTGCAAACAATATATAAATAACGTGATAATCTCCTACAAAGTTATTTTTCGAGTCATCCCTTTTGTTGGTACATTGTATTAGGATAAGTATCAAACAGCAACCTTGCAAACAGGTAAAGGTGTAAGTGCATCACTATGTATTTAAATAAGTTTCAAGGAACATAGTCCAAGGCCACTGTTATAAGGCCAAAATTACATTTTACACATGCTAATTTAACAGAACATCATAGCATACTCTACAAGCTAATAGACTTGACAAACGTGATCACTTTACCTCTACTAGAAACCATAGACAAGTCGTCTCAGGCTGATGTTATTTGGGCAATATACATAAGACACTCAAAATCATTACCCAATATATTGTAAGAGTTGCGTAACACAATATGTAGAACATAATATTCCCCTCGAACAACCCTTTTATTTCAAAATTCATTGTTCAATGATCACTTTGTTCCAATTTTAGTCATGTCCACGTCATTACAGACCAATTATCATATCATTAAAACTGCTGGCAGGCTTCAAATTACGTCATTGAGTGAATGAAAGACCTCAATATAAGTAGGCTTTTGTTTTTAATATGAAAAGTAATGATTGCCTGTATTGTTGACCGTTCTCTTCATTGTTTTTGAGTTGAGTTGCGAAATTCTGGTGATCTTTACTAAAAACAAAATAATAATTTGTGGATTTTTGTGAATCCAGTTGTAAGCAGACATTCTTTAATTTATTGTGGCGCCAAATGTCTTAAAGTGAATTTCAGTAAGTATATTATTTGTGGCTAAAAATCAGGTATTCAGAAGACATTTTACATTATGATTCAGTAACGGCCAAGTACTAACGACTTTTTTCAATTCCATGTTGACACCTTTCAAAGTAATATATTATTTCCAAATTCAAATACAAAATAAGTGTCCCTACAGATGTTATCATTCGTCACAGATGTTAGACGTCACGGTATAAGGTCCTACTGACAGAACATCATCATGATAATCATCATCTGGATTACTGAACTGTAAAAAAAATGATTTATAGCTATTAAACAAGTATATTACGTCCGTTGCCGAACATGGTACACGGTATCTTCAATCGCACGATATTCAACGAAATAAGATTTTTTAAAGAAGTGGCCGATGAGTTGCTCCTAGAGAAATAAAACATAGACTAGAGAAATATGTATGTAGGTAGCCTATTTTATCATATTGCTGAGGAAAAGCCTCCATTTTCCTTTTCCATGCAATCTTGTCTTTTGATAATGCGGGTTAGTCCTTTCGACAGCAGTCCAGGGCCCCAATTCTGCTGTTGTTTTATAAATACTTCATTCCAACACGATCCCATTGTCATTTTGCTTAAAGTTCGCAATCTGCTAAATTCATAATGGTCGATCATTGGTGGGTCAACGGTCTCGTAATAGAATCATGGTAGAATGACTAGGAATAATTATAATGACTATGCTATTAAAAGCAATTACTGCAGAATGAAATTCTAATGGCAGGTCAATGATCAAAGGAACTGTCAAAATTTTAACAGATTACAGCAATTCATAAATCATTCTGACACTATTGTAATAGCAGACTTGATGCCCTGGGCCTCAAGCCTGCTATTACAATAGTGTCAGAATGGTCTATCATTGATTTCATAATTGTTGGTTTTGACAAGTTTGGTAATCTACTAATATAAAAGCGTCATTATGACTTTCCAATGGTCAACCACTGACACTATATTAAAAGAAATGGCATACAATGGTAATCTCTTACATAATGACAAAATAATGAATCTAAAATCAAAAAGAAAATTTCTATTAACGTAACGTAATAATGGCTATACGAAAAATCATTCTACCACGATTCTATTACGAGGCCATTGACCTACCAATGATCGACCATTATGAATTTAGTATATTACGAAGTATTAGCAAAATGACAATGGGATCGTATTGGAATGATCCATGCTCGTCTACCGCTATGACGTTTGGCGTATAGTGGATGCCACACGTTCACCAAATTTTCATCTGACATGCCTCAGGCAGTATTTAGGTGAAAACATACCTAATTTCCCAAAAGAGCTTTTGACCTAATCCAGCAACTTTCAAAAACCGTTCAAACTTTTACTCACACTACAGAAAATGGTCGCAAAGATTCTGGTCCGAACTCGATTGCAGAGCAAATTAGTTTTTCCTAGGCCAAAGGGGATTCAAGTAAAATGTGTTAGGTTACTAGTAACGGTCGGTAAAGCCGAACCAATCTTGTTGATCTTGTTATCAAAACACAGGCTTCGTGCTAAACTGATTGGTTCACAAACTGATTTGAGAAGCTGGGTGAATATGAATTTATAGTCTGAAATATCGTGAAATTTCAACGGCGAATTTTGATCTATGATGGACCTGTATTTTCGAAACATATTTCTGAAGAAGAACTTTTCCGTAGAACTTATAAGGAAACAAGAACATTTATGTGGTTTATTGGTTCATTGAGTTTACTGCAAAAGCAACATACACCATTTATGCTTGTGCGTGCTACCTCATACGCGAATATCTCGTTTTTACAGTAACCGTATAAAAATCTATACTTAATATTATAAAGCTGAAGAGTTTGTTTGTTTTAACGCGCTAATCTCAGGAACTACTGGTTCGAATTGAAAAATTCTTTTTGGGTTGAATAGACCATTTATCGAGGAAGGCTTTAGGCTATATATCATCACGCTTAAGCCAATAGGAGCGGAGCAGCGATAAAGAATGTTTTAAAATCGGGGATTCCACGGGGACGAAGTCGCGGGCAGCAGCTAGTAATTTATAATCCGACTGGTAGTTCCAGAGATTAGGGCGTTTAAAGAACTCTTCAGCTTAATTATACCTATTAGTTTAGATTCTTACAATTATTATAACTATTTTTAATATGAAACGATAAAAAAAAAACCGTTTAAAATACAAACCTAAATCAATTCCATGTGAAAGTATTGGAAAAAATATAATTGTAATTACCCCGTCAGTTAGATTATCGATAAATATTGGACACGTATTTTTTGCTTTAGCAAATCTATTTATTTATTTAAACTTTAAGTACAATAGTGGTACATAGGCGGACTTAATGCAACAAAGCATTGAAAATATGACGAAGATAAAAAGCATCAAAGATCAGGAGTGGGGGCTTGTGACGTTTCGCCGTGGTTAAAATTGTAGTACGTAGTAACGTCACACGAGTATTCAACGCACTGTATAGTCTTCATTTTTTACATGAAAAAAGAAAAATACGTGTCCAATATTTTTTGGAAATCTATCTGACGGACTAATTCGATTTTTTTAGTCGACTACCCTATTAAAGTAATGATTGTACAAACGAAAATCCGTTTCATTTACATAAAATTCTGATCCTGATTGAGTTCTCTTGCTTATAAAACATACAAATAAAAGCAGGGACCCAAAACATTTCACACGGATTTTCAGAACCGAAATAAAAGAGAAAATTCTAAATTAGTCAATTATCCGTTACGATCTGTTCCAAATTGCCAGCTGTCATTGATGGCGCTATTTCGCTTCTGCTCCTGACTGTACTAACGTACTGTCTGTAATTATGTCCTCGATTGTACTCCAGGAGATAGGACTACAATTAATTTTTCATCGCTTTTTTTTACTGTTATTTTGCAATTGATAGGGTGAAGAGGGTTATGGTCAATGATGGAACACGCTAGTCTAGAAGTAATCTGTTCAGTCTTGACTTATCGAAATTCAGGTTGGAGTTATCAAGAAAAGCAGACTCGCGCTGGAAATTGCTTTTGTTAGCTGTACATACATTGAAAGTATTCTTAAAACGCTTGAAAACGTTGCTAGCTAGTCAGCATCAAAAAAATATTTGAATCATATAAAACTTTTTTTATTAGTGTCAGTGAAAGGTTCAGTGAAAGCTTACTGATTAAAACCCACCCGGAATCCTTCTCCCCTTTACGTTCCAGGGCCGCGGTGACTCTTTCGAACAAATTCCGCAACCCTAGCAGGCACTGACACTATAGGACCCCGTCTTCATTGCTGACAGCTCTTTGAGGCGCGCGTGGAACACGACGCTCCGTCGACCCGGGCCTGGTTGCTATCGGACGACAAGCCACCCATAGACCGACGTCCGCAGGCCCGCGATTAAATTAGCCCTCAAAGAGAAGAATAGAAGCTGGCCAAGCCCACTTATCCAGCTTTTGATATCCAAAAAAAATGTAAATAGGATACGTCTAGGTTTCCTTATTATGGTTTTTTGTATGAAATAAGGAACAAGTTAAAACATTTTGTGTAGGCCGCAGGTAAAGTGACATTGCCGAAAAAGATGCTAAAAATTGTATGGAACAGACTAAGTGAAATTTCGATAGTGCAATGTTACCGCTGATAGAATGTTATATATTTTCGCCTTCACCGTTCATTCGAATTGTTGAATAGGAACGAGAACAATTCGTCACGTAAAGTTTCTTATGATAGCCTCGGTGACGACGCTTGACGGTTCAGATCCACCTCTCACGGTTCACGGTTCAGATCAGAGCAGTGGTGGCCGAGTGGTAACGGCCCCCGACTTACAAATTGTAAGTCGCGGGTTCAAACCCAGCCAGGCGCATTACTTTGTGTAATTCATTTCATCACCACTGCTCTCAAAACGGTGAAGGAAAACATCGTGAGGAAACCGGCATGACCTAGAACCAAAAATTCGAAGACATGTGACATTCACCAACCCGCACTAGGCCCGCGTGGTGGATTACGGCCCATTCCCTCTCCTAGAGAGGAGGCCTGTGTCCCAGCAGTGGGATCGTTAAAAGGCTGATTATGGATATACCCATGATTTCTACTGAATTCATCAATCAGAAACCCGTTCTATCATTACTGTGTTCACGCTTGCCCATTTTCTAATCTAAAAAACTACTGAATAAATAATAATACATTGAAAGTAAAGAAAATTG
Source organism: Hecatera dysodea (assembly GCA_905332915.2). Classification (NCBI taxonomy): domain Eukaryota; kingdom Metazoa; phylum Arthropoda; class Insecta; order Lepidoptera; family Noctuidae; genus Hecatera; species Hecatera dysodea. The sequence goes on along the minus strand of HG995310.1, from coordinate 11,651,123 downwards.
TAGTGTGTGGGCCGTGATTGATTTCGTTAAGGTAGTTTTCAAAAGATTAGTGATCCGTATTTAGTTTTATATACGTATCACCTACAGTCTAATGAAGATAATTACAAAATGGAATACAAATGGAAACGTAATTAAGGGATGTGTTGACCTGTACCAATCGTTGCTATGTCGGATTAGGTAGTAGATTAGGCCTCATTAGGTAGGAGGTAATGAAGAAGAATATTTTTTCTTTTCAATCCTTTTTTAGGATTGGTAATCATCAAATTACTCTTTCCGCTCTGGGTGAAGTGGGAAGGAGTAACAAACTGACTAAAACGCATCCGTGGATGACGAACAAATTTCGTAACCTTGGCAGGTACTGGTCTTAGACTAGCATAGATTTTATTTCTTTCTTTCCATAGAATTACTATCAGTTCTTCTTATGTTCTATTGTAGATAACAGATATGTAATACAGAGTGTAAGACACATTGGCGTGCAAACGGACGTCTTGGATACAGAACATGATGCTGAGCACATTGCTGAACAAATAAAACTACAACGAGTTATTAATTTTGCATATTTAGTAAAAAAAAAAGATGAAATAATTGATCTATTTTTATAAGAAAACATTATAGTAACTACTAGCTTCTGCCAGCGACTTCGTCCGCGTGGAATAGTTACTTTACCCCCGATTTTGAAACTCTGAGCCCGATCGGTTTAAAATTGACAAAAGATAGACATATGCTGTTTCGGGATATTTTTTAGATAATTTTATGTAGAACATTTCCGTAATACATGATTTCTATGTAACTTTAACCATTAAGGCTACACACGCGACGGAAGCTTAAAAAATGGAGTAACTTCTCCCGTTTTCCCAACATTTTCCTTCACTGCTCTGCTCCTATTGATTGTAGCGTGATGAAAAGTATACTATAACCTGCCCAGGAGTATGAAGAATAATTGCACCAAGTTTCGTTAAAATCGGTCGAGTAGTTTTTGTTTCTATAAAGAACATACAGACAGACAGACAGACAGACAGACAGACAGACAGACAGACAGACAGACAGACAGACAGACAAAAAATTTACTGATTGCATTTTTGGCACCAGTATCGATCACTAATCACCCCCTGATAGTTATTTTGAAAATATATTCCTTGTACAGAATTGACCTCTCTACAGATTTATTATAAGTATAGATAAAAAATGCTTTGATCTTTTTTTATCGAGAAAATGCGAACGAAAACTTCTTTCAATAACTGCTGTGCTTAAAACTAAACATTGTTGTTTTTATGGCAACTAATCATAGCGTTCGTCAACTATGGAGACAGTACATCTCCCGACCAAAAATCGCAGCCTAACTCCGGGACTACAATCGGGCGGCGTTTGCAATTAAACAGCCCGAATTCTACTCGATCAAGAGGCGGCGGCACGTCGAACACACTCGTCCTAACTGACGTATAGCACTACATAGCTCGGAGCAATGTCCAAACAGCAAACTGAAGCTTCCACTGTTTTGAAGATAACAGCGTTTGCTTCACAAAAAGAACTGTGGAAAACAGAAGAACAAAGATTTGTTGTCATTCTTTATCGTACGGTTTTTGGTAAGCGGATATTGGCAAGCCTATGTTCAGCATTGGTCTTTTAATTTCCGCTACACAACTAATGGTCAAAGGAAAACCATTTTACTTGACCTCCACAAAATGTTAAGGTACCAAATAGAATTATACATAGATTTTTCATAACCGACTGGTATTGGGAAATCAAAAATATTATACAATTCTGAATATTGTACGGATAATCATATGGCTGGACGCGTACCATGAAGGTGGTATGAGGTGGCACCGCAAAAGAATTATTTGAAGGGCTTGTGGGAAGCCTTTGCCCAGCAGTGGGACAGTACGGGCTACTAAAAAAAATATCATATGGCAATCAACGCTCGCTTTATCCACCCTTGGTGGACAGCAGTGACTTTTTTTGCAGGATCTTTCTGAGAGATAATGTAGCTATCATGACTGGTCGTATAGACATAAAATAGTAATAAGCGTGAATAAATAACGGTGAAACTAATCAATACATTTTAAGAAGTGAGAATTTCCTATCACAGATTTATTAACTGATCCCAAGTTAAATTTGTGCCCGGTTTCAAGCAAAATGTGAGCATAAAATATGGGACTTATACAAGTGATTGTATGTATGTATATCTTACTTGTTGCCGCCATACAAAATTATCCTATGGAAACTCCCGGGAAAAAGCCGATATGATATTCTAGACTATAATCTACCTCCGTGCCAAATTTCATCAAGAAACGTTCAGTCGTTCTGAACTTCCATTTAATTATTTGCATTTATAATATCAGTATAGATACCCAAATAAAACGCTTCGAGGAAGGTATGATCTTTAACTTCAAATCTATACTAATATTATAAAGCTGAAGAGTTTGTTTGTTTGTTTGTTTGAACGCGCTAACCTCAGGAACTACTGGTTCAAATTGAAAAATTCGAACGGGGTCGATTTGGGTTGAATAGACCATTTATCGAGGAAGGCTTTAGGCTATATATCATCACGCTTAAGCCAATAGGAGCGGAGCAGCGATAAAGAATGTTTTAAAATCGGGGATTCCACGGGGACGAAGTCGCGGGCAGCAGCTAGTGTAGTATATAGTTGACCGCCCTGTATCGATCTATCTCCACACCTGCTCCCAATATCTTAACCTTCCAACAAACACCAAATCCTAAAGCAAACATACATATGTATATGTACATATTTAATGCTACACACGAAGTACATACATATATGTATATCCTACGGGATTTGTGGCAAGCGTTTAACGCAACAATCCCGGGCAATGACCGCTACTAGACAGGTGTAGCTACTTAGCACGTACCACATTAGTTACATATGTACCTGCCTAAGAAGGAATCCACTATGACGTATGTAACATTGATGTGTTTGTGGTATGGCTGGACAGAATAACTCAAACTTTGAAGATGTTTGTGTGTACATATATAGTAGAGTAAAAATAAAGATCTTACTTATCTATACTCATATTATAAAAAGGAAAGATTTGTATTTTTGTATGTAACGAATAAACTCAAAAACTGTTATACTGATTTCAACATTAGAAAGCTACATTCACCTTGAGTAACATAAGCTATATTTTATCCCAATATTCCCATGGGAACGGGAACTACGTGGGTAAAACCGCGGGCGCCTCTAGTCTTAACTAATTGAGTTTGTTTGTTATGCTTTATAATAATAATAATAATAAATCGTTTATTTGCGAAAATAAGGTACAGAAAGTTGACAACATAAATAAAATTGATCTCTTATTCTGCCTTTAATTTCGGCGTGCAAATATAAAAAATAATAGTTTAAATGAAATTAATTAATTATATTGATTCAAGTCATGCACTCATTATATAGATTTCCATTCCATTAAAATTGTATTGGTGAAGTTAAAAATGTCAAAATAACAATGAAAACTAATAAAAATAATAATCACAAATGTCAATAGTAATCAGGTCAATAATAATCATGTCAATAATAATCATGTCAATAATAATCCTGTCAATAATATAATCATATCGATAATACTCATGCCAATTATAAAAATCATGTCAAAATCTATAATTTGTAACCTAAAAACTCATGTACACTATAGAAACACTTTTCAATTTGTACATGACACACACTTTTCACGAAGTTATGCTTTTAAACCCTAAACCGATTTTAAAAATTCTTTCACCAATAGATAGCTACATTATCAGCGAGTAATATAGGCTATATTTGATTCCCATATTCCCACGGGAATGAAAACGTGGTGAGTATAATAATTTATATTTCTTAATATTTCGAATTCTGTTCTTTTAATACACAATACTATGTGAGGAATTATTCCTTTCATCGATTCATGGTTAGTTATGCCGGGGATGTAATACTTCTGCATAAAAATAAAAACAATGACATTTGGTTAGGTTCAATTCTATGCAACATGAGAAGTTATCTCGAGAATCAGATTATCGTACAAGTAGTATTTCTTAAATTGTCTGATCAGACACTAACGTCTTCTCTTTCATAAAGGCTCTTTATAATTTCCGAAAAGTAGTTAAAATAAATGACCATCAATCTGCCATTATATTTTCAAATTCATCCCTAACGGCAAGAGGGTCGCATTGACCCCCTTAGCAACAAAAGTACCGAACAATGATGTCGAAACTTTAAGTGCTACCCCATCTGGCGTCTAGCCTCCCTAATAGCGATACACCTGATTTTATATTCTAAGTTTGAATGGAACAGTTTTAGGGTTCTGTCGAAAACTGCAAAAGAAAATCTTAGCTTGTTCATGTCAATTTAAATTTTAAAAAATGGTCACACAATTTCTTGCAAGTTGCCCATAAGACGGGTGTATTGTTATCCGCTTCCTTCGATTCGTCGATATAGTGGTATAGTGTTTTTTCTTCTAATTTCTTTTTTCTCTCATTTAACATGCGTTCGTTATCATATTCCGATGTTACTTCGTGGACAACGAAGAAAAAAAACGTATAACCCACACTATTGGGTTATACGTTTTTTCGACAGAAATACAGTACAGCATTATGCTGTACTGTATACTGAAACTGTTTTTTGTCCCAAACAAATTTCACCACCAAACAATCTGACACCAGTCTTGCCAAGAAGTACCGTGTTCCCCAGTTATTGGGTTGTAGAGGTCTGGTAGGCAGCCGCTCCACGTTAAATACTGGTATTCAGCTTGCAGCTTGACTGGAAGCTGACCCCAATATAGTTGGGAAAAGGCTAGGCAGATGAAATAAAATAAAAAATAAAATAAAATTTCAGTAATGGTTTAGACAAGTAACATTCTGTCAGCGGTATCGATTGTTAAAACATCGATACAGAAATATTTTCAAATGTCACGTGATCAATATCCTATATTTTTTGCATTCGTTAACAGAATTGTACTTTGTCTAGTCGATGGCGAACTCCTTAGATTGTTTGGTCTAAGTAGAATGCTACATTAATTGCAGCATCGATGCCCCAAAATGCAATGTATGGGCACAAGAGGCACTTCAACGTGTGGCTCATGTTCTGGGACAGTACGCTTACACTGGGTACAGGTCTATAAAACTCCATGTCGCCCATTTTGTTGTCTGAAACAGTTTTGCTTTTAAGAGTATAGAAGATTTATAGCAACATATCAGTTTGATAACAACCAGGGCCTCAAGTCTGCTATTACTAATAGTGTCAGAATGGTCTATCATTGATTTCATAATGGTTGATTTTTACAAGTTTGGTAATCTATTAATATAAAAGCATCACTATGACTTTCCAATGGTCCCAACCACTGACAATCAATTGAAAGAAATGGCATAGAATGGTAATCTCGTACATAATGACAAATGAATGACAGACGTATGTGGTAAGCTACTAAAATTTTGACAGTTCCTTTGGTTAGTGACGTACCATTAGAACGTCATGGTTCAGTTATTACTTTTAATAGCTAGGTTATCAAAAAGTAATACTAGACCATTGACCGACCAATGATCGACCATTATGAATTTAGTAGATAACGAACTTTTAGCAAAATGCCTATGGGATAGTGTTGGAATGACAAATTTTAAAAAATAGCAGACTTGGGGCCCTGATATCCGGGCCTACATTGACGCCTTAAAACCGTCATGATAACTTATGTAACAGCTTTTGAGTTGAGATAAGCAGATAACCGAATAACCGAAATTCATAAAACGCCACCACATCTATACATACATACAACAATAAAGCATTTTCTGGATTCTGTATGTCCCACTCTGGCAGCAAAACATGGATCACTCGAACATACAAAAAGCTTTATACTCCTCGATGCATTTACATACTTGAATATCCGATACCATCAACACGAACTACTTGCAGTACGTGTAGCATATTGTGGTTCTCAAAACAGTATATTCAAAGATATTACGTGGTCAATATCAAGAAACTTTGCATTCAGTTTATGGTTCAAGTAATAAACTGAAGAAAATTTTGTCCGTCCTAATTTTTGTCCATTCGATCCCCAAGGGTATCGTATAATGAAGGTTGATAGTAAAATCAATACGAACGTAAATCTGGGTTTATGTTATGTCTATCAAAGTTTAGGCACAAAACTATCATCTATGTAAAAGTAATAAAAGAAGTAGTTTCTGTACAAAGGAAACAGGAATGTTACAAACAAATTTTATTTAAAAATGTTTTTAACTAACCTTTTAGACCTATGAATCCTGCTTATATGTGTCAATTTTCTTTAAAATCTGTTCAGTAAATTTTAATGAAAATTTGTATGAAATGCCATACGGCGACCACGGTCTTAAGGCGCCATTTTATTCAACATTATGAACAACTTTCACAGTGGGACCAGAACAGAAATCGCGAAGAAAGAGAGAATACACACTACAACGAGCCGACTTATCGGAATAATTTCATATGGGCAAACAGTTTTACATATTAATATTTAGATTAACATATTAATATTTAGATTTTTTTATATCTTAAGCTCTCATTTGACTACTATTTCACTGGGTGATAAGAGATAATGTGGTCGACGATTGTGTATCATCAACAGCCTGTGGCAGTCCACTGTTGGACATAGGCCTCTCCAATTGCACGCCACTTAGATCTATTTTCGGCTTCTCGCATCCAGTGTCTGCCAGCCGTCCTGCGCAAATCATCACTCCACTGTGCCTGAGGACGTCCTACACTACGTACGACGTACTACGTACGATTGTGTATATTTGCCTAGAAGTAATATATTCACTCTTGATTCACCTTTAGGGTGTGGTATCAGGAAAAACAGAATCCGAAAGTAAGAATACCACTCCTTAGCCACTATAGGTGCCTAAAACTCAGCATAAGGTCGAATAAAAAACTTGTTCGCCCACAACTCGCATCTGAGTCGTCGCTATATATAACGCCGTATTGTGGGCACACAAACAAAGTACTGTACTTACGACCCATATGCTGAGTCAGGGGCGTGCTTCTCATTAAGGCAATTAGGCTTAGCATACTCTTCCACAACAACGGATAAATGAAACAAATGCATTTATTATGAAAAAAAAAAAAGTTGTGTTGTGTTTGTGTTGTGTTGTGTTGTTGTTGTGTTATGTTGTTTGTTTGTAATAAAAATGTTATAAAATAAAACAAACATAATTATTTAATAACTCATAACTCCTAGTATAATGCTTATAGCAACTTGCCGCGCTCGTGTGACGTTTCAAACTATACTATACCTACAAGACGGTCTGTAAGGTAAGAATGCGAACAGCCTGCTTTTATTGATAAATTTATGCATGTGTGTTCATGTTTTCGTGTGTATGAACGGCACACATGTAAAATTATGGGCGTTTCTAGGCACAGAGGAGCTGGCCACCGCGTTTCGTGATTGGCTATCCCATAACATAAGGTCAAGTACTCAAGATTCAATGAATCTAAAATGTCAAAGCAGGGTTGACAATTCGAGAAACACTGACTCCGCACAGAAAGGATAATTTTCTTAATAACTAGTAGAGACAGGTAAAAAACCGATTAGTGTTTTCAAATTTATACATTTAAAAAAATGATGTAAGGAATAGCAACAGCCCTCTAAAAATAATTAAAAACTGCAGGAATTTAATTTTTCTCCTGTTTGAGAATTTGGTATATGGGTAACCCTGTGTTCTACTGTCAATATAACCGTATAATACGAAAATATTTGTATTAAAAATATTGTCAAATAATTTATTGTTGATTGTTTACATATACCATAGTGAGTTGAGTTATAAGTAATTCGTTTTGAAACGTAAAGTAGTGTAAATATTAAAGTTTATTTGTTTGTTTACCTACTTAAAAATTATTCTAGATTGTGAAGTTGATAAGATTTAAGTGGCGTCTAAAAGTAGATGTGTACCCGAGTTACAAGAATTACCCCAAAAATATGATAATTAATCTCGTACTCGTCATTCAATCCTCAGAGTTATGAAACATACCTAACTGGCTATGTAGTCGCACATACAAAGAAATTATTTTTTATTCTAGTAAGAAGCCTATTCTTTCTTCTATTTGTATCGTCAGATTATCGTGACCTTAATATTTCCTGAATCTAGTGAGTTTTTAAAATTATAAGTTTTGAAGTGGCAAATCTTCCCTTTTATTCTCATCGTTCAGTATCATGATTTCAACCCAAAATAATGTGGTGAGCTTGTTTTGTTTTTTTTTTTTTTTAACTTTATTTCTGGCTTACCCTTACTCTGGAACCACTGCACACTCCTGTGCTGAGTTCTGTATAACAAAAGTATAAAAAATGCAAGTTATTTAATTTCTTCATTCTTGCAACTTGCACCACACTATTGACGTACCGAACAATACCGAAACTTACGGTCTAGTCAAGTGTCGTAGTTTGGGCTCCACTACCGAAGTCCCCATCAAACTTTCAGCCGTTTAGTGTTTATGCGTTATCAGCCAAGTTTCTAAGCACGACAGGTTAATGTGCCAACTTAACGTGGCTTATGAAATATCTATTGGATTCTGGGAGTACGTCGTTTGAGCGGAGATGATGTATAGTTGAGATAGTGTAGGGTATTAGGGAATACTACATATGTATATTTATTTAAATTTTCAGCAAATACTGGTCGATGTGGATAAACATGGGTAGTCCATTGTCATGTAGTGGTCATCTTTTGACTGTAGTTATGCTATTTTATGCCGTTATGTATATATATATTAAAGGAATGACTTCTTGTTGCGTGATAGTTGCAACCAAAAAATAGTATCTCTATTTGTCTTTCGGCTCGTTGATAGTTTCAACCGTAGAACTTTCATTATAATGGGAATTGTGGCTACAAATGTAATAAAAACATATTTTCCTGTGCGGAGGGAATAATTCTAAAGTTCATGCTTTCGCACTACAGCGCTAAAGCCCCGTATCTATACTAATATTATAAAGCTGAAGAGTTTGTTTGTTTGTTTGTTTGACCGCGCTAATCTCAGGAACTACTGGTTCGAATTGAAAAATTCTTTTTGAGTTGAATAGACTATTTATCGACGAAGGCTTTAGGCTATATATCATCACGCTTAAGCCAATAGGAGCGGAGCAGCGATAAAGAATGTTTTAAAATCGGGGATTCCACGGGGACGAAGTCGCGGGCAGCAGCTAGTATTATTTAAAAGGCAAATCACCAACTGTTTGCACATGCTTTTTAAGGCGGGTTGTTGATTTGAAATTGATTATTATCTTTCATAAATAATCGTTACACCAAGTAATAGGACGTCTGTGACACTTCAACAGATCAAAAATAGTTCGATCAAAAGATCCACACTCGCCCTCTCATATTGGATGCTCTGACTCATATTGGATGGTCTGATATTCCCCATTTCACCAACTTATGTTTACGGTGACTTACTTAGGCAGTTTAAATAGCTTTTATAAATTAAAATTACTCCTGCTGTAGACGTTGTCTGTAAGAGAGTGAAAAGTAAGTAAGTTCTTGTAGTCAATAAAATTAAATTAAATTAAATTTATACGTACATGCAGTAGCTGTCTAGATAAATTATCTAAAAGCTGGAACAGGTAGATTGCCAAAGTTCTAAGTTAAAAATGGAACGCTCTCAAGATACATTTTTGGTCAAGTTAGAAAACTCTTCGACAGCGTTTTGTTGATTGCACATTAGTGTTGAAGACTTAAGTTTAATTTTAAATGGATTCGCGTTTTTATATTCAATATTACTGCGTAATACATTGAACAGAATGTCTCGTCTGTAAAAATGTGGAGGTATCTGCAGTGAAGGATTAATATTATTTGGATAACAATATTCTGGTACCACAAAATCAAAACCAATCTATATGAGACTACTACTATAGAGTATATGACCACGAAAACTGCAAAGTGATAATCAAAACAGTTTTCGCGCGAAAAGCGAAGCCGCAGGTGGAAGCTACTAAGTAGAAATAACATGAACAGTGGTACGCATTTCTTTTTACTCTTTATTTTACTTGCCAAAAAAAGGCTGACCAAACGGGAATGAATACAGGCATTCTCAAAGGTTGACAAATCGGGAATAAATGTATGAAGATTAAAATCTTGATGAAATGCCACTTGTGTTGATTTGTTTTTACTATTGACATGTTGATAAATCGAGCCAATATAATGTAACATTTACCAGCTAGCAAACTTAAGAAGACTAAAGCATAGTTAAAACTAACTCGAACTTTACGGTTAAACTTACTAGAACAGGGAAACTGGGTATATGTTACTCCAGGCTCGATTACGTATCGGAAAGTGCTCGGATTTCCAGGAAGAATCCTAAGATCTTCCAATAGCGGGCAAAAGTTGGTACCAGAGATTTTAGATCTTGACTTAGAGTGCAATTACTGAGTTAATTCCTGGGCTTATCGTTGAGCTTAGTATGTCAGGTATCCTTGGTAGATTTCGTTATGTACTTATATCAGTTAATGTTTTCTTGGAATTATTTGTTATTTTATTGAAAATAAATGCAGGTGACGCTCTGTAGTTTAGCCTGTTGAGTGTGTTTATGTGGATATGCCTTTGACATCCTTTGACTTTTTCTTTGGATTGTTTTGATTGAAAAAAGGGTTCATATACTTTTTATCATCTTGACACATCCAAATCTTCTAAAAATAACAGCGACATGTCAGGCAGACTGATGCCGTATAAGGTCAGTTTCCTAATGAACCTTTCAATGGAAAAGTGATGGATAATTGGAAGCAATATGACCATACATACATAATATCCTTTACACAAACATGATTGGTGATGTTGTTCAGAAACTTCAGTACACACTTATCTTACGTTTATGACCAGATGAGTGCCAAAGAAAAGTGGTGTGTTAGTGTATAGGCTCAGTTTGAAGGAAAGAAAGCGGACTGTATTTTAAACTTTTTTTTTTAATCTTTATTGTTCATTGGATTTGCTCTTGACTCTATTCTTGGTCACAGGTGATAGAGACAAAGTCGACGACGGAATGAACTTACCCAGAAGAAGCCTGTTCACCCTAATTTTGAAGAGATTAGGGTTGAATGCGTTCGGAAACACAGATGCAGGCAAAGAGTTCCACACCTTTGCTGTACGCATTATAAAAGACGATTGTAAACGCTTGGTGCAAATTTGTGGAATAGCAACAAGGTAGGGATGGTAACCTACAGTGCGTCTAGATGTTCTATGGTAGAAGGTGGCCGGTGGGATGAGGACGTGGAGTTCATGGGCATACTCGCCGAAGTTATTATGTGGTTCACAATATTATAACAACTGAGGTTACTAATCAAAGTGTGTCCGAGCGCGGTCGTATCGAACCCAGCCCCCGCGCCGTACCGTGCCGCGCCACTCGTTGATAACGTCACCGTTGCGTGCCCGTTAGATTTGGATATGTGTGTGAACAGTAAGGATTGTGCCATTGCCTATCACTAGAGTGAGCGATGCACATGACTACACTTCGAACCGGTCCAGACGCCAGAGGTGTGAAGACCGCGGCGCGGGGCGAGAGAAGAAAGGATTATAACGGGTGGTGTTCTAAAGTTTTTCCTACCCCTATGGAATAAAGACTAGTTAAATGGATGTCGTAGACAATGCCCACATCAAAACCGTTTTACTTCAGTCCATCTCTTTCCTAAATCAACATACAACCTAGTCTTTTACATCGACAAAAATATTTATTTCTCATCTACATCTCCCGTATTTGTTTAGGTTTGTTTGTACAAACCTATTTAGTTTTGTAAACTTCTAGCTCCAATTTTGGACTACTCCGTTTAAGGTCCTTCTAGTTAGACTGAACTAGATGTGTTTTAAACTCATTAGTATTCCCTTAGGGTTGAAGTAGGTACTTATAAATATTCAGAATGTTTTTTACAGTTAACGACCAAATTTGAACTAGCAATGATTCACATATTTTGATTGGATAATTGAAAATATTATATTTATTTGTTTTAACCTATATCTTTTCGACACTTCTTATTTATTTAGTTACACAATAGACTTAAAATAAAAACTAAACTGTACAGAAACCAAGAGCACAAAGGTACTGCTTATTTCAATAGAAATTTCTTCCAGCAGACCTGCGACACAAGAGTGGGTTAAAAATATAGACACAGTGTGTAAAGAGACAGAGGAGGAAACTTAAAATAACCTACACTATCTTAACTAAAACTTATTGTTATTAATTATACACAAATATAAATTTACCTAAATACATACTTATAATAAAATAATAATTACCTATGATATACACAGAATCAGTATATTAGACAGAGAATGATCTTTTACTAGTTTTTTGGAGACAGAAGTACGTTTACAGTCTGTTATCTTAGGTGGGAGTGAGTTCCACAAACGTAGTGCATGAAAAGAGAAGGAGTGGGAATATGAATGAGTATTATAGGATGGGAAGTTTAGATGGAGTTTAAGATGGGATCTACACAGCGCATCGGCAGGGCGAGTAAACGAGAAACGATCACGCAGGTAGCCAGGGTATGCAGGATTAAAAAGGATGTTTATAAAGGAGATATAGTATTCGAGTGTTCCTGCGAAGACGGATAGGGAGCCACTTGAGATCCTTGCGAAATTGAGAGATATGGTTCGTAAGTTTTTTTATTTTTTTATTCTGTTTTATTATGTATTACCACGTACATACTCGTATTTATACACTGGTATTGTTAGATCTTATACGCTAGATTTGAAAATTGTGCATAGTAGGTACGTAGGTGAAATTTTGATGCTCTGCTTTATTTAATTTTGCATTATTATCATCAATCAAATACCTACTAATAATTTACCCTTAAATACAGACAATCTCCAAATCAATAAACTCACAATAACCACACAGTAGGGTGCAATTAATCTGTCTATAACACTAAAGGCTAACCATCGTTTAGTGGGGTACGCCCCAATGCTCGCTTAATACGTGGCCACAAAGAAGATGGGATCAGAAGGTCAGATCTACGATCCAAGCTAAAATGAAAACACACGCACATAATTACAGTCACGCTTCACTTACAGCGAGTTAAAGATTAAACGTACATAGCACCATGATATTAGTGTAACATTTTTTTTCTGGATGGTAAATCATCAAATTACTTCTCCTGCTCTGGGCTGAGCGGAAGGAAGTGTCAGACTCTTACTGACTGAAACCCACCCGTGATCCTTCTAATGTCCCATCCGTTCCAGAGCCGCGGTGACTCTTTCGAACGAATTCCGCAACCCTAGCAGGCACTGACCCTATGGGGCTCCGTTTTCTTTGCTGACAGCTCTTTGAGGCGCGCGAGGAATATGAGGCACCATGGACCCGGTCCTGTTTGTAATCGGACGGCGAGCCACCAATAGCTCGCCGTCCGCAAGCCCGCGCCTACGGTGGTCGGGAATCTCCCTGCGTTTTACGAAGCCCGGGGCGTCTTCTTCTGTTGCGGCGGCTGGAGCGTGAGGTTTCCCTCTCCCGTACGCGGTTCGCCTTCTCCATAGAGGTCAACTTCTAGGTGACCATAGTACTGGACTCCTAGATGTTACTTTTTGGCGCGTTGTATAGATTTGAGCTTCTACACTTCTCCATTTGGTGACGTTACTGAGACAAACCATTAATTTCAGTTTCGATCAGCCACGCCTTAGTTTCATCAAAGGTCAGTTTCAGAACAACGATTAGTGATTGATTCTGTCTACTTATCTTGATGACCTTACGAAGATTCTATGTCGTTTAGTGTTTATTTTCATGGATGGGAAATCATCACATGAAATGATTTTTCCTGCTCTGAGAGGAGTGGAAGGGAGCGTCAGACACTTACTGTTTAAAACCCATCCGTATTCTTCCAAATACCCCTTGCGTTACAGAACTGCAGTTATTCCTTAGAAAAAAAAACCGCAATCACAGCAGATGGCGTTAAGGATATTTATAATAATATCGTTCTGAGATAAAATATTTTATATGGTTACAAGTTTCAAACAAATAGGATTCTTATCATCCTCCCTCCTATTTAGTATCATAGATGTTTCAATAATGATTATCTTCGTAGTCATTTATTAATTATTCATTTATTAAAAATCATATCTGAAATTAAACAGTATAAATTAAAGAAAAATAACTTTTATAATAAAAAAACATAACACAGCTTAAATACCACCAATTTCTACTTAGCTTTTAAATTATAATTATTAATCGATTTAAGCAACATACATACGTCTCACATTTACGAATTCAACATTTTCTGTTTACATAAAACTTCTTGAAGGTTTCATAAATTGCCATTAAAGATAACAGTGCCGACCGTGAGTGTAAATACAGAAGTTTTACTTGAATGCAGCGCAGTAAACTTTATTATGTGCCACAGAATAGTTTGGGTGGTCGCCAAATACTTTCTAAACTGCGGTGAGGCTACTACATAAAACATACCTACATACATAGTTTACTTTGTAACATGCAGTACTATAAATTATATTTGTTTATTTTGAAAACAAATATAATTTTTCCGTGTATTATTTTTGTCATATTAATATAGGGAGAAAGTGACTATAATTTTTAATTTGAAATTGAAAACAATATATCTAGTTTTAATTTCCGCGAAAATTAGTGGGTTGCAGGTATGCACCTCCCTCCCACCCGCTATATTATGCACATGCAAGATTACAAGGCAAATGCAAGGATTTTATGCACATGCAGGAAGGCAAAGCAATACCCAACACCATTACCGACACGTGTTTCGCCTCTCCACGAGGCATCCTCAGGGGACGTGTTGACTCGCTGACCGTTGAGTTGCGACTCGAAAACTAGATATATTGTTTTCAATTTCAAATTAAAATGGATTTCCGCAAAGTAACGCCTGACTCAATCAATTTTACTATAATTTTTGTCAAATTGATCTAGGAAGATAGAGGTGTTTTCTGTCCGGTAATTCCTAGCTGATAAATAAAACATTTTAGTACCATGTACATAAGTATCTGGTGGTATTTTGAAGAAAACACCACACATTTTCGAGTAGATTGATTTTTTGTGCGTCATCTATGGCGGAATAAACGAGTTTTCTTTCTTTTCTTTTTCTTTTAGATCTACCTAGGCTATGAAATTATTTGTTAGTTATCGTGTAGCTCAACTTAAAATTTTAAGAAGCTCAACTATACTTATCTACTTATATGAGCGTTAGTTGAACTCACATAAATAAATTCTAGTCAACAAGATTTTGCAACAAGAAATATGCTTACTATTTTTGAAATACCTACCCTTATTGCAAAATCATATTTATTCTGATCACGTCTAGGTTTTGTGTTACCAGGGCCCCAAGTCTGCTATTACAATAGTGTCAGAATGGTCTATCATTGATTTCATAATGGTTGATTTTGACAAGTTTGGTAATCTACCAATGTAAAGCATCACTATGACTTTCCCATGGTCAACCACTGACACTCCATTGAAAGAAATGGCATAGAATGGTAATCTCGAACATAATGGCAAATTAATTACATACGTATGCGGTAAAAGCTAAAATTTTGACACTTCCTCTGATCAGTGACCTACATTTAGAACGTCTTTGTACAGTAATTTCTTTTAATAGCTCGGTTATCAAAAATATTATAAGAACATTGACCGACCAATGATCGACCATTATGAATTTAGCAGATTACAAACTTTTAGAAAAATGACAGTGGGATCGTGTTGGAATGACAAATTTATAAAAATATCAGATTTGGGGCCCTTGTAAATCATTTTCCCGTTACTTACCTTGTTTATTCAGATTATTTATTTTCTAATAAAGAACCTTTTTTAAGTTCAATAACATTTGTTTCTTCTTTTAAAATGTGGAAAAAGTGGTCTAATGATTCTGACAAATTTATTTACATTTATGGGGCAATTATTAAAAAAAAAAACTAAAAACAAAATTATGCATCATCAGTAAAAAAAATGCGAGCTTTATTTTGGCATTTATGAATATAAAAGGATAATTAAATAACTTGCCATTCGATCTGCTCCACAACCAGTCTTTTAAGATGATATTGTGCCTGTAATAGAACAACCCGAAAACTTCAGTTTGCGCCTCAAAGCTCCACTTCCATAAGCATGATCAGCCTTTTAACGTTCCCACTGCTGAGACACAGGCCTCCTCTCTAGGAGAGGGAATGGGTCGTAATCTACCACGCGGGCCCAGAGCGGGTTGGTGAATGTCACATGTCTTCGAATTTCTGGTTCTAGGACATGCCGGTTTCCTCACGATGTTTTCCTTCATCGTTTTGAGAGCAGTGGTGATAAAATTAATTACACAAAGTTATGCGCCTGGCTGGGTTTGAAGCCGCGACAAACAATTCGTAAGTCGGGGCCATTACCACTCGGCCACCACTGCTCTCCTAAACCATATTACAGGAAAACTGTGCGTATCTGAATAATACTATTTTTAGTTCTATGATAATTAAACATGTTCTTAGCAGGTTCGTAACCAGAACACAGTGTTTTACAGAAAAGCTATATAGCTATATATTTTATCAAGAACATATTACCCTTAAATGACGGTGACGTGACTTTTAGGCAAAAAAAAGTAGTGTCTAGACATTCTTTACACACTGTTCTAAATGATAAACAAACGTGCTTAATCGCGTGTCTCTTGGCAGTCAATGTAGCATGTAGGCACATGCTTTCCAGTTAGGATTTGCCTGTAATTTTGTTTACAAGCAAACATGAATAGGCTTAGGAATGTGGTTTTATTTCATTACTAATAGCACATATGTATGTATCACTATGTTTACATTTTCATGGGTTTTATTTTTTTGCACGGAACCCTAATAATTTTTCTTAAATAAAATTGGCCTTAGTTAATTCTCAGAACATCAGCTATCGGCCAGTGTAAGCGTTCGTTCAAATTGGTTTAGTCGGAACAAACAGACAGACAGATTTTCTTTACTTTGTTTTACGTATTGTATATATTTTCATTTGCATGTAATAAAAACCTTTTATTTTAATATAACAAGCAGACATTTCAATTTAATTTATTTGTATGCTTACATTGAATATACTCGTACATAAATATGATTTATGTGTATTTATAAAATCTTTTCGTAGTGCATGTTCATGATTTATATTTAGTGATTTAGGTAAAGGCATGAGTTGTCTGTCAGTCAGTCACTCAATCAGTAAATCAGCATGTAAACTGTTCCAAATGAACGAATTTCTTGTTTTAAGACTCACTTAACACAAATCCTATTTGTTGCAGATACTTTATAAGATTATTTCTGTAAAACAAACTTGTTACAAAAAAACAACCGACTTCTAAACAAAAAAAGTATAAAATTACTTTAATTTCGGAAGTCGGTGTTTTTGGTTGCTTATTATTTTTTTGTACACCGACTTCCGAAATTAAAGTTATTTTATACTACTTTTTATTTTTATAAGAAAACAGACTTCTAAAAAAATGTATAAACCATGGTTTACAATTTAATTTTTTCATTTTACATCGACAAGAGTGAATGAGAACATCATCAGTGTAGACGAAGCCACGCATTATTAGGAATAACTCAAATACTAGTCGTCAGATCATGGTACATCCAGAACAAAGTTATGAGGTAACACAGAAAAAAAAAATACAGTCGAATTGAGAACCTCCTCCTTTTCTCGAAGTCGGTTAAAATATTGATTTAATAACCTGTGTCTACAAAACGTGCTGGGTCAAATTCATACATTTTCCATCAAATTTTTGCCAGCGCACACATAACGCCAGTTGGCAAACTTACATTTTCACTTTTTCAATAATCGTCACTGTATCTAGACTTTTTTTTTGGATGGAAAATCATCAAATGTCTTCTCCCGCTCTGGGCGGAGCGGAAGGGAGTGTCAGACTCTTACTGACTAAAACCCACCCGTGATCCTTCTCGTGCCCTTTGCGTTCCAGGGCCGCGGTGACTCTTTCGAAGAAATTCCGTAAACCTAACTGTACCTAGAACGTATTGTCTCTTTTCTTTAGTATAAAAAATATGTGTCGGGTAATAGTGCATTACATTATGTAGATACCTGATAATATCCTCATGGTTGGTCATAAAGCCAATACTTTCTGATTGAGCGCACTCCTGCACTTCGCTGGTTGGCTGACAATAATATCGATGAGCTGCCGTTTATCAGTGCTCACGTTCCAGTGTGAACGGGCTTTGAATATTTAGTAGAAAACTGCTTTTTATTGATCTTGATTTTTTTTTCGAGCACCGACTTAAAAAAATTGTGTGGAATAATTGAAAGACAATATTGTGTTTCAATTATTCCACACAATTATGTTAAAGCTGATATTTTACTAATATAATACACTAATTCAAATGTTACTTTATAATTAATAGCAGCGCCCCGCGGTTTAACTCGCGTAGTTTCCGTTCCCGTGGGAATATGGGGATAAAATATAGCCTATGTTACTCAACGTGAATGTAGCTTTTTAAAGGTGAAAAATTTTTTAAATCCGTTCAGTCGTTTTTGAGTTTATTCGTTACATACGAAAATATAAAAATACAAATCTCTCCTCTTTATAATATTAGTATAGATATATATTTTGTATTTTATTTATTTGTACACCTACCACAGTGTTGTCTTTTTAACCCAAAGGTTGACTGGTAGAGAATGCCTTGTTGCATTAAGTCCGCCCTTGTACCACTATTGTTCATGAAGTTTAAATAAATAAATTTATTATATTTTATCAATCATGACTAGATTAATAATTAACGAATAAACTTAATTGTTAAGTACTGGTTTGTACCAGTGGAGTTGCTTGCCTTAATGTCGATAAATGAAGCCACAGAAAGATACAACTGAGATACCTAAACATTTTTCTTATGTTCATGGTGAACCATGTGCCTCGTCCAAATCTGTTCAGTTGTTGAGACATAGTACGTTCAATATATGTATATGTCACCGGATAATTGTAAAATGCGTTAGATTATAAAATACCTTGATACATTGTAAACGCTGGATAAACTGTCAACTGAACATTTGGGACTTTAATACGCATCAGAATTGGATAGTCTATAATCTCTCGAAGTTATAAATCTGAATCTGAAAAATCAGTATAAGGTCGATTTGTCGGATTTTTCTGACCTCGCCAGGTAGCGGTACATAGGGCACAGGGCTAAAATTGTATGATTAATGTTTTTTTGAACCCTCAGACAGAAACAGGTAATGTTATAATGTTGAAATTGTAATACTTAACGTTTCGTTACTTGATTTTCTACAATTTCTGAGAATAACTTCGAGAGATTATAGGCTTTCAAATTTTGTGCAAACAAAAGTGTTCTAAATGTTCAGTTGAAAATTTATCGAAAGTTTATAATCTCTCAAGATATTTTATAATCCAATGACATATATAAGCCCCTGTACCTGATAATTTCATGTCTGAACTGCGCTGGTTGGTTGACAACAATATCGATGTGCTGCGTCTATCAGTATTCAACATTCCGGTGGGAACGGGCTTTAAATATTTAATAGACAAGTGCTTTTTTATGTTGTTACTGTGTTTCAAGCTCAAATTTTTTTATAGAGAGATATTCGTGTTGCATTGACCTCAAGGCAAGAAAATTATGAAAAACGGAAGAAAATTTTAAATTTTGACGCTCGTTTCAATTGTTACTGTTTCTGTGTATGTTTTTTAATTATCATAGATAATCTAAACGTATGTCTTTTATGTCTACTTGTGTCATAACCATGAATTAAAGTAGAAGTGAACAGGGGCCTAAGTCTGCTATTTTTATAAATTCGTCATTCCAACACGATCCCATTGTCATTTTGCTAAAAGTTCGTAATCTGCTAAATTCATAATGGTCGATCATTGGTCGGTCAATGGTCATGTAATACTTTTTGATAACCAAGCTATTAAAAGCAATGACTGCACAATGACGTTCTAATGGTAGGTCACTGATCAATGGAACTGTCAACATTTTAGCAGACTACCGCATAGGTCTGTCATTCATTTGTCATTATGTACGAGATTACCATTCTATGCCATTTCTTTCAATGGAGTGTCAGTGGTTGACCACTGGAAAGTCATAGTGACGCTATTTTATTAGTAGATTACCAAACTTGTAAAAATGAACCATTATGAGATCAATGAATAGACCATTCTGAGACTACTGTAATAGCAGACTTGAGGCCCAGATTATATAATAGAATAGTCTCTATTGTATGTACTACATATAAGTAAAAAAAATATAAAAGGAGAAAACATTACATAGGGTGACACAATGGGCTGCTTTATCGCTAAAAGCGATCTTTTCAAGACAACCTTTGGATGGATTTTAAAGAGAAAATGAAATAGTGCTGTAAGTAGGCTAATGTGTACTGGGTTATTTGAAAAACACCCTCTTAAGGTGTCATTGTACTCATCATTATGTACAAAATCGCGAAAAAAAATCAGCTGTTCCCTACATTTTGATTAGTTATACGAACATAAATGTAAGGAACAGCTGATTTCTTTTCGCGATTTCAGGTTTGGTCCCATAGTAAAAGTTGTTCATAATGTCATCACCTTTTAAGAGGTTGTTGGTGTCTTTCAAATAACCCTGTATACAATAATAATTATGAAACAAAAAGCATAGAACCCAAATAAAAACGAGTAAAGACAGAGGTAGTGATTAAATAAATACGTAGGTCCCTAAAAACAACAAACCTACAGCGGTGATGGCACGCAATCACAGTAATTGAATTAGCATAATCAAAGCATAATCAGCCTTTTAACGTTCCCATTGCTGGGACACAGGCCTCCGCTCTAGGAGAGGGAATGGGCCGTAATTCACCACGCGGGCCCAGTGCGGGTTGTTGAATGTCACATCTCTTCGATTTTTTGGTTCTAGGACATGCCGGTTTCCTGTTTGTTGTTTTGTGTTGTTCTCCTTCACCGTTTGGAGAGCAGTGGTGAAGAAATTAATTACACAAAGTAATGCGCCTGGATGGGTTTGAACCCGTGACCTACAATATGTAAGTTGGGGCCGTTAACACTCAGCCACCACCGCTCATCTCACCACTGCTCGTAATAATATTGAACAGCATATTTAATTGAAAAAAAAAACGGCTGTTTTCTGTTATCCTAAAAAAAACCTTAATATTGGCAAACTTAGGCATCAAACTCAGTCTTACAGCATCATCCAATGAAACAAAAAAAAAAAAACGATATCTAAACTTGTCGTATTTTATCACCCTGGAAATTGATACCAGCTAAGCCACAAAAGCGCTTATCTCTCAAAAGCTAGCAAACCAATGCGTCAAGATCCAAATATACCATTTTCAGTATTTTCACATTCATGACTTCCATTCATAACGTTTTTGAACGTTTCTGGTTTGTAAATGTGTGGATGCAAAGCTCTTTTGATATGACTTTGATTCCAGCGCTTTTTTGACGGGTAATTTTTAGCTGCAAAGTTCGCTCGGCTCAGAATAGGGAACTGAAAACAAGGAATCAGTTATGCGCATAGCAATAACAATTTTGGTCGAAATGGACTTCGATCAATTTCTTTGAGGTAATGAGCTGCCACTGGCTGAATTGTGAGCCGGACTCGCATACAAAGGGTTCCGTACAAATTATTATTGATAATTATAATTTATTTATTTAATTTTCTCGTTCGCGTTCTTTTCACAGAGCCTCGTACGTTATGAGGTTCCGTGACATTATATTATACCTTTCAATTGAATCAACTGTGATAGTCGGATAGACAGACGTACTCACGAATGATCCTTTATAGGTGACGTTTTTCATGCCAACATTCGGAACTCTAGAATTGTGTTACGTGCTGTTACAATACATGAAAAGTCGAACCCAGAACATCAAGATTACGACTTATTGATTTTACTCAAACCAACATTTAGCCTGAGATACACGTAGGTAGATGCTTCGCAAAGGAAACCAATTATTGTGTTCAAATAACCATCGGAGTCGATCAACATCGTTGGTTCATGTTTGTATTTAATTTAAATCCATCGCACACTGAAACGCTTTCGTGAGAAAAGTCATTATCAAATGTTTCTATATGATTATCGTTCAAGTATTCGGTGTCACGTGTCGTAAATGATGTTTTGAGTTTCATTTCTTTTGTCAATTGTTAGGTTAGAAAAATATTGGGTATCTTTTGTATAAAGAATGTTGTAAATGTCTTTTAAGAAATTCAAATCGTCAACTTTTATATAACGGTCGCATTCGCATACCTGTAGCAATCTGTCAAAAAAATAAAATAAAAAAAAAACAACCGACTTCTAAACAAAATTTAAAAAAAAACTTAGGTATTACAAAAAAATACAACCGACTTCTACACAAAAAATCACAAAGTACAAAATAACTTTAAACACATAAAAAATAAAATCGGATTGAGAACCTCGTCCTTTTTTAAAATTCGGTTAAAAAGTATCAAAATTCAGGTTTTTTTAACAGACTGAGATGCGAATGAAAAAAAAACCTTGCTTAAAAATAAGAAGTATTTGAGATAGACTGACCTTAAGTTCTAGGTAAGTGACATTGTCTCAGCGGTAGTGTGGCGAAGACGAATGTCAAAACTGTATGGGATTGATAATTAATGATAAATGATATTTATTTTGTAAGTAGGAATCTTTTACAAGTCCAATATTTCTTGTCATTTTAAGTTAGATGAAGCCGGTGTTTCCTAGCCGACTACCCTGAGAAGAAACACCGAAACAAACTCAGAGGTCAAAGTCTCTTTTAAAGTCCATACAATCCGCACTGGTCTAATCATATGATAACCATGTAGGTTAATGTCTGAGGTAGCCTTTTGAGGAAAGTGCCACACAGATTTGAGTGGACCTGTCCAGACAGTGCAAGCATTTGTCAGATACCGTGTAGCTCAAACTTAGAACTTTAAGGAGATAGACTGATTGACAAACGCTGTCAAAATGTCACGTTATCAATCACATATATTTTTTAATTCTGACAATCGCTGCTCGAATGGCATTTTATGTAAAACCTCTTGGTCTTATAAAAGTCCAACAATTAAATATCACAAAAAAGTTCTAGACATTCAATCATGAATATCGAATAAAAAATGTTTAGGCCGCATGACATTTTGGTAGCGCTTGTCAAGTTTATGCATTTAAGACTTCTTATTTTTGTTTTCATCGTATCAATAGGTTGGTTCGTTCGGCAATTATCTACTTTTCTTTTAAGGTTGTCTATACTCACAATTTGTCGCACCAACGCTTAGATCAATAGCATCATGGCTATATAGTATCCCGGTACCAATCAAGTGTGGTAGAACTTATTACACTTTAAAGATTAGATGACACTCAGACGGAAACCTCACGCTCCAGCCGCCGCAACAGAAGACGCAGGGCGATTCCCGACCACCGTAGGCGCGGGCATGCGGATGGCGAGCTATGTGTGGCTCCGGTAGCAATCAGGCCCGAGGAGACGGCGCGTCATGTTCCAAGCACGCCTCAAAGAGCCGTCAGCAACGAAGACGGGGCCCAATAGTGCCTGCTAGGGTTACGGAATTTGTTCGATAGAGTCACCGCGGCCCTGGAACGCAAAGGGCACAAGAAAGATCACGGGTGGGTTTTAGTCAGTAAGAGTCTGACACTCCCTTCCGTTCCGCCCAGAGTGGAAGAAGTCATTTGATGACTTTGCATTCAAAAACAAAAAAAAGAAACACTCAGACCAGTCTTAAATGAAATCCCCTTAGCCAATCTCCCGTCCGAACAAAAAACCGCAGAGAAAAAATGCTAGCAACGCAAGCGACAGTTTAATAATTTATAGCAAAAGAAAATAACTGGTTCCTAAACGAGAAAGGATTAGATTTGTCGTTCAGTAAGCGAATCGGATTTTCCTCGGTATGAAACTCGACTATTTCTTTTGAAAATAAAGCTATTATAAAACTGTACTGTATCGTACGTTTTGTTGCTGCATAGGCTAATTTCTGAGCTTGAAATGTTTGTTTAGCAATGTGACTTTGCAAACACAAATATGAAAAATGAATGAGATTGTTCTTTTTATATTTAGCGAGGCTAAAACATAATTGGTTCACGGTTCATGTATTAAATTAACCACAATTTGGACTTGAATATGGCCGGCACGCGGAACCAAGTGAAGATGGAGGGACGGGTTTGACACCTATCAACAGGATTCTTCTAAACTAGCCCAAAGCTGGGAGGAACGGGCATAAGAAAAAGGGGATTTATCCTGTGATGAAATAAAACAGGTGGAATATGAAAATATATTTGATACTACTTACTTAATGACCAACAAAGTCGTATGATACTCGTTCATAGATACACCGACACATACATACACACATCTACACTGACTTGCAAGTATGACAGAAACTAGAGGTCAGTTCTTTCATCATTCATAAAAAAAATGTATTGTATACCTACTTTTATTTCTTTTGCCAGGGGAGGTGTACTGTACGAAGCCTCTGTATGTTACTACATTATATACTATTCTATAGATATACTTATTACCTATGACACTTGTCTTATAGAGTCAGAAAAAAAGCCTATTCAGTTAAATAATCAAAATCTTTTGATTATTTATTTTAATTATGATTTTTTTTTGGTGTTGGCAACATTTATATGCTATCATATCTTCCACATATGAATGCTACAATGTAGTGTACAAAGTCCTTTACGCAAGTTCCAAGATGCGGAAACGTTGTTGATATTACAGAATAAAAATATTCTATTAAGTTGTTCCGTTTTATGCTGAGCCAAAATTTGCCAAAGGCTTGAAACATTTTTGTAATGGCTCCTTTTATTGGTACTTCCAAAAGCAATATTATGATTTGCTGATCATTCGTACTGAGTGATCCAGTTTATGGCAAATACTGAAGTACTTACTAATAATTTATGTCAATTATTTATTATAGGCTGTTATAGCATCGATGACCTAATTTTCTTAAAATTGCTATAAGTGCTAACTTTGCCTTGGGAATATCGATTTGAGCCTAGGTTCTCTCCAGCTTGTATAATATTATATTGAATTAGCTTTTGCCCGCGGCTGCCCCGTTTCTTCCCGTTCCCGTAGGTATTTCGGGAAATTTTCTCTTAGTGCTCCGCTTCACACAAAAGGAAACTTTTTTTTTTCATCTAATACATCTTCCGCTCTGGATTGAACGGAAGGAAGTATCAGACTCTTACTGACTAAAACTTATACATGTGCCTCTTAATACCCTTTTCCTTCCAGGGCCTGGGAAGCGGTGACTCTTCCGAACAAATTCCGTAACCCTGGTATTCCGTATTCCGTAACGCACAGCTGAAACTACTGGTCAGAGAAAGCTGAAATTTGGCATGTAGCTTCCTTGGGAGTCCCCAAGGAAGCTACATGCTAGTAACTCAGTCACTCATCATCAATGAAGTGAAGAGTTGTATATACCTTTTTTTTGTATGGGAAATCATCAAATGACTTCTCCCGCTCTGGGTGGACCAGAAGGGAGTGTCAGACTCTTACTGACTAAAAGCCACCCGTGATCCTTCTTGTGCCCTTTATGTTCCAGGGCCGCGGTGACTCTTTCGAACAAATTCCGCAACCCTAGCAGGCACTGACCCTATGCGGCCCCGTCTTCGTTGCTGACAGCTCTTTGAGGCGCGCGTGGAACACGACGCGCCGTCGAACCGGGCCTAGTTGCTGTTGGACGACAAGCCACCCATCGCTCGCCGTCCGCAGGCCCGCGTCTATGGTGGCCAGGAATCGCCCTGCGCTCCCCGATGCCCGGGGCGAGTTTTATATACGTCTATATTAAAATATCAGTGTTTCCCCTGCAGAGTTATGTTGAAGTGTGTGGTGAAAGTAATAACTAATTAGTAATCGTCAATCTCTTTCCCTAATCAAACTAAACTAAAAAAAAAGAAATATCAGACACTACTTCAAAAGTTAACAATAACACTAAACTTACCAAGACCGGTCAGTGGATGGATGGCCATCTTAACATACCGAGATTCCTTCATGCTTCGGAAAGCACGTCATTTTTGACAGTTGTTACTGTTAGTCACATGCCATCAAATCTGAAACCCGTTATACGAAAGGGTGTTTGTGTCAGATGCTACACGTAATATACTGGTTCTCACATGCATCCAATAACTCTAGAAAGAATCTTTGATACCATCCAAGCATCGTTTTTACAGCTCCGTGCCTCAAAAGGAAAAACTTCCTATTGGATCAGATTGTTGTCCGTCCTTCCGTCCGTTTGTCTGTCAAGACCCTTTATATCGAAAAGGCCTGAAAGCATCGAGTTTAAAAAAATTGGCTGTCTGTAAAGTCGGCTTACGAACGATAGTTTAACGTGAAAACGTCATAGCAAAACATTGATGAAATGATCGTGCCTTTCACTTGCTCGCACAGCGCTCTCGCTCCGATCGTAATGTTACAATGATCGTAACGTTTCAATGAGTCGTCCTTTTTCGTACATGCAACCGGCGTTCATCGATATATTTGTCGCTGTCACGTTAAAAAAGAAAGAACCATACACCGTTTTTTGATTTTTTATCCATATTCTGTTCAAAGGTAACGTAAAAAAAGATAAGACTGAAGATGCGGTCGTAAAAAATATTACTACTACGTCTCAAGTTTATGGTGTTTTTGTTATTATAAGTGCCAAACAAAAATCTTGGTTAAAAATTCTCTTTATCTCAATCTGATTGATTTCAATCAAGTGTCACAAGCGCAAAAACCAAATTAACCCTCAAACACGGTGGTCCTTTTTTAACCAAAAAAAAACGTGTGGAAACGGCACAAACCGGCCGTTACACAAAACCAATCGGCACGGATTCGAATGAAAATTCCGCTGCCCGGCCTATCCGACGTACGGAAAAAAACATTTCTGTTTTCATTCAGCGTCGACCCGTTTATTGAAAGTTTCAATGTATTTTTCGTGTAAACTGCAGTTCGATGCATTTTACGTACAGGGAGGTAATCCGTTTTAAATAATGACTGATACGACTGAAATATTGTGACGGCGCCGCGCGGAATCTGCGGCAGGTTTTTTCTTTTTTGTTCGCAATTAAATTCGCGTTGTATCTCTTTTATAGGATAGTTGTTATTGTGTTATTATACGTTATTGCTTTGAATGTATTTCGAGGTTATTTGAACCGTTGTTGCCGTCATACAGTCAATACGTAAATGAGTAACCTTCAATCGGCGCCCGATGCGCCAATTTCATTATTTTGTTAAAGACAACTGAAGGAACACGTGGGCGCAGGTGGCAAGCTATGGTCGACTATCAAATTTATAAAATAATACACATTTTTTTTTTTCATAAAACCATAGTAACTTTAGGAAATAAAATAGCATTAACAGAATTCGACAAGATTGAGCAAAGTAGAGCAGCTAGCCAAGTTGATAATCTGCAATCGTCAACGCTATTCGAAAATGAATCAAATGTATGGGAATGAAATCATCTCAACATTAAATCACGTGGTTAGAATATACGAATAGAAAATTCGTAGCCAAGTTCACATCGTTCAAAATGATAGAATGAATTGTTATAGTTTCTACAATATTCAACACTACATATTTTGTTAAAATGTTTAAACTTAATGGTTAAAGCATTTAAACAGGGTTTAAATTTTAGCCTGTTTCGACGTTGGTAGGAATGCTCGCCATAGACTAAAGAATAGTTCGTTTTTCTAAAGACATTGTAGAACGGGCTACCAACTTATCGTTTTCTACAGTTGCTGACACCGAGGCGTTACCGATTGAAGAACGGAATTTGACACGAAACGGTTGTAACTTGGCTAGGGGGGTAGGTGTTATTGAATAGCTACGAACTATGAAGTATAGTGTTGTGTGGAGATAGTCGCAGAAAAAGTTATGCTCCTAACTTGCTACTGATAACATGAGTCATCAATACGAACTAGTTCATGTGCTGAATGCAGCGGCGCATTGAAGATAAACTAACCACCGAACCGCAACGCCATCTATCCCGCTAGCAGTGAACTAACAGAACTAAATCCTGCATCGCGGTATCAAAGTTTTCCGATTGATGCGATTTGAACATGTACCAACTATTAGGCAGTTGCCCACCGGACATAACCGTTCGATTGGAGGATCTACACTTTTCTATGCAGGCTTGTGAGAGTTTAATCTCCATTTCACATCCATAAGCAAGCATATCCATGCTTGTAGTCACAACACCGATATTACTTAGGCTAATCTCTTTACCAAATAAATTATTATATATTTGTTTACTTCAAACGATTACTTACTTAACTTCACCTATACATGAAGAAAAAAATCGCTTTTTACCAAAATGACATATTATGTATTAGGTATGTAGTGAGACAGTCACTTATAAGGCAATATTCTTCAAAAGTATAGATTGAAATGAAGACATAACGTACGATATAATCATTTATGTCTTTGCTTAGTAAATTACAAGTGACCATAATGATCACTCTTCAGCAAAGAATATTATATATTACAGTACACTGTATTCCATGGTTTTTAATAACTTGGCGGTAAAAAAGAACGTACCTGAACCAAACCCCATATTTAACCCTAAACCTATTGATACAGGGTGTGTCCAATTAATAACTAATGTAGATGGATGACGAGATACATCATGCTCGATAATATAATCAACGAGGTAATGTGTTTGCCGTAGTCTGCCGTTGATTGATGCGAACACCTTCTAACTGAGCGTGCCAGATTAATACGCAATTATCGAAGGGTTAAGTGAAAGATGTGTCACGGTGGTTAAAGACGGTATTTGAGGGATAGGTATGAAAAATTTAAGGGATATTATTTTTTATTGGTGTGGAGGAGCTGGTAGCTAAAGAATAACAGCCGCACGGATTGATCTTCAAAGATAAGCAACAACAATAACAAGTGGGAGCAGTGTTGGCCGAGTGGTAACGGCCCCGACTTACGAATTGTAGGTCGCGGGTTCGAACTCAGCCAGGCACATTACTTTGTGTAATTAATTTCATCACCACTGCTCTCAAAACGGTGAAAGAAAACGTCATGAAGAAACCGACATGTCCTAGAACCAAAAATTCGTCGACATTCACCAGCACAGAGCCCGCGTGGTGGATTACGGCCCATTCTCTCTCCTAGAGAGGAGGCCTGTGTCCCAGCAGTGGGAATGTTAAAAGGCTGATTATGCTTATGCTATGCTAAGCAACGCTTGCCATGGTTGGTTTGTGGTTGGGTGACCATGTTAACATACCGAGACTCATCCGTGCCTCGGAAAGTACGTCAAGCCGTTGGTCCCGTCTGTCATTTGTAGGTCTTTGGCAGTTCTTATGGATTGTCAGAAGCCAGTAAATCTGACTCCAATCTTGCCATGAATTATGAAATTTAGGTGACTACTATTCAGTCAATAAGCCACTTTTGCAATATATGAGTTTTTCTTTCTGGTTATCCTTGGAAAGAAATTGCAAATTACAGCCAAGTCTACACATTATCCAAACAACGTGTAACTAAATTAAGATAGGGTTCGGGCTGGCCTTTTGATAAAAGGACCGAAACGGATGGATTAAACATATCCCTGCAGACATCACAAATACATTAGACACAGTGAGCCCAACTCACTCTTAGGTAGGGCGCCTAGTTGTGTGCCATCCATTAAGATAAAATAAACATAGACACTGTTTTGCCGACATTGCCTAGCTTGTTGTTGGTAGCGTTCGTCCCCTTTTTTGCAACTACCAACTCTGTCACTATCTAACTTGTCAAAAGCCTCGTTAAGGCTATGTCAGACTTAGTGAGTTCCCAACTAATCCAACCGAAAAATAAAAAACGCGTTACGACGTGCTGAGCCTTGTCCATACGACGGATTTAGATGTATGTGTTTTGATAAATGGGAAGTAGTCAATTGTTTTTTAATTTCAGTTAGACATAATTTTTTGTTTGAATATCTGTCGTTTAATATGTACAACAGCTAATTGTGATACCACTCCATCTGTGTCATGAGATTGAGATGCGTAAGCTATCATTGATTTTTTTTATCATAGTGTCGACCCTATTGAGTAGAACTTAAGGACGTTGTTATTTATGTTCTTTATCATCATCCACAACTACAATTCGCCCACTGCTAAGTATATGTCTTTCTTGTCCACATTCTTGATTCCCAACATCACTAATATTGTGCCCATCTCGCCGCCGGAAGATCTTCTAATCTGAGGCTGTCTGGTTGGCGGTCTGCCTGTCCGTCTGTCATAGCCAATTGTCTCCGAATCTACTGGACCGAATCTGATGAAATTAACATATGAAACTCTAAGACCTAAACACGGAAGCGTTACATAAATAAAAAAAATAGTATGGAGTTACTTATAGGAGACATACTAAAAAATAACATAAAAAGTTTTCCAAATCTAGTGACATATCAAACAAAAGGGATTATTCTGGCATATAAAAATGAAGATAAAATAGCAAGTGTTTGAATTGAGTATAAGGAGTTAAAAACAAATAATTAAAAAAAAAAACACGCCTGCCATGTCAAAAAGTGAACTAAGCAAGCTTTAGAAGATGACAGTATATGTAGTCAGATTTCAAGAAAACAAAAAAGAAAATGTTTTTATTTATAAACCATGGCACCCCCTTTTTGATTTTTTAAATGTTCACTAGTTTACTTTTCTATGTTACCCAGGATAACTCAACGCTTCTAAAGATACCACAATATATGTACATTAATAAATATCGGTTAAGCCGTTTTTAGCTATGGTGGAATAAAGTAACTCACAAATACATAATTGTACATTGTACATACATAGATACATGAACCCTGAAAACATAACACTCCTTTTTTTGGGCAGTCGTGTAAAATCTGTCAGCCCCTGCTTTAATCCAAAATTATGAAAGGTTTTCAGGATAAAATAGAGCTCGAGAAATATTCTGCTTCAAACGCTTAATTAAAAATCGGGGATTAGTCTCTGTGACCAAATTTCACCCAAGGTGGAAACTCAGCGGAAACTAGTCATTTACGCGTGACATATACATATATAGTGTGTTTACGCGATATATTTGCAAATTTTGAGAACGGGATAGTTACGCACCGGGTCTACCCTTTATAGCAGAACTTTTAATGTCATAATATTATTTTGCATAACAACGGATGGCATAATCTTCACTTCGCAGAAAATTGTTTGGTATACCCTCATTTATCATATATTAAAAAGTCATAATTTTGTAAATCAGAATCATTTTTAGGCATAAATTTTAAATCCATAATAATTAAAAAGTAGAAACATCATATCGCAGAAAGTTCACAGCCAGAAGCGTCTTTTGGCATACATTTCATATCGGTAGTCATTAAAAGGCAGAACTGTTATATTTCAGAAAGTTAACAGTTTAGAATCATCTTTTGGCATACATTTGACATCCATAAATTGAAAGACACATCTTTTATATTACAGAAAATTCATAGTTACAATAATTTTGCATTTCTTACCAGAATAATAAAATTTGTGCAGGCAAGCAAGTATGCAGCATGGAAGCAAGCATGCAGCATGCAAGCAAGCATGCAGCATGCAAGCAAGCAAGCAAGCAAACAAGCAAGCAAATAAATGATATGCAAATAAATGATATTCTGATTCTGATTCTGAAGCAAGCATGCAGCATGCAAACAAGCATGCAGCATGCAAGCAAGCAAGCAAGCAAACAAGCAAGCATGCAGCATGCAAGCAAGCATGCAGCATGCAAGCAAGCAAGCAAGCAACATGCAGCATGCATGGTTTCTGTCACGGCTACGGCGCGGCGCTGCGGGGCTCCGGCGGTCCCACGCGAATTTTTCGTCGCAGATGGGTTTAACGCTCACCACCGCAGCTTCGGCTTGCTGCCCGGCTTCGCCGGCCAGCCTCAGCCGCGGCGGCGAGTGTTACAACCACCTGCTCCTCAACTCGCGGGCCGCCTCGCCCCTCCGCGCCTTCGCGGTTTTAAATTACACTCTAGGGGTAGGGCAGACAAGACTACGTGGAGTCGTTTTTGCAGCGACTCGTTTCTGTCAGTAAATTTGTAGTAAAAAGCGTTTACTGTTAAGACTATGTTTAAATTTTAATATACCTAAGATTAGATAAATGCTTTTTTATGGAAATGGTTAAATAGATTCATCCCAGATGAAATTCTGCCATCTTCATAGTATGCCAAGTGAAATTATACAAAATGATCGTTGTTCCAAGTAAACATTGTGCTAAACGAAAATATGCGAAATGTTAACTATGCTAAAGGTAATTATGCCAAATAAAATTCTGCCATCTTAATAGTATGCCATTGTAAATTCGGACATATAAATATTCGGCCAAACAATAGTTATACTAAATATTTTTTATGCCTTACAAATATTCGTTTAAAAAAGATTATGCCAAGTGTGTTATGCCAAGTAAAATTCGGAGCAACAAGATTCTGCCAGATAGAGGGAACCCTTACGCACCGCGTGGAGAAGTATGAGGAAGAAAGCGGTTTGTACGATAAAGGAAAGGTTGCACAATACCTTTCTTGAAGCCAGCGATCCCAGGTGCGACGACAGGTAGGTTTGAAGAGGTTCCTCAGGGTTTTTCTGATTTAAAACACACTGAGAGACACACACGACACGACACGAAATTTGCCCGGGAAGCCATCTTGATTTTCTTCGAAGACGCTTGAGTGGATCGCCAACCGATGTTGCCGTCTCACTCACACGCGGACGAAAGTAATGTGCGGGAGGGAAATGGAGATATAGGAAGTTGCAAATCATTCAATTTATCGATATAATATTGCCAACGTACAAAAAAGGTGAAA
The DNA here is from genome assembly GCA_905332915.2 of Hecatera dysodea. Taxonomy (NCBI): domain Eukaryota; kingdom Metazoa; phylum Arthropoda; class Insecta; order Lepidoptera; family Noctuidae; genus Hecatera; species Hecatera dysodea. The sequence continues at coordinate 11,618,484 of HG995310.1, read as the reverse complement.
TATTGAATTATTGTGATGGTAGTCGAAATCAGCGCAAACATAGTGCACAGTTGTTTCTTACTTCACTATCATATCAGTCAAAACGTGTGGCTTGGCCGTTTTGCTACCGTCACGATGATTTCATAGGCATGCGTTCATTGGGTGTGAAATAAAACGGCCGAGCCACACGTTTTGGTAAAAATGTAGAATTTGTGAAGGAAGGCCTGGTGAAGTTAGGGCGCATAGATCAAAAATCTTGGCTCTACGTGAGATCTGACCGCTTTTTCATATATTTTAAGTAAGGTTTAGTGTAGAGCTTGTAGGTTTAGAGCGTGCAGTCTTTAGAGGTTGGCTTTATACGAGATCTGGTAACTTTTTCATAGGGTAAGCTCGTCTTGGCAACATTTTTACATGAAAATGTTTTTAGTGGGATTCCGGATTACCTCTCTCGAATTGCCGTCCCATCGAAATACAAACAGATTATCAAGCCGTGACATCAAAAACACACCCGACCATAAAAAACCCGACCTGGCAACATACCATACCCAAGACTCCACAGACGCGCTCGCAACCACAAAACCAATGAGGTTGTTAAAATAATGTTCATAAATACAGCATACACATAGCATGCATCGGTGTATGTACACATGTGCCCAAAAAGCTTAGATTTATAACACTGCATCTTCTGTGTGAAATAGTAGCCGTAAATAGTTGTTGCTGTAAATCTTGCTTCGAGATTTAGTGATCCCCAAGCGATTGGTAGAGATGTTGGTTGTGTGTATATGGTGTACATAACGAAGAGAATTGTATTTTTTTCTATTCAACTATTTTGTATAAAGCACTAAACTAAATATCTGAGACGTGGGTTTATTATTATCTGCACTATATTGTTCCAACTCACAGCAAAACGAGTTCATAGCTAAATAACAAAAGTCGGTTAATCTTCAAGGTGCAAGCAATGCTTGACGTGACAACACTTTAAAAAAGACCGTGATTCCTTCTTTTGTGAGTCGAAAAGCACGTAAATCCGTTGCACCCGAATGTCACTTGAAGATCTAGAACCAAAATAAGATCTTAGTCAGAAGCAAAAATAATCTGACACCAGTCTTTTCAACGGGTATTGTGTTACCTTATTACTGGATTGTGATAAGGCAGTCACATTATGTAAAATACTAGTTCTCAGCTGAATCCCATTATACTGGATGACGACCATAACATAATTGAGTAAAGGCTAGTTTAGATTGAAGCACATTAAAACAAATAATAAACGTGTGCGCACTTTTTCCTGGCGTACCACCTTTTTTTTCTGGATGGGAAATCATCAAATGACAACACAACCAACAACAAATTCCCGAACCCTAGCAGGTACTGACCCTATGCGGCCCCGTCTTCTTTGCTGATAGCTCCCCCAACCTCGCAAATGTTGCTTAACCTTGAACATTGACCCATACGACTATCATTATTTAGTATCGAGGTCAAGCTCCTTTAGATTCACTCATTATATTACACTATTAATATAATGAGTGAGTGACTCTCCTCAATTTTCCGAGTTTAACTCGTTTTTTTTTTTTAATTTATATTTTATATGCAATAAATATGTAGGTACTTGCCTACTTATTTAAATAATATTTACTACTAGCTTCTGCCAGCGACTTCGTCCGCGTGGAATAGTTACTTTAACCCCGATTTTGAAACTCTCAGCCCGATCGGTTTAAAATTGACAAAGTTTCATACAAACGTTCATCCCCTATTTTATCCCCTTGGGGGTAGAATTAATCAAACTCTTTTCTTAGCGGATGCCTACGTCATAACATCTATCTACATGCCAAATTTCAGCCCGATCCGTTCAGTGGTTTGGGCTGTGCGTTGATAGATCACTATGTGTGTGTGAAATATGTACAACTTACAACAAAAAAAGAAATGAAAGTGAAGCTGAAATGCCTGTGCAAAATTATATTATAATAACCTATACCTACTTCACTTAAAAATAAATACCTATAACTACGTATAACTAATTAATAAAATAACTACTAATTAATAAAAGTATCTACGCTTTTACTTATTTAATACAAAAAACACAGAACATGAATTAGCCAAAACTAACCTATCGGTATCTAAAAATCTATGCTCCTACTTCTACTACTACTTCACCGAAAAGGAAATAAAATTGAAACTATTAATAATTTGTAAATTGAACGAATATTTAAACATTACCAAAATAACTAATAAGTACCTATTTTATAAAATAGCAACAAAAGTTACACAAAAATAATCACAATAACATCTTACAGAATGATTCAGTATTAAAGCGCGACGGCGCGATGGCTTATTATTGTATTCATGTATAAGTTTGGTGTTCCTATACCGATTTCTATGATTCTTTTTTTATTGAATAGGTAATAATGTTAATTTTTTTAATTAAGGATGAGTGATAGTACTATAAACGGAAGAGTGTACAAATATAATCAGAAAGCTCCGAACTGCTAAGCTATCGGGAGTTACACGTGTTATTGTGAGTCAACCATAAAAGATAGACGTATGCTGTTGTGAAATATTTTTTAGATAATTTTATGTAGAACATTTCCGTCATACATGATTTCTATGTAACTTTAACCATTAAGGCTACACACGCGACGGAAGCTTAAAAAATGGAGTAACTTCTCCCGTTTTCCCAACATTTCCCTTCACTGCTCTGCTCCTATTGATTGTAGCGTGATGAAAAGTATACTATAACCTGCCCAGGAGTATGAACAATAATTGCACCTAGTTTCGTTAAAATCCGTCGAGTAGTTTTTGTTTCTATAAAGAACATACAGACAGACAGACAGACAGACAAAAATTTTACTGATTGCATTTTTGGCACCAGTATCGATCACTAATCACCCCCTGATAGTTATTTTGAAAATATATTCCCTGTACAGAATTGACCTCTCTACAGATTTATTATAAGTATAGATTAAGAATATAAATTTCCATTTGAGTAATTTTATTCATATTTAATTAAGTGCATTAAAAATATCAACACTTTCGTGATTGATTTAACTCTGTCCCATCCCTAGTGAGATAACGCGACCTTAGTTGGACCAATCAGAGCGCAGTACCCTCTTTCCTCATACCTCGATAAGTTGGCAGAATTTGTTAAGTGTATTAGATCAAGTCTAGAGGCTGTCTGGTCGTTGACATATTCACATATTTTGATTAATTTTGAAATTACTTTTATTATTATTTGACTTATCCATTGTTTTTTAGAGTCGTGTACGCTCGGTTTATGCGCAAGCTGTGGTTGCCTTTAATTTAATGTGCAATATAGGATAATGTCAAATGCACCATTTTTTTCTGTTTGTTGTTTACTCTGAAACACTGTGGTGATCCTTAAATTTAGATAAATAAATAGTGAAAGAAATTCCGTAATCGGATCATTACATCCGACATGGCCTTCTAGAAACATACAAATAAGTGATTCTCTTCATAGCATTAGATAACGCACGATTATCTCAATGGCGGTAATCAGATCCCGAATCTGCTATCCACATCTATGGTTTCACTTTGTACCTACGTAACGCGATAGGCCTGGTTTACGTACTCCATGTAACTAATTCATTAATTAGATCGCTAACTATAATCATCAATAACTTCGTTAATTAGGCACGATACAGTCCCCTACCAATGTAACGGAAAGAGTATTTTTACACGATTGCCCAAAAAAAGGAGTGTTATGTTTTGAGGGTTCATGTCTCTATGTATGTGTGTGAGTTTCTTTATTCTACCATAGCTTCTTAACGGCTTAACCGATATCAATGTATATGGTTTCGTTATAAGCGTTGAGTTATTCCGGGTAACATAGGTTAGTGAAATATAAAATAATACAATATAGGTATTGTTTTCATGAAAATAAGATTACATAATAATATACTGTCATCGTCCTAAGCTTGCAAATAATGTATGAAATAACAAAAAAAATAAAAATAAAAAATACACGCCTACCATATCAAAAAAAGAACTTAAAAAATCAAAAACAAAATAAATAATAAATCTTTTCATTGCACTTTGAAAATGAAAACAAAATATCTAGTTTTAATTTCCGCGAATATTAGTGGGTTGCAGGTATGCACCTCCCTCCCGCCCGCTATATTATGCACATGCAAGATTACTAGGCAAATGCAAGGATTTTAAGCACATGCAGGAAGGCAATGCAAAACCCAACACCATTACCGACACGTGTTTCGCCTCTCCACGAGGCATCCTCAGGGGACGTGTTGACTCGCTGACCGTTGAGTCGCAACTCAACGGTCAGCGAGTCAACACGTCCCCTGGGAGGGAGGTGCATACCTGCAACCCACTAATATTCGCGGAAATTAAAACTAGATATTTTGTTTTCATTTTCAAAGTTAAAATGGATTTCCGCAAAGTAACGCCTGACTCAATCAATTTTACTTTTCATTGCAGTTTGCTGACAGTTTTGTTAAGTGATATTTATTTGCAAATTGGTTAAAAGAAACAAAACTGTTTTGTGGTTAATTCCCCGTTCTTCAGCTACGTCGTAACTACTGATATGCCGATCTTGCTCCACTTTTTCAAATATGGCATGTTTTATCCGTAATAGGGCGACCAGAGCGACGTGCATCTTTGACAACAAAATTTCCGGATTGAAAACGCTTAAACCAATAATTTGTGCTACTCTCACAGACACTGCACTAGGTCCATAAACATCGCAATTTTTTTCCCCGGCTTGTGTTGCATTTTTACCTTTTATGTAGTAAAATTTTTAAATGTATCGAATTTCTTCATTATATTCACTCAACTTGACGGTACGAAAAACAAATGAAAATCACACATTTTCCTAATTTGAATTTGGAATTATGTTCTTGAAAATTTAAACTTTCAATGATACCAAAACCATGATACAAATACATGGTATAGCCAAAGAAATTTAATTACAAGTTCACAAGTAAAAGACTTTTTCCCCAACCTAATATTTGTTTGTAACACAACATCACCATTAAATAAGTCCGCGTTTCTAAAACATCCTGTGTACTTCTATACATATTATGTACAAACGGCAACCCATCTTGAGACGTCCCTTGGCTCCAATTTACAATCCAGTTAACAGTTCCACATACACATGATTGGATTCTAGACCGCGTTCACACATGAAGTGCACCTCGTAACAGTTCTGGAACTGTTCAATGCTTTAAGATGGATTACTGCACATCCATCCGGATTGAAATGGCTGATGTACGGGTAGAATATTGCGTACCTTAGAGAAGATTATGGATATGGGTTTGTCCTGTTTTCTGAAAAGGAGGTAAGCTTATTTTAGTTCCTTTATGCATGTACTAAAATAAAATTTTGTCCAGACCTTTGTTAAAAGGTCTGGACAAATTTGCAATTTTTCGTTTGCAATTTTCCGCTGACGTATATGTATATTAATAACGTTATTTTGATCCAAGTATCATTTTTTATAACTTGCTGTGATTTGATCTAACCGTTGATAAAGAAAAAAAGTGGTCAGCTCGAGAACTTAGAGCACCTCGACACGAGTAGGTTAGGTTCGAATGGGATGACGGGAGCTAGAGTGAGCGATTTTAGCTCCTGTGATCCTATGCATGTTAGATTCCTTTAAACCTTGCAGACAGAAAAAGGAGCCTCGCAGCGGGGTTTCGTCAACCTTCCTTAGTGCCGTAATTTAATCCGTTCCCGAATTCGTAGTTGAAGGAAATCTTGTAAAATATGAAAATTTAACTTTTAATCATTATTTAAGTGCTGTTATATACACTGAGGCTTATTTAAGTGCTGATATCTCATAAGTAATAACAATGAATGATTATAAAAATGAAATTTATTTAAATCGTAAATACTTATACCAAACATTAAACCATTTAATTAAATAATCGATATTTCAGTCTCATTACGTAAACAGTCTAAGTCTTAAAAAATGTAAATAATCTAAATGAGAAAATCATTTGTCACTGCTACTCGGTAAAACAATTTAATTTATAAATGAACTCATCTAAACAAATAGTAGGGCCCCAAACCAAACTCTTCAAAGACCGTAAACCTATTGATTTCTACTTGAAAATTGGATTTGCTAATAATAATAACGGTAACAATACAAGCACATCGTAGTACATTCCTAATACCCGTGTATTTTGATTCAAACATTGTTACATGTTAACATGTTATTTCACACTATAGCACAATAACTTGCAAACAGATTAAGGAATGAGTAGTGATTGTAATGTTAGATAACAGAGTACAAAATGATCATTCTAGTCTGTTTGTCAACTAAGACTTACACTTGTAATTATTGCGGTAGCTTTTGCCAGCATGGCAATGTAGAAAGAGCCCACACATTCGTTTATTTAGAATAGAATAGGAAACATTTATTCAGATATTTATTTGACCGAAGTTTAAGTTACATTTTTGAAAACCTGGACAACTTACAAGAGCTCGGCTACCCAGAAAAATAACATAGGTATAACAACTCCAGTCTTAGCCCAAGGGTATTTTGTTACAAGGGTATTGTGTTAAGTCCGGCCCTGGTTCAATCCATGGTCCGAAGTGAGGAAGCATATGAAGTTGTCACCTTCTTCTGCGAAGTTGTAACGCTAGCGAAGGAGGAGGCAGAACGCGCAACCCCAGATGCCACAACAGAAGAAGACGCTCCAGGCGTCACAAAAATCAGGGCGATTCCAGGCCACCGTAGGTGCGGGCCTCATGGAACCAGGCCCGGGTCGACGACGCGTCGTGTCCCACGTGCGCCTCAAAAAATGTAGTGTCAGTTCCTACTAGGGTTGCGGAATTTGTTCGAAAGAGACACCGCGGTCCTGGAACGCAAAGAACACTAGAAGGAACACGAGTGGGTTTTAGTCAGTAAGCATTTGACACTTCCTTCCGCTCCGCTCAGAGAGAGAGAAGTCATTTGATGATTTTCCGTTCGGAAAAAACAAAATGGGTATATTGTTAGCAGATTTTGATGAGGACTGTTTTGTATGTTTCAGGTAATTTTTAACAATCCATAACGACTGTCAAATATTTTCAAATGTCAGCCCGGATAAATGGATTAAGGTGCTTTTCAAATCGGAGGAGTCTCGTTATATAATGGATGATCACCCATCTGCGGACCGATATAGGCAAGCGTCGCTTAACCTGGAATAACGACGTCCTATGAGGGCATTATTATTTAACCACGAGCTTTCCGTCGTACATCAAATGTAGGTATTCGATATCTCATTTTGACGGTAGGTAATGAGCAAAATATCCGACGCGTGGACTAGGTGAAAATGCTCTCCAATTACGTTCTACTTATGTAAATTACAGCGTTGCTTCATTTTCAGTAGCAATACTCCACTCAGATTGACGAGGCAAATGTGTTTACCGAATTCCATATTCCCTGAATTCGAGTAGTGAGAATCTGGACTGGACATTCTGTAGGAAAAATGCTGAAAATTTATTGAAAGTTGCAATATTGCATTCTTTATCTTTGTGCTTTTGTGTTTTTTTTTTATCAAAGGGGAAATTTAAGTATTTTTATGGAGTCGTAAACTGTCTAGTGTCTCTATATTTAAGCAACGACTTACACCGAACGAATTTACCCAGTAACAGTCTGACACTCCTTTCCGCTCCACCCAGAGCAGAAAAAGTCATTTAATGATTTCCAATTTCTAAAAACAAAGTCACATTTATTGTCTGTTTGTTTGATTTGTCTAAACTTAAAAAAATAAATTACTTTTGTTATCACTTCGGGTTTTTATTCCAAAAAAATTTTTTTACACATTGAACTACAATTAATCAAAATAAGGTTTTTGATTTATTCAGCAACCTCTTCGTAGACACCATTTTCTTTGACTATTGAGCACTTTCCAAGGGAAAAGGCACTAAGCAATAGTGTTGTTTTCTGTTCGTAAATTTTCGTTAGCAGCACTTCCAGTTATTACCTCTGGCATACAAATAAGCACGAAACTTTTTCAGCAACGCGGACGTATTTTCTGATAACATATTTTAGTTTGCAAGATTTTATTTATTTTTTATTTCAAGTGATTTTATCATTTTACTAGCTGCTGCCCGCGACTTCGTCCCCGTGGAATCCCCGATTTTAAAACATTCTTTATCGCTGCTCCGCTCCTCTCTTCTCCTGTCTTAGCGTGATGATATATAGCCTATAGCCTTCCTCGATAAATGGGCTATCTAACACTGAAAGATTTTTTCAAATTGGACCAGTAGTTCCTGAGATTAGCGCGTTCAAACAAACAAACAAACTCTTCAGCTTTATAATATTTGTATAGATTTTATTTTTTTACCGAATTCAATAGTATTTTTTGATATGTGCTTTTGACATGACATCAGTTTACTACGCTGTTTCTAACCGATTTTGACGGAATTTCCTGCGTAAGAAATTTTTTTATAGTTGTACTGGACCACAACTAAAAACGATCAAAAATTTATTTGGAAGTCAGTTGTATTATTTTGTTTGAGGATTTTATTAACTTTACTGTATCAAAGAAATTTTTATATTATCACATGAAGTTTGATTACGCCCTAATAATGCAGAGGCTGGACAGAAAACTTAATCATTGAAAATGCTGATCCTATTTTGATTTTTATCAATATAGTAAGATACATCGTTGAGTATATAAAAAAACTTCTTTTTATCCTGAGATAATAAACAGATTTAGTAAGAAAGACTACGAGAGGATAGCCGCGGAAAAACCCAGTCTCTTATAAAACACGAAACACAAACTATATGAAAGCTACCTACTACAAGTACCTAATCCTGTACAAGTTAGTAGGCAGCTACGCGTACTCGTAGCTCGTAGCGGATTAGTTTGCTACGATCTGCTACGAGTCGCTACGAGTTGCTACGATGTGTCTCGAGAGGGCTACGTCGACAAAGTACAGTTTTTGGGTTAACGTGGCGTTTCACGGATAAAAAGGATATCCTTATAAATAAGCATGGTAGCTGTGTGCGCAATGTACAGTTTCTTTCAGATCATTATAGGAAGATAAAATATTATTTTAAGTTACAAAAAATTTGGAGGAGCAGTCATGTATGATAATATGGCGAGAAAAGTATTTTCATGGGTCATTCTGTTGCACGGAATCTTAACCCTCAAAATGAGTCCGACAATTTTACAGCTGGCAGGCGAAAAATCAGATAAAAAGACTAAAAAAAAATGTGTTTTATTTTTATAGTTATCGTTTGTGTATTGTAATATCCATTTAGTGATAAGTTGTTACTTTGACAGTATAGAAAACTTTTATTTTTGCTGCATAAGACGTTTTTGAAGTGTTATAAATACTCGCATATGATGTATCGTGTGGTTCTTTATTTCAGTACAAGATTAAATGCCGCGTAAAAGTTTTTAAGTTCAATTCAATCTTAAGTTTCAATGAAGAAGTTACATTGAAATTTTATAAAACAAAAAACGCTTTCGACTATACTTCTGCACAATAAATCAGAAATACTCAGACATAACAAAATATTTCAATCAAAAATAACCTTCGCAACTCGATATTTATTATAACCGCAACCACACGTCTACATTCCTCGTAGCGCTACGAAAGCTCGTAGCTTATAGTTGTTTCGATTTAGCATTGCACTAGCGGTCGTTGGCTTTACCCTAATATTTCTTTATGAACCGAAATAACTATTTTTTTATCCTTTCCGTAACACACGTACCGTAGCAACAAACACCTAGGAGATCTCAATAAAGGTCGAAATATGACGGTCTCTTTTTTTTCATAAGGTGTGACGGGGATCAATAAAAATCTACATGGGTCCACAATGGTTATTATATTAATGATTTGCCAAGTTTTTATAATTAATATATTCTAAATAAATAATTCACTTCCCGTCTACCCTGATAAATAACAGTATTAATCATTGAGCAAAAATCTATCTGACTTTCACAACGCAGTAGTTACAGTGTTAAGTAATACAATACCCCCATCAATGACCCGTATTGAGATGCTAAAATGCAACAGCTATACATATAATTCAAAGCGCTACGAAACTCGTAGCTTCGTAGCCAGTAGCTCGTAGGTCGGATTGGTTTGCTACGAACGCGTCCCAGGGGAGCTACGCGGCTACGTGTGGTTTTCGGGTCTCGGTTTAATACCGTTGTGTTATGTTTGACCGCTGAATTTCTTTTGTGTTTGGAATTGCATTTATTTTGAACTTTTCTTGCTTTTTATTTAAACTGGCTTCTGCTCGCGTATACTTGATTCGTAAGAGATTTCACCCAAGCCGCTAATTGGTGATCAATATCAAGATTAAAAAATACATAGTACCTATGAAATCGAAAATATATAAAAGACACCGTTAAAGCATATTTGCCGTTTGACTTGCCTTTGACTTCATTGATATTTTTTAATTGTTATAGTAGACCAATAAAATCGTAAAATATAATTATCTTTATTTCATCATCATCAACAGCCTGTCGCAGTCCATTAGATCTATTTTCGGCTTCTCGCGTCCAGTTTCTATATCTATTTATTGGACTTAAAAAAAATACTGACCAAAAATAAGTGTCATTGAATTTACGAAAATGGAATGGTAGCCCAATATTCGTGCTGCGCTTCGTGGGTTTAAGCCTAGGCAGGTGCTTTACTTTGTGCAGTTTATTTCAACCACTCAGCACCAACATGTCCTAGAAAAATTTCAAAGACTTGATACATACACCAACCCGCATTGGGCCCACTTGGTGTATTACTAGTCTTGTCCCAGCAAGTTGTGTTCCAGATTAAGAACGTTACTAGCTGATTATGCTGATGTATGCTAACCCGTAAATAGTAAATCCTTTGACTAAATATAGATAAAAACAGATATCGCTGTCAGCGATAAGATCACCATTGTATGCACAGATTTAAATTAATATTGAACTAGCTTCTGCCAGCGGCTTTGCCTGCGTGAAAGGTGGCACTCAGAAAACCAGTTCCAAAAAAAAAGCTTCCAGGTCTAGTCTCCAGGGCAGCGGAATTAGTTCGAAAGATTCACCGCGGCCCTGGAACGCAAAGAGCATTTGGAGGAAAACGGGTGGGTTTTAGTCAGAAAGAGTCTGATACTATTTTCCGCTATGTGCAGAGCAGAAGGAGACAATTGATGATTTCCCCATCCTTAAAAAAGGTCTAATCTATCTCATTAACAAATTTCGTCAAAATCGGCTAAGTGGTTTAGACGTGAACGTGTAACAAACAGACAGAGTTACGAGTAGTAACTACTTCAAAGTAGGCATTCAGTATTTTTATTATAAAATAAAGTACATTATTTCTATAAAGTAAATCGACAGTATTACTGACTCATACTCTGGAAACTGCAATACCACTTAATATTTTTTTTTTCACTTTACTCCACACTGCTAATTTCTCCTGTATCATGGTTGCGTTTACAAACATATACGAGTATAAACTCTCATCCATTAATAGCCAGACACAGAATCACTATCTGTAGGACATACAAATATTTGAACCGTGCGGAAATCGAACTCCGATACGCAGTGCGGCAGACAATCACTCAACCACTGCAACAATCGTATCTTGTAACTTTTGCCATTCAAAGTGATTGCATTTCTGTATTGCACAATCAGCCTTTTAACGTACCCATTGCTGGGACACAGGCCTACTCTCTAGGAGAAGGAATTCGCCGTATTCCACCACGCGGGCCCAGTGCGGGTTGGTGAATGTCACATGTCTTCGAATTCGTGATTCTAGGACATGCCGATTTCCTCACGATGTTTTCCTTCACCGTTTTGAGAACAGTGGTCATGAAATTAATTACACAAAGTAATGCGCTGGCTGGGTTTGAACCCGCGAACTACAAATTGTAAGTCGGGGCCGTTACCACTCGGCCACCACTGCTCTCGATTTCTGTATTAAAACTTTAAAAAAAATCGCCTGAACTAAAGATATTATTTTTAAAAGAAACACCTCGGTACTTTAGATCACTTTAAAGTTGTTTTGAAAGTAAAACCTAAGATTAAAGTTTCTTCTCTGACGCTTTTCTGTTTTCTTTCGAGTTTTATCGTGGGTCGGGTAAGTGGTATTTGGATTCTCCATTAGGAAATTCTCAGTAGTATGGAAAATGTTATGACTGGTGCCTAGATAATATAGCAATACTTAACAATATCTGCATGTAAAATATAATATCAACGGAAAATGACAAACTTCGTAAGATTATAAAACATCTTAAGAAATTGAAAACTTTGGATAAAAACAGCATAGACTATCAAAATTCGCTCTTTCGAATGCGCTTACTCTCATGGCTCTACGGTGAGTTTTTTGGCGTTTATGCCCTAGCAAAAAAAATCGTTTTCATAGTATTAGTTTTCGTAACCGACGAAAATTCAAGTAATTTTTGCTACAAAGGTGCTTGTGCCCCTTCAAAAATGATTTATTTTGTGTTTGTTGTCGGTAATGCTTTTTTACTTCATAAGGGTGTCGAGCTTTCGGTTGTTTATGCCTTTTAAGCTTTTCCCTCACAAAGTACGAACGTTGTTTATAGCCTACTTCCATTTCGTAATTTAACATAGCTATGGCGCTTGTACCCTATATACGAAATTCATTTTCATATTACTCTGTCAGTTATACCCTATTACCATTCAGTACTTTATGAAAGCTATGCAGGTTATGCTCTATTACCTAAATTTATTTTAATATCACACTGTTAGTTATACCTTACTTCCGCGTACAATATAAATACAGTTTTGTCGATAATATCTTATTACTTAAATTAAATTAGATATCATGGTGTCGATTATAACCACATTATAACCTACTTCCACGTTTAACAATCATACTTATACGTCACTTATACTACAATACCCAATAAGCTTTTATTATTTACTATAATGTTTGTTACCTTTTTAAATGTTTAATATTACGGATACATACCAAGTGTTCGTAATTAATTCTTAAGTTCCCTACCTACTAGCTGCAGTATTAGCTACCTACCCATCATCATCATCATCATAAATCCAGTTTCTGCCAGCCGTCCTGCGCAAATCGTCACTCCACCGTGCGTCTCGGCAAACGTAGATCCCAGATCATTCAGCATCTGTTGTAGGTCCTGCAGCGTTTCTGCCATGATGACGACATCATCTACAAATCGCAAGTAATAGATGTATTTGCCATTGATGTTAATGCTACGTTCTTTCCAGTTCAGCATCTTGAACATATCCTCCATTGCATTAGTGAACAATTTCGGGGAAATAACATCCCCTTGTCTCACTCCTCGATGCAACGGTATGGGACTTTTTTGCTGATTCTGTACTTGAACGGACATGGTGGCGGCCTCGTAGAGACATCTCATTACTTGGATGTATCGCCAGTCTACTTGGCAGCGCTGCAGGGACTTCAGAACAGACCAGATTTCAACCGAGTCAAAGGCCTTTTCATGGTCCACAAATGCTACACACAGGGGCTGATTATACTCTTCGGTCTTGTGTATAATCTGCCGCACTATGTGGATGTGGTCTATGCGGCCGTATCCGCTCCGAAACCTAGCCTGTTCTGGTAGTTGGAATTCGTCGAGCTTTCGCGCAAGACGGTTCATGATCAATCTTGAAAACAGCTTATAGACTTGGCTTTGAAGGGATATGGGTCGATAGTTCTTCAATAGGGTCTTGTCTCCCTTTTTGAAGAACGGAGTAGAAGTGTGGTCATCTTAACCACACTTCTACTCCACGCCTCTCCCTCTCTCATTTCATTCTCCCTTCAAACAGGACAGCGTTAAGCTTCTGGAGCTCCCTCAGTACGGGTTTACCTCTAGCTTTCAGCAGCTCTGTGGTAAGGCCGTCTTCTCCAGGGGCTTTTCCATTTTTAAGCTGCCCAAGAGCGATCTCGATTTCGCCAATACTGACTTATTTATTTATTAAAACTTTATCCACTAGTATAAAAAAAACTGTACAAAGGCGGACTTAATGCCATAGGACTTCTGGCAGGTCTTCAGTTAAATGACGTGTCAATGTGGCTCTAGAACCCTCATTTTTGGGATCAGGACGAGATGCATGCGATGCGTATAACCGGCTATGGAAGTCCTCCACTTCCGAAAAGACTACTTCTCCACTTGCTGTGGTCAACTTCATCAGGTGGCTTCTTCCAAGAGACTGTACGATCACCTTTGACCCCCAATTCTGCTCGATTGCTCTTTCAACCGAAAGAGCATTGAAGCCCCGGAGGTCCTGTCGTACGTGCTTGTTGATCTCTCAGTTTAGAAATCGCTTTGCCGACGAAGTGACAGGTGGGCTTTCACGTCATTCCTTCATTAGCCCTAAAGTCCCTTCTGAAAGCTTGGACTTCTTGCCCTTACGCTGCATATCACAGAATCTCGTACCTTTTTCCCTGAGGATCCGAGTCACATTTTAGAGGTTCTGGTTTACGTCTGTTGTGGTTTCCACGGCAGCGAATCGGTTTTCCAGGTTTGCCTGGAACGTTTCAGATCATGCCATGGTTTGGAGCAGAGTTGATCGGAGTCTGGACTTCATCAAACGGACACGTTCGGCCTTGAAGTTAATATTCAGAGAGCCTCGGATAAGTCGGTGATCGCTACAGGTATTGAACCTATTGATCACGGAGACGTCTCTGAATATATGCCTCTTGTCATTCATGACGAACAAACATGAGATCGACATCTCATGTTTGGTCATAGTGTCGGGGCTTTGCCACGTCCACTTCCTTTGGGTCTGTTTCTTGAAGAAGGAGTTCATCAAGAACAACCCCTCCCGTTCGAGGAAGTTGAGCATTTGCCCCCTATGATTTCTGCTTCCAAATCCATGGTATCCTATTACCTATTCGCAGCAATACTGTACTCCCAATTTGGCATTAAAGTCCCACATGACAACAATGTACTATGTCTTTGTAGTGAAGTGGAGGGCTCTCGATATGTCATCGAACATATTTTCCACTTCGTCGTCCGAGTGTGTCGAGGTCGGTGCATACACTACCTCTCGGTGAGCTTCACAATAAGGTACGCTACCCTGTTCGACACACTTGACATTTCCACAAAGTTGTTAGATAGGGACTTGTTTACCAGAAACCCAACGCCGCCTTGGGATTGTTGGTCTCCCTCTCGGAAGTACATCAGATGACCCGATTCCAGGGTTATCCCTGGAATCGGGTCATCTGATGTACTGGATGTGCTTGCTCCGAAAAAGGGGGGAGGACACCTTATGGTGTCCTCCCCCCTTCTTCGGACTTCACTCAACCCCAGTATTTGCCACCTAATTTTCCCAAGTTCCACCTCGAGTTGCGTCAGATGCGAGTCAAGCCGTAGCGTGCGTCGCCAGGGTCAGTTTCAGTTTATGGTGGTGGTGGCTTCCTGTAGCCCGGAGATTCTTGGCACCCCCCGCCCCGCCGTTACCGTGGTCGCCACCATGACCAGGAATAGCGGGACCGCCGGGAACTGGAGGCCGTGGCTTTTTGTTGTTCTGCATTGGAGGTATTTGCCCATAATCGCCACGCTGGGCAGGCGGGTTGGCTACCTAACCACTCCTTTTTAAGTAGCTTTGTTTTTTCCTTATTGAAAACATAAAAAATGTCTTTTTTTATTTAAAAAAATCCTACTATCCGCTTGTTAGTAAATAGGTAAGTAGGTGACATGGAAATGACTATAATGACGAACTATCATCTTCGAAATCTACTATTTAGTGTAAATTAGAATCACTTGAACGGGTAGGGTATACTGAAACAGGCCCCTAAGACTAAGGATCCTTAGTCTTTTTGTATGAAAATCGACTCCCTAATACTTATAAAATACTTCGCCCTATTTTACGAGTTAGGGACAAAATTACAGTGTAGTGTAATACCCGTTTTAGCTCTTATCCTGATGAAGGATCGTGTTGGTTGCGCTACTTCATTATTTTTGGGGTGTCTTTTCATCCGTATTTCCATAGACTCACGCAATGCCAAATGTTGATTATCCTTCTTTTCCTTTGCTTTCAAGCAACATTGTGTGTCACTAATGTCTTATATCCTGGCATTGTTTTGAAAGCCGACTGTTTCTTGTGCTCTATTAGCTTCCATACGACCACTGTGAAAAGTACCTTATCCTTCTTTTCCTATAACACTTATTGAACTGTCTAGTCTCTTATACCCTTTTACCTTGCTGTGTGAGAAATCAGTATGTCGCTTAGGCTTCTTATCCTTTAATATTTTAATTTGTCCTTTGTATCTTATACCATATTTCCTCATTGGAAAATTAAAAGCTATTGTTATAAGCGACAAAAACCACTTTAAATAGAGTCAAATCATTAAAACTAAAAATACCGGTAAATGCTACATTTTTTTCTGATTTTATAACTGTTTTAGTTTTCACGATATCTTAATAAATGACAAAAATACGTCAGTTTTTCTAAAATTTAAAACTTTGAACGGCTCTCCTGAACATTTCATTTTTTGTCGCTTATACCCTATTTCCTTTTAACCGTCGACGGCCAAGTCACACAACATTAATGAAATCGCAGTAAGGAACCTTAGACTTGGCACGACTTTGTCTAGATTTCATTACTTTTCAGAGATAAACAAGCAGTTCCATCGAGACTTGGTTAGTTTTTTACAGAATGTTTTTGGTGGGATATATTACTCTAAAAACCATTTAACATTTTTTTTCTAACTTTACTACTTAACGTTTTAATGTTACTGTTTTATTTTACAGAATTTCTACACAGTGTATGTATATTGTTCCAAAATAAATGACTTACTGAAATTTTAATGACAGTAATTCATATTTTTACTGACTAATATTTATAGACTATATTCTCATTGAATTGTATGTAATAAATATATTGAAATGTAATGATACCAAATTTGTCATGACTCTCACTCGTATATAATGTAATTTTGATGAATACCATCACGGTTTATCATCATTTCTTCCTACCAAATTGTGCGCCACGATATGCGGCTGAACATATTAGAACTTCTCTGTATATCATTATTTACTTGCAGGCAATGTATCATTGTACACCATGTTTAAACAAATAAGATTTAAACTTGCTTACTTACAGAATAACCGATGTGACTTTAATGACACGGCGCGACTTTGAGGTTTTCAAGGGACTTTGTGACTTGAGGACTTTAAAGATCAGACGACCCAACTTCGGTACGTGGTTAACGTAAGTGCAACCTTGTACAAGGTCTACTGTAATCGACCAATGATCTGGTGAGAGCTACGGGAATCCGCGGGACTTTACGATGTAAAGACGCTTAGAGACGAAGAGACATTTGAATTTCGAAAATTAAAATATAAAAGAAAAAGGAAGAAAGAAAGAAAGAAAACGAGTTTATTTGGCACAATCGAGACACACAAAATACACACCATAAAAACTTAATTCTAAAATAAGAAAAGAAATGCGTGTCCTGCGGCTGTGCCAAATAGGTTCAGTTCAGCATAATGCCAGACAACTTATTGCTTGTTTGCTTGCTTTATCTACGGTTCACTCGCTTAATAACAACAACCGCACGGATCGATCTTCAAAGTTAAGCAAAGCTTACCGAGGTTTGTCTGTGGATGAGCGACCGTCTTAAATATCGAGATTCCTCCGTGCCTCGGAATGCACGTTATGTTGATGGTTCCGGCTGTTATTTTGAGATTTTTGGCAGTCGTTACGGTTTGTCAGAAGCCAGAAACACTGACACCAGTCTTGCCAAGAAGTAGCGTGCTACCCGGTTGATAGATTGTGGAGGTCTGGTAAGCAGCCACCCCACCTAAAATTCTGGTATTCAGCTGAATCTGGTTTGACTGGGAGCCGACCTTAATATAGTTGGGAAAAGACTAAGAAGATGATGAAATTAATATCAACAGTTAAAATGTCAATATTCAAAAGATCGAAAATTTTAATATCGATTATATCGTAATATCGAAAATTGTTATACCTAAGCTTATCATGCCTGACATTGTAATGCCGAGTGATACAAATATCTAATGATTAAAAATATCAATAGTCATTATGCCCAAGTTCAAAATATCATTTAATATCTTTAATGAATTATATTTTAATGATCGACATCCAAATAATGGCCGAGTGGTAAGGGCCCCAACTTACGAACTGTAGGTCGCGGGTTCAAACCCAGCCAGGCGCATTACTTTGAGTAATTAATTTCATGACCACTGCTCTCAAAACGGTGAAGTAAAACATCACCAACCATTCGAAGACATGTGACATTCACCAAGCCGCACTGGGACCACGTGGTGGATTACGGCCCATTCCCTCTCCTAGAGAGAAGGCCTGTGTCTCAGCAGTGGGAACATAAAAAGGCTAATTATATTCAAATAATGATGTACCCTTGGGGACAGCCTCTGTCCAGTTATGAACGCTTTTCGATATATTAAGATTACACATTTTCATAAACTACAAAAAATACAATTTACGCACAGTGGTAATTAATTTGTTATTGAAAAAAAAAAAAAAACATAATTGAATTGACTACCGTGTTTTACGAGAACTGCTTAAATGGCCAGCGTATTGAGATGGCAACCATCTGAAATTAATCTAACATGGTTTTGTCAAAAAACACGAGCGTTTAAATTTGTATTACGTATGGAACACGTTTTAAAAGCATTATTATTAAAGGTCCAGTTCACCCGAAGCGTCTTACCAAAAATAGCCTTTGAACCTTAATTTGGTCGGATCAAACTTTAATCCTTTGGAGTTTGTGCGCGGCTTAGCACGGCTGTGTAGTTGACCATACATGTAGATGGACCTTGTGAAGGCCGAGTCAATGGGATACGGGTCTATGTCCAGCAAATGGACGTCTTTGTGCAGAAATGTTGATGATGTTTGTAGGATAGTAGCCCACCGGTATCGGGAACAGGGTCCAAAAATGGTCAAGGTTCTTGAGAGAGGAACCTCCTAACAATACGCGCCGTCCAGGAGTACTGCTTTCTGGATTAAGCCCTTAATCCAGCTGCTCAACGAGGCTCTTGGAAATTATGCCATTGGCCATCACGACTATAGGCACAATGACTGCTGTGTTTACATCCCACATGTCGACAACCTCGCGAGCCAAATCAAGATACTTCGTTTGTTTATCTTTTTCCCTTCACGAGTGTCTCGTTATGAGGGAATGCTATATTAACAATCATTGCATTTTCATTCATTGCATTTTTTTCCTGCATTGGAAATCATCAAATGTCTTCTCCCGCTCTGGGCGGAGCGGAAGGGAGTGTTAGACTCTTACTGACTAAAACCCACC
This sequence comes from Hecatera dysodea, assembly GCA_905332915.2. Lineage (NCBI taxonomy): Eukaryota > Metazoa > Arthropoda > Insecta > Lepidoptera > Noctuidae > Hecatera > Hecatera dysodea. The sequence continues at coordinate 11,599,317 of HG995310.1, read as the reverse complement.
CGTGATCCTTCTTGTGCCCTTTGCGTTCCAGGGCCGCGGTGACTCTTTCGAACAAATTCCGCAACCCTAGCGGCAAAAATAGGCCTGACACTCACACTTATGACTTTTGAAAAATTAGGTGGTTGCCTGATGCAGGAATGCGGAATTGTTCGAAATACTTATCTGTAATGTAAATGGCATCGGGTGGGTTTTAGTTAGAAAGTGTCTAACACTCACTCCTGCTATGCAAAATGTCTAGTATTTTCGTAGTTATCAAAAGGAGTTTTGTAAAAAAAAAACCTACAACTACACAAATGACAGAAACAAAAGCAAAACGCACATTTCGAACACTACATTCCAAGTAGCTCTGCTCGAAGCGATAACACCGTATCCCTTTCTAATCCGCCACGTAAGAAAGGGATACACAACCATCATTGCTTAGGATTAGTTAGGGATGTAGAGGCTAGGTGACCCTTGTAATCCCTTGGGACGGATCTGAGTTTGACGCTCAGGATTGGTATAAAGGTCAAGTTGCTTCGAGACAGGCATTTTTCATAATAATGTGGGTTAGTAAATGTTTATTGTTGGATATAACCATTTAATAAACAATCGGAGGGCATGAGATGGGTGTAATGATAAGACTTTAAAAACGTTTTTTAATGAGTAGATATTATACAATGGCTATATCCTTTTGAATATCCTGGCAATCTCAACTCGATAACGTTACTTTAATATGCATAGCAAAATCCAAAATTATTATTACAAACTTGAAAGTGATTAAACAGCATTTGGATAAATTTGGCACACAGCCAGTCCATGTCGTGGAAATGGATATAGGACTTTTCATCTTAGAAATATCTTCCATTGTCATAATTTGTGAGAGAAAGAGAGAGTGAGTTGAAGCTCAAAACGCACTGGAGTAGGAAAAAGTCACCTCAAGTCATAGAAAGTAAATTCGTGGGACATGATGGTTCCTTCACATTATACTCTTCAACTGTTTTGAGTGCAGTGAAGAACATGAAAATATATCTTCTGATTACTATGCGTATACCTACTACTTGGTCTACTTACTATAATATTCTTGGTCTTTGACTAACATCCAAAAGTCCACACTCAAGGTTTGCCAACGTGCTATGGAGCGCAGTATACTTGGAGTCAAATTAACTGATCGCATTCGAAACACGATACTGCGCTAAAAACAAACACAGATCGTTGACGTGGTTCAGAAGGCTGCCCAGATTGTTGCGGAATTTGTTCGAAAGAGTTACCGCGGCCCTGGAACGCAAAGGGCACATGGAGGAGCACGGGTGGGTTTTAGTCAGTAAAAGTCTGACATGACCCCTCCCGCCCTGGGTGGAGCGGTAGGGACCGCTCCACCCAGGGCGGGAGGGGTCATTTGATGATTTCCCATCCAAAAAAAAAAAGGCTGCCCAGATTAAATAGGAATCGGCTGGACATATCTGCCGTATGTAAATTGAATGGTGGGCCTACGGAACAAAAAACAGTGCCCTGAAATCGTGAGACGAGGCCGCGGCATACCACGAAGGAGATGGCAGAACGAATGAATGAGTCTTCCTTGGGAATTGGCAGTATATGATACAAAATTGGCAACAATGGAAGGAGTGGATGGAGGCCTTTGCCCAGCAGTGGGATATTTCAGGCCAGCTATATAAACTGTGTATCATCCCATCCCAACCACATGTGGTTGACATTTTTTCCAACTCCGTTTCTCAAAATTCATGGGCAGGCTCTTCTTGTATAAAACCAGACGGAAAATCGCTCGTTATTATGTAAAAAAAAATGTTGAACGTCGGTCACCCTTTCATCAGCCAATTTTGGACTGACAATGATATGGGTCACCGAACTCAATTGAAGGGACGACATTTTTATAAAAATAACGATGAAATGTAAGGGGCAGTGACTGGCGTTGCTGATTTTAAGCAAAAATAAATTTTGTAAGAGCGATCCGGTTTCTACTGCGAGCACTTTCCTAAATCTTATTAAATAGATGGACTTTCAAAAACTAATATGACGTCATATTTTTTATGATTTTCCATATTTTTTATTTATAGACAAATGATTTTCTTTTTATCGCTCTGAGACCCTATCAATCAAGGTTCTATATATAATACGACATTATTTATAAAAAAACCCGATGAATGCTGATTATTAGGTAATAGTTTTTTTTAAGAAAATGTCGTAACATTATCGCTAATCAGTATTATTAATATTTTTTGTCTATTGATCACCTAACTTATTCTTTAAAATCACTTTGTTACCCCGACATTAACGACACTCCATATAAATATATCACCCCGATAAAGACGTCAACAATGGAGGAGATATTTAAAGACATCTATTCATCGGAAGCCAGGCTTCCTTTTAGAATAACAAAAAAAGACATACAATTTTGAAACCAGCATTTTCAGGAACCGGGATTAATCTTCACGCGATTGTCGAGTTCATAAGAAAGCTTGTCGAAACATTCATTTTTAGAGTTTTATTACTATGTTTCAGCTGTCCGTCCGTCCATCTGTCCATTCGTTGGTTTGTGAGCGGTTTTCATCTCATGAACCATAAAAGACAGACGGTTGAAATTTTCAAAGATTATGTATTTCTGTTGCCACTATAACAACATAATATATAATAAAATGTATTTAAATGTACAGAATATGAAATGTCGTACGAAGGTAGATACGGAACCCTTTTTTTTTTTTTTTGGATGGGAAATCATCAAATGACTTCTCCCGCTCTGGGCGGAGCGGAAGGGAGTGTCAGACTCTTACTGACTAAAACCCACCCGTGTTCCTGCTTGTGCCCTTTGCGTTCCAGGGCCGCGGTGACTCTTTCGAACAAAATCCGCAACCCTAGCAGGCACTGACCCTATGGGGCCCCGTCTTCTTTGCTGACGGCTCTTTGAGGCGCGCGTGGAACACGACGCGCCGTCGACTCGGGCCTGGTTGCTATCGGACGGCGAGCCACCCATAGCTCGCCATCCGCAGGCCCGCGCCTACGGTGGCCGGGAATCGCCCTGCGTTTCCCGACGCCCGGGGCGTCTTCTCCTGTTGCGGCGGCTGGAGCGAGGGGCTTCCCTCTCTCGCACGCGCTCCGCCTCCTCCTTCGCTAGCATTACTGCTTCGCAGAAGGAGGCGACCGCTTCCCATGCCTCCTCGCTCCGGACCATGGCTTGAACCAGGGCCGGCCGCGAGAGGTCGCCGCCGCCGATCGCCTCCACGAGGACACGGCGTTGCTCCGCCCAAGCAGGGCAGGCCTCCACCGTATGCTCCACCGTGTCCTCCGGGCGATCCACACAGTGATGACACCCGGACGTGTCCTCCCGCTGGATCCGACACAGGTACCTCCCGAAACAGCCGTGTCCGGTGAGCACCTGCGTCAGGCGGAAGGTGAGGACGCCGTGGCGTCTCTCCAGCCACTCCTCAAAGAGGGGACTTACCGCCGCAATGGCGGCGTGCCCAGCGCTGGGTTGCAGCAGTCGCTGTCTCCACACCTCCGTGAGATCTCGCCGGAGCTCCGTCCGCTGCGCAGCAATTTGCCGCGGCAGCAGAGTTTCACCCCGGCTTAGCGCCTCCACGCGCAACGCGTAGACGTGCGCGAGGGCTCTCGCCTCTAGATCCCACGGCAGCAATCCGGCAAGGAGGTTCGCCGCCTCGCCGGAGACCGTGCGGTATCCCCGGATCAGCCGGATGGCCATGACCCTCTGGGCCGAGACCAGGTGGCGCGCTGGCAGTCGCCTCAGCGACAGCGCCCACACCGGGGCCCCGTAAAGGGCCATGCTGGGCCATGCTGACCGCACGATTCCCGCGTACAGCCTCCGGCAGGAGGCGTTTGGTCCCCCTAGGTTGGGCAAGAGCCGCTTGAGGGCAGCCCCGGCCCGCCCCAGTTTGGGAGCCAAACGGCGGAAGTGCTCCGCGAAGTTCCACCGGCTGTCGAGGACGAGACCCAAGTAGCTCATCGTCGACCCGACGCCGATGCAAACCCCTCCCACCGTTATCTGGGATCCCGATGGTGGCCGGTTCCGAGGGCCGTGAAAACACATGGCCTCGGACTTGTGTAGGGCCACCTCGAGACCCAGTTGCCGGATCCTCCCAACGACTGCTGCGACCCCGCGTGTCATCAGGTCGACCGCCGCCTGGTGCGACCCCCCCTGCGCCAGAACCAGCGTGTCGTCAGCGTAGCAAACAACACTGACGCCGCAAGGGAGGTCGCCGCGCAGCACCCAGTCGTAACCGATGTCCCACAGGAGCGGCCCCAGAACCGAACCCTGTGGAACACCGCACGACATCTCTCGCCGATTCCACTCTCCCCGGTGACCGGGGTAGATGACGGCTCTATCCATCAGGTAGTCCTCGACCACGCGACAGAGGTAGGTTGGCACTCGGTGATACCGGAGTGCCTCCCCGATGCAACTCCAAGGCAGGGTGTTGAACGCGTTGGCGATGTCAAGAGACACCGCCACCACCACCCCGCCCCGGGAAATCGCCTCCCCCGTCGTGAGGGCTCTCACGCGCATGATGGCGTCCACCGTCGAGCGCCCCGCGCGGAAACCAAATTGGTTCTCCGCCAGATCCGGCCCAACTCTCACCAAGTGCTTGACGAGGCGGTTTGCAATGACTCTTTCAAAGAGCTTGCCCACCTCGTCAAGCAGCACGATGGGCCGGTATGCGGACGGAGAGTCCGCAGGGCGCCCTGGCTTCGCAATGAGGACCAGTATCCCCTTCTTCCAGCGACGTGGGAACTGGCCCCTCTCCAAGCATGCGCTTAGGAGCCCACGTAGTCGAGGCCCGAGAGCCTCCGAGGCCAGGACCCAGGCTTTCCCAGGTAAGCCATCGGGTCCTGGGGCGGTATTTTTGGCCTTCAGCCTGTTAACCGCCGCTCTCAGGTCTACCTCGGTCACCTCCGGAGTATCGTCGTCGTCGTTACCGTCGTCGGTGTGGTCCGCATCGGGCACCACGGGTAGCGGAGCCATAGGCGGGGGAGCATGGTCCCCTCGCGTAGGGAACAGAGCGCTCACCACTTCCTCCACCAGCTGGGGCCGGAGACTCTGCGTCAACGGGGGGGCCCAGGTGCGGAGTTTGTTCCGCACCATTTTGTAGGGTCTTCCCCACGGGTCACCGTCCAGAGACTCCAGCAGCTCTTTGCGAGCCAGATCCCTGGCCCGCAAGATCCCCGCTTGGAGGGCGGTCTTCGCCGCTCTGTACTCCTCGTACAGCTCCGCCTCCCTGGCCTGCGCATCCGGAGGGCGGATGCGGAGCCGGCGATGCCTGGTGTACGGGTGACGCGCAGCAACGCACGCTTCTCGAAGCAACGTCAGCTCGCGCGACCACCAGTACACCTGACGGCGGGCGCGTCTTGGCTGGACCCGGGGCATTGCCACGTCGCATATTTCCGACATGGTCTCCCGGAACCGCTCCGCCTCGTCGTTTATGTCAGCAGGCCTGTCCGGTGGTGACACCCAGGCCTGCACGATCGAGGCTTCCAGGAGAAGCTCCCGGTCCAGCTGTTTCAGCGCCCACCGCGGACCACTCGGGGTCTGTCGGACCGGCGCGCTTGAGGTCTGGGCGGAGACGTCGAGCCGGATATACCGGTGATCGGAATAGGTCTCCACCTCCTCCACAACGCGCCAGTCGACGACACGCGGCGACAGAGCGGGGCTAGCGAACGAAATGTCCACCACGGAGTCACCCCGCATCCGCACACACGTGGGGACAGAACCTCGATTTAGGACGACCAGGCCTGTCTCCAGAGCCCAGTCCTCCACCATCCTACCCCGCACGTTGGTGTAACGGGAACCCCAAGCCAAGTTCTTGGCATTGAAGTCCCCGAGAACAAGCACGGGGAGGGGACGATACCCGACGACGAGGATACGCAGCTCCCTAAGGGAGTTGTGGAGCTCGGCGAGAGTTCGGCTCGGGGAGAAGTAGACTCCCACTACTACAATCTCCCCGAACCGTGCTGCTACGCACCCCTGTCCTCTCCTAACGCACTCGAGGGACGGGGTACCGGCGGCGGCCGACGAAATAAGAGCCACTGAGCCGTCCAGGTCCTTCACCCAGTCATCCCTGGGCGGGACGTAGTACGGCTCAGCGACCACGGCGACATTAATCAACCACTGCGCCATGCTCTGGACCAACAGGTCCTGAGCGGCGGCGCAGTGATTGATGTTCGCCTGGAGGAGGCGTAATGGAGCCGTTATTGGCATTCCATTTCGGCCTCCTCCCGGACACCCTTAGTGGGCTCCGGTGTAGCAGCTGCCGCTGTTGCGGCGGCTACATCAGCGGCGGTGGCAGCGGCGGCGACGGATGCGGCGGCTGGCACGGAGACGGCGGGTGAGGGCCTCTTACCCCCGGCTTTTGTGGGTGGAGGGCAGGCTTTGCCCCCAGCCCAGTGCTCGGCTGGCTTGCCAGCTGCCGCACATGCAGTGCAGTGCGGCGCGGCGTTGCAGGAGCCAGCCTTGTGACCGGGCTGGCCGCAGCAGAAGCAAAGCCCGCTGCGGTCAACCTCCGAGGTGCAACACGCCCCCGTGTGGTTCCCCAGTTGGCAGCGGAAACACCTCAGAGGCCTGGGCTCCAGCAGCTTCACTTGCGCCGACATAGATACGGAACCCTTTATTTACGTCCGACTCGTACTTGGATGGATTTTTAGAAAAAAAAAAAAAAAAAAAAAAATTGTTCCACCTTCTGGATTAGACAAGGGAAACATGATGATAAGACAAGATGCCAGTACTCAACAGTGATTGGAACAAGGCGGCACATGATGGTGACATGGCATGACCACTTGGTGGACATCGTGACTCATTCGCGCTAACCGAATACTTGCTTTATGGAATTCCCTGCCGGAATCTGTGTTTGCTGATAGCTACCCTCCTGTTGGTCATAAAGTCAAGACTAAAAAGGTTATTTCCATACAAAGGAGCTCCATCCTCGACCACGTAGTCTTCTGACGGGTGAAATTGTAGTGAAACTCGAGATCATCAATAAAATAAAATTATCTTGTTGTGTGTCACTGTTAAACATTTCGTCAACTAATTACTGATTTCAACAATTTGTCACCCCCATTTATTTCTCAAAACGACATTAACGACATTCCAAAAAAAAATATATATACGAGCCCGATAAAGACGTTTACAATGGCGGAGATATTTCAAGGAATCTCTTCAACGGAAGCCGGGCGGGTTTCCTTATCCGACGGAAATGAGCCGCCGGAAGCAGCGGGCAACGGTTGCCCACGTTTCACTTTGCGGGTGATGGGAGGTAACACACGAATAAATACGTTCAATGGAAATTATTTATATTAGATTACACTGATATATCGAATGTTTTGGCTGAGTTATAAATGCTACTAGCTGACCCGCGTAACTTCTTCTGCGTCATATAAGAGAGGATAAAACCCCGTTTTTGAATATTTTCATTGAAGCTCCGCTTCTGTTGGTCTTAGCGTGATGATATAACCTATGGGCTTACTCGATAAATGATGTATCTAACACTGAAATAATTTTTCAAATCGGACCAGCGGTTCCTGAGATTAGCGCGTTCAAGCTAACAAACTCTTCAGACTTTGAAAATGAAAACAAAATATCTAGTTTCAATTCCCGCGAATATTAGTGGGTTGCAGGTATGCACCTCCCTCCCGCCCGCTATATTATGCACATGCAAGATTACTAGGCAAATGCAAGGATTTTAAGCACATGCAGGAAGGCAATGCAAAACCCAACACCATTACCGACACGTGTTTCGCCTCTCCACGAGGCATCCTCAGGGGACGTGTTGACTCGCTGACCGTTGAGTTGCGACTGAGCATTTAGTACAAGGCACCCCCCTTTTATACACTGCCACCGTTGGTTATTTGTGTACAACTACCCGCAAACATTCGCAGTAAAGGGGAAGAAACCAAATTCGTCTGGTCATTCAACAGTGCAAAATTATTATTATTACTATGTTTAAAAATCTCTAATTGTTCCAAAACACACAGCCGGAAACCCTTATCACAAATATGTAGTATATTAAAACTATTGTTGTCGCGCAAAGAATGGCCGGTATCAATTAAATGTTTCGCGAAATTCGATTTGTCCGAATGGCCATTTCTATACGCGGCAACATGTTCCCCATACCTTATGTCAAAGTTTCGGCCCGTCTGACCCACATACACCCCGTTGCATTCATCACAGACCAGCCTATACACCCCAGACTTTTTACTATTTTCTAAAATATCTTTTCCGTTACAAATACGGCGTATATTCTGGTCCGTTCTGAACGCTACATAAACGTTGTTTTTTCTAAGTAAATTACTAATTCTATCTGAAATGGGGCCCATATAGGTCAGACTGGTCACATATCTATTAATATTTGTACGCGGACATGCATATAATAGTGAACGAACCCTTTCTTTCTGCTTTTTACTAATTAAACTGTCTACCATTGACTTTGAGTAACCGTTAGAAATTGCGATCTGGTAAATAATATTAAGTTCTTTTACATAATTTTCTATATTCATAGATTATTTGCCCTCCCCCTTTCAGCAGAAAATTATGTAAAAGAACTTAATATTATTTACCAGATCGCAATTTCTAACGGTTACTCAAAGTCAATGGTAGACAGTTTAATTAGTAAAAAGCAGAAAGAAAGGGTTCGTTCACTATTATATGCATGTCCGCGTACAAATATTAATAGATATGTGACCAGTCTGACCTATATGGGCCCCATTTCAGATAGAATTAGTAATTTACTTAGAAAAAACAACGTTTATGTAGCGTTCAGAACGGACCAGAATATACGCCGTATTTGTAACGGAAAAGATATTTTAGAAAATAGTAAAAAGTCTGGGGTGTATAGGCTGGTCTGTGATGAATGCAACGGGGTGTATGTGGGTCAGACGGGCCGAAACTTTGACATAAGGTATGGGGAACATGTTGCCGCGTATAGAAATGGCCATTCGGACAAATCGAATTTCGCGAAACATTTAATTGATACCGGCCATTCTTTGCGCGACAACAATAGTTTTAATATACTACATATTTGTGATAAGGGTTTCCGGCTGTGTGTTTTGGAACAATTAGAGATTTTTAAACATAGTAATAATAATAATTTTGCACTGTTGAATGACCAGACGAATTTGGTTTCTTCCCCTTTACTGCGAATGTTTGCGGGTAGTTGTACACAAATAACCAACGGTGGCAGTGTATAAAAGGGGGGTGCCTTGTACTAAATGCTCAGTCGCAACTCAACGGTCAGCGAGTCAACACGTCCCCTGAGGATGCCTCGTGGAGAGGCGAAACACGTGTCGGTAATGGTGTTGGGTTTTGCATTGCCTTCCTGCATGTGCTTAAAATCCTTGCATTTGCCTAGTAATCTTGCATGTGCATAATATAGCGGGCGGGAGGGAGGTGCATACCTGCAACCCACTAATATTCGCGGAAATTAAAACTAGATATTTTGTTTTCATTTTCAAAGTTAAAATGGATTTCCGCAAAGTAACGCCTGACTCAATCAATTTTAAACTCTTCAGATTTATATATTAGTACTAGCTTCTGCCCGCAACTTCGTCCACGTTTTACAGTTACTAACCCCCTGATTTTGAAACATTCTTTATTAGTGCTCCGCTTCTATTGGTCTTAGCGTGAAGATATATAGCTTATAGCCTTCCTGGATAAATGGGATGGGGCTGAGAATTTTTCAAATCGGACCAGCAGTTCCTGAGATTAGCGTGTTCAAGCAAACAAACAAACAAACTCTTCGGATTTATATATTAGTACGATAAAGTTCAGAAAAATCTTTTAATTTATTTTATTAGGAAGCATAGGTTTTGTAAATGGAGATACATATTTTATTACTAGCTGCTGCCCGCAGCTACGCCCGCGTGAATGTCGGAAATTATCCTAAAAAAAAAGTATCCTATGTTACTTGACTGTTTGTTTGTATTGAATAGATTCGAAACTACCTTTGGCAAGACTGCCGTCAGATTTTCTGGCTGTGTTACCTAGTAACTAAGTAAAAAATACTAGAAGATAGGTAGTTCAGAAAAAAAGCTCAGTCACTAAACTAGCTCACTAGTTAGTAGGGAAAAGTGGTGGCCGAGTGTTAACGGCCTCGACTTACGAATTGTAGGCCGCGGGTTTAAACCCAGTCAGGCGCATTACTTAGTGTAATTTATTTCATCACCACTGCTCTCAAAACGGTGACGGAAAACTTCGTGAGGAAACCGGCGTGTCCTAGAACCAAACATTCGGATAATACATGTGATATTCACCAAATCGCACTTGGATCGCGTGGTGAGTACGACCATTTCATTCCCTCTCCTAGAGAGGAGGCCTGAGTCCCAGCAGTGGGAACATTAAAAGGCTGATAATGCTTATGCTATACTAAACTAGTTCTGAAACCTTGCAAAATAACAGGTCATCGCAAACCAAATCCACAAACTAGGCCATATTACCATACTAACAGACCAAAACTTACCTACAAATTTATTCGATCATGCAAAGTTTGATTATCCTAAGCGGTAATTGAATATTTGGATGATCGAAGCTCACAGCTTTCGAGAGTATTACCGCTAAGCTCTCTCGGTTTCAATTGATCTCGTGTACATGGATATATGCAGTGTAAGTGTGTACCATTTTTAAATTGGGGATGTATTTGTCAATAACGTGTAAGTCGAGGTGTTAATTTTGTTTCTTATTTATTTGGTTAAACCAACAATTGTTTACACTGTACGTTTACAATTTCATTTTACTTTCATTTCTAAGTGTAACTTTAAACTTATGACTAAAACCACACACACAATTTAAGGTTATACACACAGATTATCATCTGCCTAGCCTTTTCCCAACTATATTGGGGTCGGCTCCCAGTCAAGCCGGATTCAGCTGGTGTCAGATTTTCAGTCTTCTGATAATCCGTAACGACTGCCAAAGATCTACAAATGACAGCGGGGACCAACGGCTCAACGTACTTTCCGAGGCACGGAGAAGTCTCATTATGTTAAGATGGTCACCCATTCACAGACCAACCTCGGCTAGCGTTGCTAAACCTCGAAGATTGACTTGTGCGACTGTTATAATTTAGCCACGAGCTCCTCACACACAGATTATACACAAAAATATCACGCTTTAATCATTGATTTTATCTTAAAAGTTAAAAATAAGGTAATAACAATATTAAATATTAAATATATTTAATTATAAAAAGTAATATTAAATTTCTTGTATTTTTGGTTGCATGCAAGCATTACTTTGAAATTAAAACAATACCAGATATATTTTATAATTATTGTGTAAGCTATACCACCATATTCTTCTTTATTACAAATTAATTTTATAAAGACGCAATATCGTTTATTGTAGGAAGCTATTTTTAAAAGTCCTACTTTATACCTAAGAAAACCGTGTTAGACAAGTACTAGTTGAAATCACGCCCAAAGGGCTCAGTGCTATAAATATTTATTTGTTTTTTTTTTTTATTGGCATAAGAAGTACAGTCTCTAAAATTTTTAATAGTCGGCTTGTTACGGTTTCTAAAATATAGCAAGTAGTCATTTAGAATAGACCTTATTAGAAGTCAGCCAAGGGGGAGTTTCCTGGTCGGGGTCGATCTCGATCAAGGTTACGCAGCGCTTACCGAGATTGTTCTGTGGATATGTGACTATATTGACCTACCGAAACCCGTCATGCCTCGGAAAGCACGTTAAGCTGTTGGTCCTGACTGTCATTTGGATATTGTATTTTGCACTCATTGTGGATTTTCAGAAGCCAAAATCTGCAAAAATCTGACAAAAGTCTTGCCAAGAAGTTCCGTGCTACCCAGTTAAGGGGTTGTGGAGGTCTGGTAGGCAGCCGCTCCACGTAAAATACTGATATTCGACTTAATCCGGTTTGATGGAGAGCCAACTCCAATATATTTGGCAGACATGTAGCAACATTTGGGGGCAGTCCAGCAGTGGTCGTTTTTCGACTAAAATAATGATAATGAATATAACCTAACAAGCTTTTAAAACATTCACGCCCGTTTATGCATAACAGTTATTATTACAAACTAAACCAATAACGGTTAACCGAAATATACCCCGTTTCGTGAATTTCAAATTGACAGATTATGCAAATTAAAGGTCCTTGCCCATACATTGTTTAAGTTTAATTATGAACCCTATATTTTAATGATATGCCCCATAATTCATAGGGTTAGATAAGAAACTTGGAATGGTCTTACGCCTCGTTGGAAGACGGTGAGATTGGGGTCACAGAAGATGTATGAAGGTATGTACGTACGCACCCATGTACAATGTGTATACATAGGTATTTTTGCTCTTATACAGGGTGAGTTTTTTACAGGCCTCACTTTGCAGCATGTTGTTATGCGACCGGCATCTATAACAACTGTAATTATTTAAATATATAGAACTTTTTATTGTGAATTTATGTTGTTTAGTAATGAGAGATTAGGTTAAATGTTTTTAATGGTAAATTCGAGGCATAATTGTGGTGGACGCCACATAAGACTTAATTTTAATGTACATTGCAATGTTTATAAGTATAATGTGATGTGGCTATACAATAAAATAAAAAAATACGCAATAAGATCAGGGTGAGATCAAGTCCAAGACAAACGGCTTTATGAGCTTTCCGTGACACTTTCTAAACTCTGTCTTGCAACTGAAACATTCTAAGTGGAAAACTCAAATAATACTTTTACCAGAACTGAGAATACTTCTTCAGTCACCCAAAAGTTTTTTTTTGTTACAGGGAAACATCTTTTAAATAAACTGCCTGATAACAAATCTTTACCTGAATGCCAACACCATTTATAATTCTATTATTTTTCTTCAAAAACATTTAATATTTTCTTGTTCAAATAGTTCCATCACTAAAAATTACTTCGTAGTCAAAGGGCCATATTCCAAAACGTTAAATTCAACTCGACCCAAACTCCAACATGAGCACGAAAACTTCAATGAAAACTTATGTAATTGACGTTAGAAATTGAAGTTTTCGTGCTATAGAGATGAGTTTTAGACAAGCTAGCACGTTTACGCATTTGTTTGCTCATATCTCGAGCACGAATTTTCGTTTTTTGTCAACTTTTATTCACAACTAACTTCTGCCCGCGACTTCGTACGCGTAGAATAGTCACTAACCCCCCCATTTTAAAACATTCTTCATCGGTGCTCCGCTCCTTTTGGTCTTAGTGTGATGACATATAGCCTTACTCGATAGATGGTATATATTATATTTTTAATGGACTAGTAGTTCCTGAGGTTATCGCGTTTAAGTAAAAAAAAAACAAACTCTTCAGCTTTTTATATGTATTAGTATAGATATAGATTTGATACTTCGATGGAGCTGAGTTGGAGTTTACGTTTTGGAATAAAGTCTATAGTAATTCCCGTTAAAAACTCAGCCTGTATACTATCAACGTACTTGCGTACCGAGGGACGGCTTAGTCGCAAGTAGGTACTTGCACGGAAGGGTAGGATTTTCTAAATCAGTAGCGTCGTTTAGAAACGAGGGGATTGCCTTAGAAAAGAAGTCTTGAATGTAAAAGGTTCTTTTCAAGTCGTAGTTGAATGTTGAGAAAAATAGTGGCAGTGTTTGTGTATTCTCTGTATGATAGGTACCGGTTTTAGCTGATTTTTTGTATAAATACTACGTCGTTGTTTTTAGGCTTTAAAGACTGGTCATACCCAACCTAACTTGTTATTAATATTTAGCTATCGCTCGCCTTAAAGTAACCTATAACTGGCTCTATCAGCCGCTACCTACCTCTCTGTAACTATAAATTCGAAAAATTAGGCGAGGAAACGTAAAAAGTGACGTACAAACACACTTTCACATTTATGATATCAGTTTGCATTAATTTAACATTCTAGCGGCTTTACATTCGCCACTATAAATACAACATTGGCAAATTATTCTGATTTTAATCTAATTGGGCCAAAAGATTCTGAAGTGGCGACCATGTACCAGAAAATGCAGCGTTGGAAGGTCTCACTCAAGTAGGATTGATGGCTAAAGGGTCGTGGGACTCCACTGGATGTAAAATATACAGCATCGGTCTCTGTGGTGACGTTTGGGGAAGGCGTATGTACGGCAATGGACGTCTTTCAGCTGAAATTATAAAGAGATAAATACAACATTAAGTGCTGAAGCCAAGAGCTTTCGCTAATCAGTCTGTCGCTTTATTTTGTGGCTAACGACAACATAATTTATGTAAAGAAGATATAGCTTTTTCAGATGAAGAAAATGAGTTTTCTCTAAGCATATTCATTAACTTCAGCCTCAGCCGTTCCTAAACCGTTTTAATTATTAGCTCTCTAAGTTTAATTTGCATTAAATCTTTGATATTTTACGCCTGTTTTGTCTAATTTCGTTATCTTTGTGTAACAAGAACATTGTTTCTTTGTTAAGCGTGAACATCAAAAAGAAAATAATTATTATTTGTTGAAAGCATTGGGGGAACTTTGAGATATTCTAGTATCTAAGTTCGGTTTATTTAAATGTAATTAATACTAGTAAGTTACGTTCTACGTTTATTCGATAGTGTCATGTTTTTGTGACTTGAGCAAACAATACATTACAAATGTGACGACCAGTTTTCAAAGAAATGTTTGTACAATCTATGGTACTATTCTGTAACAATAGGATATCTAATTAAAAAAATCAAATTAGTATGTCAGATAGATTTCCAAAAAATATTTGATACATATTTTTTTCTTTTTTCATGCAATTAAAACCTTGGAAGGCTCTCGTTAGGCAGCTGGATCAAGGGCTTGATCCAGAATGCGGTATTATTAATGAACTACGTTTTTTTGGTTGTTTCTTCGTTTTTTGAACACTGACTTCCAAAATTAAAGGTATTCTTTCGAACATAAAAAAATCATCAAAATCGCTTCACCCAGTAAAAAGTTATGAGGTAAAACACAAAAAAAAGAACAGACGACTTGAGAACCTCCCGCTCTTTTGGAACTTGGTTAAAAAATGTGGCAACTCTCCGGCTTTTACCTTACTTGGAGCAATTTACCAAGCAATGTTTTTTTCTTCACACTTGAATTTGGTATTGTATGGGTTAGTAAAACTTGGGTGGCCTGTCTAGATTCTAATAAATATAAATTTATCCAAGCGACCAGAAGTTAACCTGTTCACGCTTGTGACCCCGCGCGCTAGCGCTATCTCACGGGACGACGAGGGAAGCGGAACGCCGTGAACATCGCGCGGTGTCGACTCGTGCGCCTGCTTCACTTCACGGAACGAACTAGACTTCAAATCCATCATAGCCACGGGACCGCGCGCACGTCACCTAACAAGCCCCGACGCATGCGGCTAATCCGCCATATTGATCTTCCATTGCACGTCACGATAAATAACTGTATAGTTTTATAATAAAGTTAAAATATTGACTGGAAAGTGGCTATTATTGGTTGCTCTCACCCCCAACATAACTCATACAGCAAAGATCCTGACTCACTACATCCTAATGCTTTGCTTGCAAACCAAACTAGCGTCATTTTATCTAACTTCAGTACATGTCCATTGTCTAATCTTTAGGCCGATCGCTACTTAACTAAGATAAAGCCAGGCTTGGCTAACCTTAGCTATAATTAAACTTAAGGTCACATGGCTTACTGAAAGGCTTCCGAGAGGTCTAAATTGTTGGTTAAACTGAAAGGCCCTGCTACTAGTTTCATGGACTTGACTTAATGGTGGCGGTAAGCCTTTGAAATTACTATAAATAGTAATAGGTACTGATTGGTATTTCATTTAATTAATAATACTTTACGTTGGTCTGAACGTAATTTATTAAGAAGCTCAGCTAGTTGCGCAATAACCATCGTACGTTAGAACAAAAATCGGCCAAGTGCGAGACGGGTTCCCAACGATCCATATGTTTTAACATGTCACTTTGAAACCAGAGACTTCTTATACGATGCCACACCACACCCCACCACAACACCACTCCACTCCACTCCACACCACAATACACTTTAATAAACTCTACTATTTCATTATCAATACCTAATAATTTTATTTTGTAAATCTAGTTCTTTCCGTTTGTTTTTACTGTGTTCTTCTACTAAAGGTAACAGTAATTTGTAATCATTAAAATTTAATACTAAAATACCGTGTGCTGGTAATCGGTGTGACAGGGTTTTCCTAGTGCAGATACCAATGTCCCAAGGATTTATCTGAAGAATTATATTCATATTTTTAAGACAGCTTTGTGGAAGATAAATAAATGTTTATTATATGTATATCTATATATACCAAATTCTCCTGTAAACTATAAGTGTAGGTTTCTTAACCAAAATGATTAATTTTAAAACAATGACTGCAGCGCCCCCTCTTGAGTTGTCGCCGTAACACCTATCTAAGAACATGCACCAATCAAATCCAAATCCATCACTGAAAACCGCATGAAAATCGGACTAGTAGTTCTGGAGATAAATGGGAACATTGGTTTGCACAAACAAACGCATAAAGCCTTCTCCGTTCCGTCGTGGGTAATAAAAAAAGCAAAAACCAATTTAATTAACAACTTTTATCATTTCAATTATCCTTTGCCGTTACAACCAGAATATGAGTAAAATCAAGTGTTTATGTACTTAATACAATATTTAGTATGTTATCCCGTGCGGGTCTCGAATAAACAGTATCTCATTCCTCGTTCCAAGTGCAGTCATAATATTATCACCATCGCCAAGCAATAAATCGTCACCGCACGTAACCTCATTATAAAATCTACTAGAGAAGAAAATCGCAAATAGCAATGTGGTAACACCGGGCAATCGCATCTGTGTGTGTAGAAGGCTTACCAAGTAATCAGGTTTCAGGAAAATTACGTTCCCAATATCCTAGATGTGTGTACAGTTTAATCTCTTCTGTACCCAATTAAATTCGGATTAAGGGTTCAGATCAATTTTGTTGAAAGCCAAAAATTTTCTCATTATAATATATAGCGGCCCGTCCTGGTGTCGCACGGGTGGACCTTTTTATATTTTAATGTAGCTTGTTTCTGAAGGATGATGCAGCATGGTGAAAGAATGGTTGAAATAGGTCCAGTAGTTTTTGAGTTTATTCTTCAAAAACACAAACCTTTCCTGTTTTTAATACTAGTGTAGATTTATGTGAGAACTAGCTGTGCCTTTGGTTCTTCCCGCTATTTTGTCTTAAGTTTATAAGCAACGCTTGTTCTTTCTAATTTTTTAATTTATTTATTAACGCAATCTTACCTACAACTACCATTACAGATCAGTATCATCATTAATATATTATAATTATATATATTAATAAATATATAATTATAATTGAGTATTTGGAGCTGAAATAAACGTAAATCTAGGATACGAAAAGGTGTCGTTTTGTACTTTCTGCTTAGAACTACGCGAAAAAGGTGTGAGTTTATATAAGCACTTCATTTAGAGTTCAGTACTTATCAGGCCCTACTTTGGTGCCATTTTTTTAGGCTAAAGTTTTGAAAGAGAGTTTGAACTTCAAATTCAAAGCGTCAGTCATCAGACTCCTAAGCTTGTTAATTGCTATCCTAGTATACAGTAATTATTTAAACTTTTTTTTTTCTTGATGGAAAATCATCAAATTACTTTTCCCTCTCTAGGTGCAGCGAAATGGAGTATCAGACTCTTACGGACTAAAACCCACCCGTGTTCGATGCGTTCTAGGGCCGCGGTGACTTTTTCAAAAAAAAATCCGCAACCCTAGCAGGCACTGACCCTATGGGACCCCGTTTTATTTGCTGACATATCTTTGAAGCGCGCGTGGAACACGATGCACCATCGACTCGAGTCTGGTTGTTATCGAATTGCGACCCACCCATAGCTCGCCATCCACAGAACCGCGCCCATGGTAGCCGGGAATGGCCCTGTGAATCTCATCATCCGGGGCGTCTTCTTCTGTTGGGGCGCCTGGGGCCTGAGGTTTCCCTCTCGCTCATGCGGTCTGCCTCCTCCTTCACTAGCATTACTGCTTCGCAAAAGGAGGTGACCCCTTCCAATGCCACCTCGCTCCAGACCATGGATTGAACCATGGCCGGAGGTCTCAATTAACCCTCCATCCTTATCCAAATATATATGACTAAATCTAGAACCATCTATCTCAATATTATCTGAATATATTTAGATTCGAGAGGGCTGCAATAATGACTATATTCTAGGTTACTAATTAGCAAACTTACATTTATGAAATACAATGCTTATCATGTGTATGGTTTGGACATACTGGTTGAAACCCTTTGTAACTGCACTGTAAATTAGAGCCATATATGCGCACTTTTGAATAATCAGCTTTTTTTTTTGGTAATTGAATAATTTCGATGTCGCCTTTATTATCTTACCAAACTTAACTCATATAATTAAAAGATTTATAAATTAATGATGGTTAGACGATACGCCACGAGACACCCAGACCATGCCAGCGTGAGACTCGCCAGCTTTGCATGGGTACAATTTAAAAACACAAATATTTTTGTAGTTTGCCTCTTTGTTTTAGCGAACTGTATCCAAATGTTTTTGTGAAATTAGCTGCGTATCACGATTTCGATTCAGCACGGGACAAAGATTTGCATGGTCTATTGTTCAGGGTCTGGCTGAGTTTTTATGTTGCAGGGCAGTGGTGGCCGAGTAGGGCAGTGGTGGCCGAGTGGTAACGGTCCCGACGTACGAATTGTAGGTCGCGGGATCAAACCCAGTCACTCTCATTACTTTGTGTAAATAATTTCATCACCACTGCTCTCAAAACGGTGAAGGAAAACATCGTGAGGAAACCGGCATGTCCTAGAACCAAAAATTTCGAAGACATGTGACATTCACCAACCCGCACTGGGCCCGCGTGGTGGATTAAAGCCCATTCCCTCTCCTAGAGAGGAGGCCTGTGTCCCAGCAGTGGGAACGTTGAAAGGCTGATTATGCCACACACTAAAAACTGGGCAAGAATATTAACCCAAGGGTCTCAATCACCAAGAATCCGACTTCAACATAATCTTCCTGCCCTTATCCCATGTTACTTGGGCAAACTATTTCTCTCTCTCTCCTGGATGGAGAGACATGCGTTTTATCCCTCCTCTTTACTTGATTCTATTTACTTTACTTGACCAAGTAACGACAGCCTGTAAAATTCATGCTTACAGATGCATGCGAAGCTGTGACAATTTATTGTTCCGAATAATTACAACCGCTCTAGAAAATGCACATTTTATTTAGTGTCCCATTTTGTCGCACAGTAGCTCGATCCACTTCGCCTACACCGCGTGTGCTAACTTCGCTCAACACGCTCGTACAGACCAACCCTGGGTTGGACTTGTTTTGCTGATGAATGGGAGACGATTTTGTTGGAATGTTTGCGGTTCTGTGAGAAGACAGAGTGAAAACTTTAATAAATTTGGTATAAATGGCCAATTTGTAGTATAAGAAGTTAAACATATTATATAATTATTTTAGTGTTGGATAGCTGAAGGCTGAGATAGGCTATATAACTTCACGCTACGATACATAGGAGCGGAGCGTCAATGAAAATGTTACAAAAACGGTCTTTTTTCTCTCTCTTATGTGACATAGACAAAGTTGCGTGGAAAATTGATTGAGTCAGGCGTTACTTTGCGGAAATCCATTTTAAATTTGAAAATGAAAACAATATATCTAGTTTTAATTTCCGCGAATATTAGTGGGTTGCAGGTATGCACCTCCCTCCCGCCCGCTATATTATGCACATGCAAGATTACTGGGCAAATGCAAGGATTTTAAGCACATGCAGGAAGGCAATGCAAAACAAAAAATGTGCAAATGTGTATAAAAGGGGGGTGCCTTGTACTAAATGCTCAGTCGCAACTCAACGGTCAGCGAGTCAACACGTCCCCTGAGGATGCCTCGTGGAGAGGCGAAACACGTGTCGGTAATGGTGTTGGGTTTTGCATTGCCTTCCTGCATGTGCTTAAAATCCTTGCATTTGCCCAGTAATCTTGCATGTGCATAATATAGCGGGCGGGAGGGAGGTGCATACCTGCAACCCACTAATATTCGCGGAAATTAAAACTAGATATATTGTTTTCATTTTCAAATTTAAAGTTGCGTGGGTCAGCTAGTATTAAATAATTAAATACCAAGAAAATCGACTAACGGGGTATCCGACTACAAACAGCAGAAAAATCTTTTCGTTTTCATACCTTAGCTAACCTAACGTCATAATGAAAAGCCAAACCACCTCAAAGCACATAAAAGACATCACAGAATATTATTTTGAATTTTTATCAGCACTCTTACAATTAAAAAAAAAACTTCACTAATTAGCAACGACGGAACCAAAAAGGAATAAAACCAAAAGCTTTTGAGATAAAAAAAAAATTAATCCACCCTGGATTCTTTGCGCTCATTAAGTTTGTGCCTCCCTAAAGGTCCTTTTCCACAAGCGATGTGCGAGCTAGCTAGGTGGTGTGCGAGGAGAAAAACCACTAATGGGATCACTTCATTTTTCTAGCCTGGTTTTTTATTTGAAAGTTCTACGAGTACCAGAGTTATGTACTTGTACATACGGTACAAGAAGTTAGATATGGTGCGACGTATGTGATACAAGAATATGTAAGTCATGTGTGAAGAAAACCAGCTCACAGCACGCTCTGCACTAAGATTGCTCACGGTTGAATAGAAACCTCTACGTTATCTAGCACCACTCAGTAGTCTCAGTTACTCCATTCCACAGCTTCGCTAGAAAAAAAAAAACAAAGAATTTGACCATGTTGCTACACATCCTCACTCGCCTAGCAACCTCGTACATCTCTAGTCAAAAATCATCTTTAAACAGGAAGATGATTATCACCGTAATAAAGATCAGACGTCGATTGTTGTAAAAATGAAGCAGTGTGCCACGAATTTTTTTTGTATTTTTTGCGAGACTACAATTTTGCAGGAAACAGGTAGAAGAGAATATAAAACGATGCTTTGACAATGATATAGAGGTGCTACTTTTAGAGTTTTTGTTCTGAAAAAGTGTTTGGAATTTCTGTAGGTATGGAATTATTTTCATAGTTTACGTGACACTTTTGTTTAGTTTAATTGTTTTCAAAGTTGCATACCTGAACGCTTTCGAAACCTAACTCTGGGAGCACAAAAAATAAACAAAATCATAATCATTTATTTCTACAACATATTTTGCAAGAACTCAATTAGTGATTGGAGCCTCGCTTTAAGTAAGTTATGCCTGTATTGGGAGATTCCGCTCTTCCATACCGAATATTATTGGTCAATTATTTGTGTGAGGGTGTGAGTATATGTGTGTGTATGTTTGTGAGTGTGTGAGTATATGTATGTGTATGTTTGTGAGTGTGTGAGTATATGTGTGTGTATGTTTGTGAGTGTGTGAGTATATGATCGTGTGTGTATGTTTGTGAGTGTGTGAGTATATGTATGTGTATGTTTGTTAGTGTGTGAGTATATGTGTGTGTATGTTTGTGAGTGTATGAGTATATGTGTGTGTATGTTTGTGAGTGTGTGAGTATATGTATGTGTATGTTTGTTAGTGTGTGAGCAGGTTTGAGTATGTGTATAATAAGTTTTCCAACATGTGAATAAAGTTCAGGACCTGAGGACGTGCCACCACACTTCCATAATCCCTACAGCGCTTAAACTGTTGCACTCCATAGCATGCAGCAGTGGACAGAAAACCAGCGTCATGATGCAAGTGTTAATAGTGCTTCTGATTCATTATAGTTTAAAAGTTTTATCCAATTACTTAAAGATTATTTGCAGTCATGTAAATATATGTGTGAGATTAGAGACTATTATATACGTAAATGGGCCGTACGTTTTTGTAATTTAATGCTAGCTAACCAAGTTCATGATTATGGAATTCGTCTAATATTGTCCTTTCGTCTTTTAGTTAATTTGGAGGAGTCGATCGGTAAAGTTTTATGCATTTTCAAGATAGTCTGTATAATATGTCATAACAACAGGGAAATGTGTAATACATGCGCGAGAACCTTAGTTACATATATATGTACTACTAGAAATAGGGTTATTATATTCCCCCAGTGAGTGTTTGGAAGCAATTGTTGTTTTGCGATAAGACACAGAAGAGTAATTTTTCGATTTTCTGTCATATATTTATATGCAAGTAGATCACTATTTTGCATGCCAATAGAGAGAGAGAGAGAGAGTAATTAAGTACATTTAATTTCTGAGCAAGATCTATTATTCCTATAGAATATTCCTGTTGGGACACACCTAATCTGAATAGTGTCATATTTGTAGTTAACGTTTGAACGTTAAAGTTTGACTGTTTTTTTTAGCCTCCTGGAATGAGGGTTTCCGGAGGTAACGACCACCAGGTGGCAGCATTGAGGTCCAGCAGACCTATTATAACGTCTTAAATCCATCATGATTTCTATGTCAGAGAGAGACGGAGTTACACAAGACGAATAGCACTATCTCTTTCCCTCCCACGAATCATGATAGCATTGGGACTTCGTAATACGGCCACAGGTCCAGGCACCTGTGAAAATACTAATATTTTCTGACATTTGTTAAATTGACATCAAAGTCGTGTTTTGGTCAAAGTCACTTTTTCAATGAAGAAGTCCTGGAAAACTTCATTGTGATTAACGTACTATCATTAAACATCGGTTGATTTTGTCGTTGAAACATATGTTTGTTTTAGCCCATCCAAATATTACATACGATTATCTGTCTGCTATCGTCTGTTTGTTTGTACTTTGGTACCGAAACCGCTGAGCTTTTAATGAATTTTGATACAGACATAATGGGATCTTGTAGAAAGAAATAGAGTACTTTTACTCGGAAGTGCATTCCAGTGGTATAACTTCTAACTATCACGCGAGTAACACCACGAGCCGAAAATAGTGACAAATCATTAAGCAAGTAGGTAGAATGATGTCTTAGATAAAATAAAGTACCGAACGTTAACATAAGAGCCAATTAAAATAAAAGCAATCATTAAAAAAAAAAACATGCTATAAAAAATAATTTTCATAAAACTATCATTTGAAAGCACGAATGAAACGCTAAGAAGAACATTATTAAGTCAACGCAAACGTTTTCCATTTGCTAAAAGAACGAGCTCTTTCTGAGTTAATTTTTCATACATGCATTGAGATAATACTGTAAAGCTACCTATTCAAACGCGACATTTATGCATATACTCGTAGTGAGAAAAATAAACAAACGAAAGAAATAAAAAAGAAAGAAAATACATTTATTTGGCACATACTGATACACACTATGTAGATACAAATAAAAGGAAACTTAAATTTAAAACAATAACATTGTGTGACCCGCGGCTGCGCCAAATACAGCTAGGAGCTGCCTGACGCTGGTTTTCAACTGAACCTATCGTTGAAGTGTACGGATGTAAATCAAGTATCGACTCAGCATACGAGGTGTGACCAATCCGAGTCCAGCCCTGGTTCAGTCAATGGTCTGGAGCCAGAAGGCATGGGAAGCAGTCACTTCCTTCCTTCTGAAAACCAGTAATGCATGCAAAGGAGGAGGAGTGACGCGTGAGGAAGCGGCAAACCACACGCCCTAGCTGTAGCAGAAGAAGATGCTCTGGGCATCATAGGTCACAGGGTAATTCCCAGCCACTGCAGGCCTGGGCCTGCGTCCGATAAGTTCTGGGCCCAGATCAATGGCACGTTGTTCTACGCGCGCCTCTAAGAGACATCAGTATAATGGAGGAGGCCCACCAGGGCCAGCTTGTGCCAGCGTTGTTGAATTATTCGAAATAATTACCCCGGCCCTAGAAAACGGCTGCGTTTCAGACCCTAAGAGTCTGACCTTACACTCCCTTCTGCTCCACCCAGAGTGGTTAGTCATTTGATGATCGCCCATCCAACTAAAAAAATCGCACGTGAGGTGATCGGTGCTGTGGAATGTGGACTCAATCAGATGTCATTGTGCCGAAGGTCATTACAGTTGATTAAAATCTTCTAAGACCATAAAACCAAGGGTCAGATATAGAAGGCAGTATCTCCGCTCCTATCCTATCTGGACCTCTTATCATCGATAGCTTGGTCCCTACTACCATCATCGGCGAACACCTATTTTTTTTATGTAATGGTATAATTCTGGTTCAATTTAAGTAAAACTATTTACACTTTTTAAGAACAACCACGAACCTTCCACCTACACCCATTTCCCTCCAACACTAAAAGGATTATATGTAGCACTCAAAAGGCCCCTAAATAGTCGCCCAGTCGGGTATTCAATGGACAGCCTTATTCGCTTCAGGGGCGAGCTTTTAAGACGATATTTTGTAAAGTGCTTCACGTAGTCACCTGGTGAAACTTAATGACTGAACTTGACTAGAAATGAATTTTGCTAAAGGTAAAAGATCCTCTATTTATTTTAAGACTTAATAGCAACTACTGTAAAGAATTCTATCAAATGGCGATGAACGGCCGTTACTTTTAAGTGGTTACTGCTACTTATTTCTTAATGCATGCAATAATTTTAAGATTTAAAAGAACACTTCAATGGAAACTACTTGAAATAGAAGCTGACGTTTTAAGCGACTTCTATAAAAAGAGAACTAATAATTGGTTCGGAAGTTCTTTTTTAAGATATACCTGCTTGCATTTTTATCGAAACCCGGTTTGATCATAAGATCTCCTGCATAAAATATGTTTGTCATACATATAAAGGTTTTGTTACTTTCATCAAACATTCGAGTTTTCTTTCATCGTTTAACCTTTAGGCTTAACAGTTTACATTTACTTTAAGTATATCTGAGGTGACTCTAGTAATATTTCACGATTCAATTAAAAGTCATACTAGTGAAATTGAACAGTTATTGAAAAATACCTAATATAAATTATTTAAAAGCACAATGAACTTGTGAAATCATGCCTCCGCAGTTAAATTCGATTTTTTTCCATGAACCAGCAATAACTTTTTCTTTTCAGTGCGGTGACTAATTAATTGAAATTTTGAAGTTGTATGCAACAAAAATTTAAAAAGCATTATTTTCAACTTTTATTAAGAACAAAGTAGTAAACAGTCAAACTAGTTTTTTGCATCGCTTAAAACTTCAAACAAAAATAGTTTCCACAAACACCAAAACTGTTTATCACGATAAAATCAAATTATTTTAGTCTAAACTTCATTAATAAACTTCCTCCATCCGCTCGATTCCGTGCTCAAAAACTTCCGCGGTAGAACACAAAACTTTAGAACTAAAATAAATTTAAAAACAACTGTAAAGCCATTAATTTAAAGTCTAAACTACATCTGTTCAAGCTTAATTGGCGCCTACAGCGTTTGTTTGAGCCTTGTTAGGACTAGTTAAGTTAAATAGTGACTAGGGAATACATGTTATAACGAAATTGGGGCATTGTACGTGGTCCAAACTAAATAGAATAATAATTATGACTTATTTAACTATACAAGGTGTTTAAGGAATTGGTACCAATCATAGGATCAAGTGAAAAAGGATTATAAAGGAATTGGGAACACGGTGGGGTTCTGGTGGGCAACTGCCCAATGCTTGTTGTCAAGCTGTTTTATATATTCATATCGCGAACACTTCAAACGGATTTGTGTGAAATTAGTTCTTTTAGTCGTTCGTATCTGGCTGCACAGGCGCCGCTATTGGCTTTGGTAAAAATATTGTTCTTTAAGTCCGGTAACAGATATTGACTATGGACTACAGTAACTGCGAACTAATTAGTAATGTTTATTATAATTATGTATCAATTAGCTAACAGATTTGCGTGGTGGAGACCAATAGCTTGGTAGACCGCCGACATTAAAAAGGATGATCTGAGGTTGGTCTGTGGATGGGTGGCCAAATGGCCATCTTAACATAACGAGACCTCTCCGTGCCTCGGAAAGCACGTTAAGCTGTTGGTCCCGGCTACCATTTAGAGTTTTGGCAGTCGTTACGGTTTGTCAAAAGCCAGAAAATCTGACACCAGTCTGTCAAGAAGTATCGTTTTCACCAGTTAGTGGGTTGTGGAGGTTTAGTAGATAGCCACTCCATGTAAAATACTGGTATTTAGCTGAATCCGGCTTGTTTGGAAGCGAAATGTTCAACATTTTGTTTTGGACTTTGATTTGAGTTTTCGAGACGTTTGGGGTTGAAACAGAACAACATAACATGGCCCCATGTTGGGCGCCATGTTTTGTTACAGACAGGTGATTCGCAATAAAAGAAATCCCGGGATAAACGAAATCTCACTATTTATTCTGCTAAACAATTCTTCATCAGATCTTCACCAAACTAAAATGGGACCACCTTGAAATTACGCTCTACTAAGATCTCTACTAAGATGCTCTTCCAAACCATCACATTCAGTTTTATTTTTTTAATTTTACATCGATATAAGAGGGAATGAGAACAGCATCATCTTCGTCATCAATATAAAAATAATCATCAAAATCGGTACACCCAGTTTAAAGTATCTAAAGAAGACAAAACAAAACTTTTTTGGAAGTCAGTTAAAAATATACATATATCAATGCTTAATTCGTATCATAATTTAATTCCCATAAAATTACAACGAAAACCACATTTAATAAAGTTGGTCCTTTTATCCCGAGCGAGGGAAGTGTTTGTCTGTTGTGCAAAGTCATACCTCGCGGCGATGTCTGCGCCGTCACTTAATTAGCTGCCTTAAGTATCGTTACACTTAGATTATACCAACTAATCTGATCAGGAGGAAGTTTGTTTTTGCTTGCAAATAAGGGTCATTTATGAAGTTTCATTCGATGCTTCAGCAATGAGGAGTACAGATAAATATTTTATAGATAGTCGTTAGATTATAAAATCCTTTGCGTCCACTCCTCCAATTATTATTATAAATATGGAAATTTACGACGATTAATGCATGGGTTACATTGAACGGATATGGATGAAATATAGCACGCATAAAATTTGTACCCGGATTTGTCCCAACAGAACATACTAACGGGATGAAAATATTCCTTTTCCATTATGTCCTATTCCTGGAAATGTTCTACCCGTATGTCAAGCTTCATCAATCGTCCTACCCGTCATGGCATACGGAGCCGAAACGTGGACACTGATGGCTCGTATGGTCCACAAGCTCAAAGTCGTTCAGCGGGCTATGGAAAGGGCTATGCTCGGTGTGTCCCTGAGGGATCGCATCAGAAATGAGGTGATCCGCCAGAAGCAAGGTCATCGATATAGCCCACCGGATTAGTAAGCTGTAGTGGCAGTGGACTGGCCATATTAGTCGTAGAACCGACAACCGTTGGGGTAAACGAGTTCTGGAGTGAAGACCGCATCTCGGCAAACGTAGTGTAGGACGTCCTCAGGCACGGTGGAGTGACGATTTGCGCAGAACGGCTGGCAGAAACTAGATGCGAGAAGCCGAAAATAGATCTAAGTGGCGTGCAATTGGAGAGGCCTATGTCCAGCAGTGGACTGCAACAGGCTGTTGATGATGATGATGATGATGATGATATCTATTTCCAGTACTACAATACGGTTGATAATGCCTATAAAGTCTTATTACGAAGCGCCACGTATTACATACGTTTTGCATGCATTGTCGATGCGACGCATGAACGCGGTACGCAGTGCCCGGAATGACTGATACCCGTTTGACTTAAATATTAGCACTTTGCACATATTGTAGGAGGTATTGTTTTGTCAGGCAGTTTTGGTTTTTGTTCAAAAAACAAGAAACAACCGCAAAAAAAAAAGCTCAGCAGCTTCCAACGACTCAAATAATCATCAGTGGGGAAAATAGTTTAGTAGTTAGTAGAAAATAGTAGGTATTAAGAAAATCGTGCTAAGGCTGACATACTGAATTTTCGGTTTATAAAAACTTATACCACAGCGTTTTGTAAAACTCCTATAAATCTATTATTTTTCCCAGATCGGATATATCTCTCCCAGGGAATTTAGCCCGAATTTTGTGTATAAGTTTCACCATGAGAGCTTGCTGCTATACTAACAGATCTTTGTGAGGAACAGCTTCTTCAAAACTTGTAAGTTTTCACAGTACCACTAAAAATATCCTCGCATAGCTCTTGCGAAGTAATTCTAAATTATGCATCACATACTGAAATTTAATCAAAGTCAAAGTCAAAATGTTAATTTCAATTAGTTTGTTAAAGGGCACTTTTAAACGTCATCAGTTACGTTGAAATAATAAAGCGATCGATGGTCACCCATCCACGGAGCAAATTTGGCTATCGTTGCTTAACTTTGAAGGTCGAACCGTGCGGCTGTTATTATTTTAACCACGAGCTCGAATACTCATTATATTAAATAAGATAAGTATCAAATGCTTTGAAGATAACACTGTTCATTTCAGAGATACCTTATACCTCGAGCGATATAGAGGTAATCAGTACCAAGAATTTAGCATCAGGGGCCGTACCACGAAGTGCCAATGCTATCATGATATCTGTGTGAAAAAGAGATAGTGCTATTCGTCTTGTATAACTCCGTCTCTCTCTGACACAGGAAGCATGATGGATTTAAGACGTCATGGTAGGGCTACAGGTCACAGAGCTGCCTCTAATCTCGATCTAATCAGATTATTACTCTCTGTGTATCGTATCAAACCATGATAGAAATATAACTTTTTTTTTCAAATAGCAAACTTATAATTATCATAAACTAGCAGCGCCTCGCGGTTTCACCCGCGTAGTTCCCGTTCCCGTGGGAATATGGGGATAAAATATAGCCTATAGCCTTCCTCGATAAATGGGCTATCTAACACTGAAAGATTTTTTTCAAATCGGACCAGTAGTTCCTGAGATTAGCGCGTTCAAACAAACAAACAAACAAACAAACTCTTCAGCTTTATAATATTAGTATAGATTATACCATAAACTTCGGAATATCATGAGCAAAAAAGGCCAGCACTAACGCAATAACTCAATTACGAAAACAATCAAGATCTCAAACGACTCAGACAAAAAAAAAACATGGCTGACGAGAAAGACCATTCCTACCATCCGTATACCTACAAAATGTTTGGTCCACATTTACTGAACGAGCTAGTATATTTCGCGCCGCTATTTTTGTTTAGGCACCCGAGGCTAGTATCCAACTAGCGCGGAAAGCCCTACCACTATAACCGAAATATAGAACGTCTTTTAGATGGCGTTCTTACGTTTGCTTTGGATTTCTCTTAGCCTTGATGCGTTTATGAGAGATCTTTCTAAATTGAACCAGAATGTGGTAGTATTTTTTTAAGCTACACTTTTAAGGAAGATGGTATAAAACCACCCGAGTGCGAGTCTGATTTACGCTTTAAGTGAAGTGAGTCGATCTCGCGTTCAATTCGGAAAAATTAAACACTTAATTTAGATAACTTTGACGGTATCACCAACGATCGTCAAAGCTACTAGGTTGAAGAAAACACGAAAGTAAGAAGCATGATTTAAGGAAGCTTATCCCAGGAGTGGACGATTTCGATGTCACTAGTAAAACAAAAACGAATAAAATATGCTGCTGCAAAAACCAAGCCCAAGCGCCACAAGCCACCACAGTTCCTGAGGTGCACACGTTTATGAAATTCCCAAGAGATATATTACAGCACGCAAATATTGTTTTAAACAACGTTACAACTTCAGCTTTCCCTAATGGACTCATAAAACTTTTACAATAGGTATAAATATCTTATACTCAAACGTACATTATTTAAATCTCTAACGTATACGAATAAAATTTGTACTCACAAACCGGCGTTCCCACGTTTCTTTTCTTGCCAAAGTTAAAAATGCAGATCCTAAAAAAAATACGCCAAAAAGTTTCGAAGCAATTTTTTGCCTCGGCGGATAAAGAAAAAGAATGATCTCCGTATATTGCTGGGGACAGGCGAAAAGTTTTCGCTTTCATGTAACCACGGCGCTTGACAAAATCGTTTTGGCAATTGCTTTAAAGTAATATAGTCTGGGAACGGTATATGAAAACTGAAGTTGCTGATAAAAACTATTGGAAAAATAGTTGGCATAAAAACCTATCTACATGTTTACTTACTTAAATTTATATAAAACAACGGGTTTTCAATTAGTTCATAACACAACTTGCTAACCCACTCCTGCGCCACATTTTTCACGAATCTTCTAATCATTTTATCATTCTATTGGTCGTAGCGTGATGTTATACTAAAGCCTGCCTTGATAAATGGGCTACCCAACACTAAGATATTTTTTAATTCGAACCATTACTTCTTGAGATCGTTCAACCAACCAAACGAACAAACTCTTTAGCTTTATAATATTAGTATAAATATTAGTACAGATAGGTTTTCGAAAAGAAATCATCTTTTATTTCTCATCACCAACCATGTACTAGGCCTAGTCTATGTAAAATTATGTTTTTGTTTTGTAAGCCCATTGTCATGCGCCATAGTGACATTAATTCACGACTTTAACTGTACCCTTTTTTTTCTGGATGCGAAATCATCAAATGACTTCTCCCGCTCTGGGCGGAGCGGAAGGGAGTGTCAGACTCTTACTGACTAAAACCCACCCGTAATCCTTCTTGTGCCCTTTGCGTTCCAGGGCCGCGCGGTGACTCTTTCGAACAAATTCCGCAACTCTAGCAGGCACTGACCCTACAGCTGAGTTGGTACTTATAAGGTTCACTTTTGATCTACAACTTAATCTGGCCATTAGTTACAAACAACGGATCCGCCAAACCACAGCCAAATTTGTACCAATCCCAGAAATTGTAGCAAACTCCCCTTTGTGTGCAACCAATATTTACAATGTGGACTAATTTTAAACTTGGACAGTTCCAACACACGGTCGCTTGTGTAAAATATTTTTCCTCGAACATAGACGATACCCGGGCAAGTGAAGTGGGGTAACTTGGAAATAAAACCGGCGTACCGTCGTGTTACCGAAGTTGGGGATTTAACGCTCGCTGCGACACCGGCCTCGGGTCTGGTGTGAGGTTTGAGCGTTTAGGCGTTTGGATATTGCCTTAAATGCTGATTCAATTTAGTCGGCTCTCCCTTACGTAAGTGTTGATGAATCTGGTGTGGGCCTTAAAACGTAAACGGTGGAAGTAGTCTTTTTTGTGACCAGAAAAATGTAAAGTCTTAATAATTATTGGTATGATTTCAATTCGACATTGGCTTCTCGGTAATTCAGTGTACCTTCGCACGCAGTTAGGATGGACTACAAAATGTTGGTAGATTATAGAAATCGGACTTTTGATCGGATAACCATAGTTTTCGCAATTAATAGAAAAATACAAAAGCCACAGTCACAAAAGAGTCTCAATGTCCTAATTGCAACTGATAACTGATCCTGGCTTCAATAGCCTTAAAAATCTTCATGTCCTTGTCGTCTAAACGAAGTTAATCAACTTGGAACCATGACCCGCTATCGCTTATAAAATAGGCCATACGCAGTGCTCTACTTTCAGAGGGATCTCGCGATGACAACGTTCTACGGGTCTTGTGTCACTCTACCGCTATCTTCACATATACGATACGACAGAAATCAGTTTACTTTTCTCAGTTCTCTGGATGGAATTAGCTTTTTACGACCTGGAGGGGCGGCTATGAGAGTAAGCTAGAATTTAGTCCTGGTCTATCGTTAAAAGTAGTAATTGGCGCTATGGTGACCTAACACTCCTTTCTCGTATTGATAGGATATGGTTTAAATGGTAGAAGAAAGTCTCGAACTGTTTAGGAAAATAGCTATATTATGAAATCACTATAACACTTAATTACAAAATAATGGTAACGGTAATGGTTTTGAGTAGGTACGCGGTGTCTCTAATGTGATCTGATGGCGAATTGGCCCACATTTTAGCATACGAGGGAATGTGCATACTTTCGTTCGATGCAAATATGCATTTTCGCTTAGTGTTCAATTAAAACTCGAACACTATATTTCAAATAATGATGGTAGGTCCGTGATGTTACATCTAAAATAAAGTAACATCACGGACCTACTATCATAATAATGTATTAGGTTCTAAACGAGATGGATTTTCCTTATGGAATGGATGGAATAGTTACTTAGGTACTCGTATTCAAACAATATTCTGGATTATTTCCCATGGGAAAGGGCCGGCAGAATCTAGTAAACGCTACGTGCTTCGATACCTGCTTACCCAATTATATTGCTATGCTTGCGTTCACACAAAACAAATCTTATATATAGTTTCAACTTCAATCAGCCTAGCCTACCCCCAATTATAGTTGGGTGTGGGTCCAGTCTAACTGGATACAACTAAGTACTAGTATTTTATGTGGAGCATCTTCCCATCTGAACTCCACAACCTAGGCGATACGCTGCCTTTTGACAAGATTAGCATAATCAGCCTTTTAACGTTCCCACTGCTGCGACACAGGCCTCCTCTCTAGTAGAGGGAATGGGCCGTAATCCACCACGTGGGCCCAGTGCGGGTTGGTGAATGTCACATGTCTTCGAATTTTTGATTCCAGGACATGCCGGTTTCCTCACGATGTTTTCCTTCACCGTTATAAGAGCAGTAGTGATGAAATTAATTA
This sequence comes from Hecatera dysodea, assembly GCA_905332915.2. Lineage (NCBI taxonomy): Eukaryota > Metazoa > Arthropoda > Insecta > Lepidoptera > Noctuidae > Hecatera > Hecatera dysodea. The sequence goes on along the minus strand of HG995310.1, from coordinate 11,566,867 downwards.
CACAAAGTAATGCGCCTGGCAGGGTTTGAACCCGCGACATACAATTCGTAAGTCGGGGCCGTTACCACTCGGCCACCACTACTTTTGACAGGATTGCTGTCAGATATTCGATACTCCGGGGAGTCAAAAGCCAGAATATCTGACACTTGGTATATTGTCGACAGTCCTTACCCGTAAGTACTGTCAAAAATGTACAAATGACAGTCGGTATCGGCTTTACGTACTTAACTTTCCAAGGCAATGAATCTCGGTAAGTATATCTCGATACCGACTTTGCATGATGTGGTCTCCTATAATTGAGGGAGCACATGGAATGTTGTTATTGTCCTTTATAAAATAGCATGTAAGGTGTATTCTTTGTTGGAGATCCTAATAAAACAAAAATAAAAAAAATGAAGTAATAGATGGTCACCCATACACAGCCTGACCTCGGTAAGCGTTGCTTAACCTCAAAAGAAGAGAATAAAAAGATAAAGATCGATCCGTGCGGCTTTTATTATTTCACGTGCTCCTCAGCTATATGAACTTTTATAAAACTATTCTTGATATACTAAAATGGCAAAAGACTACTTAGAACCATGATTCAAAATATTTTATTCAGGAAAACTTTTAAACATCTTAAAACTTGGGTAATATCCTACGCTCTCAAGTATGATGTTCCGTAAATTTTACATGAGGAAAATTTTTGAGACTATATAAGGCTAGTGGTTTCTGAAAAAGTACTCTTTTAGCAAAACTGACTTTTTTATGACTTGTACTATCGAATGTAAGTACTGTAGCACCGGGGATACTAAACACGGTGCTACTCTTCAAGTTCCAATAAAACAACTTGCTTACAACTCACACGTAAACAACTTGCACATTAAAGAATACATAGTTATTTTGCCATCTGGCTTCAACGGACGCGTTTACAATTCTCTCTTACAAAAACAAGAATTTTCTTAAAGAATCAGATTTGGATTTCTTTTACATTTTGGCACGATCCTACTAATGTTCCATCGACTAACATAACTGCAAGGTGCATACAACCACACAAATTGTAACGTCATAGCCTGCATTGTAACAAAATATATAACAGGATGATTTTTAATTCATTAATTGGCAATACAAGGCGTTAAGGTTATCAAATGGATGATTACAATAATAATAATTAATTGGTCACTAATAGACTAAATTTTCACTGTCAAAACATAAATCTAGATTTTGTCCACAAAAGAAATCATGAAATTTTAAGACCGTTTTTATATTTATTCAAAATATTTTACACAGTGGAAGTATAAACGTATATTTGTTACTCAATCACGTAAAAACTTCTGAACTGTTTTCTATGATTGAAACACTTATGTATAGTTTATAATCTCGATCAAGACATTTGTTTGCTTTTCCCAGATTTATGTTCCCTCGAGATGTTTTCCGACATTCACGCGGGCGGAGACGCGACGCGAACAATAATTCAAGCTAATTTATTAAATAACGCCAAGCCAATTCTGTACCAAACAGCCCATCACACATCCGTCAGCTCTTAAATTGATTGAAATGACAACCAGCGCAAGTGTTGCTAGTCCAACATCGGCGAGCTAGAATTGGGTCAGCAGTAACGCTGCTACAATGACCTATTTCCAACTACGATAGAACATGTCGACTGACAAGAAACCAATACGTTACTGTATTAGGAAGCCATTCCTCTGATTGTGGTTTGATTGTTATGTAAGAGGAAAGATGTCTTGATCATTGAGGCAGCTAATATAATATCACGCTTGTATTTCTTCGAATGATTAGGCAGAGGTGTAATTAAACTCAAAATCCAGTTCTATCCAACTTTCTATAAAAGAAGAAATTTTTGTTTGTTCGTAACCTATAAACCCAAAAAGAAGTGGACCGATTTCCACTACATTGTCCCTGAGTAACATAAAAATAGTCTATATTTAAATAAATAAATGGCCGGGCTGTTGGTATTATATAATTATAGTTTAGAAACAGTCCCCCAAAACACAAACCAGTCACCACGTTCTAGTATTTTAGTTGGGATGAATAAGAGGTTCAACAAACTGCTTGACTTTAAAAGTATAACTTGGGAAATATCAATGCAGAAACCTGTATAGTTTCTATAGCACAGCCACATTCAGACAGTTTTGTTTTAAGTCCCATTTAATAGACGAGAGAGAGATTTCTGAACGTAGTATTTTATCTCCAGGTTAAGTGTTACTCTGGTTGTCCACTCGGAGTCCGGGTTTGTGCATGGGACTTAAATATTGCCGAGAGTGACGAGAAATGTAGGTTTACAAAGAACCATATGTACAATTGTACATATAGCTGCTGCCCGCCGATCCCCGATCTTAAAACATTATTTATCGCTGCTCCGCTCCCATTGGCTTAAGCGTGATGATATATAGCCTAAAGCCTTCCTCGATAAATGGTCTATTCAACCCAAAAATATTTTTTCAATTCGAACCAGTAGTTCCTGAGATTAGCGCGTTCAAACAAGCAAACAAACTCTTCAGCTTTATAATATTAGTATAGACTAGCTGCTGCCCGCGACTTCGTCCCCGTGGAATCCCCGATTTTAAAACATTCTTTATCGCTGCTCCGCTCCTATTGGCTTAAGCGTGATGATATATAGCCTAAAGCCTTCCTCGATAAATGGTCTATTCAACCCAAAAATATTTTTTCAATTCGAACCAGTAGTTCCTGAGATTAGCGCGTTCAAACAAACAAACAAACTCTTCAGCTTTATAATATTAGTATAGACTAGCTGCTGCCCGCGACTTCGTCCCCGTGGAATCCCCGATTTTAAAACATTCTTTATCACTGCTCCGCTCCTATTGGCTTAAGCGTGATGATATATAGCCTAAAGCCTTCCTCGATAAATGGTCTATTCAACCCAAAAAGAATTTTTCAATTCGAACCAGTAGTTCCTGAGATTAGCGCGTTCAAACAAACAAACAAACAAACTCTTCAGCTTTATAATATTAGTATAGATTAGTATAGATTCAAAGTCAAAGTGTAAACGTTTAAACGGCACTTTCCAATGTCATCATCCACAATTAAAATAATAAAGTGGCTCTGGTTTCCATTCGGAAAGGTAAATTCTTATGGAGAAGAACAGGCTAGAAACTCCATAGTTTCTCTTTTCAAATAAATGTTTTACAATATTCGCTATACAAAAAAATAAATACATACGTATATGTGAAGAAAATGCACCTAGAGTATACAAGTTATGGAACTAAGTATTACCAGCAGGGGTAAACTTATTCATTTTCTGAATCAATAGATGGAACTCACATATTTACAAATATTGAAGCAGTGTGTGAATAACTAGAAAAAAAAATAAACATATTAAAAGAAAATTATATTCATAGAGTTAATACATACATAAATCAACCAGTTTATCTACACCCTTCATCGCCCTATGGAGCAGGACCAGGAAGTTTCCATTTCATTTTTCCAAAAGATGTAAAGAAACAGTTTAAGATATGCAAAGATAAATTCAGGCTTAAGTTTGTCCACGTAAAAAAATACAAAAAAAGGGCTACAAAAATACATGAAAGCGATGTGAAATTCTCATGTGACTGAGTTCCCTCTGCTCATAATAGGACTGAGCTTCGAGAAAGTTCGATGTTAAACATAAAACGCCATCCCTAAAGGTTTGTTGCCCATAAGTGGTATAGGAGTAAGGGAACTGAGAGTAATACTCGGGTTTTTGTAGTAGTTGTGTAAAATTACTGGACTGGAAGTGATTTGTACGAGTCTGTTCATAAACGTTGGTTGTGTGAAGTTCTATTTTTGAAATTCGTTTTTGAAAACGAATATAAAGCTTTTTGTAACATCACGGCCATATATTTCCACTAGCTTTTGCCCGCGACTTCGTCCGCGTGGAATAGTTACTTTACCCCCGATTTTGAAACTCTCAGCCCGATCGGTTTAAAAAAGACAAAATTTCATACAAACTTTCATCCCCTATTTCATCCCCTTGGGGGAAGAATTAATCAAAATCTTTTCTTAGCGGATGCCTTCGTCATAACATCTACCTGCATGCCAAATTTTAGCCCGATCCATTCAGTGGTTTGGGCTGTGCGTTGATAGATCACTATGTCAGTTAGTCAGTCACTTTTGAATTATATATAGATTGTACGGCAGAGGCATACCTCTGCCGTACAATCTATATATAATTCAAAAGTCCATTCGCAAAAAGAAGTTTCCTTCTATACTATGGTATAGAAGGAAACTTCTTTTTGCGAATGGACAACTAGAGTCACTATAATATTGTTATTTTCAAACTATTTTGAAACATCAAAAGTGCCTTTAAATGTTCTTGTAGTAAATGAATTGACTTTGATTTTGAATTCGACTTTGAAATTAAAAAAAATATATATTCAAATTTGGAACGCGATGCCCAAATAGCCATGACTCACTGGATGACTTATAAAATGGAGTGCAACATATATGAACAGTTATCTGTAAAAAAAAATAGAAACTTAATCGGAGGTGGTGGGCTTGATGAGCCCTAAAGAGGTTTAATATCAAAGTCTGCGTTTTGCCAGATATTATTATGTCGGGCTAGCTTAAACTCCAACACTTTTTTCCAGATAACTGTTAACACAGTGAATAAATGTGGAATTATCCTGACAGAGGAACCTGGTTTCAAGTTTCCCAACCATTTAATCAATTTCAGGACCTTAACAAGTCTTTTAACACACGTGAAAAAAGAAACTTTAATAAATACCTAATAAATGATAAATGATTTTTGTGGTGGATTAAGCGATGATGTGGTAGGCTCCGACCACAGTCGACCACACTCAGGTTTTAACTTAAAATCTCCCAGGTTAAAGCTATCAAGAAACACAGACTTTGGCACAAAATCACAATCCTTAGCTGTGTGCAAAATAGTATTCCATAACTTTTGTGTGTTAAATGCAATAATTGAATAACAATCCACGCTTCAGTCTTGCTTTCAGCCATTTCCACATCTCACACACACACACACACAATACCACCACAAATGTTATCAAACGCGTTCTGTAGTACAAAGCAAAGAGCCAAGCCGAACACAACGTTGCACAGAAGTTGTACGAGCACGGTACAATCATAACCACTTCTGCTCGTAACAGTGAGGAAATACATATGTAACATGGGCGTTAAGAATCGCAGCGAAATGGCATTTTGGTTTTGTATAAAGGGATAGTTTCCAAATTGAGTACTTGTCAGATAAGGACGTGTCAAATCTTTGTTCAATGCCAATAATTGTCAGGTTTTATACTAAAGTAAAGTTTGTCATAATTATGTACACTAACACAACTTTAACATCTAAATCTGAAATTGGGAATAGGTTTTATATTCTCATAAAGAACGTATTGATTTACGCCACTGTCTGATTGGAACAATCGATGTCGCAGATCTTTAAAAGATAAAGCAGTAGCACTTTTGTGACTAAAAATGAAAAAAACACAAAATAGATGTATGTAAACAACAAGACACATGACAATCCTTATAATATAAAATGATTATAAATGAATCAAATTTGATTTAATTGATACATGAATTTTTATGTGTTTAATAGTAAAACACTTCGTGTTTGCAACGCATTTAGTCACCCATTAAAGGATTTGCCAGCACATGTTTAGCTTGTTATATTGCCAAAAACGAAAAGTGCGATTCAATTGATGGAAAAGCAATTAAGCATTAAATTTCCATGGAGGCTATCGAAGATTTTCATTACCGACCAATTGACGTCGGTTCTCAATTAAAATGGAATTCTATTGTAATAGCGGTCACAGAGCATGTAATGTATGTAGATAAGCCATTTAAGAGTGTCTTCCCCAGTTACTTGTAGCTAGATGAAATCTGTCAGACCTAAATCTATCTCCTTTCGTTCAAACCATACAAAGGTTGTCTGTAAAAAATATCCTGTGCGATAACACCGCCCATTGTATACTTGTGTTTATAAATGCTTGTACTTTGCTTATTATGAAGTGTACAATAAAATATAGAATTTTTACATATACATAATCAAATAATTAGTTCTGGTTCGTGATACTGTACTGTTACTACTGTACTGTAGTACTATTAGATCTTTGGCAGTAATTACGGATTCTAAGAGCCAGAAAATATGACACCAGTCTTGGTTAGAAGTAACGTGTTACCTGGATGATGAGATGTGGAGGTTTGGTAGGCAACCACTCCACGTAAAATACTGGTATCCAGCTCAATCCAGTTTGACTGGGAGCCGACCCTAATATAGTTGGGAAACAGCTAGGCAGATGTTGAGGAAGTCTTTTCAAGGGCTCGTGGAGAATCAGCTTCTTTTATTAGCTCATACGCTTGTTCAAAGCAAAGGAAATGATGTTGCAACACAAGCAACTTGTAGCACTATAACAAAAGTTTCAGAATTGAGAGAGAAATTTATTTCGATAAATTTCTCTCTCAATTCTGAAACTTTTCATTCGTTTTTGTGCAAAAACATAAATAATAAAATTCATTGCAACAATAAACATTTAAAAACTTAAACTTTCTAATAGTTAAAATTAATTATACGGGTGGCCGTCAATTTACAACTTGAGTACATACCTAGGCCCCAAGTCTGCTATTTTATAAATAATTATGTGATTCCAACACGATCCCATTGTCACTTTGCAAAGTTCGTAATCTGCTTGTCTGCTTGTGAGACATTTGCGAGTCCTATTTTATGTAAATAAAACCCCAAAAACTGTGATAATACGTGTACTTGATGAATTTTGAAAATAACATGAATAATGCTTGATCACTGGCGGACGTTGGATATAAAAGTGACAAAATTATAAATCACGTCGGTAGACGAATAAAAAAACAGCTAAACGCCTGATACAAAATGCTGCGCAACTTGTGAGACACCGCTGTGAATCTGCTACTGTAAAGTTATAGGCGCTTGCAGTCGCGCCATGCTCCCCCCGTTGAAAGGCTCCTCTTTCAACTCGGATTCTTCTTCTGGAGTGGGAAGTGGGCACAAGCGAACCAAAGCTCGTCGAATGCAACTTGTTGAAGTTTTCACATCTGCCACTCGTACGACGCCATCAGGTCCCGGAAACAGCCTTGTCACTCTTCCGAGTCGCCAACACAGAGGTGGCAGATTTTCTTCTTTTATTAGGACTAAATCATCCACCTTGAGCTGCGGAGTGTCCTTCATCCACTTCTGTCGTCTCTGAAGTTCGTTGATGTATTCATTCTGCCAACGACGCCAGAAATGCTGGCGTATTTGTTCTAGCCTTTGATACCGCTTCAGCTTGTTAGGATCCACATCTTCAATTAGCGGAGACGGGAACGTGGTGAGCGCTCTTCCGATGAGAAAGTGTCCTGGGGAGAGGGAAAGGAAATCGTTAGGATTGGAGGACATGGGACACAAGGGACGGCTATTCAATATTGCCTCCACTTGTGCAAATAAAGTCTGTACTTCTTCAAAAGTCAGGTGAAGATTGCCTATAACTCGCTTAATGTGATGTTTAGCGGATTTGATGCCTGATTCCCAAATGCCGCCGAAATGAGGGGAGTAAGCCGGTATGAACTTGAAATGAATACCCTCTTGTGCAGCAAAGTCAGAAAACAAATGATTATTGGTTTTTAGAAATGAACCTAATTCTTTAGCAGCTGCGACGAAATTTCGACCGTTGTCGGAGAATATTTCCACTGGCTTACCACGACGTGCAATAAAACGTCTTAACGTCATAAGAAAATCATCCTTAGATAGGCCACCTACTGCCTCTAAATGTACGCATTTATAGCGCAAGCAAATAAATAAACACAGATAGCACTTCGTCAGTCTTGCTCCTCGTCCCTTTCGGTTAATGATAAAGAATGGACCAGCAAAGTCTAGACCAACCGAAGCGAATGGAAAGCCGACGGTAACACGCTGTGCAGGAAGATTCCCCATTTTAGGCTGTAGGCTCTTACCTTCCCCACCGAATGTGTCTCCACGTTGTCGTCGTGGTGGGGCTTGAGCGTCCCAATGATCTTGCGAGCTTTCCCGGTAGAGCCACTCATGCCGGAAGGTCGCAAGTGAGGGATCAGACCAAGAGAGACACACGCTTGCTCGCTGCTCTCTGGTACGCGTCTGATCATCAGACGTGACTGTGGGAGCAGCGAGCAGGTGGAGAGGTGAGGTGAGGAGAGTGGGCCCCGAGAAGGGGCGGAGCGAACAGGGACCGCACCCTTAAAAGGCACAAAAATGAGTCAAGATCTTTGCAAAATGAGTCCCCAGGTGGGTCCCGACTGCTCAGCGGTCGGGGAATCCCACCCCGCTTCGGCGGGCTGCCCTCCGTACTCTGGGGTGGGCAACAAAGACCTTCCGCTTGCCAGTGGCAACAAGAGCCGAGGAGGCTCCGAATCATCGTCGTCATCCGGATCCGCTTCGTTTAAGGAGCTGATGGCGTACGAGTTTGAAGAGGAGGGTTCGCCTGAGCGCCGGGGTGGTGCGGAGTCGGATTCCGGCTCCGCGCCAGACCTAGTAACGGTCAGCTCGGCGGGCTCTGGAGACAGAGGAGGGGGGGCTGCTGTGGAGGGCGTCAAGCTCTTCCGCAAGCGGCCCAGACGGGAGGATGACAGCGGGTCGTCCTCTGAGGGCGAGTTTGCCTCCGCCCGCAAGATCCCCACCGCCAGGCGGGGCAGGGGCTGTGAGGCGGGGAGGGGGCTGGCTCCCTCTACCCGGGAGGTGGAGAGTCGGGCCGGGAGGTTGGTGGAGGAGGGGCGTCGCCCTGGAGGGAGCGGTCGTAGGGCTCCCTCTACTCTTCCGCCTGCTCTCGACTCCGACGACTCGGAGGCCCCGGGAGAGGTGCGTCCCACTGTCGAAGACAAGAAGGCCCAGTTTGCGGAGGTCGTGGAGGCCGCGATCCGCGCTGTGGCCTTCAAGCGAAAGCAGTCCTCCAAGCGGGAGGCCATTACGGCGGCCAAAGCCTCCATTATGGCGGCGGCGGCGGCCAACGTCGGCGGGTCCGGAGAGGCGACAGAGTTGCGGGCGGAGGTCGTCCGCCTCGCGGCCGTAACGGAGCGACTCATTGCAGAGAATGAGTCGCTCCGGAGGGACCTGGCTGGCATGGCCAGAGCGGCCTCGGAGGAGCCGCAGGGGGGGCCGAGTCCGGCGACGCTGGAGGGGAGCCTAGTGCTGAGCCAGGTGCGGAGCCTGGTGCGGCAGGAGCTGGCTCCCTACCAGAAGCAGTTCTCCGTTTTGGAGGACATGATTCGGCGTCCCCCACTAGCGGCGACACAGAGGCCCCAGGGCCGGCAGAAGGCGGCTTCGTACGCGGCCGCCGTGGCTGCCGGCCCAGGAACGTCTGGCCAGGCGAAGGCGAAGGCCAAGGGCGGAGCCGCGCCGGCGCCAGCGACAGCGCCTGTGACGCCGGCGACTACGACGCCGGCGACGACGACCAAGTCGGCCCCGGCGAAGAGGGGTAGGAGGAAGGCTGGAGGAGCGGCTAAGGCTGCGGCGCCAGTGGTGCCGCAGCCGCCCCCACCCCCACCCTCGGACCCTCCTGCGGCCGAGGCCGAGTGGCAGGTTGCTGGCCAGAAACGGCGGGCCGCGAAAGCGGCCAAAAACAAAGCGAGGAGGCAGCGGCGGAAGGCCAACGCCATTGCGGCGAGGCTTCGCGCCCCGAAATCCGCGGCTGTAGTGCTCACACTGCAGCCGGAAGCGGAACAGAGGGGCGTGACGTATCTCGCCGTACTGAAGCGGGCGAAGGAGGCGGTGAGCCTCCAAGAGCTGGGCATCAGCGGGGGCATCGGGGTCAGGAGGACCTTAACCGGTGCCCGCAAGCTCGAGCTCGCCGGAGCGGAGAGTGGCCCGTTCGCGGACGCCCTGGCCGAAAGGCTGAGGGCGGTCTTACCCGCGGACGAGGTCCGGGTGTCCAGGCCGACTAAGCGCATCGACATGCGCATAGTGGGCCTGGATGACTCCGTGACGGAGGAGGAAGTTGTGGCCGCCGTCGCCAGGACTGGGGGGTGCTCTGCCGAGCTCGTCAAGGCGGGCACCCTCCGGCCTGACAACACGGGCATGCAAACCCTTGTGGTGAGCTGCCCCGTGACGGCGGCCAGAACTGTGTCGGAGGGCCGAAGGCTCTTGGTGGGATGGGTGTCTGCGCGGGTAAAACTGCTGGAACCCAGACCTCTGAGGTGCTACCGCTGCCATGTGGGTAACCACACGGGAGCTATGTGCCCCTCGGAGGTCGACCGCAGCGGACTCTGTTTCCGCTGTGGTCAGCCCGGGCATAAGGCTGGCTCGTGCGAGGCCACGCCGCACTGCAGTGCATGTGCGGCTGTTGGCAAGCCGGCCGAGCACTGGGCTGGGGGAAGGGCCTGCGCGCCATCCGCCCCGACCAGGGGCAAGAGGTCCGCCGCCACCGCCGCCTCTGCCGCCGCCGCGGCTTCTGTCGCCGCCGCTGCCGCTTCTGCTGCGGGTGCTGCGGCTCCCAACACTCGGGAGGGTGCTGAGATGGAGTGCCAGTAATGGTCCCATTTCGGCCCCCTCCAGAGACAAGTCGGCCGCTGTGCTATCGCGCAGTGGCTGATGCCTGGGGACGGTGAGCGTGGGTGGCTCGCCGTCCGATACCAGGTTGAGTCGACGACGCGTTGTGTTCCACGCGCGCCTCAAGGAGCCGTCAGCACCGAGGACGGGGCCCCATAGGGTCGGTGCCTGCTAGGGTTGCGGAATTTGTTCGAAAGAGTTGCCGCGGCCCTGGAACGCATAGGGCACAAGAAGGATCACGGGTGGGTTTTAGTCAGTAAAAGTCTGACACTCCCTACCGCTCCACCCAGGGCGGGAGGGGTCATTTGATGATTTCCCATCCAGAAAAAAAAAAAAAAAAAAAAAAAGGCTCTTACCTTCAAAGCGTCTGCATTTAACGCAATTGTGTACCGTGCGACGAGCCAGATGTCGACCATTAATAGGCCAAATTATTTGTCGAACTGTAGCTAACAAGAGTTGTGGCCCGGAGTGCATCTGACGAATGTGTTCGCGGTGAAAAAATAATTTAGTAAGAGTGTGGGACGAGTCAAGAAGTATTTGGTGCTTCTTCTCATATGGAAAATCAGAAGCTTGAATTCTACCACCAACTCTTATTAAATTACTGTTGTCGATAAACGGTGATAATGATAAAATTTTAGATTTACTGTGTAAAGGCTTATTTTGCTTTAAAAGTTTATACTCAACTGAAAATGATTGTTGTTGAGCCATGAAACACAGGCTTTTGAAAGACTTATTTAATTCATCGGTAGTTAAAAAGTCAGTGCGTTTAAAATGAGGATGTTTAATGTTATAAATAAACCTATTGACGAAAGCCATCACGCGTTGTAGTTTGGTAAAAGAACTGTAAGTTGAAAAATTGATTAATGGTTCAACAATATTATAGTGGTGCACACATTGATTTTGACATCAGGTAAGTTTTCTTTATTTATAATGTTAGATTCTAAGAGAGGCCAATATGATTCATCCTTACATAAAAATTGTGGGCCGTACCACCACAGGTTTAACTTCGGCAGCTGACTAGGATTAATACCCCTAGAAATATGGTCAGCTGGGTTTTCTGAAGTAGGTACATATCGCCATGATGATGGTTTTGTTATTTCTATGATTTCACCTATACGATTTGCTACAAATGTTTTTAAATTTCTAGGTACGCTGTGGATCCAGGCGAGGACTACGCTGCTATCACACCAATGGACTATGCGAGAAGGTTTGTATTTTATGGCATCACAAACAGATTTGGTCAATCTAGCAGCGAGTAAAGCGGCACAGAGTTCCAAACGAGGAATCGTAATGGGTTTTAAAGGAGCAACTTTGGATTTTGAGCATAACAACCTAACACTAACATCATTATTTTGATTTATAGATTTAACATAAATACAGGCTCCGAAGGCCGATTGCGATGCATCACTGAAAGAATGGATTTCGATAATGTTTGCATTATCACAAATAACATTCCTAGGTATTTGTAAATTGGCTAAATGCTGTAAATTGTTTACAAATTCGTCCCAAGATTCTTGAATATCCGAGGGAACAGGCTCGTCCCAATCGAGTCGGAGGAGCCACAATCTTTGTAACATAATTTTGGGTATGATTATACACGGACTTAATAATCCTAGCGGATCAAATATTTTTAATGAATTTGACATTATGATTCGTTTTGTTAACTTTCCATGAACTGACATGGGTTTGATTGGAAAGTGTAATTGATCGTTGGAAGGATTCCATCCTAATCCGAGAGTGCTCGACGATTCACTGGTTATTAACTTGTCCTTTTGGTTATCAGTGTTACCTTGCAAAATGTTTGTTGAGTTTGTTTTATATTTACGTAACGGAAACATGCTGAATTTAACGCCATTGATACTAAGTCTTTTATGCGGCGCAATTCATCTTCGTTATTTGACCCAGTGATGAGATCGTCGACGTAAAAGTCGTTTTGAATTATTGATTTTACGAATTCGTCCCCACATTCCTCTCCGGCCTGCCATAGGCACCGTGTACTTAAATAACTCGCACTTGCTGTGCCGTAAGTGACGGTATTTAATTTGTACGTTTTGATTGGCTGCGACTCGTCTTCTCTCCATAAAATCAGTTGTAGATTTTGATCATCGCTGTGACACGCCACCTGGCGGAACATTTTCTCAACGTCAGCAGTGAGCAAGTATTTGTACTGTCTAGCCCTGATCAATATGGAAAAAAGAGAATCTTGCTTATTGGGGCCAACCATGAGAATATCATTGAGAGAGCGGCCGGAGGAAGTGGGGGCCGAGCCGTCAAATACTACTCGGATTTTGGTGGATTCGCTTTCCTCTTTGAATACTGCATGATGACACAGGAAATAATTTGGAGTAGGTATTGCAATATGTGATTCAGACAAATGGCCTAACTCGGCGTATTCATTAATAAATTCTGTATATTGTGTTTTGAGTACTGGATTTTTACGAAATCGCCTTTCCAAACTAAGAAGTCGTTTTTTGGCTAAATTGTATGAATCACCAAGAGTATTAGGACTATCAAGCATTGGTAACTTGACGCAAAACCTACCTGTACTTAGTCGTGTGGTATTGGCGATGAAATGTTCTTCACACAACCTTTCGATTGGGGTCAAAGTAGTTCTTTGAGGAAGCTCTTCAACTTCCCAAAACCTAGTTAACTTCTGATCAATATTTGTAATTGAATCTGATTGGTATGATTCATTTGAAGAGGTTGAATGGTTGCATTGCATGTACTTTGAATAACTAGTCAACATGGGACCAGCTACGAGCCAACCAAATTCTGAGTTTATTAATTTTGGGTTATTGGGACCCAGGGAATATTGTTCTGTACCTACTACATCCCAAAATATATCAGCCCCAAGAATAACGTCTGCCTTTGCTGGTACGTTAAAGCTAGGGTCAGCCAACTTTATGTAGTCGGGTAATGTAATATGTTTCATGTTTATAGGCACCTTAGGTAGTTCTCCTGTCAGCTCATCAAGCACTAAACAGGATAAGGTAACGCTATATGGATTGTTCATTGAACTGAGTGTAATTTTGCAGGATTCTGTAACCTTATCACACAAGTTATTGCCTATACCTACTATGTTTATTACCTTAGTTTGATTTGTAACTAATTGTAATTTCTGTTTCAGGTTTTTCGTCATGAGTGAAGATTGACTGCCGCAGTCTAAGAGAGCACGTACCTTCTCCGTGGCATTAGTCAGCGGGTTCGACACTTCGATGATGACAGTTGATAGAAATACATGATTGTTGTATGGCTCTGCCAAAGATGACAATACTTCAGCAGAGTTTGTTGATACTACAGCATTGGATTGATGCAGGAGAGAATTGTGACGCTCCTTGCATTCCTTAAAAACACAAGGTCCTAATTGACAGTCAGCTACTTGATGGCCCTGTCTCAAACTGTTAGGACACAAATTATACCTTTGAACATCAGCTAACCTTTCACTAACAGTTTTGTTTTTAAATGTGGGACACGAGTAAATTCTGTGTGACTCACTACAAATAACACAATCAATTCCCTTCTGAATCTGTTGTTTAGCAATAAAAGATTTAACATGTGAAGGTCTATTATTTTTACTATTGGAACTGGTATTATTTTGTTTATTGTTTGGATGTGAATGTTGACTTTGAGAAGTTTGGTAAGGACGTGACGTTCTATTAGCAATGTCAGACTTGCTACGATTCATAGCTTCCAGAACACCTGCACGATCTGTTAAGAATTTATGAAATTGAGCTAAAGTTGGAAGATCATCACCAGAATTAAATGTGTTTTGCGATTCTTCCCACTTCATTAAACTTTGACTGTCTAATTTGGATGTCATCATAAATATGATTATATCGTCCCACATATGTGTGGGTCGCCCTAAGTTAGCTAGTGCTCGCAAGTTTTTTGTTACGTGGTCAGCTAAAAATCGCAACGAACGTTCGGATTCATTATTAATCGGTTTCATGTTAATTAGTTCTGACAAATGATAGTTAATGAGCAACTTCTTGTTGTCGTATCGCTCACATAGCAACGACCAAGCTTCTTTATAGTTTGATGATGAGACTTCAAGATTTGAAACGATACGAGCCGCATCTCCTTCGAGATATGATAATAAATAATGAAATTTGTTTATATCGGAAATACGTTCGTTATTATGTACTAAAGCTTGGAAAGTATCTCGAAATTCGAGCCAGCGAAAATATGCTCCGTTAAACTTAGAAATTTCAATACGCGGCAACTTAAAACCGATAGGATCAGAATCATGAAGGTGATGACATGAGAACGCCGAAGACTTACGACGAGTCTCGGATTGATTATTCGCATCTTCAATTAAGCTCTTCGCTGTTGCTATACATGAAATAATATCTTGCTCGATGCTATCACGCTCATCTATCTCTGAATCCAAATTATCATGATTTAAAATCTCTATTTCCGTCTGAAGGTCATCAAACTTGGTGGACAAACCTTCAAACTTACTTAATTTTAATGATAACTCAACAAGTTCTATGCTAGACAGTTGCACTGAGCCTAATGTTGCTATATAATTTTTAAATTTTGTTATTTGGCCCTTAATAGAACTACGCCTTAAACTCAGCTCCTTATACTTTGCAATATTATGTTTATCTGACTCCGTAGGCATTGCTGAGTCTAAGACTAAATAAAAGTAAAATAACTAAACCAATAAAAATTTGTTCACTTAGCTGCACTTTGTTTACTATGCGTAAACTTGGCTTATCTTATCTCACTCCCGTCAGCCCGGCGACACCTGTGGCGAAGAAACCGGTTCTGCACAACTGATTGATTGAACTGCAGGCCGTATTCCCTCGCCAATCCTGGAAATTTCGGCAAAACGAATGAAAAGCGAGAAATAGCTAATATAAAAGCTGTAGGTGCAACAATGTCTAAACAAAGCTATTAGAAATTAACTTGAAGAATTTGTTAAAATTGTTTTAGGAATTTATTCACTAAATAAAATAACAAGGACTACCTAAAACAAGATTATTTTGATGAATAATCGTTGAAATAGTGAATAGGTAATGTATTAATGGACAGTTACTGTAGATTTGTTAACTTTTCAAGTTTGGAACGTGTGCGAACAAAGATTGACCTTTGTACCTTGCGGGTGGCGAACAAAGAAATTAATGTAGATATTGAAAATGAACTATTCGATGAATATCACGAATATTATTGACTTTGGAAGGACCCTCTGTGGCCTTATGTGCACTGTGGAGGCAATACAAGGGTGATGAAAGGGAAATGTAAGATTTGGTATGGGTAGGAAAATATGATTAGGACACTTATCTCTGTAGAAGTTTGCTGCCGTGGTCGTGACTAAGTCTTGCTGTAGCTTAGACGCCGGATCCTGACGGTCTTCAACTCTGGATGAGGCACGTTCTCCTGACTATGGGAGTAGTGACTTGCAGAAATTTGGTTTTGATGATTTCGTGTCCTGTCACGGTCGCCAATTTATGTCTGCTTTGTGAGACATTTGCGAGTCCTATTTTATGTAAATAAAACCCGAAAAACTGTGATAATACGTGTACTTGATGAATTTTGAAAATAACATGAATAATGCTTGATCACTGGCGGACGTTGGATATAAAAGTGACAAAATTATAAATCACGTCGATAGACGAATAAAAAAACAGCTAAACGCCTGATACAAAATGCTGCGCAACTTGTGAGACACCGCTGTGAATCTGCTACTGTAAAGTTATAGGCGCTTGCAGTCGCGCCACTGCTAAATTCATAATGGTCGATCATTGGTCAGTCAGTGGTCTCGTAATACTTTTTGATAACCGAGTAATTAAAAACAGTGACTGCACAATGACGTTCTAATAGTAGGACACCAATCAAAGGAAGTGTCAAAATTTTAGCAGATTACTGCATACGTCTGTCATTCATTTGTCATTATATACGAAATTACCATTATATGCCAATTTTTTCAATGGAGTGTCAGTGGTTGACCATTGGAAAGTCATAGTGACGCTTTTATATTAGTAGATTACCAAACTTGTAAAAATCAACCAGAGGCCCTGAGGCAATTCTTATAATTTTTAAGAAACGTTAACATTCGCATCTCAGTCATAATCTGTCAAAAGAGCCTCAATTTCCATACATTTTTCACAATTTGCGACTGACGAATGCGCTTATAAATCAGTAGAATCTGCACCCAGCAATGAATCATGCAATTCATAATGTTCTATTATTAATGATAGTGGTTTGTTTGAAACTTTTCCCAAAACGTTAAGTCAACCAGTTAATTTTACCACCTCTACATTTAATTTCGTGGTCTATGTCCCCCATATTGGAAGTCCATTGGTTATCATTCGTTAATGCGTCCGAATCGCTGAATTATTGGATTTATCGGTCGTAGCCGAGTGTTCATTAAAAATAATGCGCTGATTTATGTCTTTGAAGCGATTATTTTCGCGATATTGGTTCTTGAACTTTGTAATTAATTAAATGTGGTTTTGTTGGCTTGAAATCGTGTTCAGGCTATTATTTATTGGAGCAAAGTATAAACTTAATGAATACTTGAAACGTTGAGTTGGAATATTTGAATAATTTTTTTGTATAGGCTCGATTGTATGTTTTGTACTTTCGTCTAGCTATGCTCGTTACGTTTTAGAATGGCAAACATTGCTTAGCTGATTTCCCAATATTCTATTTTCGTTGGAACCGAACAATACGCTTTATAAATACTCGTACAATGATCGATTCTTTTCATTTTATTGTATAACAAAATAGTAGTAACTGTTTGTTTGTTTTAAATACCATTTTTATCAATAAAATAAATTGAACACTACTATTTCACGATCCGGGGCGGCTTCTTCCTTTTTTCCGACTGATACCGCCATACTAAAACGGAATAACTATAGAGAGTTACCTAGTAGTAATTTAAGAATGATTTGAAGAATTTGTGATGCCTGATGTTTATTGATTGTATTATTGTATTTTTTTTTAAACTATTTTGTAATTTTATCTTGATCGTATTATACTATTTGGCACACAATTTACTATATCAATTTGGTTAACATGTAATTGGCGACTTTTCGAACCAGGCTTTTATATAATATATACCCTATGAAATGATTTATACAGAAGCTGTTGGTAAACCTTTATAAATAAAAAAAGAAGATAATTAAGATTTTCTGAGTGGGAGGCAAATTGTATTATTATTGTTGGTGACAGAAGTAATTAACATCTTGGAGTAGGGACAACTAAAATTTTCGATTTACACTTGAGTCACAATACAAAGTTTTAGTGAACCTAAATAAAATATTTTACTACAGTGTCAAGCCCAGAATCTCACACTCTTTTTAAACGTTATCTATGAAACTTTCGTTTGCCTTTGAAATACAGAATTTGAACGTACATATTCCATTTTGTGTACATATTAAGTGACTAGTGTGACTGAGAACCGGGATTTGTGGGTCATCCACACATCAGTCTCGTCACTGTCAAGTGGCTTCAACGTTTGGGATAACTGAGTACCTACCTACCTAACTATACCTATGTGAATAATTGAGATTCACCATTAGTCACGTAGTGCCTGGATTGTTCCACATTACTCTGACATCGTTACGAAATCCCAACGAACGCTGTCTCGACAGATCATTTTCCGACCAACAGAACAGTTTTGTTAAGTGATGACCTGAAACACAGGTTTTATAAACCTAGCTCAGGAAAGTCGCTGATTATACATAATTGTAAGTTTAAAATAAATTTACCATGAGTCCTGAAATATTGATAATTTAGTTATACACATAAATATTTATTGGATACTACCCTTATTATGTATTTAAGACTAGCTGCTGCCCGCGACTTCGTCCCCGTGGAATCCCCGATTTTAAAACATTCTTTATTGCTGCTCCGCTCCTATTGGCTTAAGCGTGATGATATATAGCCTAAAGCCTTCCTCGATAAATGGTCTATTCAACCCAAAAAGAATTTTTCAATTCGAACCAGTAGTTCCTAAGATTAGCGCGTTCAAACAAACAAACAAACAAACTCTTCAGCTTTATAATATTAGTATAGATTACTTGTGGCTATTAATATGTTACTATATTGTGTAAAAGATTTTAATAAAAGAAAAGAAATTAAAGAAAGTTATTTTGTCGACATAACACTAAGTCGACTAACAGTTTATCGATTGCATAAAATCCGGCCATGCATTAGACCGAAAGAAGACAAAGCCGAAAACGATTATCGTGACTGGTTTATTGTTCATAAAAAAAGAAATCATCATCTAGGGACGGTTCCATTGAATAGTTCTTTACAGGTTCCCCAACTGCAATGAAAAGATTATTAATTTTTTAGTTTTTTTTTTTTTTGACATGGCAGGCGTGTTTTTTAATTTATTTGTTTTTTATCTCACACGTTTTTTTGCAAGCTTTAGACGATGACAGTATATGTCGTCTAATTTTCATGAAAACCAAATATTTTGTTTTTTTTTTATTTGTGAATCATGGCTCCCCTTTTTATAATTTTCAGTAGCCTATGTTACCTGGGATACCTAAACGCTTCTAACGATACACATACATTGATAACGGTTAAGCCGTTAAGAAGTTATGGTGAAATAAAGAAACACACAATCATACATAGGTACATACTTCTTTTGGGCAGTCGTGTAAAAACAAAACACGGTCTTTTATTTTCCTGCATTCAAAATGTTTTCTTCTTTTTCTCATTCCAAACAAAACACAATCGAGGCTTTACAACGTGTTCTAAATCTGCAGCTAGCTTGTGTTCTCAACAGAAATAGAAAAGCAAGCGACTCCGAGCCAGGTTAATAGTACTGCCATTAATTTCATTACGGTAACCGTGGAGTTGTGCCAAGGCGGTCCAAGTTAGGGGATTCGTTTACAACGTAGAGTAATATTTAACCGACTTCCAAAAAAGGAGGAGGTCCTCAATTCGACTGTATTTTTTTTTATGATCGAGTGATGGTTAGTGGATTTCGTGTATCGGCCTTTTCGAGGAAGGCTACAATACATGACACCACGACTCTACTACGCAATACGTCGACGACTCAACTTATTTAGAAGTTTTTTCTTTTTTTCAAATCCTATCAAATAAGTTTATTTGTGTACACAGGTAAAATGGGTGGGACAATTACAGGGTAACGTGTCTTTGTGTCCTGCCACAGTAGGTGGCATACAAATATTAATTTAAATTACATAAGTACACTAACAAAGATACAATTTAACACATTTAGGTCAGTATTTATTGTTGAAACTTCAACTTAAACTAGATTACCTAGCTGTTATGTTTTTAATATATATTAGTTTATTATTTTGTAAAATTATTGTACTGTGTATTTTTTCTATGGGTCTTAATTGCCTGAAAATAAAGTATTAAAAATAAAAATTAAATAAATAAATAAAGCACTTAGGTCGTTGGCCCCTGGTACTATTTAACATCTTTGACAAACGTTACAGGTAGCCAGAAGTCAGAAAATCTGACAACAGTCTTACCAATGGATATCATATCACCCCGTTACTTGGTTGTGTGGGTCAGGTATGATATTCAATCTGTATCCGAATAAACACCATATACTTGAGAAAAAGGCTAGGCAGATTGATTGAAGTGTAAGTAAATAAGACGGTTTATAAACAGAGCCTACAAAGATATTCCCATACGTATACAAGGGGATACCAAAAAAAAAAAAACAATATTTGCTTCTTAACTGAGTAATTGGTTCAAGTCTTACCTACACGTTAGTAAAGGAATAAAACATTGATGTGAAAATTAATCCAATTATGGGTTAAGCTCTACTTTGTATATAACTGTCTTTTTTTAATTTTGTATTTTGTATTTGCATGGTCTTATGTGTGCAATAAAGAATAGGCATAACAAGAAATATTAAATTTTATCGATTCAACTAAGCCTTATATGATGAATCTTCAGCACTGTCAGTTTTCATAGCTTCATCTTTATCCCACCATTTATTCAAATAAAATTTTTCATCATACAATAGGGATGTTCCCTGAGTAAAAAAAATATGATTCTATTTAGTCCGTCGGTTAGATTATCGAAAAATATTGAACACGTATTTTATGCCTAATTAAATCTATAACAATTGACGTAGATAAAAATCATCAAAGATCAGGAGGCTTCTGACGTCACGGCGGCGTAGTAAAAATCGTAGCACAAAGTTACGTCACACGAGTTTTCAACGCACTTTATCGTCTTCGCTTTTTCTTTACGTGAAAAAAGAAAATATACGTGTCCAATATTTTTTGGAAATCTATCTGACAAACTTATTAGATTTTTAGTCAACTACCCTATTCTTACTACCAAACTTCAACTTCCACAGTCGTTGCCAAAAAATACATATGCAGAGCTGACCTACATACATACATACATACCGCTACGGTTCTGTGTGAGCCACGGCCTCAGGTAAAGGGGTGGCTAAGCAAACCGGCTTATCGCAAACGGCTGACAAGCATGGATTTATGTGCTAACTTTATCTTTTCCGTTACGCTCGCCTTGAAGGCCGGTGGCACTGGAGTTCGTTTGGTCTGACGGTTGATCTTTGGTTTATTATCTTTGGTTTAGCTGCTTAGAAGGGAATTGAAAAGTCATTTCGATACTTTGAAAATGAATACGCGTATCTAGGTAGATACTGTTACGGTCTAGGTAGATACTTGAATTCAGGTGAATACAAGTATTATCATAGGATCTGAAAGGTGTTGTTATATTTCGGTCCTTTTTTTGGATGGGAAATCATCAGATGACTTCTCCCGCTCTGGGCGGAGCGGAAGAGAGTGTCAAACTCTTACTGACTAAAACCCACCCATGTTCCTTCTTGTGCCCTTTGCGTTCGAGGGCTGCGGTGACTCTTTCGAACAAACTAAAAAGTGTTTTTTTTTTTGTATATAACGGAAAGGAGGATACACATTTATCTTAAACAAGCTTTTACCTATAGTTCTATAGGTAACGTAAAAGTAGCATATAACCGTCTCCAGGTCCCTGATCAGCAGATCTACCTCTGTACCAAAATTCATCAAAAAAGGCACGGCTATTTAGGTGTGAAACTGTTACAAATTAACTCACGTTTGCTTTTATTTTTTTGTATTGTTGTAATCTTTCAGCCTTTCATACAGTGGTATTAAATGCTGTAAAACCGAATATTACTAAAATATTAAATATCAAAAAAACAGTGTACAGGAAATACAAGAGAAGAAATGAAGATCCCAAAAACGACCTCATAGCGTTATTTGATAAAAGATTGTTATTTTGGAGAACAATATTATAATCTTACGAAAAGAAAAAGATTAACAAAAAATACGGCATGAAATTTCCTTGATATTCTAATCTGACAATCGAGAAGTCCAAATTGAATTTTTATGATACAATTATTGGATGCTTCGACTTGAGATATAATTGGACGCAAAATATGTTATAACACGTCATGTGATTGGGTGACATAGGCCTTGGCTTCTGTCAAATAGATTTTTGGAAATCTTACCTGAAAAACTTAAATAAGCCACGAAAACAAGAGCGATGAAGTTTGGTTCCTATTTTTATAGTATAGGTTTTGTTCCTATTCCATTTATTTATTTTACTTAAATATAGGAGCTCATGGCTAAAGAATAACAACCGCACGGGTTGATCTTCTAGGTTAAGCAACGCTTGCCAAGGTGGGTCTGTGGATGGGTGACCATCTTAACATACCGAGTTTCTTCCGTGCCTCAAAAAGCACGTTAAACCGTTGGTCCCGGCTGTCATTTAGTCAGTAGTGTCAGTAAATCTTTGACAGTCGTTACGCATTGTCAGAAGCCAGAAAATCTGACTCGTCTTGCGAAGGAGTACCGTATTACCCAGGGCAATGGGTTATGGAGGTCTAGTAGGCAGCCACTCCATGTAATATACTGGTATTCAGCTGAATCCGGTTTGACTGGAAGCCGACCCCAATATAGTTGGGAAAAGGCTAGGCAGATGATGACTTAGTTGGATGGAAATGTGATTTTCGAAGACTGTGATGAAAGCTTTTTTTAAGTTGGAAAAAGGCTGATAAGAAAATATCTTTATATAGGATTTATCTCCTTTTATAATACAAAATAATACTGCAATGACTGAAGTTACTAAGAAAAATGGAAATAAATTAATAGAGTTTAAAAGATTGCAAATGTGGAAAACTTGTTCCCCCACATGCAGTGAGCTGGATCATCGTCATCGGTTGCAATATCATCCTCTCTTGAGCTTTTATTGTACTTCATATAACTGAGAGCCCTATGGACTTCAAAGCCAGCTATCACAGGGACATCATCAGGGCTTTACTTATCATCATTTCCATGTTCAAAAATAATATCGTTGTAGAATATGAAGTTTTGTAAAATTGTGTGCAAAGGATTAATTTTGCCTTTTCAATCATTACTATCCCTCAAGTTATAAATGACCTGCCAGTACCCATAGCACGCATAGCTGATCTCAAGGAACAGGTATTTTATAAGCCGGTCTGTGTGGTGTAGTCTGACATATACACTTTTTTGATGCTCCGCTTGCCTTTTCAGTCCAGCTCTTTGAACTCAAATGACTGATCTGCTAGTATCTGTCTCTCTTCCATAAGATGAATTTCATATTGTTCAATACTTCTAAATTCTGTATCATTTACTTGTTCAATTTCGGACAACTCAAATAACTCATCAACGCTTTTCATAATTTCATCATTAACGCTATCTCATTTATTTGCTTTTCTTCTTAGCATAATTAAAATTCTTCTGAAGTGGAACCTCCTTTGAAATGTGCTACGCCGTATTATTCTCAATATTTGTGTTGTTATGTATTTTGAAAGGCAAAGAAGACTAAAATAGGATCGTTTTGATTAATCCCGCCTTTGTTTGGACAAATATCAACTTAATCTTTCTTTTTTGTTGGTCGAAATATTGTAAAAGAGTATTTGTTATTGTTGCGCTAATTACTGATTAAATGCCACAAATGTCGTTATCTTCAGTTGACATATGTAAACTAAACCAAGTAACATGATGTGTAAATAATATATAAATCAAGTCCGTAGCTAAGCATTAGGTTTTTCCCGTGGTTTCATTCCTTTGGCATAACCCTCAACAACTGAAGAAGTCTTCCCGTGAAGGTCAAACAATCTACATATTTTTCGTCTTCATTATTTTTTAATATATATAATTCTATTTTATCACATATACATATAATGCCATTAATGCGATTAGGTAAGCACTATTTGAAAGCTGATTAATTATATTTTCTTAAAACAAATTGCACCATTATTTTAACCACCGTTAACATTGTGCCACTAACGGCTACGGAACGTATTTGAAAAAGACCGTTCTAGCAATGCAACATTCTATGTAACTACTTCTATCCAAATACATAGTTATCGTAAACTGCCTCGATGGTCGCAAGCACTACTTCTGAACACTTCTTGTCTCACACTCTGTCTTAATTTTGATGCCCTGTTCGAAGAAATTTTTATTAAAACTTCTCAGTCTGAAGTCTGGAAATATGCATGGTAAAGGACAATAGGATTGCTCCGTAAACATACTTATTATAATGAGGAAATATTTTTTGTTTGTTTCTACCGAACACTAAACTTTTAACTCTAAACTTTTTTTATGAATGGGAAGTCATCAAATGTTTTTTTCCGCTCTGCAAGCTCTGTGCAGATGGCCAAACATTTCCAAACAGTCTGTGTCAGACTCTTACTGACTAAAATCCATTCGTGTTCCTCCTTATGCCCTTTGCGTTTCAGGGCCGCGGTGACTCGCTCGAACTAATTCCGCAACCCTGAAGCTCCAAAACTACTAGACAGATTTTAGCTATTCTTATTTTCAGAGACCCATTGTCAGCGAATAACATAGGCTATCTATCTATCTATTAGGGTTTGGTTTCCGCACTTAGTCCTAGTATTGGACCATTGTGCGTGAGTAAAAATTCCTTTAAGTGAATTCGGTGCCTTCGTATTTCGGCTACATCTGTGCACTTAAGGAGCACATGCGATACCGTTTCCTCTTCCTAAATGCATGCTCTGCATAGAGGACTGTCCGTGATACCTATCGTGTCTGGCATTCGGCGTCTAACATAGGCTTTTGATTTGATCCCCGTATTCCCACCGGAACGAGAATCACGCGGGTGGGTTTTAACCATGGGGCGCTGCTAGTCTATACCTACTAATATTATAAAGAGGAAAGATTTGATTGTTTGTTTGTATCGCATAGGCTCCGAAACCACTGAAACGATTTGAAAACTTCTTTCACTGTTGGGAAGCTACACTATCCCCGGGTGACATTGGCTGTGTTTTATCCCCATACTCCCGCGGGAACGGGAACTATGCGGGTGAAACCGCCTGCTAGTTGAAAATAAACAGAACTGGCATAGTAAAGGCTGTACCTACTATACCTAAAAAAACCTTTTAGGGTATTCAGGGGTAGTGTTTTGTTATGCCGTAAACAAATACATTCAGTAGTGGCAGCTTCAAAATTCTAGCTTTACCTTTGACGTATTCTATGAAATCCTGTGTTGTTGGCTGTGTGTATGGTATAACATGTCACCAGAGGCTGTGACATCGTGTCTAAATTGTTAGCTGAATTTGAAACGCCGCTCTGCATTTGGTTCCGAATTCCGGTGCGTGATATGAAATATGGAGAGCCAATATCGGGTAATAGACAAAAGCCAAACATTACTAGTTCGCTCATATGTGATGTCTGAGCGATACATTTTAAACTAGCGGCCCGTCCCGGCTTCGTACGGTTGTACATTTATATACTTTAATATAGCCTATGTTACTCAGAGAGAGTTTACTTATAATCCTAATGGTGTAATCATTTATGAAATCGGATCTGTTTTTGAGTTTATGTTAAAACATAATGATAAAAATAAATAATTTTAAAAGTACGTATTATTAATTGGTTATGAATATTTTTAATATCCTTTGCTAATATTATAAATGCAAATGTATATTTCTGTTAGTTTGTTACGCTTTCACTTTATAGATTTTCATACTAAACATTACACCTCATATTCGCTTAGGTATATAAGAATATGAAAGTCAACATTTTAGACCTAGCAAATTGATGCTCGCGAGGGGGCTGAAATGGAGTGTCAGTAATGGTCCCATTGCAGCCTCCTCCAGAGACAAGTCGGCCGCTGTGCTATTGCGCAGTGGCTGATGCCTGTGGACGGTGAGCGTGGGTGGCTCGCCGTCCGATACCAGGCTGAGTCAACGACGCGTTGTGTTCCACGCGCGTTTCAAGGAGCCGTCAGCACCAGGGACGGGGCTCCATAGGGTCGGTGACTGCTAGGGTTGCGGAATTTGTTCGAAAGAGTTACCGCGGCCCTGGAACGCAAAGGGTTTTAGTCAGTAAGAGTCTGACACTCCTTACCGCTCCACACAGGGCGGGAGGGGTCATTGGATGATTTGCCATCCAAAAAAAGGAGACCTAGCAAATTAAGACACATTAGATATAACCTGAAATCTTTCTTATTCATTTTGCTCAAAATACTCAAAATACATTCTGTAAACTTTCAAAGAGAATCATATCCCACATCTGCCTACACTTTTAAAGTAAACATAATAACTTTAGCCAGACATCTTCCATTTAATGTCATTCCTTCAAGCTAAATTGTAAGTGGAGCATAATTAAGGAGCCACCTCCACGCGCGAGTGCATCGCAGCGATATAAACGACCTGCCAATTCATTCTATAACGCCTCTATGAACGTTTCTTTATTTGGCAATACTATCGCAGCGATGTAAAGAGTGAGACTACCCGTAGCGAACTCATCGGGAGACAATACGTACTCGCAGCGCACTTATCGTAAAACGTTTACTGCGTTTTACCCGTGGAACGCATTGTTTTTAACACGTATCAATCCATTGCGACTCTCAACGAGATATTGCGATCACGCGAAAATCTGTCACGAGTGACGATGATACTTAGACTGAAGAATAATCGTCACATGGAGATCGCCCAACGATAGAATTGCGGACGCGTAGCGATACCACCGCGCGTGCAGACGGCGCCTTAGTTGAAAACTGACGCACGCACAACTTAAGTGGTTTTACTCTTATCTAGTGAGCAAGAGGAATAGAATCTAAATGGGAAGGCGGGTACAATCCTCATAAATTATAGTTGTTCTTAGTATTATAATTGTATAGGTAACTGAAATTAGTGGCACCGAATGTTATATGAGTATGTAAGTCTGGACTAGAGATCTGAAATTAGTTTTTATTTTAGTGAAGGTTATCTATACTGCCGCACGGCTGTACATATGTCTGTTTTCATTTTAAGTAATTTTGGCTGTCTAGCTGTCAAAACTTTCGTCCGTTACAGAAGTCGGTTACTTTTTATCTTTTTTAAAATTTTAAGAAATACGTATTGGTATGATAAAATCTAATTTTTTTTTTCAGTATCATTTTGCAGCAATGGTTCTTTGAGTATGTACCAGTTAGAAAGTCATTGACAAAGTGGACCGATGATCTAATGAGGCAATGTGACGATACAGAGACCTAGAATGCCTATATTCCACCGGGACCTCTTTTGGTTTAAATAATGATGATACTTTTGCATTATAGTATACGAGCAGCGCGCGCGGTATCACCTGCGTAGTCCCCTTCCCGTAGGAATTTCCAATGGTGGAAAAATCATTGAAATCGGTTCAGTAGTTTTGGAGCTCTTTATTAAATCAGTATAGATTTAACCAAATGCAAAGCTAGATATTCCACTCACGATCATGTTCGCGTCCAATTACGTCTTATTAAATCCTGTGTCACATAGATAGCTTCACAACCCTACCGGTTGGTAACCGCAACTTAATCGCTTGCTCAAATTAAACCGTTGTTTAATCGTCACTTAGGTGCCTATTCAAATAGTATCGCTTGGACTAATCTCATTCATCCGTGAATTGCGATTAGTCTAGCTGACCGTGACTTCCTAAACGCGGATTAATTTGAATGTAAACACGGACCTGTAAGTGTTAAGCTTTCGGTGTGCATCCCACCAAAAGCAGAAAGCAACGATAACCGAAGAAAAAGTTAGTTTAAAATCTTTGATTTTTTTATAACTTGCATGCACGTTGGTTGCTCCGTTGCTCCCGGCTGTCATTTGGAGATGTTTGACAGTCGTTACGGATTGACAGAAGCCAGAAAATCTGACATCAGTCTTGCTAATAAGTACCGTGTTACCCAGTTAATGCGTTGTGGAGGTCTGGTATGGAGCCGCTCCACGTAAAATCCTGGTATTCGGCTGAAGCCACTGGGAGCCGATCTAAATACAGTTGGGAAAAGACTAGGCAGATGATGTATGATGGTAACTTTATAAACCTAGGTCCACATGCAAACTCAATGTTCTAGGTACTCCCTATCAGAGTGATAAAGAGTTAACATTTTAGATGTATCGTTTAATCCGTTGGAAGAGAAATATAAACTAAATAATTATTTAAAAACTAGTCTCAACTCTCCTTAACACTTAGTAATTTCCTCGACTCGACTCAACCTTAACTCGTGTCTCTTCAAAACATTCTAACAATTCTTCATTTAATTTTTTGAAGAGCGACGAGTTGAAATTGAGTCTTTATTGACCTTTTGTTTTGTATTTATTGACCTGTTCGAATCGAGAGATTTTTTGGTTGTCATGGCAACTGACTCGAGTGGTAGAAAGGTATATCAACTCTACGTCTTTCACTCACTATCACAGTTACTAGCACTAATCTTAATAAATCTGTCCCAATATTACTGATAAATCATTTCACAATTCTACTTACCGGTAACCACAACTTAATCGCTTGCTCAACTTAAACCATTGTTTAATCGTTACTCAAGCACCTATTCAAACAGTATCGCTTGTACAAATCTTATTAATCCGTGAATTGCAATTAGTCTAGCTAACTGTGACCTGCTTAACGTGGATGGATTTAAATGTAAACATGGGCCTGTCATATTATGTATCCATTTGCCGATTGCACACCAACAGCTAACTTATCCATTTTAGAAATTCAGATAAGAAAAAAAATATTGTTGCCACATTGAGCGGTGATGTTCATTTTGCATGCAGTTTTGGCAGCCTTCAACAAATCTAAATATATATAACTCTAAAGGGACTGACTGACATAGTGATCTATCAACGCACAGCCCAAACCACTGAACGGATCGGGCTGAAATTTGGCATGCAGGTAGATATTATGAGGTAGGCATACGCTAAGAAAGGATTTTTGAAAATTCGTCCCCTAAGGGGGTGAAAAAGGGGTTAAAATTTTGTATGGAACTCCACGCGCACGAAGTCGCGGGCATAAGCTAGTAATAAAATAAAGTTTGTATTTTTTGGAACATCGTTCGCCACACCAGAACTTTTCAGCGCCACCTGTTCTGCAGCCCTGCCCACTATTACTTAAATTGCTTGATTTTTCAGGGTAAATCGGTAACCTTGGTTGTTGGTTCAAGTTATTCCAAGGGACACACATTCCTGGTATGAAAAGTCTAGTATCTATGTCCTATACCAGGACATGATCTACGCCTGCCAAGTTTTATCCAATTCCGCCGAAATAACAAACAAACTTACTTTCGCATTATCATGTTAGTTTGAAATACCCAGAAACACCAAAACAGATTCCCCATGACTCGACAAACCTCCGCTTACGTTCAAAATAACGCGATAATAATACGAATTGCATTTTCTCACAAAATTACAGTACCCTACTTAGTTCCGCGCAGTTGGGACTGATTCCGGTTCCACATACAGTTGTCACGCTACGGACAATAAATTGTGGCTTTCGGGAACTGAGTCCGAAAGTTACGTAGGTATTAATTCCAACTATTTTTGGTCAGAAATGCCGCTTTATATGTGGGTGGAATGTTGGTAGGACTTTGTTCGGAGTTATGTCTTGTTTTTGGGTTTTAAATTACTGTCTTAAATTGAAGGCGTTTCATTATTCCAAAATTTTATTATTTACTTTTTGTTTTCTTTTATTTGTTAGTGATAACTTGTGCCAAAAGACAAAATCAAATATGTATAAATTCACACGTCAATCTCATAACGTCCCTGTTTTACCGGGGATTGAAAAGAGGCCTTTAAAAATAGGTTAAATACTTTGGTTTTCATTCATTAAAACGAGCTTTCTTTCATTCCATTTATTCATAATTACGTTACATTGACACTTGTGGGGTTTAAATCTGAGATACCAAAGTATAAAGCTTCATCCAACCCCACGCGTCTTTGTGATCAAAGACTAAGCCGCGCGACAGAAAATAAATTTACCAATCCACGCCTACACCAACAATATTCATTACTTTTATGTTTTGCTTGGATTCAGATAAATATAAAATAAAAGCTTATGTCCGCGACTTCGTCCGCGTAGATACAGGTTTTTGTCATACAAAGTTCCTTCTCTCTTCAGAGTAGTCCAAAAATCCCTTCTTCGAAGCTTACTTTTAAAAACGCCTGCTGGTTCAATCCAATCCAAATCTGGAATCCACTGTGAGAAATTCTTCAAAGAAAAAGGCGATAAATATAGGTAGATCAGTGTTACCGTACACTCCATGTTATTAATATCTGAGACAGTCATACTAACAGCCGGGGTCAACATTTCACAAGCTTGATTTTTGAAGTACGTGTATAGTCTTGGTATGTATTGAATGCTCAGTCATCTACGGACTGCTGAGATACTGGCAGTTATTATTTTGCTTCGAGCTCTAACTGCAGGATCTAGTAATCAATAGACCTCGATACAATTTTGACTTTTATTTAAATCGTAAATCAATTGTAAACACTGTGACAGTTGAGGCCCACCAACGCAGTTGCAGCGGCGAAAATATTATAAAGTGAGATGTTTGACTCCCTCCGCGACGTCAAAGAGGGGCACACAGGAACACCACGCGCCGCCACCTTGGGTCCGGATGAATGGGGGGCGACAGACGCCCGGTTCGCCTGCTGCGGGCGGGGAGAGAGGTCGAGATCTCAATTTTCCTTTCCGCAGCCTCCTTCTGCGAGATAACAGTTTCGCAGAAGGAAACCACCGCATCCCAGGACTCCTCACCGCTGACCATAGATTGAACTACGGCCGGTAGTGAGAGGTCACTGCCTGCCACAGAGATGAGGGCACGGCGCAGCATTTTTTGCCGTCTGTACTGGGTCGCCCGGACGAAACGCTTTTTTTTTGCTCTCGGGCGGGAAAAGTTTATCTGTGTTTGTGTGTGGGATTTTTATCTGACTAAAACCATCCCGATGATTAACGATGACAGGGGCTCCATTACTTCAAGACAATTTGAAAATAACCCCTCTCTCCGATGTATATTGACCCACCTTAACTAACCCCCATCATACTACTGACTTACTTCATAAAACGACATCAACATCCAGTATTTAGTTCCGCGCAGCCTGACACCGATTCCGGCCAGTTGTCTCGGTTCGAGCAATTTATTGCCCGAGGATTACAAATGATGTGCAGGAATGGTTGTAATACGTTACTGTCATGCTAGTGGTTTCTGGAGGAAAAGACTAGATACATGTTGAATTGTTGAATATATTTAGGGTCATCAGTGAAGTAAAAGCTCTCAGGTCAGTAAAAGATTCAGTTTCAATCTTGTCACAAAAAATAAGCTTGATAAATATTTTAAACCATTCCAGAGCCTGCGTCTCCTGCTAGCTAGATTATAGCAATAAAGAGCTGCGCTAATTTGAGACATGTTATATTTTTGTGCTACAAAAACGTTAAGCTACTAGTGCCATTTACAATAATTTAAGAACATTTTACCATGCCCCAGATTAAAGGAGGCATAGAATAATAAGCAGCATTATTATAATTCTTATTCAGATAGGCAGTAGAGTCAAACAATGAGACTCACAGGGCACATGAAAAAAAAAATGTCATTTTTATATAATCATAACAAATCATATGAGAATACATACCAGTACTAATTACTACTATTCACCGTGCAATCTCAAATTCAATGCAATCATTGCGACTTACCCTAACAAAAACCGGCTCCTAAATCTGAACCCCAAAATGCAGCAGAAACTTGAGCAGTAACTGATTGCAAGCACTACATAAAGTTGTCGCGTTTGAAACAATTTATAGCCACCAGTTTAGGAAGTGTATCTAGGACGGATCGTAAGTAAGGTACAAATGTACTGCCAGGCAAATAAGTGGGCTACCAGGGTAAGATTGAAATTACTTTGCACTATCTGAACTTTTTTATTATATAGAGGTGAAATTGTTCATTTGTTTGTGCAGGATCTCTGGTTACAGATCTGATTATGGAAACACAGATAGAAAGCTACACTTTCGCTGAATAATATTTTTTATTAAGGAAATATGCAATGGCTCCATGGCCTGATGACCCGTGACCTATCGTGGAATAGGTCGCTGCAGTAAAAGTACGGGAAAAATCGGGGAAAACCATGAAGCAAATGCAACAAGGAGTTTACACAGAATGCGATATCTTCTTGTTTAGTTTAAATACAAATAAATCGAAAAGTGAATCGTCATGCCATATTATTAGGTATTTATTTCAACTTTACATGGCACGTCATGGGGCCCCGTCTTATTTACTGACAAATTTTTGAGGTGCGCGTGGAACACGATGCGCCGTCCGGGTGGGGAAGAAGTACGGGGCATCTTCTTCTGTGGCGGCGGCTGGGGCGTGAGGATTTGGTCTCCCTCGCGCGGTCTGCCTTTTTCTTCGCTAGCATTACTGCTTTGCAAAAGGAGGTGACCGCTTCCCATGCCTCTTCGCTCAGGACCATGGATTGAACCAAGGCCGGAAGCGAGAGGTCGCCTCGACGAGGACACGGCGATGCTCCGCCCAAGCAGGACAGACCTCCACCGTATGCTCCACCGTGTCCTCCGGGCGATCCACACAGTGATGACACCCGGACGTGTCCTCCCGCTGGATCCGACACAGGTACCTCCCGAAACAGCCGTGTCCGGTGAGCACCTGCGTCAGGCGGAAGGTAAGGACGCCGTGGCGTCTCTCCAGCCACTCCTCAAAGAGGGGACTTACCGCCGCAATGGTGGCGTGCCCAGCGCTGGGTCTGCCCTGCAAATATACTTATTATGCTAAAAACACATCCCATTCCAATACTACTAATATTCGCAATACTATTTTTAAATGATGTCTTTGCACTTACAGACAACATTGTTTTTGAAAAAAATATTAATTATTAATTTAGTACAATGTTTTAAATCTGTCTAAATACTTTTTTGGCCAACCGTACATACACAGGTAGGATTGTATCTGCCTGCATTAATGTAGATGTATGGGTACAGCTTTGTGTCGTCCGACGTTTGTAGGAAGGTAATGTGCTTAAAGATTTTAAGTTTACTTAATAATGTGGTATATCGTTTGCATATATAGGTGACCTGTTTTGTTAGTCGACGTCTTTAACGTAATTTACTGTTCAGTGAAAATTAACGAATCGAAGTTAAAGAAACGTTGGCCATGATCGGGCCATTGATGGACGGGTGACCATTTATTACTACGTTGGCGGGCTTGCTGATTTTTAAACCTCTTTGACAGTTGTTACAAGTAGTAAGAAGTTAGAAAATCTGACATCTTGGCAAGGATAAAAGGACGCATTACTGGGTTGTGGAGGTCAAATAGGCAGTCCATCCATGAAAAATACTGGTACTCAGCTGAGACTAGTAGCTGACCCCTATGTTGGGGTCGGCTACGGGTTAGGAAAAAGTTGGGCAGATTTATTAAAGTGACTAAAAAGTTATGACCTGAACCAAACGATGCACATTCAAATTCATGAGACGTAATACAGGCAAAGCACGCGGCGTCAGACTGTGAAAAGATCCCAATGCCTGACGACGATTAGCTATGGAAACCTAATATGATACAATGTCGATCTTCGATGTTTCTCGTCGATATGGCTTATTGTTTCGTTTTATTGACATAATTTGTTTCTACCAGTCTTTCATTTTGACAGCCGAATATATACGTCCACTTCACCCGCGCGTTCTGTCATTTGTCTATGACATCGACAAATTATACTGGAGCACTGGGCCATTGAGCGTTTGTCGATATTAAATTAGTATTTGGCTGGTTCATAGTCATTACTACTGAAACTACATTTTTTTATTATATATGCTACTAATCTATCTATCAGTCCACACGACACACAGCGCGGTACTCGTACCCAATCTATGTCATTTATACACATCACGCCCCACTAATTAAATATACCACACTTCACGTTAAACCTTTTTTAAACAGCGTAATTTTCTATGGATTCGTCTGAACGATAACATAATGAAGCTGAAGTACATATATCATAACGTCAAATTATAAAAACCTTATAAAACGTTTTTTAGTACTCTGGAGAATTTTAACCAATGACCGTTAAAAACCAACATTATTTAAGGGATTTTTATGAATAAAAGAAATAAATAATAAAAATTATTGAACACATACATGTAACACGGACGATACATAATTATACAAAAATCACATGCAAAAAACTTAATGAGTATCTCACGGCTGCACTAAAAAGGTCCATTTCAGCGATATGCCAGACAAATTGACGCTGTCCCACGCTGGTTTTCTAATAAACTTTGTAAATAAGACTGTTAGACTTAGACTGAATGAGAGACTGTTCAAGTATTTCAAATGTCGGCTCACCTGATCCACAGAGATCTAAAAAATGCCTCTGTAACCGCTATAAACGTTTTTACTACTGGTCCCAGATAGTATAAGTGGGCCTGTGGACGGCGAGCTATAGGTGGCTCGCCGTCCGATAGCAACCAGACCGAGTCGACGGCGCGTCGTTTTCCCCGCGCGCATCAAAGAGCCGTCAGCATCGAAGACGGGGCCCCATAGGGTTGCGGAATTTGTTCGAAAGAGTCACCGCGGCCCTATAACGCAAAGGACACAATAAGGATCTCGTGTGGGTTTTAGTCAGTAAGAGTCTGACACCCTTCCGCTCCGCCCAGAGCGGGAAAAGTCATTTGATGATTTCCCATCCAAAAAAAAAGATAGTATAAGTATTTTAATGTACATACCATCGATATGAAAAGAAAGTAGGCACTAGTTATTCTCTTATTTCTATACTAACCTATACTAATACTCGTATTATAAAGAGGAAAGATTTGATTGTTTGTATTGAATAGGCTCCGAAACCACTGAACCGATTTGAAAAATTCTTTCACTCTAGGCAATATTCTAATCCCATATTCCCACGGGAATGTGGACAAGGAGCAATGTGGGTGAAACCGCGGGGCGCTGCTGGCAATATTATAAAGAGGAAAGATTTGATTGTTTGTTTATATCGCATATACTCCGAAACCACTATATCGATTTGCAAAATTCTTTCACTGGAAACTTGGGAAGCTATACTATCCCCGGGTGACATAGGCTATATTTTATCCCTATATTCCCACGGGAACGGGAATTATGCGGGTGAAAACGCAGGGTACTGCTAGTATTCTTATAAAATCCACTGCTTGCCAATCTTTTGATATTCAATTTATTTTACTCTTAGTTGCTTTTTGATACACCCACTCCCACTTTATATTAATTCTACTCCCATCTATAAATAAATAAATTTAATCGGGCTAAGTCAACCGAAATAAATTTAATCTATTTTCATCTTAAGAAGAACTGTTTCACGCTTGAAATGACTTATACTTGATATAATTTTTATTCTTAGTAGGCAGAAACTTTCGTTTTACTACCAAAAGATAGGGAAAGATAGTGTTCCTCTGGGACTTAATTTATGTATAGGAATAAAAATCGTAAATCCCGAGTACAATTTTATCTTCACTATTCGGCCTGACTTCTTTATTATATCCATTGCCAAAAGTACACACGGCAAAAGAGTTTACTGTGTAGAGGATCAGTGAAAGTACTGTGTGGCCAATATCGGTTATGGAGTTTGGAGAAACGGAATACTGATACAGTATTGCGCTGCCTGGCTGTATTTCATTGTTGTGTATATTTTTGTTGTAGAATGTTAACGTTTTATAGGTTTTTTCCTCAGTCAAGTGTCAATTGCCAATCATTTGCGCTGGTTTTTTCTTCCTCTTTCCGTAGGTATCGATATTTAATACTTTGTATAGCCAGAGTATAGCGGCACATGGGCAAAGTGTCTAGGGATCAAGTACGTGTTAGTGTATCACCGCACGTGAAGATTATTACTCTAACATTAATGGATTCTTTTGTAGTAAATTTCACTATTTGAATAAATAATTTTTTATTAAAAATAGATAATGAAATGTCAATCAGGATTCCTATAAAAGTGTTACTGCGTTTTTATCAATACAATTTCTGTATCGAACTGAAAAAAAAACATACATCGGCATGGAACGACAAGAAAAAGAGACACGAAAAGAGATGATGAAAGCCGTCGGAATGTTGCTAGCTGGTTCCAGGCAACGTACTGTGGCTGTCACTCAAGGTACTACATAGAACGTCACAAGCCACCTCTGGGCACGCTATTATATCACAAACAGCAGAGCGACATTCAGGACGATCTCGCACCATCACTCGCAGACAGGACCAGGCGACCTATTATGACGTCTTAAATCCATCATGATTTCTGTGTCAGAGAGAGACGGAGTTACACAAGACGACTAGCACTATCTCTTTCCCTCACACGAATCATGATAGCATTGGCACTTCGTATTACGGCCACAGTATATTCAAAATACTGCTTGAGAGTCGAACACAACAGCCTAAAAAAAATACTTACAGTGCAGCTTGATTTTCGCCGACTGTACATGAAACTACTTTTAGGCGTATATTGGAAGTTCGCTCAGCCAATATAAGCACCACTTCCAACAGAATAGAAAATTACATCAATGAATTTAAATGAAGTGGAACTAAGTACACAATGATCGTAAAAAAGATGAAAGTAAAGTATCTTTTGAACATCTGAGTAGTTTCCGCGTTGAATACTATATGTATTCATTATAATATTATATGTATTCATCCCACCGGCCCCCTTCTACCATAGAACATCTAGACGCACTGTAGGTTACCATCCCTACCTTGTAGCAACCTTCCACCAATTCGCACCAAGCGTTTTCAATCATCTTTTTTAATGCGCACAGCAAAGGAGTAGAACTCTCTGCCTGCGTCTGTGTTTCCGAACGCATTCAACCCTAATCTCTTCAAAGTTAGAGTGAACAGGCTTCTTCTGGGTAAGCTCATTCCATCGTAGACTTTGTGACCTAGAGTCAAGAGCAAATCCATTTCACAATAAAAAAATATAACATCGTAATACAGTCAACAGCAGATACGCATTTTAAAAGTGATTAGGGATGAAATTGCTTTAAATACACTACAGTCCGTGTTTTGTACGTCTGTAGTGTATATAAAGCACCTTCGATTTCGATTAATTATTTTTGTTTCCTTCTGTATTTACAACAATGTGTGTGCTGAGTTATGCTCACAACAAACTGAAGCTTTTGTTGTTGGATGAATTATATTATTGTAATTTTGAATACATGCATTATGTACACCTAAATTGTTTAGCTACTTTCGAGGCCGACTGTACAAAGAATATTATTTCTCTTTTATATAATATTCATGTAGAAGCCCATATTGTGTTCATACCATTCACTTTGAAATTGTGTCCTAATTAATTAAGGTCTAGTTTTCAATAACTTCTGCGAAACTGAATAATTAAATCGCTCATTAAACATAGACTTTAGCTAACATTGAAATATGATGAGGGCCTTAAAATAGTATAGTAATAGTTCATAATTCAATATTCGATCAGGCCCACAATAGATCTGGGCCCCAAGTCTGCTATTTTTATGAAGTCATTCCAACACGATCCCATTGTCATTTTGCTAAATGTTATGGTCAATCATTGGGCGGTCAATGGCCTCGTAATACATTTGATTACCGAGCTATTAAAAGAAATGAATGCACAACAACGTTCTTATGATAAGGTCACTGATCAAACGAACTGTCAAAATTTTCGTCAAACAAACCCTGGTTCTCAAGTCTGTTATTATAATAGTGTCAGAATGAAAGAAATGGCATAGAATGGTAATCTCGTACATAATCACAAATGAATGTGTTTGAAATGACAAATTTATAAAAATAGCAGACTTGAGGCCCTGGTCAGTCGCAGACCACAGTATTCTCAAACTCAATTATTTATCGTACGATCTCAAATACATGATATCAAGTCTCAAGTATTAAATCAAATTGAATATTGCATTATGACCAACAATACGAACGAAATCTGTGCTCAATCAGAGTTTTATTTTATAAAGCTTCTCTTGGAATCACAGCTGAAATGGTTTTCTCTTAAAATAATAAAACAAAAATCACAAAAGCGTAAGCCACAAAACGTCTAGAGGCACGTTTATACTATAGTAAAATTGTGATATTTTTAAGTCTCCATGGACAAACTACATATCATACCGTAACCTTACCTATGATTTAATGAATGATTAGCATACAACTTCAAAAAAAATACTTTAATTATTGTCCTTTACCAATGTTTTAGCCAGAAAAAGATCAAGATACATATTTCACGGTCATTTCAGCCAAAAGTACAGCTGGGCAAAATTATTCAATTGTCTTCTTTTCGACCAGGTCGATGCACTTCGGATCAAACAGAGATCCATAGCTCTAATCATCAAGTCATCATACCATCTTGAGGTGAGGCTTTCTCTAAGCGATGCCATATCAAAATACCTACTTGTTAAAAAATACTAACTCAATCCAACAATAAAACTCTTCTAAAAACCTTCTAACATCATTCAATTCACAATACAACCCAAAATACTTCTGAAACCTGAACCCCGATCACGTATGAGTCTGATTGCCGTCCATAAAATACATTTATTTCACTAGCGTTGCTTCAGAAAACTCAGAAAAGGATCCTTCGATAAAATATTTTATTATTATTTGGTCTCTTTAAATATTGTTTTTGATGGAGTCTCAAAAATAAATAACTTTAGGTTTAAATTTTCTTTATTCTCATAAGAACATGATACAGTTCACTTATATGAGACTTAAATTTTAACATAAATTTATCGTCGTCTAATGACGAAGCATACAGATTTAGAATAAGTAAGTTACATCTAATAACAACAAAACAAAGCAAAAGTGTCGGTAGTTACATTTAAAACAAGTTAGTACAGCTGGCCAATATGACACCAAGATACCCTCATAAGCAGATATTCAATTTGTGAGGAACACAAAACGAGAAGCGAACTAATGAATGTGTTTGTGTGGTAACATTTTCACTCTTGAAGTCAAAATTATTTTACTTCGTCTTCTTAAGTTATTGTAATCGCCATGTTAGTCGTAAGACTTTCACTGCTGGGCAAAATCCCTCGTCCAGGGCCCCAAGTCTGCTATTTTTGCTAATTTGTCATTCCAACACGATCCCATTGCCATTTTGATAAAAGTTCGTAATCTGCTAAATTCATAATGGTCTATTATTGGTCGGTCAATGGTCTCGTAATACTTTTTGATAACAGAGCTATTAAAAGAAAAGACTGCACAATGACGTTCTAATGGTAGGTCACTGATCAAAGGAATTGTCCAAATTTTAGGAGATTACCGTATACGTCTGTTATTCATTTGTCATTATGTACGATATTATCATTCTAGGCCATTTCTTTGAATGGAATGTCAGTGGTTGACCATTGGAAAATCATAATGACGATTTTATATTAGTAGATTGCCAAACTTGTCAAAATCAACCATTATGAAATCAATGATAGACCATTCTTCTGGTGCCTTCACTTACCTCGTTATCTCGCTTCCGGGCTTGGTTTAATCTATGGTCCGTAGCAAGAAAGCATGAGAAGCAGTAACCTCCTTAGCAGAAACACGGATAGGTTTTATCCAGTACGAGTCTAATACTCCTTTCTGTCTTTCAACGGATACCAGTAGCCCTTAACGGTCTAGTGGAGAACCCTTTCAATGCTGCCCGAGCAAAACCTGAAGGGGATTATTGGACTCTCTGTATGTACAACTTGTACTAACACTAACAACAGGAAAAAATAATCAGTTTTTGTCTTCACATTATTTCGAGTTTTTGCATAACTTCCGTGTGTTCCGTGTCCATATTATGGGATTGTTGCTTGTATTTTCATGATTTAATGGACTTGGACTGGTAATCAACTGTTGCCACCTTTTAGTCGACATGGTGAAAGTATTGAAAATAATTATCATTTCAGCGTTATTGATGAAGAAGTGTATTATACTGAATATTTTTTCAGGCAAACAAAACAAGATACAATCACAAACCAGTAATCACATCTCCGACTGCTACCATTCTAAAAATCACAGACGTACCAATCCCTTCGTCCCAGTCACGTATAAGTATGATTGCCATCCACAAGATATATTAATTTCACTCGTCCCAACTCCGAGGGACTAAGAAAGAAATCCCTCGGAAAAATATAATGAAATAGTCCGCCG
Organism: Hecatera dysodea; assembly: GCA_905332915.2. Classification (NCBI taxonomy): domain Eukaryota; kingdom Metazoa; phylum Arthropoda; class Insecta; order Lepidoptera; family Noctuidae; genus Hecatera; species Hecatera dysodea. The sequence continues at coordinate 11,527,029 of HG995310.1, read as the reverse complement.
TAATCTTACGCTTGTGTTGGGCAGATAATGATGTCGCAAGACCCTAAGCTGGTGGCGCAATTGGGGAATTAATCTTAAAAGGAGGGTAGATAGAATGGGATAGTTTTTTTTTTCGATTTGGCATGGTATTGTCACCAAAGACGGTGGATATAGATAAAGTCGAACTAAAAGGTAATTAATTCCCAATACTTTCGTGTATTCAGTTTTAATGAACACACACACGGTTGTATTGACACACTTTGAAATTACTAAAACATTACCCGCCTTCAAAGCAACAGTAAACTATGACGTGCACAAAGTCATAATAGTTTCGTTGTGAAAAAGAGAAGTTTACTATGCGTCTTGTATAGCTGCGTCTTTCGCCTACACTGGAATCATGATAGTTTCAAGACGTCGTAGTGGGCCTCTGACATCCAGGGCCGCAGATTTTTTTTAAAGTCAGAGATCGCAAATGACATTAGGAGGAACATGGATGGGTATTAGTCAGTAAAAGTCTGGCTTTTGCTCCGCCCAGAGCGGAAGAAGTCATTTGATAATTTCCAATTCAAAAAAATAACGTGGTCAAAATGGGATCAATATAAATAAAAAATCTCCAAGAAATATTTTATTCATACCTACTTATTAAGTGAATATTAATAAAGATACTTAAAATATTAATTATTCACACTAAACAGCGTCTAAAGGCAAATAAGGATAATAATTTAAACATAAACTGCTACTTAAACAAATAAGTACTAATAAAATAAATGCAACGTAAAATTAAAAGCTTTTCCGGCGGTTATTGCAAATTGGACGCACTATAAAAATTATAAAAAGATATCTAGGAAACTTTAATATAGGTAACCAGTTTGCTTCTTAATTGAAAACGAAATTGTTTAAAAAAAAAACAAGCTTAATACTGGCTATTAAAATTGAATACGTATGCAACATTTCGTGTATGTTGTGTGTTGTGTCCATTGTACTATTGTCTGTTAAGGAATTGCAAAGTCTGAAGCCGTCCCAGAAAGAGTCAGAAACAGGACATTTTTATAAAAATAACTGACCGAACATGTAACATTTAAACTCTATAGGATAAGAGAATGTTGTTCTGAATCAGCTCACAAAATTTGACCGCAATAAACCAACAAACTTTGCTAGATTAAATAAAAGCTTGCAAAATTCTCTTCACCCTGAGCAGTCGAGCGATAAAATAATGAGCTTGCCGATCATTAATAACAGGGTCACCTTCAGTCCAAATCTCCAATGATTGACCCCTCCTTATACTTTGGGAATCCTCAGAGGGCCAGTAAAGCTGTGGTCAGTCCCCTCTATAAATAGTGGTACTAACTATGCAGACGAAGTAACTATTGTCAACTTGACGAAACCATTTTATAATAGTCTCTATCAAACATGATTGCTTAAAGGGTGTTTTAGTATGTAATTCAGTCCTAAGTCCTTTAAGCGTCACCTATGTAGGAGTTTTTTATGTTTCTTTACTCAAAGTAGCAAAGTAAGTCAATATGTCACCACGAACCACGATATAACTTCACTTTTTTCTGGTTTTAAGAAACATGATAGTTTACCAAACGGATTTACTTCATGAAGTTTGAACCAGTAATTGCTAAATGAAACAAACGTGATACTGATAATATTATAGAGACGTAAAGTGACTTGTTTGTTTGTATGTGCCACATGCAATTCCTGTGCAATGCCATGGCCATAGGTGCGATGCCGAGAACATACAAGCACTCACTTGATAAGAGTCCTTAAATATTTCCTAGAAAAAAAACAAAACAAAATGAATCAAATATCAGTAAACGCCATATCTTATAACTTCAACCGCTGTCCAGATTTTACTCAAGTCGTTTACCAAGGGGATGCTCTCGGTAATATCATTTCGTTGATTATGACCTCCTCTGGCTCTCTTTAGTACAATGGACCTCGTTTTACGGCTTCTTACTAAATTGCACTATTGCTATTAATTTTTTTATGTTGTTTGTTGGAGCTCTGGAACGGTCCTTGACTGTGAAAGTTATAGTTGATTTTTACATTGTTAATTGAATTTATTTGTTTATGCAACTCAAAGGTTGCAACCAGGACCAATTTATTAGTAAAACATATTATAACCAACGTTAAGACATCCATTTTCCTTCGCGTTTGTCTATGGTATACAAAATATACTTGTTAGAAGCCCTCGTGACGATTGCGCATTCTGAAGTTGGAGAATGACGTTGCTGCGAAGTCATCCAGTATTTTAACCCTTTTAACGCATAGCCTGTCCTCTAAAATGATCGTTAATGTTCATGGCTTCAATATTAAAATAAAAATCTATTAGAAAACGACCTTGAATGAACTGTCCAGTACACGAGTTGTTAGCAATAATACTGTTCCGCTGACGTCACACAATCATCATGCATCATTTGACGATAAAAGACACCAGCTACGATTAGTTGTACTTCCAGATGTCCTCTAGACAGTCACAATTTTCCATTCAAGGAAACTAATCAAACCTAGGGTCATTCGTTTCCGAATTGGTCATACTCCTAATTTAAAGCAGGTAACTAAAACTAAAATTCAATGGTTTATTTGGCGCAATGTTTTCATTCATATGCTGATCTAATATTTAACATTTATACAATAAGGACTGCTCTACTAATTAGTATGAATCAGCTGTGAAATGATTTAGGGTTGTCAACTGCAACGTCAAATTTAACAAGCTGAATGATGATAGATTCGATGACCGTCGTTCGAAGTATGGAAGTAAGTCTGGTCTTATTTTTGAGTGGGACCAATATAAAACAGCGCAATTTATTTAGTGATCTGTTAGTAAAAATCTAATAAGTCATGACGACATGGTTGGCGCAGTGGTTGAGCGATTGGCTGCTGCGCTACGTGCAATGCCCGTTCACGCGCAGTGCGCTACGTGGAATGGTTCAATTCCCGCACGGAATAAATATTTATATTATGACCTACAGATAGTTGTTCCGGGTCTGGCTGTTTGTGTATGTAAGATTGTGTGTTTGTGAACGTACCCACGACACAGGAGAAATTCGAAACTACGTCTATCAGCTGATGATGAAAAAAACTTTCCAGTTTTTAAATTCTAATAAACAATATGAGAATCATTAAATAGCCCAACGTCTATCTATAAAAGTATTTACTCACTAGCAGCGCCCGGTTTCACCCGCGTTGTTCCCGTTCTCGTGGCAATACGGGGATAAAATATAGCCTATGTTACTCAGGGTGAATGTAGCTTTCTAATGGTGAAAGAATTTTTGAAATCGGTCCAGTAATTTTAGATTTTATTCGTTACATACAAAATACAAATCTTTCCTCTTTATAATATTAGTATAGATATAGATTTGAAGCTAAAAGGCCACAAACAATTCCGAATTCAACACGTTTTTCTCTTCTTTTCCTCATAAAATGCAAAGAGCCAACCCTATTAGTACCCCGTTAGCGTACTAATTTGAGCTTAGTCGGATATTTCGTAGTTCGGGCCCGCCAGAGCAACGTAATTAGTTTGTCTTGTTAGGTAAATTATTAATTAATGTCTAAATCATTTCTCTAACAATGCCACAGTTTTGGAACTAGCCATTGGCTTGTGTAACTACATTGAGTAATGTTCTTAGTTTATTTGTTGAAGTTTTTTTGTGAATACGTCAGATTAATGTTCTTGCGTGGAATGGGATAGTAGAAGAAAACATCACCAATGTATATCACCTATGTGCAGCTTTGGAAAGTTGTTTGTGATGCAAACTTTTGACCATTTAATAGTGGGAAGGAATAACAAAAATAAATCTCTTCACTCAAATGTTAGTACTCTTCATATCAAATTTTAGTAGTAATCTTCTTTTAATCACCTCCATTGGCTCTCACCTCAGTATTGATATATGTAGGTCATGCCAGGGTTGCGGAATTTGTTCGAAAGAGTCACCACGGCCCGGGACCCCAAAGGGCGTTAAGGGGAATACGGAAGAGTTTAAGTCAGTAAGAGTCTGATACTCCTTTCCGCTCCGCCCAGAGCGGAGGAAGTCTTTTGATGATTTCCCATCCTTAAAAAAACAGTATTGATCAAGTTAGGTTTTAAAGATTTGAGACATATCATCATTGGCACAATACATTTATCTGCATCGTTTCACCGGTTTATTGCGGTATCTAATATCTATTATACTCCGCGCTTTTTAAATTTGAATAAATACATCAGCCCGAAATTAAGCATCGGGCCTACCCAACAGACATAACACCCGCCTGGTCTAAGAAGAGTCTCCTCGTTCATACTTCTTTTCAAAGAAAGATGGGGGACTTTACACCCTGCCCCACATACCGAGTTCTTCTACTCTTGACGTTCAATCCACAGCCACATTCATTCTCAAAACTTTCCGTACAATTTGTTCTTCATTCGTAAGCATCCCACGGCCAACTCGCTCTGGCCCACATTTTGAACTATGGCACACCCTTATGCTTATTTACAGCACATAACGTTATCACCGGAAAATTGCAAAATACGAGTATCATCTATGTTTTCGTAATAAGACACGAATTTATTTGAGACCATTGAATTTGTGTGGGATTTATCGTATGTACAAAACGGTTTTTCCATGAAATATCGATGGGTTATATTCTAGACTAGCTGATCCGCGCAACTTCGTCTGCGACACATAGGTAAAAGAGAAAAAAAGCGTTTTTGTAACATTTTTCATTGATGTTCCGCTCCTATGTATGGTAGCGTGCATGTTACATAGCCTATCTCAGCCTTCCAATAAATGGGCTATCCAACACTAAAATCATTTTAAAATTTGACCTAGTAGTTCCTGAGATTAGCGCGCTCAACCAAACAAACACTTCAGCTTTATAATATTAGTAAAGAGGACTAACAAAATTGTTGGTGCGTACAGTTTATTTCTTTCAAAAACCTGATCCCTCTCAGAATCAAGAAAATAAAAAAGGGTGCAGGGCACTGACTGTACCACCTTCTCCGTTTCAAATATTAAAAAAAATCGGCCAAGTGCGTGTCAGGCCACGCGCAACACGGGTTCCGAAGTTGCCCATATTATTGTGAACTTAAATATGTCCCTCTCCTAGAGAGGAGGCCTGTGTCCCAGCAGTGGGAACATTAAAAGGCTGATTATGAAATATGTATATCTATACTAATATTATAAAGAGAAAAGATTTGTATTTTTATATTTTTATATGTAACGAATAAACTCAAAAACTACTGGACAGATTTCAAAAATTCTTTCACCATTAGAAAGCTACATTCACCCTGAGTAACATAGGCTATATTTTATCCCCGTATTCCCACGGGAACGGGAACTACGCGCGTGAAACCGCGGGGCGCTGCTAGTTCTAGATAAGATCATTACAATCTTACTTAGTCTGCAATTTTCCGGTGGCATAAATACCTAACTACGAACCAAAAAATCCATCTTAGAAACACTACAGTCGAACACATACACGTTCAACCCATAGAGGATACGTTAAATAAATTTTTCATTACCAGTATTTATGTTACGACCGGCAGCTAACGTGACTAACCGGTGGTGATACCTAGGTTTAACGAGCGGTTAACGTACAGGAATCGAACATACTTTTAGAGAAACTTGTATTCTTCGCATGCTTGGGTTTTCAACTGTCTACTAATGGGATAGTATATTATGTCATGGGCATTTCATTATATTTACCTTGGTTTTATAAGGTATAAATTCATTTTATGTTATATCTTGGCCCTTAGGCATTGCCCTAATACTGGGAAAGTTCGTTAAGCCTGAGAGCCTCGTCATCATATCAGCCGAAAGACGTCCACTGCTGGACCTATGTCCAGCAGTGGACGTCTATGGAGGCCTATGCCTCCTCGAAGTGTCACCACAACAACGGTCCTGTGCATCTCGCATCCATCGGCTACCCGCGCCCCTCCCCAGGTCATCGGTTCACCTTGTGTGGACTTTTGATGGACATCCCTCGGCTTTCCAACGATGCGTCTTCGGATACGCAGTCGCCACTCAAGGACTTTTCATCATTGCCCATCGACCATTAGCTGTTCTGCGAACAATGTGCCCTTCCCATTGCGACTTCAGTTTGGCGATCCCTCGGGCGGGGTCGGTAACCATAGTTCTCTTACAAATTTCATCATTCTTGGTTTTATCATGCAAGCAAACTCCGAGCGTTACCCATGGCCTTTTGGGTGACTTTAAGGCTTCTGCTGACGCCCTTTACCATAAGCCTCTACTTCACTTGAGTTAACTCACTAATCGTGTGGGGTTTCTGTCTCAACGGACTGTGGGAATTTGATAAGACAGAGTGTACCTTCATATGATTGACATATACATTTAATGCACTCTAATATCTCAGACTTCGATATCCAGTCTTCGCCGAGAAAGACTACCATGACTGAAATATTGTTAGAACTAAACAAACACCACACATTAAAAACGTTACAGAAACATTACCATCATCATCTGCCTAGCCTTTTCTCAACGATATTGGGGATTAATCCCAGTCAAACCGGATTCAGCTGAATACCAATATTTTACGAGGAGCGTCTGCAACCCATTGAACCTCCACAACCCATTAACTGGGTAATACGGTATTTCTTAGCAAGATTTTCTAGCTTCTGACAATCTGTAACGACTGCCAAAGATCTACAAATGACAGCCGGGATCAACCGCTGTTACATACCTGAGCTGAATATCAGTATTTCACGAGGAGCGACTGCCTAGCAGACTTAGCACGACTAGAGTAAGATTTTTTAGCTTCTGACAATCCGTAAGGACTGCCAAAGATCTACAAATGACAGCCGGGATCAACCGCTGTTACAAAAACATTACATAGATAACGTTATACAACTTACTGAATAAAGATGATTTACTTTTATTTCTTTGATTTGAGAACCCCCACTATAAATTCACAAAACAGTGCACCACGCCTGTTATCCCCAAAGAGTAAGGCAGAAATGTACAAATTTAGTACGACACCCATTTAGCCATACCTATTTATTCAGCATAATTATATAACTAAAACTGGGCTGCAATCAAAACTAAAATAACCTATTTCCTTCCTCGCTTTTTACCTGGACGAAGTTTTAAGTGGGGCACAGCTCAGAATGCATTATGTAACGGTCAAGGTTGTCTTGTTTTCATTGCGAGCTCTTGGCGCCGTTCAACTTAGACCGAAGGTCATAAATAAGAATTTAAATTACATTCTTCGTAGCGTTTCAGTTTATGGCTAGGCTTTGGAAGTACCTACGAGTATCATGAATAATATAATTGAAATTTCAAAATGGTAGTTAGAGCTGATTTCTTATCTAGCAATACATACATTTTTTTTTTGGATTTTACATTTTGTAAGGAGAATTATTATGACGTTTTTACTCATCGTAATGATAAATAATGGTACGTAAGCTTTCAAATTTCAGTCGCAATCTATCATCTTGCAAATAGTTTTGCAACTGCAATCACATCTACATATATATGTATATAATTATATACATATACAGTTGGATCCGCATATAATGACATCAAGGGGAAGTGAAAAATACGTCATACTAAGCGGACGTCATAAAAAGCGTAGTCTTAGGAACTAAGCTAATTAAAGCCTGGGTCCTGGCCTCGGAGGCTCTCGGGCCTCGACTACGTGGGCTCCTAAGCGCATGCTTGGAGAGGGGCCAGTTCCCACGTCGCTGGAAGACGGGGAAACTGGTCCTCATTGGGAAGCCAGGGCGCCCTGCGGACTCTCCGTCCGCATACCGGCCCATCGTGCTGCTTGACGAGGTGGGCAAGCTCTTTGAAAGAGTAATTGCAAACCGCCTCGTCAAGCACTTGGTGAGAGCTGGGCCGGATCTGGCGGAGAACCAGTTTGGTTTCCGCACAGGGCGCTCGACGGTGGACGCCATCATGCGCGTGAGAGCCCTCACGACGGGGGAGGCGATTTCCCGGGGTAGGGTGGTCGTGGCGGTGTCCCTTGACATCGCCAACGCCTTTAATTCCCTGCCCTGGAGTTGCATCAGGGAGGCACTCCGGTATCACCGGGTGCCAACCTACCTCCGTCGCGTGGTCGAGGACTACCTGACGGATAGAGCCGTCATCTACCCCGGTCACCGGGGAGAGTGGAACCGGCGAGAGATGTCGTGCGGTGTTCCACAGGGTTCGGTTCTGGGGCCGCCCCTGTGGAACATCGGCTACGACTGGGTGCTGCGCGCCGACCTCCCTCGCGGCGTCAGCGTAGTCTGCTACGCTGACGACACGCTGGTTTTAGCGCAAGGGGGGTCGCACCAGGCGGCGGCTGAGTTGATGACACGCGGGGTTGCGATAGTCGTTGACAGAATCCGGCAACTGGGTCTCGAGGTGGCCCTACACAAGTCCGAGGCCATGTGTTTTCATGGCCCTCGGAACCGGCCACCACCGGGAACCCAGGTAACGGTAGGAGGGGTTCACATCGGCGTCGGGTCAACGATGAGGTACCTGGGCCTCGTCCTCGATAGCCGGTGGAACTTCGCGGAGCATTTCCGACGTTTGGCACCCAAACTGGGGCGGGCTGGGGCTGCCTTCAAGCGGCTCTTGCCCAATCTGGGGGGACCAAACGCCTCCTGCCGGAGGCTGTACGCGGGGATCGTGCGGTCCATGGCCCTTTACGGGGCCCCAGTGTGGGCGCTGTCGCTAAGGCGACTGCCAGCGCGCCACCTGGTCTCGGCCCAGAGGGTCATGGCCATTCGGCTAGTCCGTGGATACCGCACGGTCTCTGGCGAAGCGGCGAATCTCCTTGCCGGATTACTGCCGTGGGATCTGGAGGCGAGAGCCCTCGCGCACGTTTACGCGTTGCGCGTGGAGGCGCTAAGCCGGGGTGAAACGCTGCTGCCGCGGCAAATTGCTGCGCAGCGGACGGAGCTCCGGCGGGATCTCACGGAGGTTTGGAGACAGCGACTATCGCAACCCAGTGCTGGGCACGCCACTATTGTGGCGATAAGTCCCCTCTTTGAGGCGTGGCTGGAGAGACGTCACGGCGTTCTCACCTTCCGCCTGACACAGGTGCTCACCGGACACGGCTGCTTCGGGAGGTACCTGTGTCGGATCCAGCGGGAGGACACGTCCGGGTGTCATCACTGTGTGGATCGTCCGGAGGACACGGTGGAGCATACGGTGGAGGTCTGCCCTGCTTGGGCAGAGCACCGCCGTGTCCTCGTCGAGGCGATCGGCGGCGGCGACCTCTCGCGTCCGGCCCTGGTTCGGGCCATGGTCCGGAGCGAGGAGGCATGGGAAGCGGTCGCCTCCTTCTGCGAAGCAGTAATGCTAGCGAAGGAGGAGGCGGAGCGCGTGCGAGAGAGGGAAGCCCCTCGCTCCAGCCGCCGCAACAGAAGAAGACGCCCCGGGCGTCGGGAAACGCAGGGCGATTCCCGGCCACCGTAGGCGCGGGCCTGCGGATGGCGAGCTATGGGTGGCTCGCCGTCCGATAGCAACCAGGCCCGAGTCGACGGCGCATCGTGTTCCACGCGCGCCTCAAAGAGCCGTCAGCAAAGAAGACGGGGCCCCATAGGGTCAGTGCCTGCTAGGGTTGCGGAATTTGTTCGAAAGAGTCACCGCAGCCCTGGAACGCAAAGGGCACAAGAAGGATCACGGGTGGGTTTTAGTCAGTAAGAGTCTGACACTCCCTTCCGCTCCGCCCAGAGCGGGAGAAGTCATTTGATGATTTCCCATCCAGAAAAAAAAAAAAAAAAAAAAAAAGGAACTAAGCTAATTGCCATCTTTGTTAGGTATTTTTAGTAATAAGGAGATAAACAAAAAATTGTATATTGATAGTCGTAGATCAATCAAATCAAAGTGAGGAACAAATTCGGTATCAAGTCCCCAATTATGTTTGGTTATAGTAATGACCAAACATAATTTCTGAAAAATAGGTCATAATAAGCGATATGTCAATAAACGAAGTCATTATATCCGCACTTTTTTAAAGAATTTAGTATGAAAACCAAAATGAGCTCTGTTTTACTTCATATTAAGCGGTTGGTCATTATAAGCGGCGTCATAATAAACGGATTTCACTGTATGTATGTATATATGTCATACCATAGTTTTTGTCCAAATTATTATAAAGGTACGTACTATTCAGCCTAGATTAATTGATATATATTACCGAACCCTATGAACATTTTTTTGTAAACGAATTATTTCAATTTGATATTTCATTTCCCTACATTCTGACTATGATGTTAATGCATCCGTTCCTTAACAATTACGAGAATTGCCCCCAGAGAAAGTTATCATTTTAACACAAGCAAATTATACTACTAACTTGTTTTTTATACTACTAACTTTAGTTAAAAAATATTTTACTAACAGAATAGTCTATACTGTTGTCCGAATTTTGAATAAATTAAATTAAAATAAAATTGATTCTTAAAAGTTACTTCTTATCTATATAATGTTATTGACACGAGTGGATGTTTTTTTTTTTGTATTGCAAATACAATAATGAGCTAAAGTGTCTTACTTCTCTTAATGTCCTTAACATGGCTATGAAAACCAGCAAAACGTCTACGTTTGAATAAATCCTAGTGCTATCCATTTATCACCACTGCTGTCAAAACAGTGAAAGAAAGCATCGTAAGGAAACCGGCGAATGTTCAGAACCAAAAATTCGAAGACATGCGACATTCACCAACCCGTACTGGGCCCGCGTGGTGGATTACGGCCCATTCCCTCTCTTAGAGAGGAGGCCTGTATCCCAGCAGCAGGAACATCAAAAGGCTGATTATGCTTATGCTATACCTACTATCCGTTCGTAGAACTGTTATCAAAAATTTCTTCCAGCTTTCATTAATTTGTTAAAGAGAAAAAAAACGACACCATTTGTTTCAATACACAAACAGACCACCACCGTTTGACTTTAACGCTGCATAAATACGCCGGATAAGCAAACTTAGATTAACCTCACACATCCAACAAAAATAGCTGACGATCAACCTATCTTTACCACTATCTACTAAGTACATGTAAAAACCTTCAGAAGCGTTTCACACGCGCACCTTCTATACGAACTTTTACGAACGAAACCACGACGCAAGCACTCTGTCGACACCTTAATTGCCTTCATCGGGTGTTTATCACGCCACGAAACTGCGTACTACGTTTAAATTGTGTTCTATGTAGTTAGTTAGTCACTGATCTATCGCTTGTTTGTGTGGAGCAGACTTTATTGCTGGCGGCCATTTTTCTTTTGTTTTTGCTGCTGGGTTTTGAATTTAGAACTATATATAGTGACAAGCCATTCATTGGTATTGCGTTGAGATATTGTGTTTGAGCAGTGGTGGCCGAGTGGTTACGGCCCCGACTTACGAATTGCAGATCGCGGGTTCAAACCCAGCAAGGCGCATTACTTTGTGAAATTGATTTCATCACCACTGCTCTCAAAACGGTGAAGGAAAACATCGTGAGGAAACCGGCATGTCCTAGAACCAAAAATTCGAAGACATGTGACATTCACCAACCCGCACTGGGCCCGCGTGGTGGATTACGGCCCATTCCCTCTCCTAGAGAGGAGGTCTGTATCCCAGCAGTGGGAACATTAAAAGGCTGATTATGATTGTGTTTGACATGTGAAAATAACATCACAAAGTAAAAACGGAAACGGACGAAGTTGAAACAAAGTATAACATAACATCAATTTCGGAATTCGGTATTATACTATATGTTATTTCTTCGTTTATTGACACTGACTTTCGAAACTAAAATTACTTTGTAGTGTTTGTTTTTTTGTTTGAAAGTCTGTTATATTTTTGTGTAAACAAGTTATTATTTCAGGTTTTTCAGTACTTTATCATTTTTCGTAATCGGTAAACACCACTGTAAAGTTTTAGGACAACAAAATAAGCAATTTCGTTTACTTGAATTACAATTTTTTTTAAAGCTTTTGTGATTTAAAAACCAAACTAACCGATCTAGATGAAATTTTATGGGATCGTCGAATGATAAGGTAACAAACATAAAAAATACATCCCAATTGACAAATCCTTTCTCTGTTAGTCGGATAAAAAGTTGGGTTTATTAATTAGTTTTTCTGTAATTGCAAAAACTGCAAAAGCCTAGTATTATCGTAAAGCGCAGTTATTCCTAAGAAACCGTACTTCAGAGACAATGAAATTAAAAAGAGATATTACAAAAAGTATTTAACAAATTGAATATTTGTTTAAACTCTTGATCACATCACAAAACATCCAATAACTAGAATACTTAAAATTAAATCTGATTTCCACCATATGTGCCTGAAAACAAAGTAGAATTTAATGCATTAAATGAAAATGCAAATAAAATGAAAACTTTCCCAAAGCTTGCAAGAAACAAAGAAGTTTGCAGCATACTTATGCTCATATGCTTGATACTTGCAGCAACTACGGACAAACTTGTGAACACGCTTACAACTAAATCGCTTAATCCTTCTTACTATTTTACAGCTATAAATGTGAAGGTCTTTGTGTTTGGATGTTTGTTTTGCGGGTTATTGTAAATTCGCCATAGTGAAAATTTGCCACAAGTAAAAATTAAGTATAGTAAACTCGCCACAGTCTTATCTGTCTCACGAAAACTTGCCACAGATTTAGAAGTACCGATAGCAAACGTAGTAGTAGTGTTTAATAATTGTCGGTTCATTCAATACAAGTTTGAAGTACATGTGACGAGTTTACTATACCGTTGTGAATTATTTTGCCACTGTGGCAAGTTAACCAATATTTTTATATGTTGCGAATTTTCGTTGTGGTGAGTTTACAATAACCCGTTTAATCATCAAATAAATCATGCCTCGTCATTAAAAGGATTTAGGCCTGGACTGGTTGGTAAACATGAAGGGTTCCGTTAGAGGTAACCAACGGTTCCGTATTATTAAGTCTCAGTGTCGTGCCGTCAGTCTTTGTGACTGTCAGCGAGCTGTATCTCAAAAACTTGGATAACAAGGAGTTAGCATTTAAGTTGAATGACCTATATTGAATTGAACTAAATATTAAATACTACTAAATTATTAATCAAATTTAATGTAATTAAATTGGAATTAATTGTATATACATATACTATTTAATTATGATAATATTATATTAAATTAAGCTATCACAGAGATCTATAATCTGTGAACTCTTGCCACAATCCTTCACTTCTATTATTCTTTTGTAAATACGTGGACATTGGTGTGGGTTACTTGTTTGAGATTTCAATTTTAAGTATCTCTTGTTTTCTTTTAAGCATGCAACTGTTTTTTGTCCATAATTAAAAAAAAAATGTAATCGATCGAGGGTTGCATACCTATATATAGTGAGTGTATTTTTTATACCGCTATAACAACAACGAAATAATAAAATAAAACTATATTAAAACATTATACTTTGCAAAGGTAGCCGAAAAAGGCAAGTTTCTAGTTTGCAATGCCGTATATTTTGAAACTAACCCAATACCTTTAGGGAACTTGCAGCTGACCTACAATCATGAAATTTCGCAGGATATTCGGGGCGTAACCCTTTGTATACAAGTTTGCACGAACTCAATCGGTCTTCATTCCGCTCCCATGGTTTCCATTCAAATAAAATTTAAATATTATGTTATACAATTTTTATAAGAGTGAAGCCATTGGCAAAAACTAGACCTTAAACTGACTACCAAGTCAACTAGTAACTAGTTGTCTAGCAACTAAAACCAGCTCGTCTTACTTGAGAGCCAACTATTTCCTTATTTGCCGCAAATTCAATGGAAACTTGTACCAACTGAGTTATGATAAATGCGAGAACTTGACGCAGGTTTAAGTTATGATTGAGAGTAGTTTGCTCTATAATTTTCTTAGGGACTAACTTTTGCGAGCAGCATCGCTCGCGTTAATATAGATTTTGGCAAAAAAGTAGCCTATAACCGTGTGCAGGGTTCCATCTACCTCTGTACCAAACTTAGTTATAACCGGTTCTATGATTTGAAAGCATAACAAACACACTTTTGGATTTACAATATTATATTAAACTAGCAGCGCCCCGCGTTTTACCCACGTAATTCCCGTTCCCGTGGGAATATGGGGATAAAATATAGCCTATGTTACTCAGGGTGAATATAGCTTTCGAATGGTGAAAGAATTTTTGAAATCGGTCTAGTAGTTTTTGAGCCTATTCATTACAAACATACAAACAAAGTTTTCCTCTTTATAATATTAGTGTAGATTAGTATAGATATAGATAGCTTCCAGCACAACAGTGTGCCTCTTCTTCTTCTCTTTTATTTTGGACAATATAAATAAATTATCCGTCCAGCTTTTTCCCAAGTATGTTGGTGTCGGCAGATGCAGCTCAGTAACAGTATTTTCATCATCATCATATCAGCCGAAAGACCTCGACGTCCTCTGCTGGACATAGGCCTCCCCTAATAGCCACCACAACAACCGGTCCTGTGCGTGTCGCATCCATCGACTACCCGCGACCCTCGCCAGGTCATCGGTTCAGTCAAGAGTAGTCGGGCTGCCCGAGCACAGACGCCATTTTATTGTTGTGCTTGTCATGGGGGTTTGCCGTAATTGCCTTGCATCACTAGGTGATTTTGCGATTGCAGTATAACTCAATGGCAATGTATAGAGAATGCTGCTGCCCATTCTGTGGTGAGTCCCTTACTCGCTTCTTACAACACCCATAAGAAGTGATGGGATGGTGCTATTTTTTACGAACGACACCATACGTACCAGTATTTTACATGGAGCGATTGTCTGTTTGATCTCAATAATCCAGTAACTGAGTAACGCCTTTGGTAAGGCTGGACATTTTTCCTGGCTTCTGAAACTATCAAATAACTTCAGATGACAGGTAGAACCAACCGTTTAATATGGTAACCGTGACACAAAGTGGGCTTTTTTTAAGTAAACGATCACAATTTCTAAGGCCTAAGGTCCCCCTTTACTAAGATAAGAACCGATGCAATTTGAAAGTAGGGAATCGTGGGATTGTTTTACTGCAACCTCCAATCCACCTGCGCATTCGTAGCGAGCCGATTATGTAAATGTCAAGACCGTTTGTCAAAACTGTGATACCGTAGCATTTGCAATCCGCAGCTGTGTGTTCTGTGCTTATTTTTGTGAAGTTCGGTCCTGAATTTTAGGGCAATACCTACGTACGTTATTTGATAAACGTTTCTGTATTATTGGACTATGCAATTATGAAAGTTCCGAGTGCGTCTGTATTTTTACAATATAATATCTCCCGCGCTGATGACTAGTCTCCATTGAGTTTGTATGCCATGCCTATAGGAGGACATTTATTTTTATTATTTGATAGACAATACTCTTAGGAGGAGCTCGTGGCTAGATTATAACAGCCGAACGGGTCGATCTTCTAGGTTAAGCAACGCTTGCCGAGGTTAGTCTGTGGATGGGTGACTATCTTAACATAACGAGACTTCTCCGTGCCTCGGAAAGCACGTTAAGCAGTCGTTACGGATTGTCAGAAGCCAGAAAATCTGACACCAGTCTTGCCAAGAAGTACCGTGTTCCCCAGTTAATGGGTTGTGGAGGTCTGGTAGGCAGCCGCTTCACGTAAAATACTGGTATTCAGCTGAATCCGGCTTGACTGGGAGCCGACCCCAATGTAGTTGGGAAAAGGCTAGGCAGATGATGAATACTCTTAGATTTAGAAGATTGCAAAATGATCGTGACCGTACTGTAAATGAATTTTCAACGGTCAACTAACATATTCAATTTGTGACGCGTTAATAATATCTTTCCAAAAACCAGATGCAGAATCCAAATATTCTATTTTCCTTTCAATCCTCAGGAATTCATATGGCAGTTTCATTAATGAGATATAATATCATCTATGTATATGATATGTATCAAATCAAAGCATCAAAATTTTGGATAAACGCTAAAAACTACTAATTCCTAACATCCGGTAATCGAGACATTCCTGTTTTATTTCAACGGTACTTGCTTAAACCTATTTTGCCCGCATGACCTTCGGGGCAGGATCGGGACAAATATTTATTTGTGCAATCCGGAAGGAGTTCCTTTATTGCCATCCCCTTAGGATCAGATCACACTAAAACAATGCTATGCTACACGCTATTTTTGAGAATCCAATTGTAAAGGGTAATCACCATCGTCCACGAAATTCCAAACTAAAATTCCTGTGTTTACGTGAACAATTCTTTCAAGTGAACGAACGAACGTTAGATTTAATGACAGTTGAGTCAATACACCATTTAAAAAACGTAATCTCAGACATGGAAATTATTATTTAAATATTTAAAAAGTAAAAATAGTGTCTAATAGTACCAAACATTTCAATGCAAGAATTAAAACAAAACACAATGCGGGAGAACTCCCTGGAAGTGCATTTACAATAGGATAGTTGACTACAAAAATCTAATTAGTCCGTCAGATAGATTTCCAAAAAATATTGAAATCGTATTTTTTCGTCTTTTGAAACAAAAAACGAAGACGATGCAGTGCGTTGAAAACTTGTGTGACGTCACTTCGTGCTACGATTTTTACTACGCTGTGACGTTACAAGCCCCCACTCATGAATTTTGAAGCTTTAATTTTCGTCAATTCTTATAGATTTGATAAAGCAAAAAATACGTGTCCAATATTATTCGATAATCTAACTGACGGACTAAATTAGAATCATATTTTTATTCCTCAGGAAACATCCCTATTCTCATTGGCATTGTTCTTCAGAAAGGCTAGGGGTATTTAGTCACAACCAACAGTGTATTACCAAATATGATTGGTAACGATCATAGCTGATGACATTCTATATTTATAAGAACCGAATCAACGCGTCGCGTCTCGGTGTGTGCTGAACTTTAGATATAACGGTGACTGTAATAGTAAAAGTCCCATTAATCGGCAAGGAAAATGCCAATCGATTTCACTCGGAGTTTCAAAAGTACGATGTTATAATTTGTGGCAGTTTGGCATGAAAATAAACAACACGGTCTATGATTTGATTTGGCTTTCTAGGTGCAAGTTTTCCTTGGATAACTTTGCATGTTGAAATTGTATCCTACAATCCATAGGAAGTGGTGACGGGTGGGCGTTTTGGGGGACTGTCTTTATGTAAAATTTGACGTTCAAAAAGTGCTGTCTATCAGCCTAGTTTGAATAAATGACTTTTGAATTTAAAAATCGGGAAAGCATACTTCGTTAAAACACGCGAAAGTAACTCGATCTTTCTGCTTGTTACCTTTCACGGTTAATTGACTGAACTGATTCGGATGAAACTTGGCAGACGGCTAGCCTTGTCCTGAAATAGGGGCATACTTTTGCTCCCTGAAATGCAAATGGACGGATAGATAAAATTAATTTCAAATTATTTTATAATATTAGTATGGATTTGTAGGTACATATATTCACCGTATAATTGTAAAATGCGTAAACTTATCTATTATCTTAGGATATTGTAAACTCTCGATAAAATGTCAAATTAACGTTTGGAATACATTTTACGCATCAGAATTTGACGATATGAGTCTATAATCTCTCGAAACTGATATAATCCGAGAAATTTTAGAATAGCTAGTAACGAAACGTTAAGTATTACAACTTCAACATTCTAAATGATGACGGAGCCCTGATGCGTGGGTTTCCTATTTCTGATGCGTAAAAAAGTGTCCCTAATGTTCAGTTGTCAATTTATATCAAAAGTCTTTTTTTATCAATTTATCTCTCAAGATTTATCTATACTTACTAATATATAAATGTGAATGTAAGTTTGTTTGTTACGCTTTCACGCAAAAACTACTCAACCGATCATCATGAACTTTGTACACATATTCTTGGAGGTATTAGAAGTAACATAGGATACTTTTTATCCCGGGATTATGTTCCCTTGGGTTAATTTCCGACATTGCATCAGCTAGTATTTTATAATCTTAGCAAATCTGTCATTTTCCGTTAACTAATTCATTGTACTATGTTTACTAATCACGCCTCAATTCTTGAAAAGATTTGGATACAATTTGAAACACGGTCAGATCATTTCACTGGACCAGGCTTTTCTAGGATAGAGGCACAACAGTATAGCCTGTCTTCATGTCACTAAGCTGTTGTAAAATTGTTATTTTTATGTACTTTGTTAAACACAAGTTGGTAAAGCAATACATCAAAAGAAATACATTATCGAAGCTGAAAAAAGAATCTGCTTTGGTAGGTATGTACTTCAAACCTCGTATTACAGAGTTTATTTATTTCAGAACAGTTTATGTATAAAGCCCATTTTCTTTGTAAAGGTAAATAATAATAATAACTGTTTGTCGGTAATGTATTCAGAATGGTGAATCATTTAAAACGTTTTTATTTGAAAGGAACATAAATGAGCAGTGCATAAGTGTATTATACGGTTAGAAAAGATGTTTCTTTCAAGTAAATTATGGTTTTATGTTGAAAAAGTATAGGACCGTTATTTTATTTTTTTCAATCATTACCGGTGTCGAGAATGAGTTCCCTCTATCTAGCAGAATCTTTATGCTTTGGTTTCACTCGGCATAACCCACTTAGCATAATATTTTTTAAACGAATATTTGTAAGGCACAAAAATTATTTAGTATAAGTATTATGTCCAAATTTACTATGGCATACTATTAAGATGGCATAATTTTATTTAGCATAATGTTTACTTGGAGCTACGATTATTTTGTGTAATTTCACTTGGCATACCATGAAGATGCAAGAATTTCATTTGGAATCTTAAATTAAAATTTAAACATTGTCTTAAAAGTAAGTTTGTTTTTGCTACAAAAGTTAGTAACAGAAACGAATCGCTGCAAAACCAACTCCACGTAGTCTTGTTTGCCCTACCCCTAGAGTGTAATTAAAAACCGCGAAGGTGCGGAGGGGAAAGGCGGCCTGCGAGCTGAGGAGCAGGTAGTTTAAAACTCGCCGCCGCGGCTGAGGCTGGCTGACCAAGCCGAAGCTGTGGTAGAGAGCGTGAAAACCATCGGTGACGCAAGCTTGTGTGGGACAGCCAGATCCCCGCAGCGCCGTAACTGTGACAGAAACCATGCCTGCTGCATGTTGCATGTTGCACGTTGCATGCTTGCTTGTGTGATGCATTCTTGCTTGCACCCTGTACGCTTTCTTGCAAGCTATGTGCTTGCTTACATGGTGCGTGCTTGCTTGCATCAATTTTATTATTATGGTAAGTAATACGAAATTGTTGTAACTATGAATTTTCTGTGTTATGAAAGATGTGTCTTTCAATTTATGGATGTCAAATGTATGCCAAAAGACGATTCTGACTGTAAACTTTTTGCGATATGATGGGTATACACACTTTTTAATTAAAACAAAAAAAAAACACACAAACAAAAACACTCTTAACAACAACACTGCCATTAAAATTACATACTCCATTGAAAGTTATGCTGAAGATATTATAATGTAGAAAACCAAAGTAGAAAACCCACAAGTGAAAACTTAAATCGTGAATTTTAATCATACTAAACACAAAAAAAAACACCCACGAACTCGTACTTTAAAACTATTTTTAGTAAGCACTGCAATACAATTTTAATTTTCTTTGTTATCCATTTAAAAGAAAATGAAACTAGTTGAACTTCCAGTTATACTTGATTCAAAGCAAACAGATACTATAAAGAAGTCGACATGTCAAAAGCAGAAGACAAAATAAAAATACGAGTATAAGTATACATATATGTACATTGTGTCCGGACATGGACTAGTGATATTCTAAACACTTAAATATTAACTATTTTGAAGTACTGTACTTAAAGCTCGGGTCCAATGCACTACCCTGCTAGTAAAAAAAAAACAAAATGGCTGCCCAAAAAAAAAACATATCTCTCAAACTTTTTGTCATACTGAGATAAAAATAGGCATATTCAAAAGACAATAATGTTGTATATACATAACAATGTATTCTCAATAAAATAACTTTTGAAAAAGAAGGGCAAAGTTGAAAAAAACCTTAAAATTATGCAGTACAACCAATTTGTTAATTACAACAAAAACACTCGTGACACCTTTTTTTTTGCTACATCGACAGATTTTGAGATAAGCTACAATTCAACAAAAAAAATCACAACTGTATATCTAGTACTTTAAGAGTTATTTTTGTCTGAACATAGCGTATACGCAAGCAATAAAGCCCTTAAGGCCTAAAAACGACCATCTTCAGTGCTCCGCCAATCCAAGGGCGGTACGCCCAAGTTCATTTCAACATGAATTTTCAGTAAATATGTAGGCTGGCATCAATGATAGACTGATAAGGCCGTTGGAATTCCACTACCTACATTAAATAGCGCTAGGTTATTAGAATTTTTAGAGTCACAATATGCAGACAGCCTCATGGAGCTACCTCTATTTTTTTTATTAAAAAAAACCGTGGGTGTCGAGGAACACTCGGTTGGAAAGAAGTTCTTGTCGTAGTATATTAATAATAAATTGATGTAATGGTAGGAACCAACCCAAAAAAAGACATATTTTACTAAGATTCGCTCAAACTTTATCCACGCATTGTTTTGAAAGACTCTGTGAGATAGGTACATAAAACATATTCCGTCTTTCTTTAACTCGATGCAAATAAAGATAAATTATTTGAATTGATAGTAACGACCAGCCAAATACGCCTCAAAAAGGACGTAAAACAGTCGTTACGTTCCGACGAACCGGTATGCGGAAATGTCAATTTATTAAAGTACATTCATCAGTTTTCCACCAAGCCAATTGCAGTTAGCTGTAAAAGTTTTTTTCGTAAAAGCCGCAACCTGGAAAAACGTGTACATAGCAGCCCTCTCTCTCTCTCTCTAAACTACACTATATTGGAAAACTTTACAAAAAACTCGATGCGATCGAGACCAGACCGTTCGTTATAGCAATTTACGGTTCGTTCTCTACAAAAGCAATTAGGTTTTTTTACATTTCTCTTCCGATGGTCTGGTAGATGTTTTTCAGTGGAGCTCAAAGGCATTTTATCAACACAAACGTTATTCTTAAGTCGTTCGGGGAAGTTTGAAGATGTATCGCCATCAGGTATTTCTTTTTCAGAATTATCTACATACTTAACAGAAAAGGATAACAAGTTCTCGGGTAACTGGTTAAATCTTTTGTGTGGATTTATGAAAATAAAAATAATGTGGCGCAAGCAACATAATTCCTACATAATTATGATGGGTATTTTAAAAAGTCACTGAAGTTCAGAACAGCTTTCACAAGTCATCAGAAGTATAATTTGATCATTTTTGAACCAAGAACCTAAATGTATGGGTCATAAAGAGCAAAGCGCGATAACATCATAACCAATGATCATGAATTAACTAAACACTTCTGCTTACATATTTTTGGAAAGGTAGCGTAATGTTTAAAGACGTGATCTTCCAGCCCAGGCATTTAAAACAAAGGAAGCCCTCTTAAAACAAATGTTCATTCGAGCAATTTTATCTATTTCGCACGGGCGGAATTAAGTAGGTTGTGAACGATCCACCCGAATGATTTACTGGTGTTCGGTGCTTAAGCTGAAAATCGTAGTACCGGGCATTAATAGCTTTGCATTTTCTGAATGTATTTTAGAATTTGTTGGATTTCGGTTCTGGATTCCTGGTTACGGAAAATGTTGGCTTGAAATTTTGTAACGATTTAATTTTAATTATACTTGAAAAACCGGTCGAGTGGGGGGGGGGGGGGGGAAGTCGCACTCAGCCGTGGGGCACGCACCTCTTTTACTTTTCTTGTTTATTTTTGTTTGTTTTTTATCGTTTTTGCTGTGTGCCCCAATTGTGGCAAATAAATGATTTTTCTTTCTTTTCTTTCTTTCACTCGTGCGCTATGACCGTCGCGAATGAATCATATTTTTTAAACATGCTTTCGAGCAGTTTTTTTTATAATGTACTAGCAGCGCCCCGCGGTTATTACGCACATAGTTCCCGTTCCCGTGGGAATATGGGGATAAAATATAGCCTATGTTACTCAGGGTGAATGTAGCTTTCTAATGGTGAAAGTTTTAAAATCGGTCCAGAAGTATTTGAGTTTATTCATTACATACAAAAATACAAATCTTTCCTATTTATAATATTAGTATAGATAAGTAAATAACCATTGATACTAATATTATAAACGTGAAAGTAACTCCGACTGTTACCTTTTCACGTCTAGCGGCTGAAAGGATATAGATAAAAACTTGGCAGACGAAAAGACCTGGATTAAGATATGGTATACTTTTCATCCCGGTGGAATTTACTGGGATGAAAAGTATCCCTTAGTATAAGTTTCAAATCTCACACGGATGAAGCTGCGGGCAGGGTAGAGTATGCCGTCTATATTTGGTTTTGTCTATTTTATTAGTATTTAAAATTTGAAATTTTAGATTAAGTGGTTTTGGATACACCTTTTTGTTATGGATATGAAATCATGACTTTATCATTCTCAAGGAGTGTCAGACTCTTACTGACACTCTCTTCCGCTTATCCATGTTCCTCCTGATAACCTTTGCGTTACATGACAGCGGTGACTCTTTCGAAAAAAATCCGCAGCACTGCAGGCACTGGCCTGAGCGAGCCCAAATATACCAAGGAGGGGGGGGGGGGTTATATTTCCAAAACTACTACTCCACCAAAATTAATATATATATATATACACAACTAAAATGAAAAGATATTATAGGATTTTATTTAATACATTGGCTATGGTCGACACCAGACAAATGTTGAATATCGGTCATCTTAATATCTCTTCCTATACAAAATTATAAATCGTTTTTCACTACTAGTAACTTTAAAGGATCGACTCCGGCCAGCTTTATGTCGATATTTCTATTTTCGGAGTTAATTACAAATATGTCACTAGAAGTCGGTGGGGTCAATGACTATTGTTCCACATTCGCGCGGTAAGTGTAAGGTAGATTCAGAAACAAAATTTCAATAATAAGAACTAGCTAATACAATCAATTTGCAGTAGAGCGACATGATCTGCAAGAAGTTACATAGGTACCTGTACGCCTAAATAAAATTTTATTTACCACTTAGTCTAGTAACTAAAACTAAAACACAATCCAGTATTTAATATTTTCAAAGGTAAAAAACGTCTCCTTGCTTCATTCAAAGATGCTGTGAGGAAAACTGCTGCAATCGTATTTGTAATTTTCACTCTAGTTTTACCTCGGAATGTCCACTGCCAGAACTCACGAAGAAAATATACACTCACAGAAGGCTTAGTCCGCAAAATAGTTTATCTAACATTTTTAAGTAAACACAAAAGTCCTAAAGATCCTAAAGGTGGGCCATTTCGATGAATATTTTGGACTACTTTAGCTTTAACTTTTCAACTAAAATACTTATTTCCATTGAAGCACAATCATATATGGTCAGTTATCTCATCAATACCAAAACGAGACGATGAGATGAATGTTCTCGAATGGCTTATGAAACTTGGACGAAATTCATACAGGCCGACAACGTACCCCAAAAATTCATCAAATTTAAGTAGCAGTTGGCACTGGGCACTGCACATAAACATTAGTCACAGAATAGGTAGTCAATTGCGTTGATGTTACTGGAGTAGCAACCGCGTACATTGGAACGCCTCTCACAAAATTAACTGATGATTTGATAAGGCCGTGGGAATCCGCTGGATGCAAGAAGCATAGATCTGGTCGATGTGGCTACAGTTAGAGGAAGCCTAAGTCCAGCAGTGGACGTCTTTCGGCAAAAATGGTGATAATGATAACCCAAGAGTAACTTTTATGAACCACTGTATACCTTGACCCTGTTTTTATGAATGGGTATCCATCAAATGACTTCTTCCGCTCTGGGCTTAGCTGAAGGACGTGTCAGACTCTTACTGGCTAAAATCAACTCGTGTTCCTCCTAATGCCCTTAGCGTTCCTGAGCCGCGGTGACTCTTTCGAATAAATTCCACAAGCCTGACAGATACCTAACCCTATGTTCTCCTTCTGCATTTTCTTGTTTTATGTCAAAATAATATGGATTCCAAAGAATTCACCTTTCCCGCACATTTCGGAGCAAGCGACGCGACAATTTCGAAGTGATATCTTGCGACAGTTTTATTTCAGCTGTGTTGTGCTTCTCTTTGATATTTCGCTGCACTTTTGAAGTTTTTAATAACACATCTTTCATGCCTTTGTGAAGAACGATTATGTTTTGAGGAAGCACAAAAAGTACCTACAGAAAATTGTAAAAAGTTATCTTTTAGGGATTTTTAAAGTGGTTGTTTGAATAAATGGTTTAACAAAATTAAATGATAGGTATATTATGCCACTGTTTGGAAAAGCTGTAATAATAATTCATCAATCAAAATGAATAATGATTCATGAATTAAGTTCAATCAGCCTAGCTTTTTCCCAACTATTATGCTGTCAGCTAACTGGATGCAAGTGTGACTCTCTTACTGACCTGGACAAATCAGTTGATTACTGGGTTACATGAAACCTCATGGCATCGCTTGGTCTCTGGGATATTCTAGCTCCTTACTGACTGTCATAGAACTACAAATGACAGCCAGGACCACGAGCTTTTAACGAGTTTTCCGAGGTACGAAGGAATTTCGGTATGTAATAGTCCCAAATCCACATTGTATACCAACTCGGAAGATTGATCCATGCGACGGGTAATTGTGCACTAGCTGGATTTGGGACTATTCCATACCGAGACTCCTTCGTACTTTGTAAAGCACTTTAAGCTGTTGGTCCCGGCTGTCATTTGTAGTTCTATGATAGTCAGTAAGAAGCTAGAACATCCTAAAAGATAACTTTACACAATTTTATGCAGTTGCTTTTTGTGCTTCCTCAAAACATAATATCGCATGAAAGACGTGTTATTAAAAATTTCAAAAGTGCAACAAAATATCAAAGAGAAAACACACACAGCTGAAATAAAACTGTCGCGAGATATCACTTCGAAGTTTTCGCATTGATTACAATTTTTTTTGTAATAAATTTATCAAAATATTATTTTGCATTGCCTCATTATTTAAATTTTAAAGCACAATAGGCAATCAAAGAATTTGTTGGTTAGATAATCGAAATATATATAACTCAAAAGTGACTGACTGACTGATATAGGTAGTGATCTATCAACGCACAGCCCAAACTACTGAACGGATCGGGCTGAAATTTGGCATGCAGGTAGATGTTATGACGTAGGTATCCACTAAGAAAGGATTTTGATTAATTCTACACCCAAGGGGATAAAATAGGGGATGAAAGTTTGTATGAAACTTTGTCAGTTTTAAACCGATCGGGCTGAGAGTTTCAAAATCGGGATAAAGTAACTACTCCACGCGGACGAAGTCGCGGGCAAAAGCTAGTAGTTTATGAATTTCTCACCTGGCATCAGCTGAGAGATTCATAAACTATTCTCCCAGACTCATGTCTGGCAAGCTCCTGAATCCTAAATGATGATGAGGTATGAGTCAGGATAGGACGGCCTTAAAGTTAAACTCACACTATTTATTAGATCTCTCTTTATTTAGGCTTAGCTCATATTAAAGTAGGCTATAAATTCTCTTCTCCTCTGTCTTTCTCCTCGTCTCCAGTCCCACTTATATACCAAAATTCATTAAAATCGTTTCGGCAATTTCGGAATGATAGCGTAATGACGTAACTAACAAATCCGCATTTGTAATATCAGCTAGAATAGATCATACGACATCTAAAAAGCCCGACTGTCAGGTATTGTGGCCCAAAAATCTAGCTATTGCTTACACATTTAATTTTTTATCAATTACTAGCAGCACACCGCGGCTTTACCAGCGTAGTTCTCGTTCCCGTAGGAATGTGGGGATTCGATAAAATATAGCCTATGTTACTGAGGGTAAATGTAGCTATCTAATAGTGAAAGAGTTTATGAAATCGGTCTAGTATTTTTTGAGTTTATTCGTTACATACAAAAATACAAATCTTTCCTCTTTATAATATTAATATAGACATAGAAGTTTAGATGTCGGTCGCGTTCCATTCTAACCGTGCTAAACCAAGACACAAATTTACTCTCTTGAACTTTACCAGTTATCCATATAACGGAATCACAATGAAAATAACAACAAAGAAGAAGAAAACCTCGCTCTTCACGAAGCTACGAAGCCAGTACCGAGCAGTACTCTTACTAACACAAAGAACTCAAAAATAGTTCGCCAAGGTATTCAAAATAAAATTTAGACCTTTGCCTGTTGGAGCAGAAACTTATAATGAGTTTCTCGGACTTGTAGTAGGTAGAACCTAGTGAAATTGAGTAGCAAAGACTTGGAAACATTGCGTTGTTTGAAAACGAACTCTGTTCCTGTGAAGTAAAGCCTAGAATGGTGTTGATAGAGGAAAATAACAGCCGGTGCAGTGTAGGTTGTAAAATAAACTTTTATTTTGTTCATAATATTTTATTTTCTTGTTGTTATGTTACGTAGGCCTTTGATGCGTAAACACAGAGATTTAGTAGTATCAGGAAAGAAAAACCTGTAATTACATTAGTGATGAGTAACATTATCTTTAAAAAAAGTATCTGTAACTATCGATCCTAAGTAAAAGCAAAAATATTTTCCGTTTAAACAAGTAATCTCACCTGCCTTACTTTTTTCCTACCTACTACGTATGTTGGGGCCTGTCCTGTGTAACTGAATTCTTGCTGAATAATATAGTATTTGGACCAAAGATAAGCATTGCCATACAGCGTGGTAATGCTGCCAGCCTTTTGGGTACATTACCAGTGGCCAGCGATGCGGAGGAATTTTTCGACGCCATCTTTTAACTATTTTTAGTTTTAGTTAGTTTAGTGTTTTTTTTTTAATTTAAATGTATATATAGTAGTGATTATCCTTATCTAAATAAATAATAAAGTATTTACATACATGGAGTGACTACGTATTCGACCTCCACATCACAACTACGATCCTCTGAGGCAAAACTGGTTATCAGACGACAGTCAAACGTCTTTTTATAAGGATGGGATCTATTCCACTCTGGGTGGAGCGGAAGATAGTGTCAGACTCTTACTGACTAAAACCCATCCATGTTTCTCCTAATTCTATTTGCGTTATAGGGTCGCGGTGACTCTTTTGAATGAATTCCGTAAACCCTGACCTGGCACACGTCTAGGAATAGCACCTGAAACTCCTGGAAGGAAGTTCTGGTGCTTTCCGAGGCATGGGGGGATTCTAGTTACCTATCCACAAACCGACCTCGTCAAGCATTATTTTACCTTGCGCGGCTGTTGCAATAAATCATTTTGGAAATCGTGGCTCCATATTTTAATTTAATATGAATTTCTGACGTAACTATAACAAAAACTCATGTTAGGCCTCTTTATCGTTGCGGAATTTATTTGAAAGAGTCACCGCGGCCCTGGAACGCAAAGGGCACAAGAAGGATCACGAAAAGTCTGACACTCCCTACCGCTCCGCCCATGGCGGGAAGGGTCATTTGATGATTTCCCATCCAAAAAAAAAGGCCTCTTTATTTCAAATTTCAAGTCGCCTGCAAATATTATACTAAATCTGTTACAAAATAAAACAACAAATTACGTATTGTAACAAAACATTTTGTTTATGCCACTTGGACTTTAACGGTGCCATTTTGTAAACAGTAAAGGACCATAAAATCTAAGAGGTTATGTTCAGGAAACAGAGCGGGCGGTGTTGACGCAGAAGCGGAAAGCAACTAACTAGCTTTTAAAACTGGGTTGCATAATACATTTTTCTTTAAGGTTTTAAGAGATAAAGAAAAGAACTACGTTTTGTTTCCTGAGTAGTTGTATGTGGGTATTAAATTCCTTACTGTACCCCTGCATAAAGTAGGTCAAACTGAGAAGAGTTTTTGGATTTTTCTGCAAGAACATTTATAGTATCTGTCTGGTATATTATGTGACACTAACCTGTAGTTACGGTAATTTAATAATAATACATTTTGTTATTTAACGTTTTTAAATGGCCTAAAATTAGCAAGTTTGTTTGCTAATTTAGCCTTTTTTTCGGGTAACTAAGACCCTTAATACACATACATACCTTACACTCGAACAACTTGATATTTGTGCTGTGACGCAACTTTAACTGCTCTACCCTTAAGGTCCAGCTGGTCTTCACTCGTCCACAATCTCTTCGACCTTCGCGATGTGAAGTAGCGGGGACTCATAGAGCTCTGTCCTAAGTATACTGGACGCAGGATAATGGGTCTCGCGAGCACGATCCCGCACTGGTTCCTACACAATTTACTTAAACAAACACTACGCACTAGCTTAACAGTGGAAGCAAAAATAAACCTCTATAAATTTATTTCTTAATTCACACCAACTGTACACCATACCACCTTTACGAAAGGAAGAATTAAACTTATTTAGTACATACATAGTTCTAGAGTGGAGACCGCGTCTTGGCAAACGTAGCGTAGGACGTCCTCAGGCACGGTGGAGTGACGATTTGCGCAGAACGGCTGGCTTAAACTGGATGCGAGAAGCCGAAAATAGATCTAAGTGGCGTGCAATTGGAGAAGTCTATGTCCAGCAGTGGACTGCAACAGGCTGTTGATGAAGTACATACATACACGTAACACACTCGGTACAAAAATATAAAAATAGCTCACGGTGTTTAAAAGGTCCATTTCAGCGATGTGTCAGACAGACTAAAATTCTGTCTTACGCTGGTTTTCTAATGAACCTTTCGACATGGATACCTAGCATTCGATTATTTTTTGAAAACCTCTAACAGCTTATTGCTTGCTCCAAGCTTCAGCTTGTTCAAGTGCTTGGTATTAGCTGTCGATATGGGCATTAAATAGATTTATCGCGGGTCGATCGTAAACCCGCCTTAAGCTCTTAAGGGCAAGCCAAGCTCTTTATAGACGATGTAATTTATACCCGGTGCCTTCTGATTTTTGCGACATTTTTTGAAAAACAAAAATGATCAAAATGATTTGAAATTAAATAAGTGCATTTTGACAGCGCAAAATATAACAGCACACGTTTGTGTATTGTGTCTTAACATACCGAGTTTCATCCGTGCCTCGGAAAGCACTTTAAGCCTTTGCTTCCGGCTGTCATTTGTAGACCTTTGACAAATTGTCAGAAGCCAGTAAAATCTGACCCCAGTCATGCCAAGAAGTACCGTGTTACCTAGTTAATAGGTTACCTAGTTAAAAGTGTTATTTACAACCTACTTACAAAATAAATATAATTTACCATTTATTTATTTCATTCAATATATTTGGAAAAAGGCTTAGTAGAAGATGATGCTATATTTAGAATCGGACTGAAGCTAAACTTGCCCCAAAAATCCCTCAATAATACTTCTAAAATCGCTGAAGACCATAAACATTAACTAGTCTACCCTTTAAGGTCACACCAATGGAAATCAATACATAATACATAAAAACCCTGTCCGGAACATTTCGTCCTGTTAATAAAATGACAGTTTTATTGCCCAATATAGTATAACTACTGATTCTATCGAGTTAAGGACTTGACATTGTTTAATTTTGTACCTACAGATATATAATGGTCAATTAAAATGTATTTGAATGACTGAAGTGCCTTCATAAAACAGGTTATGGTGAAAGTTTTATTATTTGATAAAGGCTTTCAAAGGATTCCTTGCGAATATTTTTTAAATTACGCTTGGAGTAAAGTTTTATGATTTATATTTGTACAGTAAATATAAATCATAAAACTTAACTATTTATTTTAAAGAAAACACAGCTTTATACCAATTAAATAGTTAATTAGGCTATTGTAGCATCTGGTGGAGCAGTGTTTAAAGTTTTTCCTCCCTATCACCTACACAATTGAGTGGATCTAAATTATGAGTGGATCTAACTATCTACTACACCTCTGCGTAAAGCATTATGGTGTGATAATGTACTTTTTTAATAATACTAGCTTCTGCCAGCGACTTCGTCCGCGTGGAATAGTTACTTTACCCCCGATTTTGAAACTCTAAGCTCGATCGGTTTAAAATTGACAAAGTTTCATACAAACGTTCATCCCCTATTTTATCCCCTTGGGGGTCGAATTAATCAAAATCCTTCCTTAGCGGATGCCTACGTCATAACATCTACCTGCATGCTAAATTTCAGCCCGATCCGTTCAGTGGTTTGGGCTGTGCATTGATAGATCACTATGTGTGTTGGAAATATGTACAACTTACAACAAAAAAAGAAATGAAAGTAAAGCTGGAATGCCTGTTCAAAATTATATTATAATAACCTATACCTACTTCACTTAGAAATAATTACCTATAACTACGTATAACTAATTAATAAAATAACTACTAATTAATAAAAGTATCTACGCTTTTACCATAGTATAAACAGGGGTAGTAGGTTATCTCCGGCCTAATTCGCGATATAATTGCCTACTGTCTTAGGGTTGTCACTTTAACACATCTCTGTATAACTAATTCAGTGATCATTAGTCAATAAAGTTCAACAACGGTTTGATTTTACAACTGCAAGTACTTACCTACTTAGTTACTATACCTACAATGCTGAGAAATCGGCATAACTAAACGTAAACAAAGCAATAGCGGCAAATCAATTGATAGATCAAAAGTACCTACCTAATATATTCTAGTAGGAAATTAGGCCTACCTACCTACCTACTTTCTCTGTGTGATAGAAAACTAATAAAAATAAGTAAGTAGGTATCTCATCATCAAGTAAAAATTATATGCTAGAATAAGTTTTCCTGTTCATTAGGTAATCTGAACAGAAATAATTCTGGAATCGATGAATTATTGAGACACCCAAACACACAGCAATACGTTCTCCTGCGACTGTCAGACATTTTTTATTTATTTAGCGGTGACGCGCGAACCTCGTGCAGTGTTAGCCCCGACTGGCGCACTGAGAAACGGGTCGAGACTTGTTAAAGTGTGCGTGCGTCGACGCATAGATACTATGGCGCACACATACAAGCCGCGCGCGGTGCGTTTGTATGAAGATAAACTACTACCCCTGTTTATACTATGCTTTTACCTATTTAATACTAAAAAAACGGAACATAAATTAGCCAAAACTAACCTATCGGTATCTAAAACTCTATGCTCCTGCTTCTACTACTACTTCACCTAAAAAGAAATAAAATTGAAACTATTAATAATTTGTAATTTGAACGAATATTTAAACATTACCAAAATAACTAATAAGTACCTATTTTATAAAATAGCAACAAAAGTTACACAAAAATAATCACAATAACATCTTACAGCATGACACAGTGTTAAAGCGCGACGGCGCGATGGCTTATTATTGTATTCATGTATAAGTTTGGTGTTTCTATACCGATTCCAATGATTCTTTTTTTATTGAATAGGTAATAATGTAAACTTTTTTTAATTAGGGATGAGTGAGAGTATTATAAACGTAAGAGTAAACAAATATAATCAGTAAGCTCCGAACTGCTAAGCTATCGGGAGTTACACGTGTTATTGTGAGTCAACCATAAAAGATAGACATATGCTGTTTCAGGATATATTTTAGATAATTTTATGTAAAACATTTCCGCAATACATGATTTCTATGTAACTTTAACCATTAAGGCTACACACGCGACGGAAGCTTAAAAAATGGAGTAACTTCTCCCGTTTTCCCAACATTTCCCTTCACTGCTCTGCTCCTATTGATTGTAGCGTGATGAAAAGTATACTATAACCTGCCCAGGAGTATGAAGAATAATTGCACCAAGTTTCGTTAAAATCGGTCGAGTAGTTTTTGTTTCTATAAAGAACATACAGACAGACAGACAGACAGACAGACAAAAATTTTACTGATTGCATTTTTGGCACCAGTATCGATCACTTATCACCCCCTGATAGTTATTTTGAAAATATATTCCTTGTACAGAATTGACCTCTCTACAGATTTATTATAACTATAGATGGAAAAATTACCAACTAACACTGACTTTGGAACAAATATAGATGACCTTATATCACACACGTAAGCAAGCTATATCAACACAATTAACCTGCACATTCATTAATTGATAGTCATAAACCAACATTGTTAAACTTAGCATAGTCAAAGAAACAAGCTGACTTCTAAAGGTGCAACTAATGGGTAGAAAGTTTCTACATACTCCACACGTTAAGGTTCTGCTCCATAGCAACTCCCAGCTAAGCTACCAGGCAAGCTACCTTTTTCGCTGTGTATGAACATGGCGGTTGAGAGAACGTCTTAATAAAGAGTGATCCAGTTGATTGCCTGCCTTAAACTATATGTAATTTTTATGTGTGTTTAACTGGATTGTGCCCTGGCGCTTGGGAGTACAATGGTCACTCAAAAGCTTCTCTGATGGTTGCGTATGTGTTTCATTCATAATTTTGCTCCGTCATCTGGAACTGGTAATCTCTCAACTGCTACGGTTCATTTTAATTATTTGTACTTTGAATTGTTCCTCTTACTCCGGATGCCTGCATCATAGACATACACGTCTTTCTACATTGTTCTCACATGTATATGCCTAATTTCAACTAGAACAATTTATCTACCAACTTTGTAATAATTTATTGATGTGGAATTTCTTGCACGTTCCTCTCCATAGAGATCTACGCTTTGGAACGTGCAGATAGCTCCACCTCTTTCGACTGGCTGACCTTGTCAAAAGTGCCTCTAAATGGTTTCATTGAAATAAATGCTTTGAGTTTGATTGCTAATAGCTCAAAGTTTCTGACTTACAACCCCGACCCCTTGAAATTTTATACGTGCCTGTAAATGTCTTTAGACTAATTGCGTCAAAAACTTAACTTGCAATTAATTGCTAACACAAGATAAAATACCTAACAAATATAGTAATATTTGTTATTTTATCCTGTGTTACTCACATAACGGGCCTGTATTAAATAACATACAATGAACTAGAAGTTAAAAGATTAGGTACTTTGGTGCAAAATGGGCCTTAATCGTCAATTTGAAATAAATAATTTCCATTTATGAACATTTTATTTAGGCAGCATCATCCACTGCGAGTCTGCGACTAAGACTTACGCGCGAATAAAAAGGAACATCTTAGCTAACGTAGCTTTTCATCTTTCAGTGGACGGTCGCCTTTACCATAGCGTGACCCATTTACACTACGGGCCAGGAATACCAACGATGCACTTAGTGCATGCCGTATCAAATACTGTTCAAACAAACTTTACCTACACTGTACAGGTGGGTTTACTCAGTGATAGACGCCAGGAAAGTATTTAATTAGCCTGTAACGTAGCTAAGCAATAATCACCTTGTTTGCATCAGTGTTGAAGCTACGAGTACATCTCAAATAATATTAAATTGGTTGCTTATGTACATTTTCTGCCACATACATAATTGATTATAAACTCTTAGACGATACTTAATACATTGTTTGAGCCCTTGCCGCCTGTGATACAGAACTCTCCTAGTACAGGCTTCTAACAACGTTCTACCTATTTTACTATCTAAGATTTATTATTATATTTTACCAATATGAATTTTGAATAAAGATTTATTTATTTATTATTACTTTTATACAGATTTCGCATAATGAATCTGCTAATCAATAAACCCTCGTATCCACTAGGTAACATTTGACGCGGAACACGTGACTCCCAACATGTTCAGAAACGTTGCACAAACTCGCGACGTTGTCAGCAGGCGCGCAATATTGACATTATTACTAAATAATGAAAACGTTGCCGTTCAACACGTTGAGCAACATGTTGTGCTTCACGTCGCCTGATATATTGCCTACTAACTATGAGGCTTCAATATGTAATCTATTCACATCTTGTAAGAGGTAATCTCTGTGTCTCTACTGATATAATGACAAAAACCTTTCATTCATTAAAACATAGGTACACATTGCTAACGTCCGTTAAGATATGTGGTCCCATAGGTATAACGTCTTGCAAGACTCCATAGAAGAAGATCCACCGACGGCGGTTGTGTCCAGTGAGCAACTATCCAATAGTTAATTTAATCAGACTGTATGTACATAGAATAGAATAGAATATAAGCATAATCAGCCTTTTAACGTTCCCACTGCTAGGAAACAAGCCTCCTCTCTAGGAGAGGGTATGGGGCGTAATCCGCCACGCGGGCCCAGTGCGGGTTGGTGAATATCACATGTCTTCGAATTTTTGGTTCTAGGACATGCCGGTTTCCTCACGATGTTTTCCTTCACCGGTTTGAGAGCAGTGGTGATGAAATTAATTACACAAAGTAATACACCTGGCTGGGTTTGAACCCACGACTTACAAATCTTAATTCGGGCCCGTTGCCACTCGGCCACCATTGCTCACATTGAATAGAATATAATACTCTTTATTATGTCACACGGAAAACTCTGATAGCGCGATGCAGGATTTCGTTAATAGTTCGCTGCTGGCGGGCTAGATGGCACTACGGTTTTTTTTGTTGCCACGCAAATTTCGCTTCGTTAGTTTTAGTTGTGGTGGTATTGACGCCGCTACAGTTCTACCAACCATAAAACTACGGAAAAGTTAAAATATTAGAAACATACTAATATTTTAGATCAAAAAACCTTTTATCACATAGAAACTCGTAGCAACAGGCGAACTCAATTCTGTGGTAACAATTAGAAATTGACAGCTCCATTATGTCTAAGTAGTAAAATTTTGTAGTTCGTGTGTACTTGCGGTTGACTGTACTTTTCACTTAAAATACCCACTTATATTTTTTCTTTTAGGAAATAATTATGCTATTTTTGAATTGAAGGGGTGCAAAACCTAAACTATGAGATGTAGCGACAACTCAAAGAATTCTCGGGCCAGATTTTATAAAAACTAAATCTATAATTAGTAGTTACTATTAATTAAGACGTGTTGTAATTTTTTCATGTACAATAGAACGTGTTTAGTGCAACTTTTATCAACATATTTGCCAGAACTGTGAAGCATATTATTATGAATAAACAGGCAAATGTAAAACTGCACAAACACTTATTAAAGGCCTTTTTTTCTGATTGGGACACCACCAAATGCCTTCTTCCGCTCTGGGCGGGAGGAGCCGCAGTGACTCTTTCGAACAAATTCCGCAACCCTAGCAGGCACTGACCCTATGGGCCCCATCTTATTAAAGGCCTAGTCCTACTTAATCACAATCTCGTATATCTAACAGCCTCTCTCCCACCTTAAGGGCGAGCGGTAAAATAAATTGTCCCTATTAGCGCCTGCACTAAGTTTTGTATTAACGCTATTCTGCTATAAATAGCCTGTAGCTTTGTATTGAAAGATATATGTTCAGACATTTTTTATTCCATTATTGTTAAAGAACAGTCGTGGTTATATAATAACAGCCGTTGGGGTCGATTTTTCAAGTTAAGCGATGTTAAGATCGGTCCATGGATGGGTGACCATTACATACAGAGACTCATTCGTGTCTCTTTATGATTATAGAGAATTTGTTGTTGAATTAATGAATATAGAGAATTATAGATCCTTGACGGTCGCGGTCGTTAGGGATAGGTAGTAACTAAAAATCTGACATCTAAGGGGGATACTGTGTTACAAAACATTTTTGCAAAAACTAAAAACTTTTTGTTTTTTTTTGTAATTTTTTTTTTTTCACTTCTTTTTGGTGACACCTACTTGTACGTACGCATCACAGCGTACGTTTTATAAACCGGTGTAAACAATAAGCACACATGCGATTTCAGCAATCGCGGAAGATTTGCTATCATTTATTGAAGAGTTCTATTTCCTATCATCTCTGTTGGTTCTTCATCAGATCTTCACCAAACTAGAAACAGACCACCTCGAAGTACTAAGATGCTCTTCCAAACCATCGTATACAGATTTATTTATTTATTTCATTTTACATCAACAATGAGAGAATTAACACATTATTAGGGATAACTAAAATACAGAGTCAGATCTCACTCAAATTTAAATGAGACCACATGATAAGAACCAGCTTTTGAATATAAAAAGAATCATCAAGATTGGACCATCCAATAAAAAGTTATGAGGCACAAAAAAAAACTGTCGATTTGAGAACTACTTTTTTGGAAGTAGGTAAAAATTACTGGGTTGTGGATGTCAAATTACCAGTCACTCCATGTAAAATACTGGAAGAGGCTAGGCAGATTGTTTGTTGTTCAGCATGTCTCTCCAATGGAATGGAAGGAAGAATAAACATAATTACGTAAAGCCCATTATTTTTTTTTTATTTATAGCAAGCATTTTTTTTGACAGTCAATCAATCAATCGGTCAGTTTTGGAATTGTTATTCTCCTTTGCCAACCATGATAATTTCTAAACTAGAAAATGTATCTTCATCCAATAATAAAAGCAGGTAATTGGCCATTTTCATAAACGTAAAGAACTGGAACTAAACGTAGTATAAACAGAAACAGATTCTATTCAAAGACTCTTCGTTAATAACACAAACAGATGTCACTCTTCCGAAATATATTTCATGAATGAGGCACAATTCGAATAAAATTCCAAATCTATTATATATACTAATATTATAAAGAGGAAAGATTTGTATTTTTGTATGTAACGAATAAACTCAAAAACTACTGGGCCTTTCACCATTAGAAAGCTACATTTACTCTGAGTAACATAGGTTATATTTTATCCCTGTATTCCCACGGGAACGGGAAATCCGCGAGTGAGACCGCGGGGCGCTGCTAGTGATGTATAAAAGTCCGTTAGACGATCTCTAAAATCGTCTAAATTTCATTCAGAACTCCCACTCTCCAAGTAAATATCTATTACTACACAACATTAATATCCTTTATATGTATAAGTTAATTGAACCCCAAAACTCTCCAGAAACCACCCCACCTAGTAATAAAAACAAAACAAATCCTCCTTCACCGCTTCCGAACATATAAAACACGAATCCCCATTGACTCACACGGCTATAAAAGTTTCTTTCTGAAATGTCTAGTTTCAAATTGAATTATATGTCTCAAAGGATCTGTCGCTTTGACGTTTTTTATTGACCTGATTCAATTCGCCACTTCGACAGTGGGTTGGACCTGGTGCACTTAGAATCTATAAGTGTAAATGTGTTTTTTTAGTTTTGGTGTCTCTATGTAAGTATTACATATTCTCCCAAGGTTGCAGAACTTGTTCAAAAGAGTCACCACGGCTTTCTTCGTTGAAATGAAAAAAAAAAACAAAATAAAAATTTCGAGCGCCATGACACAGTGATAGTATAACAAAGATTGTCGGAAGAATTGAGCGGAAGAATCAGACTTAATTTGCCGGTGGGAGGCTAAATAATGAAATTAAAACAATAGAAACTCTTTTTGTCTTTTCTTTATTTAATTGGCCTGTATCTTCACACCAACAAATTGTAAGTATATAAAAACAAATAATTAGAACAAAAAAAAAACACGCTTGCCATGTCCAAAAGTGAACAATTTGTCTTTTTTTTTTCATACTTTTTTGCAAGCTTAAGACTTTATGTGTGTGTCGGCTAATTTTCATGAAAACAAAATACTTTGTTTTTTTTTATTACTGAACCATGGCTGCCCCTTCTTATTTTTTAAAATTGTCACTAGCCTATGTTACCGGGGATAACCCAACGCTTCTAACGATACCATATACATTGATATCGGTTAAGCCGTTAAAATAGTTATGGTGGAATAAAGAAACTCACAAACATACATACATACATGAACTCTGAAAACATAACACTCCTTTTTTTGGGCAGTCGTGTAAAAAGTACTGCACACTAGGATATATTGATATATTAACTTTAAAATGATTGCATTTTGCACTAATGCAAATATTAATAAATAGGAATGGAAAGTTATTGCCATTTTACTGAGTTTAAAAACAAGCTTAAATAAAACCAAAGAAGCGGTTACCGATGAGGTTTCTCCACAAAAAGAATATCCAAAGAGAAAACCCAAAAATATAGAAATAAAATACGGTGTCAAAAATCCAATATAAAAAGAAAACGAATACAAATTATCTCTAATTTCCTATCTGCAAAATTCAGCCCCTAACCTTTTGTGATTTTTTACTAATTTTCCTTATTAATTTTCGTGATTGAAATATAACCACACCGGTTGCCATTAAGACCTACACTCTAAGTTATATCTTCCAACACGACCCCACCTCGAATCGATCATCAAATTGACAGTTAACGCCTTGTTAATTATTGCTGTTCTCTTGCTATGGTTACCGAGATGTTTATCTCTTCAAACCGATTTGTAAAATCGGCCTTACTTTAAAAATAGCTTTCTTAAAAACGATCATTTATTTTAGAGCCAAAACGTACCTACGTAATAGCCACTTTTTGCCTAGCTATAATAAGAACGGTACTACTTAAAATATTTAATTCAAGTAAAATTTATATTAAAAGAATGTTATTAATTTTTAATTTAATATTAATAAATAATTTGTTTCTTTGGGTTGTTGTTTTTCCGTTCAAACTGGCCTGTTTAATAATAAGCGGCAATTTCTTAAAGGCACAAACTCAATATAATTCGTGCCAAAAATGAATTTCTATTGGGTTTGAATTGCTATTTTGAAAACTTATTTTGCAAAAAACCTTACCTATCTAAGCACATATACAATAATAATATTTAAATAATAGCTATATTAGGTTTTTTTCTGGATACCTAGGTATATCCTAATGAATTGTCACCGCACATACCGACACCTCGGTAAGCGCTGCTTAAACTCTAAGATCGAACCATATGACTAATTTTTAGACACAAGCTTCTCCAAAAAACTTTTCAGTACACCCAAAAGATTGCAACGCAAATCGAGTATTCATAGGTCCATGAATGGCAAAACATTTATAATTATTAAGCCTAACACGATCCAACATATTTAGCCAAATAACTAATAATAACACACACACACACACACACACACACACACACACTAATTACACACACAATTAACACAACACACAACACAACACAATTCATTCATTTTTTTTTTATGCTTTGTTTGTAATGGCTGGTTCAGACAGTGGGACTGGTTTAGTTATTTGTAAGTTTTTATTTATTTTTAATTTTCTCTCGCGTCAAAAACGAGCATGAATAAACGCTTTTTCTTTCTTTCTTTCTTAAAATGTTATGGAAATTCTCAAATGCCATTTCAAGAGCTTCATTAAGGTGCTAAAGATACGACTATATTCTAAAGCGCTGATGAGTCGTAAGGTTAGCAGGAAGGTTATTTGGAAGGGATTTTTAAGGAGAGGGGAAAGTTAGGGTTTTTAAGAAAAGAGATTTGCATATATTCAGCTTAGAAGAAAAAGTAACGAAGTAAAATTTTTTGCGGCAACAAAAAGAACCGCAACGCCATCTATCCCGCTAGCAGCGAACTACTCGTACTAGTGAAATCCTGCATCGCGCTATCAGAGTTTTCCGTGCGATACGATTATGTATAATAGCCCGAATATCAACTATCGGGCAGCTGCCCACCGGATACAACAATCGTACAGTCAGAGGATCCTCCCTTTTCTATGGAGGTTTGCAGAACTTTACTCTTTGTATACCTACATAGATCTACTCACATTATAGGATATGGGCTTGGGACAGACAGTACTTGAGATAGAATTTTAACGAGTGATATATGTATGAGTGTTCTTCACAGCTGCCTACAGACTACCTCTGGAAATACTTACCACAATTGTAGGTACTGTGCCTCCTTCTGCGAAGCAGTAATGCTAGCGAAGGAGGAGGCGGAACGCGTGCGAGAGAGGGAAATCTCACACTCCAGCCGCCGCGACAGAAGAAGACACCCCGGGCGTCGGGAAACGCAGGGCAATTCCCGGCCACCGTAAGCACGGGCCTGTGGATGGCGAGCTATGGGTGGCTCGCCGTCCGATAGCAACCAGGTCCGAGTCGACAGCGCGTCGTGTTCCACGCGCGCCTCAAAGAGCCGTCAGCAGAGAAGACGGGGCCCCATAGGGTCAGTGCCTGCTAGGGTTGCGGAATCTGTTCGAAAGAGTCACCGCGGCCCTGGAACGCAAAGGGCACAAGAAGGAACACGGGTGGGTTTTAGTCAGTAAGAGTCTGACACTCGCTTCCGCTCCGCCCAGAGCGGGAGAAGTCATTTGATGATTTCCCATCCAGAAAATAAAAAGGTGGGTTTTAGTCAGTAAGAGTCTGACACTCCCTTCCGCTCCGCCCATAGCGGGAGAAGTCATTTGATGACCTACTGTATTGTATTTTATTTTATTATGTGCGTATTTCTATTGACATGCAGACAATCTCGCTTTGAGGGACTAATCTTCAGACTCTAAGGTTAACGTTTAAAAGGACAATCCTTGCCTTTCGATTGGCGTAACGAGGTACATTCAGAAAAAAAAAACGCTGCCAATTGGCGCCACTTAGTGTGAGGTTCGTTGAAGTGCACTTTTTTTACCAATTGTGAGTTATTAATTGATAGATATTTTTTCCATTAATCAAGCTGAATATTGGTCGAAAAATGCGTAATAACGAAATTGATGTGCCCATTTTTAACCAACGGGTAACCATGGATAAAAAAACTCGCCCTTAAGCGTTAGGAAACTTATGATGTAAAAAACTTTTTACAAAAAAATACAACCGACTTTTACACAAAAATCAAAAAAGTGCAAAATAACTTTAATTTCGGAACTCGGTGTTGGTGGTTGCTTTTTCGTTTTTTGAACACCGACTCCCGAAAT
Organism: Hecatera dysodea; assembly: GCA_905332915.2. NCBI lineage: Eukaryota > Metazoa > Arthropoda > Insecta > Lepidoptera > Noctuidae > Hecatera > Hecatera dysodea. Next base: position 11,486,489 of record HG995310.1, on the reverse strand, counting down.
TAAAGTTATTTTGCACTTTTTTGATTTTTGTGTAAAAGTCGGTTGTATTTTTTTTTTTAAGTTTTTTATTTTTCACTTTTTATTGGTACCTACATCCCCTCCCCTCCCCCCGCCTAAACGAACCAATCACATTGGTGTAAAAAAAACGCACTGCTCCTTTGCAGAGTAAACTAAGAGGTCGTCAATGTAGACAAGGTAGATATTTTTTTAGATTTTTCGAAAACCACTTGGTCGATTTCGATAAAATTTTCATGGGACCATTTGGGAAGTATACCCTTTCCAACAAAAAAAGAATTTTTCAAATAGGTTGGCAAGCGACGGAGTTATGCGCGAACAAACAATAAAAAAAATAAAAAAAAAACATACAAACATCCGAATTGAGAACCTCCTCCTTTTTTAGAAGTCGGTTAAAAAATTACATTGAGATTTCAAGTAAAGTCGGAAAACATAAGGATTTTTACAGGTTTTTCAGGTGGAATTTTAACCAGGATCTGACGCCTTCTCATTGCTCGTCATTTCAGAAAACCCTCATTCATTCACACCGAAACAAACAAAATAGTGAAAATAAAAATAAAATCAATGCACACTAGCCCTAGGCTAAAACAGCTGGAAGCCTGGAGAAGAATTCTGTCAACTAACTGGCTGACAGTAAGTAGTAACCGTAAGGAAATATCCCCCTTATCTGTATGGTTTCTATTAATATCTGTTCGCGCCTGAACCCTTTGTGACTTTATAGTATGCGCGTCAAGTCGCTGCTAACTGTTTTTGATAAGGCGCTCATAAGTGTCGGTAGTTCGACAGTAAAAATATTAACACTAATGAAAATTTTCTACCTGTTTTTTTGGATATAATTGGACATTAAGAGAACAAGATCGGTCCGCACATAAGCATTCATTTTTACTTTACTAAATTCTGTTAAAAATAAATAGCAAGGTTTACAAGTGTATTTCCTAGTTTTATTGAGCACCAAGCTCCAGTGTCTCTAGTAGACATAATTGGCGACCATGACAGGACACGAACCTGCAATCTTCGGATTACTAAGGTCTAGCTGGTGTCGGCCAGCACCGCGCCGCAACTATCAGTCAGTCAGCACCGCGCCGCATCCAGCCCTTGGGAGAATTCAGGAGAAACAAGGATATCGGAAGAATACGAGCAGCACTTAGCACCGCCGGACCTTGATGCTGCGGTAGTTGGTTCTCCGCAGCGCAGCAGCATTTCTGCAGCTAAGTGCCCCTCCTTATTTCCTAAACTTCCGTTTAACCACGTAGCCTATATCCCTATCCGATTTCTGTATGGTTTTTCTACTTGTGCAACCATATTTTTATTGGGTCACCTTTGTCAAGGTTCAGTATTGCGTCATACTTTTTTATATGATATTTCTTTCTTATATATCAATTAATCCGCTATTATTTAGCGTGATTGACTATTCGCAAGAATCCTACGTGTTTTATTCCCAATTTTTTTCCCGTTTTCGTGGATTTTAAGCGGATACCTACATACTTATAAATTTATTTCTTTCGTTTCTTGTTATATATATTTCAAGAAATAAAAGCCTTAGGCTGCCGCGCCTATCTGGTTCCGTTTAAGGATTGTTCCCCGAACATTTCAGATTTGCTCAAGTTTCCCGTGCATCGCTGAGCGTCGCGCGCAGCGTCCGTGCAGCCGCCTGTCTGCAGACCGGTGTCTGCGACTTCGGCCTCCCGTGCGGCAGAGACCACCAACCAGGGGCGTGAGCGTATTCTATTCTTTTATTTCATTTATATTTACATCATACAACTTGTTGAGTTTATTTGTATTTCACATAACTTTAATTTCCTTTCGTGAGAAATTGATTTGAAATAAATATTCGTGATGGGTGTAGGTGATGATACCAAGAACTTGGCGGAATTAAACATTAGACGAAGCTCCGTCAAGGGCCAAGTAACAAAATTTAGAAATTATTTAGAAAAAATATCAAGGTTAGATACTTTTACTACAACACATAGGGCGGAACTTACACTTAAAATTGGTAAATTTGAAACCTTATTTTCAAAGTTTGATGACTTACAAGGTCAAATAGAAATCTTAAATCCTGGTAGGTTGAAGGATGAACTTGAAGAACGAGAAAATATCGAGAAGGAGTTTATTAGCAATATTGTAATGGCCCAAGAGTTATTACAAATACATGGTAGGGATGAAAGCGTCCAAGACTCAAGCAATCCTCATAATATAACTCATTGCTCTGTCGATCATAACGAAATGGGTTTCAAGCTACCTTTGATACAGATATCTAAATTTGACGGATCATACTTTCGATGGATGGAATTTCGCGATACGTTCCGATCTTTAATACATGAAAATAGTAAAATTAGGTCAGTAAACAAATTTCACTATTTAATTTCTTATCTGGAAGGTGAGGCAGCACAAACCGTTTCAAATCTAGAAATATCTGCTGATAATTATCGGGAGGCTTGGAACCTACTGCTTGAACGTTACGACGATAAACGTTTGTTGATAAGTCACCATCTCAGTGCATTATTTAATATTAACTCAATAAATAAAGAGTCCGAAAAATCGTTGCGTTTCTTGGTTGACCACGTGACTAAAAATTTACGTGCTCTTTCGAACTTGGGGCAAGCTACTGAGCATTGGGATGTCCTTATAATTCACTTAATCGCCTCCAAGTTGGACAATAACACCTTCGTGAAATGGGAGGAACACCGTAACGCGTTGTCAACAGACACCCCTACACTCAAAGAACTTTATAAATTTCTAAACGATCGTGCATCCGTGCTGCAGTCCTTGCATCGCAGCAAGTTAGACAACACATTTAAACCTAATCATGATAAACAGCGACCAGAAGGCCATTCAAAACAAACGGACCGCATGCGTCACACAAAGGCATGTGCATATATTAGTAGTAGTAACCAACCACAAACACAATCAGCCTCGCCGTACCTCTGTCCATGCTGTAATGCTGATCATAAAATATTTGACTGTCCATCGTTCAAGGCAAAGAATGTAAGCGAGCGTATAGCCGAGGCGACTAAATTGAAATTGTGTCTGAATTGTTTAAGGCCAGGTCACCTTAAGTTTAAATGTCGTTTTGGCCGTTGTCGTGAATGCAATAAAAGACACAATTCTTTATTGCACCTTCCTGCTGGCACAGCTGACAACACCAACAGTCCTTCCGAGAACCAAGTTAACTGTAGCAATCAAGGTAGCAATTTTGCTCTTCTATGTACTGCCTTGATTGAAATAGTCAATCACAAGACTAATAAATGTGAAACAGTGCGCGCATTACTTGACTGTGGCAGCCAATCCTCTTTCATAAGTCTAGGCCTGAAACAAAGGTTATCTTTAGAGGACTGCCCTACTAATGCTGTAAAGGTAATCGGTTTTGGCAACAATGAGTCAGGCACTATAACTGAGTATTGCATTGCCCAATTAAAATCGTTAAATACACCATTCAACATTACTTCTAATTTTTACGTTATGAAGGAACTAACAGCTTTACTTCCCAATGCGGTAATCGATATCAGATCGTTTAATATCCCTAAGGATATTATCCTAGCAGACCCTAAATTCTATCAGCCTTCTTTCATAGACGTTCTTATAGGCTCAGATTTATTTTGGGACATTATAGGTTGTGAGCAGCGGTCATTGGGCCCCAATTATCCTAAGTTACATGACTCAAAGTTGGGCTGGTTAATTGGAGGTCCCCTGCAACATAAACAACCCAAGGATATTAAATGCAATCATATACTTACCCATTGTTCTTATGATGAAAACATAGATTTAAAATTAAATAGATTTTGGGAGCTTGAAGAAATCCCATCCAAATCTTATCTTAGTGAAAGCGAGCAGGCATGTGAAACGCATTTTTTGCAGCACACCTACCGCTTAGAAAATGGCAGATTTTCTGTAAAGTTACCCCTCATTGATTCACCGGATTGTCTCGGTGACTCCTATAATATGGCCAAGAAAAGGTTTTACAATTTAGAACGGCGATTTAGAAGACAACCCGAAGTTAAGTCTCAATATATTGAGTTTATCAGAGAATATGCAGAACTAGGTCATCTTTCTGAAGTATCACTAAATAACTTACATTCTAATTTGTGCTATTTCTTACCTCATCATCCTGTATTTAAAGAAAACAGCGAATCGACTAAAATTCGCGTCGTTTTTGACGCATCAGCTCGCACTTCCTCTGGCCTCTCAGTCAACGACATACAAATGGTTGGGCCTCAAATTCAAGACTCCCTGTTCTCTATATTAATTCGAGCTCGTTTCTATAAATATCTTTTAGCAGCAGACGTAGAAAAATTATTTCGTCAAATATTGGTAGAAGAGTCAGATCGAAATCTTCAGCTAATACTATGGAGAGAAGACGAGCGTCAGCCTCTTAAGGTTTTGCGTTTAAATACGGTGACTTATGGTTTCACAAGCGCAAGTTTTTTGAGCACAAGGTGCCTTTGGCAGTCCGGGGAAGAGTGCGAGGATCCACTCATTAGGACAATCATACAACATGATCTATACGTAGATGACTTGATAACGGGCTGTAATTCTGAGGAGGAACTTATACATATTCAAAATGCAGTATCAGAAGCTCTTAAGGCAGCGTGTTTTAATCTGCGAAAATATAAATCTAATTCGTCTAGCGTTCTTAAGGCTTGCTCCGAAAATTCTACTGACACACTTATTATTAGTGAGTCCTCAAACGCTCTCGGTTTGGGGTGGAATCCTAAAACTGATAGTCTACATTATTCTTTTGAAATTCCCCCTATTAATGATAAAATCACGAAGCGTTATATTTTGTCAACATCGTTTAAAATCTTCGACCCACTCGGCTTTGTTAGCCCCTGTATTGTTATTCCTAAACTAATAATGCAGCAACTTTGGCTTGAGAAGGTTGGCTGGGATGAACCTCTACCAGAAGAAACAGAAAAGGCTTGGCGTAAGTTTTCCAATAGTCTATCTTGTCTAGCTACACTCACACTGCCGAGACAGGTTTTATGTGACTCACCTGCTGTTACAGAGCTACATATGTTCAGCGACGCCTCCCAAAGGGCGTATGGCGCTTGCGTCTACATAAGGTCTGTTGATGAAGGAGGTATCGTGTATGTTAACCTTTTGTGTTCCAAGTCAAAGGTAGCACCAATTAAAGCCTGTACTATACCTCGTTTAGAGCTGTGTGCCGCATTGCTAGCTGTCAGACTCTGCAAGGCCGTCGCTGATTCCTTAAGGTTCCCCGTAACACGTAAAGTGTATTGGTGTGACTCCAGTGTCGTCCTTGCCTGGATGCGTACTAGTTCTGGAAGACTAAAGACCTTCGTGGCTAATAGAATAGCAGAAATACTGGAACAGTCAGACGTTTCTTGCTGGCGTTATGTACCTACCCGCCAGAATCCTGCTGATCTCGTCTCGCGCGGCGTCTATCCCGAAGAGCTTAAATATCGTACTCTGTGGTGGTCAGGGCCCGAATTTTTACTTCAAGGTGAATCCTCTTGGCCTACCTTACCAAATAAGCTCCAACATGAGTCTGAAATTCCGGAATTAAAATCAAATATTGTTGCTAAGCAAGATAATTCTTCAATCATTCCATTTCACAAATATAGTAAATTACATAAGATAAAGCGGGATTATGCTTATGCATTAAGATATCTTTATAATTTGCGTAATCCTAATTCTAAGCGTCTTGATGCCCTTAATTTAGGGGAATTACAAAATTCATTTTATCTTTTATGCCGCAAGGCTCAACAGGAATCTTTTCCTGTTGAGTACGATTTGTTGTCTAAGGAAAATTCAATCAGTAAAAATTCACCTATCATAGCGCTTACACCTTTTATGGACGCCAATAGGTTGATACGAGTAGGCGGCCGGCTGGATGCTTCGGCTATTTCATTTGGTAGCAAACACCCTATCCTTTTACATTCATCGCACCATTTCACAAAATTAATCTTTGAGCGGGAACATCTACACAAATTACACGCGGGTCCACAACTTCTCCTCGCTAGTGTCAGGCAATACGTGTGGCCAATCAATGGGCGACACCTGGCAAGGAGAACTGTGCGCAATTGCATTATATGTAGAAAGGTACAGGGCAAGACGTTAACACCATTAATGGGTAACTTGCCCTCACAGCGCGTTACGGTAGATTACCCGTTTCATAGTGTTGGTATAGATTTTGCCGGACCCTTTTTTGTATCAAATAGGAAGGGCCGCGGAGCAAGAGTGACAAAATGCTATTTATGCATTTTTGTTTGCTTAAGGTACAAGTGTGTACATTTGGAGGCAGTAAGTGATCTTTCGAAGGACGCTTTCATTCTTACCTTGCGTAGGTTCATTTCTCGGCGGGGTAAGCCTAATGAAATTTTTACTGATAATGGCCGTAATTTTGTGGCCGCTGCCAAAGAAATTGGGAATTTTTTGAAGCACCACCGCCAAGCAATAACAGATTTTTCTAACGAGGAGGAAATTAAATTTTTGTTTTCACCCGCTTACGCTCCCCACTTTGGTGGTATCTGGGAGGCCGGAGTAAAATCCGCTAAACATCATATAAGACGTGTAATGGGCAACACGCATCTAACTTTTGAGGAGATATCCACGTTGTTCGCACAAGTGGAAGCCATATTAAATAGTCGGCCACTTTACCCCATGTCCTCGTCACCAAATGATCTCCTATTCCTCACCCCAGGGCACTTCCTGCTTGGACGGCCGCTAACTACGCTGCCTTCACCGAGCCTAGAAAACTGCAATTCTACTCAACTGAAGCGCTACCAACGACTTGAACAAATCCGGCAGCACTTTTGGAGGAGATGGCAGAAGGAGTACCTGGCAGAGCTGCAGCAAAGATCAAAATGGCGCACCAATGATACTTCACTGAACGTTGGCGACCTGGTGCTGCTGCAGGAAGAAAACTTACCACCATTGTGCTGGCGAATGGGCCGAATCAGCAAACTCTTTCCTGGCCCGGATGGAGTATGTCGCGTAGCAGAGGTTCAAACAACACAGGGAAGTTACCGAAGGCCCTTCAAGCGACTCTGCCCTCTGCCAGCGACGGAACATCTAATAGAGTGAGAGTTAAAAGCGGACTTTTAACGGCGGGGAAGATGTTCGCGCCTGAACCCTTTGTGACTTTATAGTATGCGCGTCAAGTCGCTGCTAACTGTTTTTGATAAGGCGCTCATAAGTGTCGGTAGTTCGACAGTAAAAATATTAACACTAATGAAAATTTTCTACCTGTTTTTTTGGATATAATTGGACATTAAGAGAACAAGATCGGTCCGCACATAAGCATTCATTTTTACTTTACTAAATTCTGTTAAAAATAAATAGCAAGGTTTACAAGTGTATTTCCTAGTTTTATTGAGCACCAAGCTCCAGTGTCTCTAGTAGACAATATCAAATTCAAATCATCAATCTCATAACTACTCCATAGATATACATCACAAAGCCCTGTAAATTGACACAAGGTACACACCCAGGGGTTGTAACTATGGCAACCATGGCACAAGAGGATTAGTGACCACAACACGAATACCTACCTATCTACTGTTGAAAGATGTCACATTGAATGTCCGTACAGAAGGTCAGCTCTATACAACGGGTGAAAACAGGCGTACCGACATATAGATGCGAACGTAGAGCGATAATAAACAAATGGCGATCGCCATTGCACTTGCACACTCTTCTCGTGAAGCGTATCTATGTTTGTGTTCATTATCCGAGTTGTCAAGAATTTGCCATCTGTACTTATTTCAATCTGCCTAGTCTTTTACCAACTATGTTGGGGTCAGTTTCCAGTGTAATTGATTGCAGCTGAATATACTACTATTTTATATGAAGCGATCGCCTATCTGACCTGCACTTGCTATTAATTAGTTTAATATTTTTGCCATTAATTAGGGTTTTTGTATAGTGTGACGATTCTTAACGACTGTCAAAGTTTTACAAATGACAGCTAAGACCAACATCTTATCGTGATTTTTGATGCATTAAGGAGTTTTGGTGCGTTGTCAATGATCAGTTATGAACACTCATCCACCGACTGACCACGAAACGCGTTGTTTAACTTTACCTTCTGTGGCTATCTATTCTGTGTAAAGTTTGGTACCAATTGGACATCTTTTGTAGGTACCATTAGATAGTATTGAATGAATCATTTCTGTCCCTTTGTTGCGGTTTTGGCACAATAGTTGTTCGTTTTGCTCTAGCCTGTTTAAACTTTTGTGGTTAGTAATAGATGATTTATAACCCTTTCGAAAAGCAAATTTTAGAGTCGACGTTGTTATAAATTATATTTATTTTGTAAGTAGGACATAACATTAAACATAACACTTTTACACGTCCAATATTTTTTCTAATTTTAAGCTAGACAAAAGCGGTGTTTCCTAGCCGACTACCCTGACAAGAAACAATCCGTACAATTCGTACTTGAACCATGTAGGTTAATGTCTGAGGTAGGTAGCCTTTTGAGGAAAGCGCCATACAGATTTTTGTGGACCTGCCAGATAGTGCAAGCACTTGTCAGTTACCGTGTGTTTAAGGAGCTCAACGATTTTACGAACAATACAAAAAAATAAAGTAAGGAAATTTGGGGAGGCCGCATAAATGACTCAAACCGCCAGACTAACAGAAATGAGACCCTAATATGTCCTTAGATTCACAATACTTTATAAAGTAAACATTCATGTCAAAATTGTACAAACAGGAGAAAATAAAATATCAATGTCTAAAAATGAGAAATGTGTCAATGGATAAACGTAACATTAGGCCATCTACATCGTTGAAGCAGCAACAATAGTTGTAAGCTATTTTATATCGTAGAAAGTGGTATCGACTTAGAATCTCACAGTTTTTATTATTTTTGATAAGTCTGAGCACAATCTTATAGGATGATATAGCCGACGATGGATTGCAGTTGCCTAGGCCAGTTCACCCTTAACTTAAAGACACCCAGGTTGTAGCTACCCAGGAATATATGCAGGTAATTGCCCTCCTTAGCACTATATATTACCAAAACGTTTTCTGTTTTTTTAACAGAACCTTACCTACTTAGTAAAAGAACGTTGATTTTTCAGCCATGCATAGCCTTATATCGCTCCCACTGCTTAGGCCTCCTCTGGGCCGTACCACCACGCGGGCCAAGTACCAGTTGGTAAATGTCACATGTCTTCGAACTTTTGGTTCTTGGATATGCCGGTTTCCTCACGATGTTTTTCTTCACCGTTTTGAGAGCAGTGGTGATGGAATTAAATACACAAGGTAATGCGCCTGCCTGGGTTTGAACCCGCGACCTGCAACTCGTAAGTCGGGGCCATTACCACTCGGCCACCACTGCTGCCATAGAGTGTTGTCCCCTCAAATAATAAATTCATGTTAATGTCCAAACAGTAAAACCACTTTTGTCGTCCTTGATACATTTTCCCATAACTCAGCATCTGTGCATCATGCTTTTATCTTTTACAATGGCGATACAGCCCATGGGTCCTATCATAGTCTCTGAAGTCCCATTCACCAAAAATACTGGCGACACTTTGTATCAAATTTCATTGAAAAGTATAGTTTATGTGGACAAGATAAGGTATAGTTTGGTGTGCACCCAGTGCGTTGGTTGTGTACTTTTGTTAAATACTATTTTTATGTGGATGTTATAAATACTGATCAGTAAGTTCACGGTAAGGTTATAATTAAACGAAAAGCTGACAAATATTAATTAATCCGGTCCGTATGAAAAGTAGAGTAGGTACCATTGTTTATTTAATTCAACAAACTATGCTTTAATTTAAAATACATTTTCAGTTTATGATAATTTATTTAGTCGCAGTTAGTAGGTAAATAAAACCAACCAGTAATCACTTAGCTTTGGTCTCCATAAAGTGTTTGACTCCGAGATAAATTTAATAGGTATGCATTGAATTCTTTTTGATCGGGTGATTCTGCTGTGGTTAAGGCAATAGAAGGGAAACCTGTTTATCACCCTCCACCGTCCGTCTGTCTGTCAGTGGGCTGTATCTCATGCATGAAAATAGCATAACAGCTTGACAATTTTTTCACAGTCACATCATCATCTGCCTAGCCTTTTCCCAATTATATTCAGACGGCTCCTCCGACCTCCGACTGCCAAAGCTCCAGAAATGACAGCCGGGACCAACGGCTTAATATCAAAATTACAAAAAAAAATGTATTTATAATCTTTAGCTCTACTTATTATTATGTATTTGGTACATTGTCAAAATAGAAAGAAAATAAGTACGCAATATTGTTATATAATAGAAATGAACACAATAAAATAAGATTTCAAAGGAGATATTTAAAATTCATTTTAATTTGAGACGTTTAATTAGACATTTGATTATATTTCGAAATAGCAAGCATAACCCTTTTATTTTGCATACAATTTTCTATGTAGGTCACCGCATTGCAGTTCCATCATCAGCCGTTGCGGTCTGTTGTATAACTATATTATCTGTATCTATTTCCAGATTTTACGGTAATGCTGCTTGTTAGGATTCCGTACCCAAAAGACAAAAGGGGACCCTATCACTAAGACTCCGCTGTCCGTCCGTTTGTCCGTCTGTCACCAGGCTGTATCTCATGAACCGTGACAGTTGCAATTTTCACAGAATACTTGGTTTTACATTGACATAAAAAATACATAATTAAATAAAAAATAAAAAAAGTATTTAAGGGGGTCTCCCATACTACCGACATTTTTTTTTTAATGGACCACTCGCAGTTCAGCACACTAAGGCCGGTTACTGCTCAATCGGACAATCCTGTGGTGGCCTCAAATGAATTTAAGGCCAGGGCTCAAAACTACTTAAAAACTAAATGACCGCTCGCTAAGGGCATCCCCTGTGGGACACGGGCCTCGGCTTAGCGGGGTCATTGAGGGAGGGCAGCAAGGGACAGGCTGGGTCAGATTGAGACAACCGACATGACTTTTTAGCCGTTTTTATAGATAATGGGTAACCCTTCACGCACGATTGCAGCTCGCACTTAACCGGGGTTTTTATAACCATTATTTTCATTCATTGAATTAATAACTCTAACAGGCAAAAACACGTAGCTATAGTGAATTTTGTTGATAGAACTCAACTTATGTTATTTTTAATAATTAACCACATTATATAGACCACAATCTTACCTGATGGAAAGCGATGCTATATTCGATAAAGGAGCACGCGTGGTTTAAAAGAAGTAAAGGGAGAAACAGACAGCGACTTTATTTTGTACTAATTAGACAAAGAAATACTTACGGCTGGTACATAAGGCATTCATCAGGTGACCACGATAGACGATAGATACAAAGCTATTACACATTAGGGATGCATAAAATGGCTTAATCGAGTGGCTACATCGTTTGTTTACTCGATACGGCTGACGAACTCTGCTACGCTTCCAAATTGCCAAGCTAATCGAAGATTACTTAAATTGCAACACTTTACTGTATATGCTCATGTTGTGGCCACATAGCACGACACTAGTGTAACTTTATTATTTTTACACTTTATACTAAAAAGTCATTTAATGGTCTAATTGAAATAAACGATTATACTTTCAGTTTAGATTTTCACGTTGACTTTGTCTTTGTCTTTCACTTTAATTTTGACTTTGACCATATTGATCATGCATAGTTTAGTTTGTTCAGAAATTCAGGAAGCTAGGTTTTTTCAAAGGCATTGCCAGCAACTCAGTTGAAAATGATCCAACTGGCACGTAATAAATAAATAATAAAAAGCCGTTACTAATCAGTATCGATAAAAACCCAGTAGCCGAGCACTTATCTTCAGACGGATGTTCAAAGTTAAGACTCTGAACATTGAATTCAGTTTCACACTTTAACTAATAACACTATTGTCTACACTTCTGCGATCCCTCCATAGAATATCCATGTGAAGGTGATATTTCCCCACAAATGACAATGTATCATAGCAGCTGTGTGAGCGTCATCCGCCGCCGTTCGCAATATACAAATTGTTTTGCGTGAGGCACTCGATAGTTCGGTGCTACTGTTGTTTCCAAACTCCTTTGTTTGTCACTTGTCTGGGAGGGAGTCGTAGCTGAGTCAAAACACCTCGGAGAAGAAGAAGAGTCGGTCTATGGATATGTCAACATTCATTTCGTCTATTTTCCCGCCACGACAAGCTATGATGTGTCAGCCCCGGGTGCCATTTTTAGATCTTTGGAAGTCGTTACGGATAGGCAGATGTTTGAAAATCTGACAACTCGTCTTCAGTCAGTTCTTTCTTTTCTTTCTAAATTAACAAGGCTCTCGATGTAAAATGGTAAGGTGTAAATTGGTGTAAAAATGATAATGGCAAGGTAGAATGCGGTTGGAATGGAAACTGACCCTAAGATGGGTAGATTACCACAAACACGAAGAAAACAGCGACAAAAGCTGTCCAATCCCGACATAAGCCATCATCATAACGCCACACTTGCTCAGAAAATTGTCCATTTTATAGCTCATTGATTTGAATTCCAGCACTTACTAGTTTCCATGGTAGGGCCACATGTGTTAGGAATTCAGTTTATAATGCGGCAGCTCTTCGAAAATATTTGTGCGAATACTTTGAAAAATATCCCATCCAATCCGGGCGAGGCATGTGTGCAGTATGCACTTCCCTCCGGCGGGAATGATATTATAATTTGCGCTACCTACCTTAGGCTGTATCCTCACTGCCGCGGTTTGCTTAGGTGTCAAACGCGTTACCTGACGACTAGTGACGTGAAACGAAAGTTCTTGAATTTTAACACTACGCGCTTTGTGCCTTCATGAGTCACCAGCGCAGTTTGGAAGATTTAATAACGTTTTGTCTGTGGGTGAAGCTGCGTGCCAGTGCGTACATGGCCTTACTTTGTTCAAAGCAGCGCTGTAGGCAAACAGTGGTTTGGCTCTGCTGTTATTCTGGGAATTTAGTGTTTGTAGTCTGTGTCTTTTGTTTTGCTGCTTTATATTTGGTAATACAGATTCTGTTGTTTTGCGTATAGGAACCACGGTGCTTGTTGCATTGGCGATGGCTTTATGCATTTGGCAACTCAGCTGGTGAAAATCTTTAGTTAACTATCGACGCTAAAAGTTTCGCGTCTACTAACCTTACCTTTTTTTTTTGCATGGGAAATCATCAAATGACCCCTCCCACCCTGGGATCCTTCTTGTGCCCTTTGCGTTCCAGGGCCGCGGTGACTCTTTCGAACAAATTCCGCAACCCTAGCAGGCACCGACCCTATGGGGCCCTATGACGGCTCCATGAGGCGCGCGTGGAACACAACGCGTCGTCGACTCAGCCTGGTATCGGACGGCGAGCCACCCACGCTCACCGTCCACAGGCATAATAGGACCTTACCTAAGGCATTATATTGGTGACTGTTCCTTTAATACGTGTTTTGGTGACTTCATAGCCTTTGTTTGACTCGCAGCAGCCAATTTGGTTCTAATTTGTATCTTGTACATACTCATTTCAACAACAACTAAAGAATTAAAAAAATATATATTATTCAGTCTCAAAAGAAATAACAAAACAATATTCTTTGTTCTAATTTTCATTTCTCTTCACTGCAAGTCATACTTATACACTCACAGGAAATACTGCACTCTAATAACACACCTCCACAATAAAGCTCGAGTAACGCTGACGCACGAAGTTAGCGCTCTTGATTACATGATCCGACATAGATGGAACGAACACTCGCGGATTGTAATTAACGTACGAGTGAGTTGTAAGCCGTGCCTGGTAAGAATGGAAGCACTCCGTCACTTTAGTCCAGCGTGATTAGGTTATAGGATGCGTGGTAGATTTGAATAAGTTAAAAAAAAAATAGAAATCACGACACAAAAACCTTTAAAAAAAATACGTCGCTTTGGGGAACCGCTCCAAACCTAACAATTTAATTACAAATGGTCTAATTTTTTTTAGAATTATTAATACATACTGGGTTCACTCCCAGTCGATAGCGATGCGGACGAGATTTTTTATGCCATTTTATAGTTAGGTTAGGTTAGGAGGATTTTATTTTTAGGTTAAGTGTATGTACCTATAGTTATATTTAAAGTAAAATAAATAATATTTTTGTATTTACATTATGTTAGTAAAGGTTTATATAAATAAGCAGTCCCTCTTCATACATACTTAGGTACTTTAAGATTGAGTTTTTTTTTATTATTATTTACTTTTTAAAGGGAAATTGGGGTTTTGTGTCGGGATTTTTTAAATTTTTCATTTAATTTTTTATATTTTTTATAGTACACACCCCTCTTTTTGCGTCGGGGGTTAATAAAATTGGGAAAGACTAGTTTGACCGGGACCGCTGTACCGTGGCTAAAAAATCCCGGTGAGACGGGGTGATGACAGGAAAGAGCATGGGTTCACATTGAAGGATATGGAAACTACTGGAAGTATCGGGAGCACATTAAAACATGGACTTCACGGATAAACGTATATTCAAGGACTGACTGGCGGAACAACGATGACCGAACACTTATTTTCTAGTACCCACTTTACAAATATATCACACACATGAGTTCGATATTATCGGATAGATCTTTCGACATCTGTATACAATGTGTTATGGCATAACGATGCAAATTGGAACAATAAGGTAAATGTACCTTCCTTTTTTTATCAGCTCATCATTTTCCAGTGACCTAAAGCTGTTCTAAAGGAACCGTGCATTTTTAGCTAAGATTGAAATTTTATGCTCGGAAAGTAACCTACAGAACCCTATAGCTAAGTCTCCGCTGTCAGTTGACGGCAAAAATAAAAAATAATACTCCCTGATTGGTCACTTTAGTGGCTCATTAAAGTCAGCACATGAACCCTTCTTATTTGTTTCTGTGCACACAATATACTTAAAAAAAATGTACAGAGTTAAGAACACAAAGGTACTGTTTTCTTGCTTTTGCTTTGTTTTGCTTGCTTCTTTATGGGAATATAATAATTATTTCAAAGGTATTCCGTTATCAGAATTGTTTTGCGAGTCAAAGTGCGCGCATTGTCATTTCCGCGGATTACATCTTTAGTTAACGTGACTAATCGATTGGGTTCTATTGTGTGGCCTATTTATCGGTACTTGAACCATTTTCATTTTAAATTCATTGGATATCTCAGAACAAAGTATGTATATTTATATTCCTTGTTATGTTTAATTTCATTTTTATCACATCTTGTGATATTTAGGCGCTACGGAATGCGTATATTTACTATAAATTTTTTACATTGTTATTGATTCAAAAAGCTTTTAACATGTTTCTTAGTTTTCTTTAATTATAATAAAATATCAACCTAAATCATAGGAATATAGCCAAAGTCAAAGTCAAAATGTTTATTTCAATTGGGCCACTAAACGGCACTTTTGAACGTCTATCTTTTAGATAGATATTCACTTTTCTAAGTGCAATACGAAATATGATAATATTGTAAAGATATTTAAAGATTACGATTCAGAAACAGCACTTAAAATAGTTAAATCTTATCATTGGTGTTCGGAGGATTGGTTGTTATAAACAACGACACGATATGGTTGACGATTTTTCTGAAGAAGCATCTGACTCTAGAAACAAAGATTTAAAGCCTTAAAAATTAAAGAACAACCGTAAATGATCCAGATCGGTTACTGATCTTAATTTAATTAACGGACTTCTTTTAACATCCGATCTATTTATTACAGAACTTCTGAAATTACAAAGGAGGGGGAAAAAGCTTCTTTAAGTTCTGATGTTTTATAGTCACTTTTTTCTCTTTTTTAACCGACTTCTAAAAAAGGAGGAGGTTCTCAATTCGGATGTTTGTATGTTTTTTTTTTTTAATGTTTGTTCGCGCATAACTCCGCCGCTTGCCAGCCGATTTGAAAATTTATTTTTTTGTTAGAAAGGGTGTACTTCCCAAATGGTTCCATGAAAATTTTATCGAAATCGAACAAGCGGTTTTTTTTTGTTAATTTCAATAAATGATAGCAAATCTGTCGGGATAGCTGAAATCGCATGTTTGTTTATCGTTTACACCAATTTATACCACGTACGCTGTGATAGGTATGTTTAGCTGGGAGTGAACCACTAAAAAGTGAAAAATAAAAAAACTTTTTACAAAAAATAAAACCAACTTCTAAACAAAAAAACCAAAAAGTATAAAATAACTTTAATTTCGGAAGTCGGTGTGTTCAACAACAGAAAGCAACCAAAAACACCGAGTTCCGAAATTAAAGTTATTTTATACTTTTTGGTTTTTTTGTTTAGAAGTTGGTTTTATTTTTTGTAAAAAGTTTTTTTTTATTGAGATCTCGACATAAAATGTACTGTGTAATGTGTTTGATCTTCAGATTTAGCTTGTAGGAGGTGTTTCAAAGACTGATTTGTCGGCATTATTTATATAAATTTTGCAAAAACTATTTATTTTTATTTAAGCCTAAAACCACTGTAAAGGGTAAATTTAGACATAATATTCCACTTGAAGGCGCGTCTATTTCTACAAAAAATGTTTTGGTGTTTATAATGAATAAGTATTTGAATTATTTGTGTTGTGTTCTCTACGTCATATTTTTATTCTAATGTGATTCATATAATTTCACTGTTTTTAATTCAAATTGACATTTATAATATTCTGAATGTATATAGCAATGATGATTATAATAGTTATAGTAGGTAATTGAACTAAATAAATAAGTTTACGTTATCTGTTGGGTTTCGTACATTTCTCTAGTAAAGTTACCATCCTGTTATAGTAAAGTGGTATGTTGTGTACATAATTATCTTGGGCACTATTCCTCTGAGCTTAATTCAAGGAGATCATAACCTAACCTTCATACCTAACCTCTAGTACATCATCCACATACGGTTTTACCTTTAAAATGCGACGTAAAGCTCTGCCTTACCGGGAAGCACGACAGATAATTGCAGCCTACACTCAAAGGTGACGAGTACCACACGGCCGGTACCCGGGTATGCGGTACGTGCCCTCGCATAGATCGTGCGACACGGTTCTAATTAACGTGAAGTACCCACCGCTATTACCAGCGTCGAGAGAGCCTATGGCTATGGTGTGATTTATTTTGGTGGCAGTTCCTAAATTGTTGAATTGATGGCTTTAGTTAGCAGGCTTGGAAATTATCTGATAGGAAACTGAAGAAATCAAAGTACTGAGAGTGATACAGAAATGTTATTAAACTTAAGTTATTATGTGGACATAACGATCATGCTAAGTGTGAAACAGCTTGAGCCGTGCGACTGTGGTATCTATCTGGTAAAATGAGTTTTTACTACTTTTTCGCGGTTTTTCTCGCTTTTTGTCAGTGTCTGTCGTTTTTCAGAATTTTCAGTTATATGAGTACAAATAAGTTACCTAGTGAATTTGTATGTCAAGAAGGTCAGCTTGCTCTTGGCCCAAAAAATATGCATTCCCATTCAACGTGGCAATGATGAGGCCCACAAAACAAAATACTCTTGTATTTTGTTTTGTGGGCCTTAAATTGTAAATTTTAACTGAAACGTTATTATTTTATACCGGGTTCTTCCCGCGTTTCACATAGATATTCGAAAAACTAATTTATAATCGACTCCAAGATCCCCTTTACGTTTGTGCCAAAAATAATGAAAATCAGTTCAGCTATTTGGGCGTCAAAGCATAACAAAACATTTCACTTTCGCATTTACAATATAAGAAAGAAAGAAACATGTTTGTTTGGGTCTCGCACAAAACAAACAAAAAATAATTAAAAAAAAAAAACTACTATAAAAATAAATTTGCAAATGAAAAAAAAAATTAAAAAAGGAAAAGAAAAAAAAATAATAAGGAAAGGAAATAGGATTACAATAATATTAATGAGAATAAGAATTCTAAGGTTCTATTATATTTTAGTGCCTTCTTCTTTCTTGCTTTATTAAATGCAAGTAATATTCAAAATTGCGCCAGACTTAGGCGAAGATGGCGGCTTGAGGTTGACGCCTATCGACACCTTTGCCTAAAGCCGGGACGAACAGAAAAATAATTTTTCCTTTCAGGACTGCATGTCTCAGCCAATTGCCATCCACTGCTGAACGTAAGCCTACAACAAAGAGCGCAAACCATCCCGGTATTGAGCAGTCCGCACCCATCCGTAGCCAGTCACCTTCTTCAAATCATCGATCCCTCGTGCCACAGGGAATCCCACACTTCGCAATCTCCAGTCTAACGCCACGGTCCCAAATCTACTATTTTTATAAATTTGTCATTCCAACACGATCCCATTGTCATTTTGTTAAAACTTCGTAATCTGCTAAGTTCATAATGGTCGATCATTGGTCGGTCAATGATCTCGTAATACTTTTTGATAACCAAACTATTAAAAAGCAATCACTGCACAATGACGTTCTACTGGTACTAATCAAAGGAACTATCAAAATTTTAGCAGACTACCGCATACGTCTGTCATGCATTTCTCAATGTACGAGATTACCATTCTATGCCATTTCTTTCAATGGAGTGTCAGTGGTTGAGGATCGGAAAGTCATAGTGACGCTTTTATATTAGTAGATTACCAAACTTGTAAAAATCAACCATTATTTAATCAATGATAGACCATTCTGACACTATTGTATTAGCAGACTTGAGGACCTGCATATCTACAGACATGGCTGGCCTACTTCCACGATGTTGGTGACTTTAGTTCTCTGACGAAGGACTTCGTTGCAAATTGTATCTACCAGAGAAGCCCCGAGCATTTTACATGGGACAGGAGACAACAACGACAACAGGTGTAATTTTAATTTGGGCAATATTGGCCAAAATTTGAGGACAAATGTGAAGTCTATCAATAACCGTTGACCTCTGCGTGGTGTATCCGTCATTGCCATAGCGTAGAATTTGTTTCTTTTTCATACAATTATCATCTCAAAAACGGCCACATTATAAAATGGCCAATTCTACAATACATTCACAGACCACTATCTGAGTCTGTGCCTTGGTTCGTCCCAACAATTTCTTCTTGGTTCACATTTCTTTTTTCATTAGCCCTATTTATTTAAAATAATAAGTACAATGTTTTATTTTAAAAAGGTAATTAATTATTTATATTTTGGTAAAATATAAATAAAAAACACCTCAATACCATAAGAGCGTTTACACCTCAGAGTATTTTTAAATCTAAGAATCTTGCGTATGAGTTTAAATTATTTCCACGAATAAGGAATTACGGGTTTGTTCGAAATACCATCAAGAGTAAATTAACGCTCGCTTTTGTTTCAAAGTAATTTCAAAAATAGACTGTAAAACTAACAAACAGTTCTGAAAACTACGCAAAATTACGCTACATAGAGGTGAAGGTTTGAACCCCTAATCGTTCACCCGTGAATATTGTCTGAAGGTGAATTTACCGATTTTTTCCCATTTAATTATTTTCTACTCTTACGTTCCAAGTGGATTGTTATAACGAATGATATGATTTGCCTAGGTACAACAAAAATAGATACAAATCTGTTATTCAAACTTAATTTTAGATAAGATTTGTATTTATTTTATTTATTAATTTTCTGTTCACCAACGATAAATGATTTTTATTTTGTAAGATGGTTGTAAAAAACACTTTTACACGTCAATCTTTTTTGGTCATTATAAAAACTAGATGAGGCCTGGCATGTTTCCTAGCTGACTAACAATTACTAACACTGTTTTCTTAAAAGAAACACAGGCTGCAATATTAATAGACTGTGTAACAATCACTTATACATACATAAACACCGCATGCATAAAATAAGAAATTCGAAGGTTAAGCTAACTCATAAAGTTAAGAAAAGAGTAACTCAGAAAAGAAAAGAAAAGTTTACAAAAGAGTAACTATGGAGTTTCTTGTCCGTTCTTCTCCATAAGAATCTACCTTTGCGAATGGACGCTAGAGTCACTTAATTTATGATATTTTTTATTGATGACGTTCAAAAGTGCCGTTAATGGCCTAATTGAAATAAACTTTTTGAGTTTGAGTTTGAGTTTAAGCTAACCAATAAATGTAAAACAAGTTCTGTAAATAACGCATATGCACTCAAACCCCATGGTCCAAGAGTTTCAACCCAAATGGCTCGAAAATATAATTGCCAACTAGGTTTATTTCCGCCGTTTGAGGTTCCCAGCAGCCGCAGCGGTAGCACCAGCACAGCACGATGAGCTAGTAAAATGGGATGGTGCAAGATTATCGATACATGTAGCATCCTACACTAAATTTGAAAATGAAAACAATATATCTAGTTTTAATTTCCGCGAATATTAGTGGGTTGCAGGTATGCACCTCCCTCCCGCTATATTATGCACATGCAAGATTACAAGGCAAATGCAAGGATTTTATGCACATGCAGGAAGGCAAAGCAAAACCCAACACCATTACCGACACGTGTTTCGCCTCTCCACGAGGCATCCTCAGGGGACGTGTTGACTCGCTGACTGTTGAGTCGCAACTCAACGGTCATGCATGCATGTGCATAATATAGCGGGCGGGATAGGTGCATACCTGCAACCCACTAATATTCGCGGAAATTAAAACTAGATATATTGTTTTCATTTTCAAATTTAAAATGGATTTCCGCAAAGTAACGCCTGACTCAATCAATTTTATCCTACACTAAAGGCAATCTACTGTGGAAATAAAGATGTACCAGACCATTGGGTTCTAATACGGCTAGAACGCCGATGGTAACAAGAGCGCGTCGAATAATGTAAGTAAATTTGTAACATGGATTAAATTTTTGTATGGAGTGAAAGAATTTAAAATAAATCATAAAACTCCTTTTATGAAGTCCTTTCAGTAAATGCTGCTGTAATCGCGCTTAGCACGACATATTTCGGATCGTTTACCATCGCTCGCTGTATTTATTTTATCACTAGCTGTCCACACAACTTCGTTTGTGTCACATTTTTCATGACTGCTCCGCTCCTATTGGTCTTAGCGTGATGATATATAGCCTATAGCCTTCCTCGATAAATGGGCTATCTAACACTGAAAGATTTTTTCAAATCTGACCAGTAGTTCCTGAGATTAGCGCGTTCAAACAAACAAACTCTTCAGCTTTATAATATTAGTATAGATTTCACAGCAGTTCCACGCTACTGTGTGGAAATGCGAACTGTAGATCGTGATGCTGAACACTCTCTGAAGGTCGTGGAATATTGTAAGCTATTTACTGTCGCGGTTTGATCTAATGCTATTAAAAATAGAAAACGAAGATCATTATAATCCTAAATCTAGTTATAGCTGAGCCAACGCCTCCGAGCCCATAACCCGTTCCAGTCAAGCCTTAGGATTTACGCTGCAGATAACCAGCTGATATATTGTTTTTCTCATCTAAACCCACCAGTCTAATCTCTACCTTATTTCCAACACACACTAAGTTGAAATTCTTGTGTTGTGTTTCGTCTGTACCCTATCGATCGGCAAGCCTGGTAAATGAAATCCAGATGTAACTAAGTACGTATTTGATATCGAAGTAGTATAATCTTAGACAAGTGAGAGTATCGACGAAAAGTGATTGACCTCATTTCGAGTTAGCTTCGGTTTGCTCGCTTTGGCCCTCAGCAGGGATTTTTTTGAAACAACTTTGCCCCTCACTAGGATTTACTCCTGTATCATGGGTGCGTCCACAAACATGAAAACTCACATACACATGACCACAATTATCTGTAGGCCATACAAATATTTGTTCCGTGCGGGGAACGAACACGCGGTACGCAGCGCAGGAGCCGAAAGCTCAACCACTGCGCCAATCATGTCGTCAAAAGGGTTGTTAGTGGTGGTTGAGGAACAGTAGAGATAAATCTCTGGCTGTACTGTTTCTGTTCTTATTGTGTTGTTTTGCGAAAGATCTATGGGTGCTGTGCACCAGAGAATTCGATGAACACGGAATTCGATGAATATGTGTTTTAATCGGTAACATTCTGACACTCCTTTCTGCCCGGCCCAGAGTGAAAGGAGTCATGTGAGGATTTCCAATGGCTGGACAGTGGAAATCTAGTATCTTCGGACTGCTTAATTGCAATAATAGACATATTGACTTATACAAGGCGTAAAAAAATCCATCACATAGGCATAATCTACGTACTGCCATGAAAAGATTATTACCTATCTTGTTTTTATTTCATACTTTTTTCAAGCTTTAGATGTCGACTTTTTCTAATTTTCATGAAAAATCTTTTTTATTTTTTATTTGTGAACCATGGCTTCTCCTTTTGATTTTTTAAATTTTTTCACTGGCCTATGTTACTCGGGATAACTCAACGCTTCTAACGATACCACATACAGTGATATCAGTTAATCCGTTTAGAAGTTATGGTGGAATAAAAAAACTCATAAACATACATACATACGACATACATGAACCTTGAAACTATACCTAACAATCCTTTTTTTCGGCAGTCGTGTAAAAAATACAATTTAACCTTCAATATCTACAGAACCAAAATTTACCCAGGTATGGTCTATAAGAAAAACATGACCCCGATTATGGATAGAATATGTTGTTTTGTTGTCGTTAAGGGTCTTTTACACATGACACTTAGGGTAGACCGAGCAATTTCTGACGCCACATCTTGGCCTCACTAAAGCTCCTCCACGTGTCAAATGACACGTGTACGCATCGTGGTCCATCATAGCGTGGTCTAATAAGTACAGGACACATCCCGGACATAGAAGTGTGTGACCGAGATCCTGTACTCACCGACATTTTTTGAGCTCCAAACGGAGTACTCCCTGCCACGTCTCGGCTCAGTCCTGATTTATATCAGGTCCGAGCCCGGGACGTGACTCATGTACCTTTAGGCTCCGGCTATAATTTCCTCGTGTGCAAAGCTGTGACAGGTCCCTAGTTCAAACCAACTGACATCTCAAAACTACTCAAATAGTTTTCCATCAAAGTTCATTCCGTCGTCTTTGTAACAAAATATCTTTTCCGTTCGTCATCAACTCAAACTTCAAAGTTTCCTTTGATGAAGTATCTTGTTTCTTTTAGCTGAACTTATTCAAGTTTACACTTAGCCAGTTAAAAAGTTATGATCTAGTTTTTCTTCAACGGTGACTTGATTACATTCAGGGGAGAATCCTTAGGATTGAGCCTCTTAGGTAAATAGCTTCGGATAATTTGTTTTACTTTTGATAGGAGGGCAGTTTTTGCTGTTTTTCTTTATTGCTTGTTCCTTTTATTTTACGTTCTGTTCTATAAATACTATTTCAAGTAGCTTGAAAACCTTTTTTATTATGGTCAGGGTCACTTTTCACTATAATCTAACCAGGGTCCCAAGTCTGTTATTTTTATAAATATGTCATTCCAACGTTCGTAATCTGCTTAATTCATAATGATCGATCATTGGTCAGTCAATGGACTCGTAATACTTTTTGATAACGGAGCTATCAAAAGCAATGACTGCACAATAACGTTCTAATGGTAGGTCACTGACCAGACGAACTGTCAAAATTATAGCAGATTACTGCATAAGTCTGTCATTCATTTTTCATTATGTACGAGATTACCATTCTATGCCATTTCTTTCAATGGAGTCTCAGTGGTTGACCATTGGAAAGCCATAGTGGCTTTTATATTAGTAGATTACCAAACTTGTAAAAATCAACCATTATGAAATTAGAAAAAAGACCATTCTGCGACTATTGTAATAGCAGACTTGAGGCCCTGATGGATTGCAATGATGTGGTCGACGATGGAGCTCGGTTGCCTCAAGTAACGTCATAATCAGCTTTTTAACGTTCCCACTGCTGGGACACAGGCCTCCTCTCTAGGAGAGGGAATGGGCCGTAATTCACCACGCAGGCCCAGTGCAGGTTGGTGAATGTCACATGTCTTCGAATTTTAGGTTCTAGGACATGCCGGTTTCCTCACGATGTTTTCCTTCACCGTATTGAGAGCAGTGGTGATGAAATTAATTACACAAAGTAAGGTGCCTGGCTGGGTTTGAACCCGCGACCTACGATTCGTAAGTCGGGGCCGTTACCACTCGGCCACCACTGCTCACGCAACGTATTCACTCTTGACTTAAAAACTTCCAGGTTGTAGTTATCAGGAAACCCAGAATACAGCAGAGAATTTCACTCCTTAACAGTATGCTCATTGAAAGTATACCCAAAACGTTTTATGCATATGGGTGGGTCGACAATTGAACCAAATATTCTTTTTAATACCAATTTAAAAGTATACCAGAATCCATCAATATTTAACATCAAACTTAACGTCACTCTTTGAAACATGCCACTTTACAGCCATTTAATATTATACTAGCATCGTAATGCGAGGTAATGTACTAACTATTCAAATATTAAACATATCTTATTCATCATCAATATACATACATCATGGTGATGCTTATATTGCATTATGATAATGTTGATAATCATTCATAATCTATACTTCTACACTAATAATAATTATTATAAAGAGGAAAGATTTGTATTTTTTTAGTTTTGTATGTGTGTATATTTGTAATGAATAAACTAAAAAAATACTGTACTGATTTCAAAACTTTCCCCATTAGAAAGCTACATTCACAATAAGTAACAAAGGCTATATTTTATCCCCGTATTCCCACGGGAACAGGAACTACGCGGGTGAAACCGCGTGACGCTGCTAGTAATATATATAGCTGAAGAGTTTGGTTTGTTTGCTTGAACGCGCTAATCTCACGAAATACTGGTCCGATTTGGAAAATTCAGGGCGAAGTCGATGTAGACCGAGACGTATCGCACCGGATCAACTCAGGATGGATTAAATGGCGACAAGTCTCTGGAACAATTTGCGACCCATGGATGTCCCTCAAGTTAAGTGGAAAATCTTTAAGTCCGTGATAACACCTGTCGTACTGTATGGATCAGAATGTTGGGCTGTGAAAAAGACGGATGAAAATAGATTGCATGATTGTCGCCGAGATGAGAAGGTTGAGATGGATGTAACACGAATGGATAAAGTGAGTCTGAGGCAATTTTACTTTCGCCAGTGACAGGAATGTTGAAAGGGAACCGCTTGTGTTTGTATGGTCATGTGAAAAGCAGGAATGAAACACATGTAACTAAAAGGGTTATGAATATGAATGTCGTCCCACCTACCCGCACAAAACGTTTTGGGAAAACATTCATTGTGCGTACAACTAAGGATTGGAGTTCTCTGCCAGAGTCTGTGTTCCCTGATAACTACAACCTTTGAGTCAAGAGTGAATAGATTACTTCTAGGCAAACGTGCTTCATCTCCGACCACATCATTGCTTACCATCAGGTAAGAGGTCAAACGCGTGCCTATGATTAATAAAAAATATAGGTATATATGATTAATGGATGGAGGCCAAAGAAAAGATGGATGGATTTAGGCATCCATCATACAGGAGTGATCTATACTAATATTATAAAGAGGAATGATTTGATTGTTTCTTTGTATTGAACGAGAACTATTCAGGTGTAACCACAGGGCACTGCTAGTATGGAATAAAAGGGAGTTATTGACAGTTTGACGACAGACAGGACAGAACAGAAGAAAAAAACGTGTTATGCCTTACCCAAGTAACATGGGATAGGGGCAAGTATCTACTTGCCCCGTGCACGTGAAATACAAGACTTCTTCAATTGAAAAACATACAGCATAGCCTTGTACCAGTGAACGCAAACAAAACATGGAAGCATTACTTCAAGGGATCTAAGCGCGAATCGTGACGCAAAAATCCAAACAAACTAACACATCGAAACCTCGTCGCTGATTCGCCGAACCACACCAACAACATTATTGCTAATACGATGCACAGTTAAAAATTGACCTTATTTCCCAAGTATTTGGGTTTAAATTACCATGTAACGAATAGGCCGTGTAACTAAACACGTGAGCGGCGCAATCGGTAAGCCCCGCCTACCGCGGCGCAATGTGCTTTGGATCATTTCTTTGAGTTAGATCCAAGTAGCAAAAAGTTGCTCTATAAATGTCATTAAAGCCAAAAAAATATATTTTATAAAGGCCATATTATTGCTAATAAGACTGTGTTTGGGCACAAATTATAAGGAGTCAAACCTTGTAGATATTTTATAGTTACCATATAATAAGCTAATTCCCCTTAAACTCGTCATATAAAGGCATATTGTATGGCTGATTAACTATAAATAGGCAAGACATTTGCTTTTATGTAACAAATTACCCTTATAACCGCTAATAAAATATGACTATAAGGGCGATTTCTCGTATTGCAGCAAACGCAACACGAATATGAGAAGTTAATGATATATTCACGCGATTTGCCTCAATACATGGTTTATAAAATACATTAATTGTTTACATTACAGCTAGACTTGACTACATCGCTCTTTTTTCGTATATCGTACTGGAAATGTATGTGGAAAAGCAGATTTGTGAAAAATGTGGATAAGTTTTATGGCAAATTTTTAATGCGCCTCGTTAATTTTATGTTTTTTTAATTTTAAAAACTATTTTATTTTTCTGAGTTCTTGTTAATTACTACTATAAGAAGAATTAACAAATCAAATGTTTCTATAAATCCTTTAAAAGTCATGTACCCTTATTGTAGCAGGCTAGTACAAATATATTCAACCATGTTGAAAGATTTTAGGGTTCAGTCTCCACTTATTTTTTATAATAACATTTTGTGAATGCCTATTACTCTGCACTCTTTTTTATTCTACAGAACCCAGACAGTATCTAATATAGATAAAATATATGATATGACCTTGGCAAATCATATATTTTATAATAAGAGAAGAATGCTTTGGATGTCACAATCTACTTCGAATCTTCCGTCCCAATTCTCTCACTCTTTTTTCTTTTGTGATAATTCACAAAAGAAAAAAGAAAATATTTATTCTATGATAACATTTATGGTGTCATTATTTAAGTGAGTCATTATTGGTGCGTTGTGGTGTCATTATTCGAGTGCGAAATTTGCTACTTACCTTAAGCCTTATTTGCTTTTTTTTCTGACACAAATACGTTTTTTTTTATTATAAATAAATAAATAAATAAAAACGTTTCTTTTTATTAATAACGCAAAATTATGGATAGACAGGCTCTAAAGACTGCACGCTCTAACGGCCGAACCCAATAACCGATCTATCACATACTGGAGATAGAAAAACAAATGAAACAACAGAAAACCTATATAATTTTTCTGTTGTTTCATTTGTTTTTCTATCTCCAGTATGTGATAGATCGGTTATTGGGTTCGGCCGTAAACCTACAAGGTCTACACTACACCTTACTCAAAATATATGAAAAAGTGGTCAGATCTCATGAAGAGCCAAGATTTTTGATCTATGTGCCCTAACTTTACCAGGCCTACCTTCACAAATTCCACATTTTATTCAAAACGTGTGGCTTGTTTGTTTTGCTACCGTCACGAAGATTTCATAGGCAGTTGTTCATTGGGTGTGAAATAAAACGACATCTGTGTGTAATGGAGGGGTACTATCAGATGATTCATTATCACTTTGAGTAAGGTAACCTTTTAAGAAATCTTCATCGAAAGTGTCATTGTCAAAATTTTGTGCTAAATAATTCTACGGAACCCATAACATTTTATTTCATCTCTACCCTGGACGGAGTTGCTACTAACGAATTTGATGACATCATAGCTTCGTAGCTTTTTTCACCTTTCTTCTAGAACCACTTCGCTTTAGTTTTTTCCAGTCATTTAAATCCAATTTCAAAATACCGAGTCGCTATTATAGTTACCGATTCTAAAATATCATGGCTGACGATAAACTTATGTAAAGGCAAAGTCAAACATACATATAAGAATAAAGTTCTTATACCTGTTACACGGTGGTGCAGTCAACACTTTATTTACTTATAGAAACTATGTAACTTGCATTTTTGCATTGGCTCTTAAGCTGCATTCAAATAAACATTATAAAGGAATAGGTTTTATAATAGCTCTATTAATTTTACAAATAGTATGAGGCCAATGCGACTACAAGACTAAATTATTATATGTCTGAAAAACCATATAATATGCTTCTATATGTCCAATGTTTTATAAGGGACATTTAAATTAGTTATATAAACGTATGTAAGACGAGGTGATAAGACCGATATACCATATTAGCAAAAAACACTTAAAACATGCTTTTATAAAGAGAGTTGTAAGACTAATGCCGTTATAAAACATGTACAAGAGTTATTACCTTATAAATCATGCGTTATAAAGCGATTTTGCTAGTTGGTAATGCTTCCATGTTTTATTTGCGTTCACTGCTTTGTTTGCTTAACCGACCTAATCGAGAAAATTGTTTACCCAGCTTGAGATATTTTTTCACACTTTTTGCCGATTCTCAGACTTCAAGAAAAAAGGGACAAATACACAACAACAATAACATAAGTCTTCATTACCATCATTCCATACTCCTGCCACAAACGCGTGATAAATATCATAGATTGTTCCCATCAATGATAGCTAAGAAAACCCATTCATATTTCAGCAATATGAAATGCAACCCCCCTCCCCGCTCCCCTTTAAACAGAATAGCGGTGTAAGGGAAGATGGTCTTAAAACCTCTTAATGCGTTCGCGGTGGTTGAATAAATAAAATTCTTGCTGTTTAGTTACTGATACATAATGCTATGGAGCTTAGCTGACTTGCTAGCCAATGGGTTCTCTAACAGAATTATACTTTATATTCTGTCAGAAAAAAGAAAGAAACAGTATATTTACTCCAGGCATCAGCACTCTTAATCATCAAGTAAATGATTGTCAAAAGTCATGATAGTGAGTTTTTTTATATTTTAGTAGTATCTAATGCCAATTCCATTTGTATTTTTTTTGCAGTGAAATTATTATAGCTGATAAATACATACTCATATTGTCTAGGATTTATTCACATTGACTTGGACTGATTTTTGGTGAAACAAAACGTTTCAACGTTGTGAATAAACATAGATTTATGATCGATTCAATCTTTGAAACTCAAAAATGCAGCGACTTATCAGTATGTTACCGAAAAAGACTACGAACGAGAGTCTTTTAAAGATTACTTATATGATAAAGATCAATCATTCTGCCTAGCTTTTTCCCAAATATAGTAGGGTCGGCTACTAGTTGGATGTAGCTAAATATGTATTAGTATTCGAAATGAAGCGACTGCCAAAAAGATCTAAAATAATTTCTGAAAATGAAAACGAATTCGAAATTAAAAAATCTTAACGTATTTCTATCTCACAAGATTCAGAAAGGTTAAGATTCAGATAGGTTAGGTTTGAATGGTATGATGGGAGCTAGAGTGAGCGAGCGAATTGAGCGAACTTAGCTCTCGTCCTACCATTCATTTCATTCTTGTTTTAAACCCTGCAAACATAAATAAGAGCCTTGCATCAGGACTTCGTCGTCGTTTAGAATGTTGAAATTGTAATACTTAACATTATATCAAATTTTGATGCGTAATTTTTTTTTCCAAATTTTCAGTCTATCATTAAGATTTATTAAAAGTTTACATACTATATATATTTAACTTGAGAGGATTCTCTAGATATTTTATAATTTTACGAAGTTTACCATTTCCCGGTAACATGTATGTACATACGAATACATACATACAATGGTACTCTTGAGTGCTGTTCCATAATCCCGCTCGTATGTCACAAGCCCGAAGGAGCTCCCGCGATTTTATAGCGTCTCTCAGAAGGCCTATACATCGCAGTGCCGACCCGAAGACATCTTTATAGTCTTTGCCAAGGAGGAAATTTTGCACACTGCGGAAAACGAATTTTGAACGAAACAACGTGATTAAATATTTCTACTATATACGAGTTATAGTATCGATTCGCATTTCTCTTAAAATGAATATCCAGGTGGTTAGTAAAATTTTATCAGCAAGCAGTTAGTCGACTCTTCATGTGACCAGAGGGCTGGCCTTTTCTTTGGTCAACGAACTGTCAAAGCACTGTCATCCGGGAACGTGCCAAGAAGTCTGGCAACATTGTCACGTCGCATGTCAATGCTTATTCTTTGGGCAAAATACGATCCAGCCCTCACGTCACGCAAAGGCGAAGCGCCCACTAGCATTTTTTTACAAAGACCGTCATAGAATAGAATAGAATACTCTTTATTATATACACCATACAAGTCAAAAACAACATCATAATTTCATCGTTCAACATTTAAAATATCTAGCAATACACAACTAATTATGGTTAAACAAGGGTTCAATCCTGTTCTTCGTACCATGGTAATTCTAAAAAAATTAAAAAAAAGCAATTTTGCAGTTACCAAATTCCTTTCTGAAAATAAATAGCTCAATTTTATTTTATGAAGAAGTAAGTTTGATTCCATTTAAAACAATTTCGCTGACCCTGCTTTCTTTTGTCGAATTATTTCTCATTTAAAATATATTATTTTGACTAGATCGTTTTTTTTTAACAATCCCTGTTTGCAAGATGCTTTTACTAACGAACGTTGCGTTCAAAAACTTTAATCTTCAAAACCAAAGTCGAACTACAATAGTGAATGACGAATTTAATAAGTGGTAACCCAATAATATCTTTTGAATTTTAAGTAAATATTATAATTTGTGAAAATTTATTCAAAGAATTGGAATTATGTGATCCATCAACGGTTCCAAATTAATAGTGAATCTTCATAACAAGCGAAACATTTTAACGAGGTTCCAGTTCATATTGGGTATCAAATTAAGGTTTTTTTAAAACTGTCTATAAAATAATAATTTTGAAAACGTATTTTTCTCTATATTATAGCCAGTTAAAGTTGAATAACTAAGATATATTATGTCATATCAAAGCACATTATGTTTGTTTGTAGTGAAAATCTTGTATTTATGAATAAATAAATAATAATAAACAAGAACACATAAACATTTTCTTATTTTACCGTGGGGGTGGGCAAAAGACTACAGACTGATCGTTCCAGACTTAAATATATTGTTTTGCATCCATATACCCACAAAAGTCACAATCATTTTAGCAAAACCAAATTAATATTATTTTATATAAGTACCGTGTATACCACATCAAAAACAAAATTGATGCAAGAAAATAAATTCATTATTCTTAAACCTTCACAAAGATGGATTTACGGCTGGTTTAAAATAAACACCTCAGAATTAATTTGTCAAGAAGCAAAGCCTCGGCTTTAAACATGAGCCTATAACAACTCACCTCAAAATTACTTCATTAAGACGTTTATTACTCATTTAGATGATAATATAACACCTTTTACTGAGTTAGTGGTAAGTATAGACGTAGAGGAATGGACTGAGCTTTTCCTATCCAGCTGGGTCGCGTGATTGTTTATTTGAGAAAACAAACAGTTACACCAAAGTTTCATCTATACTAATATTATAAAGCTGAAGAGTTTGTTTGTTTGTTTGTTTGTTTGTTTGAACGCGCTAATCTCAGGAACTACTGGTTCGAATTGAAAAATTCTTTTTGGGTTGAATAGACCATTTATCGAGGAAGGCTTTAGGCTATATATCATCACGCTTAAGCCAATAGGAGCGGAGCAGCGATAAAGAATGTTTTAAAATCGGGGATTCCACGGGGACGAAGTCGCGTGCAGCAGCTAGTAATTAATAAACGTTAATATAAAAAATGAATAATGTAAGTATAACACACAACGTTTTCCACACGTTACCTTTACGTTTACAAGAATTAGGCATGCGAGTGAATTTAAATCAGTTGCATTTAGTTGCATGTGTAAGCAACTTTTAAAATTTTGACGATCCACTAGGTTAGAGTAAACCCACTTACAGAAGCTGATTCTCTATAATCTGACTTGTCCATGTCACAGACTTGCGATGTCGCCTTTGTTACTGTAACTTACAGAAAAGAGGCCCCGTTTCACTTAGTATTCCAGTTTGCGACATTATCGCTCAGTCCATTCCTCTGTTTCTAGCGTGGTTAATACTAAATCTATGTAGATCCTCTAAACTGCGTTATTCAATGTAACATATCCAAAGCTTGGCAAACTTGTGGAGAGTAGTTTGTAATTAAAACTATTCGTCAACGGGCGGGCGGACTAAGTTTATAATGTACTGCATTTTGATGTGGCCTGTCTAGTTTACGCTGATATGAGCTTAACAAGTTTGTTGTTTCAATAAATTTAGACTAGACTTTTCCCAACTATGTTTTGATTAGCTTCCAATCTAAGCGGATACAGCCGTGTATTTCACATGGAGCTACTACATACTCAAATGACCAGTATCTGAATTTTGCCTTCGGAAAGTCTGGTATAATATTTTACTGGCTTCTGACTACCAGTAATGACTGACAAAGATCGAGAAATGACAGAAGGGACAAACGTCCTTTTTTTTTTTTTTCTGGTTGGGAAATCATCAAATGACTTCTCCCGCTCTGGGCGGAGCGGAAGGGAGTGTCAGACTCTTACTGACTAAAACCCACCCGTGATCCTTCTTGTGCCCTTTGCGTTCCAGGGCCGCGGTGACTCTTTCGAACAAATTCCGCAACCCTAGCAGGCACTGACCCTATGGGGCCCCGCCTAATTTGCTGACGGCTCTTTGAGGCGCGCGTGGAACAATACGCGCCGTCGACTCGGGCCTGGTTGCTATCGGACGGCGAGCCACCCATAGCTCGCCATCCGCAGGCCCGCGCCTACGGTGGCCGGGAATCGCCCTGCGTTTCCCGACGCCCGGGGCGTCTTCTTCTGTTGCGGCGGCTGGAGCGAGGGGCATCCCTCTCTCGCACGCGCTCCGCCTCCTCCTTCGCTAGCATTACTGCTTCGCAGAAGGAGGCGACCGCTTCCCATGCCTCCTCGTTCCGGACCATGGCCCGAACCAGGGCCGGACGCGAGAGGTCGCCGCCGCCGATCGCCTCGACGAGGACACGGCGGTGCTCCGCCCAAGCAGGGCAGACCTCCACCGTATGCTCCACCGTGTCCTCCGGACGATCCACACAGTGATGACACCCGGACGTGTCCTCCCGCTGGATCCGACACAGGTACTTCCCGAAACGTCCTAGTGTTATTTCTGGGGCACGAATGATCCTCAGTGAGTACGTGAAACAAAAAGCGCCCGTGCGAACTTTCGCTTTGTTGACCCTCAAGATGACCGCCATCGCCATAACCACAACGTCCATCCTAGCTGCCTTCTTCAAGGCTTATACTAGAATGTTTCCCCGCGCAGTGAGCCATGAAATTACCTTATTAAGTCATTTCCATTTTCTTTTTCCTAACGCCCTTCAAACAAAATTGTTGTTGTGTTTTCTGCAGTAAAAAGTCAAACTTTCACAACAAAATTATAAGTTTTTCTGTTAGGTAAAAACAGGATGACTGGAACAATTGACCTTGAAACAAGGAAAAATCTCCTACCCTGAAATCATGCAAAACATTAAGCAAAAGTCATTTGTTTTTTCCTGACAAAAGATCTATTGAGTCATTTGTTTTTGTTCTCTTTTTCCTTGTGGCAAGGAAGTACCTACATTTACCTGAATTTATTATTTTCTTTCCTATCGTAACTGATACTATCATAATTTATATAATAAAATTAATGTACTCGTAATTTCGGCCACGATGTTAAATAACACAGCCACATGGTTTGATCTTCAAAACTCAATAAGAATTTATTTTAATTAAACCATTTACAGATACTTTTGACTGTCAAGAATTCAAAGTAAAGCAACACTTGCCAATGTGAATGGTTGATCTTCTCAACAGAGACTACTGCGTGCCTCTAAAAATTAAAAAAAATACGAACAACATCTAAACAAAAAAAAAATACAAAAAGTATAAAATAACTTCAATTCGGAAATCGGTGTTATGAAACAATCAAAAACACCGACTTCACACACACAAAAAACAAAATACAGTCAAGTTGCAAACATCTTCCATTTTTGAAAATCAGTTAAAAAAAGCAACTCGAACTTTCAAATTGACAGTTACAGTTGGTAATTTTTGACATAAATCAAGGGTTTTCACGTAGTCATGGTGATTGGGTATTGTGGAGGTCTTTCAAACTGATTTGACTCTTCCTTCCTTTTCTCTTCTTCTTTCTTCTTTCTTTCTTTCTTTCTTCTTCCTTTCTTTCTTCTTTTTTTTGACTCTTCTGAAAACTTTCTGAATGATTCCACATACCATAATTATGACTGTCAAAATCAAATATATTATTTACTGTTATGTTATTTCCACTGAGTTTGAGGCTCTGGGTTCGATCCTGGGTCGTACCAAGTTTTATTGGGCTTTTTACACGACAGTCCAAAAAAAAGGAGTGTTATGTTTTCAGAGTTCACGTATGTATGTATGTTTGTCAGTTTCTTTATTATAACTTCTTAACCGATATCAATGTATGTGGTATTGTTAGAAGCGTTGAGTTATCTCAGGTAATATAGACAAGTGAAAATAAAACTAGGGAGCCATGGTTCTCAAATAAAAAACCAAAAAATTTAGTTTTCAAGAAAATTACACTACATATAATATACCGTCTAAAGCTGGAAAAAAGTATGAAATAAAAACAAATAAAAAAATACGCGTGCCATATCAAAAATAAACTAAAAAATGGGACGATCCCTTTGAATAGTTCTTTACAGGTCCCCCGACTGCAATGAAAAGATTATTGTCGATCTGGTTTTTTAACTATTTGCTTTTTTTTTCGATAAGAATATCTCAGCAGCAGCCACGCGAAGTTTGGAAGTCTATATTGTGTTTTTTTTTATGGATGGGAAATCATCAAATGACTCTCTGGGCGAATAATAAATAAATAAATAATGAATTCCACTCTGGGCGAAGCGGAATGGAGGCGCAGCTCTTACTAACTAAAATCCACCCGTGTTCCTCTTAATGCCCTTTGCGTTCCAGGGCCACGGTGGTTATTTCTAACAAACTCCGCAACCCTGATAGTACCTTAATATAATACTTAATAATAAATACCCCCGTGCTTCGAAAAGCACGTAAAGCCGTTCATCTTGTAATTGATCTCTTCCTGGTCGTGACGGATTGTTATCCCATGTAACTATGAGAGTAAAGCAACCGAGAATGCTAATGCGTTTAGACGCATATTTGTGCTGTATAATGCCCTGCAGTTTTGCGACTGCAGTCGCCAACCTCCATGCAGATAGCCCACTTGGCCATCTGCATATAGGGCGAGAGGAAAGCCGAAAATCGGTCAAATTTAATTAATTGTTAATGAACCATCTCATTCGATGCATAAGGAATCCAATTAAAATGTAAAGCAACTTACCAAACCGTATGAAATTATTTAAATATTAATTTTCCACGTCATTATTACTCACAATTAAGGATATTGTTCAAAGGATTAACTTTGTTGCTGTTAAAATGTCCATTTTACTCATGAAATTGCTTAATTATTACGAATGGTGGTGTCGACCAATATTGGTAGTAATAATATGCTGCAATATTTGTATTTGTTACCACCAAACATTCACAGGAATTATTAAAATAAGGAAATCGCTCGTTGTTAGGAATGAGGAGTAATATGAAAGAAAACGGAGTTAGTGATAGCGTGACGGCTGACAGGACAGAATGGAAGAAAAAACATGTTGCGCCGACCCCTAGTAACATGGGATAAGGGCAGGAAGATGATGCTCGTTGTTAGGAGGAGCATATATAGGGGATTAGAGGCATAGCATTTAGCAAAATGGTTCTTTAAATCAGCGCACTACAGAATTACATTGAAGATGGAATTTATATGGGAGTTCGCGTTTGAGTTGCTGATGATGATGACCGAGGTGATTTTAGTGATATTATATGGCCTATTGAAAATGTCCTCCCGATAACAGGCAAAAAAAGGCAAATTTACTATGTTATCCAAATATTCTGTGTTGTACACCATAATAATACACTAGGAGCTTAAAAACAAGAAACCTACTTAAGAAAGTAATAAACCAATCGTAAAAAGAAAACCAAAATGGCAAAAGCCTCATCCGTTCTCCATTATTTTCTCGCATTTGCACACAAACAGGTAAGCAAACCAAAAGGTGAGGTGCATGAACAAAAATTAAAACTATACCGAAAACATAATGAACACGCCAAATGAGAACCTACACGCAATTGGCGAAAATAAACCTAACTGGCTTCTTAAACAAATTACAACCTTACCTTAAAGCATTAAGGTTGCTAATGAAATAACAGATGAAACAGGAGTTATAAATTTTGATTGGGTTAGATACGCTGCTAAAGATAATAACAGTCGGAAACGTGGGGTTGTTTTTCGGGGTATTAATGAAAATTACCTTTGGAAAGGTCTTGTACGGTGGAATGGTTCTATGAAACGAATCTCACATACTTATATTATGAAGATGATTAGAAAGATGCGGTACCTAAGCAAGAAATGATATGTATCTTAAACTCGAGAGAAAAATCATTTTGAAAGTAGTGAGGATATAAACGCTGTGTTATATTAATTCAAAGCAAATAAGCTTGCACTACCGTACACAAAATCCAGAACCAACTTGTAAACACAGTGTAAAAATTAAATTACATTTTGAATGAAAACCTATATTATGATGTTTGTAGAAAACCTATTCAGTATGCAGCAATTGAAATTTGTTATTTTAAATTCAACGTCTGTAATGAAATCCAGTATAAGCTTAAATTACAAGTGCAGTGTATTAACAAAACTAAGATCTTTTTTATTTTATCTCTTTCTGAGTATTTACCCACGATATAGGAGATATTCATAATGTGGGGCAAAGAATACTCAACAGACTAGGTTTTCGTATATTATATTCTAGGCAGGTCATGACACAGCATTCTGAGTGAGAACCTTCTGGTCTCATTCACGACGTCGACTAATTTTTGTTCCGCTTTCTTCATTTCATTTACTATTTGTCTTTACTAACATATTTAAGTATTTGTTATACAAGAATTGAACAAATTTTATTATCTATATATAAATTATGCAACTCAATAATTTCCATAATTTATCTTACTAAATTTCTCGAGACTTTTCAAATTATTTGAACTCCTAGACTTATCATTATCGAAAACTTCGATAACAGATAAAGTCCACCCAACAATTTATTCCGTCTATCTAGACTTTGCTAAAGACATCGTGGCTAATGATTAAAAGAAAAAAACGTCTGGGGGTGAAGTCTCGACTTTTCACAGACAGCATTGGAAAATACTGGATTCTTTTTTTTTCTTCAATTTTAGTGCCATTAGCAATAAAACCTTTGCAATAAAACTTTTTTAAAGATGTTTTTCTCGTCTTTAGATTAAAATGTAACACCAAATGTATAATGTGATTTTCTTTTAGTCGGTTTATAAATTGATAAGTTGAGTTGAATGTGTTTGTCACATTTTTTAGGCCAGAGATGTTAAGTTTTAAGCAGAGTTTGATTCATCTTCAAATTCTTAACTAAGAAACTGAACACTGGTCAAAACTTTTAGATATACCTGTTACAAGTATAACAGGTATATGTATACATCTGTTATACCTGATATATCCATAAGTAACGACCTGTTTTAAAAATATAGGTACTTTCCAACTTTTCCAATTATATCGGCGCTTCGACTTAATTTAAAGGCCACGAGCCGCTTTACCCTGACTTCTAAATAAGGTTTTAAACTGGCATAATCACAAAATAATTCTAGAGCCTCAGAACGCACACAGTACTGAACTTTTGCGTGTAAATATACATGCTTACGAGTACATACAGTGGCCGTATGTATATTCTACTGGACCCCAATCAAGAACATTACCTACATGTTAACCCTTAAAGCGCCAAACACTTTATACTACTCAATTTTAATGAACAAAAAATTCTATTTGAAATACACGGTGTAAAAATACTCACCCCTGTGGTCCGATAAAATTGCCTAACCCAAGGGCAGAGCAACCCCTGCCCATAACTTCATGTGATTTATTTTGGGGCGGACATACTTTTTTTCTAAATTACAAGTTTGAGCCTCCTATAGTAGCGTAATATCGGGGTGGGTAGACAAGATGACTTAGATTACATTGAAGGAAATGGATAGAACTATAAATTAGGTCGTTGAGGTATTGCCATAGTAAATAAAAAATATTATTGATAGGATCGCATTTGACTAAACTGTCATCAAATAGATTGATCAACGATTGGACAAGCTTGCCTAGAAATAACTTATTCACTCTTGACTTAAACACCTCTAGGTTGAAGCTATCAAGTTATCGGGAAACACAAGCATGGATGAACTAAACTAAGTTTTGAGCGTATGTGGTGGACCGTGAATGAAAAGCCTTAATGTAAAACAAGTTCAATAAAGCACTGCAAACGCAAAGGAGCCTCTTGATTTGGAAAGTATAATGCAATTACTTGTAGACCATGCTTGAAGATAAGTTTGAGTGCCGACAACTATAAAGGTTATATATAATTATGTAGAATTGAGCAATGCCATAGAAAAACTGAATAGGAACATTATGGACCTCGCCATCAATACATGAAGGATATAAACATATCTTTTGTTATACATATAGGCAAGACAGCAAGTCTTCATGGTGTAGGTTTTTTTAGTATAGAAAACATTCCAGTCTCAAATATCAAACCTTATAGGTATATCTGAAAGAGCTAGGTTACTGAAAATGAACTTTAAAGACGAACCGCTATCTATACTAATATTACAAAGAGGAAAGATTTGATTGTTTGTTTGTATTGAATAGGCTCCGAAACTACTTAACCGATTTGAATTTTTTTTTCTCTGTTGGGAAGCTACACTATCCCCGGGTGACATAGGCTATATTTTATCCCCGTGTTCTCACGTGAACCGGAACTACGCGGATGAAACCGCGGGATACTACTGGTCCTTAATATACAGGTTTATTCTAACCCCACTAAGCGTTGGGCAACTTTAACGTAAAAATAGGAAAACTAAAACCACTTGAATATACAATAATGGGCAGCTGAAAATGGGCTACTACCGGAAGTGGAAAATACCTGTGGCAATTATATAATATTTTACATATGTGATGTTACATGTTTGTTTGTTTGTTTACATGTTACAGAGGTGATGATCTACCTGAATGTTTTATTTTTTTGCCATTATTTGGCAGTGTGTGCCCACATTTATACCAGGTAAGCTCTAGTCGTGAAGACCTGTAATTAGCGGTCAGATTATCAGACTGTTATTTGTTACCATTGTCTGTAGCTGTAACTCTTCCAAAATCTTGAAATAAATAAGTAAAAATTATTTGTCAAAAAGGATTGGTCGAATAAAGAAATCCTAAAAGGAAACTACTATTCAAAAACTAAAGAGATATCCTAACATACAGATATCCTAACATGTAGAATTACTAGTAAACATCAATAAAGCGAATACCGCAAATTGTAAGCTCGGTCTTGGGAACTCGTACGTGCATACGATGTGCACTTATTTCTATTAAATGGGAAGCTTCAAAGGAAGGTAAATAAAATACGAGACGAGTCGAGAATACGAACTGTATTTGATGCAATATTGACGTGAACCCAATTTAATTGCAAACATGTTTGGTTTAGATAGAAAGACTCGTATAAATATGAGATGGTACTTAAATAACATTTTATAGTACCTTAGGGATGTCAGGTACGCGCACGTTTACGCGTTGCGCGTGGAGGCGCTACGCCGGGGTGAAACTCTGCTGCCGCGGCAAATCGCTGCGCAGCGGACGGAGCTCCGGCGGGATCGCACGGAGGTTTGGAGACAGCGACTATCGCAACCCGGCACTGGGCACGCCACCATTGTGGCGATAAGTTCCCTCTTTGAGGAGTGGCTGGAGAGACGCCACGGCGTCCTTACCTTCCGCCTGACGCAGGTGCTCACCGGACACGGCTGTTTCGGGAGGTACCTGTGTCGGATCCAGCGGGAGGACACGTCCGGGTGTCAACACTGTGTGGATCGCCCACAGGACACGGTGGAGCATACGGTGGAGGTCTGCCCTGCTTGGGAGGAGCACCGCCGTGTCCTCGTTGAGGCGATCGGCGGCGGCGAACTCTCGCGTCCGGCCCTTGTTCAAGCCATGGTCCGGAGCGAGGAGACCTGGGAAGCGGTCGCCTCCTTCTGCGCTGCAGTAATGCTAGCGAAGGAGGAGGCGGAACGCGTGCGAGAGAGGGATACCTCACGCCCCAGCCGCCGCAACAGAAGAAGACGCCCCGGGCCGGCCACCGTAAGCCTCAAAGAGCCGTCAGCAGCGTAGACGGGGCCCCATAGGGTCAGCCTGCTAGGGTTGCGGAATTCGTTCGAAAGAGTCCCCGCGGCCCTGGAACGCAAAGGGCACAAGAAGGATCACGGATGGGTTTTAGTCAATAAGGGTCTGACACTCCTTTCCGCTCCGCCCAGAGCGGGAGAAGTCATTTGATGATTTCCCATCCAGAAAAATAAAATGGATGTCAGGTACGTCTCTGGTGTAGCAAGTTTGCAATGATAACTATGCATAAATATTCTTTCGAACAACATATTTATTTGATTTGTTCCGAATTTGTTCCATTTCTTTCGAAAAATCAAAGGAAAAAGTCTATATAAATGAAAAATGAGACAAAAAATTTAGGCTAGATGCGAACAAATCATTTATTTTTGCATGTTAACTGCCTCTAAGATAACGATTACGACTTTATTCTTCACGGCAATTTTTCTTTCGCTATATACCAAATGAATAAATAGAAGTTGTTCTTCAAGCCACCGCAAAGCCGACACAGGGGATGCCCTTAGCGAGCGGTCATTTAGCTTTTTAGTAGTTTTTAGCCCTGGCTGGGGGCCTTAAATTCATATTTTGAGGCCACGACAGGATTGTCCAGTTAAGCAGTAACCAACTTTAATGTGCGGAAATGCGAGTGGTCCATTAAAAAAAAAGCCAGCGCAAGCCACGCCTCCAAAGTTCGTAAACAATATTACTAAAATCCATATTTGTGTTTTTACCAATGATTAACAGTTAATCATTGGTATAAATACAAATATGGATTTACAAGTTCCTTGTAACCACCAAATCACAAACTAACGAATTACACATTACCTACCCGTATTTGCTCAAATAAACCAGCATTAGTTTATCTTTCATCAAACATCACGGAAGTCTACGCTTAACACACAGATTTACGTCAAACCTTGCCGAAATAACCTGAAAACTAATTTAAGTTTCTCGATTAATTAACGCTTTATCGCCTCAGTTTCGAACTTTGGTTTGATTGATTTATTTATAAAATAAAAGTTCCAACTTACCTTAGGGCTTGCACAGATAACAGTTTTCGGTCACTAGTCTTGTCTGATGATTGGATGGTGTCCGCTTTTAGGGTTCCGTAGTCAACCGTCCGTAGACGGACAGACCGAAACTATAAGGGTTCCTTCCGTATAGTTTCGGTCTGTCCGTCTGTGTGTCTGTCCGCGGTTTTGCTCAGAGACTATGGGGACTACAAAGCTGTAATTTGGCATGGATGCACATATTAATGATGCCGACAAAATGGTAGAATAAAATCTTGAAAAGTATTTATAAGTCACACACGTCAAGTGGGGATGATTTTTTTTTTTCGCGTCCATCCTGTCGTGGTGCTTGTCGTTGGATAGGTTTTTATTAAATTTCACGAGTCTTCAAAGATCATTTTCCAATTGACGGATCCGTTTGTGAAATATGAAATTCTAAAGTTAAAAAACACATTAGAGTCCAGTGTCCCCACCTTCTACTGGCTAAACGCTTGCTTCTGGAAATGTGAAAAAATCACAGGAGTAGGAAATATGCTGAATTTAAAAGGAAAACTACCACGGCTAAGAAGGCTTCACAAGTTACTGACTAATATAGTCGATCAACTAAAAAAATGTACTCGGAGAGGATAAAGGAATTTTCGTTCAAATTGCTTTGAACATAACTGAGATGACGTTGTTAGTAGCGTAAAAAACGTTATAAATGTAAATTTAGTGAACATACAAAAATTAACTAAACCTAAAACTAGCGGTTAGTCCCGGCTTCGCAGGCCTTGTCATTTTTTTTCAAATTAGCCTATGTTACTCAGGGATTATATAGCATTCCTTCTAATGGTGAAAGAATTTCTGAAATCGTTCCAGCAGTTTTTGAGTTTACCTAGAACTCAAACTGGTCACAGTATTAAACAACCTAAATAGTTTTTGACTAAGTTCATATTATTATGGGCAACTACGGAACCCTATTTTGCTCGTGACCCGACACGCACTTGTTCCATCTTCTGGTTCTATTGTATGTGAAATATTTTCTTATCGCCTTAACTTACACAATAATCCTTTAAGCTTGGTAACATTATTCAGCTCTACTTTATCGGTATATCACAAAGTCCCTGTTTACTTCTATCAATCTTTCGTTCGTTCTATCACTTTGTTAAGCTTTTTCTCAATTGTATTAGCGTAGGTTTCGAGTCTAGCCGAATGTAACTGAATATCAGTATTTTAAATAGGGCGACGGCCTGTCTGGCCTCTAAACCCAGTAACTGGGTTACTCGTTTTTCTCCGTTACACGTTAATCCCTAACGACTGTCAAAGCAGTTCAAACG
Source organism: Hecatera dysodea (assembly GCA_905332915.2). Taxonomy (NCBI): domain Eukaryota; kingdom Metazoa; phylum Arthropoda; class Insecta; order Lepidoptera; family Noctuidae; genus Hecatera; species Hecatera dysodea. The sequence goes on along the minus strand of HG995310.1, from coordinate 11,444,120 downwards.
GCAGCCGGGGTCAACGGCTCAACGTTTTTCGAGGCAAGGACGTGCTTACAAAGATCGACCCATGCAACTAAACCTAGCAAACTATTTATTTAGTCTTATTGCACTGTCTGTCCATACATATAAAAAAGAATGAGTGAACCTAGAGAATCTGATGGTGTTCTTTAGTATCAGTGGAAAGGTATGACTTTATATATTCCTAGGAAACTAAAACATTAACAACAATTGCCATTTTATTAGTTATCTTCTCACTATAAGCATAAGCATAGCATTATCAACCTTTTTAATGTTCCCACTGCTAGCACACAGGCCTCATCTCTAGGAGAGGGAATGGGCCGTAATCCACCACGCCGAGTGTCACATGTCTTCGAATTTTTGGACATGCCGATTTCCTCACGATGTTTTCCGTCACAGTTTTGAGAGCAGTGGTCATGAACTTAACTACACAAAGTAGCTGGGTTTGTACCCGCGAATTGCAATTCGTAAGTCGGGGCCGTTACTACTCGGCCACCACTGCTCCTCACTTCTCAGTATATTCACAAATAATTGTCTTACTTCGACGTAAGTCTGTCCACCCGCTAAGTGGTAAAGCTATCCTCTTCTCTTGATGGCCGATTCGGGAGATTTTAATCTGAGTAAATAATGGACGTAATTAATCAGGCCGCCATTATCTCAGTTTAGAATGAAATGTTACTAATGGATCTGGAAGAATTAAATTTTGATTGCGAGAGAGTTTTATCGAGCTATCTGAGATTTATGGAACTTATCATTACCTAGGGCCTGAGTTTTTAATGAGCAGAAGTTGATAGGTATGAACAGTATTAAGGAAAGTCTAAGGCCCCGTTTACGACTTTGAGCGATGCAATTTGCGACACAAACGCGAGCGCGACTTCAAGCCACGAAAAGTTATTGACGAAGGTGACAACATCTTCTAAGACCGCACTTGTTTTTCGCAGAAATGCCCCGAAATCAGTTACGTTGTTAACTATCGTTTGTCCGGCACCGCTGTAACGAGCCTTAAATGCACATGTGCGTAGCGAAACGGGGGTGGCGGGGTGATAGTGAGATAAATATCAAGAGATGGGTCGTGCTTTATCTCGTGATATCAAACCGTCCTAACGACATACTACTGAGATTTGAGTCCGATGTAGTTGTTCTGGGCTGACATTAAAATATTCACTAGCCTATGTCAGTCGGAGGTATATAACGCTTCTAACCATACCTACCATACATGGAAATCGGTTTAGGCGTTTAGAAGTTATTACAGAATAAACAAACTCACAAACACACATAAATAGGAACATGAAACCTGAAACATAACACTCCTCTTTATAGGCAGTTATGTAATATAAATAGTGTTTCTTGTATGGTGAACGCGTATAGTACCCTATTCTTACTATTTACATACATGTATAAACAATTTTTAAGAAACTTCTCGAACGACATTACAATACTACCCTTCGTAGTAGGGGCAATAAAAGCTTTTTCTTGTCACCATAACAATGTGAAAAGGCTACATGAATCTTTCAATCACTTCAGAGTCCCGGAGTTTATTTTCATTATACTGTTCGTCCATCCGACGCGATGTCGACAATTTGATGAATTGTCGAACGAAACAAATTAAAGGGGAATTTATGCAAAATGTAAAAGAGGGAACAAACGCAGTGCCGGTATTGACATAAATATACAGTGAAGCATCAGAGCAAATAATGTCAACAGCCGACAGACACATAGGGTACTCGTTGATATAGCCAGGCTGGCTACCCTATTGTGGTTGGTTGTGTGTAATAAATAATGTAGATTTGTGATATTATTATAGTTTGAACGGGACCGCTGCAGCTGGACCACGCCGTCGGCGTCGTACGACGTCATACGTTGATCGCTGTGTCATGATCGCTGTGTCAGTCTGTCGTCAATGCTCATGGCAGTAGTACTGTTCTTTTTTTAAACCGGACTGTCAATGTCAGACGCACACGGTTGATGCAGTGGTTGAGCGATTAACTGCTATGCTGCTTGTCGCGGGATCGATTCCCGGACAGAACAAATGTTTGTATAGCCTACAGGTACTCGTAGCTGTTCCGTGTCTGGCTGTTTTTGTTTATGAATTTATATGTTTGTAAACGCACTCAGGATACTGGAGAAAATAGTAATATTATTTCAACTTAGATTGGTGTCTGATTTTTTGTATTCTGACTATCCGGAACGACAGCCAAAGTTCTATAAATGTTAGCCAGGACCAACAACTAAACGTGCTTTCCAAGGCAAGGACGAAATTCGGCAGGTATTTACTATACTGGTCCGAACTATACAAACATATTACTAACTAGCTTCTGCCAGCGACTTCGTCCGCGTGGAATAGTTACTTTACCCCCGATTTTGAAACTCTCCGCCCGATCGGTTTAAAATTGACAAAGTTTCATACAACCGTTCATCCCCTATTTTATCCCCTTGGGGGTAGAATTAATCAAAATCCTTTCTTAGCGGATGCCAACGTCATAACATCTACCTAAATGCATGCCAAATTTCAGCCCGATCCGTTCAGTGGTTTGGGCTGTGCGTTGATAGATCACTATGTGTGTGTGAAATATTATTATGTACAACAAAAAAAGAAATGAAAGTAAAGCTGAAATGCCTGTGCAAAATTATATTATAATAACCTATACTTACTTCACTTAAAAACAAATACCTATAACTACGTATAACTAATTAATAAAATAACTACTAATTAATAAAAGTATCTACGCTTTTACCTACTTAATACTATAAAAACAGAACATAAATTAGCCAAAACTAACCTACCGGTATCTAAAAATCTAAGCTCCTACTTCTACTACTACTTCACCTAAAAAGAAATAAAATTGAAACTATTCATAATTTGTAATTTGAACGAATATTAAACATTACCAAAATAAGTAATAAGTACCTATTTTATAAAATAGCAACAAAAGTTACACAAAAATAATCACAATAACATCTTACAGCATGATTCAGTATTAAAGCGCGACGGCGCGGTGGCTTATTATTGTATTCATGTATAGGTTTCGTGTTTCTATACCGATTTCTATGATTCTTTTTTTTATTGAATAGGTAATAATGTTAACTTTTTTAATTAGGGATGAGTGAGAGTATTATAAACGTAAGAGTAAACAAATATAATCAGAAAGCTCCGAACTGCTAAGCTATCGGGAGTTACACGTGTTATTGTGAGTCAACCATAAAAGATAGACATATACTGTTGTGGGATATTTTTTAGATAATTTTATGTAGAACATTTCCGTCATACATTATTTCTATGTAACTTTAACCATTAAGGCTACACACGCGACGGAAGCTTAAAAAATGGAGTAACTTCTCCCGTTTTCCCAACATTTCCCTTCACTGCTCTGCTCCTATTGATTGTAGCGTGATGAAAAGTATACTATATCCTGCCCAGGAGTATGAAGAATAATTGCACCAAGTTTCGTTAAAATCGGTCAAGTAGTTTTTGTTTCTATAAAGAACATACAGACAGACAGACCGACAGACAGACAGACAGACAAAAATTTTACTGATTGCATTTTTGGCACCAGTATCGATCACTAATCACTGATAGTTATTTTGAAAATATATTCCCTGTACAGAATTGACCTCTCTACAGATTTATTATAAGTATAGATAACGAAACGATGATTTCATAAGAAACTTTTCCCCGCAGGATATATCCATGGAATAACTTATAATTTTTCTCTCGGGCGAAGTCGCGTGCAGAAGTTAGCAATCAAATAATTTCGCAAACTTTTGATGTTCGACAAATTTGATCACAATTTTCTCACAACTTCTATAAAGGACGTTTCAGAAACGAATTTCTCTTTGAAGCCCCTAACTGTATTACTTTTAACAAACTCCATTTAATCCTTTTATGGTGAATCTTTGTTAATTATTTATTAATTAGCGAGTGGGATCATCTTAAGTAAGTTGGTAAGCCTATCTTCGTGATGGTATCAAAATTAAGATTTTGTTGTTATTATTAATTTAAGCGTAATGAAGTTTTGAAGATACGGTGTCTATGTTAAATGTGGTTAATTAAAGTATATCTTAAAAACGATGCTAACTTTTAAACATACAAGAATTGATATTGTATGCAGTGCACAAAAAAAAATGGTGGTTCCATATCAGTAACACATTTCGATATATTATTTTTTTGTAATCAGCAAAATATGGACATTATCTATTCGCCATAATAACAACATCCCAGTACCAGCCAGCCGACACTGTCTGCTATCGCACGCGCTATCGTGACGTCGCGTCTTATGGCTTTTCCGCGCAAGCCCTGTGCAGTAACCGCGAGTTTTATGGTGCGAGCGTATTTATTAAGTGGTCAAAATTTTAAGTAGTGAAAGGAACATTTTAGCACCGCTTAAAGACTGCTTTATCACGGCTTCAATGCAGAAGTGAGTTAAAGAAAGTAGTAGTAGAAAAATTTGCAGGAAAATTGGAATTAAGTACTTTATATATGGCTTAATAAAACTCGTTTAAGTTAAATTTGACAAAATAATTTTTTTTTTGCATTTTTCATTTATAATTTAAAGTAACTTGAACTTTCACCACGTTCAAGTTATTTTAAATTATGTATCAAAAATTCCAATCATGATTAATAAATTAACTAATTGTAATATTTTTTATTTAAAAATGATCTTTTATTTAAGTGCCCTGAAAAGCAGAAAATAAACTTTAAATTACATCAAAAACACAATGTATCTATATATATAAAAATCAATGCCACTTTTCGTTGTAATTCCATAACTCAAGAACGGGCTCACCTATCCAAACCAAATGCTTAGGATTTGGTCGGCATATTTAGTAGATGGTTTATGTGAAGTTTGCACAAAATCGGTCGAGCGGTTCCTCATTTGTCACATTTATTGTAATAAATGAATTCAATAGAAACTTTTTTCACAGAAACTTTTTTGAAGTTTTGTTGACAGGACAAGCACGTTGTTATGTCATTCATGCCGTCAATTCATTTTGGACGTGGTTTGATTAAATCATATTATCAGCGATAAATTTTTTCTTTTCACATAATTGCATTTGCAGTGCATTCATACAAACGGTGAGTCCTGAATTTATGTATACTTTTCTAAGTTGCCGTATATGATTTCACATGGCATCATATGCGACAGCTTCTTGGGAATTTGTTTTTTTTTTGTTCTAATTTTTTTTTTCGATTTTTAAGCGAAAACATATGTGCATACGGGAAACCACCACCAGCCAGACGAGCAAATATAGGTTACGAAATATTAATCCACCAAAACTGTGTAACGGAACCAGATTGGCAGTGAAAAAGTTATTGCCAAATTTGATTGAAGCTACGATCTTAACTGGTAAATCAAAAGGAGAAGTTGTTTTGATACCGCGTATACCTATGATTCCAACTGATATGCCTTTTGAGTTCAAACGTTTACAATATCCTGTGCGTTTATCATTTGCGATGTCCATCAACAAGGCCCAAGGTCAAACACTTCACGTTTGTGGTGTGAATTTGGAGGAACATTGTTTTTCACATGGCCAGTTATATGTTGCCTGTTCCAGAGTCGGTACCCCCAGCCGTTTGTTTATTTATGCTCAAAATGGAAAAACAAAAAATATTGTTTATCCAAATGTTTTGGATTAAGTGTGTTGTAAATAGCTAGCAATTGATTTCGATTTTAAATAAAATATTTTTTTGATTAAATAAATGAATTTGATGTTCCGATTTGTTTATTTTATTTCACTTTATACGTAGCGAAGCACGTACCGGGCCGCTAGTTAAATTATATAAAAGCTTGTCGCGAGACTTACCTGTAAAAAAAATGAAAATCTTAGAATACATATTGGAATTAGAATGACGTCACATAACTAAGCATGCATTGTCATCCAAAATAAGCGTGTATAAAGATTAAAATTCAGTTAAATTTGAAAATGAAAATAATATATCTAGTTTTAATTTCCGCGAATATTTGTGGGTTGCAGGTATGCACCTCCCTCCCGCCCGCTATATTATGCACATGCAAGATTACAAGGCAAATGCTAGGATTTTATGCACATGCAGGAAGGCAAAGCAAAACCCAACACCAATACCGACACGTGTTTCGCCTCTCCACGAGGCATCCTCAGGGGACGTGTTGACTCGCCGACCGTTGAGTTGCAACCCACAACGCAACGGTCGGCGAGTAACCCACAAATATTCGCGGAAATTAAAACTAGATATATTATTTTCATTTTCAAATTTAAAATGGATTTCCGCAAAGTAACGCCTGACTCAATCAATTTTAAAATTCAGTTGTAAAATTCAACCCGGATAAACATAAATGTACATTACAATTGAAACAAAAGCTTGTAAAAAGACATCACAGCTACGGAAATACAAAAAGCCACAAATCCATAGCCACTAATCACAAATAAGATGTAAATGATAAACCGAATCAAGATTTTCTATTAAAACCCCTCGAGAACAGTAAATCTGTAATCGTTAATCCCGTTGAGAACAATGTTCGATAAAATGGCCTTCCAATTTGAGTAATCTCCAAAGAAATATCTTGGCGACGACGTGAGAAATACTGATATTTAGAAATATAGACGCGAATTTTTGGCTGCAATAAATATTAGAATTTGAATAACATCATATAGCTGAGCATGCATCTATACATATAATAAAAAAATAGCAGACTAGCCGAATCTGTACATTGAATATTTTTGCATTAGAATATCTGACAAATGTTAGAAAAAAGACATAGAAAACAAAAATGCAATTTTTGGAATATTTGTCTTTTTGTCTGTGTGTTTGTGGAAGCGTCACGCAATAACCACGCGTTGGATTAGAAATCTAGATGTTTAAACATATTTAGTGTTTTCCTGAATTTGATCTAGCGTTTATTTCATCAAAATCGCCCCACAGATCAAAAGATATTGAATTTTTAACTTTAATAAGAAACTTCATCCAGCGCTGAGCATCCTGCAGGCATCACGTAAAAAATGTAAAACCAATATAGATAAGTTTTATACTTACATAAAACATTTGCGTACCTATGAGTGCAACTTTGTTTTTGTTAAAAATAAATTAATTAAAAAGTGTTCAAGCAGAATTTCGATTCTATTACGGGTTTTGCTTACATCGCCATCTATTGAGTAAAGAGAACGAACCTTACTAAATTAAGAATTGCTGGTCTTCTTTACTTAAGTTCGTTCTCTGCACAAATGCACAATATGCTCAGTAGATGCACAAAAATAATACCAAAACATATTTTACAGTTATTTGCGGAGATTTTAATACGAAGCAAGAGAAATTGAATACTTTAGTATCTATGAATGTAGATTTGTAGACTACTTTGTCGAAACGAAGATTTTAACAGTTCAACTACATTGTTAGGTGATGGCGTTTTCCGCAAAAGAAGAATTTACATTTTCCTTATCCACAAGGTAGAGTTGAAGGAAACTAAGCCCAAAGCAATATCGCGAGTTTTTGAGTAATTTTGTGAAGAACTGCCATCAATTATTAAAATAGTTTAGGGCACTTTCAAGGAATTTGTATAGATCTTATCGAAACAAAAATATCGAATTTGATTTTGTACATTCACTGGATCGATTAATTTAGTACTATTGGTGCAGACAAAGTTGCGGGAATAATGGTGTTTTCTATCTGAACACGACAACCCAATAAATGGGTAACACGTTATCCTCAAGCGAGACTGGTCATCAGACTCTAGGGTTACTGACTACCAATCTAACAACTTCCAATATTACCATCCCCAAAGGCTTTATTTATTTACTTCAAGCATACAAATATACAGAGGTACACTTTTTTGCCTTAGGCACTTTCTACCAGTCAAACGCTTTTCGAAGAACGGAGCACATTTATTTCAATACCAACCAAAGAAAACACCACGAAAAATTTTAAATTCAATTCAATAATAAAACATTTCGGTGTTCAATTAAAACGTACACGTGAATAATTTGCTGATTTATTGATACGTGACGCGGACGGATGTCGTATTTTAATGAATACTACAACAGACAGACATTGCTATGTTATTTAATTATTTACACGACCTTTCTCAGTAAAACAATAATTCAAGTGATATTCATGTAAAAAATTTCTATGATTTTGAAGACTTTGGATCTAAATGCTTCGGTTAGATAAAAGTTAAATAGTATAACAAAATTCAGCTAGAGTTTAGTGACGAAAATTCAGTGTCTTTTCACTTAAAAAACAAATTAAACTACATAATTCTCGCCTCATCATTCCATAAATATGACATTTTTCGTCTGACATTTTCCGTAGCTCCACCAGAGACTCTAGACAAAGTGTCATTCTATTACCAAATGTGATTGTCAAAATATAATAGATTGACACTTCGACAGCGTTTGTCAAATCCATACATTATTGACGTTTTGACGATCGCGTTCACCACGGTACTACTGACAGAATTTTACGTGCCTCAGTCTCAGATTTTATTTTAATAAATAGTTGCAATAAATAATCGAAATACCAAGATAAAGAAGAAAAATCGAAATACCCAAACGAAAGTTGAACAAATGGTGCCGTCGATCACTAGGTATCGTCGCAAAAGTAAAATAAAGATAACAAGCGGATACCTCTAGGGACCCAAGAATAATGAGTTGCTTCAGCTTTCGTCAAACTTGATACAAAATCAAACACAATGGGAGAAAGATTAGTTATTGAAACCTGGAAAATGAATGACGAAAATTAATCAACTATGATAAATGAAAATTATTTAAATACTTTTTGGATTAGGTTGAGACGAAAAATTTTGATAAATCAAATACTGATTACTGACTTTTAATACTGAGATAATATCTGATAGATACGTATGCTTCGAAGAAAAAGATAACCCTTAATTAATTTGAAATTAATATTAGTATTAAACCAGTCAGATAATATTCTATTGTGCCAGGCAACATTAATACACAAACGAATGTTCTGGAGAATGAAGGGTCATTGGGCGTTAATGAGCTTGAGTTTTTTGTGTTTCAACAAAGAGATAAACACATCAAAAGTATCTAGGGATCAACATATATTTTTGCAATAACTTTTCTCCTGATTGATATTAATTAAAATTTTCTTTAAGGATTCATCAAATAAAGTGTTTTCGTTTGTCACAGTAACGATAAACCAAGTCACCTTTGCATTAATAAAGAAATTTGCCATTTTCCTAATAAAGGGATTTTTGACATTTGAACCACTAACATTAAAGTTCGAAAAAAAGACTGAAATAACAGTTTTCTTTAAAATTTTATTGGGTAACTTAAACAATTAATAATCCGTGTTTCTACCGCGAACACTAACAACACAAGAACATCGGTTTGGCATACTCAAAATGAGTTCATCCAAATCACGCTGTGGAATGGCCGCCCATGTTCGTTGCAACAACAAAAAAAGGTCTTCTTGCGACTGGATACCCTCCATATTCGGCAGAGCTCTTCGCTTACCTTGGCTGAGCGCCATGGAGGACGGTATCGCTGCACCACACGGAGACAAGACCGATACATTCAAATCTTAACTCGAAGAGCTCCAACAATAACCGCCATGATGTTAGCCGTGAGGCTTCATCACTCTTCAGGGAACTTAATTAGCGACCAAACAGTCAGAAACCGCTTGCATGAAGTGAACCTTCATTCCCGAAGACCGCTACGGGTACCACCTATAGCAATGCACAATCGTAGGATTCGATATCAATGGGCTCTTGAACACAGAAATTGGGCAGAAGAACAATGGCGTTTCGTGTGCTTTTCTGATGAGTCTCGTTTTGGTATGAGACCGGATACAAGACGTATACGACACTGGAGAACCCCTGGACGCCAACAGCGATTAAAATCCTGCCAGGAAGTCCATCCTTATAGTGGTGGAACCATCATAGTATGGGCGGGTATTTGGATCGGCGGAAGAACTGAGTTGATTTGGATCAGAGGCAACCTCAACGCTCAAATTTATGCTGAGACGATTGTATCAGACGTCATCGTTCCTCTACAAGTGCAAATCGGTCCCTTATTTCAGTTAATGCATGATAATGCACGACCGCACACCGCAAGAGTTGTAAGACAGACTCTCGCCGCAGCTAACATCAATGTCCTGCCCTGGCCTGCTCAGTCGCCAGACTTGAACCCGATTGAGCATGCATGGGATATGCTACAGAGAAGAGCTCTGCCGAATATGGAGGGTATCCAGTCGCAAGAAGACCTTTTTTTGTTGTTGCAACGAACATGGGCGGCCATTCCACAGCGTGATTTGGATGAACTCATTTTGAGTATGCCAAACCGATGTTCTTGTGTTGTTAGTGTTCGCGGTAGAAACACGGATTATTAATTGTTTAAGTTACCCAATAAAATTTTAAAGAAAACTGTTATTTCAGTCTTTTTTTCGAACTTTAATGTTAGTGGTTCAAATGTCAAAAATCCCTTTATTAGGAAAATGGCAAATTTCTTTATTAATGCAAAGGTGACTTGGTTTATCGTTACTGTGACAAACGAAAACACTTTATTTGATGAATCCTTAAAGAAAATTTTAATTAATATCAATCAGGAGAAAAGTTATTGCAAAAATATATGTTGATCCCTAGATACTTTTGATGTGTTTATTTTGAGAGAGAACAAAGGGATATTATGACACTTGTTATAATTAACTTTAAAGTGATATTTCTTGTTTCTTCGAGAAACAGAGCCGGGCATCAAATAAAGAAAATAGATTCCCGTTCCGTCCCGTTTAAGACGTTCAGTTGTCAAATACTTATAAATAAAGAATAAGTTGAGTCAAAGTTAAAAAGATATGGCGCATCGAAAAGAATAATGATTTTACCAAAATAATTTTCCGGATCCGTTTCTTGGTATTTATTTTATATTTTGGGCGTAAATTATTATTTTATTGTTTTTTTTATGCTTAAGAAGATTATTGTAATGTACCTATATCGAAAGAAATTGTGATTTTCGTCCTTTCAGGTGTCATCACGTAAGTCCCCATAATATTATAATATTTTGTACTGTAAAATGAGATGCTTTAACAATATTTGAATCTATACTTTAAGCTCTTTGCGTATGTATGCAACTTTTTGATAACACTGTGACGGTGTTTAATGAGTAAGTTAATTGATCAAGGACATCATTACGACTTATTTACTGCTTGCTTTATTGCTTTTTCACGTAATAACGGCTGAGCGGATTTAGATTGAACTTGGCAACCGGGTAGACCATAAGTCTTTTGGCCAGTTGCGGAATTTGTTGGAAAGAGTCATCACGGCCCTGGAGCGCAAAGGGCATTAGGAAGAACATGGATGGGTTTTAGTCAGTAAGAGTCTGATATCCTTTCCACTCCGCCCGGAGCGGAAAAGTCATACCATCCTTAAAAACGAGCATATGCCAGAATATGGACTCTAATTTACTTAGTACAGGGAGTATGTTCCATTGGGTAATGTTCGACATTACGTTCGGCTAGCAGAACATAATTACATTAACATAATCAGCCTTTTAACGTTCCCACTGCTGGGACACAGGCCTCCTCTCCAGGAGAGGGAATGGGCCGTAATCCACCACGCGGGCCCAGTGCAGGTTGGTGAATGTCACATGTCTTCGAATTTTTGGTTCTAGGACATGCCGGTTTCCTCACGATGTTTTCCTTCACCGTTTTGAGAGCAGTGGTGATGAAATTAATTACACAAAGTAATGCGCCTGGCTGGGTTTGAACCCGCGACCTAGAATTCGTAAGTCGGAGCCGTTACCACTTGACCACCACTGCTCTGAACTTAATTCTTAATACGTTATTATCAGTCCACACAAATCTATATAAAGAAAACCCCTAAAGCGATCGTGATTAATTGAGCAAAGTTAGTTATATCGACTCAACAAACTTCACAGGAATAGTTGGTACATAGAAAATAATAATTAAAACTTGCGAAGAGATTAATTATTATTGCGTTAAGTCGAGATATCGTAACTTTGTCGTAGTTTTTCTTCTGATGTTGTAATTAGAAATCTTTGATGTGAAGGATTACAATGAAAGAGTGGATGAAACTATTAGAAGTTCTTCGTTCGTTATAATTGGTTTAGTTAATAGTTAAATAAAACTTGATGATATTACAAAGGTTTTTTTTTTAATGTAAATAGAGCGTGTAACAGAATAAACGCAATACCTCTAAAAGGCTCATTGTAATGATCATTAATCGTTGTAGAGAATGCCTTGTTGCATTAAGTCCACCCGACTTAATGCAACAAGGCATTCTCTACCAGTTAACTTTTGGGTTAAAAGGACTACACCGTGGTAGGTGAAAAACAAAAAAAAAGTTTTTTTTTGTTGGAAAGAATATACATACATTACATATTATACAGTATGTTAAATAACAGAGGGCGTTCCCTTAAACTCTATATCATTAATAGATAAAAATAAAAATATCAGCATAGAAAAGTAAGCATAAAATAATACGAATTTAAAATCTTTAAAATCAAAATAGCAGCGCAGAATAGTACTCGCAGTAGCAATGCCCAAACCGGCAAGTACGCGTGTACAGAGTGTTGCTTTAACGTATCAATTTAACATTTTTAGTGAATATTTTAGTATTAAAAAAAATGTTTTCGAATGGTAATATTTTTTTAATCATATATGGATGCTATACTATTGCCGGTTAACGGGAACGCCCTCTGTTAGTTAACATACTTTATAATATACTAAAGTAATAAACTATGAAATATAATGTTAGATAACTAGGTTTCTGATTAAGAGAAATCATAATAATTATGACGAAGAACAAATCTGAGCAATGGTGTTTTGCTCAGATTTGTTCAATTATTATATTATTTGTTAATTCACCGTTGGTGAAACATCACATAATTTTAACTCTGTACGTTTTCTAGGAATCCTACATATTCAAATTTCCTCCTTTCAGACTCGATTAAGTAAAGGTAAATAGTCCCGCATACATTATGAATTTCAAAGTTTACCCTCAAAAGATAATCATTGAATATAATATGTCGTTTAATGAACATCGTTTCGGCATCCCGCAGTTCTCAACACCGTGTTTGGTAAGTATCTTATACAATTTGCATGCTTTAAATATCTTGTAAGGGGAGCGAAGGAATTATTCTGGTAGATGTGTGACAGTGTGGGGTGTTGTATGAAATACTTGTGATATTTGATCAAAATAGAGTAAGTTCCAATGGTCATATTAGTTTTCTCATTCGGAAGTGTAAACAAAAATCTGGATCGTAAAGTGTACATAGATTGTTTTTTTTTAAACCATCCTATCAGCTTTTAAAACCCTGGAACTCCTTGCATTCATAAACACATACATAACATAATCAGCCTTTAAATGTTCCCACTGCTGGGACACAGGCCTCCTCTCTAGGAGAGGGAATGGGCCGTAATCCACCACGCTGGCCCAGTGCGGGTTGGTGAATGTCACATGTCTTCGAATGTTTGGTTCTAGGACATGCCGGTTTCCTCACGATGTTTTCCTTCACCGTTTTTAGAGCAGTGGTGATGACATAAATTACACAAAGTAATGCGCCTGGCTGGGTTTGAACCCGCGACCTACAATTCGTAAGTCGGTGCCGTTACCACTCGGCCACCACTGCTCACTGGCCACCACTGCTCACTATAAACATACAATTACACATACAATTTTGTTTTTCTAACAATTGACGAATTTGCCAAATTACAACCAAAACCAAAAACTATCCTATCACCAGTACCCATTTGTAAAATAAACATAGATATATGTACACTAAATGATAAATCATATTTATTTTGTAAGTAGGTTGTAAATAACACTTTTACATGTCAATCTTATTGGTCGTTATAAACTAGATTAGGCTGGTGTTTCTTAGCTGACTACCCTGAGAAGAAACATCTAAACAAACTCAGAGATCAGTTTCTTTTGAATTCCATACAATTGTACTGATCAAAATACTAATCCTGTCATCCATACTAATATTATAAACACGGAACGAACTAAGTCTGTCTGTTTGTCACCTCTTCACATTTGAATAGCTGAACGATTTTGGAACATCACACACGGGTAGACCACTTTTCAACCTGGGCGAAGTCTGCTATTTTTATAAATTTGTCATTCCAACACGATCCCATTGTCATTTTGCTAAAAGTTCGTAATCTGCTAAATTCATAATGGTCGATCATTGGTCGGTCAATGGTCTCGTAATAATTTTTAATAACCGAGCTATTAAAAGAAATGTCTGCACAATCGCGTTCTAATGATAGGTCACTGATCAAAGAAACTGTCAACAATTTAGCAGACTACCGCATACGTCTGTCATTCATTAGTCATTATGTACGAAATTACCATTCTATGCCATTTCTTTCAGTGGCGACAGGCCACTGAAAGAAATGGCATAGAATGGTAATTGTGTAAGTGGTAAGTGGTTGACCATTGGAAAGTCATAATGACGCTTTTATATTAGTAGATTGCCAAAATTGTCAAAATCGACCATTATGAGATCAATGATAGACCATTCTGACACTATTGTAATAGCAGACTTGGGGCCCTGGAGTATGTCCCTTTGATAAATTTCAACTTTGACGTATGTATGTATTTGAGGCTGTTAGCAGGAACTGCTGAAAAATACAGTTAGAACATAGCAGATACTCTGTAGACGATTAATTAAAATGAACTCCTACCACTGAAAACTTAAACCAGACACTGATAAGCTCTTTAGATCCCAGAGTACTTAAATCAGTATATCAACATACGTCGTATTAAATGCTACAAGCCAACATACTCAAGATCGTTGAAGCAATATTGACGAAGCTCACATTCTAAAGCACATTATTGGAAAAAGATTTGGCTCCATAAAACCTCACGCTCCCTTGCATTAAATTGACTTGTGTTACAAAAACTGCTGGCACTTGAAATTTTATAGACAGAAGCTGAAAATTTTAAGACGAATACTTTCTAAGTAAAGGTGTTATGCTCCTTTTATGAAAGTGGTCTTTGATACTCAGATGTCTTTACGGCCGGTACCTTTTACGTGGGGAAATCCTTTTGGTACTCTCCGTCTGGGAAGACAGAAAGTTATGCTGGACTCCTATCGACTAAAACGCTACAGTTCTTATCGTTACAATAAAATTAACGCGCAATTCCTACTCGTATCAGCTCGCCATTGCTAGCGGGCTCCATATAATAGTGGGGTCGAACCAAGGACCACACATGCTCCTATAAAGGCGTGCATGGAAATGCGCACCAGGGTTTTTAGACCTGGCTGGTCAGGTGACGAGAGCCCCAAGTTCGCCGGCCACACGCAACTCCATATTGTCCCCGGATATCGTTTGTATAGTTCGTGTAGTTGGAGTAAGTAATATGTACATATATCATCTTCCTCGCAGAAACAGGTAACTGCATCCCAAGCGTTCTCATGCACGTTTCGACACGGCCAGTACTTGAAAGATTAACTCATTTACAATAATGATTTAGTCAACATAATGGCGGTCTAAACGTCAACTCTGCGGTATCTGGTATATAACGCTAGAACCTTAAAACTGAGGGACAGTCAGACAGACTGATAGATATGTGACAGCAATCTACCACGGGGTTCCGTCTAGGTCCTTTAGGTACGGAACCCTAAAAGGGAAGATAGTCAGATTTAGTTCAGAAAGAAAATATTTTCAATCAAAGCTTCCAACCATGACAGCATAACCTATGAATATCGCTATTAGTATAAGCCTCCCGTACCCACTTTGCTATTTTGTGTAGAGTGATTAAATAGCTGCTGACGCACGTCCATAGTTATAGAGCGAATTACCATTCAATCCACGGCCTCAAATTGTTTGCGTAGTTTGGCTTGAATATATTTTAAGACGGATTAAACTCCCTTGAAAGACATTCTAGCCAAAGTCACATTGTCTCAGAGATAAAGATTGTTGAAAAGTTCAAAAAGGCAAGGGGTTGACATTAGCATTATTAAAATGTGGTAAATCCCTTAGGGCCATAAAATACATGTCTGCAATGTAACTTGAATAAATCATAGTGTCATTTAGCAATCAGAATAACGGTTATACTATTTTGAAGTGGAGTGTGGAGTGGCTTTGAGGCAAAAAACTGAAATTTTCAGGTGGTTGTAGTAACAGCACACGGAATGACAGGATAGTCAACTATAGTGTTATGTTCATAAATACCAAAATAAAGATGAAATTAAAATTGATGTTTCATATTTTCTTTTTTAGGTTTTAAAAATAATTTTACCAAAAATGTAAAGAAACTTGTCAGAAACATTTGAACATTTTTGTTTCACATTATACAAGAAGAAGAAAAACAGTAAACTGAAAAAAAATATATATTGTATAAAAAAAACTGAATTAACATATAGCTGTAACACAAAAACTAAACGTGGACCAAACTAAAATTTTGCAATAAGTGCAGGTACGTAATTCAAAATTAGTAAACTCATTCCTTGTAGCAAAATCTTGTTGACTGGTTGATGGTCAAAATGGTAAAAGGTCACTTACAAAAAACATTTCAAGCTACTTCAAATCCTTAACGAGCTGTCAATCGCGTTTAAAGCACCAGAATAAGTCCGCAAAGCTATATAGCGTCTCATTGAAACGCAAATTGGATTCGACGGCGGAGCAAGTGTCCCTTTTCCTGAGATTTGCATAAGAAACTCGTGTCGTCGACGTCATCGGCTCAGTTCCATCAATACCAACCCTAGGACAGTGTTTCTCAAGTGATACGCCTACTGCCGTGATAGCATTGAGGCCCAGTTTACAATCAAGGGAGTTTGTAATGTGGAGACGATCGAGGTTGGTACTTCGTAGAACAACTCAGGGTATCATGGTATGGTATGGTCATGTGAAAAAGTAGCATGAAACGCACGTTGCTAAGAGAGTCATAAATTTTAATGTTTGGATGGAGAGGGAGGCAAAAGAAACGGTATTTGGATTATATAAGAAGTGATATTATGAAGGAAAGGGGATTCAGTGATAACATGATGAATAATAGGATACAATGGGGGAAAATATCTGTTGCGCTAACCCCAAGTAGAAGTATCCTTTAAGATAAGAATAAGAAGATGATAATCATAATAATTAACGTTTTGAATGCCAGTGTGACAAGCGAAAGCTTACCCTGTACGCTTATGTCACAAATATATGACAA
Organism: Hecatera dysodea; assembly: GCA_905332915.2. Lineage (NCBI taxonomy): Eukaryota > Metazoa > Arthropoda > Insecta > Lepidoptera > Noctuidae > Hecatera > Hecatera dysodea. The sequence goes on along the minus strand of HG995310.1, from coordinate 11,426,997 downwards.
CCAATATGGTGAACTTGTGGCTCGGCGTGGCATTTATTTATGCTGTGGCGTTTAAAAGGTAAATTATTATACGAAATCCTTGAATTAACCTACAAGCAACGGCATCTTGAACAGCAAGAACATATTACAATACCTCGCTAAATTTTGGGTATATCTTTAGCTTCTAAGAATTCTCTATTGTAATTCTTTTATTTTTTTATTTTGAAATGGATTTGCTCATGACTGAGGTAACAGAGTTGATAGAGTCATAGGGTCATAGGGCCACAGGGACAAAGTTGAAGATGGATTGTGCTTGCACAAAAGAAGCGGGTTCACTCTTACATTGAAAAAATTGGCGTTGAATATGACTTTCTAACTTAATTTTAATGTATCCCATATATATCCCATATATTTAGGCTTTCAAAATTCTTCCTTCATTCATTATTATTAGAACTGACCTAGATTCCGTTTCAGTATTGTTTTTTTATAATAAGAAATAGTTCTCATCAAGTGGTTACGAAGTTTTATTTACGTTTTTTAGTAAAGACTAGCACCCGCCTTGACTTCGCGCGGGAAGCAAAGCATGGGCTAAGTTGTAAATGCTCCCACTTTTCATATTTTTTCCGATAGCGTCATATTTCAGCCAATTTACACAAAACTGTAATGAATTAAACAACAATATTTTAGAAGGTCGTCGATTGGTGGTAGGGGACTTTGTTTTATAGAGATGTAGTAGAGAAAATTTACTGAAACATTGAGAACCACTGAGCGAAACGAATGAAAAGGCAGATCGAAACATTTGTGAGAACCTTTGATTTAGGTTAAGTTTGGTACAAAAATCCTGCGAAAATGATACATCTAAACATTTTACTTCGTAAGGGCTTGATAAATATACGTTTCCTAGAAATCGATTGCTGGTTCTCAGACTAGAATATCAGCGATATTGTGATTCACTGAATGATAAAGCATTCAACATTGGGGAAAGGCAATATTGTTGGTCCAATCTTGTTAACATTTTTATGGTCTCTCTTCTGAATGTTTTAGTATGAAGGGTTGCTTTACTAGTATTTTCACTGTGGGATCCTTCCTCATTAATGTCGCTGATTTTTCCGAAACAGTAAATATTGCTTAGGAAGTAGTTCATTCATTCGATGCTTTTCATTGCTGGCGATTGCAGCTTTTGACTTTCAAGAGTTGCAGTGGTTGAAAGTAGTATACTTAGTGGGTTTGACCAAAACTGTTGTTTGAAAAAGTCGGCTAAGTCCAAATCGCATTTGCACGCAAAGGGTGCAGTTTTGTAAATCGAGCAATAACTTTTCTTCTTTAGCATTTTAAATTTTGATTTTATTATTTGTTTTATTTCACCTAGTTAATGAGTTTTGGAGGTCTAATAGGCAGCCGCTCTATGTAAACTAGCTAGGCTAAGCAGATGATGATTATTTGGGTCAAGCCTCGTGTCGACTAGGCAACATTTGACGCGCAACATGAGACGGCCAACATGTTCAACACAACAATCAATGCGCGAGGCTGCCAGTAGGCGCGCAACGTTGACAGTTGTTAAGCCTCGTATCGACTAGGCAATATTTGACGCGCAACATAATGCACAACATGTTGCTCATCATGTTGAACGGCAACAATGAACTATTTTGCAGTAGCATTCAATTACAAATATGTCATGCATAATCAGCCATTTAATGTTCCCGCTGCCGGGACTCAGGCCTCCTCTCTAGGAGAGGGAATGGGTCGCAATCCACCACGCGGGCCCAGTGCGGATTGGTGAATGTCACATATCTTCGAATTTTTGGTTCTAAGACTTGCCGGTTTCCTCACGATGTTTTCCTTCAACGTTTTGAGAGCAGTGGTAATGAAAATAATGCACCTGGCTAGGTTAGAACCCGCTAGGTACTTACAATTCGTAAGTCGGGGCCGTTACCACTCGGCCACCACTGCTCTCTCTAATTCAAAGGCAAACACATGAAATGTTGCCTAGTGGATACCATAAGCAAAATGTTGTGCATCATGGCGCACGTCAAATGTTGCCTAGTGTATACGACAAGCAACATGTCGTGCATCATGGCGCACGTCAAATGTTGCCTAGTGGATACGAGGCTTTATAGCGACAAAATAAAAGCCCACTCTTTAAAATTTCAACTGCTACTTATAACAACTCATGATTCACAACCCGCTATCACACTCCTGGACAGCGGAGACTTACCAATAGGGTTCCGTTGGTTGAATTTCAAATATGGAACCCTAACAAGAGTCACAGAATCATAAGGCAAGGCAAGCATAAACTCGTTAGGTAGGAATATCGGCGTGAAGCGTTGACATAATTTTATTTCTTATTTAATACACTTATAATAACTTTACATTAGATTTAGTGCACTTTGAGACTTTGGTCTACCGCATTAGCCGGGTGTATTCTAACACTAGCTGCTGCCCGCGACTTCGTCCCCGTGGAAACCCCGATTAAAACATTCTTTATCGCTGCTCCGCTCCTATTGGCTTAAGCGTGATGATATATAGCCTAAAGCCTTCCTCGATAAATGGTCTATTCAACCCAAAAAAAAATTTACAACTCGAACCAGTAGTTCCTGAGATTAGCGCGTTCAAACAAACAAACAATGTAACAAAAAAACTCTTCAGCTTTATTATATTAGTATAGATTAAGAACAGTTTTTGAGTCACTCAATAAATAGTATTCTCACAGTAGTTCTCAAAAAAACCTAGTAGTATAAAATGATACACGAGAAATCTATTTCTTATCTTTATATTTTGTTTTTCTATACTTAATTTGATAATAACTTAAATTACAAATAACATAACGCAGTCCACATTCAATATTTTACAAAATATAATACTGTCAAACATCACGATATTATATTATTATTTTATTTAATTCATGAAGACTAGCAATGTATGTGATGCATTACTAATATTCCTGTTTGTCCCTTTAATTAGTTTTAGATTTTCGTGGTGAATAACCACAATAATTAAATAGTATTCAATCAAATAAGATAATTATTGCAATAAATCTACTAATATGTTGATTTAAAAAAGAAGAACAAAATTTAGGAAACTACGCAATTATAACTTAACAATTATTTTGTTTTGATGAAAAAAAAAAGTTGTGTATGAAATATACAGTATAAAAAACTCTTTTTATACTGTCTATTTTATACACAAAATTTTAATATAAATACTAAGAGCCGATATTCAACAGATATTGAATATGAATAATTTTCTATAAGATTGCTGTCAAACCATAATATTTTTTGTCCAAACAAAAGTAATCTTCAATAGAAAAATTGCACTTCACAATTTAAATTTGGAATTATGATCACTCTGACATGTCTTCATATCATATTCTATCATTCCTAAGATTTACATTCCTTGTTTACAAAAATTATATAATTAAGTACTTAACAATATAATAACGATTACAGGACGCACATTATAATAAAAAACCTCCTTTTTCTAAGTCCATTGCTATCTAAAATATAAATCAACAATAATAATAATAAGTATCCTAAAAGTAATACAGAGATTAATTTAATCTCTCTCATTAATATATAATAACTTATTTATATTAATCGAAATTATTTTATATTTACAATATACTTGCTATTATCACATGGATAAAAATTCGTAAAATATCAAACGTTTTTTTATATCGACTTTACAAAAAAAAAACATTCTCTCTTATACGTGTTTTGATAAAAAACGATTAATTGACATTTTAGAAATATATTATTAGTCAATTCATCTTCTATTTTTTTTTTCACTTTTAAGGCTAGACAAGCAATTGAACGATTAACAGTCGCAGAGCCAATAATTGATCATTTATCTTGAACATAATCTAAATCGGCTCCTTCATAGGTATCAAAATAGTTCAAAAAAATTAAATCACAACTTCAGTTTTAACAAAAATGTCATGAGTTGTTAAAACTGAAGTTGTGATTCAGAAAATTTTATTTAACATTTTTTTTTTTTAAGAAATAAGAAAGTAATAAAACTCATTAAGGGCTCCCACACAAAACCACGATGCGATGCAATACGATGCCCCATCGCAGGCAGATATTTGCAATGAGGTGCGAATTCGCGGTTTTGTGTGTGATACCTTATTCTGCCAGAAATTGAGAGTTCAAAATCAAATAAAATAAAAGTCATTTATTCAAACTAGGCTGAGAGCCAGCACTTTTTGAATGTCAAATTTTACGTAAAGACAGTCCTCCAAACGCTCACCCATCACCACTTCCTAGTGTTTTCACTAGGAAGTGATTTAGTCACCAATCGTTATCATCATCTTGCACTTATCCCGTGGTACTTGAGGTCAGTGCAATACGTTTAATTCTTCAATTTTTCCTATTAACCGTACCACTACAATTTCATTCAAGTACTTCCCAAAATATCGCAAATTTTGAAAGGAAAACTGAAGACTTTTTTTATTAACTCTCCAAATTGGTATGATGATTTATTAAGTCGTTGAAATTATCTGAATGTTTGTTTCTACTAATACTATTAAATGCCTAAAACCTATGCCCTGTATCATCAGGTCGCTTTGCACCATATTTTATGTTGATTTATAAATCTTACCGATATATTTTTCTTAGTAATTAACGATTATTTTAAACTAGTTGCCCCTCGGTGGCACTGCCTGCGTGATCCTCGAAAATTATCCCAAGATAACATACTCCGAGATTATAGTATTCTATGTATTATTCCAGACTATAATTTACCGCTGCTCCTAATTTCGCCAATCTCCGTTCAGCCGTTCTGACGTGATTGAGTAACAAACATCCATACACACAAACAATCAAAATTCCATTTATGATAAAAAGTAAAGATTGTAGACGTTTCATATCAAAAATAAATGTCTAGTCTTCAATTGTTGTCTCTTAAAGTTACCTGTTGTTTATTTATTAGGTCTTTTCTTTAATTTTGAAAATTATTTTAAGAAACACTTCACTTCTTACACTTACTCATTCTATTTTGAACCCAATAACGCTTCGCTTACATTGCAAATTGCAGTGACGATTTGATGAACATCCATTTTATTCAAGTTATCAAAATTGTCTTCATACGCCTGTCAACCATCCATGCATCCCTTACACTATTGACTGCATTAAAAACATTTTAACTGCAGCCATGAAATCCATCTTTACCGTAAAATGGCACTTAAGTGCACAAAGAATAAGGCCCTAAATACTTCACCAAGTAATCACAATCGTGTTCTACTCCGACTAAGTGAAGGCGTAGGTGACCGTCTGACGTCATACACATCGAATAACCGACTACCAGTAGTTACAAATACTGTTTGTTTCGAGTCTGAATTCTCATTTGGCGTTGTATCAGTAACCGTTTCTTCAGTTTTCTCTGAAGAGTCTTTTTCTGTTTCTTTTTCTTCAACAGGAGATGGTTTCTCAGTAGTATAAAACCGTTTCGGTCCTGGCAGCTTTCTGGCAAGTTTTGCTACCAAGGGATGTAGTAGTCGTTCATCGAAGGCATCGCTTTTGTTACCCGTTATAAGACCGATGATGTTACCTAGGGTCACGCAGATGATGGTGCCGATTACTGCATACCACATATAGGATATGGAGTAGAATTTGTGGAGCTCTGTCATTCTGTAACAGAAATATCTCATATTAGCGAAGCCGTCTAATTTCAGATTGAAAGCCAAGAGTAAAGTAGCCTAATTAATCACATCAGTATCTTCGGAACGCATAATCTAAAAATATTCTTTAATGCAGGAAATATCTCACTGCTACATCTTTTTGTTGAAAAAAAAAATTAAGTAGTCAATATTGTAGTATAACAGCAACAGTCACAAAATTGTATTAAGTTCTACTATAGAATCAATAAAATACTTTGTTTACTGAACTATGAGTATATTTAACTCACAGTACTAGTAATAGGTGGTACATTAATGTTAAAAGGATAGAGAGAGAAGGAAAAGATAAATTCTAAGGATTAACCTCTTCTAAAATATATTATATACTTACATAGGAGACATGGTCGGAACAGCATGAGTCATATTGATGGACTGCAGCAAAGGAGCAAGATGTGTCAACGTTAGATTCACTTCCACCGGCAGAGCTTGGTGGGTCATCGTAGACAGAGTAGCGTTTGGACATTGCTGGTAAAATAGAAATCAGGGTTTTGAAATCGCAACGCTATGAAATGTTCAGTTGCTAAGCAGGAACAAATCGAGTTCAGAATAGGGTATTTGACTAATTCGATTTTCGAATTAGTCCAGTAGAAAGATTTCCAAAAAAAATATTGGACGTGTATTTTTTGCTTTATCAAATCAATAAAAAATGAAAAAGATAAAAAGCATCAAAGATGGCTGTGACGTCACGTCGTGATAAAATTGTAGCAAATAGTGACGTCGAATGAGTACTAAACGCACCGTATTGTCTTCCATTTTGGTGTCGTGAAAAAAAAAAAAGTCTCCAATATTTTTTGTAAATCTATATAACCGACTTATTAGATTTTCTTAGTCAAATACCCTATTTAAGCCGGTAATCTTTCAACAGCGACATGCAGACTTCACTCATAGTTTGGTCTTCGTCATAATTATTATAAGTTCTCTTATACATAAAACAATATTATAAAATATCATATTTATTAGTTTATTATTTTAGCATATATGTATTTTATTAGTATTATATATATATATACACATACATATACATACATATATATATATATATTATTTTGTAATTTCTTTCCCACTCAATATATTTTGTTTTTATTTATTTGTTGTACACCTACCACAGTGTTGTCTTTTTAACCCAAAGGTTGACTGGTAGAGAATGCCTTGTTGCATTAAGTCCGCCCATGTACCACTATTGTACATAAAGTTTAAATAAATAAATAAATAAATAAAATTAAGTATTTTTCGTGAATTTCCGGAAAAGACTTAACAAACTAGCATAAACAAGAGAAAATTAAAAACGAACCTCAGTAGACATAGGCAGCATTGCAACTCCTTTGTTCACATATAGAAGCCTGCCAGCAGCCATCCATGTAGTAACCACATGTGAACCAATCATGCCCCATAAGGCCCCCTTTCCATTAGCTACAGGACATAGTGCAGCTAGGATGAAGACTCCTAACAAAGCCCCTGATGTTGCTGACGTCACCAGTAAGGAACCTTCGACGACTCCGCCCACAATGCCCACGCAGAGTGAAAGGCACATGATGATGAGAGCTGCAAAGATAGATTAAGATATTGAGTATTATATTAGCTTTGATTTGAATCTTCTTGCTACTTAATGCTATGAGAGGATTCAACGTGAAGCGGTACCCTCCTTCAGCGAAGCAGTAATGCTAGCGAAGGAGGAGGCAGACCATGTGAGGAAGATCGAAACCTTACGCCTCAGCCACCGCAACAGAATAAGACGGCTCGGGCGTCAGGAAATGCAGGCCCGACCACCGTAGGATCGGGCCAGCGGATGGTGAGCTATGGGTGGTTGACGGCGCGTCGTGTTCCACGCACGTTCTAAGAGATGTTAGAAATGAAGACGGGGCCCCGTAAGGTCAGTGCCTGCTAGGGTTGCGGATTTTTTTTTGGGTCTTATTTAATTTTAATATAGACCTAAATGAAAAATCAAAACGATAAATTTAAAAAAAAATCGTTTTAAAAATATATATTATTACCACTGCCAAACTGCAAAGTAGTTTATGGGCATACGAAGCTCCTTTTTATATTTGTTTATAAAATTATTTCATTTTTCACCTACACGCTAAACTATTCATGCTTATAAAAATACAGGAACATATACCTGTGTTTTTTTTTCAAATACCTTTTAACTGGGTTCTCAACTTTGTAGTGAAACAAAGAACATGGTTTGAAAGGAAAAGTCAACTAAAAACCCGCATTTAGTATACTCATTAAGAACTGGCCCATTGTTAAAAATAATTGAATGATATGATAATGATATGAATCCAATAAATTAGTACTATGTAAGACAATGAGTGATCATTCTCATTCACTATCATTTAAAGTAAGCTTTGTTCGTATGAAAAACTTCTTCATCATTATAATTGATTATGTACTCGAAGTGGAGCACTTTTGCCTAGAAGAAAGTCGTAGTAGTGACTTTATATCTCGAGGTTGTAGTCATAAATAAATAAATATAGATTCCGGCAGTAAATTTCACTCACCGTAAATAACTCCTATAATCTTGATAACAGTCAGCTGCTGCTTATCACTGATACCCTTAAAAGCTGGGGCGAAGGAAACGAAGTCTTCCCATGTCACCGTAGATAGAGAGTTTACGTTTGATACCAGGAAACTGTAATGAGAAAAATTACAATCTCAGAAGTTGAATACTAGGAGTCCAAAATCTAACATGCAATGTTTACAGATTGTTAAAGTTATGCAAGTAGAACAAACTCTTTGCAAATTCTAGTAAAACGAAAACATACTTTTAAATCATAATTAACTATACGGAAATCAACAGTCTGGTCGATCAGATTTTAATCGCAATATGATGTCCTCAAAGAAAGAAGGCGTAATTCAGCAGGAAATTTAAATTTAATCACGCCTTGAAAAGACAATAGACAAACACATATATTTATAGATGGTACTACCAACCTCAAAGCCCCATTGAACAGACTACCCAAAAACAGTCCAAGCATTCCAGGCAGAAAACTAAACTGATCTTGCACATAAAACGGCAACACTTCATCCGGGGCCGCAATCTGACCCGAAGCCAAAGGATCGCAGTACTTGTACATGGCATAAAGGGTCATTCCAACAACCCAGGAGAGACTAAATAGAACAGCTACTGCAGGAACGTTGGCTAGGAGAGTCCTTCTGACCCTGGCTTCACTGGACATGGAACAGTAGCGTTGGACGAAGGTCTGCTGGCAACCGTAGATGGAGACCGACATGAAGAGCTGGCCAATGATGGCTGAGAATGTGTCGACGCGAACTGTGGGGTCTCCGGCGAATCTGAAATTATAAAGGGTCTTGTTGGATTTTTTTTCATTGTTTTTGCGACCGCACGTTTTCGAGATATTCTATAAATCGATTAGATGGTCAGTCGAAAAAAATTATGTTTCAAGATTCTTAGTTATTCGAGATTTTGATGCATCGAGGGAGTGAACTGTCGAGCTCATTATTTATCGATTTCTAGTACTATCGAGTAAACGTCTTCGAGCAAGTGTTATTCGATCTCGCGTCATTCGATTTCAAGTAGGGAAACCCTTTTTTTCATACACCTAATTGCGCAGTTGTCGTTAGAATGTTTTTAAGGGTATGGCAATCTCAGATCCGTTGAGGCAATCAGTCCTCGCATAATAAGAGTTGCTTATGGTGTAATTATTTAACTTAATAATTATGTAATTTTATATATTTTAATATGAAACGTCATCATCAACGACACCAAAAACATCAATCATCAACATTTTTGATTTACAAATCGAAATTATGTTTTCGTTACTCAGTTGACAGAAAATGTTGATGAAGAAGTTGAGAAATAAGGGCTATTTACTACAAAATAATATATAAGAAATAGTTTTCGAATCTTTCTTTCTTCCAAACTACTCGTATATAATAATAATGATATACTAACTGGAAGAATTTCATCCTTCCTCCGTCAATGTTGTCGATGACTACTTTATGCGGACCTCCCGCCGTGATGGTGGCTTGAATGATGAAGGCACCGCTTACTAATATCATAGTCAGAGTTTGGATCACATCAGCCCTGGAAATGAGAACGTATTGATAAGTATTTTTTTATACCATTAAAAACAGTATCGGAAGTCAACATTTACAATTTATAAATATTCAAGTGACTCTAAGAAGAGAAACGGACAAGAAACTCCACAAATCCACTTTTATTTATTTTAATATATATAATATCTGTAGTTAGATATATCAGTATAGATTAGTGTATACACATGAATGTTAAAATATATGTATAATTTTAATTATATGTTTTAACATTCACTTTTTATATTTTTTTTGTAATATTTAAAGATGAAGTATTTGTTTATTTGCTTAAAGGCGCTAATCTCAGAAACTACTGGTCCAATTTGAAAAAATATTCAGGGATAGGTAGCCCATTTATCGAGAAAGGCAACAGGCTATATATCATCACGCTAAGACCAATTTGAGCGGGGCATTCATGAAAAATATGACACAAACGAAGTTGCGCCGGTCAGCTTGTGAATTATATTTATGAACGAATAGAGTACTACTGCACTACTAATAGGTACAATGTACAACATAGCAGAGTTAAATTAATTTGATTACTGAATAGGGAATTTTTAGTGCTCACATAATTATAAATACGCGTATTGCACCGATAAAATGACAGATTTCGCGCCATCCAGTACAAACATCATTTGGAGTAACTTGGCTAGAAAAATAACTTGAACTGCTTTTTACAAAGCTTACTATTCTACAATCATCTTTCAAATAAGTAGATAGTAGTCAAGCTATTCATAAAACAAATTAACTCGACCAAAAAAAAGTAAATGGGATATATTTAATATAATCGATCCATGCCAAACAGTGTAAGTATGGAGCAAGGCATACCGTAACAGCTTTGCTGCCTATAGACGTCGAGGTCTTAAATGTGGCAAACGATAAAATCGTACTGAGGCTGTAGACAAGTTTCAAAACATCAAAATTTGTGTAAAAGAATTGTATAAATATTTTTGATGTACAATAAAGTACCTACCAACATTTTATTTTCTATCCATTTTCTACGAGCGAGAAAAATAGTTGAACGCAGCTGAAATAGATGACAGATTTGAAAGAAAATAACAAGTTTACCTGATAGCAGCAGCCAACCCCCCAAGCAAGTTAAACACGATCCCCACAATAGTCAATGCTGCTGCTGACGCCCAGTGAGGTAACGCCAGTACAGCATGAAGAGCCACTGTAGGCGTATAGACGGTTACTGACAAGTTGAGCACTTGACGTAAGAGGAAGGTCGCGGCTGCCATGCGACGCACCCAGCGCGATCCGAAGCGCATCTGAAAATGATAGTTGCTGAATTAGAAACTGATATATTTTATAGTAGCCATTTATCAACCGAAACACCATCAAACACCAATAGAAATACCGTAGTTTAAAAAGGAGATTTCTGGCTTTATTTAATCAATAGCTTCACTGCGTAATCAGTGATATCCTTTAATTAATATTCTCTGAAATCAGTGGGATTTTGGAAATGTGGAGCTTATTCATTATCTTCATGTCAGCCTAAAAACATAAAATGCTGGTACTAGCCGGAAAACCGACACCACAACAAACGATTTCGGACTCATTGCCAATACATCTATTGGCAATGGGTCTCAAACCGTCAACTCATCAGTTAAGGACCAAAAGGTTACTTTCAAGACTGATGAGAAGATTGGTGTCGTTTGAAAGGGCATAAAGAGCCCTAAAATCTGGCCCTTAGCGAATCCCGGAATTCAGCACCGTTCGCGAGCTTTACCCCCCTTACTTTTCACAACCACCCCCACTCAACCTGGGAATACCCCCTCCAACTTAAACCTCCAAACCACCACACGAGACTGATGAGAAGAAAAAAGTTATCTTCAAAAGGCCCGTGCTTTTAAAAGTCTAATGCTAAATTGTTTACACCAATTGAGATTCTATTCAGAAGCCCCATTTAGAGACATAGGATCAAGAACACAGAAACCCCATTTAGAAACATACAACAAAATAAATGCAATTTACCTGTAAATACTCATACACTGAGTTAGTATGTAGCCTGTAGTAGACCGGCACGAAGATCCAGCACACCAGGGGAAAGGCGATGATGATGCCGTACAGCGTCTCCCACATTGCTGACCCATAGTACACCAGCTCAGATGGGAAGCCTAGAAAAGAACGTAATGATTACATTAGAATAAAATTGATTGAGTCAGGCGTTACTTTGCGGAAATCCATTTCAAATTTCCTCTCCACGAGGCATCCTCAGGGGACGTGTTGACTCGCCGACCGTTGAGTTACGACCACGTCCCCTGAGGATGCCTCGTGGAGAAGCGAAACACGTGTCGGTAATGGTGTTGGGTTTTGCTTTGCCTTCCTGCATGTGCATATAATCCTTGCATTTGCCTTGTAATCTTGCATGTGCATAATATAGCGGGCGGGAGGGAGGTGCATACCTGCAACCCACTAATATTCGCGGACATTAAAACTAGATATATTATTTTCATTTTCAAATTTTACATTAGAATAGTCAAATCAAATCAAATACATACAGGTAAAAAATGAGTGGAACAATTCAAGGTAATAGATCTCTGTGTCCTGCCATAGTATGTGGCATACAGATAGTAATTTAAATAACATAAGTACACTAACAAATATAGAATATAACACATTTAGTTTAGTATCTATTATTGAAACTGAAACTATAATCAATATTGCACCATTATTTCTTAGATATATCTATTAAATACAAAACCAAATTGCATCTTTGTCAATATTATCCAAAATTCAAGAAATTTCGTACATAAATGTATGTTCACAAAAAGCTGTATGTATAAGCATCAAGCAAAAAGCTTGCAGTTAAATACAATTTCAAATATCAATATTCAGCTGAACATAATGTTTTTAATTATAATAATAAAACATTACAAGTATGTTTGTTTAGTCGTTATACTTTAAGCTCGTGAAGCCGTCAGTCCTGTCTGTGATTCGTTAATCTTTAACAGAAGTTACGGGTAGTTCCAAGGTCTAGAATTTGACCACCAGTGGCCGTATTACGAAGTGCCAATGCTATCATGATTCAGAGGGAGGGAAAGGGATAGTGCTATTCGTCTTGTGCAACTCCGTCTCTCTCTGACACAGGAATCATGATGGATTTAAGACGTCATGGTAGGGCAGCAGTTCTTTGAAAGGGTATCGTGCTGCCCAGTAACTGAATTGCAGAACAGTACCAGTATTTTACTTGGACTGACTGCCTACCATGTAAAATATCTGTAATGTGTTGACTGATTGCTGACCCAACTTCGTAAAAAGGCTATGCCTAGTGACACTCCTGAGGGTTTTTCATCTGTTTCTATCTTTTGTGGATCTATTAGCTTTAGAGGTTTATAAACACGTGCATTTTATTTAAAGCGGGGTTTTGCATGAGAAACTTCACATCGACTGAAAATGAATTTCAATTTTGGCACAGAAACTGCTATGCGACTTTTGCCCTTGGTCATGTTCATAGAAAGATGATCAGTCATTTAGGTAATTACTCAAATGGAAGTTTACAAATGAAGTAAAAAGTCAATTTTAGACTGCTGACTTTATATATAGAAGTATGCGGAACATGATGTAACGCCCCGCAAACCTCCTTTTAAATACACGGATGTTCCGATGAGATGGATGTCGCCTGGAGCGCGATTTCCGATGGTTGTTTTCAGACAGTTGTAAGGCAATGTAGGATTTGTGTAACATCATGTCTTTATCAGCGGAGCAGTGGTGGCCAAGTGGAGCAGTGGTGGCCAAGTGGAGCAGTGGTGGCCAAGTGGTAACGGCCCCGAGTTACGAATTGTATGTCGCGGGTTCAAACCCAGCCAGGCGCATTACTTTGTGTAATTAATTGCATCACCACTGCTCTCAAAACGGTGAAGGAAAACATCGTGAAGAAACCGGCATGTCCTAGACCCAAAAATTCGAAGACATGTGACAACCACCAACCCGCACTGGGCCCGCGTGGTGGATTACGGCCCATTCCCTCTCCTAGGGAGGAGGCCTGTGTCCCAGCAGTGGGAACGTTAAAAGGCTTATTATATATCTTTATCTGGCGGCAGGTTCGTATTTGGCGGCATATATCCCACAACTCCATCAGGAAAATTGAGGGAACAAATTTCATTTGTTCTGCGTGACTAATCAAGCGTTTCAATGAAAGTGTATTTACCCAGAAGCAGTATTTTTAGATGTCAACAACGTGTAATCAGTAATTTTGGCATAAATTCAGAAATAAATGTAAGGTCAGCAAACGTACTCTTTCTGTATTGATGCCAAATAAATCCAACTGTAATTGAAATTTAAATAGCTCCTGTGCGTACTGGGCTTTCCCAAAATCAGTCACGTGATCAATACCACGAGTTTATATTTTGTTAATCACATGCTGCTTTTCTTAAACTGCTGTTTTCTATGGGACGGTTCCTTTGAATAGTTCTTTACAGGTCTCCCGACTGCAATAAAAAGATTATCTATCTTGCTTTTAATTTTTTAGATCACTTTTTGGTATGGCAGGTGTGTTTTTTTTTATTATTTGTTTTTTTTTATACTTTTTTTCAAGCAACTTAACTCAATTCATTTCACAAACAATTTACACTGTGTTGAAATTCGTTCAATAGGATAAAAATAAAAATAAAATAATATTCATAACACATTAAAAAATTGACAACAAACAAAATTAGTTATAATAAATTTTTGTGTTGACAATAAAAAAAATTACTTATAGTAAATGTAAACTCATTAAGAATTTAAGATTAGAAACAGAAATCATTTACAAATTATAACAAAAAAAAAAAAAACAAATATAATAATTAAAAATTGTTCATCTTAAATAAATAATAACAAAATTTGTCATTTTAAAAATAATGTCCATGTCATGTCATTCATAAAGCAATAATTTCAGCCTGCTCTAGTAACATAACGATACCGGAAATTTCAATTAACTTAAAGAGACATTTTGGCATTTAAAATAAATGTGCCCTATACCAACAGTCATAAAGAACATTTCGGCTTTTCGGTTAAATGTCCCTTACGTTAATTGATACTTCTGGTATCGATAACTCAAATTGACAGGCCATGATATTACATGTCATCAACAGAGTACAGACACTTTTCTAGTAGGAATGCTTGAAGCGTTGTCTTAAATGCTGATGTATGAATCAAGCTTTTTAAATGTAGTGGTAACTTATTGAATAATTGCACCTGATATTGTGAACTGTGCTTCACAATATTGAAGTGAGGATTTATCTTATTTCTTAATTCCTTTCTACGTGTGCTCTTTGCTTAACAGGCTTTCGTCATCCGTCTCATATTCATGTATGTACTTTTTAAGATTAGTCAGAAGGACTAGAACGTAGAGAAAGGATACTGAAAGAATTTTCAAATCTATGAAATGTGGACGACAACTCTCTTTGTGAAATACGGACAACAGTTCGTATAGCTCTTTTTTGAAGGACAAACGCTCGTTGGCAGTTATAATTATAACTGTTCCCCCATAATTATATGCTGTATCTTAATTTAGACTCAAGTAGCGCGTAGTATATTATTTTTAAATGTTAATTTGTTAATTTCATCGCAACGGGTTCTTAAAGCATAACACGCAGATGATATAGCGGCTAGTTCCTTTTTCCAATTGAATGAGTCAGCTATGTGTATTCCCAAGAATTTATCTTCTCTCACGAGTTCAATTTTGTTCTCATTTAATATTATTTCCATGGTGTCTTTATTACGAGCAGTTGTTTTGAATAACATTAACTTGATCTTTGTACTATTAATTTTCAAGTTATTTACAGTAACCCATGAATAGAGTTAATTTATAGTTGCATTAAATTTTCCATCTGCTATTATTGGGGCAAATGTCAGTTACCCCAATAATATATGTCTGGTAAAATTTTGTTTATAAAATCATTAGTAAACATGAACAATATTGGCACTAATATCGATCCTTGCGGAACACCGGCACAAATATAGCAGCCAAAAATACCAAAACGCTATAGACGTTGCCGAGTATATGTAGTCTAATTTTCATGTAAACCAATTATTTGGGGTTTTTTTATTTATGAATCATTGCTCCCTTTTTTATTTAAATTAATTAAAGCTTAGTTACCCGGGATACTTAACGCTTCTAACGATAAGCCGTTAAGAAGTTATGATTGAATAAAGAAACTCATAAACATACATACATGAACCCTGAAAACATAACACTCCTTTTTTTGGGCAGTCGTGTAAAAATAGAATGCGTTTTTTTTTAAAGAGTGACTATAAATTACATGTAAATTATAAAAACAAATTATTATGTACACACAAGTGAATGAATTATGAAAACAAAAATACCATAAAAGCCCGGAACTTTGAGGAGTCCTGGAAGTGTTAGTTTTAAAACTACTATTAATTTTTTTTTTTAAGTCCGCCTTTGTACAGTTTTTTTTTACTAGTGCATAAAGTTTTAATAAATAAATAAATAAATAAATTTCAGACAATCTTATGATGAAATGACTAGAAAGTTCTTTTAGTTTTAGTGTAAGGTAGCTCTTGATTACATATTCGGAAAAAATATAGGTTCATCATGTGCCTAGCCTTTTTCCAACTACATTGGGGTCGGCTCCCAGTCAAGCCGGATTCAGCTGAATACCAGTATTTTACGTGAAGCGGCTGCCTACCAGACCTCCACAACCCATTAACTGGGGAACACGGTACTTCTTGGCAAGACTGGTGTCAGATTTTCTGGCTTCTGACAATCCGTAACGACTGCCAAAGATCTCCAAATGACAGCCGGGACCAACGGCTTAACGTGTTTTCCGAGGCACGGAGAAGTCTCGTTATGTTAAGATGGTCACCCATCCACAGACCAACCTCGGCAAGCGTTGCTTAACCTAGAAGATCGACCCGTGCGGCTGTTATAATTTAGCCACTAGCTCCTCAAAAAAATATAGGAAAAAATATAGGTTGCTCGGTAAAAATATTTGACTACCAAGATAGGTGCCTACTTATTCGGATTCAATTAAGCCACATGAATTGAGTGAATTAGTGACTAAGGGCTAATGATAGTCGCTTCAAGGTTTAGAAGCCAAACAACGTTTAGCACGTGTTTAAGCGATCACAGTTTGAACCTTTTATTTAATTACTTTAGTGTAATCACTAATCGTGCAATTTACGGGCACTTAAAGCAGAATATATTAACCTGGCTGACATTTTCAGGTTTTAATGACTAATTATTTTATAGTAGTTTCTATGTCTCACGCACGATTTGCATATAAAAGTGTGAGTTAAGTCTATTTTATTTGTTTTTATGAGTCACTTAAAGTAAACTGTTTCATCAACGTCCACGCTGAGCATAAAGTAGTACTCATTGGTACATAAGTACCTACAAAAAATCCGTAGACTTCGATCGTGCGACATGCCCGACCATACAAATATTTTAGATGTAATTGATATTTTATGTGTATTCAAATGATACTTTGCAACGGATAGGTCATGACCAGGATTAAGATTTATGTGTAGTCTCTTTGACCCGATACTACATTCCAGTGAGATAATTTTCAGAAAGTCACTGAAAAAAGTCAACACCCCATAAACCCAATAACACTGCCTAATTCGGAGACCGAACCTAGAATCTTGCCCAGCATTTTCGTTGTTAACTAGGTACTAGCAAAGCAAACTTAGTATTTCTTTTTATCAATCAGTCCAAAGTTATATTCACTACACATTTATAACGTTTACAGTGACAAGAATGCAACGAAAAACACTTTTCACTGCTATTGCCTACTGTAACTTTGCTACAAGACTTTTTAAAATTGTCATTCTGGCCGGATAGATTTTTATGACTTGAAAAAGAAGAGTTTTATGTAAAGAAAATTTGTATGAACGGGCGATGATATTTAGTGTTTTAAAATTAATAGTTTTGTTCGTCGGTATACACATCTGTTACGTTCCTTTTGATGCGACAATCTTTGTAACACTGCGAAAATCTTATTTCCAATAAACCGTCCTACGAGCAGACTCTGTAGGGCGAATTTTGTCACTACAAAATGGTTTTGGCAGGCATACCGTCCATCTGCGGGAGCCTTAATGAGTCATTCCAAATAGCTGATTTTCGTAAAGAAAATGTATGATGTAATCACAAAACATGTTGTAAACATCATCTTAATTACCTATACATACCTACTTACTCGAATGTCAGTCATCGGAATCATTTGTTGGCAGTCAGTGTATCCAAGTCTCACCGTCAAATGCTTCGGATGATTAGGGGCGCCTCTTGTGTCGCTTTGGCGGTAATATTTTTAAAATATGATGTGTAAGCTATTTTTAGGTTTGCGTTATCATCTCTTTCATTATCCCAACGCTACATTTCAATATGTTAATTGTTGGCTACTGTGGCACAACGTAATCAATCGCCTGCCCGTAACTGCAATGTGAAAAACTTGCATGCGAGTTGCTGGCTGGCGAAAATGCGGCCTAAAAGTCGCAATGGAGGAACACTCAATCCTCTAGAAAAAGTAAAAACCTATCAGCAATTAAAGTTGAAATGCTCATAGGAAAGGTGGCGAGACAACTGAAATGCCTATTGCAAGAGCTAGTTGGAGGTGGCTCGGAAAAATAATACCCGGAGGAGGTTTGGAGGAGACCTTGCCCAACAGAGGAACAGAGTAGGCTAAATAAAAAAACTAAAGTAGGTACTTTAGACGACAAATTTGGTCTGAGTTACCAGACTTCGATATAACTAATCGGTGCAGTGATAGGCCTATCCTTTTAAAAATCGCACCATCAGATTGTGTTGAATGACAGATTTAGTTCGGTGCATTCGCAAATATAATGAACTTTCATCATCAACTTTCTACTGCCAATCAACAACACCCAAATCTCTCAGCAGACCAAGGTGATTATATCTACTGCTCATCGAAGCGGTCATTGAAAAGCCATCGTTCCGGACTGGATGTTTTCAGGTTCAAAGCAGTTTTCCTGTTTTAAATATCCAATCCAACAATTTTGTAGCGTGCGTAGTGGAAACAGGCTACAATGGCAAATGTGTTGACTTTCATTTGGGTATTTTACTAGATTATAATTCTATTGAGTCTGTCCGTTAGATTAAAAAAAATATTGGACACTTATTTTTTGTTATATTAAATCAGGGTTTTTCAACCTTTTTCGTACCACGGCCCTTTTAGTATGAAGAAATATGTCGCGACCCCCCCTAACCGTTGTTTTATTTTGTAACTAGTATTGAATCCAATACATTTATCTACTTATGTAATACATTTACTTATTTTAAGAATTACGGTTCGATAAATACATAATTAATATTTTTTACATCGAATGCGTTTTCAATGCCAGCCGCCCCGTCGTCGCCGTTTGAAATTGGCTTTTCTTTCTGATTTATTAACGGTCCTCATACGTTTATTTCAATTTTTTGTTTAATGATAAATACATGATTATGATGGAAAAGATCTCAGAAGTTATTATTATTTTTTGTTCATACAAATAATTAAGTATGTCTTTTAGTTACTTAATATTTTTCTTAATAAATCTTTATAAATGTTATTGTTTCTTTTTTACTGCTGTAGCTTTCCCAACCTTTAGCAACTCCACTATAAAAGCTTCGCGACCCCCCTGGAGAGGCTTCGCGACCCCCCTGGGGGTCGCGACCCACAGGTTGAAAAACCCTGTATTAAATTGATAAAGATAAAGTGTATTAACGTTCAAGAGCGGGGGTCAGTGACGTCACGTTGCTAGTATAAATTTTACCATCGTAGTGACGTCACGTGAGTTTTCAACGACCTTTATCGTCTTCATTATTTGTTTACGTAAAAAAAAGAAGAATACGTTTTCAATATTTGTTGACAATCTATCTGACGGACTAATTCGATTTTTTCAGTAAAATACCCTATTTATAGGATTATAGAGCAATGGTTCTATTAAATAGTGAACTTTTATTATCCAAACAAATTTCATGAATGTTACGAGGAATAAAAATACATCAGAAAAACAAATAGAAACGGTAAAGAAACAAAGAACCCTGGATAAATATGTAATAAAATCAATAATATGTAGTGTGTGATTTATGAAATGGAAAAAACGATTCCACTAATAAAATACTACTACTAGAATATAATAAAATAAAAATATTACTCATAAAACAATCTAAAATTTAGAAGTAAATATTATACTGAACAAATAAATAATGATAAGGTGAACCCTACAAAATCTATGGCAAATAAGTTGTCTGTTTGCGCTAAAAATTCGGTTAACGATATCATCCTAAGAGCCTTCAAAATTTCAAAAATAACAAAATCAATAGCTGGATAAGGGCAGGAAGATGATGAATAGCTGACAATATTGCCGCAGAATTCAGAAACAGCGTTACAAAGATTTTGCCCAGATGTAACAAACGCGTTCTGAATTAGTCAGAGTATGTATTCCCTAATAATACACTAATGTATTTCAAGAATGCTGCAAATACTTATAAAGCTGCTGGGGTAGATAATATTAGTACACACCTAATAATATAATAATCATAATCATACATATTATCATTATATTATTAGGTGTATATAAATATAAAATCCACCTGTTACAATATTACAGATGTCATAAGTCACAGTATTAAACAAGGAAAATACCCGGAACCAGTTAAAACAGGTATAGTGCAGCCAATACATAAAAATACAGTTTCGCAGATTATGCAAACCACATACCGATCACGATTCTACGAGTAATTGATAAAATAGTAGAAAAACATATTTATAACCAGATACAAGACTTTTATGTAAAATTTTGTCCAGTGCACGAAACGGTTCCCATAAATCCATCTTACAGCTGTTGTCGCAAATGCAACACATATTTTTTATTGTCGACTTGAGCAAAGCGTTCGACACTCTAAGACATAACACGCTGTCAGTTGGCAAAACTACTCGTAGATAACTCGGGAGTTCGAGGACCCATTCTTTAGTGGTGCAAGGTCATGTTAAGTCTGATTTGTACTGACAAAATGTTGATGTTAAATTGGACAATTTAACAATAAAAGCATACACCCCCATCATTCCACCCATCAGAAGAATAACCATCAGAAGTATCGCCGAAAATAACTTAATTATTCCTCGGGTTAGAAACTAGTACCGTCGGCAAACGATATAGTTTTTAATTCCCACATGATTAAATGAAATCCCACTAAATATAAAAAACAAAATTAATACTAAAAATTATACACGAAAATACAATAAATACTATTACAACCCCATCAATAATTTAGCTTAATAAAAGATTGATTTTAAAATAGGGTATTTTACTGAAACAATCTAATTAGTCCGTCGGAGAGATAACCAAAAAATATTGGACACGCATTTTTCTTTTTTCACGTAAACAAAAACTGAAGACGATACAGTGCGTTGAATATTCGCGTGACGTCACTGCGTGCTATAATTTGTACCAGCGACGTGAGGGCACCACTCTTGAACTTTTTATCTTTATATTTTTTTACAATTTGATATGACAAAAAATACGTGTTCAATACTTTTCGAAAATCCAACGTGGCAAAACAGAATTATGATAATTATTTATAACTAATAAAATACCCTATTGTGAACGGGCATCGATAAAGGTTAAGCAACCTGTATACTTTGATTAGATCCAGTTTTCTAATAAACCGACCTATAGTGCGGAGTTGAGCTAAAACGGAACATGCAAATTATTCATGTACATTGAAATTTGACGCACTGATGAAATGGCTGTCTCAATTTTTTTTTTTTTTGAGAGACTTGGTGTAATTTGACTATTACTATTCATTAGAACCCCTTTATCTGACGACTAGCAGCGCCCTGCGATTTCACCCGCGTTGTTCCTGTTCCCGTGGCACTACGGGGATAAAATATAGCCTATGTTACTCAGGGTTGTAGCTTTCTAATGGTGAACGATTTTTTTAAATCAGCGCAGTAATTTTTAAGTTTATTCATTACAATCATACACACACACACACACACAAAAATACAAATCTTTCCTCTTTATAATATTAGAAGTAGACAAGCGGTAACTCTATGGATAAGGTCTTTGACGACACGAGCGTAACCAAAAGTTACCGTTAATTAGTTCTTTGGCTGCCGGATATAAAACATATACACTAGCAGGAAATCGCGAGTCTCTTGAATTTAAATGATTATAAATTCTTATTATGCTAATAAATTTATTTCTCTTTTGTCAGAATTACTGATTTTCTTTTGTTAGATTTGACCAAGAAGTACCTACAACCGTAAAAGGTATTTCGAGGTCAGTGTTTATAAAAATGTAGCATTTGCATAAGATTGAATATTTATTCAAAAATTTGCTACACGTTATTAAATAACAAGTATTTCTTAATTATATCGAATTCGCGCGATGCACTGAACCGCAAGGGTAAAAAAAACTGAAGCGAATCGCAGACCTTAAAGAAGCTAAAACTAATTCTTGTTGTCAACCACTGACACTGCATTGAAAGAAATGGCATAGAATGGACAGGTAATCTCGTACATAATGACCAATGAATGACAGGCGTATGCAGAAATCTTTTAAAATTTTGACAGTTTATTATATTGGAACGTCTATAAGTAGTCATTGGTTTGAATAGCTCGGTTATCAAAAAGTATTACGAGACCATTGACAGACCATTATGACATTAGCAGATTACGAACTTTTAGCAAAATGACAATGGAATCGTGTTGGAATGGCAAATTTATAAAAATAGCAGACTTGGGGCCCAGGACTGATTAAATTGGCGACCAATGGAAGAGACTTTCACCCAGCTATAAGTGGAAACGGTTTGAATGAGAGCAAGAAGTGATAAGATGGAAACGCATCTACAATACTTAGTCGCCAATAGTCGCCATAACACGTAATACTCATCTAGTTTTAGTAGTTCATTGGTAATGAACTTGGACGTGCCGGCCGTGACTTACGGTAATGGTCGCATGCTAAAAGTCATTACGGCCGCCTAGTCGTATAGGTGATTAGATTTTACTGTTTTTTTACACCATTTGCTCGAAAATATGAAAAATATGTGAATACTAATGAAATATTAGCATAAGCATAATAGCATAATCAGCCTTTTTAATGTTCCCATTGCTAGGACACAGGCCTTCTCTCTAGGAGATGGAATGGGCAATGGAGAATGAAATATTCATTTCAACATAATTACTAAATTTTGCTTTTGGAAATCTGGTGAAAAACGGCCACTGAAAATTTGGGGATGGAGGGAAAGTAATTGAAGGAATTGTGATGTACATATTTTGTCATACAATTGTTAATTAATCAGTTTCGATACCAATCCAGAGGTAACATTTCAAACAACGATTATACCAAGTCAATCGCGTAAAATTCACACGATTTTCTTTAAACAGCTAGACGGAGGCAGCGGTGAACCGCGGAGAAGATAGCAGAACATCTTGGAAAACTTCCTCGAGAATTGGCGTGATGAACGAAAGAAATGGAACTTTGCCCAGGAGTGGTACAAGTCTGGTTAACAAAAAATAATAAGTTGGTGTTCTTATATAATTAACCTGAAAATAGAGAACCCGTACTTCCTCTAAAGTCGAATGTTGTCATTAACGTAATAAATATAAAATCACACGACATCTCCATTTTCTTTGACTTTTTGTAGTTTTACCTTCACTTGTGAAAATTATACTCGTAATAGGGTAGTTGACTAAAAAAATCTGATTAGTCCGTTAGATTTCAAAAAAATAGTGGAGACATATATTTCTTTTTTTCACATAAACAAAAAATCAAGACGACACGGTGCGTTGAAAACTCGTGTGACGTCACTACTCGCTACAATTTTTACCGGGCCGTGACGTCACACGCTCCCACTCCTGATCTTAGATGCTTTTTATCTTCGTCAGTTTTTATAGATTTGATAAAGGAATAAATACGTGTCCAATATTTTTCTATAATCTAACTGACGGACTAAACATAATCATATATTTTTTACTCAGGCAACATCCCTATTCACGGCCTGAAAACTAAATTAAAAAAATGTGTTGTTTATCTTCGTAAGTAATTAGTAAATTTTGTTATGAAGAGAAGTAGATGACACATTAATCTTTGTTAACATAGTGACCGTGAGGCCTAGTTTTGATAACTGAGTTTGTGGACCTGACCTAGTACCGTTTTAAGTAAACCTTAGGCAAGCAGAACTATAGATCACATTTTTGCTATCTTGTACAACTAATCTCGCACACACACACACACACACACACACACACACACACACACACACACACAAATTTTAAATTGATATTTGACTAAGCATAAGCATAAATAGCCTTTTAACGTTCCCGCTGGTGGGACACAGGCCTCCTCTCTAGTAGAGGGAATGGGCCGTAATCCACCACGCGGGCCCAGTGCGGATTAGTGAATGTCACATGTCTTCGAATTTTTGGTTCTAGGATATGCCGGTTTCCTCACGATGTTTTCCTTCACCATTTTAAGAGCAGTGGTGATGAAATTAATTACAGAAAGTAATGCGCCTGGCCGAGTTTGAGCCCGCGACATACAATTCGTAAGTCGGGGCCGTTACCACTCGGCCACCATTGCTCTACTATTTTTGATTGTTCTTTTTACTTTGTTCGCCCAAAATATTTTGTAACCGAAATAAAACTTATTATAAATGGATACTCTTTCCTAAGATAAAGACAGGTTTTTTATGGATGCGAAATCAAATGACTTCTCCCAGGGAGTGTCAGACTCTTACTAACTAAAACCCACCCGTGTTCCTCAAAATGCACTATATATATAAGGTTCCAGCTCCTGCTAGGATTGCGGAATTTGTTCCAAAGAGTCACCGCCCAGAAACGCAAAGGGCATTAAGAGGAACACGGATGGGTTTTAAAATCCGCTCCGCCTACGAAAAAAAACATTTGATGATTTCCTATTCTTAAAAAGAAGGTGTTGAAGACGGATGAAAGACTCAATACGTTGGGATTTAGTAAGGACGACGCACACTGCACTACACGGTTGGCTCACTGGCTGAGGGGATGGCTGTTGCGCTGCATGTTGCAGGTTCAATTCCCGCACGGAATAATTATTAGTTTGGCCTACAGATTTTTGCTCCAGGTATGACTGCGTATTTGTATATTTAGAACTAAAGAAATTATTCTCCAAAGTAATTACCCCGACACAATTCAGCTGGATTGGGGATACCGCACGGTGTCCGTCAAGGCGGCGAGCCTCCTCCCTCACGCGTGTATCAAAGAGCTGTCAGCAAAGAAGACGAGGCCACATAGGGTCAGTGCCTGCTTGGGTTGCGGAATTTGTTCGAAAGAGTCACCGCGACCCTGGAACGCAAAGGGCCCAAGATGGATCACGGGTGGGTTTTAGTCAGTAAGAGTCTGACTTTCCCTCCCGCTCCGCCCAGAGCGGGAGAAGTCATTTGATGATTTCCCATCCAAAAAAAAAAGGACTGGCTGTTTGTGTATTTGTATATTTAGAACTAAAGAAATGATTCTCTAAAGCAATTACCCAGACACAATTCCTACTAATTATTTGAGAAACGGAAATTGTTGAATTTTCTTTGCTTGACAAAACGGGCGAACAACAGTACGTCTATTTGTAAAAACCATGACAATATTTAAATATTATTATTATAGTTCTTCTACAATTACTCCAACATTATAGTATAAAGTTTGTTATTACGGTTTTAGAGTTCTGTAGGGGGTAACAAATATGGTAAAACTTAACATTTCTTAAAAATCAATGTGTAGTAATCTCTTTCTGTTACAAATATTTAATTAAATCCGATCCGTGTTTTTGCATTTTTTTTTTAATAATATACACATCATAATACGAATAATCTCGATCATAAATCATGGGTAATTGAAAAAGAATATATGTTCTTTTTCAATTACCCATGATTTATAAAAAAATATAAAGATTCCCTTAATTTATCATGCAATTATGAGGGTCAATAAATGGCCATGTAGAGGTAAATGTACACTAGGTATACTACGATTCTACTAGGATTGCGGATTTTTTTCAAAAGATTCACCACCTGGTGGTCCTGCAAAGGGCATTAGGAGGAAAACGGGTGGGTTTTAGTCAGTAAGAGTCTGACAATCCCTTCCGCTCCGCCCAGAGCGAAAGATTATAATGATTTCCATTCAATAAAAAATAGGTATTCTAAGATTGAGGTCAAATAGATTTATTTTTTTTACAAAAAAAAAACGGATACATACGGAACACGGCGCAAATTTGCCCCGTTTTTTTTGTCAAACCATTCTATACATAAAAATATAAGTGTGTTATGTGTTTCACAGTCCAGTGTCCACAATAATAATACCTATACGCTTTGATTACGATGGCATTATTTTAATAATGACGATTATTTATTTATTTGATGCGATTGTACGCTGACTGACGTTTTATTTTGAAAGAGTCATTATTGTAAGTATCTGTGAAATAAGTACATACAGTTCCATCCCGTGGTTCCATCTCAATCTTTACTTCATATGTCTTATGTTTGTATCGAGATTAGAACTCTGCTTGGGATTTTCTAGTTAGGTTCCAGTCTTACCGGCAACTAAGTTTGAGTAGGTATTCAAACCTCTTGTCCCGTCGGCAACATTTGACGCGCAACAAGTGACGCCCAACATGTTCATCAACGCGCACAACAACGCACAACGTTGCCAGCAAGCGCGCAAAGTTGACAATGTTACTAAAAAAAAGTTCCTTGATGATTAGCATGTTGTGCATTATGTCGCGCGTCAAATGTTGCCTAGTGGCAGAACGACTGCCTATCTGACTTCCACAACCCTGTAACTGGGTTATATCTAGCCTATCTAGGTTAGTGTACCTATCTAGATAATATCTAGGAACTTTCCCGCAGCTGGACAAAAACCCTCCCTCTATTCCTTCCTGTGTTAGAGATCCTGTGCGCCATTACGATTCAAAGGGCTGGGTACAAACCAAACAATACCATAATACCTAATAATGTATCATACGAGTACTTAGCGAAAATTTACCATAACAATTGAATGTTTATACCCTTTGGCAATTCAATGTGTCAACACAATACGGTTATTATTTTTTTACGTCATCATCTGCCTTGCCTTTTCCCAACTATATTAGGGTCGGCTCCCAGACAAACCGGATTCAGCCGAATACCAGTATTTTACGTAGAGCGACTGCCTACCAGACCTCCAACAACCCATTGAATGGGTAACACGGTACTTCTTGGCAAGACTGGTGCCAGATTTTCTGGCTTCTGACAATCCGTAATGACTGCCAAAGCTTTTTTTTTTACGTAACCACTCACAATTCAACGTTCTAGGGTTGATTAGGCACTGATTAACCGAACTATCCTGTAGGGGCCTCAAATGAATTTATGGCGCCCATCCAGGGCCCCAAGTCTGCTATTTTTATAAATGTGTCATTCCAACACGATCCCATTGTCATTTTGTTAAAAGTTCGTAATCTGCTAAATTCATAACGGTCGATCATTGGTCGGTCAATGGTCTCGTAATACTTTTTGAGCTATTAAAATCAATGACTGCACAATGACGTTCTAATAGTAGGTCACTGATCAAGGAACTGTCAAAATTTTAGTAGATTACCGCATACCTACGTCTGTCATTCATTTGTCATTATGTACGAGATTACCATTCTATGCCATTTCTTTCAATGGTGGTTGACCATTGAAAATACATATTGACGCTTTTATATAAGTAGATTACCAAACTTGTAAAAATCGACCATTATGAGATCAATGATAGACCATTCTGATACTATTGTAATAGCAGATTTGGGGCCCAGGGCTTCTCCCGACATGATGTCTTAGTAACCTACTTATGGATTTTAACTGCTATCTAAAGTTATTCATTGGAATTATCATTTAGTCTTGGTTTTCCAAATGGCTTAGTTTCTGATTGGTTTTGGATGAGGCTTACATATTTTAAGTTTACACTGATAAAACATTACCCTCGTTCTGGGGCAGTTGGATAAAAATTAGGCGCTGTTTACTAGAGAGCGCTTAAGTTTTACTGTTAGCTGTTGATCTTTTAACAATGCTCAATAACCGTTATAACGACAAGTTATAAAAATAATTTTCGTATTTTAACAAGAAATCAAACAATTTCGTATCCGCTGACCTGATTTACAATTTGACAGAATTTATGAATGTTCTATGGTCGACACCAGATACATGTGGAAAAACGGTCATTGAAGCCAGAAAATCTGACACCAGTCTTGCCAAGAAGTACCGTGTTCCCCAGTTAATGGGTTGTGGAGGTTTGGTAGGCAGACGCTTCACGTAAAATACTGGTATTCAGCTGAATCCGGCTTGACTGGGAGCCGACCCCAATGTAGTTGGGAAAAGGCTAGGCAGATGATGAACGGTCATTGACCCACCTACATTTATTGACAACCTTAATTCTTAAAAAAGAAATAATGAATTAATGCTATATTGAATCGATATGCATCGTGATCCTTTATATTTACTAGTAATGGAAAACGATTCATTTTTTGTCCATGTACCTACGAAGAGATATTATGGAAAGGGCAATGACTTTATTCCACATTTATCAACCATAGTGTAAATAAATTTTTGGTTTTTATTTTATTCCTAAATTAAAAATTTATTTGCGTGATGCCTAATTATAGATGATACAAGTAGGTACGTAGGTAACATAGAAGTTACAATAACAATAACAGTTAAATATATCAACAATTACATTTATCTATTTTATAAAATGAATTGTAAATAGTTGCGCTTCTTCATTAACGAAAAACAAATCAAAGAAAAACTGCCTTCTTACCAAAACAATCTTAATTAGTAATAAACGATAACAGAGTGATCACATGTTTTAATGTACTATGAATAATACTAATTCAATATTTCATTAGCCGATCGGCATATAGTGGCGCATGGTCGACAGTTTGAAAAACATTAATATCTTCAATGGGTGGTAAACCTACCTATGTTTTATTAATTGTTCGAACTAATCTTTAATAGAATAAATATTTTCATCAGTTATAGAAGAGACGATTAAGGGTTTATGCTCTTGTGATTTTAATTCTCATTTATTTTGTTCAAAACTCTTTATTTACCCACTAAAACACTAAACTATTAACTTGAGTGCGGATACCACAAAATAGGTTTAATTTTACCTACTGCATTTATATGGATTCGTGCTTATAATGCATATTACGCTATTCGGAATGCGTCCTAGGTAGAAGAAACAACAGTTATTACTTTAATTTAATCTAATAAGTACTAGGGAACTAGGAGCATAGAGAATAAAACCAAAGCTTTATTACCTTTGAGTGATTGGCTGCTGCGCTGCGTGTCGCGGGTTCGAGTCCCGCACGGAACAAATATTTGTATGGCCTAAAGATGATTGTTCCGGGTCTGGCTGTTTGTGTATGTAAGTTTCAATGTTTGTAAACGCACCCACGATACAGGAGTAAATCTTAGTTTGGGGCAACGTTTTTAAAGAAAGAAGAAAGAAAAAATAGACCTAACCATTGAACCGCTTAAATAGTATCATAGTTTTCACTTACCCAAGAAAGACCTTACTCCCAGCGTCCCCCTGGCGACGGACAATATCATAGCCAGGGTCGACACGCCACCACCAGCGAAGATATAGGCTTGCTTTGCGCTCCCTCCAGCATTAGCGTCTTTCCTCCGCCTCCAAAGAGGGGCGCAGGATGAGGCACACACAAAGATGCCGAAGACTATGCACTCCCATGCTAGCCACCCGGAATTCATGGTTCTGGAAAGGAAGAGAAATCTAACTATATATAACTCAAAAGTGACTGACTGACTGACTGACATAGTGATCTATCAACGCACAGCCCAAACCACTGAACGGATCGGGCTGAAATTTGGCATGCAGGTAGATGTTATGACGTAGGCATCCGCTAAGAAAGGATTTTGATTAATTATACCCCCAAGGGGATAAAATAGGGGGTGAAAGTTTGTATGAAACTTTGTCAATTTTAAACCGATCGGGCTGAGAGTTTCAAAATCGGGGTTAAAGTAACTATTCCACGCGGACGAAGTCGCGGGCAGAAGCTAGTAGAATATAAGACTCAATGAAAAAGTATTTACTGTCACAGAACTGACATTAGCATACAAATTATAAGTAAAACTACGTTCTACGTTGCGGACTTTGTTCTAACCAGCCACCGCGGCCTTGGAACGCAAAGGGCATTAGGAGGAACACGGATAGGTTTTAGCCCGTAAGAGTTTGAAACTCCCGCTACGCCCAGAACGGAAGAAGTTATTTCATGATTTCCGTCTACAAAAAAATGGTACCTATGCTTAGTAATATATTTTATCAGCTAGGTTTTGAATGTGTTGTCAAGGATAACTATGACACATACTAGTACTAGTAAAAGGCAGAAAGAGCAGAGAAGGCAGTGTTTGATCCGTTTCTATTAATGTTGATTTTCGGTTAAAACACACACACGGTTAAAATCTATACTAATATTATAAAGCTGAAGAGTTTGTTTGTTTGTTTTTACGCGCTAATCTCAGGAAATACTGGTCCGATTTGAAAAAATATTTCAGTGTTAGATAGCCCATTTATCGAGGAAGGCTATAGGCTATATATCATCACGCTAAGACCAATAGGAGTGGAGCAGTCATGATAAATGTGACACAAACGAAGTTGTGCGGACAGCTAGTAACAAATATTTAGTAATCTTAATATTTACAAAATACAACTAAAGAAGATATAACATAGAAAATATATATATGTACAAGCGGAGTAAAAAGAAGAAAAAACTCATAAGGCATCGAAAAATTCGTCCACATCGCTGTCAACGGGAAAAGTGCCAATGCTGATTTGTTGAACAAAGAAAAGGCCAGCCCTCTGGTCACGTGTAGAGTCGACTAACTGCTTACTGATTTCACGAAAAAGTTGATGAGCACTCGGACCCCACGGCCCTAGTGTTTCAACCCCAAACGGCTCAAATACATAATTCCCAGTAAGGTTTTCTAAGGTGTATTTAGTAAGCCAAATAAATTATGATTCATTTGGCTTGGTACGACTAAGTATTTGTTAGAATAATTGTTCTAGTATACCCAAATAAATTATTCTACTATCTATGAAAACATGATTTAGCGTTTCTTATTTAATTAAAACTGAAACTGTCAACTTTAAACATGCGACCATGCACATCCATCCAGTAACTGTGTACCAAACACGATCTCTTGAGAAGACTGTTGTTAAATTAACAACTGTCAAAGATATACAAATGACAGCCGGAGCCAACGGCTTAAGGTTGATTCTAAAGTACGCAGGTCAAAGTCAAAGTCAAAGTCAAAACGTTTATTTCAATTAGGCCATTAACGGCACTTTTGAACGTCATCAATAAAAATTATCATAAATTAAGTGACTCTAGCGTCCATTCGCAAAGGTAGATTCTTATGGAGAAGAACGGACAAGAAACTCCATAGTTACTCTTTTCAAATCAATGTTTTACACACAGAACAGATTATCTGTTCTGTGGTTTTACTATATTTGGTAATACAAAAAATACTTCATATATGTGAGGACGATGCACCAAGTATACTAGTTATAGAACAAAGTATTACCAGCAGAGGTAAACTTCTAAATATCTCATGCCCATGGTACTTGCATATTTACAAATATAGAAATAATAATAAAAAAATGAGACAAAAAAATGCATTCATAAATTTAATTCACACATAAATCAACCAGTTTGATTTTGTCTACACCCTTGATTGCCCTATGGAGCAAGACCAGCATGTTTCCAAGCATTCTTATCCTGAATGTAATCTTCTAATTTGTAATAAATGCTTGTTTACAAAGGGTGCTTTTAATAAAAGTTTTAAATTTTCTTTCATTTAAAATATGTTACAAGGTATTTTGTTGTAACATTTAACACAGTACCCCATAACAAGCAGGAATGGGTTGCGGAATTTGTTCGAAAGAGTCACCTCGGCCCTGGAACGTAAAGGGCACTAGAAGTAGAAGGTGCACGGGTGGGTTTTAGTCAGTAAGAGTCTGAAACTCCCTTCCACTCCGCCCAGAGCGGGAGAAGTCATTTGATGATTTCCAATCAAAAAAAAAAAGTACGCAGGTATGTCGTTATGTTAAGATTCGGGATCCCATCTACCAACCATCCTTGGCAAGCATTGCTTTACCTCGATCAATTCATGCGGCTATTTTCTCTAGAAGTTAATAGTAAAAAGTGACATAAAGAAGATTGTAGTTTACTTGACATTGAGCAACCTTTACTTTGGCCCCAAACATCTGTTTATGCACATATTCTTAGTTCAAATATCAAAAAGATGACGACATTTCTGTATGTCATATGTCATTTAGAAAACAATAGTAATTATTTCGCCCCGTATAATGGTTATGTATGTACAAAGATTATTGACATAATTATATGTTGTGGTTAAACTGTATCCGGATTATGTTCGAAATACATAATTATATATTATAGCACACTATTTATGAGTTTATTTATTTCTTTGTATAAGTAATCAAGAATCGCTATTTTGACACCCGTTTGTGTTGTGTCATCATAGTAGGCTGATTAGGGGGCGTTTAAGTATTGCGTAACGCAATTTAGGGAGATGGGGGTCTTGTAAAACGGTACGAACTATGTGATACAGGGGTGGGAGGGATTTTCGAACAACACGTTATATAACATTGTTTTTTTATTAAGATAGCCTAGTAATTAGACACCTAACCTACAGAACAGTCACTATTAGTCAAGCTCGCACTTAATCGCTATAGTTCTAATTTAATTCACACCAAACTCAATACTTTCCTTCATAAACCAGCGCTCACTTATCATTGATGTACGAAGTCAGACCATGTTTTTCATAGGATTCAGTCTCAGGGCGTATAGTATTGAGCACACGGTGGAGGTCTGCCCTGCCTGGGCGGAGCACCGCCGTGTCCTCATCGAGGCGATCGGCGGCGGCGACCTCTCGCGTCCGGCCCTGTTTCAAGCCATGGTCGGGAGCGAGGAGGCATGGGAGGCGGCCGCCTCCTTCTGCGAAGCAGTAATGCTAGCGAAGGAGGAGGCGGAGCGCGTGCGAGAGAGGGAAGCCCCTCTCTCCAGCCGCCGCAACAGGAGAAGACGCCCCGGGCGTCGGGAAACGCAGGGCGATTCCCGGCCACCGTAGGCGCGGGCCTGCGGATGGCGAGCTATGGGTGGCTCGCCGT
Source organism: Hecatera dysodea (assembly GCA_905332915.2). Lineage (NCBI taxonomy): Eukaryota > Metazoa > Arthropoda > Insecta > Lepidoptera > Noctuidae > Hecatera > Hecatera dysodea. Next base: position 11,394,150 of record HG995310.1, on the reverse strand, counting down.
CCGATAGCAACCAGGCCCGAGTCGACGGCGCGTCGTGTTCCACGCGCGCCTCAAAGAGCTGTCAGCAAAGAAGACGGGGCCCCATAGGGTCAGTGCCTGCTAGGGTTGCGGAATTTGTTCGAAAGAGTCACCGCGGCCCTGGAACGCAAAGGGCACAAGCAGGAACACGGGTGGGTTTTAGTCAGTAAGAGTCTGACACTCCCTTCCGCCCGCCCAGAGCGGGAGAAGTCATTTGACGATTTCCCATCCAAAAAAAAAAAAAAAAAAAAAGGGCGTATAGTATTGAAAAAAAAAAAACAAACAGCTGTTCCTTTCCGTCGTGTTATGCGAACCTATAAGTACCTATGCGTTGTGTGTGACACAACTGTTTTGTTTCGAGATTTCAGGGTTTTTCCTAAGAGGTGAGTTAGTTATAATGGTAAGTTCAATGGTTCCTTAGTCAGGATTTCAGTTGCAAATTTCAATGACATATGTATTTAGACAGATGCAAGTTTCTTTAACTCGACGCAACGGACCAAGAGTGTGGACGAAAAATTAATCCCCAACTATGACGTAGCAATGACATTATGGCGCTATATAGGATGAATAGCTATATCCCTTTGTCAGAACGGATTTATGATGACAATGAGACCTCATAGGAACAAAAGACTTTCCAGTTGCTAAATAAATGCAATATTTTTAGGGCCCAAAATCAAAGATACATTCTTCAAACACTATAAAATAGAGAATACATAAGTAACATAAAAAAAAAAACAATAAAAATTATCAAAACACTGGCTTTTGTTAATTTGTTATTTCTTTTTTCTTTCGGAAAAAAAGAAAAAAAAAGCATTGCCCCGCACTTTCAATTAATCCTGCATCGTGGGTGCATTTACAAACACACAATCAGCCAGACCCGGAACAGGTAGCTGAACAGCTAAATCAGAACTGATTTAGCTGTAGACCATACCTCCGTGCGGGAATCGAACCCGCGACACGTAGTGCAGCAGCCACTTGCTCAAACATTGCGCATTATTATTATTATCTATCTATCATTTCCCAAGACAAGTCGTGAAGATATTGTCATATAAACTCAAACTCAAACTCAAACTCAAAACGTTTATTTCAATTAGGCCATTATCGGCACTTTTGAACGTCATCAATAAAAAATATCATAAATTAAGTGACTCTAGCGTCCATTCGCAAAGGTAGATTCTTATGGAGAAGAACGGACAAGAAACTCCATAGTTACTCTTTTGAAATCAATGTTTTACAATATTTGGTAATACAATAAATACTTCATATATGTGAGGACGATGCACCAAGTATACTAGTTATAGAACAAAGTATTACCAGCAGAGGTAAACTTCTAAATATCTCATGCCCATGGTACTCACATATTTACAAATATTGAAATAATAAAAAGAAAAAAAAGTACAAGACACAAAAAAAATGCATTCATAAATATAATTCACTCATAAATTATCAACCAGTTTGATTTTGTCTACACCCTTGATTGCCCTATGGAGCAAGACCAGCATGTTTCCAAGCATTCTTATCCTGAATGTAATCTTCTAATTTGTAATATGCTTGTTTACAAAGGGTGGTTTTAATAAAAGTTTTAAATTTTCTTTCATTTAATTCTAATATGTTACAAGGTATTTTGTTGTAACATTTAACACAGTACCCCATAAAAGATGTATGTACTTTAGCTAATCTATAAAATGGTTGGTCTAATTTGTCTTTACTTCTAGTATTAAAATTGTGTCTATCACTAATTTTACTAAAAAGATGTCGATTTTTCCGTACATACATAATATTTTCATAGATGAATTGGCAAGGGACTGTCATAATATTGATCTTTTTAAAAATTTCTCTAAGAGAATCGCGGGGACGCAAATTATAAAGGGCCCTGACAGCTCTCTTTTGTAAAATAAATATGGATTCAATGTCAGCAGCCCGACCCCACAACAAAATACCGTATGACATAATGCTGTGAAAGTAACTAAAGTAGACCAAACGTGCGGTTTCTACGTCTGTTAACTGTCTTATCTTTCTAACAGCATAAGCGGCTGAGCTTAGACGACCAGCAAGAGATTTTATATGAGGTCCCCATTGTAATTTCTCATCTAAAGTAATTCCCAGGAAAACCGTCTCATTAATGATCTCCAGTTTTTCTCCATTCAATATAATGTCGCATTTGCTACTTTTAACATTTGGTAAAGTGAATTTAATACATTTGGTTTTCTTTTCATTTAGTACTAAGTTGTTTGCCGTAAACCAATTTTGGACCTGACTAACTGCGCTATTGACTTCGTCAAAATTTTGTGACCGTCGGTCTATTTTAAAAATTAATGAAGTGTCATCCGCAAATAATACCATGTTTGGCTGGTTTGGAATTAAATGGGGCAAATCATTAATATAAACTAAAAAAAGGAATGGACCCAATATTGAGCCTTGCGGAACGCCCATCATCACTTTCGACCCTTGTGAGTTTACACCGTTTACCTGAACTTTAACCTGTCTGTCTGCCAAGTAGGAACTAAGTAAATCAAGGGCTCTATTCCTAATCCCATAGTGCTCCAGTTTCAATAAAAGCGTCTCATGGTTAACGCAGTCGAACGCTTTCGAGAGGTCGCAGAATATTCCAATGGCGTCTTGCGACTCTTCCCAGGCGTTAAAGATGTTCTTTATTAGTGTGACACCGGCGTCTGTTGTACAACGCCCTTTGGTGAAACCATACTGTTGTTCATGAAAGATGGAATTTTCTTTAAAGTGACGTAACATCTGACTAAGCATTAGCTTTTCAAACACCTTACTGAGAACTGGCAGAATTGACACAGGCCTATAATTGTTAGGTTCTTGACAATCACCCGATTTGAACAACGGGACAACTTTACTGTGTTTCATGAGATCCGGAAATACTCCTTGGTCTACACTAGTATTAAATATGACAGCTAAGTAGGGGGCAATAGTTTCAATGACAGACCTACAAACTTTTACAGATATACCCCAAAGATCTTCATTATAACATTAAAGGATGTACCTAAGCATAATATATATACAGACATTGAAACAAGAACAAATAAATCAATGAATATGTATGATTCATAAATTTTACAATACCTATAGAATTGTATAACGATTGTTAGGTCTGTGCGAGCTGTTGCTACGCAGATTAACCAATCTAATTAATTTTTAACCGACTTACAAAAAAAGAGGAGGTTCTCAAGTCGACTGTATTTTTTTTTCTGTGTGTGGTACCTCATAACTTTGTACTGGGTGTACCGATTTTGATGATTATTTTTTGTATTCAAAAGCTGGTGCTTGTAGTCCCATTTAAATTTGATTGAGATCTGACGACGAGTATTTGAGTTATCCCTAACAATGCGTGGCTTCGACTACATTGATGACGTTCTCGTTCATTCATGTCAATGTAAAATGAAAAAATGATGTACGATGAATATATACGAATTGTATACGATGGTTTGGAAGAGCATCTTAGTATTTCAAGGTCCCTTTCTAGTTTGGTGAAGATCTGACGAAGAACAGAAATAGAAAACGGAACTCTTCAATAAATGATAGAAAATCTTTCGGGATTGCTGAAATCGCATGTTTGTTTATTGCTTATCCAATTTATACCGTGTACGCTGTGATGGATACGTTTAGGTGGGGGGAGGTACCACTAAAAGTGAAAAATAAAAACAAACAAAACGTATAAAATAACTTTAATTTCGAAAGTCGGTGATTAAAAAACGAAGAAACAACCAAAACCACCAAGTTCCAGAATTAAAGTAATTTTATACTTTTTTCTTGAGAAGACAGCTGTTGGTGAGCGAAGACGTGGTCGAAAATGTTGCACGCTCGTCTAGAAGACTATTCAACATTCGACAATCTTGGCTTCACAAGCCCTACTATGACGTCTTAAACCCATCATGATTCCTGTGTCAGAAAGAGACAGCGTTACACAAGACTATAGCACTATCCCTTTCCCTCACACTGAATCGTGATAGCGTTAGCAATTCGTAGTACGAGTTGTAGCAATCAGAAAATGCAGACTTGATCGGCGTTTTCATTGATCCATCCAACCAAATTAGACAAAATTTAAATATGTCCTTGTGTAGCGGTCCATTTTATGTGTTATTTTAATTCCTGACAATAAACTGACGTTTTAGATACAAGGCAATAACTCATGAATATGTATGTACCTGCCTATTGTAAAGAAAGAGTTTATCCTCATTTCCATCAACTATTTATAAACGTTATGAAATATACGGAAGTTACTCAATACATACAATATGATTGAAGAGTTCATTGTTTTTCAGTGGGTATAATGCTGATAATAACAGAATATTATTACAGAATTGTTTTAATTGAAATGGGAGAAAAGAAAGGTGAATGTAATTTCTAGACTTCTTCCGCTTTAGGTGGAGGGGAAGGGAGGGTCAGACTCTTACTGGCTAAAACCCATTCGTGTTCCGCGGTGACTCTTTCGAACCAACTCCGCAATCATTTAAGTATACCTAATATTTGGTATATTATGCCAGGCAATTCTACATGGCAGCATCAGAGAGCAAGTCTCGTACTTTTAAAGAGCAGTCTCCACGTCGAATTTCCCTACTTTTTTACTACTTTTTAACATTGATTTATTGGCAACATGGAATTACGACATCTAGTTGAATTGTTTTTCAGTATAGAAACTGGCCTCAAGGACGTCATTAAGTCAAGTAAAGGTATTTAAGAATTGTCAATTTCATGATTATTGTGGAATATTATCTAATGTGAATAATTATTGTGGACACTGACAGGTTTTGAACTCAGTTTGATTGGTGGAATTAGCACTAATAATTGCAACTATCATTTTGAGAGGAGTTCTTGCTGTGGAGGTCTCCAGAGTCCTAAGCTCCAGAGACCTCCACCGATAGCTTAATGGCTATCGGTCGGGCCCTACACCCAACATTAGTTGGTTCCTACTCTTTTTATCTAATACTAGCTTCTGTCCGCGACTTTGTCCGCGTGGAATAGTTACTTTAACCCCGATTTTGAAACTCTCAGCCCGATCGGTTTAAAATTGACAAAGTTTAATACAAACTTTCATCCCTTTCGACCAAATTTGATTACCATAAAAACGGTTCTAGTGAGTTAAACTTAAAAAATAGACATATACTGTCGCGGACATTTTTTTAGATCATTTTAAGAGGAATAATTCTTTCCTACATATTTTTTTGGTATCTTGAACCGTTTTCGCAGCGCACGCAACGGAAGCCCTCAAAGATGAATAATTTTCCCCGTTTTTTCCACATTTTCCATTTTTTCTTCGCTCCTATTACTCGCAGCGTGATCAAAGTCAAAATCAATTCATTTATTTCAACTAGACCATTAACGGCACTTTTGAACGTCAAAACAGTTTGAAAATAAAAATATTATAGTGACTCTAGTTGTCCATTCGCAAAAAGTAGATTCTTATGGAGAAGAACGGACAAGAAACTCCATAGTTACTCTTTTCAAATATGTATAAGTTTTACAATATTTTGTATACATTAGCCAATTGGTTATATGTGAGGACGATGCACCCGAATAATATGTTGATGTTATATAGCCTAAAGCCTTCCTCAATAAATGGTCTATTCAACCCAAAAATAATTTTTCAATTCGAACTAGTAGTTCCTGAGATTAGCGCGTTCAAACAAACAAACAAACAAACTCTTCAGCTTTATAATATTAAAATATAGTACTTATAGATGTTTATGATTGTTTTCTTATTCAGAAACGTAAAACAGCTTGAGTGAGAATGAATAAACGTAAAGTTTTCAAGTTAAGATGTAAATCCATTATAAATGGTTACAAATACCTTGAAAATTGCAAGTTTCTTGTTGGAAAAAGCTTGTGAGTCAGAGCAGCCGCGGGATGGGCTAGCCTTTTCCTAAAAGTCGAGCCATTCTAGTACAATTCCTGCCAGCATAAATGAAGACGTGATATTGAACACGTGTAGAATAAACGCACATGTCAGTTTCATTTTATGAGCGGTTTTAAATGTTTATTTAACCATAAGTACAAAATCACGGCAAATCTACCACATCCATGGCAAAAACAATAGGCACTTACTTTTATTAAGTTCTCGGTAAATCCTTCGGATCTTTGCCAAACGTATTACGAATACTCTCAAATTGAATCTGTATCACGTTTGTTTTGAATGAAAGGCCCAATTTCAAGTCCAAATAACACATTTTCTAGAAACATTTATTTTCGTTTCATTTATTGGCGTCTTTGAAATTATTGCATGTGGCTTAAACATGCACCGGAAAAAAACGTTTATTATTGATCCAGAAACCGAAATTAATATAATTAGCTGAATGCAGAGGGTCAATGGAATTATATCAAATTCAAGGCAAAACATAAAGTAGGTACTCCTTTGTACAGGATTTAATATAGTTGTTGCGTTTTATCTTGACAATTCCGGTCATTGACCCACTTAATTTCGAATATAGAAAATAGTCTTCAATCTTTAACTATAGTGCAGAAAATTGGTTATGACTAACATTGATGTGGCTTAAAATATTACCTTAAATATTAATATCGATATTTATAGTGATTTGCGAAATGTGAATTAAGATAATAGAGAATTTGACATATTGTTTATTGTTCGGGTTCCTACGAAGATCAGGGCAATTGTTGCCATACTAACACTAAACATGTATAGTAACATCAGGTATTATTTTATTACGGCGAAGCTCGCGATTCACCATACCTCTTCTGCTAAGCGATCGATATTTATAGTGATTTGTAAAATGTGAATTTTAAATAGTAAGTAAATTGACATATTGTTTATTCTTCGGGTTCCTACGAAGACATATACTAACACTAAACATGTATAGTACATCAGGTATTGCTTTATTATACTCAAGATCGCGATTCACCATATCTCTTCTGCTAAGCGATCGATATTTACTTATAGTAATTTACGAACTGTGAATTTTAAATAATAAGTAAATTGACATATTGTTTATTGTTCGGTTTCCTACGAAGACATATCAGGGCAATTAAGTGACATACTAACACTAAACATAACATGTACATCAGGTATTATTTTATTATAGTCAGGCTCACGATTCACCATATCTCATCCACTAGATAGCGACGATGTGGTCCACGATGGAGCACGTTTGGCTAGAAGTAACCTGTCCACAGTTTACCATCAATCAACATGAAACAGTGCCGTTCATGTTTTCCATTCCTGTAACCAGCTTATACTTTGTAAGATCTACATACATACTGCGACTTTATAAGTAAGAAATCATTTATCATCATCAGCCACAAAGATACATTCGATTTGTTTTGTTTTAGATGCATCTGTCAAAGAAGTCGTAAAGATTAGGTAAGACAGTAAGCGATTAGCGATTAGAAGTCATGATGATTTACCTTGATTGACATTATTAGGAAAACTTCAACTCAAAATATTTCGTGTAGCGCCAATTATATTTTGCCATATATTTTCTTAAAACAATGACAGAACTCTTTGGATATTACTGACACATACATTATCTATATTTAACTGTTTTATACAGTCGTTCAAAAACTTCCCCGAAAGCGGCGATTGTTTAAAAACTAAAGCATGTTTCTTGAAACAGCCATTCTTTCACTTATATACATATCGGGAGTAACGTAAAAGACGATTTGAAAACAAAGACAGTTTTCAATGCATTCACTTCTGAGTATTTGGACGTTTCAGTTTTTGTTTCATTGTTGGAAACGATTGGGATTTTTTCAGAATATTCATTTTTATACATCAACTGAATGAACTGTTGGAATCATTAATTACGTTTTGAAGACTTGACAGTGAATTTAAAATACCTAAGAGAACTAAGTAAAAAAACCAAGCAATAAAAATACGCCTGCCATGTCGCCTACTTTTAGATACGGACGGTTCTTTTGAATAGTTCTTTACGACCTGTAAAGAACTATTCAAAAGAACCGTTTCTCTTCTCTCTTCTTGTTTTGTCTCTTCTTCTCTTTCTCTTCTCTCTCTTCTCTTCTATTCTTAATTTTATTATCTTCTAATCTTGTTTTGAATTTTAGTTCACTTTTTGACATCGCAGGTGTATTTTTCATTGTTTGTTTTTATTTGATACCTTTTTGCTACATACTAAGCAAGCTATAGACAATGGCAGTATACGTAGTCTAATTTTCATGAAAACTTATTAACTATTTTAGCTTTTATTTACCTACTAGCTTCTGCCAGCGACTTCGTCCGCGTGGAATAGTTACTTTACCTCCCATTTTGAAACTCTCAGCCCGATCGGTTTAAAATTGACAAAGTTTCATACAAACGTTCATCTTAAACGTTCATTATTTTATCCCCTTGGGGGTAGAATTAATCAAAATCCTTTCTTAGCGGATGTCTACGTCATAACATCTACCTGCATGCCAAATTTCAGCTCGATCCGTTCAGTGGTTTGGGCTGTGCATGGATAGATCACTATGTGATCCCGTTTTCCCAACATTTTCCTTTGCTGCTCTGCTCCTATTGATTGTAGCGTGATGAAAAGTATACTATAACCTGCCCAGGAGTATGAAGAATAATTGCACCAAGTTTCGTTAAAATCGGTCGAGTAGTTTTTGTTTCTATAAAGAACATACAGACAGACAGACAGACAGACAGACAGACAAAAATTTTACTGATTGCATTTTTGGCACCAGTATCGATCACTAATCACCCCCTGATAGTTATTTTGAAAATATATTCCTTGTACAGAATTGACCTCTCTACAGATTTATTATAAGTATAGATATCGATATCGATTAAGCCATTTATGATTTATGGTGGATTAAAAAAACTCACAGACATACATACATACATAAACCCTGAAAACATAACACTCCATTTTTGAGCAGTCGTGTAATAAGTAGTATATTTATTTTAGCATTACAGTATTTTATTATATTCAATTTGCATTTACTCATTTACCGAACATTTAAATGTTAATTCTTTATTGACATTATGTTATAGATAATATTGCTGACAATATTTTTTTTTTATTTATGATGAAAATAAAAAATAATAAAAGCTTGTGAAAAGTAGTGGATAAAATATCCAGTTCTTTGCAACATACTATTACAGCCCTATCAATAAAAAAAATAACCATTTTTATTGTACCTTTTTTAATAGATACTTATAAGTAGATTCTTCAACCAAAATTGTCTACGGAAATTTTGAATTTAGAATCTCTTATATAATATTTAAACTGAGTAATACTTAGTTTTATTATGAACTAGCGACCAGCCCCGGCTTCGCATGGCTGGTACTAAATCTCTGCTATATTATGCATGTATTGCTCTATCTATTAATAAAAACCAAACCAAAATCCGTTGCGTAGTTTTAAAGATCTAAGCGTACATAGAGTCAAACAGACAGCGGGAAGCGACTTTGTTTCATACTATGTAGTGATAAACCTCTAAGAGTGTACACTAAAAAGAAATAATAGTCCATCTCTCATACTAACTTAAACTTAATGTCGAAGGAAAAGTATTTTTTAGAAAACATCATTTGATACCCGCTTACCGCTTTCACACTGACCTTGCCTTACCCTACGCAAACAACCTACAGGAACGCTAACCAACCTGTAAAACCCGTCACCTAACCCGTTACGCTGACTTATCGAGATCGCCTCCATTCTATAAATAGCCCTCTGATTTAGAATACTCGCGAAGCTTCTATGTGAACCACGCCCTATGGAGCTCAATACATAGTGGTAGTACTATGAATGTTGAGACAGACTGGTGTAACTCGGTCTATTTTGCAGTTGCGATTTAATCATGATCCTTGTCAGTATGTTAGGTACTAAGATACACTATAATGGATAATGGTAATCGATGGCGGGATTACTTTTTGTTTCTGATTATTTGCATTTAGTACTGTTATTTTAAGGCTTTTTTATAGTCTCAATTCAGTTATTTTTCCCGGCCAAAAGACGTTACTATTAACATACAAGAAATTAACCCTTTATAGAACGGAAGGGATAATAAATTAGACAGTTTACTGACCTATGGTCGCTTTCACCTTAATTATTTATAGTAATTATAGTATTGGATGCGTTGGCTAACGGCCATAATATAAGAGTAATGATCTTGAAATTATAAATACATAATTAGTAAATAAATATTGCCGTTAAATTGAAACAACGGGGCATTATGAGTGTGACTTTTTGTAATAACATTGGTTTAACATGTACAGCTACTAGAAAAACTATATATAAAAAAAAAATAGATACGCGTCTGTGTTTGGGTCAAAAAATTTCATATTTGTACCAAATTTCAACTGAATCGGTCCTGTAGATTTGGTGCAAATTGTTTGTGACAGACACACGAGTGATAGGTACGTTAAGGGTTCCGTATTTTCATATAGACGTTCGCAACCCTAAAAATCCTAGCAAATGTATCCATTCTATCCCACTAAGATCCTTGCTAGCATTATGAACCTATAATATTTCCACTGCTGGAACGCAGGCCTCATCTCTGAGAGAGAGAGAGTGGGCCGTATTCCACCATGTGTACCCAGGAAAGGCTGGGTCATATGTCTTCAACTTTTCGCTTCTAGGACATGTCGGTTTCCTCACAATACCTTTCAAACTCAAACCATTTATTTCAATTAAACCCTTTACGCGCTTTTGAATTGTCAAGGTCGAAAGAAAGAAGTGAAGCTATCAGCACGTTCCAAAACGTAGATCTCTATGAAGAACGTGCAAGAAACTCCACGGACACTCTTTAAATTTACTCTTTATGGTGTATGGATGAAAAAATCAAATGACTTCCTTAAGGGAGTGTCAGACGGTTGCGGAATTTGTTCTAAAGAGTCACTGTGACCCTGGAACGCAAAGGGCACTTGGAGGAACACGGGTGGGTTTTAGTCTGTAAGAGTCTGACACTCCCTTCCGCTCCGCCAAGAGCTGGCGAAGTCATTTGATAATATCCCATGCAAAAAAATGGGAGTGTCATACTCTTACCGACTAAAATCCACCCGTGTTCCTCCTAATGCCCTTTGCATGCCAGAGTCACGTAGACTCTTTCAAACAAACTCCGCAACCTTCCTCACAATCCATTCCATCATTATTTTAGAAGCAGATGAGTATTTTCATATGGTATGGAAAGAAAAATTCAAAAATTAAACTTATTTAAAGATTTGTCAATACTTTTAATTAACACTTCGCGTCACCCAAGGGCTGGCGTTTACCTTAAAAGTATAAGCATTGTCATACAGCGCGGTAATGCTGCCAGTTTTTTGGGTACATCTAGTAGCCAGCGATGCGGAGGAATTGTTCCACCCCACTTTTTGAGTTTTTTATTTAAGTGTAATAATATACTTCAAAATATTGTACTTTGGAATATGCATAGGCAGTATAGCCAGTATATTTAACTGTTTTTCAACAAATCACTCCGCAATCCTAATCCAAGAATTCAAAAGCTATTAAAATTTAATCGAGTTATGACTTATGTATGATGCTAATTGATTTCCAGTTTATTAGTTGTTTCCATTTACGCAAATTAAGATTCCACAGTCCAAGTAAAATTAGTTCAGTTTTATTTTGGTGCCAGTGATGATGGATCAGTTATTGCTGTCCCCTCGTCATCAAAGTAACTGTTCTTTTATTGTTACTTGCTGGTGAATTAGTTGTGGTCACAGATGTGTAAAACTGTTTTCAACACAATCAATCTGCCTATCTTTTTCCTAACTATGTTGGACTCCACTTCTCGTCTATTCCGATGCAGCTGGATATTTTATATGGGCGCTGTTAAGACATATGGTCAAGGACAAGGTCAATCATATGATGGGTGACCACCCACAACATACCCAATCCCATTAATCCATGCGTCGGAAAGCACGTTAAGGAGTTGGTCCCAGCTGCCAATAGTAGATCTTTGACAGTCGTTACGGATAGTTAGAAGCTTGATAATCTGACGCCAGTCTTAACAACGGTACCTACTGTGTTACCCAGTTACTGGGTTGAGAAGGTCAAATAGGTAAAATATTCAGCTGCTGGATAGACGAGAAGCGAACTCCAACATAGTTAGTATACATAGTAAAGACTGTTGATCAGGAAACACAGACACCGGCAGCAAATTCCTTAGCTCTACGAATAATTAAATGAAACTATTCACAAAAAGTTCTGTGCCTATACCTACGTGAGATGTCCACCGTGTTCCAATTGTACCATAGGCGCATATAGGTCTTCTTCTTTGAGTGCCATCTTCTATCGAAAGTTGGCGACCATCATGGCAATTTGGACCCTCGACACAGCAGCTCTAAATAGGGAACGTGTGCTTTTGTTGTACCATTGGCGCAGATTTTTAAGCCAAGATGTTCTTCTCCTTCCTGGACTTCTTCACATCGCATATAGGTACGTGTTGTAATCTGATAATTATCAATTTTGTTTACTTATATCTAAGAATTTTCTAATATCACAACCGTATCCATCCGCATTGTTACAGTTCCCATCTGTCCAGTTTAAACATCTTAAGGCATACCTTAGGATGTTTAAACTGGACAAACGGGAACAAAATTCTTGAGCATAACACCTATTCAGGCATACCTGAATAGGTGTTTTGCACAAGAATTTTGTTTGACTTGAAACTAATCCCCTGTGTTATTAAACTGCTGTGATACATCGGGCATGGAATAAGCCCGGTGTATGCCTCGAGCTGTGTCAACTATGCACAAACAGTGCATGTTTTAAGTGTGTTTAAAAAACAGAGTTTCTTTAACACGGGATGTGTATTTCAAACATGATAGACCCAAATGTTGATGAACAGAGAACAACTAAAGCAATTTATAGAGAACTTGCCTTGTTCAGCGAGATTCAGGGGAGATCCCTTACATTCAAAACTTAAAATGGTAGTAAGATAGCTTTGGATGGCCGCAATCACACCTATTTTTCTGGATGGAAAATCATCTAATGATTTCTCCCTTTCTCGGCGAAGCGGAAGGAGTGTAAGACTTACTGACCCACCCGTGTTTCGCCTAGTGCCCTTTGCTTTCCAGGGCCGCGGTGACTCTTCCGAACAAATTTCGCGTCCCTAGCAGGCACTGACTTTGTGGGGCACCGTCTTCTTTGCTAACATATCTATGAGGCGCGCGTGGACATGACACCCCGTCGACCCGGGCCTAGTTGTTATCGGGCGGCGAGCCAACCATAGCTTGTTATCCGTAGGCCCGAGGAATGTGCCCTAACAAGCGTCTTACGGAGAGGATTCCGGGTTGACCTTACAAGATGTCATAGTGGGACCCTTTTATGCGCTAATGATGATAGCCGGGCTGGTTTTAGTGAGGTTAGAGGAGATCTGTTCCCCGAAAATTCAGGCACGTTTACAAGAATTCCACCAGAAAACAAAAAAAAAACGTATTAAAACATTTTTTTATTAATAAGGTTGCAAGGCAATATTAAAACACAAACATATGAGTAACTGAATTATTTAGCGGATATAGTATAATTGCGGTTTCGGTAGCATTAAACGGCTGACCTGAAGAACATAATGGATTCGTTCAACATTACTTTCTTTAACATAGTATGTAAATCGGCTTTGTTGTTTCCGATGAGTGTTTTAGCTTAGTTACATATACCCGAAACGCAATACTCAGTTTTAGGCTAGAGGTTGACAAATTATACTGTTCTTTTTTTCCAGAGACACTTGTGTAGAACTTAGGTATTTCTTTAAATGAGGTTAATGAACTTGTAGAAATAAAATAAGAATCAACTACTTAGGCTCTCTAGGCAAAATGACGTATAAATGAAAACGGTTCTCAAATTGTCCAAATGTTTGGGATTGATCAATTGACATTTCAGTAGAGCATGTAAATTTCATACATTTTTTAACTTTTTGACAAACGTGATCTGTGAAGAATAATGTCAATTTGTATGTCAAGAGACTCTAGAAACAGAACAATTAAAAAAAAATACAACCGACTTCTAAACAACAACAAAAACACGAATAGCATAAAATAACTTTAATATTTGAACTCAGTGTTTTTTGTTTGGTTTGAAAGTTTTTTTTATTTTTTTTAAGTAAGTATTTTTTATTTTATTTAAAAGTAAAAAGTACACCAATTTATACGTACGCTCTGATCAGCCTACGTGGTATAAATTGGTGTAAACAATAAACAAATGCGATTTCTCGAAGAGTTTCGTTTCCTATCTCTGTTCTACATCAGATCTTTACCAAACTAGAAAGGTACCACCTTGAATTACTAAGATTCCTTCCAAACCAACGTATAACATTCACGGTTTCATTTTACATCGACAAGACAGAATGAGAACATCATCAATGTAGTCGAAGCTACGCATTATTAATGATAACTCAAATACTAGTCGTCAGATCTCAAATTTAAATGGGACCACACTACAAGCACCAGCTTTCAAATATAAAAGAATTATCAAAAGAACACAAAAAAAACCGGCTAAATGAAAGTTGGGTCACAGAAATTGATGTACATACCAAATTTCAACTTAATCGGTCTAGTAGATTCGGAGATAATTGACTGTGACGGACGGACAGACAGACACACTAGTGATGCTATAAGGGTTCCGTTTTTTGCGGACGTACGGAACCATAAATTAATACAGTAGACTTGAGAACCTCCTTCTTTTTTGGAAGTCGGTTAAAAAAATGCTATTCTGACACTGAATGTGATTATTGAAACACCGAAAGTAGGGGTTTGACTACGCGACATCTCGACAGCGTTTGTCAATCCCACACATTATTGACACTTTGACCATCGCTTTTGCCATGCAACCGGTTTCAGAATCTGGGCTAAAGGAGGCTCTGGGAAAAAGGTCTTGACGCCCTTATCTTGTATGGCGTGCACATAGATTTTCCCATCCAGGTCTAGATAATTAAGACGGAGCCCCATAGGGTCAGTGCCTGCTAGGATTGCGGAACTTGTTTGAAAGAGTCACCGCGGCCCTGTAATGCAAAGGGCACAAGAAGGATCACGGGTGGGTTTTAGTCAGTAAGAGTCTGACACTCCCTTCCGCTCCGCCCAGAGCGGGAGAAGTCATTTGATGAATTCCCATCCAAAAAAAAAAAAAGAAGGTCTAGATAATTATGCTTCAGACATTTAATTTTAGTTGTATAATTGTACGGTTCATTAAATAAGTACAGCCCACTTACAAACAGACAAATGGGCAGCGGAGGCTTAGTAACAGAAAAAAATAGTTACCTACTCGCCGCGTACGGAACCCAAACAAGCACAAATGTACAACTGAAACTATTTCCATTTCTATTTTTAGCAGAATTCAGCGACGTGCATTAGAAAAATCATCATAAATAGTAATTTGTGTCATTGGTCATCCTATATCGTTGTGCTAATGAGTGGAAGCAGACACTTAACACCTACACAGTGATTCCTAGGTGACTCTGTAAGTGTTCGTGATAAGGATACGTACCAACGTCTGGTTTCCCCATTGGTGCAATAGCTAAGGAATAAGTTAATTGATATTGAATACAGTTAAGAGAGGGGCAATTGTTGTATTTTTAAGGAGCGTTCGTATTAGCATAGCAGTCGTAAAATGTATAAAACAACACCACTCTCTCCATTACGCCAAATTGTTAAAGATGATAATACTGCCAGTTGAATTTTCTTAATTTTTAATTAGGTATGAGAATTGCCTACAGATTATAAATTCTAATTTTTGATCAAGATTCTCCGTCAATTTTGAATTAGATTTAAATAGAGCTTCTTTTCTTTTACTAAGTAACTCTTATTATTTTATAGTACACCAGAACAACTTATATTAGATACTAGCTTCTGCCAGCGACTTCGTCCGCGTGGAATAGTTACTTTACCCCCGATTTTGAAACTCTCAGCCCGATCGGTTTAAAATTGACAAAAGATAGACATGCTGTTTCGGGATATTTTTTAGATAATTTTATGTAGAACATTTCCGTAATACATGATTTCTATGTAACTTTAACCATTAAGGCTACACACGCGACGGAAGCTTAAAAAATGGAGTAACTTCTTCCGTTTTCCCAACATTTTCCTTCACTGCTCTGCTCCTATTGATTGTAGCGTGATGAAAAGTATACTATAACCTGCCCAGGAGTATGAAGAATAATTGCACCAAGTTTCGTTAAAATCGGTCGAGTAGTTTTTGTTTCTATAAAGAACATACAGACAGACAGACAGACAGACAGACAGACAGACAGACAGACAGACAGACAGAAAGACAGACAGACAGACAAAAATTTTACTGATTGCATTTTTGGCACCAGTATCGATCACTAATCACCCCCTGATAGTTATTTTGAAAATATATTCCTTGTACAGAATTGACCTCTCTACAGATTTATTATAAGTATAGATATGTAGTCATAACAAAGTGCATGTAGGTACAAAGACTTAACTCAAAGTTGAGTTTTCTCCCTACAAACCTTTGAGTGATTGAGAGAGCAACGGGTGTAGGATCCAGTGTACTAAATAATATCGATAAATATATTAAACAATAATAATAATTAAGTATGAATATATAACATAAATAAACCAAAACATAGTGACGTAAGCTAAGTAAATAAACAATTTACCGCAATAAATAGAATTTATCAGATCTGGCTCAAATAGACACAAACCATGCCATAACCACGTAACATACATACGTGCCGGTATTACGTACCCACAGATAGATCTATATAGATTACTATATACACATGTAGATAGATCGATACACATATGTCATAGACGGCACTTGGCACAAAACTTGCTTCGTCACATGTCAAAGTTTTATGTAACTGTTACACACAGAATAAAGACAATTGCTGGGCCCCAAGTCTGCTATTACATTAGTGTCAGAATGGTCTATCATTGATTTTACAACGGTTGATTTTTACAAGTTTGGTAATCTACTAATATAAAAGCGTCACTATGACTTTCCAATGGTCAACCACTGACACTCCATTGAAAGAAATGGCATAGAATGGTAGACCAGGTAATTTCGTACATAATGACAAATGAATGACAGACGTATGCGGTACTCTGCTAAAATTTTGACAGTTCCTTTGATGAGTGACCTATCATTAGAGCGTCGTTGTGCAGTCATTGCTTTTAATAGCTCGGTTATCAAAAAGTGTTACGAGACCAATGATCGACCATTATGAGTTTAGCAGATTACGAAATTTTAGCAAAGTGACAGTGGGATCGTCTTGGAATGACAAATTTATAAAAATAGCAGACTTGGGGCCCAGATAAGTTGTTAATGTACTCATAATTTTGAACAACGTTTGCTATGGGACCAACGACGAAATCCCGAAAACAATCAACTGCCCCATACATTTGTTACAGCTGTTTTTTTTTCTCTCGTGATTTAGGGTCTTAGTCTCATAGTAAAAAAAAAACAGCTGTCCCCTACATTTTGATTAGTTATACGAACATAAATTTAAGGAACAGCTGTTTTTTTTTTCGCGATTTCAGGTTTGGCCCTATAGTAAAAGTTGTTCATAATGATGAGTACAATGACCTCTTAAGAGGTTGTTGGTGTTTTACAAATAACTCTGTATATAAAGGCTATGTTTTTTTCTATTATCTACTAAAGGCAATTTCTTTTACAAGAAACAGGTGAAGACATAAATGTATGTCGGCACGGTTTGTATCTGCTCTTGAAGAAACACGTGCGTTTCACGTATTGTTTCATTTTTGTCTTACATTAAAATTAATACATTAATACTTTAAACTGTTTATGAACATCGATCTACATTTATTAATCCAGGCTATGATAAAAGAACAGAAGATTTTTCCCGTTTCTTCTGTGTTTAAATAACACATAATGAGGTAGTAGGCGTGAAATTACGAAACAGATTTAATGAACCACAATAATTTAAGATTTTAATTTCCAAGCAAAAATGAGTACAACTATAAGGACCTATGCGCCAACAGATCGACACTATTCAATATTCAAAAGTTGTTATTTTTGTCAGCAAAATTTAAAACTTGCTTTTTCTAACACCTTGATTTGTCATTTGTATTTATAGATATTTGGTAGCTACCGCACATGTATGGTGGATGTTCGGTTGCGGATTTTTTTCGAAAGAGTCACCGCGGCACTAGAACACAAAGGGCATTTGGAGAAACATATATGGGTTTTAGTCAATAAGATCTCACACTCTTCCAGCGCCCAGAGCGGGAGAAGGCGTTTGATAATCTCGCACTTTAAAAAAAAACGGTGGACGTTCACGTTCGTTTTAGTTACACTATCGATCAGTCCATTTAGACTAAGAAATGTATAAGAACCGCCACTGCTGGCGGTGCCAACTGCTAGAACCAACCTGCTGGCCAAAGCACCTCTCACGCGAGCAATTCGTACTGTTAACGAAATTCAGAATAGGTTGGACATTTTTTCGTGTTACTTTAGTGAACTTGCTAAAGTAAGTTTGTACATAATATGTTACGAAAGCAACAATTAGTGTTATTTTATGTTTAATGTTTCTTTTATTTTTTTGTAAATTTTTTACTGTAAACATACTAAGTTAATTTTGTGATGTATTGTGTAGTTATTTGTAATTATTAGTAATAGTGTTATTTAAAATAGTTAATATTGTAAGTAGTCTCGGCTATCGCATTAGGTTTCTAAACCTGTAATGATAGTCTATGAGTTTTATATAAATAAGTAAATAAAGAATCGCAGGACTTGAAAAGATATTGGCCAGTATCGTAATCCATTGCCAAATTGCTACGTCAAATGGGTAAAAAACATCGTCAGCTCGACAGCGCCTATAACACTGGGTGTTATGTTTTGTTTGGCTTTTGAATTCTCAAATTGAAAGCTCAATTGAAATCATTCTATGAAATAAGATCGAGATTTGCATTTATTTTAATGAATTGATATTTTTTTACATCGCAGTAACTATTATTGAAAAACCACTTGAAAATGTATCATTATACAAAATATATATTTCAATAAATTTAAATTCATCCTTGTGCACTGAAGTCGCAAACGAGAACCACAACGTTCGGTTTTAGGGAACTCCAAGAATGAATAGGTAGGAGGCCCAGTACCAGAAACCGACAGCTTGACGTTCTTAAGCACGGAGGAGTCACTGTAAGCAATTGATCTTTCTTTTTTTTTTATTGGACAACTCGCATTTCAGCACACTATGGCTGGTTACAGCTTAACCGGGCAATCCTGTGGTGTCAATGAGTTTAAGGCCCCCAGCCAGGGCTAAAAAATACTAAAAGCTAAATGACCGCTTCGCTTAGGGCATCCCCTGTGGGATACGGGCCTCGGCTTAACGGGGTCATTGAGGGGGGGCAGCAAGCATGGGCCTACCCAGCTTCTGGCCTAGGGGAGGCAAGTCAGACTTTTTAAGTTTATCTTCCGCGACTTTTTCGTCTACACTACACAAATACACTTACATGAAACATAAGGTATCTAATTATGTAGGGTGTAGTACAAACAGCCACAAATGATCAAAGTTAAATACGTAAAAGTAAATTTGAATATGCATTTTTATTTTATTTAAATTATTTCATTCGTTTTTTTTATGACAATCGCACCGTGCATTTTGCCAATGTTTACTGCGCGGTTTATTCAAAAGTTAGCACACATTAAGGCCCCATTTACACTTCGATTAGTGATCAGGCGAGTTCGTAATACATTTACCCCTTTAACCCGTGCAGCTATAAAAATGTAGCCACGGGCTCCGATGCTGATTATACCACCCTCATTTCTAAATACCTTGAAATTATTTATACAAACAAAGAGTTACCTAAGAAACTTTCAACGAAAATCAATGCGGATGAACTCTTCAGGGCCAGGCAAACTGCCAAGCGACGAACACTGAAGTCTAAGTTCAAGGAATCGAGACGATCTTTCTTTGAGCAAAGTTTTGTCTTCAGAAATATGGGTGAGAAATTCGGGTATGAGGATCCTTTGTATACAGCGACCGTGATACAGTTTTGACTTAGCGATTAATCGAAATGCGCTTGGGCAACTCGTGATTTTTTTTTCTGTTTATTATCTTTGTACGGTCTACCTTTTTTTTCGTCCAAATAAGTCTTTTATTTTAATATTTCAATAAATAGTATTGGGTAGACTGCCAGTTATTTAAAAAGTTGGCAAGAAATATATCGGTATATTCAGTAAAACCATCAATGAAACTCTTTTATTTCACACTGGCTTATGCCCGCGACTTCGTTCGCATGGAGTAGTTATTAAATATTATTCATTGGTGCCCCGTTCGTATTAGTTTTAGCGTGATGATATAGCCTATAACCTTCCTCAGTAAATGGGCTATCTAACACTGAAATAATCTTTCAAATCGGGCTAGTAGTTCCTGAGATTAGCGCGTTCAAACAAACAAACTCTTCAGCTTTATTATATTAGTATTATATTAGTATATGTAGATAATCATGGCATTCAACACCCATTTTTTTGTATTATTCTTTCCTTACGCCACTTTCTAGTTAACCTAGTATTATAAATGCCGTGAAACTCTGTAATTGGTTTAAGTGATTATTGTCATCATTTCGATATCCCTGTGCAGCGTCCAGCGTGTGTAGACCTCACTTTTATTATGCTTGATAATTTCACGCAACTGCATTGGATGTTCATTGATAGTGGGGTGGGCCTTCTTAATTAACTTTTAGGGATCGACTCGACACCGTAGGACTTAGGCAATCCCTATTTATTTGAGCACTGCGCTAACTGGTTGAGAAGGTCTCTGAGTTATTCAATTTAAACGAATATTTGCTCGGGAAATAGTTTATTCCAGATTTCCCCAAGGAGAACCTTCCGACCGGGCTAGTGCGCAGTAACTCCACTTTAGGGATCGACTCGACACCGTAGGACTTAGGCAATCCCTATTTATTTGAGCACTGCGCTAACTGGTTGAGAAGGTCTCTGAGTTATTCAATTTAAACGAATATTTGCTCGTGAAATAGTTTATTCCAGATTTCCCCAAGGAGAACCTTCCCTGACGTGCACGCTTACATGTGTCCCTACAAACTCATGTACCTTTATAAATAAACGGTTGAGTTTCCTTAAATAAATAAATTTCCTGAAATTCAGTACTTTTGACACTGACACAATATTTTTACGTCTAAAGATTAGGTATTTATATGAGGGTTAAGGAAATTAAACATCAATTGACTACACATTAGACATCCTTGCATGACATTAAAATAAGATAAATGAAGATTTCTATGCTCCAGTAACCACGCTTAGGTAATTGGTGATAACATTATGTTGGTTACAACTAAAGATACCACTGCCTTTTCTATTGAAATATACAACTAGGTTTCAAAGCAACCAAAGCTTATATATTATTTTATTGAAATAGGAAAACGACGGAAGGTTATTGTTTTCAGAAAAAAAAAACTTGTAATAAATATGTATTAATTGGGTACCTATTTAAAAAATGTGACTAGTGACTTACTAGCGGGTTTAAATAAAAAAAAATCTTCTGCCTATCTACTTAAAATACATTGTCATTTAATTTAGACACATTCATTAATGAATGCCAAAATATATGACATGTATGTATGTTTACAATTTCAAAACACTGAATTTCAGAAACAATTTCCCTTCCCACGATAAAGTATCACCGCATCAGACAATTTCCTCAAACACTGACATATACAAACATAAACAAAACAGGAATCAAACAATACTCACGAAGAAACACGATCCAAAAATACACAATAATTATTGGCTGATAGCCACTTCAACTTCTGTCACACAAACACGTGCGTTCGCGACGACGTTCGACGCACGAATGCGTTCGATTCAGACCGTGGACGCAAAGGAACTGGTGTGTTGATACAACTTAGCGTCTTTTTATGTAGTGTGTATTGTTTGATATGTAAACATGTGTATTTTAGACCGTTAATGGGTCTCATGTGATAAGTATTAAGGGTGTTAGTGCGGCAGGTCAAGCCTTGCTGTTTTGCAGCACGTAAGGTCGGGGAATATTATGAAATTAGATTGACTTTCGGGTAATGACTGTTAAATAGGTTTTCCGGGAAAAGTATAAGGAGATTTTTGGGAAAAACAACAGAGGTTCTGACAAAAATAAACCAAATAATGTAATCAATTGAAGGTTACCTGGAATTGTAATGTTATTAAGTCTAGTAGGTACTTAGCGGAAAATCGAAAATCCGTGGGAAACTTTACGGAAACCGATGAGACATAAAATGTTTGTTTCAGTTAAAGATCACTATCTGCATTGTCCAAGTTGTAGGTTTTGTTTCAAATAATGTAACTAGGTATTGTCTTCTTCATCTGTCTTTAAAAACATACAGCCATTGTACCCAGAAGTGTTAAGCACGGAGAATTGTTCTTTTTTAGGTAGGTAATAATAATATATGACGGTTGGCGCAGTGGTTGAGCGATTGGCTGCTGCGCACGTAGCGCAGCAGCCAATCGCTCAACCACTGCGCCTCAACCACTGCGCCGTCATGGGTTCGATTCCCACACGGAACAAATATTTGTATGGCCTACAGATAGCTGTTCCGGGTCTGACTGTTTGTGTATGTGACATTGTATGTTTGTAAACGCACCCACGACACAGGAGAAATTCCTAGTGTGGGGCAACGTTTTAAAAAAATATATAACAGTTAGTTACATAATTATCTTGCAGAGATTTATTTCACACCCAATGAACGAATGCCTATGAAATCTTCGTGATGGTAGCAAAACGGCCAAGTCGCACGTTTTGACTAAACTTAGCTTGTAGGCTTAGAGCGTGCAGTTAAAAGTTATCAGATCTCGTATAAAGCCAAGCTCTAAAAGCCTGGCTTTATACGAGACTAACTATAACTTTTTCACAGGGTAAGCTACGTAGATTCGTCTTAGCAACATATTTACATGAAAATGGTTTGGGTGGGATTTTATTTATTTTTGTAAGTTGGTTAATGGATTTTTTTTTGTTTATTTTTTGGGTGTATTTGTTAAAGAAGTATTTAAATTAATTTTCACTTATGTAGCACAAAGTGTAGTGGAAGTCTCATATAAAATTTCGTAGTGGGTACTATTATCTAATCTGTGCTTCCACCTCCTATTCCTAGGGGATAGGTTAGGTTTTTAAATGTTTTGTTGTCTTTGTAATAATAATAATGTTAGCTTACATATCAAATTTCAGCTTTCTAGGACTTCAGGTACCCTGACAATTTTGATGATCAATGAATAAGTGAGTCAGTGACGAAATCGAGTGTTTTGAGACATTAATAAAATCTGAAGTATAATATAGCTACGACATTCAAACTTTCTATGTTTAATGATTGTACTGATGGCATTCTATCTTGAAAACTTACTTTTAACTATTTAGCATCATCCAAAGCATAATTATGAAAGTTCAAAAAAACGACGAAAAGTTTCGAGAAAAAGCCTTGGAAAATGTACTGCCCTTGCGCTTCGCTTGGGTCGTCTTGGCGAGAGCACTATCGTGCCCCTAGATTTCAAGTTGAGATAGTATTTGCCAAACACCACCTATATAGTATGTAACCTGTAAACAAGTAAAGTCAAAGAAGGGTCTCGTTTTTAACTCTGGATTCTAATCGAAACGTGTATAATTATGTATTATAAACATCTTTTTTAATTTCACTAATACGTTTGATTTTTCTCAAGTCCTTTACGGGCAGATTTAATTATTTAATTATTTTACCGAGTTCGGGGAATTACTTGCAGATGCAGGGCACTACACTGCAAAACAAATCGAATCGTTAGGTATCGTTGCAAAACCAACGTGGTTACAGTATCTAATTACTGCGTAATTACTATCAAATTGCTTGGATCATTAATTGCAGCGTTTTGTAGGAGCAATGTTACAAACAAAAGCAATCATTTGATGAGTTGATTTGAAGAAGTAACATGTCATTCACATAATAGTTTGGGGGGTCCGTTGCTTAAACGCCGCAAGGGTTAATCTTCATCTCCAATTTACCCTGATGAATAATGAAACCAATTGATTGATGATCTGACAGCACTCTTCCAACCATACTTCCAACCATCTCTTTTCATGGCCCTTAGCTAAACAAAATCTCCAACACTTTAGAGAAAAACCTCACACAGAAACTAAATCAAAACAATTAATGCACACCCACAAGTACAAAACTGCATCATAATGACGCGTCGCTGTGACGTAGTGTAGGTAGCGTGTTTTCACACGCTACACTACGTCACAGCAAGGTGTTACCAACGCAGCAGGTTCATGACTGCTAGGCTTGCATAATTTGTTCGAAAGAGTCACCACGGTCGGCCCTGAAACTCAAAGGGCATTTAGAGGAATATGGATGGGTTTTAGTCAGTAAGAGTCTGACACTCCCTTCCGCTTCACTCATAGCAGAAAAAGTCCTTTGATGATTTCAAATCCTTAAAAGAAAAAAGCGGGTTCAAAAACGTGCCCAATTACGTTAATATACAAAACTAGCAGCGCCCCGCGGTTGTACCCGCGTAGTTCCCGTTCCCATGGGAATATGGGGATAAAATATAGAAAGAATTTTTGAAATCAGTCCAATAGTTTTTGAGTTTATTCGTTACATACAAAAATACAAATCTTTCCTCTTTATAATATTAGAATAGATATACCTTATTACTTCCGAAATAATGTTAATTTTGTATTTTATAGCTAAGTGTATTAGAAATGCGATTATTTTGACAAATTAAATACGCCAAGTGCAGTACCAGCAGTAAATTAGTAACCTTTACAATAACATCATTGTTTAATGTTAATAAATGAAATTATCGTTTTTATGTTGGTGTTGTTGTTTTTCGGGAGTACCTTCGACGTAGGTTGTGTATCTTTGTTTTTACTACCTTGGGTGTATTTGTTGACTGAACTTTACGTGTTTCGTCATTTAGCAATTAATGTCATGCGTTTTAATTTGAAGAATCCCCGTAAAACCCTCCTTACTGTCTAATTTTACAGATTACGGACGACGTTTTAAGCGCCGTTGGTCTCGTGGCCGCAAGCGCGACTGCCAAGCATGTTGCTGAGTTCGAAATCCATTTCGGGCAAAATATATTATAGGGTTTTCCCATTAGAAATTTATCTATAGCAACCGGAGTTTGGAAGTTGGTGGTGTAGTACCCCTGCACTTCGGGAAGCACGTTAGGCAATTAGCCATGCACAAGACGTCTCTCCGGTCGGGTTGGATTGCCGTCCCATCGTAAATCGGAATATGAGAGTGATGGAAGAAAGAAACATTTGTTGCATTTGTAGGTGCTGTGAACTTGCTAACAAGGGTTCGATTCAGCTAGGCTCAGCTACAGGCACGAGTGACCAGGATGGCTTCTTGAAAGTGGAGAGGAAGAAGAGGAAGATACTTCCTAGTCGGAACCAGTGCGGGACCGCGCTGGTAGGACCCAATATGCTGCGTCCGGCAATACCTACGACGCAGCTCTATGTGTCTCGTTTACATCACACCACGAAGGTTGAGGAAATCGTGGAGTATATTCGAGCGAAGACCACTGCTGGACCTCAAGGGTAGAGAAGTTGGAGCCGCGCTATAACACGAATTTCAAGGCGTTCGTGGTGCGAGTTCCGACTCATCATATTGAAACCTTCCTCAAGGAAGAGTTTTGGCCGAAGGGTTGTCGTGTATCGGCGATTCCGCGGAAGGCTACGTGACATCACGCAGCGTAGGTAACACGATGCCGACATTACGTGTAAAATAGTGTACCTAATATTTTTGTGGTTTATATAAATATTTATGATAGTCCGATAGGTCTGGTAGGTCTTTGTTACCCGAAATAAATGATATATTATTATACTACAGTCATAATGAATAAAAACCAGATTTCTTATACAAATAACAGTTTTCAGTGTGGCAATAAGGAGCGGGCTCGGCAAATGTCGAGCAGTGCAGCATAGCCACAAAGCAGGTATGCGTCTATTCCAACCTAATGCCTTCTGTTTACTTTTCGTTGCGCTTTACCCAATGTCACATAAATTTGCACTGTTCCATTCCGAGTCGTCAGTAGTCGCACCTGTAAAAATACTGTATACCTGTTTTTCATTAGGCTTCCGGTCTTGTGATAATGTAAACTATAAACGAGTCGTTTATGTATGTATGTCACTGTGTTTCCTGGAAATTATTATATCCACTGCTATCAAAAACGAATACTTATTTTGACAATAATGCTTCGACCGAATTAAGTAGGTGTCTTGACTTGCTCCACGAGGAGCTCGTAGCTAAATAATAACAGCCGGACGGGTTGATCTTCAAGGTAAGCAACGCTTGCCAAGGTTGGTTTGTGGATATGTGAACATCTTAATATACCGACGTTTCTCCGTAGGTACCTCGAAATCACGTTAAGCCGTTGGTCCCGGCTGATTTGTAGATCTTTGTCAGTCCACTGGGCTGGGGGAAGGGCCTGCGCGCCATCCGCCCCGGCCAGGGGCAAGAGGTCCGCCGCCGCCGCCGCCTCTGCCGCCGCCGCGGCTTCTGTCGCCGCCACTGCCGCTTCTGCTGCGGGTGCTGCGACTCCCAACACTCGGGAGGGTGCTGAGATGGAGTGCCAGTAATGGTCCCATTTCGGCCCCCTCCAGAGACAAGTCGGCCGCTGTGCTATTGCGCAGTGGCTGATGCCTGGGGACGGTGAGCGTGGGTGGCTCGCCGTCCGATACCAGGTTGAGTCGACGACGCGTTGTGTTCCACGCGCGTCACAAGGAGCCATCAGCACCGAGGACGGGGCCCCATAGGGTCGGTGCCTGCTAGGGTTGCGGAATTTGTTCCGCGGCCGCGGATCATGGGTGGGTTTTAGTCAGTAAAAGTCTGACACTCCCTACCGCTCCACCCAGGGCGGGAGGGGTCATTTGATGATTTCCCATCCAAAAAAAAAAAAAAGATCTTTGTCAGTCGCTACGGATGGTCAGAAGCCAGAAAAATCTGACACCAGTCTTGTCAAGAAATACCGTGTTATCCAGTTACTGGGTTGTGAAGACCAGATAGGCAGTCGCTCCACGTAAAGTACTGCTGAATCCAGTTTGAATCCATAAGCCGACCCCAAAAGGATTGGGGAATTCAATTCAATTCAATTCAAATCATTTATTTCAATTAAACCCTTTACAGGCACTTTTGAATTGTCAAGACGAAAGAGATGAAGCTATCTGCACGTTCCAAAGCGTAGATCTCTATGGAGAAGAACGTGCAAGAAACTCCACGGACACTCTTTTAAATCATGTTCTGTATTACATAACCTTGTTTACATCCTTGGTCGCTTCTATATGTGAGGACAATGCAAAGGAAAAAAAAAAGGAAACTATAAAAACGATTCAAAGTATAAAGATTAAAACAAATCATTGGCAGTTAAGAGGTGACCAGTCTCAACCGACGGCGTCCGTTCACGAACATGACGCGTGTATCGGCACCATTTAGCTCAACCATTTTGAAGGGAACCGAATGATCCAACACACACGCCGCCATCAGCGAAACATTTAAGCGAGCATGACATGCTCTCAACTGCCATTTTAGTTCAAGTCACAAAGTAAACTATAACTTATCACATGTAAGTGGCTCCATGGTACTCACATTTACAATATTTGAAAATAAAATGCTTCTACATTATACAAAACTATGGTTTACAATAACCAAGCAACTACAAGTAAAAAAAAGAAAAGGAAATTATTTATCATCAAAATAATATTATAAAAAAAGGATAAATAAGTGAGACAAAAAAAAAAAAAAAGCATCTCTTCCAAATATAGAATCCTAACTTGTTTATCCAAGTGGTTGAGGCTGTGGAGCAGGACCGGCATTTAGCCAAGCATTATTATCTTCAATGTAATCCCCCAACTTATAATATGCTTGCCTGCATAATGTGCGTTTAATACAAGATTTAAATTTCGTTTCATTCAGGTCTAATATATGGGGAGGAATTTTATTGTAACATTTTAAACAATACCCCATGAAAGATGTGGCAACTTTAGCCAGTCTGAAACCTGGTTGAACTAATTGATCCCTATTTCTAGTAGCATAATTATGTCTGTCGCCTCGTTTACTAAAGAGATGTAGATTTTTTCTAACGTACATAATGTTTTCGTAGATATATTGACAAGGTACCGTCATGATGTTAATTTCCTTAAACAGTTCCCTTAGAGAATCGCGCCGGCGGAGATTGTAAATGGCTTTGATGGCTCTTTTCTGCAGAATAAAAATTGACTCGATATCTGCAGCCCGTCCCCATAATAAGATACCATAAGACATTATACTATGAAAGTAACTGAAATAGACTAGTCTCGCGGTATCAACATCTGTAAATTGGCGGATTTTCCTAACAGCATATGCTGCTGAGCTTAGTCGTCCTGCTAGAGATGCTAAATGAGGACCCCATTGTAGCCTTGAGTCAAGCGTAATCCCCAAGAAAACCGTTCTATCGACGAATTCTAGTTTTTCCCTGTTCAACACTATATCACAATCACTACTTTTGACATTTGGTAAAGCAAATCTTATGCACTTCGTTTTCTTCGCATTTAAAACCAAATTATTAGCAGTGAACCAATTTTGGACCTGCAAAAGGGCGTTATTTACGATGTCAAGATTATTACTACGTCTATTTATTTTAAAAATCAAAGAAGTGTCGTCAGCAAACAAGACCATGTTTAGCTTGTTTTGCAATAAATGGGGTAAATCATTTATATACACTAAAAATAAAAAAGGACCCAAAATAGAGCCCTGTGGAACGCCCATTTTCACGTTTAAGCCCGATTAATTGACACCGTTTATTTGCACTACTTGCTGTCTATCAGTCAAATAAGATTTAACAAGGCTTAAAGCTGTTTTCCCCAGTCCGTAGTGCCCAAGTTTCAGGAGTAATGTTTCGTGATCCACACAATCAAACGCCTTAGATAGGTCGCAGAAGATGCCTATGGCATCTTGTGCCTCTTCCCACGCATTAAATATATGCTTCAATAAGGTGACTCCAGCGTCAGTTGTACAACGTCCTCTGGTGAAACCATACTGTTTATCATGCAAGATGTTATT
Organism: Hecatera dysodea; assembly: GCA_905332915.2. Classification (NCBI taxonomy): domain Eukaryota; kingdom Metazoa; phylum Arthropoda; class Insecta; order Lepidoptera; family Noctuidae; genus Hecatera; species Hecatera dysodea. The sequence goes on along the minus strand of HG995310.1, from coordinate 11,365,211 downwards.
CGTGTTAAAATGATAAAGCATCTGATTTAGCATCACCTTTTCAAATACCTTGCTGAAGACTGGCAACACGGATACTGGTCTATAATTATTTGTGTCTTTACTGTCCCCGTTTTTAAAAAGTGGTATCACCTTACTGAATTTCATTAGGTCCGGAAAGACTCCTTGATCCACACACAAATTAAATATTATAGCTAAGAAAGGAGCTATAGTCTCAATAATTGAGGTACAAACTTTGATAGACAATCCCCATAAATCTTCCGTCAGTTTAATTTTGATTTGTTTGAAAGCCTTCATTACTGTTAAGGGGTTTATGTGCTTAAACTTAAATTCAGTCGGGCAGGCTGACACATTCGACTGTAATAAATCAAAAGCAAGCGAAGGCGAAGAATTTAAAGCTTCAGTAGTTTTAATTGGGATGCTGGTAAAGAAATTTACAAATTCTTGAGCAACTTTTAGGTTATCACTAATAAAACCCTGAGTAGTCTCCAATGTGAAATCCGTATTATGTCTTTTATTCCTGTTTGTTTCGTTATTTATAATTTTCCAAACCGTCTTTACTTTGTTGTCTGCTGTTTTTACCTTATTGCTTATGTATAAAGCTTTAGCTACCTTACAAGTATTTTTATAAATGTTTGAGTAAGTAGCTACATACTTATTAAAAGCTTCAGTATTAATATAAGGCTTAAGGCCGTATAGCTCGTAAAGTCTTTCCCTAATGGCTAGGTAAATGATGATGACTTGGTGCGCAGCGGTTTGTCGTCATGGGGGATGTAAACTAAGCAAACATTGTACCGATAGTCGTTTCTGGTAATTGAGCCTTGACCAATACCTTAGCTAGGAGACCCTTGTTTGGCAGCTGGATCAAGGGCTCGGTACTTCTGGTCACGGTTCGTATTGTTAGAAGGTTCATCTCTCTGGAACCCGGGCCTAGCCTCCTCAGCGTCCCTCCTCAGTCCTAGTGGACTGTTTTCTCTGTGGTGGTGATTTCTTTTTTAATATTTTTTATTGAAATATTTAAAATTATTAATAACTAGCTGTGTCCGCGACTTCGTTCACGTGGATGTTGGAAAAAAGTATGTCACATAGCCTAAATTTACATACAGTCAATAACCTGCATTATCTGACCCCTCTTATTATAAGAAAATAAAAAGATGGTTACACAGGGCATTTCTCCCGATTAAAATGGGTCGACCAGCCCGTCCAGCCCTGATATCTCCTGGTACCTCGAATCCAGTTGATACTTAATTTCGTACTGCTTAAAATGAATTATAATACTGACCTAAATTGAAACAAATTTCCATAACGTTTTTTTTGCGTCTCAGAAGATTTGGTGAAGCTCCTGGCTAAATAATACAGGGATTGATGTTCTAGGTAAAGCAACGCTTCCCGAGGTCGGTCTGTGGATGGGTGACACGGTTCACGGGTGGATTAAAGTTGGCAATAGTCTGACACTCCTTTAGAAGACTCTCGAAACGGTGAAGGAAAATATCGTGATGGAACCGGCACGTCCCAAATAGGAAGAACCAAAATTCCGAAGTCATGTGATGATTAATGTGACATCCTCCAACACAATCTACGTGCGAATAAGCCGTGAGAAAAGGAAAGGACATATTATTAAGGATCCATAAATAATTTAATCTTAAAATAAATGGTCACAAAATAACATGTCAGTCATGTGACGTTCTCTAGCGTCACGTCATGACGATTATTCATACACGCTAGACGCGGAGTTTATCAGTTATCTGTCTATAGAGTCGTCTGTATAAATGAATCACAATGGCACGCCCAAAATGTATTGATAGAAGATTCACTTCCTACAAATTAATTGTATCTAATGTTGTAATCATGATAAGGAGATGATGAAGATATATTTATGTTCCAAGTGACACGACACTTTTCAGGCTGGCGTTTTTTTAAAAATGCCTACTGGAAAACTCCAGAACGCGTTTGGGGATTAAATCTTTCATAGATTGGACTCCTCTCTCTCTCCCTACCTCTTATGAAACAGACAAACTTGCAATCAGTAGACCACCAAACTTGAACAAAGAAATGAAGACGGACATAAAGCCAGATCCGTTAATAGCCTTATGCCTGTTACATGCCTGTTACGAGTAAAGAATTATTTAGTGGAAAAAAGAGATTTTTCCAAGGGAAGAACTGGGAAAGGGGATCGTTTCCGTCAACGCACGCCAAATAGGCCCACTTGATGAACAGGGCCAAACAACAACTCGTAAAGCAACTATTTCTACCACGTGTCCAGTGTGTGGTGGATTTTCTGCTAATTCTTATTATGGCACAGTTTGTGTACTGTAGGCTTTATCTGAACTAAGATACAGTGTGACTGTACACGTTGTTTTTAGATGTTTTCATAAATAACTGCAGTAGGTAAACTAAATGGAGACAACGAAGGGAGCTTAATTTTGAAGACTTCAAGTTGGGTACGTCATTGAGATAATCCTGCAGTAGTGGGTTGTTATTCAAACGTAAAGTTGGTACAGTCAGCAATGTCGTTTTTTTTTTTAATTATTATTATTGTTGCTAAGTAATAAATTAAATGATTAAGTACGAAATATGAAAAAAGAAATACAATTCTTATTAAGAAATTTGCAACAATTTTTTTATGAAATTCTTTTTTGTTTTATACTATGAAAGTAGGCCAGGAAGGCAAATTAAGGAAGGGCAGCCGGTTGACATTGTTTTTTAGTTTTATTTAGTCTTCAATTTACTAAAAATTCGCGGGTTTTATGGGTACCTACTGCGCAAACTTAGACTTCTTCCCTTACCTACCCCTTTAATTGGTAGATTTTTACTAATCATTAAAAAAATGAAATTTAATCAAAAAGCCTTTATTAACAAGCTTTTTTAAATTTCGCATGCGTCCCATGCGAAATTTAAAAAAGCTTGCTAATAAAGTAAATTAAAGCTTTTAAATAAAAATTCTCAACCAAGTCATTTAAAAACTAAATCATTATTTCCAAAATTCCAAACAACAAATAATCTATGCTCAAAACATTTTTTTATAATATTCAGTAAAATTATAATAACTGCTAATTACTGAAAATTTTCAAGAAAAAAATAACAATTTTAATCCAGTTTCTTTGCTAACCATACCTACCAAAATAGTTAGGCTCTAGTCACGTGCATGAATGGTCCGAGACTTCGAGTTTACGATGTTGTGACGTCATCATGCAGTATAATTTTCACGCACAGTACGTATGGGGCTGGCAGCGGAATTTGCCAGCAGATTTCGTCAACTTTCCTTTGATGTTTGAACATGTGACTGCGTGAAGACCGTTTTTAGTAAATACTGCCTTTTGGAGAATTTTCCACGAGCAACAAAGCTTGTTGATTTTTAGATTTATCAGTAAGTAATTTAAGACATCCAAAGTAAGTTTCCCGTAAGAGATGATTTTACGGAGCAGGTATCCTAGTTCACCTCCAGGAATGCGGAATTTGTTCAAAAGAATTACAGCAGCGCTGGAACGCAAAGGGTATTTAGGGGAACACGGATGGGTTTAAGCCAGTAAGAGTCTGACACAAATGAATACTTCCACTCCGCCCAGAGTGGAAGTATTCATTTGATGATTTCAGATACAGAAAAAATGTATCCCAGTTCTCTACATACAAGTTGTCGTACTTTTGTTAAGTTTTGTATTTTTTCACATTACTTGTCTCCGTATTAGTCCGTGGCCTTTGTGGTATTCCGCAGCAGCCTTTAACGTTCAAAATATTGGTTCTAAGTGGGCGAACACCGAGCAAGCTGTCAGGTAGATTTGTGTGGAGAAAGCTGTAACAATAACTTGTCAAGTATATTCTACTGCCTGTTTTCCGGTTCTAGGAAATTGAAAATTTTTCAATATTGAGTCTAGGCATAGATAAAAACTTCTTGCGTACCTGTGTACATCTAAACTAGTAGGTATAATAGGCACGTAAAATTGTTTATACCTCGGAAAGTTAAATCAATCTTCCTAAACATTTTACAACTTCTGTTGGGGTCGACGGCCCAGTCTAACTGCATACAGCAAAGTATAGTGAATACTGATAGTATTTCACATGGAGCTACAATCGTTTCTCACCAAGCCAAACTAAAAAAGAACGTAAATAGCTCCAAATTCTTAGCTGATTTTATGCTTCCTGCTGGTTAGTTGCCTGTCAGTTATCAGTACCTACTAGACGCTTAACTTGTTGCCGAATTTGTTTGAAAGATTCACCGCGGCCGCGGAACGCAAAGGAGGAAAACGGATGGATTTTAGTCGGTAAGAGTTTGACACGCTCTGGGTGGAACGGATGAAGTTATTTGATGTTTTCCCATTCTTAAAATAACAAAATACGTCCATGTACTTGTACACAAATCAGGCTGTCCTAGGTTTTATTTTTAAGGCGATGTGGTGGGTGGTGGCGGAGCTGTGAGACTCTTATTGCCTTAAACCATCAAGTTTTGTCTCACAGACTCTCCAGAGCCTTCTTTTTTTTTTGGATGGGAAATCATCAAATGACTTCTCCCGCTCTGGGCGGAGCGGAAGGGAGTGTCAGACTCTTACTGACTAAAACCCACCCGTGTTCCTGCTTGTGCCCTTTGCGTTCCAGGGCCGCGGTGACTCTTTCGAACAAATTCCGCAACCCGACTCTCCAGAGCCTTCAAAGGAGAATATGTCGTCCGGCCCGGGCTAATGCCACGTCCCATGGTTTGGAGTATAACTCCCATTTTACCACGCCCCTCTCACTTTACCTCCGACATCACGGGTGCTGATTGTTTTTTTTTTTTTGGGGGGGGGGGGTGTTTGCGTTATCCGCGCTCTGAAGACTCTTGTTGTGGGATTTCCTAAGCTAAGTGGTTTGAAACTCTCACCTATTTGCAACCATTCATCTTGTCATGCTGCATATCGTCGAGTAGATAAACCAAATAGATTTTACTAATTTGAAATTGAAAACAATATATCTAGTTTTAATTTCCGCGAATATTAGTGGGTTGCAGGTATGCACCTCCCTCCCGCCCGCTATATTATGCACATGCAAGATTACAAGGCAAATGCAAGGATTTTATGCACATGCAGGAAGGCAAAGCAATACCCAACACCATTACCGACACGTGTTTCGCCTCTCCACGAGGCATCCTCAGGGGACGTGTTGACTCCAACCCACCCACTAATATTCGCGGAAATTAAAACTAGATATATTGTTTTCAATTTCAAATTAAAATGGATTTCCGCAAAGTAACGCCTGACTCAATCAATTTTTTTTTTTTTAAACTACACTAAGTCAAAATTTTCATAAATTTTCCATTTCAAGAACAGTTGCAAAATATTTATTTTGCATTTTGTTTCCATTTAAGGTCATTGCGATAAGAGATGAAACTAGTTTGTACCCGTCTGCTCCCGAAGTGTATTTAGTGTGTCACAATATGTCTTGAGAGGATTATGACGCATACATATGCAAGTAGGTACCAAAAGTACCGATTTACAAGCATATTTTATCATCCAATTAGACATTTGTTACGCTTCTGATCACTAACATCATTCATCTAATATCCAAACTGGTTCCTTCCATTGAAGACCCAGAAAAGAGGCTACCTTTCAACCAGAATTTATTCTAATGGAAAAGCTCTGTGTTCTACATAGAAGGATGAACTGCATTTAGACTACAGACTTTTGACTAGCCAAATTTCAGTTGGCATGACTACTTTGATGAGCCAAGCGCTACCATACGATACTCAGTAACACAGGTATTATTGGCCTGTTTTGAGTAGCTGCGATGGATCGAATGACGTATTGACGACTTGGATACCACCAGTCGTACGCAAAATACGCACTTGGACATAGACGTAGAGCGAGTAGCATTTTTATTTTTTTATCGATTGGAAATCATCAAATGACTTCTTCCGCTCCGGCCGGAGCGGGTCGGAGTGTCAGACTCTTACTGACTATAACCCATCCGTGCTCCTCCTAATGCCTTTTGCTATCCAAGGCCGCGGCGACTCTTTCCGCAAGACTTAGATCATAGGCATAATAATAATAATAAAGTTTATTTACCAAAAAAAAAACTATTATTATTATTATGCAACCAAAATAAACTTTATTATTATTATATACATGCAGCTGGTGTACAGTTCTTATTCCTGCCGATCACACCTATCGTATCAAAAAATACGGATGTCTATCTATTTACCTAATTATAAAATAGGTTTGAGCTCCAACATACGCAATGCGTCAGCTCCGGATGAATGACACTAGATTGTTTCTAATTATTATTATTGTTTGTTATGTGTCATCAAGATAACGCTGTCTGGTAGCGCTAGTCTTGAAATCTAGATTAAAGTTTGAGTAATTGTTACAAAAATAAACTCGACTGGTCGTGTCTTTGTCACATGGTTAGGTCTTTACCCGGTTATGGAGAAAAGCGACTTGGGCTCAATTCATATTGCCACAGAAAGGAATGCTTAGAACGGATACGTCATATTGGGCACATCTCTCTTGGGACGGGCCTGTTGGTCTAGTGGTTAGTGGCCCTGACTGCTAAGCCGGAGGTCGTGGGTTCGATTCCCACCCAGGACAAACTTTGTGTGATGAGCATGATTGTTTGTTCTGTGTCTGGGTGTGATTTATCTATAATATGTATGTATTTATAAATTATATAAGTATGTATATCAGTTGTCTGGTTACCATAACACAAGCTCTGCTTAGCTTGGGATCAGATAGCCGTGTGTGAGTTGTCCCAAGATATTTATTTATTTATCTCGCGAGAAAGCGCACGGGTTCGGGAATGCTCGGGAATGTTCGGACTGCGCATTCAGCCTAGGGGTTTTTAAGTCAAGAGTGAATAAGGTACTTTTAAGCAAGCGTGCCCCATCGTAGATCACATCAAAGCTTAGACCTAGTGATAAAATTGGCGAACGCGAGCTTATCAATAATAAAAATAACTAAGTTTAGTCAAATCCGCGGATCACACTATCAAATTTTTATTTCGGTTTTCTCGAAGTTCCCAGTACTTGTAGTCATCAAGGGCTACGAGTATTAGCATATTTTTTTACACTTCTTCGAATTCCAGATTCATCATGTTTTTACCGTCAAAAGCAATTAGTTAACTGCATTTTGCGGTTGATAAAGGCATGGTTTTTTCCTTTGTATTTTATATCTAAATTGTATTAGTCATTAGGAATATATAACGACTTATTACAGTTTATAAGACGTCTAATAAAATGAGTTATTAGTAGGTACCTTATGCTATTTTTATCGCAAACAGTGAAACACATGACAGTCGCGGTTTTGATTTAATTAATAGCTATCATTAAGATTAAATAACTGAGCGTGATAAATCGTTTGTCTATATTTGGGCATATTTAGCTTATTAATTAGTCGGACAAAGACATTCAAAACTTAAAATTGATGATAGTACATAACAAGATAGTTTTGGATGGCCTAATCACACCTATTTTTGCCGGATGGGAAATCATCTAATGGCTTCTTCCGCTCTGGGCGGAGCGGAAGGGAGTGACAGACTCGTCTAAATTGTATATAACTCAAAAGGGACTGACTGACTGACATAGTGATCTATCAACGCACAGCCCAAACCACTCAAACTCAAACTCAAACTCAAAGCATTTATTTCAATTAAACCCTTTAGGTACAGGCACTTTTGAATTGTCAAGTCGAAAGAGGTGAAGCTATCTGCACGTTCCAAAGCGTAGATCTCTATGGAGAAGAACGTGCAAGAAACTCCACGGACACTCTTTTAAATCATGTTCTGTATTACATTACGTTTTAATACATCCTTTGGTGCTTCTATATGTGAGGACAATGCAAAGAAAAAAAAGGAAACCACAAAACAATTCAAAGTATAAAGATTAAAACAAATCAGTGGCAGTTAAGAGGTGACCAGTCTCAACCGACGGCGCCCGTTCACGAACATGACGCGTGTATCGGCACCGTTTAGCTCAACCATTTTGAAGGGAACCGAACGATCCAACACACACGCCACCATCAGCGAGACATTTGAGCGAGCATGACATGCTCTCAACTGCCATTTTAGTTCAAGTCACAAAGTAAACTATAAGGTATCACATGTAAATGGCTCCATGGTACTCACATTTACAATATTTGAAAATAAAATGCTTCTACAGTATACAAAAGTACGGTTTACATTAAACCAAGCAAATACAAGTAAAAAAAACAGATAAATTATTTTCACTGAACGGATCGGGCTGAAATTTGGCATACAGGTAAATATTATGACGTAGGCATACGCTAAGAAAGGATTTTTGAAAATTCGTCCCCTAAGGGGGTGAAAAAGGGGTTAACATTTTGTATGGAACTCCACGCGAACGAAGTCGCGGGCATAAGCTAGTTATGGAATAAAACTCACTCGTGTTCCTCCTAATGCCCTTTACTGTCCAGGAGAGCTGTGGTCATTGTGAGTCTTTCTTTATACAGGTCTCCAGAAAATTGCGGAATCCTTTAGATTGTAATAAATCTTCATTAGATTATAATTTCGTGAATAGGTACCTAGTAATAGTATCAAGAATTTTTAGAATAAATCCCATCCAAAGTAACGAATTTCAATTGTTTCTTATTAAGAAAAAATAATTAAAAAGTTTATCATTTTCGTTTTTTCAAGTTTCCAGTGACATACCTACATACTCGATCACTATAATGTTAACGACAATTTGTATTGAAACTGGGTAGGTAAGACCCACCTAGTGGTAAAAATAAAGAGCTTATATTTATCTATCTATACCTACTAATATTATAAAGAGGTAACGTTTGTGACTATGTGAGGTTATGAGTTTGTGACGAAGGGGTAATCTCTGGATCTACTGAACCGATTTTCAAAATTATTTCATGGCTATATTTTATCCCCGTATTGCCACGGGAATGGGAACAACGCGGGTGAAACCGCGGGGCGCTGCCACAACTCGCACAAGGCTTAAAGGCCCCAAAACTACCCTAGCTACCATTCAAAGACAAAACATTCGAAAGTAGCAGATACATACGTATAAATAACACAATATTATTCTTATTTGGCAATCAAAATAAATAAATTACCCTTACCTATCAGAAAATTAATTACTTCTTATCAGTTCTACATGGTAATTAAAAGGCGCCTCGGTAGAATTCTTAGGCAATCTATGACTCACGGTGCGCACTACGTGATGTTCATTAAAAATGCCTATAGGTACATAAGTACCCGTTTGTCAGAAGGTGGTTCTATGTTTTGTGCGTGTCTAGTCCATTGAGGCGGAAACGTGGAGGAATACAATCTGTGCAGGACAGCCGCACACATAGTTTTAAGCTTGTAGTAAATAGGTAGGCACGTGGTATTTTTAGGTAACGAATACCGTCTACCGACGCCAAAGATCCATATAAAAGACGTCTGCAGATCCAAACACTTCAGTTCCATCTTAGAGTTCCCATTCGCAGTTCCCATTTGCAGTTCCTATTCACAGTTCCGACTTGAGATCTGCTACGAGATAGAGGACTTGGCTCAGCAGGGACAGTACTCGCTACCATCAATAGTGGAAATAGTATTTTCATTTGAACACTTCCAACGTGGTAACACCTTCTTCACAGTGACAGTGTCTTGTCGCCTTTCAACCCTCCAATCCAGCACTCTTGTACGACCCATCGTGCAAACAATCCATAGTAGTAGTAGGTAATCCTAATCTATCTTCACTAATATTATAAAGTAGCTCTACTCTCTTGGAACTATTGATATTCTCCTCGCGTACTTTCATATGTATATGCTCCTTGTACCTAGTACTTGTGTACCTATCTTGGTCTTTGAAATGTTCATACTAAATTCCTACCTCAAGTCTCACGCTCTAAGGTCTTGTAACATTTTCTAGTCCAGTGGCAGATGGAAAAAAGAGGACGATATCAACAGCTAAACGTAGATCGGTCAATCTCGTTTCGCTTATGACATCAACAACCTTTTTTCCCATTTGACTGCCAGTGTGTTGAAGACTTCTTCCAGGGTGCTGCTGAACCACGGTGGAGCATACGGTGGAGGTCTGCCCTGCTTGGGCGGAGAAACGCCGTGTCGCCCCAGCCGCCGCAACAGAAGAAGACGCTCCGGGCGTCGGGAAACGCAGGGCGATTCCCGGCCACCGCAGGCGCGGGCCAAGCGGATGGCGAGCTATGGGTGGCTCGCCGTCCGATAGCAACCAGGCCCAAGTCGACGGCGCGTAGTGTTCCACGCGCGCCTTAAGGAGCCGTCAGCAACGAAGACGGGGCCCCATAGGGTCAGTGCCTACTAGGGTTGCGAAATTTGTTCGAAAGAGTCACCGTGGCCCTGGAACGCAAACGACACAAGAAGGATCACGGGTGGGTTTTAGTCAGTAAGAGTCTGACACTCCCTTCCGCTCCGCCCAGGGCGGGAGAAGTCATTTGATGATTTCCCATCCAAAAAAAAAGGGTGCTGCTGAACAGCTATGCAGATAGCGGATCGCTTTGTTTGTCTCCCTTATGAATTCCAAACATAGAACCTAATCCCTCTAGTTTTATGGCACCTGTACTGTAACTATATTTTGCAATAATTGAAAGAATGTAGGTCGGTTTTATATCTTGTTGAGTCAAGCCATCGAAGCAAAGAATGTGTGATAAGATCAAAAGCCTTTGGATTATTTTCGAAATTTTGCGGGCGAAACCGCTGATAGGAGCTTAGACGAACTTATAATCCTAGATGTCTCCACTCCATTCCTATAGTAAAAAACGCACACATTGATTTCTCATATCCTTAGACAATAGGCTCTTAGGTATGTTTGAACGTTTTTCAACAAATTCAACCACGGAACGCCACTTGATGACGAAGTAGTAAGATCCTCAAGAAGGCACGTATACAAGGGCTTTACTTACGCACCTACTACGAAGTACCAATGCCATCAAGATTCCGTTTTGAGAAAGGAATGATCTTTGTGGCTCCGTCTTTCCCTCTTACACCGGAATCATGATGGTTTTAGGCAGCGCAAGACGGAAAGGGGGGCGTTTTAAATACGCAGGCAATGGTGTGGCTTGCGGAATTTGTTTGAAAGAGTTACCGCGGCCCTGGAACGCAAAGGGCACAAGAAGGATCACGGGTGGGTTTTAGTCAGTAAAAGTCTGACACTCCCTACCGCTCCACCCAGGGCGGGAAGGGTCATTTGATGATTTCCCATCCAAAAAAAAAGGCAATGGTGGGGCATCCTTTCTTCTTTAACTCTAAAACGCAGCTTGGCGTTAACAATCTGATGGGCCTTTTCATTTAAAATTTTATTTTTGACTACATAAAATGGAAAAGTAAACAGTTTGTGTACCATTTTCTTATCGATGTAGGTGAAGGTCTGTTATATGTGCTTAAGAAACAATTAAGTAGTTGTTATATTTCAGTAGGTATCTATAACACGCTTATGGTACGTGTGGACACACTTTATAGCTCCATTCTGAAGTCTTTTGTTTTTTTTTATTTTGTAAAAATTAGATTTTTTTTCACTTTTTAGTGGTGATACAGCTAAACTTACCCATCACAGCGTGTTATAAACTGTTGTAAACAATAATAAGACTGCGATTTCAGCAATCCTGGAACATTTGCTATCATTTATTGAAGTGTTCCGTTTCCAATCTTCCTTCTTCGTCAGATCTTCACCAAAATAGAAAGGGACCTCTAAATAATACGATGCTCTTCCAAACCATCGTATACAGTAGAGTAGATATCTTTTTCATTTACATCAATAATAGTGAAGTGACATCATCAACGTAGTCAAAGCCAAGCATTATTAGGGATAACTCAAATACTAGCACCAGCTTTCGAACATAAAAATATAGAATCATCAAAATCGGTACTCCCAGTAAAAAAACAATACAGTCGACTCCTTTGAGATGTGAGAGCCTCCTCCTTTATTTGAAGTCGGTTAAAAAAGCATGGAACAAACCCCTCTGCCAGCCCCTTCGGGTACTGCTAGCGTGATATTATATTTATGTTAACAAAATTATCACGCCCGAAACAAATGTAGGCAAGCAATTAATTTCAGTAGGCAAACATTTCAGGCTTATTTACAAGCCATTCATTATGCAACAATAGTTGTAAACATGGGTGTTGACATAGATTTTTACGAAACTGTGATATTGTGTCGGTTTTTGCCCTCGTAAACATGTAAACAATGGTTTTTAGAGTGTCATATAAAAAAGGTATTTACTTTATTGTATATTTGCTGAAGTTATGTAATTGATAATGTTGGGAAAATGCGATTTCGTTCCAGAAAATTGGAATTTATCATAGCTATGGTTGTTGCGTTTTTAAACAAAGCTGGACATATCATAGACCCCGAAGATTAAAGATTTAAAGTGTCACTGACTCTGGCAGAGCCACCATCAGGGATTTTCATTTTGAAAACACAAAAAAATTGTCGCTAATTAGTCGAAATTTGTCGCCAAATATCAGAATTTGTCGGTCACTGGTTCAAAAGATATAAGGGTTTATAGGTGGCCGATCTGGAGAGAGTCTCCCCAGCAGGGCCACATTTATATCTCAAAAACTAGGGCACCTAGCAAATATCTCTTTTCTCCCATAATTTGTCGCCAATTAGTCGGAATCAGTCGCCAAATATCAGAGTTTGTCGGTCACTGGTTCAAAAGATACAAGGGTTTATAGGTGGCCGATCTGGAGAGAGTCTCCCCAGCAGGGCCACATTTATATCTCAAAAACTAGGACACCTAGCGAAGATGTGTTTTCTCCCATATTTTGTCGCCAATTAGTCGCAATTTGTCGCCAAGTCACAGATTTAATCGGATCTTAGTTTAGGAGATATAATGAGTTCAATTAGTAAGGTATAGTCCAAGAGCTAGGTCGAAGAGTTCACGAAAAATACCAAGAAAAAAATATTTCTATTAATATGTGTAATATACTTCTAGTTTTATCGGTCTAAAGTCTTTAGAAATGTCCGAGAGAGATAAATTCTCAATTTAATTCATGTTTTTATGTTTTAAATTACTAGGTTAGAGTGGCTTAAACTTCTTTGAAAACATTAAACCTTGCTCTTGGTCTATTTGGTGAAAGATGTACAGTCGCATGCAACTGTTTTACCACTTTACAATGTTAAGCTCTAATTAACTTTAGAATAATAAATAAATGTCGTACCTTTAGTAAAATGTTTAAAATACTTAAACGTTGAAAAAGTATTGTCAATTGTAATCAAATTTTATTATATAAAAATGAATTTCCATAAAGTTCGTTTGATGTGTGTTGTGTTGGTGTGTATTTTGAGGTGATTGCGAGTGTTGTGTTGTGGGTATGGACGGGTTGAGTTTTTATTTTATCTTAATTGAGGTTAGAATAATAAAACTTCTGTTGTCGAAATATAAAATGATTTATTACCTTAAAATTATTGTACTTTCAGAAAATGTTACAAATAGGTATTTGTAACATTTATAAGTAGGTACTTATTCATTATTATTAACAGATACAGTAACAGTAAAAAAAACAGATACAGTAAAAAAAAATCCTTTAGAGCAAGTTTGTTTGTTTACCTATTTTTTTTTAAGTAGCTACTTTGAGCGGCGGGCGCGAACGCCGACGCACCGCACCCGTGACGTACAGCAGGTGACACCCTCGTTATATCTCGCTCGTTTCTCCGTTTTTGTATTTTCGGAATACCTAGAGATAACAACACTCGAGTTCGTAACTATTCATAATAAGTTCCACTTTAATTAAACTGGCTGACTTCAACTTACGTGACGGGCAACTCGTTCGAAGCAGCTCATCTGTACACGCGCATCTATCTCTTTCTTACTTACCGTAAATGAAACGGAGCGCAGCGATCTATCTGCCAGCGACTAAGTGGTAAGTGCACATTGTGTTAGATAAATAATTACATAATTATATGTATTGTAGATTTGTTTATAGGTAATGAATACAGCTTTCCTATGGTGGGTTGAAATTATAGAATAAGTTTACATTTATTTAATTCGAAACAAACATTCCTCCATAAGACGTCATAGATACTGTCTAGAAACTACATAAAGTATTTTGTACTCGCTTGTACCACTGTATGGGGAAATTGAATTCTTTAATATCTTTTTAATTACACACCGACTAAATCTGTAACTTTGCGACAAATTGCGACTAATTGGCGACAAAATATGGGAGAAAACACATCTTCGCTAGGTGTCCTAGTTTTTGAGATATAAATGTGGCCCTGCTGGGGAGACTCTCTCCAGATCGGCCACCTATAAACTCTTGTATCTTTTGAACCAGTGACCGACAAACTCTGATATTTGGCGACTGATTCCGACTAATTGGCGACAAATTATGGGAGAAAAGAGATATTTGCTAGGTGCCCTAGTTTTTGAGATATAAATGTGGCCCTGCTGGGGAGACTCTCTCCAGATCGGCCACCTATAAACCCTTATATCTTTTGAACCAGTGACCGACAAATTCTGATATTTGGCGACAAATTTCGACTAATTAGCGACAATTTTTTTGTGTTTTCAAAATGAAAATCCCTGATGGTGGCTCTGCCAGAGTCAGTGACACAGATTTAAACAGTCAAGTTGTTCCCTATCTATACCTACTAATATATTAAGTTGAAGAGTTTGTTTGTTTGTATGCGCTAATCTCAGGAACTACTGGTCCGATTTGAAAATTATTTCAGTGTTAGATAGCCCATTTATCGAGGAAGGCTATTTATCATAACGTTAAAAGGAGTTAATAGGAGCGAAGCGTCAACGAGAAATGTATTCTTTTTCTCTTTTATGTGACGCAGACGAAGTTGCACGAGTCGGCTATTCCCTAACCTTTAAATTTTTCAGTTTTTACAAATCTTTACTTCTCATGAAAATCAACAAAAATGCACTTACCCTAAGATACATTAAAAACAATATTCACTAAAACACTTTCTGACGCTAACAGTTCGCCTTTCAAAGTTTATTGCTCTGAACTGATCACAATACACAAACTTTACACTCAACTGTATGGAAACTATAATAATTTATTTTGTGTTAAAGTTCTCTTGTGGGTATGACAATAAAATAAATTACATAAATAATTAGCTGATCGCACGGTGTACGGTAGATACTAGTAGCCGTGCAACCAGCCATAGATCTGCGGCGAAGTTCATGTATGTATGTAGGTATATATCTTACATTGGTCTTTGTCAATTTCATTTCCAAGTACCAAATATTTGCAATCATTGAAAAAAAGGTCCATCCTTTTTTTTCTTGATGGGAAATCATCAAATGACTTCTCCCGCTCCGGGCGGAGCGGAAGGGAGTGTCAGACTCTTACTGACTAAAACCCACCCGTGATCCTTCCTATGCCCTTTGCGTTACAGAGCCACGATGACTTTTTTTAACATCACTGATGGACCTAAAACAAAGGAATTAAACAACCACATCTCTATAAAATATCTATTTATTTGCTGGTAATAATTATTAAATATTGCGACGCGACATGAGTACACAATAATATCGGTACACTTACGTATCTAATAATATACAATATACAAAAAAAAACACAACAATCGTATATTTGGTGTGGTATGGCCGCAGTACGAAGATTTTACAAAAGTATTAAATATTTTTTGAACGGAAGACTTACAAATATAATATCAAAAAAGTTCATTATTTTGTGTAATATTCTTTTTTGCCCGCTTTAGACAGTGACATTATTTAAAATGTTCTTGTATGACGACCATCATTTTAACTATTACGAGAATTTGTTTTAAATGAAACGTAATAGGTCTTTTCTTTGCGCCTCAAAAATGCACCGCAATTTACGAAAGAATAATCAACAATAACTTAATATTTAAAACTAAATTACATCATCATCAAAATGCTACAAAATATATAAATAAACGTTTCTTTAAATCTAGATTGATCTGTTTATTTATTAACAAAAGCATGTACAGTCAGTTACAAAAACTCAATACTTTTCTTTAAAACTATTGACAATCATGTGGCCGACTATACTTGAACAATGTTTTATAACTACATATATACTTCTACTATGATAGTTTAAACATTAATGTCAAATAGATCGACTTAGGTATCTAATAATTATAATATACATTGCTTAGGTATATACAAAACTTGTTTTTTGTATATTTGGTGATACGTATGGCCGCTAAAAGGTATAACTTGAAACTAGCGTTCCTCTTACATAAATATTATTTATTTTAAAAGAAGTTATTATAATCTTTAAACAGATGTATGTTGGACATACAAGCTTGAAAATGAAGCAAAAGTAAGTGGTCGTAAAGTTTTAATTATTACAATGGCGCCAGTGTTGCGTTTTAATTTAAAATGCAGTCTAAATTTTCTAGATTGCCTGTAATTTAATTAATTAAATTTGGCACAGATGAAATATATTTTAAAGCAGTTTTTCTTACGCAAAACTTGTACAATGATTTGATAGCATATAAAAATATCGTATTATGGTTATATATAGATATGGCTACAATAATGAGTACAAATAAAACAATCCAATTGATTATTTCCAAAACACATTTTCTAACTTAATTAACAATTTCGTATAAATAAAAATACTGAAAAAAAAAAATCTTACGTCTAATTTTTTCGTGATTTTAAGGCATTCATTTGTTGATAGAAAAAGAACTTTAACGTCTAAAAAATAAAGTATATATCAGCTCATCAAAATCTTGAATAAATTCCTTAAAATATCTTGTTTCGGTAACATGTTCAAATATCATTGTAAATACTTTGGATCAATGGCATATTAGTGAATTTTAATATCACAAAAATATCATTAGTTTTACATTTAAAATAATTATGTATAAAATACTATAAACTTAGATAACACATAACACTTTTAAGTCTCTAAAGTTTCTCGGTGGCTTTTTTGTCGGTAGAATTTTGAATGGCTAAATTTTTCTATATATACATTATTCACTGGTTCTAATACATTCCTCATAAACAATATATGTATATTCCTCACACTTGCAAATCGAATTTATAATATTTTTAGTTTAATAGCACTACACCGTCTATGTCTTTAAGCAGACTTCTCTCCAGTATTTTTAATGGTGTTACTATAATATTGTGCATATTTACGAAACATACAGACAAAGTTTTTCAATGCTAGGTATTTTATCCCCATATTTTTTCTTTCGTTCTTTATTTTGTTCAATCTCATATTGTTCATAAAATATGTTCACAAAAACTATGAGCAATTCATTTTATCAATGGTAACATTTTTATAAGTACTGCAAAAAGCGGATTAAGGTAAGTAAAAGTCGGCTTTAATACTTTGAAATTAAGAACAAATCGAATTAATGGCAATTGGTATTAATGTTCAGACTTATTTATTAATTAAAACATTATGTGCAAAAGTGGTTCATGGGCGGACTTAATGCAACAAGGCCTTCTTTACCAGTCATCCTTTGGGTTAAAAAGACAACACTGTATTAGGTGCACAAAAAAAAATACAACTAAAAATCAAAGTGCCTCAGAAATCAAACTTTTTGGCTATGGCAATTAGTATTGTAAATAGTAACTACTTTTAAATACTCATTCAAGTAGCATTGAAATAGTATAAAACAGCAATTTAACAGCGCATACATAAGCGCTTCTATTATTTGAGTAAAATTCTTGCTTTCTTTTATTTTTCTGATGCCTAGTGCTTTTGTCTCAAGCTTTTTTGCCAAGTAGTCGCTGCGTTACCTTTGCGTTTACGTTCGACGAACGCGAACACTTGGTACGTGGACTTATTTTAACAATCAAACATACAAAACCCGAAATTGATTGAACTCATCATTATGAACCCAAAAATCGCACAAACACGATCTGTCTCATTCCGTTGTCCAGTTAAATGAATATTAAAATGTGTTTTTCTTTTTATCGAGTTCCAAAGTTGACGATCCAATCGTTGTAATTTATTAAATTAATTGTTTTCTATTAAAGTTTTAATTCTGGAATTCGGTATGTGAATGAATCACCCGTCAGCCGTTTGACGAATTTGAATTAAATAAATGCGTGATACTAAAATGAATGTGATCAGTTGTG